>OY728148.1:944775106-946169569 GCA_963277665.1 Viscum album
ATTTTCCCAGCTTTTTCATCATCCTTAGGGGTGAGTAATGATCTAGGGATAGAGTACACCATATCCCCACCCCCTTAACAATGAGGTATATAGTGCATGGTGGGGGTATGAGGAAGTATGAATCATCCTCCTTCTTGGTTACTACTGGTGAAACCTCTTATTCTATGTCCATTGGTTCTTTTAGGCATTCTTCATCAAAATAATTGTCAATGGAAAAGTCAAAGTGTAATTCTATTTGAATAATATTAAAACATGAAGTATTAAGATTAAATTCATCCCCATCAATTTAAGATGATTTTTTCATGGTTTCCTTAGGGAAATACACTAGTATCTCTTCATTCACTTCCTTCAATAAATATTCAACATATCTAGGTAGATCCATATGTTCCTCCGCATGTGCACATCTAGGTTCTTTTTCATCCTCCAAGGCATAGTTGAGATTGTATGATTCTGTATAATCAAAACCACAAGGAGTGATCTAGAGTTCAGATTCAATAAAAATTGAAGGGATATAGTCAATTAATGGTTCAACTCCCTGAGTTGGTTTAACTTCAATCTATGCCTCAGTGGTAAGTGCTTGGTGTAGACTCTCTGATGATGGAGGCAGGTAGTTGGGCTCCACCATCTTGACTTCAAATTCCACCAATTGGGTGGTTTCTTACTTTTGTTGTGTTGAATCATCTTCTTTGTATTCGATGAGGAGGTCAGGTAGTTACTCACATATAATCAATAATTAATCCAAACATTTTTGATCTCCCACTTATAGCTCAGTAGGTACGTCTTCCTCCATTTCCTCCTTAGGTTCTTCAATTTCAAATATAAGTGGTGAAATTTCTTACACCACTTTCTCAAGTTCTTTCTCCAGCATAGGGTTGGGTTGCTCCACTAATGCATGAACATAATAAAAATCTCTCTCTGCCTTTCTGGTTAGTTGTTCAATTCTTTTCTATGTTCATGCACATGAGCTCTTCTAAAATATTCATCTTCTTATTCTTTTTTTTTGTTGCAACTGTGAGTAATTTTTCCATGCATAATATTCAGATTTTCTATACATCTTGGAAATATTATTTTATTTTTTTTAAATGAAATTAAATCTAAATTAGATGTGAAAATAGAAAAAGAAAATGAACTAATGATTGGCTCCCTGAAAATAGCTTCAGTTTTGAGCAACGCCTGTCTTGGGGTGTGGACAAAAATAATTATATTTTTCCTAGTGCAGCACAGTGGCAGACCATGGTCGTCTCTCTTGAGGATCCTTATCAATGTACTTCACTTTATTTATCAAATTCAAATATTCTATCTCTTTTTATGGTTTTTTTATTAAATGATAGTGATTATAATCTTTTTGGGTTTTTTATTATTAAAAATAATGACATTTGAAGCAAGAATTCTAAGTTTATACTAAGATGCAAGTCTAGATAGAATGAATCACTACTGGAATTTTACACCTTACCAATGATTGTAAACCATTGGTAAAGGCCTGGAAACCATTAATATATAGTATATCAATGGTTCCCTCAACTGTGGCCAAGTAAGGTGTGACAATAGGCCTATACCAATAGTTCTGTGAAAACTGTTGGTATAAGTGTCAAAATAGAAGGTATACCAACGCATTGCTACAAACTGTTTGTATATGTGTGTTAAAGTATAACATATACCAATGTTTTGTAAATAATTGGTATATTTGTGTTACACTTATACCGACGATTATAAACTGTTGGTATAAAGGGGATATGGGAAGCCATAAGGCTATACCAACAGTTTTGTTATAACAATTGGTATAAACCTATACCAACGGTTATAAAAAACTGTTGGTATAATTATATTATAGTATCTATACCAATGGTTTTGAAACCGTTGGTATACAATTGCTCATCTCGATAGTAGCAGGCCCCTCTCCCCTCTCTAGACCTGCAACAACACAACAACCCCTCTCCAGACCTGCAAGAACACCAATAAAAAAATCCCCATCCATAGTATTCAAAATTTAGAATCATTCCAGAATTTAGAAATTTGGAAATTTTGAAATTCAAATACAATAACACCCATTAGAGAAAAATCCTACATGTTATACGAAATGAAATAACACCCATAAGAGTATTCCAAATTAAGAATTCATTCGTCACTCAAACCACAACACCAACACACATAAGAGTATTCAAAATTTAGAATTCATTCCTCACTCAAACCAAAACACCAATACACACAAGAGAAAAAACCTACATGATATAGGAAGAACATGGGATGTTTAGTCATGGTATTGGGTTGAGTATCTTAAAACCAATAGAAAAACATGGGTAGAGTGGCAAGGACCGTGACACCAATAAGATATAAAATGGTATTGTTCATGTGCTTAGACCTAGGATGAGTTATAAGAAGCACATGGGATGTTTATATTACTCTAATGATTATGTATCCATGTATAAATGGTTCCTGGTGTGTTAGTGGGAAACATTGGCCAATATCGACATATGATATGGGTTACCGGAATAGCCTACATGTTTTTCATAGACTTTTCAATTAGAACAAGGGGGTATATAGCTAATTGTAATTTTCTCTCCAGGGTGTGATGTGAGATGAATCCCCATCTTGGGTAGTGGGTATGAATATTCAATTAAGTATTTGGTATTGGGTTCCCAATTAGACTTTGGTTTGGTCCTAGAACCCACTGTTTGAGGATGGGATTGATGTGATCCATGGGGCTATGGTGTCACCATATGTATTCCTCACCATTGGGGTATTTTCATGAGACTTTGAAACTTATTTTTCAAGAATCTATGTGTAGCCTTGTTAACCAATTTGTTATATGGTATTCTTGACTGTTCATAGGTTTCATATGAAATCACTATATGATATTTATTTGTTGTATGTTATTGTATATAATGAACGACCTGTGATTGAGAATTAGAACATGAGTGTTGGTGCATGTTCATGATGGGATATCAAGACTCATTCCTAATATAATTCATGTTTTTTATATATACTATGACCCATTTTGTTTCAATCTATGCCTTGTGAATATTTTCTTCTAATAACGTTTGACCAATAAACCATATTTTAATTTTTATCCCTTAATTTCAAGAATATATGTGCAGCCTTGTGATGATTTTTCATAAGTCAGTTGTTGTTTTCACTTAAAATGTTGTCCATTTCAAACAAAAGTGACACACTTTGAGTGATACCAGTCACACCATGCCTCATATTAAGGTGGGGTTGACTGGTACCCATCATAAATGATGCGTGGATCATTGGGTGGGGGCAGTCTGAGGGGTGTGGGGGGCTATCCGGGGGTGAGGGGGGCTGTCCAGAGTGTGTTTTCGGTCGGTTTTGACCACCCCACACACGTTTTTCAAGTGCGCCAAACACCTAAAAAACACATATTCTACCGTGTCGTGCAAACCGCGTGTCTGAATGATGTTTCGTCTTTTTTTTACACCTCATGAATAATAATTAGGAGGGTTTTCATGTGAGTTTATGTCATTATGATGTTGTTCGGTATGTATTTGACCATAAAACACATGTTTTCTCCATTTACGACATGTAGGGTGTGTTTTTGGCCACTGTGGTCACACGACAGCTCTGATTTCCATGTCGTCTATCCGACCAATTTACAATTCACCCAACCATTGTTTTTGTCCGATTACATGGCATTCCGAGGACATTCAGCCAATTTTGACTACCCACACAAGCTTTTTAAGCGTGCCAAACACCTAAAAAAACATATTCTACTGTTTCGCACAAACCGCACTTCCGAATGATGTCTTGTCTCCTCATAATCCTCACGAATAATAAATATGGTGTTTTTGTGTGATTTCAAGTCATTCTGATGTCGTTCAGTATGCATTTGACAGTTAAATGCATGTTTTGGCCATTTATGTCACGTCGAGTACGTTTTTGGCCACCGCGGTCACAAAACACCTCCGATTGATGTGCCGTATGGCCTACCATTTTACAATTCAGCCATCCTTTGTTGTCGTCTGATTTCATGGCATTCCAAGGTTGTTTGGCTGGTTTTGACCACCCTATGCATGATTTTCAAGCGAGTCAACACCTAAAAAACATGTATTCTGTCGTGCCATGCAAACCGCAGGTCCAAATGATGTGAAGTCTTTTCTTACACCTCCATAATAATAATTAGGGTTTTTTCATGTAATTTTAAGTCATTCGGATATCGTTTGGTATGTTTTTGACCTTAAAACACACGTTTTGGCCATTTACAACACGCAAGGTGCGTTTTCTGCCACCGTGGTCACACGACACCTCTAAATAATGTGTCGTCTTGACAGCCATTTTAAAATTCACCCACCCTTTGTTGTCATCCAATTTTATGGCATTATGAGGTCGTTCAGACGGTTTTGACCACCCCACGCACGCTTTTCAATCGTGACAAACACCTAAAAAACACATATTCAGTTGTGTCATGAAAAACGTGCATCTGAATGATGTGATGTATCCTTATACAACTCATGAATAATAATTAGGGTGTTTTTGTGTGATTTCAAGTCATTTTGATGTCATTCAGCATGCATTTGACCGCTAAATTCATGTTTTGGCCATTTACGACCCGTGTAGTGCGTTTTCGGCCACTACGGTCACACAAAACCATCAATTGATGTGCCATATGGCCGAAAATTTTACATTTCACCCACCCATTGTTTTCATCTGATTTCATGGAATTCCGAGGTCATTCGACCAGTTTTGACCACCCCACACACCCTTTTCAAGCACACCAAACACCTAAAAAACACATATTCAGCAGTTCCATGCAAACCACGCATCCAAATGACATGTCATCTACTCATAAAAATCATGAATATTATTTAGGGTGTTTTTGTATGATTTCAAGTCATGTTGATATCATTTGACATGCATTTGACTATTAAATGCATGTTTTGGCCATTTACGACACGCGAAGTGCGTTTTTGGCTAGCGCAGTCACACTGCACCTCTAATTAATGTGTCGTTTGGCTGACCATTTCAAAATTCACCCACCCTTTGTTGTCGTTTGATTTAATGCCATTATGAGGTCATTTGGCCAATTTTGACCACCCCACACACTCTTTTATAGTGCACCAAACACCTTAAAAACAAATATTCTGTCGTTCCATGAAAAACACACATCTGAATGATGTGTCGTCTCCTCATATACATCAAAAAAATAATTGGGGTGTTTTAGTATGATTTTAAGTCATTCTGATGTCGTTTGGCATACATTTGACCGTTAAACACATGTTTTGGCCATTTACGACATGCAGAGTGTGTTTTCAGGCACCGCGGTTACACGACACCTCTAATTGATGTGTTGTCTGGCCGTCTATTTCACAATTCAGCCACCATTTATTGTCGTCTGATTTCATGGTATTCCGAGGTCGTTCGAGTGGTTTTGACCACCCCATGCATGCTTTTCAAGCACGTGAAACCCATAAAAAACAGATATTCAGTCGTGTCGCACAAACTGTACATCTGAATGACATGATGTATCCTCATACTCCTCAAGAATAATAATTAGGGTGTTTTTGTGTGATTTCAAGCCATTCTGATGTCGTTCGGCATGAATTTGACCGTTAAACACTTGTATTGGCCATTTACGACACGAGGAGTGCGTTTTCGGCCACTACGACCACACACCACCTCCAATTCATGTGCCATATAGCCGACCATTTCAAAATTCACCCATACTTTATTGTGGTCTGATTTTATGGCATTCTGTGGTCGTTCATCCAGTTTTGACAGCCCCATGCTTGCTTTTCAAGCACACCAAACACCTAAAAAACTCATATTCAGTCGTTCCCTGAATACCGCGCATTCGAATGGCATTCTGTCTCCTCATACACCTCACCAATAATAACTAGGGTGTTTTCTTGTGATTTCAAGTCATTTCGATGTCGTTAGGCATGCATTTGACCGTTTAATGCATGATTTGGCCATTTACGACACAAAGTGTACGTTTTCGGCCAGCGCGGTCACACAATACCTTCGATTAACATGCCATCTAGCTGACCATTTCATAATTCACCCAACCATTTTTGTCATCTGATTTCATGGCATTCTTGAGGTTGTTCGGCCGGTTTTGGCCACCCTACGCACGCTTTTCAAGCACGCCAAACACCTAAAACACACATATTCAGTCGTGCCACCCAAACCGCACGTCTGAATGACGTTATGTATCCTCTTACACCTCCAAAATAAATTATTAGGGTGTTTTCATGTGATTTCAAGTCATTCTAATGTCTTTCGGCATGCATTTGACCGTTAAACACATGTTTAGGCCATTTACGACACGTGAATTGCATTTTTGGCCATCACGGTCACACGACACCTCTGGTTGAGGTGGAGTTGACTTGTACCTGTAAAAAATGACCAATGTATCATTTTCCTAATATATGAACACAATCTGAATGCGTTTGATCGGTTTTCCATATATCAGTTGTTGTTTTCACTTAAAATTTGTTCCATTTCAAATATAAGTGAGACACTTTGAGTCGTATCATCCACATCGTGCATCAGATTAATGCGAGGTTGACTCATACACATCAAAAATATCCCAGGGATCGTTTTTCTAAAGTATCAACAGAATCCAAATATGTTTGGTCCATTTTCCGTATGTTAGTTTTTGTTTTCACATAAAATTTTTTCCATTTCAAATAAAAGTGAGACACTTTTAGTGGTACCAGCCACACCGTTCCTCGGATTGTGGTGGGATTGAGTCGTACACCTCACAGATGACCCATGGATCATTTTCCTTAAGTATTAACACAATCCAAATATTTTTGTTCAGTTTCCCGTATGCTAGTTGTTTTTACTTAAAAGGGTGTCCATTTTAAACGAAAGAGAGACACTTTCAGTGATACTAGCCACACCGTGCCTCAGATTAAGGCGGGGTTTACTCGTACATGTCCCATATGATGCATGTATCGTTTTCCTAATGTATCAACATAATCCGAATGGATTTGGTCATATTTCCGTATGTCACATAGGAAAATAGGGCAACAAAAATGATAATATCTTATACTAAAACTATAGACATTGTGCATGATGTGTATCCCCTGGTGCATGGTTAGGGAAAATCATACACATTGATTCTCATATATATCCCTATATGGTTGGTAGATACCATGTGGGATGGACTTAAATTTTTTACTAACCGTGAGGCATAGTGTTTTTTTACGCCGACCGGGGTTCTGAGCTCCGAAAAATCCCCATAAGCCTTATAAACCATTATAACATCATTAGGCTTCCATATATGATTAAAAATGACTAGTTATACTGAATTCACAAATATCAATTCCAGAGTGAAAACCCAGGTTAAAATATAAAGAGTTATACAAAATTAAAAAATGTAATGGATCAATCTGCCCCTGATCACCATCACCATCACCACTGTCATCATTAGCCTCATCCTCTCCGCCATCTTTTTCCTCGTTTTCATCATCCCATTGCTCATCCCCGACCCCATCCTCGACCTCAGCCCCATCCTCACCCACATCCTCATCCTCATCCTCACCCTCATCCTCTTCAGCATCCTAATCATCACCAGGAATGTCATCATCTAGACCGCCACTAGAACTACCGCCTGGTGCACAGTATAATTCACCCATCGACGACATATATTTCGGACAAGCCATGCTGGCCTCTAGTGGAAGTGATGAAGATAATCCTTTAATCAGTTTCATAAATTCTCTCTCCCTCGTTTGAACTTATTCTTCCAACTCTGTGACCCTTTTATCAGACATTCCTGCATGATCCTTGACCTGTTCCAACTCGGTGGTTCTAAAATGGATACCTGGAGAGGACCAATACCTCGTCGGGACTATATTCTTATCAGGTCGACAACGTAATCGACTAGAGTGCTCATCTCCCAAAACCTGATATAAATGATCGTGTGGCCCTAAATTTTCAGGCTCCTGGGAATCAAGGGCCTCAAAATCATCCTGTTAAAAATATTAATAGACTATTAAATTTCAAAATTTATATTAAACTTTTAAATAAACAAATTAAAACTTACAATCTTTTCTTTTTTCGGTTCATTAACCGAAGTTCAATATTTTTTCTTACGACTCGAGCAAAACAATTTTTCTCGAGGGAGACGTCTTTAAATATTCAATTTGTGCTTCTGTATTGACATTGAAACAATATAATTTGAAAGTATAATAATATATTTAATATTCAATAAATAACATAATATAAGTAGGAAACAATAAAAAGGGAAAGTCCTAATGAAAAATTATAAACAACTATATCGTACTAGCTCTCTCTCACGATCTGACATAGTAGTGCACCCCAGAGTGTGGAGGTATTGCATTGAATCAATGTTTTTTTGTTTTTTTAGAAGATTAATAAATAATTTTTAATAATAAATAAGATAATATTAATGAAAAATATGAAAATTTTCATTTAAATACCTCAAATGGTATTAGTACCTTAAATTTGGCAGTCTCCCCATGGGTAATCATTTGAAAATATTGCTCTCTCAGGTAGTCATCCATGATAGGTACTGTCTCCAGCTCTGTGCCCGCTCTATCACACCATCCAACATACAGATCATGCTTATAACCTCTCCAATGCTCTCCTAGCTCCTTTAAAAGTGGTGGTCGTGCACCTTCTCCATCAGGAAAGTTAAACCGAAGCTGACACCCAATATATTAATTCACATAAATAAAAAAAATATTACATTAAATCTAATAGATGTTTTACCCATATTTGTACCCACGCATTATCCTTGACTTCGTGTGGCAGATGTCTCCAAGAGAGAGGGCTGACCGGAATGATGTCTAAGTATTTGGCCAGCGTCGACAAAAAACCCTGACATTCCTACCCAGATTTATCAATCATTTATCATTCATCATTCTATACAACCATTAGTTGTGTCTAGCTGTTCCATTCTGTAGGCAAGCGAGTACGCCCCCTCCCCCGCCTCCTATCAGTAGATGAATCTATTTTTTAAGAAAAAAATATCAGTACAATTTATAATAAAAATAAATTTTGGTATAAAATTTTTTTAGGTTTATATAAATATACCTGTGTTTGTCGGATCAATGGGCATCACTGGATGGGTAGAAGATAAAGGAATATCTTGTACAGGTGGAGTGTCCCTCAGTGTACGCTTCTCAGCCACATACTGTGTCAGAGCAGGAGTTGAAGAAGGTAGAATATAATAGCTCCAAGATAATGAACCAGAAGAAAAAGATGATGGCACAAACGTCAGTCCAACTGGTATTGTAAACATCAGAGGCCTAAATATCTTGTGTGTCCCTAAAGACACACCAGAATCAAAAAGGGGCATAGAATATACGTCTGTGGTAAGGATATAGTCTAATCTGGTATGACCAGTGGATCATATAACTCTCGCACCACATGCCCTCGTAACACCGGCCTTAGTACCGAGATCACCAGATGATCGTCTAACTCTGACACCACCCCCAGTCCTACCACCAGCCTCTGTACTGGGAGTAATATCAGGCTCCTCGTTAGATATCTCTCATCTAGGGGGTCGATCCTGAAATAATGTTTAACACAAAAGTAAAGACATGATATTTTAAGTTATTTAAATATATACATTTGAAAAACAACTCACAACATGGATGAGTGGAGGAACGCCCATCTGGGTCATGCAACAATTATTTTCTGTCATCTTTTTCTGCCACATCTCTTTAATATGTGTCATTTCCTGCATTGTAAAAACATATGGAAGTAATTAGAAACAAATAACTAATGTGTAACCCAAAATAAATAATATAGAAAATCTATTCTGATAAAAAAAAGATAATAAAAAAGAAGATTTATGGTAGTTTGAAGGGAAGTACTAGAATACACACTCTTAATGATGTAGGTGTATTCATTGAATCATGTCCAAATTAATTTTGGAGAGGGGCCTTCAATAGTTATAGGTATGGATTTGATTATAAACACCAATAAAAAGGATATCCCAAAATTTTGACATTCCAAACTAGGATGCCACTCATTAGTGACCCAAGCCCAGATGGCCACATGGCCTCAAGCACATCTACCAAAATTCCAAATGTTATTGACTAATAGTGAGAGCCTTTGCTGTGTCTGAGGGAGATTATTCCCTCATTACCTAAGTTACACAATTTTAATATTATTAGTTCAAAGTGGATGAAATATAACAATGGGAAAATATTGGAAATGGATGAAAATTTCCAAACCAATAATACCAACTAATAACAAAATCATAAACCGTATGATTGTAATGTATGTAATGTATCAAGAAGAAAAACATAGTTACAACTATAAAAAATTAGTACTATACAAGAGGCTCAATAAATTCTAAAATTTGACCTAACTTCTTGAGCTACAACCCAATCATCTGGTTCATCGGTGGAAAGAGTGTGAGTCATGTCAATAACTCGAAATACACAATCACCATTAAAGGTGCATTGCCTTTTCATTGAATCAAACCAATGGTAAAGGGTATATTTTTACCAATGGTTGCACACAACTATTGGTAAAAGAGGACGTAAAGTCCCATTTATAGGCATCCCAAATAGAGGCACGTGCCTCATGCCCCATTATGGGTTACATGCATCCCAAATCATTCACTCATGTTCAATAAATCATTCTTGGCACCTCTATGGTCATACCTTTAATTACCCAATTAGTAGTTCAAGTCAAGCACACAGATGGGTGGATAAAGTTTAGGATTCTACACTAATAGGTTATTCATGGCTTTTAAAAAGGATTAATTTCATAATGTATAGACAAAAACATTTCTTTTTAAATTTGGGATTAATAATAATGTATGTCCATTATAACAAGATTACTGAATTAAACTTGTGAATTATATAACATTATTAAGGATGTACACACATGCCAGCATGGATATTTAAAATCACCCCACCATCATAAAAGTGTGTATTGGCCAAGAAAGAGAAATATGAATCATGGATCGTTTTCCTAAAGTATCAACACAATCCGAATGAGTTTGGTCAGTTTTCCGTATGCCAGTGGGGCAAATTGTGCAACAACAATGATAATATCTTATACTAAAACTATAGAAATTTGGCATGATGTGCGTCCCCTGGATCATGGTTAGGGAAAATTATGTACATTTCTTCTAAAATATATCCCTATATGGTTGGTATATGCCCTGTGGTATGGACTTAAATATTTTACTAACTGTGAGGCATAGTGTTTTTTAGACCGACCGGGGATCCGTGCTCCGAACAAGCCCCAGAATCCCCATAAACCATTATAACATCATTTGGATTCTATATTAGGTCAAAAATAAAGAGTTATACTAAATTCGAAATTATCAATACCAAAGATTAAAACCAGGTTAAAAAATAAAGAGTTATACATAATTCAAAAATGTAACGGATCAATCTGCCCCTGATCACCATCATCGTCACCACTGTCATCATCATCCTCTTCCTCGCCACCATCTTTGTCCTCATCGACATCCTCATCATCGTCCCCATGAACATCCTCACCCCATCCTCGCCCTCGTCCCCATCCTCTCCCTCATTCTCATCCTCATCCTCGCCCTCGTCCTCTTCAGCATCCTCGTCATCACCATGAACGTCATCATCTCGACCGCCACTAGAACTACTGCCTGGTGCATAGGATAATCCACCCATCGACGACATATATGTCTGACAAGCCACGCTGGCCTCTAGTGGAAGTGATGGAGATTAAGCTTTGACCAGTTTCATAAATTCTTTCTCCCTCATTTGAACCAGTTCTTCCAACTCTGTGACCCTTTTTCAGACTGTCTTGCATGATCCTTGACCTGTTCCAACTCGGTGGTTCTATAATGGATACCTAGAGAGGACCAATACCTTATCGATACTATATTCTTACCAGGTCAGTAGTGTAATCGACCAGAGTGCTCATCTCCCAAAACCTGATATAAATGATCATGTGGCCCTAAATTGTCCGGCTCCGGGGCATCAAGGGCCTCTAAATCAGACTGCTAAAAATATTAATAGATTATTAAATTTCAAAATATATATTAAACATTTAAATAAACAAATTAAAACTTAAAATTTTTTCTTGTGTCGGTTCATTAACAACAGTTCTATATTTTTTCCTTCTACTCGAGCAAAAAAAATTGCTCAAGGGAGACATCCTTCAATATTCAATTTTTTTGCTTCAGTAATGACATTGAAACAATATAAAGTTCATGTATAATCATATATTCAATATTTAATAAATAACATAATTTTAGTAGTAAACAATAAAAAGGGAATGTCCTAAAGAAAAATTATAAACAACTATATCGTACCAGCTGCCACTCATGATCTGACGTAGTAGTGCACCCTAAAGTGTGGAGGTATTTATTTGAATCAATGTTTTTTATTTCATAATATTACTAAATAATGTTTAATAATAAATAAGATAATATTAAAGAAAAATATGAAAACTGTCATTTAAATACCTCAAATGGGATTAATACCTAAAATTTGGCAATCACCCAATGGGAAATCATTTGGCAATATTGCTCTATCCGGCAGTCATCCATGATAGGTACTATACCCAAATCTGTGGCCACTCTATCACACCATCCAACATACTGCTCATGCTTATAACCTCTCCAAATATCTCCTAGCTCCTTTAAACATGTTGTTCATGCACCTTCTCCATTAGGGAAGTAAAACTGAAGCTGACACCCAATAAATTAATTCATATATATATATATATAAATACTACAAAAAATCCAATATATTTTTTACCCATATTTGTTCCCACAAATTAACCTTGACTTCGTGTGGCAGATGTCTCCAAGAGAGAGGTCTGACCAGAATGATGTCAGAGTATTTGGCTTGTGTCACTAAAAAACCCCGACATTCCTTCCCAGATTTATCAATCATTTTCCATTCATCGTTGTATTCAACAATCAACTGTGTCTGGCGGTTCCATACCGCACACAAGCGAGTACAACCCCTCCCCCACATCCTATGCAAGCGAGTGTGCCCCCTCCTCCCCTCGTACCACCGGCCTCAGTACCAGGTTCACCAGATGATTGTCTAACTCTGACACCACCCCGCTCCTACCACCAGCCTCTGTACTGGGAGCAATATCAGGCTCCTTATAAGATATCTCTCATTTAGGGGGTTGAACTTGAAAAAAAGTTCAAAAAAAAATTAAACACATGATATTATAAGTTATTGAAATATATATATTTGAAATAAAATACTCACAACATGGATGAGTGCCGGAATTCACATATGTGTCATGCGATGATTATTTTCTGTCATCTTTTTCGACTGCATCTCTTCAACGGGTGTCATTTCCCACAATGAAAACAAATATGGATGTAATTAGAAACAAATAACTAATGTTTAAACCAAAAAACATAATATAGAAAATCCATTCCGATAAAAAAAACATAAATAAAAAAGAAGATTTATGTTGGTTTGAAGGTATGTACTAGGATACACACTCAAAATGATGTAGGTGTATTAATTAAATCATGTCTCATTTGATTTTGGAGAGGGGCCTTCAATAGTTATAGTTATGGATTTGATTAGAAACACCTTTATAAAGGATATCCAGGAATTGTGACGTCCCAAACCAGGATTCCACTCATTAGTGACCCAAAACCAGATGGCCACATGGCCTCAAGCACATCTACCAAAATTCCAAATGTTGTTGACTAATAGTGAGATCCATTGAAGTGTCTGGGGGAGACTATTCCCTCATTACATAAGTTGCATAATTTTAATATTATCAGTTAAAAAGTGGAAGAATTATAACAATGGGAAAATATTGGAAATGGATGAAAATGACCATATTAGTAATACCAACTAATAACAGAATCATAAACTGAATGATGGCAATGTATGTCATGTATCAAGAAGAAAAACATAGGTATAACTATCAAGAAGTAGTACTATACAAGAGGATCAATAAATTCAAAAATTTGACCTAGCTTCTTGAGCTAGAACCCAATCATATAGTTCATCGGTGGAAAGAGTGTGAGTCATGTCAATAACTCAAAATCCAAAATCGTCAATAAAGGTGCATTGCCTCATCATTGAATCAAACCATTGGTAAAAGTAAGTGTTTTACTAATGGTTTCACACAACTATTGGTAAAAGAGGAATTCAAGGCCCCTTTATAGGCATACCAAATAGAGGCACATGCATAATTCCCAATTATGTGTTACATGAATCCCAAATCATTTACTCATGTTCAATAAATCATTCTTGGCACCTCTCTGGTCATACCTTTCATTACCCAATTAGTTCCTCAAGTCAATCTCACCCCATGGGTGGATAATGTTTAAGCTTCTACACTAATAGGTTGTTCATGGATTGTAAAAAGGATTAATTTCATAATGTATATACAAAAACATTTATTTTTAAATTTGTGACTAATAATAATGTATGTCAATGATAACAAGATTACTAAAATACTCTTGTGACTTATCTAACATTGTTATGGATGTATACACATGCCAGCATGGCTAGTGAAAAGCTCCCCAACATCATAAAAGTGAGTATTGGCCAAGAAAGAGACATAATATACAACGTATAGTGAGAACCATATTTAATTGACCCTAAAGTTATATTATTACAGTCATCTTAAAAGCTAATTATCACTCATCACTAACCATTCCACTATAAACAACCTGGAGTGTATAAGTTTTTTCTCTGATCTTAACATTATCATCACACATTCTTACCGTGATGTGAATCATGTGGAATATGGATGATATTAACAAAAAATTCCCATCAATACCAAGCCTTCTAAGAATTGAAAATTTATGGATGATAATAACACATAATTCATTTTGAATCAAATTTGATTCGCTGTCAAAGCCCAACACAAACACCCAAATCAAACAGAAAACAAAAGTCATACACGCCCAAATCAAAAGAGAAAAGTAAAATAGTAGATTTAGAACATTAAAATGAAAGTTTCACTTACAAATTAGAAGTGTAGTACTAAGAAATTTTGAAAATGGATCAGAAAAAAGAATTTCCGTAGTAGGGTAAACAGAATCCCACTTCTCCACTTCACCCAAATGAAAAAATAAAACTAAAATAGTAGATGCAGTATCACTTATATAATACATGTGAAGAACTAATAAATTTTAAATATGGAAGGATTTCAGCCATAGGGGAAGGAAAATCCCAAATCTCCCTTCTGCTTAGGGCTGTAGTCACGCAGAATGGGGGAGTTTGAGCATTTGTGAATTTGGGGAAAAACATTCCCAACAGTTTTTAAAAACCATTAATAATGGATGATTTAAACCTCTCTATACCAATAGTATAAGAAAACCATTGGTATAGAGTATACTTTTCCCAACGGTTTTGAAAAACTGTTGGGAAAAGATGATTTAACCAGCTTTTACCAACAATTTCCTTAAAATGTTGGTAAAAGTACTATACAATCATTGGGAAAACCTCCCTTTCTAGAAGTAAATTAATATGAAAGAATTTGGTTTTTGGGGTTGGTTAAATGTGCAATAATTATTATCCTTTATATGTTTTATTTCAGTTTGATAATACAAACATTATATATCATGTTTTAACTACTATTCTTTATTTATAAATTGTGAAATATCATTTAGTGTTTGATAACTCTCAATTCCACCTCCTCCTTTAATCCATGTTGGTGACACACCTTTGTCTAGAATGTGTCATCTTCAAAGACCCAATTCAATCGAAGTTGTTTCATCCATTAATTAGATCAACACCAACATGTGAAGAACTAAGCAATAGAGAAAGGAAAAATGATTAAATAAATGAATAGGGATAGGTTGAGTTACATGACATCATAATTAATCACAACATCAGGGACATTCGCCTTACCCATGAATTCTACTCAAATCTATCTACAAATATACAAATTAAACATTATAGAAAATTCATGATCACCTTCACCTCCCCCAGGCCAAGTCTCAGGGTCAACCTCTCATTTCCGAGAGTAATATTTTACTTGGTGCAGTGGGTGGAAGAGGAGAGAGAGAGGTAAAGAAATGAAGAAATGTGGATGGAAAAATACAAAGACATGGATTAATTAAACGAAATTTTTAATTAAAATTTAAAACTATTAAAAAATTAAAATTAAAATAAAATTAAAATTAGAAATAAGGTTGAGGGTGAAGAGGAGAATAATCGGCCCGTGTCCTGATGGGATCCCTCCTTAGTTGTGGGTGTCAAGATGATGATTTGGGAAGGAGTCGAGGGCCTCCTTTTATAGGAAGAATTCCATCTTCTGAAATATTGCGTGTTGTTGGCCCATTAAATGGTCGATTCACACGTGGACCCTTTCATAAAATTTGTTCATAAATATGTTTTCCATTCACCCTCAATCCTTCATCTCATTTACCCATAGTATTAAGGATTTATGGAATTTTCATTGAATAATTATTTTTATGGCCGAAATTTCCAAGAAGATTCCTTCAAATGTTTGACGATCAATGGAAACCTTAATGACTTAAAAACACTACCAAAAATGTTTTAGAGTTGTTTCGATGTGTACTAGTGTTGTCCCTAGTGTAATAGCCTGAATGGGAGGTGAGGAGACTAATTTGTGAATCTGTTACGGTGGTGGGGTCAACACTGTCTGGCCGGAAAAGTTTCCAACTTCAATGATTTTTTTGGACTAATAGATATTTGAATCAAATCTAGGACCTGCAGAGAAATTTGAATGAAATAAAATCAGGATTCAAAAAAATCACGAATTTTGGAATTATATTATTTACAAATTAACAAAAATAACCTTTTGGTAAAATTCTTTCAAAAATCCAAAATTCTGCACTTTTATTAAATTTTCTCATAATCATTCTAAAATTCATATTACCCATTATTTTAATAAAACATTGAAATACATGGGTTTTATCATTTAAAAACATTAAAAATCCTCATTATTTGATAAAAAATATGCACATAAATTTTCTATATCAAATACCCCCACACTTAAACCATGCCTATCCCCAAGTATAAAATCTCAAAATGGAAATCAGAGGACACCAATATTAACAATATTTAAATTCCAAGGTATTAAAATAAAAAAAATCAATGTGAAATCAAGCTTTCAAAAATCTACATTAAATATCAATATAATTTCCCATTTTTCAAAGAAAAAAAATAATTCACATATTTTACTTTTACCCTTTGAAAATTGATGAATCTTATCCTTTCATTCATTCAAGATCCTTGATTAATTATTAGTAAACATGACAAGTCATTATTTACCTCACTTTTGATTCTTTTCTCTCATCACTCATTATAAAATTTGAGTAGAGTTATTCTCATATCACGAGAACATGCTCCTTAGCCATAGTCTTGTTAATGAACTACTTTCTCCACTTTGTAGATACAAAATGCACATAAAATCATGCGGACATTCAATTAAGGTTCTATTGACTCTATGGTTTATGGTTGGTAGGATTTGATGCTTTAAAAATTAAGGCTCAAGCAGGAGGCTAATCTCTTAAGTACTATACATGATATCAAAAGTAAAAATATAATGATATTATCCCCTACAAAGTATCAATACAAAATTCCCAAAACTCAAAATAAAAGGTTATGATCAAGTAAGCATAATGAATGATCTATGCACGCTCTTGATTTTTTTTTTACTTTTTATTATTTTTCTGTAATTTATGATTATATCAAATCTTACATCCATCATCTAACAACATACGATCATAAGATCATCGGTCTATAAAATGGTTATTTTTGGTTTTCCCAAATCACAACCCATTTTTTCTCTTTTTGTGGGTCCATTTTGTCATTTTTGTTATTTTTTTAATTCAAGATGGGAAAAATAGTGTATAATGAATGATTCCACATCCTTTTTCAATTACCATAATAATACCCCCACACTTCTTCCATACAATGTATATTATCCCGTCCACTATTATTCCCTTTGAACCCACACTTCAACTTTGAAATATCATGAAAATACTCAAAGTAGGGTAGGAATAGATAAAAATGGCTAAACATGACTCATTCCTATAAAGGTCATTCATTATCTCTATGGGATAAAATAAGGATTGATGTAAAGGTGGTATTTAAAGGAAAATTGGATTTCCAAAAGATGCCTCAATCATTTTAAATGTGTTTTTTCATAGTCAAAGCTTTGATAAGTTTCAATACATGTTCTTGTTGGTTACATGTCCCAAGATCATCCAAGAAACATGATCAAGAATAAATAGTAAGTACATGGTCTATAAATCCTCTTGGGAATGGAAAATATAATATTATACCATCACTCATGGCATGACTAATAAATCACTTCACATGAACTTCAGAAATTCAATGCATGAAGGATGTTAGAGAAATATCATTTATATGAATCAATTAATTCCTTCAAGTCATGATTCATTACATCAATATCCATG
Organism: Viscum album; assembly: GCA_963277665.1. Lineage (NCBI taxonomy): Eukaryota > Viridiplantae > Streptophyta > Magnoliopsida > Santalales > Viscaceae > Viscum > Viscum album. The sequence continues at coordinate 944,793,426 of OY728148.1, forward strand.
CTTCATTTTAAAAATTCAATTATTTATTTCAATCATTCAATCATATCAACATTGAAATCAAAAACATGGAATCACATGATTCCTAAGAAACTCTTGTTTATTTGATAAGTCGAGTAAAACATGAATTCAAGTGTGGGAATAAAATTTTTTCTTTAAAGAAAAAAACATGTTGTAGAAAAAAATGTGGATAATTTAAAAGATAAAACAATAAAATTTAACACCCTTTTTCAATAAAACTTGGTCCTTCCCCTTTACTATTTGGGGTTTCCTTCTACTGTCATGATCCTACAAAATAAATTAATTAATTAATCACAATGATGACTTCATTTAATCTCAAAATAAAAGTTGTAGGGGACTACATGCTAAATTATTTCAATGAAAATAAATTGAAATATAAATTCCTAGAAAGTAATTAAAGATAAATCTTGGTATTATCCCACAAGTGGTCCATGAATATTGACTGCCTCTAGAGGGTAGTACCTACAGTTATCCAAATTATGATGGAGGATAATGATTCTTTGATTTGAACGACCACATGTGGATTTTCCCAGCTTTTTCTTCATCCTTCTGGGAAAGAGTTCACTATATCCCCCCTTTACAATGAGTTATTGCTTGCATGGCGGGGGTAGGATGAAGTATGAATCATCCTCCTTCATTACTGATACTTGTGCAACCACTTATTCTCTGTCCATTAGTTACTTGAGTTTTGCTTCATCAAAATAATAGTCAATGGGAATGTCAGAGAATAATTCAATTAGAATAATATTAAAACATGAAGTATCAGGATCAAATTATTCACCATGAAAGCATCTTTTGTCATGGTTTCGTTAGGGAAATACACTAGAATATCTTCATGAACTTCCTTGAATAAATATTCAATGTATCTAGGGAGCTCCATATATTCCTTAACATGTGCACATTGAGGTTCTTCTTCGTCCTCCAAGGAAGAGTTGAGGTTGTATAGTTCTGTATAATCAAAACCACATGGAGTTATGTAGAATTCATATTCAATAAAATTAGAAGGTATAGTGTCAATGAATGGTTCAACTCCCTGAGTTATTTTAGCTTTAATATTTGCATTAGTGGTAAGTGCCTCTTGGAGTATACTCTCTGAGGATAAAGGTAGGTAGTCAAGCTCCAACATCTTGACTTCAAATTCCACCACTTGGGTGGTTTCTTCCTTCAGTGGTGCTGAATTTTATTCTTTATATTTTGTGGGGAAGTTAGGTAGTTCCTCATAATTAATCAATAATTCATCCAAAATTTGTTGATCTCCCACTTGTAGCTCAGTAGATACGTCTTCCTCCCTTGCTTCCTCAGGTTCTTCTATTTCAAATATAAGTGGTGAAATTTATTCCACCACATTCTCATGTTCTTCCTTTGGATTAGGGTTGGGTTACTCTATTAATGCATGAACATAATCAAATGCTATATTAGCCTTTCTAGTTAGTTGTTCAATGATTTCTCTAAGTTCATGCATCTGATCTCTTCTAAAATATTCATCTTCTTCTTGTTTTTTTGCTATACTTGTGAGTAATTTTTCGATGCATAATATTCGGAATTTGAATACATAATGTAATTATTTTTTTAGTTTTTTAAATAAAATGATATATAAAAAATATGTGAAAATAGAAAAAGTAAATGAAATAATTATTGGATTCCCAGAAACAGCGTCATTTTTGACACACGTCTATTGGGGGTGTGAACAAAAAATAATTATATTTTTCCTAGTGCAGAACAGTTGCAGACCAAGGTCGTCTCTCTTGAATATCCTTCTCAATGTAGTAAAATTAAATTTTTTAATTCACCTATTCTAAATCTTTTTGTGGTTTTGTTTATTAGATGGATGTGATTAAAATATTTTTGGGTTTTTTATTTTTAAATTAATGATATGTGAAGAAAGAAATCTAAATTTATACTATGATTCAAGTATAAATAAAATGAATTAATAAGAAAGAACTTGGTTTTGGTAGTTGGTTAAATATTCAATAATTATCCTCCTTAATATTTTTTTATTTATGTTTGATAATCCAAACACGAAATCTCATGATTGAACTACTATTCTTTATTTATAAATTATGGAATATCATTGAATGTCTGAGCACTCTCAATTCCACCTCCTCCTTTAATCCATGTTGGTGACACACCATTCTCTAGAATGTGTCATCTTCCAGGACCCGGTTCAATTGAAGCCGTTTCATGCATTGATTATCTCAACTCCCATGTGTGAAGAACTAACCAATTGAGAGAGGGAGAATTATTAAATAAAATAATATGGATAGGTTGAGTTGCATGTTATCGGTGGTAGTCACAACATCAGGGACATTCGACTTACCCGTCCATGTTACTCAAATATATCTACAAAATTAAAATTAAAAATCAAAAAAATTCATGATCACCTTCACCTCCCCTTTGGCCAATTATTTGGGATATCGTCTCATTTCTGAGAGTAATAGGTTTCTTGGTGGAGTGGGTGGAAGAGAAGAGAGAGATAGGGAAAGTAATGAAGAAATGTGGATGGAGAAATACAAAGGCATGGATTGATAAAAATAAAATTTGAATTACAATTGAAAAATAATACCAAAATAAAATTAAATTAAAATAAAAATATGAAATAGGGTGGGAAGAGAGTTTTATCATCGTCCCATGCCCCGTTATGAACCCCCCTTGGCTGTTGGTGTTGAGCTAATGATTTGGGAAGGAGGTGAGAGCCTCCTTTTATCGGCAGAATTCTATCCCCTAAAATATTGTGCATTGTTGGAAAAATAAATGGTTGATTAACACATAGACTCCTTCTTACAAGTTGTTCGTAATTATTTTTTCCGTTTAACCTCCACATTTCAGCTAATTTAGATATTGTATTAATGAGGTATGGAATTTTCATTGAATAAGACTTTTTATGGCCGAAATTTCCAGGATGCTTCCTTCAAATGTATAACGATCAATGGAAACCTTAATGACTTAGAAACTCCCCCAAAATTGTTTTAGAGTCATTCCTATGTGTCCTAGTGATATCCCAGGTAGAATAACCTAAATTATATGTGAGGAGACCTATTTGTGCATCCGTTACGGTGGTGAGGTCCATGCTGTCCACCCAGAAAAGTTTCGAAATTCAATGAATTTTTTAGACTAATAGATCATCGAATCAGCTCTAGATCATAAAGATAAAGTTGAATAAAATAAAATCAGTATTATAACAAAAAATTAATCAGTAATATTTGACTTATATTTTTTAATAAATGACAAAAATACCCTTTTGGTAAATAACGGTCAAAAATCCAAAATTATGCAATTTTCACAATTTTTCTCATAATCATTCTAAAACTCAAATTACCAATTATTTTAATAAAACATTGAAATACATGGGTTTTATGATTAAAAAATAAATAAATAAATCCTCATTATTTGATAAAAAATATGCACATAAAGTTTTTTTGTTAGGGATGTCCTGCCACCTTGTCTTGTGTTATCTTAATATGTCATGTCTAAATTGATTAAATGCTTAAATGGAACTTGTTAAACGAGTTGGAATACTTGTTAGTTGTTTTTAGATTGATTAAATGGTTTTTTTGGTAATTATGATTAATGGGTGGGTATATCCATGTGATGTGTTAAATGAAAATTGGTGATAAGTGGGTGGGTATAACCATGTGACATGAATAAATGGAAGTGGAGTACATGAGTTAGATACTCATGAGATGTAATGGTTCAAATGAGTAGGTATATTCGTTGAATGGTGTCGAATGTAATTTTTTATATGAGTGGGTAGACTCATATAGATTATAAATTGTTAAATGTATGGAATGGTTGATGATTTACATATATTCCAAGGACGGATTTCCATGGATTTGGAATGCAATAATGGACACCTTGGTTGAGTATTCACATTGGGTCTTGATTCTGTGGGATGTTTCGGGGTTTTCATTACATTAGATCCAGCTTGATTGGACTCACGTAGGACATGCTGGTACACATGCTCCACGATCTCCTACCAATACCTATACTGAGTTTCTATCGAGATGATACTAGGACTTGATGATAATGCCTTGGTCTTCAATACATTGGATTCGTCCCTTCATTTTCTACACTTAATTATATGCCACGATCATGGGATATATGACTATGGTTGTATGACAAGGTCGTGGGTATTTGATATGGTGTTCTTTATAGAGTAAGGCTGTGTGGACAAGATATGGATTGTTTTATGACAAGGCCGTGTTATTAGTTTATATTTCCTATAGGTTCTTTGTTAGGAGCTTCCACTTATTGCAGGGAGCCACAAGAGGCTGTCTGGTATAACTTGTTTGCATTGGTAATATGCCTTGGGCGTTCACACATACATTACGTCTTACATGTACTTGTTTCGCATATTTCATAGTGCAACTTCGAATTATATATATCTTTGGGTGGAAACCTACTATAATGTTTATCTCACACCTTGTTTGGGCCTCCTTGGGGACCCAAACAAATTATATGGTTTTAGGTGATAGTAGGGGAAATCTCCCTAACACTAGTTATTGATCATTTCTTTAGAGCATGGGAGCATGAGACCCAGCTGAGGCTTGCGATGATACTGTGACACTTTTTGATCTTTTTGGATTTTGGATACTTGTATTGTACTTTATTTCCATGTATATTTTTTGGTTGTTTTCTAGATACATGTTTCATCTGCATCATGGTATATGAGAAACCTATGGCTTGTTATATATTCCTGTCTTGCTTATCTATTTTACCTATTGTCCGCTTATTGTATTTACTTCTGCTATTGAATTTGATTGACTTCCACTATGATAAACTTTGGTAATGAGGGAATAGTCACCCTAATAACTCAACTAGGCCCTCACCACTAGTTGGAAGCATCTGGCATTTGAGGAGTGCGCTTGGGGCCATGTACCCAACTGGGATTGGGGCACTATTGAGTGGAATTCGAGTTCAGGATGTTACACAGTGGTATCAGAGAAAATTTATTTTCTAGTTTGATTTACTATTTGGAGACAATGGACATGGATATGAAGGAAAATGGAATTTGTTAATGAGATATGCTCGAGTGTAGCTAACCCGTGTACATGAAAAATCCAAATTACCCGAAATGAAATTTCTATTTTCTGCTTTTGACTACTACAGTTGATTTGATTTCACCATTAGACGGCACACATGATTTATGCCAATACTATTGATGAAATTGGGGGTTCTAGTTTTTTGCAACCCGATGAGATGAGGGTATTCCATCTCATGCATCATATAGTCGCTTGTTATAAATAATATATCATGAATTATATCATTCCATTTAAGATTAATTACTTCATGCATGATATTGTGATAGGTTCTCTAATAGTTTTTCCTAATTTTTTGATAGACTTTGTGTAGAGGATAGAGAAGTGAAATCATATTTCAATTCGTAAAGTGTATGGGCCCTTATGAAATAAAAAATGAAGTACCTTTTAAATTAAAATTTTAAATTGAATTTGATGTGTATGGATTATATGGGTATCAAATTTTGGTTCATGAGGTGTTATGGGTCCTCAAGGATCAGAACATGGTGGAACATTGGTTAAATCATGTCAAATAATGACTATTAAATGAAAATAAATGAAAAATAGAGACATGACCAACACCAGGATTTTGAGTGGGTGAGGGGGAGTTTTTCTAGTTTTGTTGTGGGTGTTCTTTATACAGTCATGGATTTAGGATTAGGTTGTGTGTTATGACTTGTTTTTAGGATGGTGTTGATCTATCCTATGCTTTTGAGATGCGACTTTGATATCATTCCTTTCTGAGGCGAGTGTTAGGCATTGTAGAGGCATGTCACCATGAAGACCTCCAATGGTATGCCAAGAGGGTGGTGATGACCATGCTTCGAAGGTGGTGGGCCATGAGATACTATTGGATCCTCTTTAAGTGATTTTTGTAGTACAATAGACTATTTTAGACATAGGTGCTGAGGCATAGTTCCACGAGGGGTTATTTTTCTATATGCAGACTTTTCAAGGATCCCCACAGCCTACCATGAGTATGGCCGAGATGACTTGGGTGTTCTAGCAGCAACATCCTTTCATGTTTTTGGGGGATGATGGTCCACAAGCTTCTGAGTTGTGTCTTGAGACCACACAATCTATCTTCGAGCATCTGAAGAAGAATCTTGAGTGGAGCGTAAAGCTCACCCCTTATATGATACATGGAGTTGTAAAGTACTGGTGGGATGTTCTGAACCAGGCTGAAAGGCTACGAGATATGGGTTGGACTGATTTCCAAACCAACTTCCTTGACTAATTTTACCACAAGACATTATGGGAAAAGTGATCTAGTGAGTTCATGTGTCTAGAGTAGGGCACCATGATGGATATAGATTACTCAACATACTTTATAGAGTTTCATTGTTTTGCACGGATGTACCTGACTGATGAGCTGTCGAGATCGAGATTCTTTGAGGAAGGCCTCTGGTATAATATCAAATCCTAGTTCAACGTGTTCAGGTTGACATATATCACTGAGATTGTCAATCAGGCACTAATAATAGAGTGGAACCTAAGGGAATTTTAGGATCTAGAGCAGGGAAATGTTTCTTCTCAACCTAGTGGTTCTACATATTTAGGCAAGAAGCACCATTTTGATGCTAACCATGAGATGAGAATTAGTTAGGCTATGAGTTCTTATAGTTCAGCGTTTTGTCACTAGTGTGATAGGAGATGAAACATGATGAATCAGCGTGACTGTGACCTAGTCAAGTGCCGAGCTTATGGAGGGATGGGCCACATGCAATGGTTTTAGAGGACCTTCCCTCCATTTGTGAGTGGTAGGGGTCAGCTGTGATGTCCGGTTCAGGAGTAGGTTTCTAAGATCTGTGTCAATCATGAAGCCAGAGCAATGTAGGCCGATCAAGCTATAGAAATAGTGGTCATTACTGAGGTATCCATACACCAATTACTCTTATACATCGAAGGGGGCCTACTCTGAGCATGAGGTTGTTTCATAGGGTCGTGGTATAGGTCAATTATATTTTTTACATCCTACCCATGGGGAGAAAGGTTTTATACTTTCTATAGTTAGAGGAATGATCTTAGTAGCCTATACTATTGCATCTGCTCTTTTTGATACAGGTGTATCTCATAGTTTCATATTCGAACCTATGGTGAAAATCCTTGGGCTTATTGTGTGGTATTTTGAAAGCGTTTTAATTATAGAAATACTATTAGGAATCAGAATGGATGATGTGATCTAGTGCAGGGAGTACCCCCTTGAGGTTGCTGGGTGTCACTTCATTTGAGATATTTATGTCTTTGAGATGATAGGGTTTGAAGTCATTTTTGGGATGGACTATTTAGTATATTATCGATCTTACATTGTCTATTATCACCTAAGGGTAACTTTCACATCACCCGAGGATGCAGTGTTTACTCACAATGGTGAATGGGGTGTCCAGGAGAGTTGAGATGAACTAGATTATCATGAGTTGGGCAGAATGACAACCTAGATTACTATTTTTAATTTTGGATGACCAGTGAGTGAGTTTGGTAGACTTTCCTCTAATGGTGGATCGTTTTAGGGACATGTTCCCAGATGAATTTTCTAGTTTACCTCTCGAGAGATAGGTTGAGTTCTCTATTGAACTAGTGTTAGGAGTTGCACCAGTATCCATTTCTACTTACTAGGTGGCTACAATGGAGTTGTATGAAATTAAGTTGAAGCTAGAGTATTTGGAGGCAAAGGGCTTTATCTGACCAAATACATCTCTGTGGGGTTTTCCAGTTCTTTTTTCAAAAAATGTGTATATAACACTTAGTATATTTGGGGATTATAGTAATTTGAATCAGCTAATTTTCGAAAAATGAAACCCCTTTCCACAAATAGATGAAATTTTTGATAAGATTATAGGATCTCGAGTATTCTTGAAAATTGAACTCAGGTTAGGATATCACCAAGTACATATTTGACCCACATACATACCTCGTACAACCTTTCATAGTAGGTATGGTCTATATGAGTATCTGTTTATACTATTCAGTCTCACAAACACGATAGTAGTTTTCATAGTGCTGATGAACTGAGTGTTCCATCCTTAATTTTTCACATCAAGTATTAGGCTGGGAGTAGTTCTGATGTAGGGGGATAGAGTTTTGGCCTATGAGTCTCAGTTTCTAAGGCCACGTGAGATGAATTACCCTATGCATGATCTTGAGCTAGATGCAGTTGTTTATGCTTTTCACTATTTGAGACATTATTTATTGGGAGATCATTTTTTGGTGTATACAGACTAAAAAATCCTCAAGTATATATTTACTCAGTATTATTTGAATATGAGGAAAAAAAGGTGGGTGGAGTACCTATAGTCTTTTGACTTCAAGATTGAATACATGACTGGTAAAGTTAATGTAATGTTCGATGCACTGAGCACGTGGACTCAGATATAGACAGTGTAGCAGGCAAGTATCAAGTGGAAACATACAGCGTTATTCTCTAAGATCTCTATGGAGGTGGACAACAGTCAGGGATAGTCATATCCAACATCCATAGTTGTGAATTATACCCTATTGGATATAGTAAAGATGATGCAGTTATCAAATTCCGAGTGTCTAGTCCTATGAGAGAGTGTGGAAGGTGAGGACCCTCGTCCTGGTTGGACCGTAGGTGTTGATGGGATCTTACATATCCATGGATGTGTTTGGGGTCCAGTGGATATACATGGGGATATGATGGTGGAGTTTCATGCTTCATATTGGGCACTACATCCTGGAGTCAACAAGATGTACCGTGACTTGCATCATCAATACTAATGGCCAAGTATGAAAAGTGAGGTAGCTAGTTTTGTTACAAGATGTTACACCTGTCAGCATGTGAAGGAGGAACATCAACGACCAACCATGATTTAATAGAAGTTACTTATTCTAAAGTGTAAATGTGATGATGTCATAATGGACTTCATGACTGGTTTACTATGGTCTCCTTGAGGTAATGATGCTGCATGGGTTGTTGTTGATGGGATCAAAAAGGTTGATCATTTATTGCCAATAAAGGATACCTTTGATGTAAATGTTCTTGGAAGGGTGTATATCCATGAGATAATACAACTTCATTGGTTCTCATGCGATATCATTTTAAATAGGGATTCCCACTTTATATCTCGTTTCTTATTGAGTTTTCAGAGGGCACTGGGTTCATAGGTGCTTCTAAGCACAGTCCACCACCCTTAGACAGATGGCCAATCATAGTGTATGATACATGTTCTAGAGAACATGAGGAGAGAATGTGTCTCAGATTTTGGGGGATCATGGGAGAGACACATTTATCTAGATGAGTTCTCCTATAATAACAATTATCAGGCAACGATACAGATGTCTCCTTACGAGGCATTGTACGATAGGCTATGCCAATCACCCTTGTGATGGCTAGAGGTAGGAGAGGTAGCTTTACTGGGACCTTGTCTCATGAAAGAGAATTCTGAGTAGATCCAATTGATTCAGAATCATATGGATTCTGCACAATCTTGATAGAAATCTTATGTCGATCACCGTATATGACCTCTAGAGTTTGAGGTTAGGGATCAGGTCATTTTATGTGTTTCACTAAGGATGGGACATAAAAGGATCATGATACGGGGTAAGATTTCACCACTATATATTGGGCAATTCACGATTTATGAGAGAGTCAAATCAGTAGACTATTTGTTTTAGTTACCTCAGATGTACTGATACATGCATGATGTCTTCCAGGAATCACAACTACGCCACTATAATTCAGACCCATCTCACACTTTTCAATCCGTGGGGGTTGAGTTACAATTTGATTCATTCTTCAAGGAGCATCTAATAAGTATTGTTTATAGGATAATGAAGGTTATACAAGGCTAGTTAGTTCCTCGAGTACAGTTTCTAAGGAAGAAAGACTGCTCACAAGATGATAATTAGGAGCGGGAGGCCGACATACGTGCTCAGTGACATGAGTTTTTTCAAATGGATCTTGACTACCCATGAGAGGGAAATTCGGGGAAGAATTGAATTAAGGGGGTTATATTGTAAGATCCTAGGGTTTTCATGAGGTATGAATATTTTAAATTATTTTTTGGCTTAGACCCTATGTTGGCCCATGGGGTGGTTGGGTTTCTTTTGGGAAATAATAGGCAAGAAGGTTGTATAACGATTGCAAGCCAATTACACGATGTGTAATTGGATTACACACTGTGAAATATGATTTCATAACATGTAATGGTTTTTCTAGGACCTTTCACGATGTGTAAGTGTTTCCCCCTTTAATGTAAAACTGAGCCTTACACACCATGTAAGGAAATTACTTGTCTTGTAATTTCCCGACTATGTTTTTTAAAAATAGAGGCATGGACCTCAATTTTTTGGACAGAAGACTTTTTTCTCTTTTTTGAAGCCTAAAAACTTTCTTATCTAGATTTTCAGTTCTGGCACCCATTTGGATTCCATTTCTTCCCCAGTCATTTTTGTTGGAACTATGATGGTAAGATATTGATTCCTTTTTAGCCATTCTTAATTCTTCCAAACAATAGTTTCATTGCTTGGATTTAGCCTTTTATGCCCTAATTTCTTGTTCTTTATATGTTCTTTTGATTTATCCCCAACCAGGATGAATTAGGACTTTATACTAGATGAGAAATTCACTAATGAGATATGGTAGGTGGTCTATACTTTTCTTTCGTCTTTTGATGCTTTATAGAGCTATTGACAATTTTTCTGCCCGTTGGACTTTTTAGTGCGGGCCTGGTTTTAAAGTGTTAATCTGAAAATGAAGAGGTAGGACCTCTTTAAGACTCCCTTAGGTTTTTTGAGATACGTTTGTGGTTGTTGACCCAGCCCAAGGACACCCATGGGGTGCACCATGACTTTACTTCGGTTTTTACCATTGATGAACTACCCATGGGGTGTGACCTCGAGTTTTCCTAATTTAAGGAAGCTCAGTTGTACTGAAATGAGGCCGAATTACATACATAGGAGATATCTTACCTCCTTACCTTGTGTTATTATAATATTCCATACCTAACTTGATTAAATACTTAAATGGAACATTTCAAATGAGTGGGTATACTCGTTGGCTGTTTTTAGATTGCTTAAATAGTTTGATTGGTAATTATGATTAATGGATGGGTATACCAATGTGATGTGTTAAATAGAAATTGGTGATAAGTGGGTGGCTATATCCATGTGACATGATTAAATGAAAGTGGAGTACATGAGTAGGTATACTCAAGTGATGTAATGGTTTAAATAAGTGGGTATACACATTGAATTATTTTGGATGTAATTGTTTATATGAGTGGTTAGAATCATATGGTATGGAATTGTTAAAGACATGTAACGATTGATGATTTACATAGATTTCATGAATGGACCTCCATGGATTTGTAATGCAGTAGTTGACACCTTGGATGATTATGCACCATTGGTCTTTATTCCATGAGATTCCTTAGGCCTTGCTACCCCATGGATCCAGCTATCATGGACTCACGTAGGACATCTGGTACACATGTTCCTAGGATTCCAACCAGTGCCATTGCAAATTTTCCATCTAGATTCTCCTGAAACTCGAAGAGGATGCCTTGGTCTTCAGCACCATAGTTTCAGCACTTCGTGATCTACACTTCATTATATGGCATGACTGTGGGATATATGATTGTGGTTGTACGACAAGGTCGTGGGTTTTCGATATAGTTTTCTTTATAAGGTAAGGACGCATGGAAATGATATGGATTGTTATGTGGAAAGACTGTGTTGTTTGTTTATATTGCTTGTAGATGCCTTGTTAGGAGCCAAAACTTGTTGCTTGGAGCCACAAGAGGTTGTTTAGTATTACTTGTTTGTAGTAGTTATATGCCTTGGACTTTCACACTTACATTACTACTTACATTCACTTGTTTAGTATATTTCACAGTACTTCTTAGAACTGTATATATATTTAGCTACAAACCTACTGGGATGTTTATCTCACATCATATTTGGGCCTCCTTGGGGACCCAAACATATTATATTGTTACAGGTGATAGTAGGGGAAATCTCCCTAAAACTATTTGTTGATCATTGTTTTAGAGCATGGGAGCATAGGACTAAGATGAGACTTGCGATGCTACGGGGGAACTTTTTGGTTGTTTTGGATTTTAGATACTTGTATTTTATTATATTTAAATGTCCTTATTTCGGATATTTTCAAGATACATGTACCAACTGCATCATGGTATATGAGACACTTCTGGCTAGTTACATATTCTTGTCTTGATTGTCTATTTTATCTATTGTATGCTTATTGTATCTGCTTCCACTATTTAATGTGATTGACTTCCATTGTGATAAATGATGGTAATGGGGGTATAGTCTCCCAAATGAATCAACTAGTCCCTAACTACTAGTCATAAGCCTCTGGCATTTGATAAGATGTGCTTGAGGCCATGTAGCCAACCGGGATTGGTGCATAGTTGAGTGACATCCAGGTTCGAGATGTTACATTTGTACAATGATTCAATGATTAGATTTCAAAATTAATTTATGTAATATGAAGTTATAATATTATGTTGTGTATGAACATACTATATCACATCTAGGTGTGAATAAAATTTCTTAATGTAAAAAAAATTCCTTTGGGTGATAATTCTTGTAGTGAGATAAATTCCAAAAACTAATAAAAAAATAATATGGGTGAGAAAATTCATAAAGTGGGAAAAAAATTCTAGTGAGAGAAATCAAATTGTTTGAGAGGTTAGAGAGATGGTATTTCATGGTGACTATTATAGATTTAGAATCGATAATAAAATTATATATGTCACTTTTAGGGTATGATTCAGTCAAACTATGTTATTTATAACTAAAAAAAAGAGTGGTCTTAGTGAATGTTTATTAGTGGCAATTCTAATAATCACTACTAAAAAAAATTATTAATTATATTTTAAATATAGTGGCAGCTTCAATGAAACTACTGCTAATATTTTTAAAAAATAACTGACCCCACCCTGTACACCTGATGCCCTAACCCCATGCTCCCTTGGTCATGCCGCTCCCCGAAGCTAGCGACTGCCCCTCCCCCTTGGTGGAACCTCTCCTCGACGTCGAAAATCACCCCTCCCTCTCGGCCTCGCCTCTCCCCAACACTGGTGACCACCCCCACCTCAATTACGACTCACCCTGGTGCTAGGGACTCCCTCCGCCCCCTACCCCACACCGATCCCTCATCCCCACCTCTCCCTGACGTTGGTGACCACCCTTTCCCCAACATCGGTGACTGCCCCTCTCCTTCGATTGCGCCTCTCACCAATTCCAGCGACTGTTCCTCACTCTCGATCATGCCTCTCCCTAGCTCCAGTGATTACCCCCCTCTACCAAACCTTTCCCCGAAGCCGACGACTATCCCTCCCCCTTGGTCGCACCTATCCCCAATGTAGGTGACCGCCCCTCACCCTCGACCCCACATCACCCCGACACTGAACACCCTTCTATCCAACAACATACCTCTCCCCCCTTCCCCCACTTCCCCATGAAGGCTCACCGCTCATCCTCAATGGTGACCACCCCTTTTCCTACTCTCACATATGATCCTCATGACCCCAACCCCACTTGCTACCTGATGATGACCCCACAATGACCCCCTGCTCTTTGATGGCGATCCCCAACGACGACCCCTCTCCACCATTTCTTAGAGAGTGAAATCCCCAATCATAAGGTGTAATTTTTTAATATTGTATGATTGGTTTTCTATACCATTATGTAGTATATCATATTGTATAATAAAATGATAAATTTTATCACTTAGGAATCCTATACACATAACTATCATTAATACCTATTATATATGGGGATCATGAATCATTGATATGATGAATTCTTGTTTGTCTGTGGTGTTATAAATAGTCTATAATTGCATGATTCATTTATTCCTCATATATTCTTGGTGGGTAGGCCTTAGTGAGTTTTAGACAATGGTTGATTAGAGGATAGGAAACCTTTTGGTTTTATTGATTATTCACTAAAGTTTTAGTATACTTCCTCCACACTAGCATGATACTTTCTAAGTAAGAACATACTGAGTGTACATGTATGTTCACCATGATTTTATATACTATATTTATAGATTTATAGGATAAATTAGTTAACCAAGATTAACATAGTTAATTGATGTTTACTTTTAATTGTACTTCTTTGATTAACCATTTATATCTTTATATCTGAATATACAGGGAGAATAGTAAAAACCCAATACCTATGGATAAAAGTTGGAATAATTTACCTCGAAACACACATCGTTATGACAAGAGTTTGAAAAAAAATATTATGTAATTAAAAAATGACCAGTGGGTGGTAGAATAAAATGTGTATTTCCATATTGAAAATTCATGTGATGGTTAAATAGAAATGATGTATATGATCATTTTATATAGAAATAATGTTCTTCTCAATATTTATGTAGGATTTGGCTTGGGGAATATATTGTTATGGAAATTTAAAACAAAGATAATACTATCAATGAAACACAATGTGACCCTCTAGACGGGAATTCAGTTTGAAATTTAAAAAATGAAACATTTTTTGTTGCAGGATATAATGTCCAGGATTTCAACAGATCCAAAAAATCCATCAATTTTCCCTGAGAATTTTAATCCTTCTAATAATTTCAAAGACAAAAAAATGAGATTAATGAATTATTTGAAGATGTGCAACAAGAACTGTATGAAGGGTGTGATAAGTATTCAATGTTTTCTTTTCCAATTAAGTTGTATCATATAAACTATATCGGTGAAATTATTGACAATGAAATTTACATGATTTTTGAGTTTCCTCATGATGCATTTAGTGAAGATATGATCATTGCATCATTCTATGAGATTAATAAAGTCATAAATAAACATGGATTGTATTATACAAAGATGCATGAATTCCTTAATGATTGCATGCTTTAATAGAGAGAAGAGTCCGACAAAGAATAATTCATAAGATGTCATAAAAGTAGATGAAATTCAATGAACAACAATGAGAGTATCAATCAATGCAACCCCATGAAGAAAGAAAAATAAGAAAACTCCATCTTTATTTCATTACTTTCCTCTGATATGATGCTAAAAATTATTATTCATGGAATCTAAGACTACATACGAAATGAAATGACATGATCAAGATAGTAATGATGGCTTGACAATACATCCAAGAGATTCAACATCATAGAAAATGTGGAATTCATTATATCTATATTTATCCTCAAATCTTAGTAATTCACATTTGGGAATGGATTCTGATGGTTTTAAACCCTTTTGTACTTTAGGTACTAATTATAGTATTTGGACAGTTGTTTTGATCCCTTATAATATACCTCTATAGTTGTGTGTGAATAAATATTATTATTTTTATTTAAATTATTATTTCAAGAAATAAAATTCCTAGAAACAGAATTAATGTTTACCTTCAACCTCTAATCAAATAATTGGGAGAATTATGAGATGATGGAATGGAAACATAAGACGCTTAAATGAAAAACTATTAAAAATACTTGTTAATTTAATATAGACAATTACTATCATTCCTGGATTAGGAAACTTATCTGATTGGAACACTCATACTAGTTTGTCCTATCTAGTATGTAATTTTGTTCATCAACAATTACCTCATAGAAGAAAATGATGTTTTATGTGTCATCATAGATTTACTTATTTATTCTCATAAATCTAGGTTTAAAAAGACACAATTCAATGAAGATATTAAAATGAGAAATCCATTAAAAGTGTTATTAGGTTCAGAAATCATGGGACAATTAATGAGTGTCATTGAAGAATTTGGAAAATATAATAATTTTAAAGAAGGGAAAAAGGGTACAATGTACAATATTTGAAGCATCTGGAACACGAAAATAAAGGTTATATTTTTCAAAATTCCTCATTACCAGTTTAGTTTGATATGTTTTAATCTTGTCATAATGAATATTGAGAAAATATTTTGTGGCAATTTAATTTTCACATTGCATAATGAGAAGGGTAAATCAAAGGATCACCTTAATGCTCATAAGAATGTGGAGTTATTGAATATAAAGAATGATTTTTTGGAAAATGAGAATAGAAAGTATCCTTTAACTATTTTTAAAATGACAAATCAAGAGAAATATGTATTCCTTCCAACATTAAAGAATTTAAAAGTGGAAGATAGATATTCAAGTTATATATCAAGGTGCATTGACTAAAAAATTTGAAAGTTACATGGATTGAAAAGTCACAACTCATGTATTTTGATGGAATAGTTGTTTTCATTGGCATTTTTTAATAAGTTAACTGCAAAATAAACTATTTTACCATTTTCAAATAGCTTTGTAGAAAAAATCTAAATCCAATTGAGCTTGATAAAATTCAGGAAAGAATTGTTTTGACACTTTTTTATTTATAGATGTTATTTCCCCCTTCATTATTCAATGTGATGATTCATTTGATTGTTCATTTGGTTGAAGAAGCTAAACTTGTCTGATCAGAACAATATCAATTGATGTATCCAATTGAGAGGTACAATGATATAATTTTTTTTTCAATAGTGAATTTAATTTTATTAAATTATAGCATAATTTTTTATATATGTTTCCAATTTTTTTCATCAGGTACATAGGTCATTTAAAATCATATATGATGAATAAATATCAACCAAAAGGCTCTATTTCTAAAGGTTACAAATCCAATGAGTGATTGACCTAGAATTAAAGGTATTTGGATGGGATTGAGACTATATTCAATCGTGTTTAATATTTTTATGATATCTCCACTAATTATCATTTTGAAAACTAGTTGTCAATATTTCCAATTATTGGATAACCAATTGAAAAGGGGTTAAATTTTACACTGAATGAATTGGAGTTTCTATAAGCACATAGATATATAATTCTCTATATTCTTATTACAGATCCATTTTATGAAGAATTGTGATGTCAAATAAATAAGGGATTAAGGGGTAGATATTTAAATGAGATGGAATTAAAAAAAGATGTTAATAAAGAGATTCTCAAATGGATCACACATCAAGTAAGTATATACTCATATTAATATTATTTACATGTAGTTATTTTGTCTATGATAAAACTAAAACATTATATATTTTTTTCTAGATAATGAATGTTGAACATCAAGGTGAAATATCAAATGCTTTTATGTTTTTTTTGGCTCGAGGTCCTCTAAGAAAGTCTAAGATATTCGATGCCTACAATATTCATGGATTTAGGTTTCATACAATTTATCAGGAAGAATACATAAAAAATCCAAATAGTGGTGTATTTACACTTAAAGAGGTGGGATATTATGGAAATTTGGATGATATAATTGAATTGAACTATCATGGAAAGTTTTTGGTTGTCTTATTCAAATGAAAGTGGGATAATATTGATATGGGTATAATGAATGATTTATTAAATTTTAATTCTATCAACTTCTCTCGATTTATCCATACCAATGAGCATGTAGATAATGATCCATTTATATTGGATTCCTAAGTGAAGATAGTTTATTATGTGGATGATGAAATACATGAAGGTTAGAGTTTTTTTTATACTTAATGTAGAGAGACTTATATGATATGAGTGATGAGGATCAATTGGTACTTTGTGACAGTGAACCTAATCAACCACAAAACATTGAATAATTTTTTACTGACAATATGGAAACAATAGAACTTGAAATAGAGGGTGAAAATGAAGCACTCGTCACAATGGAGTTTTATAATAATGAAGAAAATGAATATGAAGATAATTGAATGTATAAATTGGTAATGAAAATATATTACAATTTCTCATTGATAAGTGGTTCATACATATATACATTGTTCTAGTTTTTTTTCTATTTGTATAAATTTATTAGTTTTTAATTTTTTATAAATTTAATATATCTGAACCAATTGAATTGCATGAATGATGAGAACAAATAAATTTCAAAATCCCAACTGGTTAACATCTCGGAGCACACCACAACTACCGTCAGCTTCAGTGGATCTAAGTGATTTTGTTGTACATGAGACTACCAGCGAGCCAACCATTCCCCAGATGCTTTTAGTATCCCACCATCTAATTCACCTCCAGCTATGGAGAAGTTGTTCATCCCTTCATCTAGTGGATATCTGTGAGTTACTATTACTGGTATGTATGTCATTGTAAAAAAAATATATATTTTATTAATTGTTTAATTCATTTTTCAAATGGATAAAAGTAACAATAGAAGATATATAAATATGAACATGAAAGATATATGAGACCTTAAGTAACTAAATATTATCATTGCATTTGATGATTTTGGGATGCTTACTGATGATGTTTCCAGAATCGATGGGAAGATAATTAGGCAGCTTTTTTGTGATACAATGAGCATTCCCATTAATTATAAATATTGGAGGCATATTTCTACAACTTGGGAAAATGAGGGTTTTGATACATAAGTAAAGGTAATTTAATTTAATATTATTTAATAACTAATTTACATGACATGAATAATATTTTGTAATATACCTATACATTGTTATGTTTTTTATTTCTAGATGTTTTTTCATTTGGATGTCCAAGGCACTATTTCACGCCCATGGACTATGAAAAAATTAGGAAAGAAATGGTGATATTTTAAATGAAAATTATGACATGAGTTTAATGAAATATCTTCGAGATCATGATAGATGTATGAGAAAGTGTGTGAATGAATTTATCATGTGAAATGGAATTTGTTTGTCGATATTAAATGAGATTCATCTCATGAGGTAATTGCATATTTTAGAGTATCGTAATAACATAAACAAAATAAAATTATAATTTTTATTAATGATTCTATTTTTTGTATGAATTTTTTAAAAAAATACTTTGAATCATGAGAAATAATTCATTCTTCATACTAGTGTGTCTTAGTGTTTTTTTAGAAAAAGAATAATTTCAGTTTGTATTTTATTCATTATTATTTATATCATTTTATTATAAGTAAAAATTTTGCTAACTTGTTTATATTTTTTATAACGGCTAATGAATTAGGTTACTCTATTGTCCATACATAGATGTGGTTCAAAGTGCATAAGGAATCTGATGTCAGTTTTGTAACTGACATACCAAAGATGTTAGAGTAAGTATTTTTCATTATCATTTATGTTATTTCATTAATTTAAAAAAATAATAATGAAAAATATATTATGACAAAAAAAATCCTTCAACCCAATTAAATGGGGTAGGATACATGGATAAAATGATGCCAATTTAGTACCATTTTATACATCCAGCCAACCCCAATTAATTGGATTTAAGTATTATTTTTTGTTATAATTTATTTTTCAATATTATGTTTTTATAGTAATGAAATAACAATACAAAGAAATAAAAAATTTATTAATTAGAAAATATTATGAAGATCAAATATTTTAAAACATAATTGTTAATATATTTTTTATTAATAGGTTCAAATTCATTAAATATGGGATGTGATCCTTTCAAAATAATCATCAGTTTCCCAGAAAGATGATGTTCCAATTGTTTTAGGGAAGGATAATCCCAAACATGTACAGGGGATGGGTTCTGAACATACTCCATTAGTTTTATTTGCTAGGGATTCATCATCAGTTACTACTACAACTACTGGGGGTTCGAGTAGTTCTATTGATAGGGAATCACAAAGATAATTTGCAAGGTCGAAAGGAAAAGTGCGAGAACATGAATCTTATAGGAAAACATAGGATCAATGGTAATAGAAAATGGAAAAGATTTAGTTATTATATTTCAATGGATTACTTGAATTATACCCAAGGAAATTTCTAGCCTTATAGCTTATCCTATCATAGTAAATTCTAAATTTCATAGATCATTCACACATTTTCAAAGAACACATACAACTTCCTTAAGTAAAAATAAAATGTCACATTTATATTGAAAACTTACACTTCGAGTCATACCGACAACATCTTGCGCCGAATTGATGTTATTCTGATTCCTACACATAAAAAATAAAATATATATTGATATCTTTATGTTTGAAAATAATTCAAGCTCACTTTCTTAGTTTTGAAACAGTAAATAGTTTGTAATGGTACCAAAGCCTTTAAAAACATGTGTGTGTGTGTGGGGGGTCAAAATTAGGAATTAAATTCCCTATCAACATAAAATAAGAGGAAAATGACTGTGGATTGATTTTTGAAATGTAGGAATAGATGAAATAACATTTCGAGTTATAGTTTACCTGAGATGTGTGTAAATGTATTTTTAGTGTTTTAAAACACCAAAACATGTGTGTAATGGTTCAAACCATAGAAAACAATATCATATTGATGTGAAATAATCATAAAACTACCATTGAATTATTTTTGACATGTACTCATATAAAAAATATCAATTAGACTTGCGGTGTAGTCAAAATTCCTTAGTAAATAGTTTTTAAAGGTACTAAATCCTTTAAAAATCCATGATAGGGGGTCAAAATTAGAAAAATGATGTGGTTTTCCATGAATTTATAAGAAAATAACCATGGTTATTTTTTGAAATGTAGGAACCAACAACATGTTATTCCAAGTTACAGTTTTCCAGGGATTCCTGTAAATGCATTTTTAGTGTTTTAAACTACTAAAACATGTGTATAATATTCCAAACCAAAGAAAAAAAACCTCATATTAAATTGAAATTATAAGAAACCCACCATTGAATTAATTTTGACATGTAATCATAGAAAAAATCATTCTGATGTGTGGTGTGGTTGGAATGAATTAGTAAATAAATTTTAAAGGCATTAAAGCCATTAAAAATGTGTGTCGGGGTGTCACACCAAGGAAAATTTCATCATTTTTTCATAAAACCATATTGGAAAAAAATTGATTTTTGATTTTTGAAATGTAGGTGCCGCCAATATGTTATTATGTCTTACAAATTTTTTGGAATGTTTATAAGTGGGTTTTTAGTGTTTAAACCACAGAAACATGAATGTAATAATAAAAACAATAGAAAAAGACCTCTGATTGACATGAAGTCATGAAAACCCCATTTTTTAGTTATTTCTAATGTGTATTCATAGATAACACATCAATCTAATATGCAGTGTGGTCAGAATGGATGGAAAAATGTTTTTAAAGGTACCAAAGCCATTAAAAATGAGGGTCAGAGGGTCAAAACTATGAAAACATTGTCAAATTCCCATGAAATTATATAAAAATGACTATAGATTAATTTTTGAAATGTAGGAACTGATAACATGTCATTATGATTTACGGTTTTATTTGGATGCCTGTAAACACATTTGTAGGGTTTTAAAAGTGTAAAACAAGAATATAATGTTGAAAACCATAGATAAATAACTTATATTGATGTCAAATCATTCTAAATTAACTATTGTGTTATTTTTGACATTTACGCATAGAAAAGTCATCAATCTAACACGTGGTGTGGTCGGAATGACTCGGTAAATGATTTTTAATGATATAGAAGCCTTTAAAAACATGTATATAGGGGTCAAAACTAGGAAAACATTAGTATATTTCTATGAAATAAAAGTAAAACAACCATATATTTTTTTGAAATTTTGGAACGAACAGAACATCATTCTGAGTTATTATTTTCCCAGGATGCCCGTAAATGTGTTTTTTGTGTTTTAAAACACTAAAATGTTTGTGTAACATTCAAAAAAAGATAAAATGACCTCATATTAATTTGAAATCAGGGTAAATAAACCAATTAGTTATTTTTTACATGTACTCACTAACAACACATCAATATGATGTGCAATGTAGTTGGAATGGCTCAGTAAACTATTTTTAAAGGTAACAATTCCTTTAAAAACATGTGGTGGGTTCAAAACTAGGGAAAAAATCATTCAATTTCCATGAAATCATAATTCAGTAAACATTTGTGGATTTTTTAAATCTATTAATAGATGAGATTTCATTTTGAGTTACCGTTTTATTAGTATTCCCATAAAATCATTTTTAGTATTTTAAAACACTAAAACATGCAACAATCAAATCCATAGAAAAAAAATTAGATTTATGTCAAATCATGCGACAACCACCATTGTTTTATTTTTGAAGTGTACACGTAATGTCAATCTGATGTGAAGTGTGGTCAGAATGTCTTGGTAAATAGTTTTTAAAGGCACTGAAGCATTTAGAAACATGTTTCGGGGGGGGGGGGGGGGGTCAAAACAAGGAAAATCATAGAAAAAATAAAATAGATTTATTATTGAATTTAGGAACCGAAATAACATCATATTAAGTTACGGTTTTCCTGGGATGTCTTTAAATGAATTTCTAGTGTTTTAAAACACATAAATGTGTGTGTAATGGTAAAAACCATAGAAAATTAATCCATATTGACATGAAATCATGGGAAAACCACTCTTGAGTTATTTTTGATGTATACAAATTGAAAACATGTCAATTCGATAAGTGGTGTGGTCATAATGGCTTAATAAATAGTTTTTTAAAGGTATCGAAGCCTTTAAAAACATTTGATAGAGGTTCAAAACTAGGAAAAAATTATCGAATTACCATTAAATCAAAGTAAAACTACTATATATTGATTTTTGATATATAAGAACTAAATACACATCATTTCTAGTTACAGTTTTCCTAGGATACCTGTAAACACGTTTTTAGTGTTTTAAAACACTAAAACATGCATGTAATGGTCAAAACCATAGAAAAAGACCTCAAAATGACATGAAATCATGGTACATATATATTTTCGTTATTTGTGATGTTCACACATAGAAAAAACATCAATATAACGTGTAGTGTGATTAGAATGGATCGGTAAATAGTTTTTAAAGGTACTGAAGCCTTTAAAAACATGACATCAAGGGGTCAAAACCAAGAAAACATCATATAATTTCTATGAAATCATAGTAAAATGACCAAATCTTTAATTTTTAAATTTAATAATTTATGAGACAACATTTTTACTTACGGTTTACCTAGGATTCCTATAAAACGTTTTTAGTGTTTTTAAAAACTAAAATACGCGTGAAATAGTCAAAACCATAGAAAAGGACAACATATTGATGTGAAATCATGGTAAAACCACCGTTAAGTTATTTTGGACATGTAATGGTAGAAAACATGTCAATCTGGAGTGTTTTGTGTTCAAAATGGATCGATAAATAGTTTTTAAATGTATCGATGCCTTTAAAAACGTGTATAGGGGGTCCAAAGTAGGTAAACATTATTATATTACCCTAAAATCAGAGAAAAATGACCATATATTTATTTTTGAAATTTAGGAATCTAAGTAATTTCATTTCATGTTAGGATTTTTCTAGGATGCTCGTAAAGAGGTTTTTAGTTCTTTAAAACACATAAACATGTAGGTAACAATTAAAACCATAGAAAATAGCCTCAAATTGATGTGAAACAATGGAACAACCACCATTTATTTAGTTTTTAAATATAGTAAATTCTTTTATGTGAAATTCTTAAAAATAATTAAGTAAAATTTAAGCACATTGCAGATCGATTTAAACATCAATTAGAATTTTATATACTTATCCCTGTTTACTTTCTAGTGTTGTATCATATTTCAAATAGGAAAACTTCTGTTTTAAAAGTTTTTTTCATGTTATATTATTTGTTTTATGTTAAAATGTCTTTTGTTTGATTAACAAAATAACGAATTTTATGTGCAAAATTATAAATATATTCCATTTCTTTTCACTTTTGTATTTCTTTTCTTAAATATTATGGTTTTTATTGTTTGTGGTAGATGTTAACCGAAGGAAAGAGGTTGACCATTTGATTCAAGACATTATTTATAAGGTAGTGGTGATGGTTCTTAGTTTCGTTGGTATGTTTAAATTTTATCAATGATTCTACTATAACTCTGATTTATTATGTTTAGTTTTAATTTCTCTCTTTTTTATTACAATTGATGAGATTATGTGGTATATTTCAATTGATGAGATGATGTGGAGGTAGAAGGATGAAACATTGGTCATGGGGTCGGAATATATTGGGCATGGGTTGTTTTTTAACATATTTTATATGTATATATTGATAATTGAGGTATGGGTTGATTAAGGTAATCAGTTGACTGAGGTTATGATGACTATGAATGTATATGTATATAACTATGGATGTATCTTGTATGATGTATGTATGATGGTTTTATTGTGCATTTATGTTTTAGTTTATTACATGTCAATGTTTTTATGTTTATATTTTTTTATTAAATATTTTTAAAAAGTATATTGTATTAAAAATATTGAGAGGTGATTTTTAAGAACCAATGTTAAAAAAGGAATTTGATTCATAATTAATAGTGGTTAATATTAACTACCAATAAACCTAACATCCACTGACATATTTAACAGTTGTCAGGTTCATCTTATCTATTTTATTTTAATGTTTTTTAAAAAATCATCATTAAATAAAATGAAAATCATCGCTAAATTAAAAAAAATCAGATAAAAACCAGCGTTAAATGAATCAAACTATTGTGAAATGACTAGAATACATGAAATACAAGTAGATTTTAGTAACCACCACTAAATAATTAGGCAAAAGTTTAAAATACATCCACTAAAAGAAAAAACCACAACTAAGAACACTATTTTTTGTATTATGCAGTGTTTTTTTGATGGTTTTTGTAATGCCTTCACCTGAAATGACGGGTTCGAATCGGAGTGCTACAAGACCTCATGTATGCCTCCCAACACACAAAAGGTTTCTGACTTGTAATGGGGGTCTAAGTCCATCGGTGGGGATACTATACCCATAGTATCATGTCATAATACAAATATTACATAATAAATAATAGAATAGAAACTAGAGTAATTATGTGAAAACGTAAAGATGAGACACATGTCATACAATAATAAATGGGGTTCTAAAGTGGAAATCTAAACTAGAGTAATAATTGTAAGATAAATAAATAAATAAAACATCAGGGTCCACCGGAGTCCATCTCGATATACTACCTTCTCCATTCTCATTTTCCCAGCCATCAACCATAGGTCCCTTTTCCTTATCCAAATCCCTAAACATAAAGTCTGAATGTGAATCGATATTTTTATGCATGGTGTGAGTAATAAAATTCAGTAGGACACCACTAATTCATCCTTAAAAATTGTGTTCATGTTTAACTGGTGTATTCAGTGATAATAATAAATGAAAAATAAATCATGAAATCTAAAATCAAATAACGATTGGTAGTGCGTTAACCAAGCCTCTACAACTCATGAATGTACTTTCTTCAACTCCATGTTGAATGGAAAGTCAATATATCAAATATATTCAATATATGGCCATGTGACTAGTGATCATACTTCATGGAATTGTGTGTACGTACTACTCGATATACACTGAGCTCGAATATTAGACGTCTTCTCCCACATATCCTCTTGGATATATCCATACTTCAAAAGGATCTAGAAAAGTTGCACCATATGATGGTTCCAGGAGTACTGGAAGCATGTGACTAGTTGAAACAATTATCTATTTTCAATTACCTTCACAATAGCCATAACAGGATATTTATTGAGGATGATTTTAGGTTAGGATTTTTTTTATTTCATTCTGGCCCTTAAATAACACTAAAACCTTTAATAAACCTCATTCCATATAATAATAATATTCTTATAATTATTCTATGGTGTGATCCAACTTGAGAATCAAAAAATATTATCTAACCATCTTTTTAATTAATATTATTTATTAAACATTGTCTTGGTCTAATAAAACTCTTATTTTATTTATTGAACACATAAATAAATATTTAATTTCAATATTTCATTAATAAATATATTTTTTTGATCAATATAGCATGAATAAAATTATACCTCAGTCCTGAGAATAATATTTATTCAATTAATTAAATTCAAATTGCGTTTAATCAAGATCATCAGAAAAATTTATTATTTGACCCTCTAGGATTCTTTCTAACTATAATCAAGAGAACTTCCTTAAAGTCCAAAATTACTATCTAGAAATGAGTCAAGAAACCCATGAGAAATAACTTAATTTTGAAATGATGAAAACCAAAAATGAATACTCAATATATAATATAATATCTTTATCATAATATCTCATCAAGCAGGTTTCACATCTATGTCACCAACCTATTTTATTGGTACATCTTTCTTTAAATATCTAAAATAAACACATCGTTACACCATGTACTTGGAATTTAATGCAATGGTTCTATTTCAATCAAATGAATGAGATATCAGCCTCCATAAATATAGAAGGGATAAATTATTGTTTAACATATTCATTAATGACATGCGAGTCATGACAAGAACAATCTATCCTAATATACCATGAATATATGTCATCATTTTTTTCATCATAAAATATAATTGCATGTGTTATAAAATTCATTAATTATAATTTTAAAGTCCATGTACCATTACACAAGCTCATATATTGGAATATATGATGACACCAAAACATGTGGAATTCCTACCAGTGACTCTTTCTCATAATCTCCCATATTGGTGATTACCAAGTGAGAACTTCATGATACTAAAACTCATCCTCTTATGAGTGCTCTCACATAACAGTCTATGAACTATGTGTCCCATCATAGTACTTTATCCATGAGAAGAACATTCTTTAAGAATTTCATCATAAAACTTGAATGTTCTCAATATAACAGAGAACTGCTATGACCTTATCAATGTGACATATACTCTAGGAAATTATTACATTAGAGTCTTACAGAACAATGGACAATATGTAATAATATGTTTTATTATTATTCAATATATCAAACATAATTTTTATTAAAGTAGAAATAGCTAATCCTAGGACACCAACTCCAAGAAACTCCCATGAGGACTTGATCCAATTACCTAAAACTGTCAGTCCAATTGAACTCACTTAATCATCATATTTATGGTGAGTCATGATTTTAGTCAAGGGTATGATATATTTTATTCTTTGGAAATACTTCTCACTAAAACCTCACCGCTCAAAAAAAACCATCAAGACATGATACTTCCAAAGTACATGCTTCGTTCGTTGATGTGTACTTGGATCTTTTACGAGATACACCACTACAAAATTTTCACAATAGAGTGTAATAGGATATTTACTATTATATACCAATTCAAGATCTTGGATGTTTTTTTAATCCATAATGCTTATTTAGCTACCTCAGAAGTCACAATATACTTGGAATCTTCTGTAAAATCTATGACTATATCCTTTTTTGAGCTCTTCCAGCTCACAAAACCTCCATTCAATGTGAATATGTATGTGGTTTGTGACTTAATGTCATCTTGATATGTTTGAAAAATATAATCTTCTTATCTTTTGATGACTGGTTCCCCATATCCATCATAAAATAGGAACATATCCTCAGTACACCTCAAATAATTAAAGATACTATTGACTACCATCTAATAGTGGTCAACTGGATCATCTTGATATATTCTTACTACACTTGATGCATAGGAAACATCTATCCTAGTACATATCATAATATACATGAATG
This sequence comes from Viscum album, assembly GCA_963277665.1. Lineage (NCBI taxonomy): Eukaryota > Viridiplantae > Streptophyta > Magnoliopsida > Santalales > Viscaceae > Viscum > Viscum album. The sequence goes on from OY728148.1 coordinate 944,820,819, forward strand.
ACCCAGTCACTGATGTTTATGAAATAATTTCCATTCTATTTATTTTCCCATGTATCTGAGGAAACAATTTCATGGAAGGATGAATGCCATGTGACATTGGAAATAATCCCCTCTTGGATTTTTCAATACAAAATTTCATAATAATCTTATTAATGTTTGTACTTTTACTTAGAATGATAAAATTCTTGGATCTATCATGATATATCTTGATTCGAAATAAATATGATTTCTCACCCATGTCCATCATAGAGAAGAATTTATTCGTCCACATCATAAAAAACTGTAAGACTGGTATTTGATTTCGTATAAGTAATATGTCATCAATATATAATATTATGAAAATGAATTCAATCCCACTAAATTGTTTCCAGACACAAGGCTCACACCCATTCTTTATGAAACCACATTCTGTTATAGATTCATCAAAAATGAATGTTCCAAATCCTACATACTTGATTTAATCCATAGATGGATTATTTTTTAATTTTTATATATCTTCATCGTTTAGAGTCACAAACCCTTCTGGTTGTTTTATATCAACATCTTCCTGATGGTTCCCATTATGTAAGGTAGTTTTGACATCCATTTCTCAAATCACAAAGTCACAGTAAGCCTAAATGTCAAGTATAATTATGATGGTTCTCAACATTACAACTAGTGAAAAGGTTTTATCTCATTTAATTTATTGATGCTATTTCAATCCATTTACAACTATTCATACAATATAGGTACTGAATTTTACTTCAATGTCTAGTTTCTTATTGAATACCCACTTGTAACCAATGGGTTTTACATCCATTTTAGGATCTACCAAAATACAAACTTCATTTTTGTAGATGGTATCCATTTTAGAATTGATGGATTATTTTCACATGGCAACATCTGTTCCACTTACTGCTTCCTTTTAGGTTATAGGATCATTATTATACACTAATAATTAGTCACTATCCTTGGTGACAAGAAAACCACACCATTCTGGCTCTCTAACCTCTCTTGTACTCCCACACATTACTTGTGTTTCTAGAATAGTTTCCTCTGACATGGGGAATTATAGAACCTGTTTCTATGACAAGTCTTATGTACCTTGAATCTCAACTTCATATAATTCTATATTCATCCCACCAGCACTTTTAGAGATGTTTTCCCTCTCAAGGAATATGGAATGTCTTTCCACTATTAATTTTTTTTCTAAGGGTTCACATTGGTAATATCCCATTTTTTATTTGAGTTATCCTATAAAGTCACATTCTACACCTCATGTTTAATGTTTCTTCCTAAAATAGGCCTTAAAAAATGCTTTCCGAACCCAAAAATGCAATTATGAAAACATAAGTTTCTTTCCATTTCATAAATGGTATGGTATACTGAATAACTTTCGTGATGTTTTGTTAAAACGTTTTGTATTTTTAGAAAACTAATCTTTTGAAAAATAATGGTTTTTGGAAAACTGGTGAATGTTTCTAAATTTTCAAACCTAAACATAAATAGGGAGAAAAGTTTTGTTTAAGAGAAAGTTGTTTTCGAGATACAGATGATCAGACAGAGCAGCACCAAACACAAAGTATCAAACTGTGTAGCACCGATTAGATATGTTGTTAGAATAATAAAGCTGTTGATCAGACACATCATTGGTCTTAGATAAATTAGCACGAAGTTCAAATTTCATTTGAATCAATGTTGGTTATAAATTCATAATTTTGTAGAATATTTTTAATAAAGATAGTGATGTTAGGAGTTAGAATGTTTTAAATGTTCTAACCTTCAGTCAGACAATGATTTTCTAGCTTTTAATTCTCAAATATCATAAATTGTCTATAACAATTGTGATAATATACTTATGAAGAAAAGTGGGAGAATAAGTGAAACCATTCATATTGTGTCTTGGTTGAAATGAAAGAAGTATTTGAAAGTAATAGAAGTCATAATAATTTTCTATGTAAGTCAGAATGTGCTTTTCCAATATTGAAATTATCATAAATCATGAAAACTATCATGATAAAATATTTTGACGAAATGGATGAATCATAAATATTTTCTTAGTTATAGGAGTTAATAAAAAGTTTGCATCAGATCCAGATGTTCTGAGCAAAGAAGTGTTTAGAAGTATGAATGCGTTATAGATAGTGAGGTTTAATGAATTTCAAAGTTGCGGAATTCAGTTTCCATCGTAATGTGAATTCCATTGTTATGAAGATTCTATCAGACTGAAGCTAAGGATGTTCCATCAGACTAACTATGAGGAGAAATTTCAATTAGACTTACTATGAGGAGGAAATTAAATCATAATGAATTTGAGAATGAAATTCAATCAATATTTACTTTGATAATAAATGTTAATTACACTAACTCTAAGAAAAAATTCAACCAGACTAACTCTGATGAGGAATGTCAATTCAGAATGAGATGAGGAAGTTCCATCATAATGAGTTGAGGAAGTTACATCCTAATGAGCTAAGTAAGATACCTCATAATGAGCCAATGAAGTTCCATCATACTAAAGAAAATATAGGGAGTCTGATAATAATAATTACAAATAAGTCTCAATAAGATTTCAACATATTTATGAAGAGTTTATGTGGTCAAAATTCAAATTCAAATATGCGTAGATCTTGATGTTATTGAATTTAATTATGTAGGAAAAGTTTTCCAATTTCCTGCCTTTGTCTTTATGGTATTCCTATTAATAGAAGCACAATACATTCATACTTTACATCTTTTTTATGTGATTTGAAAAGGTGGAGCATTGTAGAATTCTTGTCAAAGTTATCTTATTGGACTGAGACCCCATTATATGGTTGGACATCTTAATGATTTTTGTACCGAATTAAGGAATATCTGACTAAGAATTTGAGAAGAGTTTGAGTAATATATACTGAGAATGAGTTAATCGTAATGTTTTCATTAGACTAAATTCATTGGACTAAGTCCATTGAACCCATTCCCATTAGAACGAGAGAATCAGGCCTTGCCACATTGGACTGAGGATTCCATATAGAGAATTTGTGGAGAAGTTTCAAGACAGTCTTTATTGATTTTTTTGGCTCAATTGTTTGTAATGAAATTTGTAAGTGGATGGGAGTTATTATAATAATTTCTACTGAGACTTAGTAGTTATCTATCAGGGGTTGGCATGATTTTTATTCACTTATTCATTATAGAGAATTTATATAGACCCACAGGAGTGGCTTCGTAAAGGATGTAGGTTCTCACACTGAGGAAAAACCTTTTAAATCATACATGATTTACTTGATTTCCTACATTTTCTTGCATGGATATTTACTAAAAGAAAATAAGGATATAAACTTTAACAAGTTTCAAGGGTTATGTTTTTTAAAAGTATTGCAACTTATAAAAGTGACCAACTAATTCAACCCCCTTTTAAGTTGTTATTTAATCCATAGAAACTATAATTGGTATCATAGGGAAGGTTCCCTTATTTAATCCTTATCATGGATAGTATCAATTCTATCAATAGTAGAGGAATTCCTATATTTGATGGAAAAAATTATTATGGATTGAAAAATTAGATGATTCTTTATCTCCTATATTTGGCCTAGAAGTTGTTGATGATACTACAATTGGTTTTACACCTATTATGAAATATTATCCTTTGTTGTTTACTAATAAAATAAAGATATAATTTGATGGAAATGCTAGAAATTCTATTCTTATGTCCTTATCATAAAATGTTTATATGAATGATATGGGTTTCAAAACTTCAAAGAGTATGTGGGATAAGATGGAACATATATTCAATGGTAATACTACAGTGAAGGAAGAAAATATAGAAATTAGGAATAGAAAGTATGAAGACATAAGAATGAGAGATGATGAATCCATTGATGAATACTTCAGGAGATTAAATGAAATTGTTTGTGAAAGATCCCGACCTTTCGTGAAGATGACTCGAGATTAATTTTAGGTATTTATGTTTTTCTTGTGTGAGAATACATGGGTTGGGTTTTATCTTGGGGTGTGTTTGGGAAACAATTTTAGAAAATTGGAAGGGAGAAGATAAATTCATGGTTAGGGCATGGTTTTCCCTAACCATGTGCCCCAACCCATCAAACAGTGCAACACTGGACAAAGGAATTTCATGGTCAGCGCACAGTTTTTATAACCATGCACCCTATTAGGAGAAACTATGCACCCCAATATTATAGGTTCATGGTTAGGCTCGCAGTTAGGGGAAACCATTCACCCCTTCCAAACTAAACATGCCCTAACTTTTGAATAACCCAAAAATTATATTTTTAATCACTCAAACCCCCATTTTAAATTTTATTTGACCCCTATTCGACACTAGAGTATATTTCATGATTTTGGATCCTCCTTGATGGTTTAAAAGTTTTCATGACCTCTATTATTTGTGATTAAAATACTATATCAAATATATTCACCCTTCTTAGTCAGAGAATCTCATCTCACTTGTTTTCTCATTCCTTCTACCTTCTTCTCCTATTTTAGATAGGGTTTGTTAGTATTATTTTGATTGGATATATACCTTGTTTTTTTGATCATGATATATTATTGTAGATATATATATATATATATATTTAAGAAATCTTTATTTGTTCAATCTTGATTTATGATTTTAGATTTAGATCATTTTCTATGTCGTTGTGCTGCTCAAATTTTGGGGATCTCTATTGGATGACCGCTTGTCAATGAATCGAGTTAGTTGGTCTATAATCCAAATCCTGAAGACATTATTTAAATTATGTATATGTTATTTTATAATTTCTATTATATTTTTGGAAATTGTGTTCTTGACTGAACTAAATAATTTGGTGAATTAATTAATTAAGGAAATGTGAAATTTGGGATTTCGGAAATTATAGATTGAGATAATTAATTGTAGAATTAATTGTGAGATATTGAGATTTGCGGATTGAAATATTTAATTTTTTGATTAATTATGATCTACCGAGGTTGTGATTGACATAATTAATTGTGGAATTAATTATTGAATTTCGAGTTTGTGGATATTAATTAATTAATTGAAGAATTAAATAATGTGATTATATACTCAATTAATTAGGGAATTAGTTAAGGGTATTTATGAGATAAACTAATGGTGGAATTAGTTATGAAATTTGTGGGTTTAGTTAATTGTTTAATTGAATAATATATTTTATGTTATTAATTAATTGTAGAATTAATTAATTTACATGATTTGGTTAATTAATTTTTGAATTAATTAATTTTATTTTTGTGATTCGTTAATTATTGAATTAAATAATTGAATTTTTGTGTTTAAATAATTGTTGAATTATAATGAAATTTATTTGGAAGTTTAACTGTTGAATTAATTATGTTTATGAATGCTAAAATGGAAATTTAGTTTAGAATTAAATAATGGGAACATGTTCATTCTAATGTGTAATTTATGAATGGTAACATGGTTATTTAGTTGTGAAATAAAGAATTGGAACATGATCATTATAATGTGCAAGGAATGAAAGGTAACATGGTCAATTAACTGTGAATTAAATAACGGTAACATGGTCATTCTATTAGGTGATGTATGAATAGTAACATGGGAATTAAAATATGAATTAAATAATGGTATCAACGACATTATGATATAAGATATTCATCGGACATACTTCCGGACCCGGTATGAGACAAAGTAGGTATTGAATAGTAAAAATGGAATTATGAGATATGAAATCCATTAGACATACTTCAAGATTCTGAATGATCCAAAGCAAGCATTAAGGTACGAGTTTCTATGATAGATCGAGGGTTTATGTTGTTAAATAAAGATTAATTGATAATGTGATATCAATTTATTGCTATTCGGTATCCTCTAGCATACAGGGAGGCACACCTGGGGTCATGTGACTGACCGACTCGAGGCACCGATGTGTGGCACTTGGGTCAAGACATTACAAAGTGGTATCAGAGTCCATTATTCTTTTCTTTTTTATTTTGTATTACTATTTGGTAAAGGTAGACATGAAACTAGAATGATTTAGGCCTTAGTTATGATCTCATGCATGGGAGTATCTAACCCATGTATGGGGTAGAACTCATGTACCCATGGTGAGATTGCTGTTATTTCTATTTGTTGTTACAATGGAATATTTTTTTACTTGCGCGACACACTTGTTGTGTGTTGTGGTTATTGATGTTAATTTTTTCTATTTTTTGACTCGTGGACCAGTATGGCCCAATATCTGAGTTACATGCATCATTCTAGGAACATAGGGTTATTGTGACATGCTTAATTTTAGGTGCACATATAAAAATGGGTTATGGGTAAGTTATTGAACTTGAACTGTTTTTCCTTGCTTGTGAAATTGAAATGAAAATGGCACCAAATATGAAATTGATAAAGATTGTAGAATGCTGTAAGATGAGAATAAATGGGTGTTTAAATTAGAAAATTGAATAATTATAATGTATTTACCCTTGTTATCTAGGACCAAGGAGTAAGATTATTAAGGGTAGTGATAACACTTCAGTTTTTACTATGTGGTAGGGTTTGGGGAAATGACTTGTTGTGGAATATTGTATTTTACCTTAAATGTGTTAATTTTGTAAAAGGTTTTCTAAGGTACCTATTTGTAATGGTATAGATATTTCTCTATGATGGCACTTATTAAGAGGATAACATGAGGATATGGCTAGAGATGATCTACCAGTAGAAGGAACTAAGGCACCAATTGTTTCAGGTGAAGAATTCAGGGAGCAGTTCCAAAAGAACATTTCCCACTTCATGAAATTCATGGGAAGAGACCCAGGGTGGGTTGTGAAGAGTATGTTTGATCTAAAAATGGAGTTACAAATTCAACACCCTGCTTATTTTATTGGAGAGGGTGGACCTGAGAGAGATGATTTATAGTTTGAGTCTATCATGACTATAATTGACCACATTGAGACTCCTTTAGAGAGGATGCTCATGTTGGTTGTTTAAATGATATGAGGATCAGTGAATCACTGTTCGTATGTTCAGGCGTGGAATGTATAGGACAATGGTATGTTATGGAAGGAATGGTTGGATAAGATTCTAGAGAACTTCTATCTAGAGATACTAAGGTAGGAGAGAGTAGCTGAGTTCACGAGGTTGACTTGGGGGAGTATTTATGTGATAGACTATGTTGGGCACTTTACACATTTCCAACACTATAACACTTGAGATTTTAATGAGAAATATTTTGTTTTTACACATCATAAAAGGAGTCTTTCACTACACACAACACTAGCTTGACTTTATTTACAAGCAATCACAGCCTTCCTCGATAGCCTGCATTGTACGCAATACCGAGTTTCAGTAAACAACATTATGCTATTAAAATATTATTAAAACTAGCCATTATGAATAGTAATAAACACTTTTTAATATTTTATAAATTTTATTTCTCAGAAATAAATTAATTTTTGGAATCGGAATATCAAAATTAGCCTAGGGTGAAATTTTGGTATTTTTCAGAAAACTGTCAATTTTTGATGAATAGTGAAAAAACTTTGTTACTATTTAAAAACCGACTTTTTATTTAAATAATTATTTATTTTATTTAAAATTATTTTAGGTCAAAATTGATACATAATACCTATATAAGATAGATGTAATTCATTGGAGTCAATTTATAATAATTTTATATATATAAAAATTTTATTGAACTTTTGACCGTCTTTTACCCACCTCCTAGGAGAATTTGCAAATTTACATAGAACATCATTTTACCACTTTTTTGAATGGAATTTTGTAGACGCCGGAAAAGTCCGTTGTTCCCAAACGAAGCTCCGGATGCGGAAAGCGAAGTGATATTTGGAGTCAGAGGCACGTTCCGGAGGGCCCGGAGGACTTGCGCGAAATTTCAGAGGCCCGCGCGCAAAGTTGAGTCGCGGCGCGCAATCCTCCCGGGATGCGCGCAATGCGCTGAGCCGGCGCGCTATTTTGCGCGCCTGTGGCCTGCGCGGCTCCCTTGCGTTCCGGGTCCTGATTCCGCGCCCGCGAAGGGAATTCCGCGCCCGAGACCGGATTCTGCGCCCGGGGTTGGCTATAAATATAAGGCGACCCCCGACGTTTTGAAGGTTGCCAGAATCCGAAGCGTCGCTCGTTCGCGCAATCCAACCCCTTCCGCGCGCAATGCCGATCTTCAGGTAACCTCCTTTCTTTCGCGCAATAGAGCCTTGGGGTTCGCCTTCGCGTGCAATCCCCTTGGCTCCTTTCATTTGAATAATCCTTAACCCGCATGCCTTTGCGCGCAAAAGAAGCCTCTTGCGCGCAATTGCCCCCGGGTGCGCGCAATCCAGCCCGATTGCGCGCACCCCCCATTTTCAAAGTGTCCATTCGTTAGAGAATGAGCCGTTGCCCCTGCGAGCTGTCCGAAGCCCGGTGCGCGCAATCTCAATCATCTGCGCGCGAAGGGCTGGCCCGATTGCGCGCCAGCCCGCCATTTTGCGCGCCGACCTGCTGTTTTGCGCGCAAAGCTCCTATTTTGCGCGCAAACCGCCGGGGTCGCCCCCTTTGACCCCCTGAGGGTACCCGCCTGCGTGGCGCCCGATGATCTTCATCCTGGGTGCCCGCACCGTGCGTTGTCTTCCCGTGCGGCCCTACAGGCTTGCGCGAAATGACACGGACCCATCGGCGGCAACCAACGTCCAGCATGACGTTAAACTGCACATACGTCCAGCATGACGTTAAACTGCACATACGTCCAGCATGACGTTAAACTGCACATACGTCCAGCGTGACGTTAAACTGCACATTCGTCCAGCATGACGTTAAACTGCACATTCGTCCCGCATGACGCTAAACTGCATCCGTCCAACATGACGTTAAACTGTACTACGTCCAAGCTGCACGACGCTAAACTGCCTAGCCCCTATCGTCCGTGCTGCAAGACGTTAAACTGCCAAGCACCTTCGTCCTCAACACACGACGTTAAACTGTACATCGTCCGGCAAGACGTTAAACCGTCCGCTTCGTCCTCAACACACGACGTTAAACTGTACTTCGTCCGGCAAGACGTTAAACCGTCCGCTTCGTCCTCAACACACGACGTTAAACTGTACTTCGTCCGGCAAGACGTTAAACCGTCCGCATCACCCGATCTCGTGCCCCGCACGCAGGGTCCCCCTCCGGTTTGGATGTGGCCCCCACCCGCTCGTCTCTGCAGGGATGTCGGGATTGTCCCTCTTTAGGGACGATTTAATGGGAGAGGCTTTTCCCGATGGGGGTAGGGTATTACAAACCCCTAGTTTCTTGTGGGGGGCTGCACATGTGTATCTCCATTGCGCTCCCCCACTGCCGAAGCCAGTAGAGGGTGTGACTGGGATCGAGGTGTCTCCTACTTTCGGTCCAAGTCCCTTCCAACTGAGTTTTGCCGCATCCGGGCTGCCTCAAGTGCGTAAGTCCTGACAGAATGAACTACGTGGACTTTGATCCCTGTCTTCTAAACAGGGTACGTAGGAAGCCTCCCTGAGGTTCAAGCCCACCACCTGGTCGTCCCGGTCGTATTCACGTCGGTTCGTCCATCAGTGGACCCCTCCAGGGTTCACGCTTGCGTCGATTCACCTATGAATCCGCCCCTGTGGGAGACTGCCCGTGTGTATCTCCACTGTGCCTCCCCACATCCCCTTTTTCCATTTCTCCTTTTATCGTCCAGCATGACGTGAAACTGTGATCCACCCGGCCGTTCCATCTCCCCCTGTGCGAGGTGGTTCGGTTCAATCCTCCGCCCGGCGGCCTCGACCCCTTCGTGAGTCGGCTTGCCGACGTCCAGCATGACGTTAAACTGTATACCCGAACTACGTCGACTTTGATCCATGCTAACGCTCGGTACGTAGGAAGCCCCTACGGGGTCCAAGCTCTTCACTCCATCATCCATCCTGATCCTTACCCGGGACGCCACATCCCGGTGGGGTCATGCCACTTCACTCCACTCCATATCACTTGGGAAGCCGCCCATGCGCTGGCCCCAGCGTCGGAGGTTCCCCGCAAAGGGTTCTGTCATCTGATCCACTTTTCGTGTTGATCGGTCTGATGCCGTCCCCGCTAGATGTTAAACTCGCGGCATACCCCGTGTTAAACATGGGAAGCTGAGGAAAACCTCAGGTGACACAGTTCCCCGCACCCAGTGCAGGATGCCTCAGGCCATCATGCCTTCGAGAAGCCCTATTAGGAACAGAAGACAGACGTGCAGAGCCGCAGTGTTACGACACGCCCCCAGCACCCAGAGCCACCCGGCCTCCTCACCGCAGGTTGCTGCCCCGACCAGACTCCTTGGAGCGTCCGGGCGGAAGCAGCGTAATTAACCTGTGTCCATGAAGATATGGCGCCGGGAACGAGATTCACGAGCATGTCTTAAATCTATGAGGGAGACCCGGATTAGGCGACGAGTTCCAAGGAGACGTCCAAGGAAGGAGGAGCCGACATCCCATCATCCCGGTTTTGATCAAGGAGCAGACGCCCCTGAATAAGGGACGGATGCCGCCCGCCTTTGGAAAGCGGGACTGCGGGACCACAAGCCGCGCGCCCATCCCCTCGGGTTGACGGGTGCATGCGCGAACGCGTCCTGGCGGAACAGCGTAACCTGACGCACATCCGCACCGAAACAGAAAAATGGTGAACCCGACGTGAATCTCTTCTCCTCGATGTGAGGACCGATGGCTTTCAGAGGTGTTGGAAGACCGGCATGTTGCCCGGCCAAGCATTCAGTCTTACACGCCAGGGGCTGGGGAAGGGACATCGGGCACTCTGTCTCGCAACGTCGAGGGCCTGGGTTCCCCCCACGGAAGGCGTCGTGGCACTAATGGTTGGTTGTCGATTCCTTTTTCCTGTCAGTCTTAATGGGTCCTTCTCCCTGCTTTCAGAAATCAGGTCTCCCGATCTAGTGCCCGATCGCCACCCGCCCACTGGCGCAGGGGTAGGGGAAACACCGACGCGGCTACTCCGCGCGGTCCCGCCCGTTCCACAGCCGTCCCAGCAGCCGCAATTGCGGGACGACCACGCCCTCTCTCCCCCTCGGAGGTCATTTAGAGAAGGGTGATCAACACCCTGGTGCAGAGATATGAGGAAGAGGGAGTCATCCCCACTAGGGACATGGCTCGCCTAGACCTTGAGGAGGCTGCACCTCGCCACCACCGCCGCCCCCGAGGGCCGCGCAGGGAGGCACCGCTGCCTACCTCAACGTCCAACCGCTTCGGGAGCTTATCCCCGGAGCGCTCTGATAGTTCCCTTCCCTATGCGGATGAGGTGGAAGATGCCCGGGATCACCCTATCCGAGATTCGCTCCAGGGATCTACGGTAAGGACTCCCGCCAGGCCACGGCGACACCGCCGCCAGGCCTCTCAAGTTGAAGAGCGGGCTCTCCACCTGCCCGCGCCGCTCATCCCGACTCGTCTGTCCCGACGCCAACGTCAGGCACGAGCGGAAGAGGATGCCCACCTTGGGGCCCTAGCAACAGCGGCCGCATTGGCCCAAGCCACTGTTGGCTCCAGTCACCAGGCCCCTGTGCATCCTGAGCAGGGGAACATCTATGCCCGACCTGGATCGAGGCCTCGACCGCCCCAAAGGCAGGTTGGGTCGACTCTCCCGGTTGCTGGTGCAGGCAGTAGCCACCGCGGACCACCTCGCGGTAGCGCTATTCACCAGCGGGATCTACTCCGTGTGGCCGATCCAGGAGGCATGGGTCATCCCACCTTCTGATCCCGGCCCGGAGGCCTGCCCGGAATCATCTCTCCCCGCGTCCCCTTTGATATCTGTCCCGGTGCCCCTCGCACCTTGGTTTCCAGTCCTCTTGGCCCCAGCACCAGTGCGGCCGGAGGACGCCAGGACAGAGATCAGCCCTGCCCCGAAGAACCACCCAGGGGCAGGAAGGCAAGGCGTCGACGCCGAGGGAAGAATGTTACGGAATTCCGGACAGAGATCCGACCGGTTCGCTTCTCTGATTCAGAGGCGGAGTACGATTCGGCGACAGAGCCCTTTCCCCAATCCCGCCAGTCAAGGGCAGGGGTAGGAATGCGGCACGTCAGCCTCGTGCTCCCCGAGAGCGAGATCTATGTGATCCCCGCTTCTCTCCGAAGGTATATCCGGAGTAACGAGGGCCTGGTAGACCCCCAAGGATCAAGCTTGCGGTTGGTACCGGCCCCTCCGGAAGTGCCTTCCGTCTCGGTCGGAGAAGCCGGAGACTTTTTCTGGGGACCAACGGTCGAACCACGATCTAGTGCACCCTCGGCGAGCACCGATGCTATGGCAGGATGTTCGCTCGCCGGCCCGTCCTATCGTGATGTGGTAGCCAGGGCACCGCCACCCTCAGAGGGCGGCCCGGGATATGGAGGCCAATCGGCCTGTTCGCCGTATTCACCGCCGGCCAGCCCGTCATCCCGGCGGCCCGCCTCGGCACCACTGCCGGTTCCCCGTCCGTTCCCAGCCATTGAAGAGGACCAAGGAGACCTGGGTCCCGAGTTTGAGTCGTGGAGCTTCTGGACCGTCCTTGCAGAGGGCCACTTCCCTGAGAAGTTTTGGCCAGTCGCGGGACCGGGCTTTGATGCACCCGAATCGCTCACCCCGGATGAGTTCGAATGCTTCCGCCGAACTCTCCGGGAGACTCGCTCCTGTCTTCACCGCCTACAAATGCCATACCCCGGGAGTCAAGCGCACCTGGAGGATATTGGTGAGCAGTGCCGTCAAATTGACCTGGCCATGCTCCCCGCGGTTCGGCACCCCGGGTCATTTGAGCACCACGAGGCCCTCCAACAACGATGCATTGAGTGTTTTCAAATACTCCGCAAAGTTATCGAGGAAGCCACTCCCCACGTGTATATCCGTGGATGGGGGCAGTACGCTGCCCTACGCTTCAGTGTGATTCGCCGACATCCCGATTCGCTGGGTGGCCCTGAGGGTATATCCCCAGGGACAGAAACGGTCAATATGGCTGACCTGTCGGGAGATGGGAACGACTTGGAACTTCTCGACGGGGGCTTCCCCCCCGAAGACAAGCCGTCGTCAGAGCCATCGGTGAGAGTCACTCGTCATCAGAGGAACCTCCTGGGGCTCCCCGCACCCACTGAAGCACTGACGTTGAGCCGAAACGTCAGCAATGGAAAAGAGCACAACGAGGCTGTAAAGCCCGCCGACCCATCTGCCTCCATGCAGAGGGCCGAGGAGGATCCCGAGAAGGCTACGCTACGTCAGCAGCTCGCCGAACAGAAGAAGCTGGTTGAACAGCTCCTCGCCGAGCACGCTGCAGAACGGCGGCCTGACTACGGTGATCCTAGGCCAGGACAGCAGGGACCGGAACAACCGCTCCTCGACGAGACTCTCCCGGGCAACCGTGATTACGCCGTGTTCGCCAACAGGAGAGAGGCCATTGCCTACGGCAAGAGGGCGCGGTATGTTTCACCACACCCCCCCGAGCGGCGTGACTACCTGAGAGACCCCGCTCGGATTCCTCCTGCTGCCCCAAGGGCCGCTCCGCCCGCCATCCCACGAGCTGCCGAGTTCGACGACCCGGTCGACGACCCGATTGAAGGGTCGTGCAATGCGCTCGTGGTTAGAGATCCTCGCCAGGACTCGAACCCATGTCCGGACGATCCTATGGCGGCACTCATTGCCCGCTTGGAGGCCTTGGAGACTCGGCAGGTGGCGATCGCACCGGACGGCAAGCCCTACCCAGCATGGGTGGATGACATGCCGGCGCCTCCGGGATTCGGGAATCCCACTTTCGCTCCCTTCAACGGGACTGGAGATCCGCCACAGCATTTAGCCCACTTCAACTCGAGGTGCGGGCCTATGTTGGGGACTCCGGCGCAGCAAGAGGCCGCTAAGCTTCGCTGCTTTGTTCAGACACTGGAAGGGCCAGCATTTGTCTGGTATAGCCAGCTCCCCGTCGGGTCGGTAACCAGCTGGGAGGACCTCCGTAGACAGTTCCTCTACCAGTTCAGTTCCACGACCCGGAAGACAAGTATCGCAGACCTCTTCAAGTGCAAGCAGAGGCCTGATGAGCGAGTCGCGGACTTCGTCGCCCGATGGAAGGGTCTCACGTATTCCCTTGACATGCCATTGACTCAGGAGCAGTTGCTGACAATGTGCGTCGGGAACGTCAAGACCGAGCTGGTCCCTTCCCTGATCACTCAAAATTACCCCGGAGGGTTCAGGGACTTCTCAGACAAAGCTCAACGTCTTGAGGAAGCCCTGCAACAGGCCAGCCTGGCACACCCGCTGCCTCCAATAATTCCTGCAAGGAGAGTCAGCAGGGCTGAGCCCGCTGCTGTTGCCCAGATAGAGGCCCCCAGGCCATTGGAGCTGCTGCCGGCGAGGCCAGCTCCACAGCCTCACAGGAATCCGCCTCCACGGGCTCAGTTCCCGGCCCAGCAGCGGCAGCCTCAGAACCGGCCGGCCCCTCCGCGTAATGTACCGCCGCAACCCAGGCGAGATAATCAGGGTCCACCTCCTCGGCCGGACCCTCCAGCCCCTCTTCAAGACCACACTCCCAGGGGCCCGCGACACCTGACTTACTCATTCCACGAGGATCAGGTCCCCGGTTATTTCCGGAGCGCCCTGGAGCAGAGGATTGTGCGACTGCCTGAGTGTTGGAGGCCAGAGGAGGCACATCTTACGAATAACCCCCGCTACTGCCCCTACCATCGAGCCCTGGGGCACACCATCCAGCGGTGCTATGTGTTTAAGGATTGGCTCCAAGACCAGATTAACAACAATGTAATCAGGTTGGGCCCAGCTCCGGCACAAGTGGCGGGCATGTTCGTGGGATCAGATGACGATAGTGGCAACGAGGACGAATGGCAGCTGGTCTCCGACCGCGGATCCCAGAAGTATAATAACTGGATGGCCCGCAAGATGACCATTCGCGCCCATGGAATCATCCGTGCGCGCTTGAATCAGCCTGAGCCCCTATAATCTTGCGGGTGTTTCTTCGGCATCGTCGTCCCAGCCTGCCTCTTCCAAGAGGAGAAAACGGCGGCAGCGCAAGAAGGAAGAGCGCGCCCCGACAGTTCCGCCACTATCCCGCACTCTCGGCGATTTCATGCCCCCGGAGATGGGGGTCCCTCCTCGGATCCGCCCGGTGATGGATGATTCGTCCGATGACGGTATTGGGTACGCTTCGGTTAACACCGTCGAGCTGGTAAATCCCTTTTCGATTCCCGACGTTGAAGAACACCAGGTGGACCTCCCTACTGTCCCCGGTCGTCGCCACCGTCGGAAGAACTGTAGCAGGAGGAGTCACCGGGGCACAGCCGTTGGTACCTCCAGCCAGGCTGTGCACGCCACTGAGACTAGGCAGCAGGCTCAAAACCGAGCACAACGTGCACCGCCCCCCCATTCGGGGATGACGGATTCACCCCCGCCGCTGTTTGTGGTGTGGGACCAGGCAGAACCGCCTCAGCCGCGTCGCGACCAGCTCCGCCCTGCCACGAGTCCATCCCGGCCTCCTGACCCCAGTACGGTGACCATTTCCAGGACTGCAGCCAGTGAACAGCGAGATGCGCCATGTACCAGTCGGCCGCCGATCCAACCGGCAAGGCCCGTCATGCCGCCAACCGCAGAGCAACCTCCTGCAACCAGGGGCTCACGCTTGGCCAAAAAGTATGATGTCCTGAAGCACTTGGCTGACATCCCAGCAAGGCTCTCCATCCTTGAGGCTCTGCGCATGTCATCTGAGATGCGCGAGGCACTCGATGAAGCCCTGAAAAGCCCCCTACAGTTTGAGACAGAGGTTGCGGCTGCAGAGGCCTTTCACGCCGAAACGATCGAGGACGCCGAATGTCAGGCAGTTATCTCGTTCTCTGGTAAGGATGAAGACCCTCCTATACAGGGACACATTCGTCTGTTGTATGTCACTGGCCAGTTCAATGGCCTTGAAGTCTGGCGCTGTCTTGTCGACACGGGGTCCGGGATTAACCTGATTCCAACTCGGACGCTCCGGAGATTGGGGTTGTCTGAGGATGACTTGATTCCCTCCGACCTCAGGATCCAGGGGTACGACCACACCGAGCAAACCCCGATCGGCAAGATACGTTTGAAGACCCAGCTCGGTGACTTGGTTTCCAACACCGAATTCATGGTAGTCTCTCAGGACACTGCGTATAACGCATTGATGGGCAGGCCATGGCTCTACCTTCACGCGGCGGTTCCCTCGTCATACCACCAATGCCTCAAATACTCCCTTAATGGTCGAGTAGGCGTGCTTCAAGGAGATGCCTCTCCTTTTGCCTCATGTGAAGCCCGCTATCTGGACGCAGACTATTACAAGAGCAAGGATAAGCAGATCCTGGCAGGTGAGGTTGAGCCTGTCGCTGTTGCAAGTGATCCCTGGGAATGTCTGGATGACGCTTACGTCCTCCCGATTCACCGGTTGGACGTCGCCATGGTCTCGACGGCCCGCGAGTCTCCTGATGAGATGACCGCGACCGCCCGCGCCAGCACCAGTGGCCCAGCAGGATCTGGTAGCCCCAATGCAGTTTCCAACGCAGTCTCTCCCGTGGACGATCCCTCCCCGAGTGGAGAGGATATGGAAGACGCACCCCCAGCCTTTGAGGAGGGCGTCCCCGCCACGGTCGATGAGTTAATACAGGTGAACCTTGGAACCGAGGCCGATCCAAGACCCACATTGGTCAGTGCCGCCATGCCCTCTGAGGAGCGGCAGCAGTATGTGGACTTTCTCAGGCAGCACCGTGATGTGTTCGCTTGGGGCTATGACGAGATGCCGGGGCTAGATCCTCAGGTAGCCGTCCACCGCCTTGGTCTCCCGGCGAACCATCGCGGGTTCAAGCAGCCTCCCAGGAAGATGCACCCGTCCCACGGTGCCATGGTTGAGGCCGAAGTTGACAAGCTTATCAAAGCCAACATCGTGAGGGAAGTTCAGTACCCCAAATGGCTGGCCAACATTGTGCCGGTCAGGAAGAAGAACGGGCAGATTAGAGTCTGCATCGACTTCCGCGATCTCAACCGCCACTGTCCGAAGGATGATTTTCCCCTTCCAGTGACAGAGTTGTTGATTGATGCCACGGCAGGGTTCCAAGCCCTCTCCTTCATGGATGGATACTCCGGATACAACCAAATTCGGATGGCCCCTGAGGATGAGGAGTTCACTGCCTTCAGGGCCCCCCAAGGTACCTTTTGCTACCGGGTCATTCCCTTCGGCCTGAAGAATGCAGGTTCCACCTATCAACGGGCGATGCACCGCATATTCAAGCCAATCCTCGGCACGCTGGTGGAATGCTACGTCGACGACTTGGTTGTCAAATCGCGCCAGCGTTAGGACCATCTCAAAGATCTTGAGAAAGTGTTCGGCTTCCTCCGGTCTCGCTGCCTGAAGATGAACCCGTTGAAGTGTGCCTTTGGGGTCACCTCCGGAAAGTTCCTTGGATTTGTGGTAAGATACCGGGGTATTGAGATCGACCCAGAGAAAATCAGGGTGATTAGCCAGATGCCTCCCCCAGGTACCATCCGGGAACTGCAAGGGTTCCAAGGCCACTTAGCCTATATACGCCGATTCATCGCGAATCTGGCCGGCAAGTGTAAGCCCTTTTCTCGGCTCATGTAGAAAGGTGCCACCTATGTATGGGATAAAGAGTGTCAGACCGCTTTCGAGGAAATCAAGCAGTACCTGCTTCAACCTCCGGTTCTGATGCCGCCTGTATCCGGGAAGCCGCTGGTCCTCTATGTGACCGCCCTGGAACGGTCCCTGGGTGCCCTTCTTGCCCAGAAGAACAACGAGGGAACGGAGAATAGCCTCTATTACCTCAGTCGCATGCTCCTCGATGCGGAAGTTAGGTATTCACCCATCGAGAAGAGCTGCCTGGCGCTCGTATTTGCCGTACAGAAATTACGGCACTACTTGCAGCACCATGAGGTACAGTTGGTTTCTCGGGTAGACCCGTTGAAGTATATCCTGAGCCGGCCTATGTTGACTGGCCGTCTAGCACGGTGGGCTGTGATTCTCCAGCAGTTCGACATCAGGTATGTGTCTCAGAAGGCCATCAAAGGGCAAGCATTGGCAGACTTTCTGGCAGCTCACCCGACCTCCGCGGATCAGCCGCTGGATCTAGGCTTTCCTGATAACACCATTCTCTCGGTTGATCGAGCCGATCCATGCTGGCAGATGCACTTTGACGGTGCCTCCCGGAGCCCCACCGGTAGAAGACTCGATAATCCTAAGCTCAACAGAGTGGGCTTGGGCATCGTCTTCATTACCCCGGAGCGAGCTGTGCTGCCATACTCGTTCCTGTTGTCAGAGGGCTGTACCAACAATGAGGCGGAATACCATGCCCTCATCACCGGCCTCGAGTTGGCTCTCGAGATCGATGTGCCCCGTCTGTGCGTGAAAGGGGACTCCGAGCTGGTCGTTAAGCAGATCAACGGCGACTATGTTGTCAGGAAGCTGGAACTTGTGCCATTGTTGGAGTGCACCCTCCTTCTGATGGCTCGATTCCCTTCTCGGCCAGAAATTGTCCATATTCCCCGGTCGCAGAACGGTCGAGCAGATGCTTTGGCCAGCCTTACTGCGTCACTTGAGGAGCCTGAACAGGACAACCTGATCGTCCGCGTGACGCGCTGCAGGCTCATCGCTCCCGTTATCCCGGAAGAAGATCGCGGCCCGTTGGTAAGTAATCTCACCACGGTTGCCCCTATGCCCGGAGCCCCGAGTACCCCAGATATGACAGTCGGATCAGCCCCTGATTGGAGGACGCCTTTGGTTGAGTACCTCCAACATGGAATTCTTCCATCGGATCGGGCCGAGCGCGAGCGAGTTCGACGCCGCGCATCGCAGTTTGTCCTCCAGAGCAGCCCCGACCTGGAGCAGATCCTCTACAAACGCAGATTTGATGGTGTTCTCTTCCGTTGCCTTCAGGGAGTTGAGATCCCACGAGTCATGCAATAGGTTCATGCTGGTTCATGTGGCGCCCACCAGACTGGGCCGAAGCTGTCCCACCAGATTCGGAGGTTGGGATACTTCTGGCCCTCCATGATCCATGACTGCATCGAGTATGCCAGGAGGTGCCATGCGTGCCAGGTTCATGCGAACTTTGTGCATCGGCCGCCGGAGCCTCTCCATACCACTAGGTATTCCTGGCCCTTTGCAGTCTGGGGTCTGGACGTTGTGGGACCTTACCCGCCGGCGACAGCTCGCCAGTGCCGGTTCATTCTGACCGCCATGGACTTCTTCTCCAAATGGGCAGAGGCGATTCCGCTCAGAGAGGTCAAATCCTGTTCGATCGCTGACTTAGTGACCTCCAACATCATCTATCGATTTGGAGTGCCTCACGCTATCCTCACGAATAACGGAACCAATTTCCGAGCAGCCGAGTTGAAGAAGTTGTACGCCTAGTATAACATTCGCTCGAACCATACATCTCGCTATCATGCGCAGGCGAATGGAAAGATCGAGGCGTTTAACAAAATCCTCTCTAACATTCTGCAAAAGATGGTTGGTCAGAACAAGAAGAGTTGGCCGGACAAGCTCCCCAACGCCCTCTGGGCTTATCGGACGACGACTCGCAATTCCACCCAGATGACCCCTTACTCCCTGGTGTATGGAGCTGAGGCCGTCCTGCCCATTGAGATCCAGTTGTCGTCCTTGCGCACTGCGGTCTACGACCAGCAAGCGCCGGACAGAGTTGCTGAAACCCGTCTAGTCGAGTTGGAAGCACTGGATGAGAATAGACTTCGCGCTTTGCACAACTTGGAGAGGCATCAAAGCAGAATGGCTCGAGCTTTCAATAAGAAGGTTCGCCTCCACTCCTTCCTGCAGGGTGACCTAGTGCTAGCCCTAAGAGCACCGATGATCCCCGGCCGGAAGCCGCCCAAGTTGGAGCCCAAGTGGGAGGGACCTTTTGTTGTCCACAAGGCCTATCCCAATGGCGCGTACTCCCTAGAGACTATGGATGGTGAGCGTGTCACTCCTCCCACCAATTCTAGGTTTCTCAAGCAGTAATTTGCCAGAGTACACTACGTCCGCGCGGCAAGACGTTAAACTTCCAAGCATCATTCGTCCAAGCTACAAGACGTTAAACTGTTCAGCATACGTCCTGCACGACATTAAACTGCATTCGTCCAGGCTACAAGACGTTAAACTGTTCAGCATTCGTCCGCGCTGCAAGATGTTAAACTGCCAAGTGCCTCGTCCTGCATGACGCTAAACTGCACCACGTCCAAGCTGCACGACGTTAAACTGCCCAGCGTATCGTCCTGCATGACGTTAAACTGCCCCTCGAGAACTACGTGCGGCTTGATTCCCATCCTTATGGGATACGTAGGACCGTCTGGACATTCATGTTTCAGGCCCAGCCCCATCCTTTGGGAATTTCCATCCCATCTCGGGCCCTTGGCCCAGTTGCCTCCGGGTGTGCGGCGTATGGTGTGAACGCGGGGCTATGCCCTCATTCACGTCGGTTTGCTCGCCACGCTGTACGCCCCCCACGTTTGGGGATGCCTTCTGCTCCCCCCTTCCTTTCTCGTCCGGCATGACGTTAAACTGCACTTCAAGAACTACGTGCGGCTTTATTCCCATCCTTATGGGATACGTAGGACCGCCTGGACATTCATGTTTCAGGCCCAGCCCCATTTCCCGGGAATCTCTATCCCGCGTCGGGCCTCTGGACCAAGTTCCCCTCCTTTTTGTGCGAGGCGTATCGCGTGAGCGGGGGATTATGTCCTCATTCGCGTTGGTCTACTGGCCGCTCCGTACGCCTCCCCCGTGTGTGGGACTACCTCACACCTCTCATCGTCCTGCATGACGTTAAACTGCCTCTCAAGAACTACGTATGGCTTGATTCCCATCCTTATGGGATACGTAGGACCGCCTGGACGCTTTTGTTTCAGGTCCAGCCCCGTCTCTTGGTTGATCACGGGGATCTGCCCTCTTTTGGTTGCTCTCAGGGTGAGTCCTCCGACCCTTTTCGGTGATCTGTTAACATGTTTTGGGTACTTCGGTCTATGACTCGTAGTGTCAGATTCAATCCCGACAAGTCCTGTGTTGCTTGTCAGGCCTCGCGCTTCCTCTTGTTCGAGCCTTCACTCAAAGGGATCCTCGTTAGCGGCTTGGGTACGATGCCTCAGTGCTCTCCTACCGCTCCGGGTCGATTTACCGGCGGGTCTTGGGCGGCAAATCGATATGAATCCTGCGATTGAGCGGTTGATGCTCGTTTGCTTGCCCCGTCTTAGGCTGACGCGATCGGATGTTATGTTGCGAATATGGTCAGCAACGTCCTTGATCGCCATGTCGGCTCTTTCAGGCTCTGAACATTGGTTGCACAGTCCTCATCACACTCCGCCTTTGTGTGTTGTAGTGGAATCTCGACACTCTCTTCATACTGACCTTCAGTACACCTCTACATGTTAGGCAGACCAACCAGGGTAATGATGTCATTCGAGGCTCCCATGATCTGAGCACCAAGGATATATGCGGATATACTCCCTAAGGGCCATGCGTAGCTGGACCCTCGTCCCCATAAGGAGGAAGGAGTCGCCCGAACAATCGCGTTCTGGGCCCAGTATATCTGGAGGCTAGCATCTCTGCCCCTCGGGTGATGGACATACGCAGACCCCTATCCCAAGACTCTTCTCCTGGAATCGTGCGTGACCGCAGGGCTGGGTATGTTCCCACCTCCGCCGTGTCCGCCGTACCGCAATTGTAGAGACCCGTATCTTGACGTACATGGACATTACATTACTTTTGCGGAATACTTAGTACATAACAAAAACACACACACAAGGATCGTAATAGTTTAGTGTCTTTGGAAACTCGGGACGTAATCTTCTAATCGTGGTGAAAGATCGTCAATATCTCCCATAAAGATCTTCCCTTTTTTTTACCTAAAAACCTTTCTTTATATCCTGGGGAAAAGAAAACATAAAAGTGTGAGCTCAAATGCTCAGTAAGGGTAAACAAAAGAAATATCAATCACATCATATACATAAGAACATAGCCTTTGGAAATCTTAACATCCAAAAGAGCTCATAATATCATAACAAGGGATAAATCATAGAAGTGAAAATGAGATCCCCATAATCATAACATAAAACTTGAAACTTTGTGGCATGCACACATAATCATGGAAAATCATTTCTTGTTAGTCAAGACTCATTGCCAAGACTATCTTAGTGGACAAAGTCCCATTCTGAATCGAGTAACCCTCGTTTCAGTCCTGTTTCACTGAACCGGTATAACCTACCGTTCCAGCCCTGTCTATCTCATGAGATATAAAATCTTTACCCAATGCATTGGAGGGAGATATAGGTCCCACCCATCTTGTAATGAATCTTTTCTTATGTGTGCCACATAATCATAAAACATACATCATCGCATAACACATGTAACAAAAATGGGATTCTTGAAACATCATGACATCATAAATCAATTCATATAAGATAATGGAATTCATAAAAATAATTCCATCACAACATGAACAAATCAATTTAATAATAGGGATAAAAAACAGAACCCTTTATTATCTTAGATGGAAAATAATTTTGATAAAATACATGAACTCCATTCTTGAGGAAAATATCCTTTCTACATCAAAAACATTTTTCCTTTCATAACATGTCATACAACTTTAAAATAAAAGAAGTTGATTAAAAATAAACTTGAAAACTTGTAAAGGAAGCTTCTTGGAAATAATGTTTTAAAAATACATTCAGGTCGTATAAGTTTAAAAAAACATTCTTCATACTTTTGTCGGAAAAGTCAAAAAGTACCTCGTATGAAAAACGACAAAAGATTCCTTTCATATCTTTTACTAAAAACTCACCAAACGGTAAAATTGGATTTAAACAATTGTAGGTGGATGGAAATAATATTACATATTGAGAAAACATGGATGTGGATGATAAAATACACCCCAGTAAATACCAAAGTATAAACAATCTCGGATAAAAATGAGAATGTGATATTTCCCTTACCTTAGGTCCGATTTGCTTTGTTCGTGTCCGAAGCTCCTGTATAATGGTTTAAATAATGTTATTGACTTATTCCAGAATCATACATATTGATATGAGATCATATATGGTCATATTATTAGCTTCTTGTTAGTAATATTTCATTGTTACTTGTTACTCGGGTCTTTATAACTTTTTGTTCTTATGCGTGTTTTGTCGAATAAATCCTTATTCTTATCTTTAGGTTATAGATAATTCATTTACAGAATGGTATTAGTGTAGTATATTCCATATTCATTCATTCAATTCATTTATATAATCATTATGAAATGAAGATCATGTAGAACGAGTCGCATCACATCGTGGAGACGGTATTCCGTACGTACGCACGAGTGATGATATCATTCCTATGATCGTGGAATTGTATTGGAGTATATATATATTATTTCAGTATCAATATTACTTCATAATAATCATATATAGTTACTCATTACACCATTATACCCATCCTTGTAAGGTGATGGTGGCAAATAGATTACACCACGGCGTGGAGACGGTATTCCGTACGTATGCACGCGCGGTGATTTCATTTTTCCGTAGGATGGATAGAAGGTGAATTAGGGTTGTTTCATATTTATAATAACATATCAGTATGTATGTAATACTGATGTTATTACTTTATCATGAAACAACTAATGAATAAGAAGTTGAAGAAGAAAGAAATTGAAAAGATCGGTAATGGATATTACCTCTTCTTTTGGAACGCCTCTTTGAATCCTCCACTTAAGGAACTAAGATTGGTATTTGGAGAAGACCCGGACCTCTAGGATTATTCTAGGGAAGTGGAGAGGAGAAAATGTCAGGGGTTGGCCGAGCTTGAGTGCTCAATTTGGTGTGAGGAGGAGGGGGAGGAGGTGCCCTTTTATAAGGGAGGAGAGGGGCACCTTAGGAATATCTCAAAATATTATTTTATATTAAAGTCAAAATCGGTTTATAATGGTTCCAAAGGGTCTTATTTCGAATATAAAGTGGGGAAGGGTCTAAATCCTATCAACCAATAGGATTTAGACAAGTTTAGGGTATTATTTTAACCTTATCAATTAGATTTAACTCCAAGTTAATTCATTTACCTTTTACCGTGTCTTTTTGTTTTCTTTCACTATATGGTTGATACACTTACTATAACATGTCAAACGAACCCCAAATTGTATATTATTAATATATATATTTTTATCTAAGTCCTTTGGCCGAACCTTAGATTTTTAGGAATAAAATAACAATTAATAATATAATATTTGATTTAAAAACTATTTTGTGTCAATTTTGACACTATTTGATATATGATTTTTGTAAAAGTCATAACAGAATTATATGTTCGAACCAAGTTGATTAAATCAACACTAATATATCATATTAACCTATAAAATTAGTGGAATTCATAAAAAGTCTCAAATTATATTTATTTTGGTATTTATAACATCAATTATGTCAATATTTCATTAATAAGATAATTACTGCATCATCATTGTGTCATAAATAAATTAAATTATGTGATGTCTAAAAATTACAAATAAAATACCATCATGTAGTAAATATTTTTATCTTTCTAATGAATATTTACAATCGAATTTATCTTATGTATATCCCCATATTAAAAATGATTTACTTATTAAACTTTGATTTTAACTATTTTAACCCTTCTTTAAATAAATTAATAATAAATGTCCTAATATAATCCAAGTGGTCCTAAATGGTCATATTTTATTCCTAAGTTTGTTTTTGGTCGAATTACACTTGTTCAATAGAATTAGGACATGTGTTAGGGTAATATTAATATCATATTTACCCTTAGTTACCCTATTTACTATTAACCGCGGTAAAAAAAGTAAAAAGTTACTATTCACAAAAAATTTATTTTCATCTCATTGAACCACATTTTAGTCCTTGATATTAACCGTGTCTCTCGGATTTTCGAAATTCCATTCACAGAAGCGGTAAAATTAAGTTTTATGCAAAATTCAGTTTTTTAACCTACCACTTAGTAGTTTCACTATTCATCAAAAATTGATGTTTTTCAGAACAGTGCCAAAATTTCATCCCAAGCTATATTTCATATTCCGAATTCAAAAATGAAGTCTATTTTACCAAATTCATTACATAAAAGTTGCATTAATTAATTTTATAATTAAATCCCGCTGTTAAAACAAATAGCGTGTTTTTAAGAAACAATATCTATCAAAAGATTGACACTTGTTTATGTCTAGTTTAAAAGTGAAATTACATCCAATGACCAACATTGTATTAAATTGTAAAAATATATTCTAAATATACTTTAAAACCACTAAAATTAATGATTTATCACTATTAATTATTTCGATTAAAAAAGTTGTTTTTAATTAAAATTTAGTAATTTTCACTATTCATCAAAATATGAAAGTTATCCGAAAATCACCAAAATTTCAACCTAAGCTAATTTCGATATTCCGAATCTATAAATGATGTCCATTTTGAAAAATAAAATTTACAAAATTTCAAAAAGTGGTTATTACTATTCATAACAGCTAGTTTTAATAATATCTTAATAGCATATCGTTGTTTAGCGAAACTTGGTGTTGCGTACAACACACGCTATCGTGGAAGGTCGCGATTGCGTGTAATGGAAGGAAAGTCAAGGATGCGTGTTGTGAAAGCTTCTTTTGGTGTAGCGTACAACACAAGACATTAATGAAATTAAAAAGAATAATTTTCATAAAATCTCGGGGTGTTACATTCTACCCCCCTTAAAATGAATTTCGCCCTCGAAATTCGTCGGGGTTATAAATGGTTTACTATTTGAAAGTTTCTTTGACAGAAACCCACATCGTAAAAAGGAATACCAAAACTTATCTTTAAAAACAAAAGTATGAAACTTAACGATTACCCAAATAAACTAATCACTGGGTTTCCACATAGGTGAAAATATGGATATGGAAGAAAAATCTAACCATCATGTTCTGATGGAGAGTGGTAGAGAACATGGCTATGGAAAAGCCAGTAATCACAAAGCCATAAATTTGTGACGATCTAAGGTACCATCTGATTCATCAGATATAAGATCACTAGGACAACATTTTTGGTTTTCAAGATCGTTTCCCTAAAGTTAAAGAATTTGAATTAGAATAAATACTTACTTTATGTTGGTACAACCTCATTGTTGTTCGTTCCTTTAACAATTTCAACTTCATCTCTTAAATAAATGAAGTTGAATTTGTTATTTGTGAAGTGTTAGCAGATCATGTGATAGAATGACGGGTCATTCCATCTGTCTCAAACAAAAGGTTAGCAAAAATTATATACATAAGTCGATCTATAGTGAGATTAATCATATATTGTTCCTAAAATGGACTTATACTTCATATATCATACGGCTTAATATAATAAAACTAGTTTCTACTAAACAGGGACATCCTGTAGGCTAGTGGTAGGCGATAAAGGCCAGTCGCACTTCGGTTGTGGGTTCGATTCCTACAGCCTTGTCCGAAGCGATGGGCTGTCGCCCGTCCTGCAGGTTGTCCTTTTTTCTAAAACTATATAACATCCCATCAATAATATCAAAAAAAACAATAATAACTTATGTCCAACATAATCCATTCCAATCTTTAGGCTTATCCATAATACTGCAGTCGACTCTCATAATATAGTGAAAACGATTACCAGAGATTTAATACCATCGTTGATCCCCATATATCATAAGATATATCTTGTTGGTCACATTCCAAACATTCAAATGCCTTAATCTTGTACTCTCTTGAATACCCATTGAACCTTATTGAAAACATGAATTCTATTAAAAGTTAACTCTTTCCACATACCAAAATCTTCAAAATTCTATATACTCAAACCATGATATCACTTAGTCCTTATATCAATCATGAGCTCATGAATACTGTTAAACATCTCGTTTTCTCGTTTTCCCTTCATTATGTGCATATCATCTTATTTCCAAAAATATCTGAATAACCTTTCATGGATACTGGTAACATTAATCAGACAACAATGTAACAATCCTTACATGTCTCTTTATTCTAAAGTACCATGAGATTACTTATACAACATTACACATGATAAACTACATTCTTAAACCATTGACTGTGTTTCAACAATTCTTTCATCTCACATATCATTTGTAGTCTCTTCATCATCATCCACATAAATACTTCCCATAATACCATACTGATTATCTTCATGAGACTTTCCCTTAGGGAATTGGTTTGCATAATTCCCGCACATTCCACATTTAAAACATTTAACCATTGTTGATGTCGTAGCAATACCATTATCATCATCCATGTTGTTAACTGAACCTTTTCCTTTGCATTTACTTGCTTTGTGTCCTTCTTTTCCACACCCAAAGCATCTTCCAGTTCCCTTGAAGCATTCTCCTTGATGCCTCTTCCCACATGATTTACATAGGGGAAATTGAACTTTCTTTCCTCTATGATCATCATGAAACTCCATCTTTCTTTTATTAGCCGAGTCAGGAAACTTACCAAATTTTACTTTATTAATCATATTATGAGATTGCTGATTCGGCATAATAATGATGTTTGGACTTCCAAATCCCATTTCATTTGGTTGCTCATGAAAAATATCATTCCATTGTCCAGCATATCCTCCATTATCATAAATCACCTTGTTTCCAGCCATTTTCTAAAACCCAAAAAGAATAGTGTGAGAGGCAAAAATCATGCTAGGGAAAACAACATAATAAAGGTGGAGTATCCTCAATATCTAACATCTTAGGTTAAATTCTATGATCGTTAGCATAATTCTAGTACTATAACCTATACGTATACTTAACCTTAGGGACATCCCTAGACATACCTTAGAAATATCTCTAGGGATCTCACTAAAGTTCTCGCATCCTAGTTTCCAAAGGTTGACTAAACCTTTCCTCTGATACCAACTGTAGCGGTCTAGAATTACTTCCAGTGGACTACAATTGATACCTATCAGGGCACTCCATGGGCGGCTACACCCCCTGGGTGGGACACACCACCATCCCCAGTGGCAGCCATTTCCTCATGAAGCCCTTGGGCGGAGAGCCATGCTTCGTCCAACGTTCACATGTGAGAGTTCCCAAGGATCGGATACATTCCTACCTCCTTTGCCTCTGATACCAACTGTAGAGACCCGTATCTTGACGTACATGGACATTACATTACTTTTGCGGAATAATTAGTACATAACAAAAATACACACACAAGGATCGTAATAGTTTAGTGTCTTTGGAAACTCGGGACGTAATCTTCTAATCGTGGTGAAAGATCTTCAATATCTCCCATAAAGATCTTCCCTTTTTTTTACCTAAAAACCTTTCTTTATATCCTGGGGAAAAGAAAACATAAAAGTGTGAGCTCAAATGCTCAGTAAGGGTAAACAAAAGAAATATCAATCACATCATATACATAAGAACATAGCCTTTGGAAATCTTAACCTCCAAAAGAGCTCATAATATCATAACAAGGGATAAATCATAGAAGTGAAAATGAGATCCCCATAATCATAACATAAAACATGAAACTTTGTGGCATGCACACATAATCATGGAAAATCGTTTCTTGTTAGTCAAGACTCATTGCCAAGACTATCTTAGTGGACAAAGTCCCATTCTGAATCGAGTAACCCTCGTTTCAGTCCTGTTTCACTGAACCGGTATAACCTACCGTTCCAGCCCTGTCTATCTCATGAGATATAAAATCTTTACCCAATGCATTGGAGGGAGATATAGGTCCCACCCATCTTATAATGAATCCTTTCTTATGTGTGCCACATAATCATAAAACATACATCATCGCATAACACATGTAACAAAAATGGGATTCTTGAAACATCATGACATCATAAATCAATTCATATAAGATAATGGAATTCATAAAAATAATTCCATCACAACATGAACAAATAAATTTAATAATAGGGATAAAAAACAGAACCCTTTATTATCTTAGATGGAAAATAATTTTGATAAAATACATGAACTCCATTCTTGAGGAAAATATCCTTTCTACTTCAAAAACATTTTTCCTTTCATAACATGTCATACAACTTTAAAATAAAAGAAGTTGATTAAAAATAAACTTGAAAACTTGTAAAGGAAGCTTCTTGGAAATAATGTTTTAAAAATACATTCATGTCGTATAAGTTTAAAAAAAAATTCTTCATACTTTTGTCGGAAAAGTCAAAAAGTACCTCGTATGAAAAACGACAAAAGATTCTTTTCATATCTTTTACTAAAAACTCACCAAAGGGTAAAATTGGATTTAAACAATTGTAGGTGGATGGAAATAATATTACATATTGATAAAACATGGATGTGGATGATAAAATACACCCCAGTAAATACCAAAGTATAAACAATCTCGGATAAAAATGAGAATGTGATATTTCCCTTACCTTAGGTCCGATTTGCTTTGTTCATGTCCGAAGCTCCTGTATAATGGTTTAAATAATGTTATTGACTTATTCCAGAATCATACATATTGATATGAGATCATATATGGTCATATTATTAGCTTCTTGTTAGTAATATTTCATTGTTACTTGTTACTCGGGTCTTTATAACTTTTTGTTCTTATGCGTGTTTTGTCGAATAAATCCTTATTCTTATCTTTAGGTTATAGATAATTCATTTACAGAATGGTATTAGTGTAGTATATTCCATATTCATTCATTAAATTCATTTATATAATCATTATGAAATGAAGATCATGTAGAACGAGTCGCATCACATCGTGGAGACGGTATTCCGTACGTACGCACGAGTGATGATATCATTCCTATGATCGTGGAATTGTATTGGAGTATATATATATTATTTCAGTATCAATATTGCTTCATAATAATCATATATAGTTACTCATTACACCATTATACCCATCCTTGTAAGGTGATGGTGGAAAATAGATTACACCACGGCGTGGAGACGGTATTCCGTACGTATGCACGCGCGGTGATTTCATTTTTCCGTAGGATGGATAGAAGGTGAATTAGGGTTGTTTCATATTTATAATAACATATCAGTATGTATGTAATACTGATGTTATTACTTTATCATGAAACAACTAATGAATAAGAAGTTGAAGAAGAAAGAAATTGAAAAGATCGGTAATGGATATTACCTCTTCTTTTGGAACGCCTCTTTGAATCCTCCACTTAAGGAACTAAGATTGGTATTTGGAGAAGACCCGGACCTCTAGGATTATTCTAGGGAAGTGGAGAGGAGAAAATGGCAGGGGTTGGCCGAGCTTGAGTGCTCAATTTGGTGTGAGGAGGAGGGGGAGAAGGTGCCCTTTTATAAGGGAGGAGAGGGGCACCTTAGGAATATCTCAAAATATTATTTTATATTAAAGTCAAAATCGGTTTATAATGGTTCCAAAGGGTCTTATTTCGAATATAAAGTGGGGAAGGGTCGAAATCCTATCAACCAATAGGATTTAGACAAGTTTAGGGTATTATTTTAACCTTATCAATTAGATTTAACTCCAAGTTAATTCATTTAACTTTTACCGTGTCTTTTTGTTTTCTTTCACTATATGGTTAATACACTTACTATAACATGCCAAACGAACCCCAAATTGTTTATTATTAATATATATATTTTTATCTAAGTCCTTTGGCCGAACCTTAGATTTTTAGGAATAAAATAACAATTAATAATATAATATTTCATTTAAAAACTATTTTGTGTCAATTTTGACACTATTTGATATATGATTTTTGTGAAAGTCATAACAGAATTATATGTTCGAACCAAGTTGATTAAATCAACACTAATATATCATATTAACCTATAAAATTATTGGAATTCATAAAAAGTCTCAAATTATATTTATTTTGGTGTTTATAACATCAATTATGTCAATATTTCATTAATAAGATAATTACTGCATCATCATTGTGTCATAAATAAATTAAATTATTTGATGTCTAAAAATTACAAATAAAATACCATCATGTAGTAAATATTTTTAGATTTCTAATTAATATTTACAATCGAATTTATCTTATGTATATCCCCATATTAAAAATTATTTACTTATTAAACTTTGATTTTAACTATTTTAACCCTTCTTTAAATAAATTAATAATAAATGTCCTAATCTAATCCAAGTGGGCCTAAATGGTCATATTTTATTCCTAAGTTTTTTTTTGGTCGAATTACACTTGTCCAATAAAATTAGGACATGTGTTAGGGTAATATTAATATCATATTTACCCTTAGTTACCCTATTTACTATTAACCGCGGTAAAAAAAGTAAAAAGTTACTATTCACCAAAAATTTATTTTCATCTCATTGAACAACATTTTAGTCCTTGATATTAACCGTGTCTCTCGGATTTTCGAAATTCCATTCACAGAAGCGGTAAAATTAAGTTTTATACAAAATTCAGTTTTTAACCTACCACTTAGTAGTTTCACTATTCATCAAAAATTGATGTTTTTCAGAACAGTGCCAAAATTTCATCCCAAGCTATATTTCATATTCCGAATTCAAAAATGAAGTCTATTTTACCAAATTCATTACATAAAAGTTGCATTAATTAATTTTATAATTAAATCCCGCTGTTAAAACAAATAGCGTGTTTTTAAGAAACAATATCTATCAAAAGATTGACACTTGTTTATGTCTAGTTTAAAAGTGAAATTACATCCAATGACCAACATTGTATTAAATTGTAAAAATATATTCTAAATATACTTTAAAACCACTCAAATTAATGATTTATCACTATTAATTATTTCGATTAAAAAAGTTGTTTTTAATTAAAATTTAGTAATTTTCACTATTCATCAAAATATGAAAGTTATCCGAAAATCACCAAAATTTCAACCTAAGCTAATTTCGATATTCCGAATCTATAAATGATGTCCATTTTGAAAAATAAAATTTACAAAATTTCAAAAAGTGGTTATTACTATTCATAACAGCTAGTTTTAATAATATCTTAATAGCATATCGTTGTTTAGCGAATCTTGGTGTTGCGTACAACACACGCTATCGTGGAAGGTCGTGATTGCGTGTAATGGAAGGAAAGTCAAGGATGCGTGTTGTGAAAGCTTCTTTTGGTGTAGCGTACAACATAAGACATTAATGAAATTAAAAAGAATAATTTTCATAAAATCTCGGGGTGTTACAGCAATAAGCGGGTTCCTCCATGGTCCGAACCACACGACCTTAAACTGTGTTGTCTGGTCCTACCACACGACCGTAAACTGTGATCGTCTTGGCCGCCCGACGAGAAACAGCACTGCATCGTGATGTTCTCGTCAGGGGACACTCATGTTGGGCACTGGTTAATAACCACGCCATTCATCAATGCCTTCCGTGGCTTGATTATTGTGGCGACGCCAAAGATTTCTCAATCACAGGCATGTCGCCGCACAAAGAAAAACCATTCATCTTTAAGGACAAACAAGAAATATCAAATGCCGCTCCTTCTGTGTGCGAGGGTCAGACCCGCACTCTTCCCTGCGCTGGTGCCCGATTGTGTTGCGCCGCGCTTCAAGAACTACGTGTGGCTTGATTCCCATCCTTATGGGATACGTAGGAACGCCCGGATGTTTGAAACTTTGGGTCCAGCCCCCCACCTCTTAGAGATTCCCCCTTCTCTGGGGAATCCGCCGCCTTCAGGTCACCCTCAAGGCGTGTTCCCCGACCCCTTGCAGTGGTCCACCGGTGTCAAGAGTACTCTGGTTTATTTCCAGGAGGGTCAGGATCCGCTTGGTCAGGTTTCCTCCACTTTTCAGGCTTCCTGCTCCCTTTCATTCGGACCCATCGTCTACGCCCTGGGTGGAGCCCCCGTGAACGGTTCGGACACAATGCCTCAGTGCTCTCCCACCGACTCGGGCCGATACCCCCAATGGCCTCGGGCAGCAAATCGATATGAATCCTACGATTGAGCGGTCGATGCTCGTTTGCTGCTTCATTCCACCAACGGTTAGTGCGATATTGATGCTGCTTTTCCGCCACGGTCGGCAGTACTCCCATATCGTTACTCCGATGCCCCCAGTCCTTGAGTGAATGGCCGCATGATTCACATTTTCCACCTCCCATTCTGACCAGGCGAAACCTCGACACTCTTGACACTATCCCTCAGTGCATCTTCGCATATCCAGGGGATAGGACCACGATGTGGCGTACTTTGAGGTCCTTATGGTCCGAGCTCTAAGACCTTAAACTAAGATCTCTCCTTATGGTCCGAGCTCTATGACCTTAAACTAAGATCTCTCCTTATGGTCCGAGCTCTAAGACCTTAAACTAAGATCTCTCCTTATGGTTCGAGCTCTAAGACCTTAAAGTAAGATCTCTCCTTATGGTCCGAGCTCTAAGACCTTAAACTAAGATCTCCCCTTATGGTTCGAGCTCTAAGACCTTAAACTAAGATCTCTCCTTATGGTCCGAGCTCTAAGACCTTAAACTAAGATCTCTCCTTATGGTCCGAGCTCTAAGACCTTAAACTAAGATATCTCCTTATGGTCCGAGCTCTAAGACCTTAAACTAAGATCTCTCCTTATGGTCAGAGCTCTAAGACCTTAAACTAAGATCTCTCTTCATGGTCCGTGCTCTAAGACCTTAAACTAAGATCTCTCCTCATGGTCCGAGCTCTAAGACCTTAAACTAAGATCTCTCCTCATGGTCCGAGCTCTAAGACCTTAAACTAAGATCTCTCCTTATGGTCCGAGCTCTAAGACCTTAAACTAAGATCTCCCCCTATGGTCCGAGCTCTACGACCCTAAACTAAGATCTCCCCTAAACGGGATTCTACGTCCTGCATGACGTTAAACTGCACTCTCAGAACTACGTGTGGCTTGATCTCCAGCCAGATGGAGTACGTAGGAACGCCCTGGCATCTCAACTCGGGTCCAGCCTCAGGGATCGTTAAGTCCCGCCCCTCCTCGTCGCCGGCCGTCTGGCCTGGCTTCTGGTAGAGTGGTGCAGTTGTGATATTCTCCCCGATTCAGCTCGGGATGCCCCACTGCAATGGTGGGAAGCGACGGTTTCCTCGTCAAAGAGGTGCTGTCTGAGAATTGGGGTGATTCACGGCCAGATTAGTGCATCCGCCTAATACGCTTTCCCCACGGTGGCGCAATTCTGAGAGCGTTGGATTCTGTCCGAACAATCGTCACTTCGCCCCACGCTTCGCATGCCCTGTTGATCTGGATTTCCACCCTTGTGTCTGAAGGAACCCCAAAGCGGTATTCATGATGACATGTGGTCCGCCTCCTGCAATATGAATGATGACCTTCGGTCCGTCTATTGCAGTTGTTATGGTCGATCCACTGTCCGCCTACCGTCTTGGGCATTTCCTGGAAAGGCCGACCGTTGTGGATGTCTGGATTCGGGACACGCGATTCACCCTTTCTCATTTCCCTATGTTCGGATAAAATCTCAACACCCCTAGCGTTGTCCCGCTCGTGTGTTGGAACAAGTTGGGGGGATGATACATTGATTAGGTCTGAGGTCTCCTTTCTTAGGAATGACCTCCCTCTTTTCTCCAGAAATCCTGGCCCAATTATGGATGCCTGATGCTTGGTTAACACTCCCGCAAGACAACGAATTGTGGTTGAGCATGTTAAGCCAAAAGATGCAGATAAATATATTGATTCATACAAATGGATCAAAGTAGCGGAAGCAAATGTTTTGGGAACGGAAAAACAAAGCCCTTAGGGATTAGCGTGCTGAATGAGTCTTTCTAATGCCGCTACCCTTTGGCTGGTGGCCTCCAGAGCTGCTTCTCGCTCTCTGCGTGCCCTCTCTTCGTCGGCGGTCGCAGCACGCAGTTCGTCGATTCTGGCCTGTGCACGCTCCCGCTCGACCTGAATTGTGACCATCTGTTGGCCTGCCTCCGTCAGCTGTACCTGGGCATCAACCAGCTGGGCTGCTAGTTGCTCCACAAGCTCGGTACACGTTGCGACGAAGGCCTCCTTCTCTGCCGCCTGCCCTTCGAGGCGCCGGACTTCCTGCTTCGCCGCGAGGAGCGCCCGCGTGCTCTCCGACATGTCCCGACTTTGTGTGACGTCGGCACGCCGGCAGCTCTCGCGCATCTTTTCGGCCATGAAATCACGGACCGTCAGATGGAGGCGTTGAGCATCAGCTCCCCCGGCACACAGGAAGCGCAGCCAGGTTTGAAGTGATCCCATGCGCCCCAGCCACTCCGACGGGTCTCTCTTGAGGAAGCGCTGGATGCACTTCCACCCCCTACGGCGCGTTATCCGGCTCTCCTCGACCGCCTCCGCGTCTGAGTCATCCATCTCCTCGGGGTCGGCAGGCCGGTAGGCAGGGAAGGCAGCCAGCAGGTCTGCTGCAGGGTCCGCCCCTGGGAGGTCCTCATGAGGGATGGGTTCCCCAACATCCGGGCGAACTTCTTCTCTCTCCCCAGCGGCGCTGACACCCTCGTCAGCCCCCGACCCCTCTCCGATGTCAGCACCGCCGGCGTCCGCAGCCCCCTGATCAGCAGATGGTGGGGCCGGCTCGGTGTGGGAAGTCTGTTTCGGAGCAGACGGCATGTCTGCCACCGGTCCACTCGTGGATGGCCCGGGTTCGGCAACCCGACGAGCCTCCAGTGTTGAGATCACTGCGCGGGGCATGCCATGGTTAGTCACGGATCGTCAATGGCAAGCACCAGTAGTAAAGCAAGGAGAAGCAAGGAGACTTACGGGAGTTCAGAACGTCATCTTCCGCTATCCCGGCCGCCGCAGGAACAGTTGCAGCAGGGGGCCCTTCCGCGCTTGTCAATTCGATAATGGGTGCCTGGCCCCCGCCATGTCCTGCTGGCGCCCCTCCTACTCCCGCTGAGGACGCCTGACCAACATCCGTGCGCTCCTGAGAAAGATGGAGAAATGGGTTAGAAGCTGCATAAGAGAATGGATGAAGCAGATTGAGTAGGGATAGAAGCGGACCTCGAGGAGCTCAGTGACATCAACATTGTCAGAGCCGGCCACCTCGCCGCTCTCCCGCGGACTCCCCTGATGGGATCTTCCCTCGGAGCCTTCATCCTCCCCCATCTCCTCCTCTTCGTCAGAGTCGTTGCTACTGTCGTCTTCTTCCGGCGGCATCTGTTCTGGAGCGGGCTCTAGACCGAGCATCACCTTCACCAGAAGGGATGGCTCCGCACGCTGACCACGTTGGCGCGCGTAATCATCCATGGCCGTCAGATACGCATACTGCCGGTTGAAGTCCACCCTGTCGGCAATATGGAGGCGCCCGACCTCTGGCAGATGGATTCCTTCTCTGAGAATCTTTCGCCAGATGGCGTCGGTCCCCAGTGACTGCCGCAGGGTCATCCAGGCCGACCACAGCGCCAGAAAGACCGCATCGTGGGAGGGTTCGAGTAGACGTCTCACCTGCTTCCCGGGACGCTCTTAGACCACCGCGCGTGCCCCCTCTCTGGGCGCTGAGGTCGTGGCGGCAGCTCGCGATGTGCCCGCCGCCGAAGTCCCTGCCCGCGCCGGCTCCGCTGCTTGGCGCGCCTCCGTTCTCCCCCGTGTGGCGACGCCTCGCCTCCTTCCTTGACGCCCGGTCTCCGCACGGGTAACCTCGAGCCGCCGAACTGGCTTCCGTAGAAGCCCCTCGGGGTACGCGATGGCCCAGTGTTCGGCGTACTCGGTTGCCAAGCCTGCGTCAACCCCGGTAGGAGGGAGAGTGATGACGTCGCCAGAGCCGAAAGCGGCAAACATCAGCCACATCTGGCGAAGGACGCAAGGGTGCGTCTCCTCCCGGACAGCAGTGAATACCCTCTTCGGCATTCGCTGAAGGCACCCGAACTGCCTGGCGAACCGGGTTGGCACGTAAGGCTCGCAGATCACCTTCCCGTCGATCCGAGCCACGAGCACCCCGCCCCGCATGTTCAGGAAGTATTCATGCTGCTCCAGCGGACCCTGCCCATTGTCGATCATCTAGCCGACGGGAGTGGGGAACGGACTGAAGTTGAAATTGGCATGATTGCCAATCCGAATCCTCACGCCCTCCTCACTTAGTGTCATCGGAGCGACCCCCGCGATGTTCAGCAGGGAGGGTCGCAGGCCGTTTCCCGGAGGAATGATGGCGTTCGGAAACGTGTACCCACCGAGGTGAGCAGCCACCCAGCCGTGGAAGAACTGAAAGGGCACACAGATCCTTCGTGGCGACCCCCCTCATGAGATGCGTCCCAGGATGGCATACAGCCTCGCCAGCACTGGGACCCCGAGGTTGTATCTTTTGTTGGCGGCCATAGCGCCCGCCACCGCCAGTGTCGCCGGGCGAACGCCCATTCTCGCATCCCGCACTGGCAGGAGCCACCCACTCAGAAAGGCGGCCAGGAATGCCGCATACCGGACATTTGGGTCCCGGGCCTCGATGACGCGATACCCCCATGAGCGGTAGTCGCTCGTCTCCAGGACCCGCCAGTACGACCCGTTCCGGCTCGTCTGAGCTGCGGTCGGGCACCGCTTCCCCCTGCCTGGCATATTGACCGCTGGGTCATGCTCCAAGAACTGGCCGAACCACTCCTTGTAGGCTATGTCCTTCTGGAAGTCCTTGACCCCGAGCCGCTCTGTAGCCATGTCCAGCAGATGCCACGTCAGGATGGGAGTCCGTGACCTGTCACCCCAGGTGTTCCTCGGAGGCAGGAACTCATCATACTGGTAGCCCTCCAGCGGGATACCTCCGATGCAGTGGATGTCCCAGAGACCGATGCCGACCTCCCCATGGTGAAGATGGAAGGTGTTGGTATCCGAGGACCAGCGGGTGAAGAGCTCCGGCCCGAGCTCGGACTGCTGGTAGAAGTGGAACTGCAACGTCCACACCGCCTCAAACAGGCCGATGTACCGCAGCTCCTCTGCGAAGTGATCGCAAGTGTGGCGTACCCAGAACGCCCAGGCCCACTCGCTGGTGAAATTTCCCCCAGACCGCAAGTCCCAGTCCTTCAGCCAGCCCTTGGTGTCGTCAGTGACACTCTGGCGATATGTGCTCGAGTAGAGGGCTGGAGAATTCTCCGCAGTAGGCTCACCCCCGTCAATGGTTCGCGTCCTCGGGTTCAGGACATAGACGTCCAAGTGCCTGGTCTCCCTGGCAGGATGCCCATTGTTGGTGATGTTATAGTGGGGAAGCTCGTCCTCCCGAGTCACCCAGGTCCGCGGCGCATCAACCTCGAACCCTGGCACCGGAACCTCATCTAGGATGCCGAAGTTCCAGAGCGGCAGGTTGTCCGACAGTGGATATGTCTTCTGGGCCGGCGTCAGCAAGTCGAACAGGGATTGATTGTTGGAAACAATCTCCTTGGCTCCGTAAACCTCCTCGTTCGCCGCCATCTCTGCTCTGCGAATGGCGGCATCCCCCTCATTTCCTTGATGCGCGGCCATCTCAGAAGTTTCGGGAGTCGTGCGGGTTAAGGGATGAAGCGTGCGGGATCGGACAAGGCTGGTAGAGAAGTTTGAAGGTTGGCGCTCAATCCAAGTGGACGGCGCACAATTGGGAAGAATGTCGCGCAAAGTTCCAGGTTTTCGCGCAAAGACAGGCGAATTTCGGATGGTTTTGCGCGCCGATCGGGCGAATTTCGCGACCGGAAAAGGCAATTTCGCGCACGAGAGCGTTGAAGCTTATCGCGCGGAAGGCCTGTGTACGGAACGCGGAACCCTGGACCCCAATTTATAGACGAGGCCGGGATTCCGCGCCGCGCGGAACACTCGATTGCGCGACCGCGGCTGCGAATTGCGTGCCCGGCGCCCCTT
The DNA here is from genome assembly GCA_963277665.1 of Viscum album. NCBI lineage: Eukaryota > Viridiplantae > Streptophyta > Magnoliopsida > Santalales > Viscaceae > Viscum > Viscum album. The sequence goes on from OY728148.1 coordinate 944,859,425, forward strand.
TTTGCGCGCCTAAGTCCCGCGCAGCCCAGGACTTCGGCATTCCGGCGTCTCCCTCGGAACCTGATCGTTGCGGCCTCTCGCCGATCAGATTCCGAGGGGGGGCTTTTGTAGACGCCGGAAAAGTCCGTTGTTCCCAAACAAAGCTCCGGATGCGGAAAGCGAAGTGATATTTGGAGTCAGAGGCACGTTCCGGAGGGCCCGGAGGACTTGCGCGAAATTTCAGAGGCCCGCGCGCAAAGTTGAGTCGCGGCGCGCAATCCTCCCGGGATGCGCGCAATGCGCTGAGCCGGCGCGCTATTTTGCGCGCCCGTGGCCTGCGCGGCTCCCTTGCGCGCCGGGTCCTGATTCCGCGCCCGCGAAGGGAATTCCGCGCCCGAGACCGGATTCCGCGCCCGGGGTTGCCTATAAATATAAGGCGACCCCCGACGTTTTGAAGGTTGCCAGAATCCGAAGCGTCGCTCGTTCGCGCAATCCAACCCCTTCCGCGCGCAATGCCGATCTTCAGGTAACCTCTTTTCTTTCGCGCAATAGAGCCTTGGGGTTCGCCTTCGCGCGCAATCCCCTTGGCTCCTTTCATTTGAATAATCCTTAACCCGAAGGCCTTTGCGCGCAAAAGAAGCCTCTTGCGCGCAATTGCCCCTGGGTGCGCGCAATCCAGCCCGATTGCGCGCACCCCCCATTTTCAAAGTGGCCATTCGTTAGAGAATGAGCCGTTGCCCCCGCGAGCTGTCCGAAGCCCGGTGTGCGCAATCTCAATCATCTGCGCGCGAAGGGCTGGCCCGATTGCGCGCCAGCCCGCCATTTTGCGCGCCGACCTGCTGTTTTGCGCACAAAGCTCCTCTTTTGCGCGCAAACCGCCGGGGTCGCCCCCTTTGCCCCCCTGAGGGTACCTGCCTGCGTGGCGCTCGATGATCTTCATCCTGGGTGCCCGCACCGTGCGTTGTCTTCCCGTACGGCCCTACAGGCTTGCGCGAAGTGACACGGACCCATCGGCGGCAACCAACGTCCAGCGTGACGTTAAACTGCACATACGTCCAGCATGATGTTAAACTGCACATACGTCCAGCATGATGTTAAACTGCACATACATCCAGCATGACGTTAAACTGCACATACGTCCAGCATGACGTTAAACTGCACATTTGTCCAGCATGACGTTTAACTGCACATTCGTCCCGCATGACGCTAAACTGCATCCGTCCAACATGACGTTAAACTGTACTACGTCCAAGCTGCACGACGCTAAACTACCTAGCCCCTATCGTCCGTGCTGCAAGACGTTAAACTTCCAATCACCTTCGTCCTCAACACACGACGTTAAACTGTACTTCGTCCGGCAAGACGTTAAACCGTCCGCTTCGTCCTCAACACACGACGTTAAACTGTACTTCGTCCGGCAAGACGTTAAACCGTCCGCTTCGTCCTCAACACACGACGTTAAACTGTACTTCGTCCGGCAAGACGTTAAACCGTCCGCATCACCCGATCCCTTGCCCCGCACGCAGGGTCCCCCCTCCGGTTTGGATGTGGCCCCCACCCGCTCGTCTCTGCAGGGATGTCGGGATTGTCCCTCTTTAGGGACGATTTAATGGGAGCGGCTTTTCCCGACGGGGGTAGGGTATTACAAACCCCTAGTTTCTTGTGGGGGGCTGCACATGTGTATCTCCATTGCGCTCCCCCACTGCCGAAGCCAGTAGAGGGTGTGACTGGGATCGAGGTGTCTCCTACTTTCGGTCCAAGTCCCTTCCAACTAAGTTTTGCCGCATCCGGGCTGCCTCAAGTGCGTAAGTCCTGACAGAATGAACTACGTGGACTTTGATCCCTGTCTTCTAAACAGGGTACGTAGGAAGCCTCCCTGAGGTTCAAGCCCACCACCTGGTCGTCTCGGTCATATTCACGTCGGTTCGTCCATCAGTGGACCCCTCCAGGGTTCACGCTTGCGTCGATTCACCTATGAATCCGCCCCTGTGGGAGACTGCCCGTGTGTATCTCCACTGTGCCTCCCCACAGCCCCTTTTTCCATTTCTCCTTTTATCGTCCAGCATGACGTGAAACTGTGATCCACCCGGCCATTCCATCTCCCCCTGTGCGAGGTGGTTCGGTTCAATCCTCCGCCCGGCGGCCTCGACCCCTTCGTGAGTCGGCTTTCCGACGTCCAACATGACGTTAAACTGTATACCCGAACTACGTCGACTTTGATCCGTGCTAACGCGCGGTACGTAGGAAGCCCCTACGGGGTCCAAGCTCTTCACTCCATCATCCATCCTGATCCTTACCCGGGCCGCCACATCCCGGTGGGGTCATGCCACTTCACTCCACTCCATATCACTTGGGAAGCCGCCCATGCGCTGGCCCCAGCGTCGGAGGTTCCCCGCAAGGGGTTCTGTCATCTGATCCACTTTTCGTGTTGATCGGTCTGATGCCGTCCCCGCTGGACGTTAAACTCGCGGCATACCCCGTGTTAAACATGGGAAGCTGAGGAAAACCTCAGGTGACACAGTTCCCCACACCCAGTGCGGGATGCCTCAGGCCATCATGCCTTCGAGAAGCCCTATTAGGGACGGAAGACAGACGTGCAGAGCCGCAGTGTTACGACACGCCCCCAGCACCCAGAGCCACCCGGCCTCCTCACCGCAGGTTTCTTCCCCGACCAGACTCCTTGGAGCGTCCGGGCGGAAGCAGCGTAATTAACCAGTGTCCATGAAGATATGGCGCCGGGAACGAGATTCACGAGCATGTCTTAAATCTATGAGGGAGACCCGGATTAGGCGACGAGTTCCGAGGAGACGTCCAAGGAAGGAGGAGCCGACATCCCATCATCCCGGTTTCGATCAAGGAGCAGACGCCTCTGAATAAGGGACGGATGCTGCCCGCCTTTGGAAAGCGGGACTGCGGGACCACAAGCCGCACTCCCATCCCCTCGGGTTGACGGGTGCACGCGCGAACGCGTCCTGGCGGAACAGCGTAACCTGACGCACATCCGCACCGAAACAAATTTAAAAATCTGAGTGACACAGTTGATGTCAGTATTTAAAATGTGGTTCAATGAGATGAAAATAATTTTTGGTGAATAGTACCTTTTTACTTTTATTTACCATGATTAAAAGTAAATAGGGTAATTAAGGGTAAAAATGAAATTATTATTTCCCTAACACATGTCCTAATTATATTGGATAAGTGTAATTCGACCAAAAACAACATTAGGGATAAAATATTACCCTTTAGGTCCACTTGGTTTAGATTAGGACATTTAATATTATTTTATTTAAAGAATAGTTAAAATAGTTAAAATCAATGTTTAATAACTAAAACATTTTTAATATAGGGTTATACATAAGATAAATTAGACTATAAATATTCATTAGAAAAATAAAAATATTTCCTACATAATTGTATTTTATTTATATTTTTTAGACATTAAATAATTTAATTTATTTATGACACAATGGTCATGCAATAATTATCTTATTAATGAAATATTAACATAATTGATGTTATAAATACTCAAATAAATGTAATTTGAAACTTTTTATAAATTCAACTAATTTATAGGTTAATATGTCATGTTAGTATTGATTTAATTAACTTTTTTCTAACAAATCATTTTGTTATGATTTTCACAAAAATCAATTACCAAATAGTGTCAAAATTGACATAATATAGTATTAAAAAAAATATTATATTATTAATTGTTACTTTATTGCTAAAAATCTAAGGATAATCCAAATGACTTAGATAAGGTTATATATATTAATAAAAAACAACTTGGGGTTCGTTTGGCTTGTTAAAGTAAGTTTATTAACCATATATTGTAAGAAAACAAGAAGACACGGTAAAATTTAAATTATATTACTTAAAGTTAATTCTAAATGATAAGGTTAAAATAGAAACCTAAACTTGAATAAATTCTATTGGATGAGAGTATTTCTACCCATCCCCACATTAGCTTCGAAATAAATTAATTTGGAGCTATTATAAACCGAATAAGACTTTATAATAAAATAATATTTTTAGTTTTTCCAAAGGTTACCCTCTCCTCCCTTATAAAAAGGCACCTCCTCCCTCTCCTCCTCACACCACTATGAGCCATAAATATCGGAAAAACCCAGTCAAATTCTCTTATAAACTTACCTAGAATCATCCTAGAGGTCCTGGTCTTCTTAAAAGACCATCTCTAGTGCCCTAAGAGGAGGTTAAGAAGAGGCGAGTCAAAGAAGAGGTGATATCCATTACCGATCCTTTCCAATTTCTTTCTTCTTCAAAATCTTCTTACATAGTTGTTAAATTATGAAATAAAAACATCATTATCAATAATATAATTATATTTTATTATAAATATGAAAAAAACACTATTTCACCTTCTATCCATCCTATGGAAAATGAAATCACCGCGCGTGCGTACGTACGGAATACCGTCTCCACGCCGTGGTGTAATCTGTTTTCCACCACCACAATACATGGTTGGGAATAATTTTGTTAAGAATATGTATACATGATTATTTTAAAGTGATATTGATTCTGAAATAGTATACATACACTTCAATACAATTCCACGATCATGGGAACAATATCATCGCTCGGGCGTACGTACGGCCTACCGTCTCCACGATGTGATGTGACTCGTTCTACATGATCTTCATTGCATAATGATTATATAAATGAATTTAATGAATAAATATGATATATATTACACTAATAAAATTCTGGAAATTAGGTATCTATAACCTAAAAAGAAGAATACGAATTTATTCGACAAAACACGCATAAGAACAAAAAAAGCAATAAACACCCGAATAACAAGTAGAAATGAAATATTACTAATACAAAGCTAAGAATATGACCATATATGATATCATAAAAATGAATAAAATTTTGGAATAAGTCAATAACATTATTTAAATCTATATACAATAGTTTCGGACACGTACGAAGCAAATCAGACCTAAGTTAAGGGAAAATCTCACAATCTCAATTTTTATCCGAGATTGTTTTTACTTCAGAATTTACTGGGGAATATTTATCATCCATATACATGTTTCGTCAATATGTAATATTATTTCTATCCTCCTACAATTGTTTAAATCCAATATTACCTTTTGGTGAGTTGTTAGTAAAAGATATGAAAGGAATCTTTTTTTGTTTTTAGTACGAGGTACTTTTTGACTTTTTTGGCCAAAGTACGAGAAGAATGTTTTTTTAACTTATATGGCATGAATGGATTTTTAGAACATTATTTCCATGAAGATTCCTTTACAAGTATTCATGTTTATTTTTAATCAACTTATTTTTGTTTAAAATTATATGACATGTTATGAAAGGAATATGTTTTTAAAGTAGAAAGGATATTTTCCTCAAGAATGGAGTTCAAGTGTTCTATCAAAATTATTTTCCTTCTAAGATAACATAGGGTTCTGTTTATATCTATATTTTTACATTTTTGTATCATTTTATGATGTAATTATTTTTATGATAACTTTTTATGTTATATGGATTGTGTTATGATGACATGATGATTAAGAATCCCATTTTTATTACATGGGTTATTTCATGATATATGCATTATGATCTTGTGGCACACTTAAGAATGTTATCATTATGAGATGGGTGGGACCTATATCTACCTCCAATGCATTGGGTAAAGATTTATATCTCATGAGATAGACAAGGCTGGAATGACAGGTTAAACCAGTTCAGTGATACAAGACTAAAACAAGGAGTGAACTCGGTTCAGAAATGGACTATGTCTGGTAAGATAGTCTTGGAAATTAGTTCTGACTAATAAGATATGATTCCCTATTATTATGTGTGTATGCCATAATTTTTCATGTTTCAAGTTATGATTGTTTGGGATTACATTTCACCACTATTATTTATCCCATGTTATGATATTATGATCTCTTTTGTAGGTTATGTTTTCCAAAATGTTATGTTCTTATGAATGTGATGTGATTGATATTTCTTTTGTTTACCCTTACTAAGCATTTGAGCTCACCCTTTTGTATTTTTTTATTTCCCTAGGTCAGGAAGAAGTGTACTATGTAGAATATTTCAAAAGGGACTCTAGATATGATGAAATAAATGAGAGACAACGTAGATGATATATGAACCAGTTGTTATGTTTCCCAGTTTCTAAAGACACTATACCTATACGGTCCTTTCATGGATTTTTTATATGTTGTAATAAGTGTGCTTCAATTATGAAGTAATAACAATGTATGAAAAGTATGGGTCATTATAGTTGGTATCAGAGGAAAGTTATAGTCAACCATTGGAAACTAGGTTGTGAAAGCCTTAGTAAGAACCCTAAGGATAAGTCTAAGCATATAACACAATCTTAGTGTTTTAGAAATGTCCATAAATTACCTAAGATAATACCTTAAGTGAAAAATTTTATTCTTGATTATATGGTTTTCCTATTATAATTAGTGTTTGTCACACTATTCTTCTTGATTTTAGACAATGGATGGAAACCGAGGGAACCATGTTAATGCAAATTCGATAGGAAATGCAATAATTGTCCCCCTGAGCAACCAAACGTTATGCGAGCTAGAATGAAATATCTTGTAGCCATGCTCACACAACTTTCTAAAGCTCTGAATCATGCAAGACTTCCAAAGGAGCAAATGAAGGAGCAACAATCTGTGGAATCCTTCATGAGGCAGCGTCCACCTTCTTTCAGTGGATCTACTGATCCATAAGTTGCTGATCAATGGATCAGTACTACTGAAAAGATATCTTCAGTTCTTCAATGTTCTGAGCATGATAAAGTCATCTTAGCAGTATATCATTTGGAAGGTGAAGCTGATCAGTGGTGGAATCTTATCAAGAATATGAGTCAAAGATATGAAATTGAATCCAAGGAATGGGATGAGTTAACGAACTTATTTTTCAATAAGTAATTCACTCGTATTCTTCGAACAATGATGGATAAAGAGTTTCTTTAACTGAAGAAAAAGAATGATGAATCTATTGGTACCTACGAAGAAAATTTTACATGACGTTCAAGGTACGCTTTTGGGATTATTATCCATTCTGAGAGTAAGACTGATCAATTCTTTAGTGGTTTAAAACCAATTCATCAAAGGGAGTTAGCCATAAAGGACTTCAATAGCTATGAGTAAATCTATCGATGTGCTCTCAAATTTGAGATGGAGATTGGAGTAACCCATCAGTCATATGCATTTGATAAGAAGAGGAAAATGGAATTCAAAGGAAAATCTCAAGACCACACTGAATAGAAGATGAGTTTTCCCATATGCTCAATGTGTGGAAAGAAACATGGAGGGAGTTCTCTTAAAGGGACAAGTAAATGTTTCAAATGTGGAAAGTAAGGTCATCGGGCATTTGAATGCCACAATAATGGGAAGAAGATGTCTAGTGATGCAAACAAAGAAAAGGCGACACATAGTGCACCTCCTACACTTCAACGTTACAAGTGTAAGGAAATGGGGAATTATGCTAATCAAGGCCCAAATCCAAGGGCTGTTGATGATGATCGACGTCAACAAACTCTTAAGTCTAAAGATAAAGGAATGTCATATGAAATTTCTATCAGCGATGTGGAGTACGATAACGAAGTGGTGAAAGTTACACTTATCATCCACTCTAAAGTAGAAAATGTTTTATTTGATTCTGGATCCACCCACTCTTTTATTTATGAATAGTTTTCCAAGGGTATCACCATATTACCTCAACAATTATATGTTGAGTTAGTTGTGATAACCCCTAATGGCACAATAGTTGCATCAAAAGTTTATAATTCTTCTCCGATTGAAGTTTTTGGGAAAGTGCTTCCTGTAAATCTTGTGATCCTTCCTATAGTGGAATTTGATGTGATTCTTGGCATGGATTGGCTTTTTTTATATGGATCTCATATCAATTCCTAAATAATGGAAGCCATATTTCACATTCCAGATCAATCAATGATCGTCTATCGATGCAAAGATAAATATAACCTTCCAGTGAAAATTTCTTCCATCTGATGGGTCTTGATTCCACTAAATGAAGATTATTTATCTCAAATGGTTGGTGAGAAACTCATGATTAAGAATATTCCCATTTTACTGGAGTTTGATGTTGACTTTCTGGAGGAATTTCTATGTCTTCCACCAAATCGTGAAGTTGAGTTTTCAATAGAACTCGTACCGGGTGCTTTACCTATTTCAAAGACACCTTACAGAATAGACCCGATTGAGTTGCAGGAATTGAAGAAGCAACTCCAAGAGATTCTTGATAAGGGATTCATACACCCTAGCGTGTCACCTTAGGGAGAAACTGTTTGGATTGTTAAGAAGAAAGATGGATCAATGAGACTCTTCATTGATTATCGAGAACTTAACAAGAGCACTATCAACAACAAATATCCTCTTCCATGCATTGAGGACTTATTTGATCAACTACGTGGATCTCAATACATTTCCAAGATTGATCTCTGTTTAGGGTATCATCAATTAGGGGTCAAAAGGGGTGATATACCAAAGAAGAATTTCTATAAAAGGTATGGACACTATGAATTTATAGTGATGCCATTAGGTCTTACTAATGCCCCTGGTATATTCATGGATTTGATGAATAGATTCTTTAGAGACTAACTTCATCAGTTTGTGGTAGTCTTTATAGACGATATTCTTTTCTATTCAAAGGGCAAGGAAGAACATGAAGATCACTTTATAATTGTATTGAAGACCCTGAGAAAGGAGAAGCTTTATGAAAAATATACCATGTGTGAATTTTGGCTTCAAAATGTTTCATTTTTGGGTCACAAAATCTCAAAAGAGGGGATATATGTGGATCCAGCAAAAACAGAGGTTATAGAAAGATGGTCGAGACCAACAACAGTAACTGAGATCCAAAGTTTTCTTGGTTTGGTGGGATATTATCGACGTTTTGTGAATTTTTTTTGACGATTATCTAATCCACTCACCAAGTTGACTCGAAAAGGAGTTATGTTCATTTGGACAGAGGAATGTGAAGAGAATTTCAAGGAGTTGAAAAGAAGGTCATCCAGTGCACCTGTACTCACACTTCCTTGTAGTGGAGAAAGGTTTGTGATCTACAGTGATGAATTCAAGAAGGGGTTGTGGTGTGTTCTTATGAAAAATGATATGGTGATAGGTTATGCCTCAGGACAGTTGAAAATCCATGAGCAAAATTACCCAACTCATGATTTGGAGTTAACTGCGGTAATTTTTGCATTAACGATTTGGAGGCATTGTCTTTATGGTGAAAGGTGTGATATTTATACTGATCATAAAAGTTAAAAGTATATTTTCATTTAGAAAGAGCTGAATATGCGACAAAGAAGATGGTTGGAGCTGATTAAGGATTACGACTGCTCATTTCATTACCACCCTGGGAAAGCAAACAAGGTGGCTGTTGCATTAGGTCGACTAGGCCATGCTAGCTTATCCAGGATGAGGATCAGAAAAGTTCCAATATTTAACGATTTACAAAGGATGCATCTTGGAATTATAATAGAAGGGGAACAAATCTTATCTTTCAAAAATGAATGTTCAATAATATATACATGTGAAGATTAAATAGGTATAGAAAGAAGATGTAGAGTTACAAAAGAAGGTGAGAAATGTTCCGGAATTCAATATTGATTGTGATGGGATAATAAGGTTCATGAAATGGGTTTTTGTTCCTCCCATCCCATAATTAAAGAATGATCTTCTAGATGAGGCTCAATGTTCTTCACTCTCTATTCATCATGGAAGCACGAAGATGTATATGGACCTGAAAGAGTACTTCTGGTGGGATGGAATGAAAAGAGATGTTGCTGAATATGTCTCTCGATGCATGGTTTGTCAGCAAGTTAAAGATGGGAGACAGAAGTCTAAGGGGGTGTTACAACCATTACCCATACCTGAATGGAAATGGGAAAATATCACTATGGACTTCTTCACTGGACTTCCTAAAACATCCAAATGCAATAATGTTATCTGGGTTATAGTTGATCATCTTACAAAGTCGGCACACTTCATTGCTATTAGAGAGGATTTCTCTCTTGATCAGCTTGCTAGGATATATGTAAAGGAAGTGGTAAGGTTGAATGGAGTACAACTTTCCATTATATCTGATCGGCATCCGAGGATTACCTCGAAGTTTTGGCGAAGTCTTCGGCATAATCTGGACTCAGAGTTGATCTTCAGAACTACTTATCATCCAGAGTTAGGCAGTCATTCTGAGAGAACAATTCAAACTCTAGAAGACATGTTAAGGGCTTTCTCTATGGACTACAAAGGTGGCTGGGATCCACACCTACATTTTGTGAAATTTTCTTATAATAATAGCTTTCACTCCAGTATAAAGATGGCTCCTTGTGAATCTATTTATAGAAATCAATGTGGAACTCCAACTTCTGGGATGAAGTTGGGGAAAGAAAGCTATTAGGACCAGATCTTGTTGATGAGATGGCAGAAATGGTATGATCTATTCAACAACATAGAAGAGCAGCTCAGAGTTGACAAAAAAGTTACGCCAAAAACCGAAGAAAAGACTTAGTGTTTGAAGTGGGTGATTAAGTGGTCTTACGAATATCTCCTTGGAAGAGAGTAATGAGATTTGGAAAGAAGGGAAAGCTAAGCCCTAGGTATGTCGGTCCTTTCGAAATTCCGGATCGTGTTGGGAAGGTAGATTACTGATTGGCGCTTCCACCGAATCTCTCTCAAGTTCATGATGTGTTCCATGTATCGCTCCTGAGAATGTACATACCCGATCCTTCACATGTACTCAGCTCAGAAGTTGTACCACTGCAGCAAGATCTTTCTTATGAAGAACAGTCGATAGAGATTCTCGATGGCAGAAAAAATAGTTCTACAAAACATGACCACTAGCTTGGTGAATGTTTTATGGAGGAACAACCAATTAGAAGAAGCTACATGGGAGCTTGAGGATATGATGAGGGAGAGGTATCCTCATCAGTTTGTTACGAAGTGAAGAATTTCGAGGCCGAAATTCATTTTAAGGGGGGTATAATGTAACACTTCAGATTTTGATGAGAAATATTTTGTTTTTATACATCATAAAAGTAATCTTTCACTACAGACAACACTAGCTTGGATTTCTTTACACACAATCGTGGTCTTCCTCAACAGCTTGCGTTGTACGCAATACCGAGTTTCTCTAAACAACGATATGCTATTAAAATATTATTAAAACTAGCCGTTATGAATAGTTATAGTTTTTTTTGAAATTTTATAAATTTTATTTTTCAAAATGGACTTCATTTTTGGATTCGGAATATCGAAATTATCCTAGGGTGAAGTTTTGGTATTTTTTTGAAAATTTTCAATTTTTTATGAATAGTGAAAACACTGGGTTACTATTTAAAAACATATTTTTTATTTAAATAATTATTTATTTTATTTAAATTTATTTTAGGTCAAAATTGATACATAATACCTATATAAGTTCAATGTAATTAATTGGAGTCATTTTATAATAATTTTATATATATAAAATGTTTATTGAACTTTTGACCATCTTTTACCCACCTCCTAGGAGAATTTGCAAATTTACATAAAACATAATTTTACCACTTTTGTGAATGGAATTTCAAAAATCTTAGAGACACGGTTGATTTCAGTAAGTAAAATGTGGTTCAATGAGATGAAATTTTTTTTGGTGAATAGTAACTTTTTACTTTTATTTACCACGGTTAAAAGTAAATAGGGTAATTAAGTGTAAAAATGATATTATTATTACCCTAAAACATGTCCTAATTCTATTGGATAAGTGTAATTCGACCAAAAACAACATTAGAGATAAAATATTACCCTTCAGGTCCACTTGGATTAGATTAGGACATTTAATACTATTTTACTTAAAATATAGTTAAAATAGTTAAAATCAATGTTTAATAATTAAAACATTTTTAATATAGGATTATACATAAGATAAATTGGAATATAAATATTCATTAGAAAGATAAAACTATTTACTACACAATGGTAATTTATTTATAATTTTTAGACATTAAATAATGTAATATATTTATGACACAATGGTGATGTAGTAATTACCTTATTAATGAAATATTAACATAATTGATGTTATAAATACTCAAATAAATGTAATTTGAGACTTTTTATGAATTAAACTAATTTTATAGGTTAATATGACATTTTAGTATTGATTTAATTAACTTTATTCTAACTAATCATTCTGTTATGATTTTGAGAAGAATTAATTACCAAATAGTGTCAAAATTGACATAAAATAGTTTTTAAAACAAATAATATATTATTAATTTCTATTTTATTCCTAAAAATATAATGTTAGGACAAATGACTTAGATAAGGTTATATATATTAATAATAATAAACCTGGGGATCGTTTGTCTTGTTATAGTATGTTTATTAACATTATAGTGTAAGAAAACAAGAAGACACGGTAAAAGTTAAATTTTCTAACATAATGTTAAATCTAAATGATAATGTTAAAATAGAAACCTAAACTTGTCTAAATTGTATTGGATGAACGTATTTTAACACATACCCACCTTAGCTTCGAAATAAATCAATTTGGAGCTATTAAAAACCGAATATGACTTTATAATAAAATAATATTTATAGTTTTTCCAAAGGTGCCCCTCTCCTCCCTTATGAAAATGCACCTCCTCCCTCTCCTCCTCACACACATTGATCCATAAAGCTCGACCAAACCCTGAAAAATTCTCTTCTACACTTCCCTAGAAACATCCTAGAGGTCCTGGTCTTATTAAAAGACCATACCTAGTGCCCTAAGAGGAGGTTAAGAAGAGGCGCGTCAAAGAAGAGGTAATATCCATTACCGATCCTTTCCAATTTGTTTCTTCTTCAACTTCTTATTCATTAGTTGTTTCATTATGATGTAATAACATCAGTACCACTCATATACTGATATTTTATTATAAATATGAAACAACACTATTTCAACTTCTATCCATCATACGGAAAATGAAATCACTGCGCGTGCGTACGTACGAAATACCGTCTCTACGCCGTGGTGTAATCTGTTTTCCACCACCACCTTACATGGATGGGTATAATGCTGTAAAGAGTTAGTATACATGATTATTTTAAAGTGATATTGATTCTGAAATAGTATGGACACACTTCAATACAATTCCACGATCATAGGAACAATATCATCGCTCGTGCGTACGTACAGCCTACCGTCTCCACGATGTGATGAGACTCGTTCTACATGATCTTAATTGAATAATGATTATATAAATGAATTTAATGAATAAATACGATATATATTACAATAATACCATTCTGGAAATGAGGTTTCTATAACCTAAAAATAAGAATAATAATTTATTCCAAAAAACACACATAAGAAAAAAAATCAATAAACACCTGAATAACAAGTAGCAATGAAATATTACTAATACGAAGATAATAATATGGCCATATATGATATAATAAATATGATTAAAATTATGGAATAAATCAATAACATTATTATGTCATTATACAGGAGGTTCAGACACGTATGAAGCAAATCGGACCTAAGGTAAGGGAAAATCTCACAATCTCAATTTTTATCCGAGATTGTTTTTACTTCAGAATTTACAGGGGAATATTTATCATACATATCCATGTTTCATCTATATGTAAAATTATTTATATCCTCCAGTAATTTTTTAAATCCAATATTACTTATTGGTGAGTTTTTAGTAAAAGATATGAAATGAATCTTTTGTCATTTTTAGTACGAGGTACTTTTTGTCTTTTTCGACCAAAGTACGAGAAGAATGTGTTTTATCATTTATGACATGAATGGATTTTTAGAAAATTATTTCCATGAAGCTTCCATTACAAGTTTTCATGTTTATTTTTAATCAACTTATTTTAGTTTAAAATTATATGACATGTTGAGAAAGGAAAATGTTTTTGAAGTAGAAAGGATATTTTCCTCATGAATGGAGTTCAAGTGTTCTATCAAAATTATTTTCCATCTAAGATAATATAGGGTTCTATTTATATCCCTATTTCTACATTGTTTTGATTTTGTTATGATGGAATTATTTTTGTGATGTCCTTTTATCTTATATGGATTGAGTTATGATGGCATAATGACTAAGAATCCCATTTTTATAACATGGGTTATGTTATGATGTATTATTTATGATCTTGTGGCACACATAAGAATGGTATCCTTATGAGATGGGTGGGACCTATACCTCCCTCTAACGCATAGGGTAAATATTTATATCTCATGAGATTGACATGGCTGAATTGGATGGTTAAATCGGTTCTGTGATACAGGACTGATACGAGGAGTTAACTCGGTTCAGAAATGGACTTTGTCCACAAAGATAGTCTTGGAAATGAGTCTTGACTAATAAGAAATGATTATCTTAGATTATGTGTGTATGCCCCAATGTTTGATGTTTTAAGTTTTGATTATTTGGGATTACACTTCACTACTATGATTTATCCCATGTTATGATATTATGATCTCTTTTCTAGGTTATGTTTTCCAAAATGTTATGTTCTTATGAATATGATGTGATTGATATTTCTTTTGTTTACCCTTAATGTGAATTTGAGCTCAACCTTTTGTATGTTTTATTTCCCTAGGCCATGAAAAAGGGTACTAAGTAGAATATGCCAAAAGGGACTCTAGATATGATGAAATAAATGGGAGACCACGTAGATGATTTATGAACCAGTTGATATGTTTCCCAGTTTCTAAAGACACTATATCTATACGGTCCTTTCATGGTTTTGTTATATGTTGTAATAAGTGTGCTTCAATTGTTAAGTAATAACAATGTATGTAAAGTATGGGTCGTTATAAACACTTTTCTCCCGCATTGGCAGTGGATGAGATAACTACATAGAGACATTTTTAGGATTTGCTTAAATGTGAGATAATGTACCAAGTTCACCTTTTTCAGTTAAAGGAGTTTGCTGAGGTGGTGGATAAGGATCTCATAGATATGGGTAACCCGAAGAGGCTTCCAGTGTAGAAAATGTGGTTCCATTTGGATGATTAAAAGGTATGACTTCTGAGAGTAGGAAGCATTTCTATGAAAACATCAACCAGGGCAGTGGAAAAAAAAGTACCTATAAAGAGGGATCAGTTGCATAGGACCTTAATCGAGTGATCTATCACTAGTGTGGTAGATTAGGAAACTATTGAAGATATTTAACTCAACCACCAATATAGTTATAGTGTTTTATAAAGATGGAACTTCTAAAAAAGTTATATAGGAACCAGCGATAGATGAGTAATAAGGGTATAGCTAGTCAGAATCAGAGTGTAGGAAGAGGATATTCTGCACCATATCAGTCGTGCATCTGGAGTTCTACTGGACAAGGTGGTAAAGGTAGTGTATGTGGAGATTTAGGGTAAGATCACTCATATTAGTAGAGTAGTGCACAATAGGGGACTTAGAGTTCTTCATGGGAGAAGTGGGGTAATACTATTGGATTCTATTCACCCTACACATGTGGATATCAAAGCTGGACCATTGACTGTGAGAGGTACTATTTTTATAGCTTCTATGATATCTGGTGATTTATTTGATATTGGTGCCTATCATTCCTTTATTTCTACAAAACTTGTTAATGGTTTGAGCCTTGTGATGGAGTTCGTGAGTGGGGTGTTGATGACAAACACACCTCATGGAGTTCGGTCAAGAGAAATTATTTTTGTGAAAAGGTTGTACTCTTGAGGTCGAGTAGTATCAATTTCTATGGGATCTTTATATCATAGACATGTCCGAAATTGAACTAATTATGGGTATGGACTGGTTAGTATCATATTGTCATCACTTTGATTTTTATCATAAGAGAGTGACCATTACATCTCCTATGGGTTACAAATATATTCAATGTGGAGAGTGGGATATCGAGGCGTTCCGAGTAGGGCCAATTACTCATCAAATAGGTGAGATCACAACCCATGTTTCTAGTTTATTTATGGATGATGGACGTGTAAAGTGAGATGTATTTCCACACATAGTGTATATGTTTTAGGATGTGTTTACTTAATATTTCTCTGGGATTCCACCTAAGATAGATGTGGAATTTTTCATTGATCTCATACCAGAAGAAGAGATGATTTCTATTCCACCCTATAGAATGGCATCAGAAGATATTCAAGAGCTCAAGACTTGACTGGAGTACTTAGAAGATAAGGTATTTATTTATCTATGTATGTCGCCTTGGGGTTCACTAGTGTTGTTTGAAAAGAAGGCTGGTAGAAGTTTATGCTTATGTGTTGATTACCAAATGTTGAACCAGATGACTGTGAAGAACCAGTATCCTCTCCCCCATATCGATGATGTATTTGACCAGTTAAGAGGAGCTTGTGTGTTCTCAAATAATTTATTAAGATTAGGGTATCCAAAACTGAGAGTTCTGGCTTCTGATATACCAAGGGATGAAAATAGAAGTAGGTATGGACTTTATGATTTCATCATAATATTTCTTGGGTTGAAGAACACACCAGTAATTTTTATGGACTTAATGAAGAAAATCTTTAATTTGTACCTAGATCAGTTTGTGGTAGTGTTTGGATTGATCAGGTACACTTCTTGGGTAGCATCATCTTGGAGGAATATGTGTTGGTAAATCTAGAGAAGGTTCAGATAATGGTTTCTTGAGAGCATCCCAAGATCATGTTTGATATCCATATATTTCTAGGATTTTCTGAATATTATTATAGGTTCATTCGGGGCATTTACCAATTGGAAACATTGCTGATGGGCTTGACCAAAAAAGGGATAAAGTTTTATTGGTCATAACACTGTGATAATTCTTTTTAGGTGATGAAGAAGATTTTGGAATCAGTACCAATATTGATCCTACCTGAGCAAGGTGAGAAGTACATAGTGTATTGTGACACGTTTGGGATTGTAATTGGAGTTGTGTTGATGCAAGGAGATCAATTTGTGTTTTATGGGTCTTTGAAGTTGAGGCCTCATTAACCGAACTACCCTACATATTACCTCAAGTTGGCAATAATGGTTTATGTTTTAAAGTGTTGGGGAAATTATCTTTTGGGAAATTATTTTACTATGTATATTGATCTCAAGAGATTAAAGTGCATATTTTCACAGTGAGACTTGAATATTCGATAATAGGGATGGGTTGAGTATATTCATCCATTCAATTTTGGGCCAACATATACGCCTAGAAAGGGGAACACTGATGATGATGCTTTGAGCAGGAAGACTCAAACTCAGGTGGTTCAGGAGTCTAGTGCTGAGTAGAAGATGATGGATTTACGGGACGAGATACACATTGTGGTTTAGGAGAGTTAGGATTAAATGAATCTTGTAATAGTTTCATTGGTGTATACATCTTTTAGATAGATCTGAGATATGAAGTATGTGGATTTATAATGTTTTAACTTAAGGGAAAACCTTGAAGGCGGGGAGTCACCTTCTGATTGGAGCATAGATGAGGACGAGGTCATCTATGTTAGGAATCTGGTTTTCATTCCTAAAATAATGTGAGACAAGCTGATGTGTGAGTTTCATTCCACGAAGTGGGTGGCACATCATGGTGTGACCAAAATTCACTGTGAACTACAATGAAAGTTTTGATTGTTGGAAATGAAAAAAGAAAATAGTACGGTTTGTGACGCGATTCTAAACCAATCAGTAGGTGAAGGGGGAGCATTAACAACCTATAGGTTTACTATAGTTGTTGGCCATTATAGAATGGATGTGGAACAATGTGACCATGGAAATTGTGGTGGCTCTCTCGAGGATTCCTTAGAAGAATAATTCTATTTGGGTTATTGTAGATAGACTGAAAAAGGTATTGAATTTCTTGAATATATGGGAGACTTTCTCAGTGGAGCAGTTGGGATATTTGTATGTTTGGGTGATAGTCTGTATGCACAAGGTGCCAAAGAATATTGTCTCAAACTGAAACTTTTGTTTTACATCATTATTATTAGAGGGATTGCAGAAGGTTCTTGGTATGTAGGTTTTATTGAGTATGAGTTTCGACCCACTGATAGATGGGTGGTCAGAGCATACTATACAAGAGATTGAGGATACATTGTGAGCTTGTGTTCTAAACATCTAGTTGGTCTTGGGAGAATCACCTAGCACTAGTGGAGTTCACCCATACCAATAATTATTAGGAAACTATATAGATGGAACAATGTGAGGCTCTTTATAGTAGGCCATGAATACCACCTCTAGTCTGGACGAAGGTAAGTGAGTCTAAGTTGTTGGGACCAAGTCGCATTTAGGACACATTAGAGCTTGTACAGTTGATTTAGAAATATATAGATACGATCCAAAGTAGATAGAAGTCACACGCTGATAGAAATAAATGAAACCTAGAGTTTACAGAGGTTGATGATGTATTCATTTTGGTGTATCCTAGATTCAATCACTATAGAATACAGAGACAGTGCAAGTGGGCACCCACGTTTGTTGGACTGTTTGAGGTGGTGGAGAGAATCAAGCTAGTGGTGTACCAATTGGCTCTTCCACAGAGATACACTGCTATTTATGATGTTTTCTAAGTGTCAAAACTAGGTTGGTATCACCCCAAACCTTTTAATGTGATCGATATGGATGATGTTGAGATAGAGATAGATGTTTCCTTTGATGAGCATCTAATACGCCTATTGAATCGTAGTGAGAAAGTGTTGCGGGGAAATACCATGCCTATAGTTTGTGTATTTTGGAAACATGGGAATGTGTGGGTGGAGACATGGGAAAGGAAATAAGATATGTGGGATCATTTTGCTAATCTTTTTGACTCAGAATCTATGAGATTCTTGGGACTACATCTCAAGGATAAGATGTTATAAGGTGGTGAGATTGTAAGATCCTGACCTTTACAGAAGATGACTTGGTCTTAATTTCAGGTATTTATTTTTGCCTTGTTTTAGTGTACTAGGGTTTGGTTTTACCGTGGGGTGTGTTTGGTTGAAAAATTGAGAAAATTTGAATGGAGAAGGGTAGCGCATAGTTGGCTCACAGTTTTCCCTTATTGTGCGCCCCTGCCCAAGAAACCATGAATCCTTGGACAGAGAGGAATTACATGGTTGACACATAGTTTTTCAATCTGTACTCCCTATTATGAGAAACTATGAAGCCCCATAATAGAGGTTCACATTTAGGCACACATTTTGGAGAAACCGTGCTCCCCAGCCCAACTAACCATAAATGAATATTTAAATCACCAAAAAATTAGATTTTTAGTCACCAAAACCCCAATTTAACTCCTATTTGATCCCCATTTAACCCAAGATAATATTTCAGGATTTTGGAGAATCCTTTATGGATTAAAAGACTTAACAACCTTTTTAATTTTTTATTTTAATCCTGGATTGAATATCTTCACCCCTCCCTATCAGAGGATCTTATCTAGACTGGTTTCCTATTCCTTATCCATTATTATCCAATTCTTGAAAGGGGGTTTTCTTCCTATTTTAATTAGATATAGACATGTTTTAGTGGATCTGGATCTAGTATTGTAGATCTATATCTATATTTAAGAGATCTTGATTGATTTTATCTTGATTTAGGATTTTAAATTTGAATCTCATTCTATATAATTGTGCTGCTCAAATTATGGGGATTTTCATTGGGTGATCGCTCATCAACGAATTGAGGTAGGTTGTCTATAATTAAAATCTCAATGTATTTATTTAAATTACATGTCTGTAATTTAATAATTTTTATTAGATGATTAGAAATTATGTTATTTATTGAATTAATTAATTTGTTGAAGTAATTAATTGAGGAGATCAGAAATTGGGGATTTTGGGAATAATAGATTGAGATACTTAATTGTATAATTAATAATGAGATATTAAGATTTTAGGATTGAGATATTTAATTATGGAAATAATCATGCTCTATTGAGATTATGACTGAGATATTTAATTATGGAATTAATGATGTGATTTTTAGTTGGTGGATATTGATTAATTAATTGAATAATTAATTAATGGGATTTATGTACTCAATTAATTAGAAAATTATTTATGTGGATTTATGTGATAAACTAATTATTGAATTAGTTATAAAATTAGTGTGGTTGACTAATTATTGAATTTACTAATAGAATTTAAGTGTTTAATTAATTTTAGAATTAACTAATGTATTATATGTGATTAATTATTTTTTGAATTAATTAATTTTATTTATATGATTAGTTAACTTTTGAATTAACTAATGGAATTGTTATCTTTATCTAATTGTGGAATTAGTAATGGAATTGATGCCGATAATTAATTGTTGAATTAATTATGTGTTACGAATGGTAACATGGTCATTTAGTTGTGAATTAAATAATAGGAACATGGTCACTATAATGTGTAAGGTATGAATGGTAACATGGCCATTCAGTTGTAAAATAGAGAATGTGAATAAGATTATTCTAATGTGTAAGGTAGGAATGGTAACATGGTCATTTATTTGTGAATTAAAATATAGAAACATAAACATTCTATTGTGTGATGTATTAATGGTAAAAAGTGAATTAAAATACGAATTAAATAATGATATCAATGGAATTTTGAGATATGATATTCCTTTGACATACATTAGGCTCCAACATATTTGAGAGTAGGTATTGAATGATATCAATGGAATTATATGATATGATAACCCTCATACATACATAAACCTCTGACATGAGTTGAAGCGGGGATTGAGGTATGAGTGTCTATAGGAACCCAAGGGTTTATATAGTTAAATAAAGATTAATTGATAATGTGATAACTATTTACTTATGCATTATAATTATTTATTTATACAACTACATACACTTTCTATTGATTAGTTATTGTTTTAGTTGTCATTAGTGGTGGTATACTATAATGCCTTAGATTTTACATGCACTATTTTTTTGGATACTATATAGATTAGTTGTGAGACCAGGCACTTAGACGTTATGCGGTTATGAGGCCATTGTTACTAAAATAAATTTTTGAAATATATTAAATAGCATGCATAGATTGTTTTCATGAAAAAGTGTAATAACTTCTAAATGGGTACCCTGATCAGAAATATGATGGTACCGTTGATTTAAGAATGTGAGGTTTACCCTAGGAATGACTTAACATTAGTCGGTATGGGTCATTTCTAGAAAAGTCATCACAGGCATGGAAATGAAAAAAATAATTTAATAAATTATTTTATTTCATTTTTGTTGATGAAATGATTGATGGACTTTGAATAAAATATTATGGATAAATACTAGGGTTAGTTGTACAACACTAGAAGCATTAGAGATCCATTGGAGATAGCTTCAGTGAATCCTATCAGATGAATGGACATAGTATATTCGATCAATGATCAATGAAAAAAAGATTCAATGGATCTCACCAAAAAACACGATACAACCCCATTCATCATTAGTGATCGATTTGAATCATGTTATGGCAAGAATTTTTATTTTATTCTTCCCCATTATTGATTTATACTGTGAACAAGAATCAATCAATGAAAATATTGATATGTGGTTTGATCATTATGCAGGATGAGTTTATTTTATGAGGTTTTGATGGGAGAATATACTTTTTATTTTATTATTCAGATTTTCATTCTAATAATGATGGATCAAGATAAGCATGAACATCGATCAAGGTTTGTTACTCCAATATGTTCTTGTTCTTTTATCCCCCCATTCATCGTTCGTCATGACCATTCTCGATCAATCGATCATTTCACACCCATTTCATGGTGCAACGATCAGATATCGTAGATCTAAGATTGGAATAGCCTGATAGAGTTGTGATGATGGAGATAAAGAAATTTAGATGAAAGAGGATACCCAATTTACCATTCTTCAACACACAACAAATAATGTCAATTTGATTCATTTTTTGAGTAGATTTGATGGTATAATGAATTCTTCATCGACAACAAGGATTAGACAAGTTGGGATCTTCAATATCATGGTGAAACGATCACTAGATCAAAATCTGGAGGCACTAGATCAAAAGTGGGAGTAGATATGGGATTCTGAAAAATCCTGAACATCACAATGTTTAATCTGGATCTATATGTTTTGTGGGGCCACATGAGTTGTGATTATTGTTTCCATAGGTAGTTAAATATCACATGGAATATGACCCCTTTCACATAGCAAGTGGTATCACCTGGGTCACTCGGCATGTACTCAGGAATCACACGGGCTGTTAACATGGGAAGATGTTCACAGGATAGTCTGTGTACTGGTACTTGAGAAGACATGCATAGGATGGTGACGTTTACTAGCACATGGTTAGAGTAAATGAGATACATACGTGGTGTGTACTACTACACGGACACAGTTTGATGAGATGATCCATTTACACGGGCAGGACCCATGTTCAAGGGACATAGAGTGTAACCCCTACTACACACTGTGTACTCTTTTATTCATGTCTTGGAGACCTTTTACACTATATCATGGAATTTTTTTGTTAGGGTTTTCTACATTTATCTTTTCCATGAAGGTTAGTATGCAATCATTTTTTACTCCCGGGACAACGATCCCTTCAGCAGTAATTCCAAGATAGAGTTGTTTGAATCCCTCTAAGACGCCCAATGTGAGATCCTCTATTCATATTCATGTACTAGGTGGAGTTCTTGGTATCGACACGACCAACAGTACATGGAATCCAATCCTCTACTTAGCAGGTTAATCCAAATTGTTTTGTTGGTATCACCCAATGGCCTTGCCAGTGATCCTCATCTGTGTACTGAATTCTATTAAAACTATTATCATGCTCTTTCTCATGAAGAGACCCAATAATAAGTACCTATTGGATGGACATCATCAATACTATCAGATTCAATAGTGTGTTCTCTCAGGAGAGTGCTTTGTGGAATATTCTATATGGAATCATAGACCATTATAATATTGTTTGGACATACCTCTAGAATGGGTGTCTTTGTTGAGTATATCTAGATATTCTTGTTATATGTGTTGTTGAAATATACCTGTGTAGAGATGAATGTATTTCCATTGTTTTATGTGAGGAACACCTATCATAGGGCATGTAAAAATAAATTTAATTTTTCTTAGTGTAGTATAATGGATCACCAAGTTCGTCTCACTTGAGGAACTTTCTCATTTGTTCACTCACATAATTTAATTTAACTAAACTAATTATTTTTATTCGTTTTTTTAATTTTGGAAGGTTAATAAATTTTAATTAATGAAAATATTAAACTAACATGTAGTGAAAAAAATTAATTAGTGAATAAAGAACTTTGAATTTATGTGTTGGTTTGTGGGTTCCATCATTCTCCTTTTTGGTATTTAAATAAAGTTTGATAATTCAATTTTGAGATCTCATTATTGAATTAATATTATATTATTAATTGGTGTGAAATATTGAATGCATTTAGAAATCTTAACTTACCATCCTACTTTAGTCAAGGCTGATGGAACAAATCAATCGTGAGTGTGACAACATCCAAGACGTGGCTCTATTACATGCCATTTCAACCACTGAATGGCTCAAATCCATTGTATTAAGAGCTTGTATTCAGTGTAAGGGAGGAAACAGATTTAATAAAATAATAGAAATGTGTTTGATTTTAGTTTCCTGGTGGGCTATCTCCACACCCATGCACGTCACTCTTTCTTATAAAAATCTTAATAAAACATAATAATTTTACTGTAGAATAAATGAAATTGTCACATACCTCCCTCAAGTCAAGGATTGAGTAAGTATATCATTTTTTAGGGTAAGAGGTAATGGTGGATAGTATGAGAATAAAAAAAGAAGAAAATATGGATAAAATATGGAGAAGAAAGGTGGGTGGTTGGGTGGAAGAAAACACAAAAATAAAAAACATGCATGAATTTATTAAAAGCCCAAATTACAATTGAAATCTAAAAAAATAAAGAAAATAAAAAAATTAATAATATGATAGGGGAAAGATTTTTGAACGTACTCCCTCAGTGGAGATCTCCCCTTGGTTCCTTGGAATAAATGTGATGGAATATGGGATGAGATGAGAGGTGGGAGCTCCCCTCCTTTTATGGGAAGAAATTGTCCTCCTCAAGTTTTCACATTTATGGAAATATAAATTGATGGTTAACACATTCCATCCTTCATAAAAGATGTTAATAAATTAATTTTTTATTCAACCTCAAAATATCATATTGGTTGGACTCTTCTAGAGGGGTTTATGTATTTTTTATTGATAATGTATATTTTTTCTAGATGAATTTTCCAGGAAGCTTCCTTCAATGTATAACATCTCTTTTCCACAATAATGGGAGAAAAACTACATGATATTTATTTAGGTAGTGTATATATGTGTCTTACTTCATATCCATTTCTAATAAACTCCATTATAGGTCTGTAGCTTGATTTATACATCCGTTACGGAGGTGGGGTCCACGCTGTCAGCCCGGATAATTTCCAAACATCAGTGATTTTTTCACACCATTAGATATTCAAATAAGCCACTAGTCTAGAAGAAAAAGTTAAAGGAATTAAAATAATCATTTTATAAAAATAATCATTCAATTTGGAAGTATACTTTTATATAAATTACCAAAATACCCTTGACCTAAAAATCTGTCAAAAATCCAAAATTTAATCACATTTCACATTTTAGCTCAAAACACACCATAAATCCAATATTGATCCATATAAGATCTAATTGATAAATTAGGAGGGCTAAAAAAAATTGAAATGTATATAAAAAATGTGGAAAATATTAGTTTTATCAGTATATTTTTTGGTTTCGGGGTGTCATACTAAGTATTGTTATACTCACCCATACATGGGGTTTTCCTTCAAGTGTCGTATCTTGTGTAGAAGATTGAAATTTCGATAGAGTCTTAGGAGGACCAGGACCATACGGTTCTTAGTGAGTCATTAAAAAGTTATCACAAAAGGAGAAAGAACTAGTGGAAATATTTTTCAAGTTAGAGAATGTAAAAACTCTTGTTATCTAAGTGCCAAATATGAGAAGAAGTTTTTGTGCCAAAGAATTATCCAACATGGGAAGAAAATAATGAAAAAACTTTTTAATTTTTATTATGTAAATTTTTTTCCAAAATTGAAAATAGGAGAGGAAGATTTTTGTGTTACTTGTTAGAAAGGGAAGATGACTAATAAAAGTCATAACAAAGTTGTGATTCCATCTACCGGGCCTCTTTAACTTATTCATTCCAATTTATGTGGGTCAATGTGACATCAATAAAAAATGATGTTTATAATTTATCAATTTTAATGGTGATTTCACTCAAATGACTAGCATCATGTTTTTGAAACACAACTTACATCCTATAGAAATGTTCAGGTTTCTCAAAATAGAAGTTGATAATGAGATGGGGGTTTATATAAAGAAATTGAGAATGGATAATGGTATTGAGTTTACAAGAAATAATTTCTAAAATTACCTTAGAGATCAGGGTATTAAACATTAGTATAGTTCTCTTTATACCCCACAACGAAATGGAGTAGTAGAAATGAACAATATATGTTTGGTGGAAATGGGAAGAATCATGTGAGAAGTATAAAAGCATTCAATGCTCTACTAGAGTGAAGTTGTTAATATTATTTTACATGTTTAGAAAAAAAATAAGTATGGAAACCAACATGAGTTATTATGAAATTTTCTATGAGAAAAAACTTTTATTGAAGTACATTAATGTTTTTGTAATCCCATGTTTTCTTAAAATAATAAATTTGGATTAGGGAAAGTTTGATGAGAAATTTGAGGAAGGAACTATTATTATTCACCCAATGGATGAAGCTAAAATTCTGGAAATTTTTTTTATAAAAGTTGGTGGAATAATATTATGTGGATGTTATTGAGAATCAAACATATTTAACAAACTTTTATGGTGATTTTGAGGAATAAAAACTGAAATTTTCCAATGAAAATGAAAGTGATAAAATTAATGTTCATGAAGATTCAGATGAATTGTATGATGAGGAAAGTGAAGAAGGAAGAGGAAATCTGAAATTTCCTACTTTAAAAAAAATTGAGACTAAAAAACTTTTGGGGAATTAGAAGGCTCAAGTTTAGGATAGAAGAAAGTTGAGAAAAGAAAATAAAACTTCACTCATCTCAAAATTTGAACCAGAATCAGTCTCATAATCTATTCAGCCCAAAGAATGGTTGAATTTTATGAATGAAGAGTTGGATCAAATTGAGAAAAATGAAACATAGGAACTTTTTTTATGTCTAAAATATTAAATTTTTATCATAAAAAATGGGTTGATAGAAATATTTTGAAGGAATATGGAGATGTTTCAAGACAAAAATCTAGGATTTTTTATAAAGGCTATGCACAGGTTGAAGGCGGAGATTTTGATGAAACATTTTCCACTATTTAATAGTTATAAACTATTATAATGTTTTGAGTAGTGCCTTCTCATCAAAATTACAAAGTGTATCAGATAGATATAAATTTTGATAAATTGAAGATGATGTTTACAATGAGTAACCTTTTGGGTTTCTACATGATAAGGATGAAAACAATGTTTTTAGATTGAAGAAAGATTTATATGAGCTAAAACAAGATCCACATTCACGGTATTCTAAGATTGAAAATTATTTGAGAATGAAGATTTTTTCAGAACGAAAAGTTGACAGAAACATATATATGAAAGATGTTGACTTTGAAACTCTAATTTTAATTGTTCATGTGGATAATATAATTTTTTATGGGGATGAAGAAAATTTTTCTAAATAATTTTTTTAGGAAATGCAAAATAATTTTGAAATATCAATGTTGTGAGAATTAACTTTATTCCTTGTCTTACAAGTTTAATGTAAGGAAAACTAGATTTTCCTATCTTAAGAAAATTTTTCCAGGGAATTATTAGAAAAATTTGGAATTGTAGAATATAAAGATGTTTCTACTCCTATCTTAGTGAGGATGAAGATGAGTAAAGATGAGTCTAGAAAAAGTGTGAATTAGAAAGACTTTTGGAAGATGATTGGAAGTATACATTACCTTATATCTTTAAGCCTGATATTTTTTATTCTATAAATTTGTGTACTAGTTATCAAATTATTCTGAAAGAGTCAAATATGTTTGCAGCAAGGATAATTCTAAGATATCTCAAAGGAACAAATTCATAAGTATTATTATAAAAAATAAATTATGAGATGAAGTTTCATGGTTATAATAATATTTATTGGGTAGGTGATTGTAATGATAGAAAATAAACCTTAAGAGAAACATTTTTCTTGGGTGAATGTTGTGTAAATTTTCATTTTAAGAAACAAAGTTCAGTAACCTTGAGGAAAGTGGAATTAGAATATGTTGTGACTATTCAAGTATGTACTCAGATATTGTGGATGAATGTTCAATTGGATAATTTGAATATAAAGCTATCTAAACTATTGAAGACACTTTATGACAATCAGATTGCAATTGATCCTTCTAAAAATCATTTTCAACATTCAAGATCAAAACACATAAATATAAAGTTTCAATTTATAAAAGAGAATGTTACTGCAAGAGATGTTTTGTCGGAATATATCTCAATGAAGAATCAAATTATTGATATCATCACAAAGTCAATTCCCAGATAAAGGTTTAATGAGTTGAGGTTGAAAATTCATGTTCATCCTCCTATAATGACTTCTAGAAACTCATAAGGAAGTCCCCTACCATGCTTTGGATTATATTGACAAAGTGGGAGAAAAAGGAACAACTTTGTAATATTTAAAAAGTTTTTAATTAATATTATTTTATGAATATGAAGTTGTGTTAATAAGATAATGGGGGAGAGGAAAATAAAATTTATAGAAAAATAAAAGTGATAAAATATAAAAGTTAGGGGGATTTTATCTTAGCATGGCCATACAATTTTCGTCACACCAAGGGATTGATTTTTTTCAAAATAAATACCTTATCTATTATTGTGGTGTCTAAACACACTTTTAATAAAGGATGTGTTTTGGTAAAATTCAAAAAACATGAGTTGTTTACAAAAGTGTAATTGTGAAAATTTTCATAGAGTTGAACAAGTTATTAATGAGTGTTGTTAAAAAATCCGAATGGAGAGATTGAAGAACATTTGTGATGTTTTTATTAATAAATTTATTTATTTGTTGATAACTAATCTTTTATAAAAGAATGCTTTTGAAAAACAAGTGAACGTTCTTGAATGTTCGAACCCAAATATAAAGGGGGAGAAAAGTATTTTTTTTCTAGAATGTTTTTTTATAGACACAGAGGATTGAAATGAGAAACACCAAATGAAATGTATAAAACCCATCACCACCGATCATAGAATTCATCAAAAAGTTAGAGTTTTTTTATTAGACACACCATCAGTCTCAGATCCATTGACATGAAGTTCAATTTTCATTGGATGCAATGTATCTTAGAATGTCAGAATGTTGCTAAAGAGGTTGAATAAAGAAAGTGATGTCAGGAGTTAGAAATTTCTTAAACTTTCTATCCTTCAGTCAAATATTTATTTTCAAGTTTTTAATTCTCAAATATCATAAGTTCTCTATAACACTTGTGATGTGATCCTTATGAAGAAAAGGGTGAGGGTATGTGCAACCAATCATATTGGGTTTTGGTTGGAAATAAAGAATGTGTTTAATGTAAGCGAAGACGGAATACTTTCCTATATAAGTCATATAGTACTTTGATAATATTGAACTTCTCATAAATCAAGAAAACTATATTGATAAAAGTTTTTAAGAAATAGAGGAATCATTATGATTGTATTGATTCTTGGAATCAAGAAAAAAGTTTTCATCAGATCCAGAAGTACTGACCATATACATTTTCAAAAGTCTAAATGACTTATAGTTTATGTGGTTTGAAGTATTTCAAAGTGGTAGATTGGAGTTTCCATCATAAATAAAATTTCATCATTGTGATAATTCTATCATTTCGAGGATTCCATTGGATTGAAGATGAGGAAGATCTATGAGGTAGAATCTGAGAAGGAAAGTTAATAAAACTGACTCTGAGGAAGAAATTCAATCAAACAAACTCTGAGAAGGAAATTCAATCAAGACCGACTCTGGGAAGGAAAGTAAATCACACTGAATCCGGGAAATAAAGTTAATTAGACTAACTCTTATGAGGAAATTATATTTAGAATGAGATAAAGAATTTTCATTATAATGAGATGAGGAAGTTCCATCATAATGATTTGAGTAATTTCTATTATAATGAATAAAAGTTAGGAAGTCTGAGAATAATTATTATACAGAATACATAAGAAGATTTCATAATATTTGGGAAGAGTTTAAGTGGTGAATCTTGAAATTAAAATATTTATAGATGTTGGATTTTTTTAAATTTGAGTAAATGAGAAAAGTTTTTTAGTTTCATGAATTTGTCTTTTTGGGATTCTTATATATAGAAGAAATGTATATTCATACTTTTCAACTTTTTATGTGAGTGGATAAATAAGAGCACTGTATAATTCATGTAAAAGTTATCTTTCCATATTTAAATCTCATTAGAAGTTTGGACTTTTAATTTTATTGTTTATTGGACTGAGTATGATGAGATTGAGAATTTGAGAAGAGTTTGAGTAATGCATATTGATAATGGATTCATCAGACTGAGTCCATCAGACTGAATTCGTCTGATTGAGTCTATCGGACCCAGCCCTATTGGATGGAGATAATCAGACCCAACCACATCATAATAAGGATTCTGAGCTGAGAATTTATTGTGTAGTTTGAACAATGTATTTTTTTTTGTTTTATCTCACTTTTTTAAGAAAAATTTATAAACTAATAGGATTTAGTATAATCATTACAATTAGGATATATAATGAGTCTAATGGGAGTTTGCACAAGTTGTATTCACTTATTCATTTTAGTGAATTTTTTATAGACCCATAGGAATGTCTATAAAAATGATATATGTTCTCACAATGAGGTCGAACCCTAGAAGTATCATGTTATTTACTTTTTTTACTAATTTCTAATACATTATTAATTACTAAAAGATGATAAGGACATAAACATTAACAATTTTTAGGGGTTAATATTTTCAAAATTATTGAAACTTATAAAAGTGAACAACTAATTCAATCCCACTTCTGAGTTATTATTTGATCCTTTGGAACTTCATATACTATTTATCACATTATTTGAAACATTTTTTTAATATGTTTGCTACATTTTTGTAATTAAAATCCCTAAAAGAATAATGTAATACTCTCATGACTCATCATTGATATCACCAGGTCCAACAAGATGTGGTTCCTCCATTCACTTACATCATTCCAATGATGTGTATATGGAGGAGTGAGTTAATATAGGATCCCAAACTTCTATAAGTAATCATTGAATTTTTGATTGAGATATTCTCCACCATGTTCTAAGAGCATTTTCTTAATCATATTACCAATTTGGTTCTCATAATCATTCTTGTTTTTCTTGAATTTATCAAAATAACATGACTTGTACCTCATTAACTAGACATATTCATTTCTACAAAAATCATAGCTAGAATTTATGAAGTATGAGAACCCACCACTGCCTCAATAAGAAATGGTCCACACATATATGTATAAAATAATTCATGAATCTCTTTAGACCTTTCACCTTTTCTACTAAATTGGGATTTATTCATTTTACCATAGAAATAAGTATGACACATACCAATTAGTTTTAGTTCAAAACAATCTAAATATCCATTTTGGTATAACTTAGATAAGCATTTTTTATTTACATGAACAAGCCCATGATGCCATAATTGTGTGTGGAATGAGTTATGTGATGTAGTTTCATTATCAATTTCTATTACTGGGTTTGTGTAATATGATAAAAAAAATTGTTATTTAAATTCACCTTACCATAACAAATGTTATTTTTATAAAACAAGCAACATTAATTTATAAATATTAAAATAAACCCATCTATATCATGTTTAGATATATAAATAATTTTTTTGTAATGTATGAAACATAATAACAACCTTTCAAAACCAAGATCATTATAAGATCCCATATTTTTCTAGGTACGTCCCACTCTGAGGTTTTCAATGAACATATTTTGTTGGGGTTTCCTTTGTAATTAAGCCTTAGTGAGTAAGTCTTATTTGATTACAGAGATCCATTTTGGAGAAAATAACCTTAATTTTAGGAATGTCTGTCTATTTAAATTAATGGATTCCATGTATAAATATGTTAAATGGGATTACTAGTGTTTTCTATGAGTTTAGAAGGCTCATAGATGGTTTGGTCACTTTTATAGAAGTGAGTATAAAAACTATTAATTTAAAAATTATAAGTTTTGTACATGTTACATGAAATGTAACTATTTATAGATGCATTTAATCAACTAGTTTATTATGTTATGTGGTTAAATTTCGTGAACCTGATTCACATCATGTAAATGTTGATCAAAATAAATATTAACCCGGGGCAAAAGTTTTTTCCAGCATAACTTAAAAATGAGGAAATACATGACATGAAAGGATTACACATCATCTATTCCTCATACCTATTATTTTTAAGTGTGGCGTGTACTTATGACTCTAATTGTTTTTTATTGTAGCATCTCCTCTCTCCCTCCTAGGGTGAACTCTAAGAGATTTTGAATTATCTTCCCCCCTCCTAGATGTCCCACTTTCACATTCAATCCTTGGCGTGTTTATTCACTTTGGTTTCCCTCTTCTCACCAATCATTACTTTTCATTGTAGTGTACATCTTTTGAACATGGAATTTGTTTTTGGAGTTGATCGTGTTTTGGTTTAATCTAGGTTTTTCTTGTGATCTTCTATGACTTCTTCTTTAATGTATTTTGTCATTAGAAGCACTGTGTTAATCACATGTTAAAGGTATCGAGACTAAACCTAAACCTATGGTATATTTAATTTTTAATTATATGAAATATTTTGATTATGACCATGTAATTTGAACTATAATTAATTTGTTGATTTATAGTATATCATGGATTGGATTCCTTTAGATTCAATGGTTGTTGCAACCTGGATTATGGATACCTATTGGGTGAGGAAACATTTGAGTGAAAAGAACTTGGCTAATTGTTTAAAGCATGGTGTGTATGACATGATACCTTAGGTGATTGGTTTATATATAATCCCTAGGTAATCTATTATTGATTATTGATATGACTGTTGATCATTTGAGAGATATATGAACGTTTATTTGAAAGAAAAATGGTAATTTTTATAATTAACCACTGAGATTTATGAAGTGATATTATGATATCCATACTATTATGACTTGTTGAGATGGTGATGAAATGATTATATAAAGGGATATCCTAGTAGTGTTTAAATTATTATATAACAGGCTTGGCCCAGTGATACATGCTAAAATTCATATAAATAGGTATTTTCATGGAGGATAAAATGGTTATATTGCAGGCAATTCCCAGTGATACTTACTGAAATGCGTATATACTAGGCTACTACTAGGGACACATACTGAAATGCATTTATATGGGGTGATGATCAAAGGATGAAATTATTATACAAAGAGAGTTACCTGATTGTTTGATTTTTCCATGGTATATGGATATAGATAGAATGGTTGTGTTACATGCTCAAAGACAATTCATCATGGGTTTGAAATAGGTTAATTTATATATTATATTAATTAGTTAATTAATAAATCTATTTATAACTTTATTGCATATAATTATTATCACACTTGTTGTGTTTATGGATGGTGGTGTCGACATACTAAGTTTTATTCACACCCTATTTGGGAAAAGTTTGGTAGTCGAGCAGATTACATGGATGCATGTTTGGACAAGGGAAAGAGGAATTATTGTTGATTCTTTTTATTCTTGCTAGATGGGATGGATTTTGAAGATGGGTCTGACATGGGGATCGAGACCATAGCCTTTTGGGATTATTTAATGTGAGTCTATTATTTTGTTTGTATTGGTTTCATTTTTACTTTTAGATACATCTTAGCTTGTCATTATTCATCATTATAGGTTCCTCCTTTTATTTTCCTAGCTGTATGATATTTTATTTCCACTATTTCGTTATTACTGTAATTTTTATTACTATGGTTTAGTTCCACTATGTTTTACCAGGGGGTATAGTCTCCCCCCTATAAATATCATAGCCTCACTACTAGCCAATAGCCTCTAGCATATGGGGATGCATTCTTGACGTCTAATAACCAAATCATTTTGACCATGTGAGAGAGTACCAGATCGGGGGACATTACATAGTGGTAATAGAGGACCAGCTTGTTATTTTATATTGCTTTTTTTTGAAAAAGTAGAAAGGAGACTAGGATTTATTGGGACTTGGTAGTGATCTTATTCATTAGAGTAGCTTACCCATGTTAGTGGGAAAATTTTAGTTCCAGGGATGGGATTATTGTTTATGTTGTTCTGTTGTTACTATTGATGTTATTTCACCTTGGTTGATTTATGTGTTGTGTGATGTTATTATTTTTTGATTTTATTGTTTATTGATATTTACACTCATGGACTAGTATGGTGAGATATGAGTATGCATGCATCATGATAGTCACATAGGGGTATGTATATATATATATATATTGACGTGCATTGCTCATGACAGGGACATGGTTATTGCATGTGTTATATACTTTCCAATATGAATTGTGAAATAATATATCTACTATATTTGAAAAATGGAATGAAAGAAACTATTATTTAATCATAAAACACTTATAATACATGGTTAGAGAGACACAAAGTAATGGTTCTCTACTGTTATCACCTTTTAAGGATGACTTTATTTTTATCCAAAGTTAATAGAAGTGTGTTATTATTGTAGATAAAATGACTCCTCATCATCTTCGAGCTGAGTTATAAGAGAGTGTAAATCAGTTATCTCCTAACGTAGATGAACTATAGCTTCCTATAGCTCTTGAGGATCAAATGTATGTTCATCATCACAACAACTTCGTAAGGGTCATGTAATCCATTTAAAAGGAGACTATTTTCATCGTTCCATTGATGTATGAGTTGATGATAGAGATTCTTCTACAACATCCACCTATGTTCACTGGGGAGGGAGGATCCAAGGTAGCTGAGTTCTAGATTGAGTCAATATATACAATTGTCATGTATCTGGAGACACCCACAGATAGGAGGGAGAATCTTGTTGTGTATATGCACAGTGGACCTACCAAACATTTGTGGGATATTCAAGAGCAGGATGAGAAGAAAGAGGAGTTATCTTGTAAGGAATTAGAGGTGAATCTATTTATAAACTTCTATCCATATATGCTGAGGGATGATAAGGATCATTAGTTCATGCATATGATATAGGATATAATATCAGTGATGGACTATGTTGAACATTTCACCAACCTTCAATGGTTGGTGCCATATTTAGCTATTTATGAGATCTCTAGGGAGAAACATTTTCATGATGGTATTCACTATCAGGTCAGGTCATAAGTGAATGTTTTTATTCTGAGTAGCTTTTTCGATTTGTTGATTCATGAACTCATCACAGCAAATAATCTGAGAGAGGACCCAAGAGGTAGTCAGGCTATTTCCACAGGGTAAACTAGGATAACTTATTTTTGTGGCAAGAAGTGATTCTATGATAGTTTTTTCCATGGAAATGACATGAAGACCAGTTAGGGTAGTTGGAATCCATCTTAGGATCATATTCCATTGTATTACATGAGTGTATAAAGTTAAACAACAATAAACCATAGTTTTCATACACCACATTGGAGTGCCATGTTTGCAGCAGAATGTGCCATCTTCAAAAGAGTTTTTAGAATTTCTCATAGTATTGTAGTGGTAGGCAAGTAATATAGGTACTAGAGCCTAGGAAGGACTCGGCTACTCCTCATAAGATAGGTATCTAGAGTTCTACAGTACACTTAGGTTGATGAGGGAGATGTGTTACCCCATTTTAATGACATAATGTTTATAAACAAAATTTATTTCTTGAATAAATGTCTGTTGTATTATATTATATATTATACACATAAAAAATATAGGGAAACCAATGAAAACAATATTAATAAATATTGTTACATTAATTAGAAATGAAACTAATTAAATTTCCAAACATTACAACTAGACAAAAATTATAAAATATTAAAGCTAAAATCAGAAAATATAGATCGACCTCATCTACTAGAATTATTAGCCCCACTACCAACAATATATAAAAGAAAAACAAATTATGGTAAACCAATAAAAATTATTTAAAATGGAAATACAGAACCTTGAGGTGAATTGATTTGAATATTGAATGAAATAATTGAGTGGTATATATATAAGGTAATGTGACTATTGGAATAGTAATGTGACTGTTGGAGTAGAAACCTGATCGTTGGGAATAGTAACATGACCATTGGAAGAGTGATTTTACCATGAAATAATAAATTATGATATAAATAACATTTATCATGATTATTTTATATAAATAAAAATATTATAATTCAATAAAATAAATATCATGATTAAAAACCTCAAAGAAAATAAAGCATATTTTTAATAAACATTATTTTAAAGTATTTTGTAAAAATCATTATTTTCCTATTAAAAATTATATTTTTCCTATTTGAGATATTTATTTTTATTAAATTAATATCATTTTTTAAATTATCATGTTAAAATTTTCCTTGGGTGGGTTTTTGTTAATTTTCTGATATACTTCAATTTTTAGGTGAATAGTAAAAATATCATTTTTCACATAATCGATGTATCTTAAGTTACATCATTCATGATGTAATAATGACATAATACTTTATAGATATTTATTTTCGGCCATTATATATTTAATTTCATAAATGAGTCATTAAATTAATATATAATTAATTTTCAAACCTAAAAATCAATTTCCAAAACCTAAATTCAAAAGTGATTCCTTAAAATATCAATTTCTTTTTTTTCTTCACTTTTCCATTTAATGTGTTAATTAATTAGAACTATAAAAGGGATTTAATGTCTTAATACCATTATATTATATTTATATTTAATTTATTATTTCAAAAATGCACTATTATATGTTTTTCCTTTGATATATTATTTTATAAAATTTTTTATTCTAAAAATACCCCTCTCTTATGGTATAAATAACCCCTCTCCCTTCCCTTGGAAACAGACTCCTATCAAACATTCCAAAGTACAATATCTTCCCAAATACTCCCTATAAATCCCCTTACATTACTTAGGGAAATTTTGGAGAAATCCAACTCTAATCACAAAGGGTGTTATAACATCTTATAAGAGAAGCTACATTGAGGAGAGAGTAAGTCTCTATTAACTTTTCCCATTTTTCTTATTCTCTTTTTTATTTATAAAAATTAATTTAAAAACCATATACTATAAAACTAATTATTCAATAATTTAAAATTATATTATTTATATTAATATGATGTAATTGTCATATTTATGACATAAATAAATGCAATACTTCTCTTTCCCTCTCTTTTAACAACATCCCGTTAAAGGTTGATTAACCACCTACAAAGACATTTCTAAGACAATTCTTATAACCACCTTCATGGATGGATATTATTAACTATATATAATATATAAATAATTAATTACACTTATTATAATCTACTGAAGTTAATCATACTTTTCTATAAAATAATCTCAATGAAAATTGAGAAATCAAAGTGAAACAAGAAATTTTTAGGAAAATCAAGATATCAAAACACATTAATTTCATCAATAGAAATTAATAAATAAAATAAAAAGATTATAATTGATAAATAATTGTATAAATGGTCATAATTAATATATTTATTAGTTTTTTAATAAATATATATTTATTATTCAAGAGGTGCAAAAGTGACAAAAAAAGGAATTAAGGTAAGGGGATTCATTAACCCAACTCTTTTTTCATTGGGTTATCCATATTTAATGACATATTTGGAATAAAGAGTCCTCTAATGTTCCTTAAATATAATTTCATTATTCCTACATCTTCTTTCATTGTATATGCATGTTTTTTATTTTATTTTATAGAAAATACAATGATTTTCCAAAATAACTCTTTTTTCCAAAACAAATCTTTGACTCCTCTTGAGTTGTTTATTCTTAACTAAAGAATGTTGATTCTTATAGAAAATATGTTTTTCCATTTTTCATTTTGGAACCTGAAGTTTATTTATGAAATCTTAATTTTTGAAATACTCATGAAACCCATTCCATTCCCTGGGTTATTTTATGAAAGGATTGTTACACATTCTATGTGACATGCATGATTATATAAATATTATGATATGATGACTATAACAAAATTATATAGCCCTCCAATGCATTGGGTAATGTGTTTTATCTCACGAGATAATGTTTATTATATGTGAACATGATGCTTGATTTGTTTACAGTGATGATGTTATGATTATTCACATATGTTATGGGTTAACATGATGCTAGATTTATTCACAACTATATGTGGCATTTAACCACTATAACATGATGTTTCATTTTTATGAATTTCCACATTCAATGAATTTATCACATTTTTACCTCATGATATTGATAATGTTCCTAGGCTTATGATATGATGATTATTCTCACCCATGTTATATAGATTCATGTTTTTTATTCATCCTCTTACAGGGCTTTTATCGTAACCCTTTCATTGATGTATATCCTTAGGTAATTTCATGTACGATGGATAATGTGATATTTTATAAGGATAATGAAGAAGGATTTAAATAAATTTTTATGTTTTATTATGTACAAGTTAGTTATGAGCCTAATTTTTCTAAGACATAAACATTTGGATCCTATATTTGTAACTCTATTATGTTGTTTATCTTTAAAATGATGTAATAGTTATGTATGAAAAATTAGAGTCACTATAGTTGGGATCTAAGAATAGTTTAGTTAATTTGGGAATTATGATTGGAAAATAAGATTAAAAACAATTAGTATAAGTCTATGTATAGGTAAAACATCCTAGAAGACTATTTTTAGAAAATTATAGACATAGGGATACCATAAGATATTCCATTAGTGATAATTTCATAAAAGAATAAATTACTCATGATTTATTGACTTCTGTTTTGTTCTAACATTTTCTATTCTAGAAAATGGTAGGAATAGGAGAAACTAAGCCTAAAACCTGTGTGAGTGTCAATGAAAGAATTATCCAAGTGAGATACCGAATTCCAGGGGAGGTTGAGTTCAAAACATTATAGAAATAATTACCTATTTGTCTCGATATTTGAATAATTACATAAAATATGTGGAATGTCCATATTCACCCAATAAGGATCAATTATCCATTTAGTCTTTAATGCAAAAAATGACCATCGATGTTTAGTGGAACTTCCAATCCACTTGATGTGGAATAGTGGGTTAACTCAATATCGATGATATTTTCTATGATCCATTTCTCTAATAAGGAGGTGGCGAATCTTGCAATTTATCATTTATATGGTGAAGCTATTCAATAGTAGGAATTGATAAATAACAAAAATCCAAAGGATTAAATGGAAGATATGTAGTGGGAAGAATTTATGATAATATTTCTTACAATGAATTTCTCTTGAACTCTTCAAAAAACAATAGATTAAATGAGAATTCATATAGCTAAAGAAAAAGGAAGGTGAAGTTGTCACGACTTATAATGAAAATATCATTAGGTTTTGAAAGTATTCATTGGGGTTTTTATCAATAATGATAGAAAAATAGATATGTTCTTTATTTTTCAAAAAATAAACCTTCGAAATGATATAAAAATAAAAAGAATTTGGGAGTTTTGGAGATGTGGTTAAATGTGCTCTTAACGTAGATTTAGAGTTCAAAGAATGATCCCATGGATAAGGAGATAATAAGAGAAGAATGGGGTTTCAATATTGTGGGTCAAATGAAAAATGGGGAAATAGGATCCAACTACCCACATGTCAAAAATGTGGGAAGAAGTATCATGTTACTTGCCTCAAAGGGATAGGGAAATTATTCAAGTGTGGGAGATAAGGACACCAATCTAATGAATATTAAACATATATGAAGAATCTGACCAACATCATAGAGGAAAGGAAGGAACATACTAATGCACCACACATGGTTCAATGCTTCAAATATAGGGACTAAGGGAGTTATGCAAGCTAGTGCACTAAACGACATGTCCTTGAGGGAAACTAGTGTCAGTGATCAACAAAGTCAAAGGAGAAAGGGAAAGCTTATATCATCACTACTAATGAAGTGGAGTGTGAAAATGAATTCATACAAGGTATGCTTCTTATTCACAAAATAATAGAAAAAGTATTATTTGATTCCAGTTCTACTTATTCATTTGTATGCTAAAAGTTTTCTAGAACTATTGAATTGAATCCCTGATACCTTTAAGTGGAGATATCCATAAAGAACATAGTGGTGTAATCATTACAACCCAAGTGTTGGGCTCTTCTCCTATAATCATATTTGCGATGATTCTTCTTGAAAATCTTATTATATTTCCCTTGTTGAAATTTGATGATATATTGGACATGTATTGACTTTCATTATATATATAAGAAATCAACTATTGGAAAAAATATATATTTTTATATTCTAAACCATCCCACTATCCTCTAAAAATGCAAGGAAGATCATTAAGCTTCTTTGGAAAATCCCTCAACAGTGTGGGTGTTGATACCCTATAGATAACCATACCTTGCCCAAATGGTTGAGTCAATGGAAGGTATTAACCTGGAGGAAATGTCCATTATTAGGGAATACATTGATGTATTTCTCAAAGAGTTACTTGGAATCCCTTGATCATGAGGTAGAGTTCTCAATAGATCTAATACCCAGAGCAAATCCTATATCAAGATTCCTATATAGGACGTCCTTGATTGAAATGCATGAGTTAAAGAAGTATCTACAAGAGCATTTGATAAAATGGTTCATACTCCCTAGTAAATCACCTAGGGGTTCACCAATGCTCTTTGTCAAGAAGAAAGATAGATCAAAACAGTTGTATATCAATTACCAAGATATCAACAAGATCACCATAAATAAAAATTATCCCCAACCAAGGATTGATGACTTGTTCAATCAACTACAAGGAGTGAAATAATTCTCAATGGTGTATATTTTTTATGGATATCATCAACTAAATTTGAAGAAGGAAGATATTCAAAAGATTGTTTTCCTTACAAGGTATGGGAACTATGAGTTCATAGTAATTCCCTTCAGACTTACTAATATTCCTACAATATTTATGGATTTGATTAATATATTCTTTAGACACCACCTAAAAAATTTGGTATTGTTTATCGATCATATTTTCATTTATTACATGATTAAGTAGGAACATGATGATAATCAAATGATTGTGTCGGTGATATTAAAGAAGGAGAAAAAGTATTCTAAGTTCAAAAAGTGTGACTTTTGGATTCAAGAAGTCACATTATTTGGGAACGTGTTCACAAGTGATGGAATTTATGTGGACCCTTCAAAGACCAAGGTAATTGAAGAATAACCTAGACCCACTATTTTCATTGAAATCTATAGTTTTATAGATTAGCTGGTTACTATTTTAATTTTGTGATAAATTTATCATTATTTATTAGCTAATTAACTAATTTACCACAAAATGGGGTAAATTATTTATGGATTAAAGATATGAGGAACGCATTAAGGAGATCAAGAAGAGGCTAATCACTATTCCTGTACTGTAATTTCCCAGTCAAGATAATTGTATCACTGAGAGGGGGAGAGAGTGAATCGGTGATATATTTTCCTTTTATATTTCCTTAATTATGTAATAACTGTAACACCCTGATATTCTATGAGAAGTATATATATATATTTTATGAATTATGTTATACTCAAAGTAATCATTCACTGCAGACAACACTAGCTTGGCTTGCGTTACACACAATCGTGACCTTCCTCGATAGTGTGTGTAGTAAACAATACCGAGTTTCACTAAACAACGATATATTATTATAATATTATAAACTAGACGTTATGAATAGTATTAACTGAATTTTAAATTTTATAACATTATAAATAATCTTAAACATTTTCTAGACTGAGGTATGAAAACAAAATCAGTTTTTCATATAAAAGAAGTATTTTTAAAAAAATGCAATTTTACTGCCTTTTAATGGAGAACACATTTTGAATCTAGTTTTTGACATGTTTAAAAGTTCAATTTGTTAGAATAAAATTATTCTTTTGATTCAGGATATAAAAATTTACTTTGGATAAAATTTTCATATTATTCTGGTAACTTTCATATTTTGATGAATAGTAAAAACATGCTATATTTTAATTTAAAAAAACATTTTTCATCGCAATAATTTATATGGATAGATTATCTTTTTAATTGGTTTTAAAGTGTAATTAGAATATATTTTTACCATTTAATCTAATGCTGGTCATTTGAATTAATTTCACTTTGATATTGGACATAATCAATTGATGATCTTTTGATAGTTATTATTTCTTAAAAACACGCTATTTGTTTTGATAACGGGAATCAAATTTAAAATTAATTAATTCCACTTCTATGTTTTGAATTTGAAAAAATAGACATCATTTTTGAATTCATAATATCAAATATACCTTAGGCTGAATTTTTGGTGTTTTTCTGAAAAACTTAAATTTTTAATCAATAGTGAAAACACTGAGTTTTTGGATAAAATCGAATTTTTATTTAAATAATAATTTATTTGATTTAAATTTATTTTAGGTCAAAATAAATACATAATACTTATAAAGTTCAATGAAATTCATTGGAATCATTTTATAATAATTTTAGATTTATAAAAAATTGTACTAAACTTTTCACCGTCTTTTACCCACCTCCTATGAGATTTTGCAATTGTTCATAAAAAATAATTTTACCACTTCTGTGAGTTGAATTTTAAAAATCCAAGAGACACAGTTAATATAATGGAGTAAAATGTGGTTCAATTAGATAAAAATAATTTTTTGGTGAATAGTAACTTTTTGCTTTTATTTACCACAGTTAAAAGTAAATAGGTTAATTCAAGTTTAAAAGAAAATTATAAATATTCAAAATTACCTTAACACTTTTCCAAACCTTATTGGATGAGTAATGGCCCACCATGGGCATCCTTGGATCGATTTTGGGTCCCCATGGAGCCACTAATGAAAGAAAATTACATATTAGATTAATTAATTTAATGTAAAGACAAAATTGGAATTAACAAAAAATCCTTTAGTAATTAATTTTTATAAGGGGATATATAAATTATATTTTCGACTATAAATATTCAATGGAAATATAAAAGGATTTCCTACATGTTGATATTTTTTTATAATTTTTAGACATCAAATAAATTAAATTATTTATGACACAATAATGATGCAGTATTTACCTCATTAATAAATGATTTAAATAAATAAGATTATAATGATTAAAATATTTTCCAAAACATGTCCAATTCTGATTGGATGATTTTATTTCTACCATGAGTCATCTTATCTTCATCTTTAATTATTATTGGACCTTTCTAAACCGAAGATAAGTTTATAATAAAATAATATTTTCACACTTTCCAAAGGTGCCCCTCTCCTCCCTTACAAAAGGGCACATTCTCCCTCTCCTCCTCACACCACTTTGAGCGTTCAAGATCGGCCAACCCCTGCCCATTTCAATTCCCCACTTCCATTGAAACGTACTATTGGTACTGGTCTTCTAAAAATACCAACTCTAGTGCCCTAAGAGAAAGTTTAAAGGAGGCACTTCGAAGAAGAGGTAATACCCTCTACCATTTTCTTCATGTTCCATTCTTCTTATACTCCCTCTTCTTTAGTTGTTTCATTATGAGGTAATAACATCAGTATCCCTTATATACTGATATGTTATTATAAATATGAAACAACCCTATTTCACCTCTTATCCATCCTATGGTAAACAAAATCACCGCGCATGCGTACGTACGGAATACCGTCTCCACGCCGTGGTGTAATATTTATTCCACCACAACCTTACTTGGATGGGTATAATGGTGTAAATAAATAACTATATATGATTATTTTAAAGTGTTACTGATTCTTAAATACTATACATACATTTCAATACAATTCCACAATCATGGGAACGATATCATCACTCGTGTGTATGTACGGCCTATCGTCTCAACGATTTGATGCGACTCGTTCTATATGATCTTCCTTGAATAATGATTATATAAATTAAATGAATGAATGAATATGATATATATTAAA
The DNA here is from genome assembly GCA_963277665.1 of Viscum album. Lineage (NCBI taxonomy): Eukaryota > Viridiplantae > Streptophyta > Magnoliopsida > Santalales > Viscaceae > Viscum > Viscum album. The sequence goes on from OY728148.1 coordinate 944,902,444, forward strand.
CTAACCCGATTCTGTAAATGATGTATCTATATCCTATAAAGAGGAATAAGAATTTATTCGACAAAACACGCATAAGAACATAAAGCAATAAACACCCGAATAACAAGTAGCAATGAAATATTACTACTAAGAAGATACAAATATGAACATATATGATATCATAAAAATGAATATGATTCTTTAAATAATTCAATTAAAATTATTTAAACCATATTACAGCAAGTTCAGATTCATACGAAGCATATCAGACCTAAGGTAAGGGAAAATCTCAGAATCTCATTTTTATCCGAGATTGTTTGTACTTTGGTATTTACTGGGGTGTATTTTATCATCCACATCCATGTTTCCTCAATATTTAATATTATTTCCATCCTCCTACAATTGTTTAAATCCAATTTTACCCTTTAGTGAGATTTTAGTAAAAGATATGAAAGGAATCTTTTGTCATTTTTCGTACGTGGTACTTTTTCACTTTTCTGGCCAAAGTATGAGAAGGATGTTTTTTAACTTATACGGCATGAATGGATTTTTAGAACATTGTTTCCAAGAAGATTTCTTTTCAAGTTTTCAAGTTTATTTTTAATCAACTTCTTTTAGTTTAAAATTGTATGACATTTTAAGAAAGGAAAAATGTTTTTGGAGTAGAAAGGATATTTTCCCCAAGAATGGAGTTCAAGTGTTTTATCAAAATTATTTTCCATCTAAGATAAAATAGGGTTCTATTTCAATCCCTATTTTATATTGATTTGATTGTTTTATGTTGGAATTAATTTTATGATGTCCTTTTATCTTATATGGGTTATGTTATGATGACATGATGTTTAAGAATCTCATTTTTATTACATAGGTTATGCTATGAGGTATGATTTATGATTTTGTGGAACACATAAGAATAGTTTCATTATGATATGGGTGGGACCTAAATCTACCTTCAATTAATTGGGTAAATATTTATATCTCACGAGATAGACATGGATGGAACGACAAGTTAAACCGATTCAGTGATACAGGACAAGAATGAGGAGTGAACTCAGTTCAATACTGGACGTTGTCCTCTATGATGGTATTGGGAATGAGCCTTGAATAATATGATATGATTTTCTATGGTTATGTGTGTATTACACAAAGTTTCATGTTTTATGTTATGATTATTTGTTATTACTTTTCGTTACTATTATTTATCCCATGACATGATATTATGACCTCTTTTGTAGGTTATGATTTTCAAAATGTTATGTTCTTATGAATATGATATGACTGATATTTCTTTTTTTTACCCTTACTGAGCATTTGAGCTCACCCTTTTGTATGTTTTCTTTTCCCTGGGTCAAGAAGATTGATATTATGTAGGATATACCAAAAAGGGACTCTAGATATGTTGAAATAAACGGGAAACAATGTATTTGATTTTATAAACCAGTTGTTTATGTTTCCCAAATTCTAAAGACACAATACCTATATGGTCCTTTCATGGTTTTGTTATATGTTTTAATAAGTATGCTTCAACTCTGAAGTAATAACAATGTATGTAAAGTATGGGTCCTTATAGTTGGTATCAGAGGAAAGGTATAGTCAACCTTTGGAAACTAGGATGTGAAAGTATTAGTAAGAACCCTAAGGATAAGTCTAAGCATAGAGCACAATCATTGTATTTTAGAAATTGCCATGAGAAACCTATGATAAGACCTTAAGTGTGAAATTTTATTATTGATTATGTTGTTTTCCTATTATGATTAGTGTTTCTCACACCATGCTTCTTGGTTTTAGTCAATGGCTGGAACCCGAAGGAACCGTGTTAATTCTGAATGCAACAGGCAATGCAATGATTGTACCCCTGAGCAACCAAATGTTATGGGAGCTAGAATGAAAAATCTAGTAGCCATGCTCTCACAACTTTCTCAATCTATGAACCATACAGAACTTCCAAATGAGCAAAGGAAGGAGCAACATTCTGTTGAATCATTCATGAGGCAGCGTCCACCTTCATTCAGCAGGTCTTCTGATCCATTAGTAGCTAAACAACAGATTAGTACCACTAAAAAGATATTTTCAGTTCTACAATGTTCTGAACATGAAAAAGTCATTTTAGCAGGGTATCATTTGGAAGGTGATGTTGATCAATGTTGGAATCTTACCAAGAATACATGGCAAAGCGATGAAATTGAGTCCATGGAATGGGATGAGTTCAAGAACTTATTTTTTAATAAGTACTTCCCTTGTATTCTTCGAACAAAGATGGAGAAGGAGTTTCTTGAACTGAATCCAAAGGATGTTGAATCGGTTGGTACCTACGAATCTAATTTTACAAGACAAGCAAGGTATGCTTTCGGAATTATTATCCAACCTGAGAGTAAAATCGATCGATTCTTTGGTGTATTAAAACTAAGTTTTTGAATGGCGTTAGCCATAAGGGAATTCAATAGCTACGAGGAAATTGTTCGATGTGCTCTCAAGGTTGAGATAGAGATTGGAGTAACCCATCAGTCATATGGGTTTGATAAGAAGAGGAAAATGGAATTCAAAGGAAAATCTAAAGACCACACTAAAAAGAAGACGAGTTTTCCTTTTTTCTCAAATTGTGGAAAGAAACATGGAGGTCATTGTATCAAAGGGACGAGAAAATGATTTATGTGTGGAAAATAAGGTCATCGGGCAGTTGAATGTCGAAATAATGGGATGAAGATGTCTGATGATGTGAACAAAGAAAGGGATACACAGAATGCACCTCCTACACTTAAATGTTTCATGTGCAATGATATGGGTCATTATCCTAATAAATGCCCAAATCCAAGGGTTGTTGATGATGATTAACGTCAATAAACTCTTAAGGCCAATAAAAAAGGAATGTTACATGAAATTACTATCGGAAATGTGGAGTACAAATAAAAGTGGTGAAAGGTACACTTACCATCCACTCGAAAGTAGAAAATGTTTTATTGGATTCTTGATCCACCCACTCTTTTATTTCTGAAGAATTTTTTAAAGGTATCGCTGTATTACCTCAACAATTATATGTTGAGTTAGTTGTGACAACTCCTAATGACATAAGGGTCACATCAAAAGTTTATAATTCTTCTCCGATTGAAGATTGTGGGAAAGTGCTTCCTGCAAATCATGTGATCCTTCCTATATTAGATTTTGATGTTATTCTTGGCATGGATTGACATTCTTTATACAGAGATCATATCAATTTCCAAAGAAGGGAAATCAAATTTAATATTCCAGATCAATCTATGACAGTCTATCAATGCAAGGATGAATATAAACTTCCAGAGTAAATTTCTTCCATTTTATGGGTCTTGATTCCTATAAATGAAGGTTATTTATCTCAAATGGTTGGCGAGAAACTCACAATTAAGATTATTCCAATTGTATGGGAGTTTGATGATGTCTTTCCGGATGAATTTTCAGGTCTTCCACCAAATTGTGAAGTTGATTTTTCAATAGAACTCGTACCGGGTGCTTTTCCAATTTCAAAGACACCTTATATAATGGCCCCAATTAAGTTTCATGAATTGAAGAAGAAACTCCAAGAGAATCTTGATAAAGGATTCATACGCCCTAGTGCGTCACCTTGGGGAGAACCTGTTCTATTTGTTAAGAAGAAAGAAAGATCAATGAGACACTACATTGATTTTCGAGAACCTAACAAGATCACGATCAGGAACAAATATCCTCTCCCGCGCATTGATGACTTATATGACCAATTATGCGGAGCTCAAAAATTTTTCATGATTGATCTTCGTTCAGGGTATCATCAATTAAGGGTCAAAAGGGAGGATATACCAAAGATGGCATTCCGAACAAGGTATGGACACTATAAATTTATAGTCATTCCATTTGGTCTTACTAATGCCCCTGTTATCTTCATGGATCTGATGAATAGTGTCTTTAGAAACTATCTTGATCAGTTTGTGGTAGTCTTTATAGATGATATTCTTGTCTATTCAAAGATCAAGGAAGAATATGGAAATCATTTGAGAATTGTATTGAAGACCTTTAGAAAGGAGGAGCTTTATGCCAAATTTACCAAGTGTGATTTTTGGCTTAAAAAATTTTCATTTTTGGGTCACATAATCTGAAAAGAGGGGGTATCTGTGGATCCATAAAAAACAGAGGTTATCGAAAAATGGTCGATACCAACAACAATAACTGAGATCTGAATTTTTCTTGGTTTGGATGGATATTATCGATGTTTTGTGAAATGTTTTTCACGATTATCTAATCCACTCACCAGGTTGACTCGAAAAGGAGTTAAGTTCGTGTGGATGGAGGAGTCTGAAGAAAATTTCATGGAATTGAAAATAAGGTTATCCAGTGCACCTGTGCTCACACTGCCTTGTAGTGGAGAAATTTTTGTGATATACAGTAACACATCCAAGAAGGTATTGGGGTGTCTTATCATGCAAAATGATATGGTGATAGCTTATGCCTCACGACAGTTGAAAATCCATGAGCAAAATTACCCAACTCATGATTTGGAGTTTGATGTGGTAATCATTGCCTTAATGATTTGGAGGAATTATCTTTATGCTGAAAGGTGTGATATTTATACTGATCAAAAAATATTAAAGTATATTTTCACACAAAAGGAGCTGAATATGATTCAAAGAAGATGGTTGGAGCTGATTAAGGATTACGACTACTCAATTTATTAACACCCTGAGAAAGCAAACAAGGTGGGAGACGCATTAAGTTGACAAGACCATGCTAGCTTATCCATGATGAGGATCACAAAAGATCTGATATTTATGGATTTAAAAAGGATGGATCATGTAATTATAATGGATGTGGAAAAATCTTATCTTTCACAAAGGAATGTTCATCCATCTATACATGTGAATAATAAAGAGGCACTAAAAGAAGATGTAGAGTTATAAAAGAAGGTGATAAATGTTCTTGAATTCAATCTTGATTGTGATGGGAGAATAAGGTCCAGGAATTGGGTTTGTGTTCCTCCAATCCCTGAATTAATGAAGGAGTTACGGGATGAAGCTCATAGATCATCATTCTCTATTCATCCTGGAAGCACGAAGATTTATAGGGAACTGAAAGAGTACTTATGGTTGGATGGCATGAAAAGAGATGTTGCTGAATATGTCTTTCGATGCTTGGTTTTTCAGCACGTTAAAGCCGAGAGACAGATGTCTATGGGAATGTTACAACCATTACCCAATCCCAAATGGAAATGAGAAAACATCACTATGGACTTTGTCACAGGACTTCCTAAAACATCCAGAAGCAATAATTCTATATGGGTTATAGTTGATCGTCTTATGAAGTCGGCACACTTCATTGCTATTAGGGAAGATTTCTTTCTGGATCAGCTTTCCAGGATATATGTAAAGGAAGTGGTAAGACTGCATGGAGTACCACTTTCCATTATATCTAATTGGGATCCGAGGTTTACCTCTAAATTCTAGCGAAGTCTTCATCATACTCTAGATACAGAGTTGAGTTTCAGCACTACTTATCATCCTCAGACAGACGGTCCGTCTGAGAGGACAATTCAAACTCTAGAAGACAAGATAAGAGCTTTATCTATGGATTTCAAAGGTGGTTGGGATCAAACCTACCTTTGGTGGAATTTTCAAATAATAATAGCTTCCACTCCAGTATTCAGATGGCTCCTTATGAAGCTCTCTATGGAATGAAATGCAGAACTCCATCTTGTTGGGATGAAGTTGGGGAACGAAAGCTATTAGGACCTGATCTTGTTGATGAGATTGCCAAAAAAGTACGATCTATTCAACAACACATAAGAGCAGCTCAGAGTCGACAAAAAAGTTAAGCCAACAACCAAAGAAAAGACCTAGAGTTTTAAGTGGGTGATAAAGTGTTTTATGAATATCTCCTTGGAAGAGAGTAATGAGATTTGGGAAGAAGGGAAAGCTGATCCCTAGGTATATCGGTCCTTTTGAAGTAATGGATCGTGTTGGGAAGGTAGCTTATCGATTGGTGCTTCAACTGAATCTCTCTCAAGTTCATGATGTGTTCCACGTATCTCTCCTAATAATGTACATACCTGATCCTTGACATGTACTAAGCTCAGAAGTTATACCGCTAGAGCAAGATCTTTCTTATGAAGAACAACCGATTGAGATTCTGTATCGTAGCGAAAATGTTCTACAGAAAAATACAACTCGCATGGTGAAAGTTTAATGGAGGAACCACCAATTATAATAAGCTACATGGGAGCTTGAGGATATGATTAGTGAGAAGTATCCCCATCTGTTTATTACGATTTGACGAATTTCGATGGAGAAATTCATTTTAAGGGGGGTAGAATGTAAAACACTTATATATTATGATAAGTATATATATATATATTTTTATGTATTATGTTATACGCAAATGAATCATTTACTACACACAACACTTTCTTGGCTTGCGTTACACGCAATCAGACCTTCCTCGATAGTGTGTGTAGTACGCAATACCAAGTTTCACTAAACAACGATATATTATTATAATATTATGAACTAGCCATTATGAATAGTATTAACTGAATTTTAAATTTTATAACATTAGAAATCATCTTACACATTTTCTAGAATGAGGTATGAAAACAAAATCTGTTTTTCGGATAAAAGAAGTATTTTTTTAAAAATGTTGTTTTACCGCCTTTTAATGGAGAACACATTTTAAATATATATTTTGTCATTTTTATAAGTTCAATTTGACAAAATAAAATACTTCTTTGGAATCAGGATATAAAAACTTAATTTGGATAAAATTTTCATATTATTCTGGTAACTTTCATATTTTGATGAATAGTAAAAACACTCTATACAATAATTAAAAACAACTTTTTTCATCACAATAATTTATATGGATAGATTATCTTTTTAATTGGTTTTAATGTGTAATTAGAATATATTTTTACCATTTATTCCAATGTTGGTCATTGGAATTAATTTCACTTTGAAATTGGATATAAACAAGAGATGATCTTTTGATAGTTATTGTTTCTTAAAAACACGCTATATGTTTTGATAACGGGAATTGCATTTAAAATTAATTAATGCCACTTCTATGTTTTGAATTTGAAAAAATAGACATCATTTTTTAATTTGGAATATCAAATATAGCTTCGGCTGAATTTTTGGCATTTTTCTGAAAAACATCAAATTTTGATGAATAGTGAAAACACTCAGTTTTTGGTTAAAACCGACTTTTTATTTAAAAATCATTTGTTTCATTTAAATTTACATTAGATCAAAATAGAAAAATAATTCTTATAAAATTTCAATGAAATTCATTGGAATCATTTTATAATAATTTTTGATTTATAAAAAATTGTATTTAACTTTTCACTGTCTTTTACCCACCTCCTATGAGCTTTTGCAATTGTTCATAATACATAATTTTACCGCTTCTGTGAGTTGAATTTTGAAAATCTGAGAGACACAGTTAATATTAAGGAGTAAAATGTGGTTCAATTAGATAAAAAACATTTTTGGTCAATAGTAAATTTTTACTTTTATTTACCACGATTAAAATTAAATAGGGTAATTTAAGGTTAAAACAAAATTATAATAATTCAAAATTACCTTAACACTTGTGCAAAACTTATTTGATAAGTAATGGCTGACCATGTGCATCCATGGGATGATTCAAAATTGGAATTTACAAAAAATCATTTATTAATTAATTTTTATGAAGGGCTATATAAATTTTTATTTCGACTATAAATATTCATTGGAAAGATAAAAATATTTCCTACATGTTTAATTTTTTTATAACTTTTAGACATCAAATAAATTTAATTATTTATGACACAATAATGATGCAGTATTTACCTCATTAATAAATGATTTAAATAAATAAGATTATAATGATTAAACTATTTTCCAAAACATGTCCAATTCTGATTGGATGATTTTATTTCGACCATGAGTCACCATATCTTCACCTTTAATGATTTTTGGACCGTTTGAAACTGAAGATAAGTTTATAATAAAATAATATTTTCACACTTTCCAAAGGTGCCCTCTCCTCCCTTATAAAAGTGCACCTCCTCCCTCTCCTCCTCACACCACATTGATCCTTCATGCTCGTCCAACCCCTGCCCATTTCATTTCCCCACATCCTTAGAAACCTACTAGAGGTACTGGTCTACTCAAAAGACCAACTCTAGTGCCCTAAGAGAAAGCTTAAAGGAGGCACTTCAAAGAAGAGGTAATACCTTCTACCATTTTCTTCAAGTTCCATTCTTCATTTACTCCCTCTTGTTTAGTTGTTTCATTATCAAGTAATAAGATCAGTATCCCACATATACTAATATGTTATTATAAATATGAAACGAACCTATTTCACCTCTTATCCATCCTATGGTAAACAAAATCATCGCGCGTGCGTACATACGGAATACCGTCTCCACGTCGTGGTGTAATATGTTTTCCACCACCACCTTACTTGGATGGGTATAATGGTGTAAATAAATAACTATATATGATTATTGTAAAGTGGTATTGATTCTGAAATATTATACATACACTTCAATACAATTCCACGATCATGGGAACGATATCATCGCTAATGCGTACGTACGACCTGCTGTCTCCACGATGTGATGCGACTCGTTCTATATGATCATCATTGAATAATGATTATATAAATGAAATTAATGAATGAATATGATATATATTACACTAATACCATTCTATAAGTGATGTATCTATATCCTATAAAGAGGAATAAGAATTTATTCGACAAAACACGCATAAGAACATAAAGCAATAAACACCCGAATAACAAGTAGCAATGAAATATTACTACTAAAGAAGATACAAATATGACCATATATGATATCATAAAATTAATATGAATCTGAAAATAATTCATTTAACATTATTTAAACCATATTATAAGAGGTTCAGATTCATACAAATCATATCAGACCTAATGTAAGGGAAAATCTCACAATCTCATTTTTATCCGAGATTTTTTGTACTTTGGTATTTACTGGGGTTCATTTTATCATCCACATACATGTTTGCTCAATATGTAATATTATTTACATCCTCCTACAATTTTTTGAATCCAATTTTACCCTTTGGTGAGATTTTAGTAAAAGATATGAAAGGAATCTTTTTTCATTTTTCCTACGAGGTACTTTTTTAATTTTCCAGCCAAAGTACGAGAAGAATGTTTTTTTAAGTTATACGACATGAATGGATTTTTAGAACATTATTTCAAATAAGATTCCTTTACAAGTTTTCAAGTATATTTTTAATTAACTTCTTTTAGTTCAAAATTGTATGACATGTTAAGAAACGAAATTTTTTTTTCAAGTAGAAAGGATATTTTCCTCAAGAATGGAGTTCAAGTGTTTTATCAAAATTATTTTCAATCTATGATAAAATATGGTTCTATTTCTATCCCTATTTTTACATTTATTTGATTGTTTTATGAGGGAATTAATTTTATTATGTCCTTTTATCTTATATGGGTTATGTTATGATGGAATGATGTTTAAGAATCCCATTTTTATTACATGGGTTATGCAATGATGTATGATTTTTGATTTTGTGGCACACATAAGAATGGTTTCATTATGAGATGGGTGGGACCTATATCTCCCTCCAGTGAATTGGGAAAAGATGTATATCTCATGAGATTGACATGGCTGGAACGGCAAGTTAAACCAGTTTAGTGATACAGGACTGGAAAGAGGAGTGAACTCGGTTCAGTAATGGACATTGTCCTCTATGTTGGTCTTGGAAATGAGCCTTGAATAATATGAAATTATTTTCTATGATTATGTGGGTATGCCACTAAGTTTCATGTCTTATTTTAGGATTATTTGGGATTGATTTTCATTACTATGATTTATCCCATGACATGATATTATTACCTCTTTTGCATGTTAAGATTTTTAAAATTTTATGTTCTTATGAATATGATATTACTCATATTTATTTTGTTTACCCTTTCTGAGCATTTGAGCTCACCCTTTTGAATGTTTTCGTTTCCCCAGGTCAGGAAGAAGGATATTAAGTAGGATTTTCCAAAAAGGGACTCTAGATATGATGAAATAAACGAGAGACAATGTAGTTGATTTTATGAACCAGTTATTTATGTTTCCCAGTTTCTAAAGACACTATACCTATACGGTCCTTTCATGGTTTTGTTATATGTTGTAATAAGTATGCTTAAACTATGAAGTAATAACAATGTATGTAAATTATGGGTCCTTATAATAACCATAGAATCATATTAAATATTGCATTCCCTATTGAAAACAATAAAAACACACATCTATAGGAACACATGAATTTAGAAGTATCACTATTCCACAAGATTAGCTACATCATTTCTATGATTTTGAAATGGTCTAATACCACACATTCTGTTAGAAAATAATCCTTTTGTGAGGAATACAATGATTATGATATTCTATTTCACTCATGTAGCTCTATATAAACAATTATATAGTTAATGTGATCCTTCTATAACAAAAGATAAAATAAATTTTTTTGTAACAACACATGATTTGGTGATTCTTTATGAACTTTCAAAAATTTATAATTTTTTTAAAAAATCTTCAATTTCATACCAAGAAGTTGGTAAGAACTTTTCTAAATTTTGTTAAAAAACTCAGTCTGATTTCCCAACCCAATTCTCCCAGTCCGATTATCCCAGTTTTATTTCTCAATATGAAAAATATATTACTGTTTTAGAACACGGTTGAGAAAATTCTGAACCACTTCATCTTCAATCCAAAAATACCAATATGATTTTCCCACTCTGATGATTCAGCCAAATATGATGACCAGTTGAATACAACAAAAGAATATTTGGAAACCTCTTCTTCCCTTTAGAGCTTTGTCTTCTCTATTCTTCTCATTGAATAAAACATCTATCAAAAGTACAAAGTACTTTCCCTTTTATACTCACCCAAAAAATGGGTTGGTTGGGATTCCTAAAAAAGTTCCCACTCAATAAAATTTTCTGAATCTACACGTTCCTTTGAATTTTGGGTTCCTATTAACTTCATAATCACTTCTCAACACTTATTTAACATTCTCAAATCTTCTCACAACTTCAACTCTACTTTAGAATTTCTGTAAACATCATTCTAATTCTTATTTCCCATTTCAATTTGTTCTTATGACATGCTTCATTATGATGAATACAAATTTAAAACAATATATTACTATTCATCTCTTCACTTGACCCACATGAATTATAAACAAAGTAATTCAAACTATTTTAAATGGTCAACTAAATTATTGATATAGCTATTAATTTCTTCTTCATATTGTCCACCACATAATTTTCCCTTTCTTTTCATTCATCAGTTCCATAAAATTATTCCTCCGATGATTATTATGGCATACTGAGTATGGACCAGTATCACCAGCTATAACATCAACAAATTAGTTCTCTTAGGAATATGATACCAATAAATTTTTATATCAAACAATTATACCTTAATTAATATGATGACATACTGAATTCAATGGATCAACATTAGTAACATATTTATTTTTATAATATGATTCTCAAAATTTTCATTATTCAAGGACTTCAATCTTCTAGATTTTGGTCTGACCGAAAATGAGAACCTTTATTATGACTATCCTACCCCGCCTTTAAAAAAATCTGTATCCAGAAATATCATTACGATGATGTTTAGACCAGAACAATTAAAATTCATAAACTTTCTTCCTTAATAAACTTTTAACATGTATCATGACTTTATTTATGACATTTATTACTTTGAATATCAACATTAGCATCATCTCACTTACCATGTAAAGTGTTGAAACATCCCTATCATTCATAAACATATTTATTTCCTACTCATCTTGAATATGATTGGCATGATTGCAATCAGACAGAATATGATTGGAATAAAATTTTTCTCCCATTTCTTTCATCAAGATTTCATCACAAGCTTTACAACATACTTATGATTTTGGAGAACTCCAAGATCAGAAAACCAACATCACATTTTCATCAAAGTTAGGCAGAACCAAATTATTCCCCATTATGATCAAACATTTCATTCCAAACTTAGGCCAAGTTCGATGATCCTCTTCATCCGGAAAACATATTCCCAATGTGATGGAATTTCTTAACCATTGTGAGTTTTACTTTATTAAATATGATGTTCATTCCAATTTTTATCAGTTACAAACTGGGGTGATTTATTTTCTTCTTAAACTCCCTTGACAACAAATGAAAATACCTGAATATGATATTATTATTTGTCATCTTTGTCCTAAAAATATCCCACCTTAGATTTTATTGTCAACCAAGGTTCATAAATCACTAATCCTTTTATCCTCAAGCTATGTATTACTTATCAATAACTATAAGACTACGTGTTCTAAATCATTGAAGGAAATAATAATTATTGACATAAATTCATGATGTCCAAAAGTAGTGATTATGAAAAACTTTCTCATCTTTTCTTCCTCAAATATTAAGCCTTTATAGAATACAAAAAAAATGTTTCCAACAACCACTCAAAAAAATAGTTAGAATAGTTCACACACTTACAATGATGAATTCACAATTTACCCACAACTCTATCTATTTACATGCTTTCATAATGATAGATTTATAAAACAATTTCCCCCTTCAGAGAACTTTCCAAAGATAAGACGAGTGAGTGAAAAAAAACACATACCTCAACATTGACGAAAAAGATTTTAGATGACCTTGTTCAAGATCAATTTAGAGAATGCTTCCATGGGTAAAGGTTTTGTGAAAATGTCAGTAGCTTGTTCCGATTTAGGAAAAAAAACTCCAACTTCAACTCATTATTCTACACATGATATTTGATCAAATAATTGTTGATATTAATATGTTTTGAATGATAATGTTTTACTAGATTCTTGTAAAGGTTGATTTCACATTGATTATCACAACCCAAGATAGTGGTTAACATCAATTCAACACGTTAGTATTCAAACTGATTCTTCATCCACATAAGTTGGGTAGTGGATTGTATAGTATAAAAATATTCAGATTCCATTGTAATGAGATTTACTGAATTCTATTTACTTATATTCCAAAAAACATAACTTTTACCGAGAAATAAAACTCCACCTTATGTGGATCTTCTATCATCAAAATATACTACCCAATCTGTAACGCACTGACCCCAGTTACCCAGAGTCGGTGCATTATTACATAACATTGGCATGATAACAAGAAAGATCATGTCTCGAAAGACCGATTAGTTTAGTAGCCTTGGAATAACTAGATACATTAATAAAGTTTACATTACATCATAAACTAAAAACAACAACAACATAGTCTCCATAGTCCACACTCATATCCCCTCATACTATCCCTGCAGGTCTTTCATAAATTACTTCTTCATAATCTTGGGGAAAAAATAAAACATTGAAAGGGGTGACCTCAGATGCTCAGTAAGGATGACATTATAGTAGAATCTTTCATTGATAAGCATAAACACTCAAGACAATTTATAATTAAAACAAAGGCCTTTTAAACTTGAACATAATCATAATATGGCAAAGATAAAATGAAATAATGCCATTTACTTACTCACATGGATATTCTACTAGTAGAATGATCACATGCAATATCAATAACCACTTTCATAATGATGGAATGAATAATGCCAGACTATCACAACCACATAGCCAAGGCCTCATGCCAAGACTACATATAATATTTTGCCAAGGCCTTGTTCCAAGACACTAGTTTGTCTCATGAGACCTACCGATGCATTGAGGAGCTATAGAGGGCTCCACCCGTCACTTATTAAGTCCAATGCATTCCTCATATGAACAGGTTTAAACATAACATACACATTCTTATTAAAACTAACATACGAAATGTCAATACTTTTACCACAACCCATGAATGGTATAAAAATAGCACATCCACAGTCAATCATAACTCATTCAATAAAATATGGAAGATTGTATTGTATCAAATTAACCTCAATCTAGAATAATGAAGTATGTTGACATAGATTAAAATAATCATCAAAACTATTTGAGAGAAATATCCCCCTTTTTCTTGAAAACATTTAAAAGTCACACTATTTGTCAAGAAGCCATTTAAAAATAGATTTTTGAATCAAAGTGTCCAATACCACTTTGAAACTTTTAAAATGAGTTTTAATTTTTAAACTTTAATGTCCATATAAATAAATCCTTAAAACCATTTTTTAAAACATGGACATTAATGATAAAGAATTAAAATAATAAGTCTTTAAAACATTTAAAATTGGTATTTTAGTTAGAGATTCTAACCAAAAGAGTGACACTTTAATACAAATAATTGAGGTAATCAAAACATTTTTAATATCATGAGAATAAAGGGATTCATGATATACTATGTCAAAGTACATTATATACACCACATAAAAGTGATTTGGTGTATAACAACAAAGAAGTCTCAATGGAATTTAAATTGAGATGAAATCTCTCATAAAGGCCGTATCCTTAGGTTAAGGATAAATCAATGACATAATTATGTGTGAAAAATATAAATACACTCAATATGATTGGATATTTAGTGTAAATCAATCAGATGACATTCACACATATTCTTGTAAAAACAACACCAATGAATTGGATATTTAACTCAACAAATGAAGATTGAGTTAAAATTACTCTTATCAAGTTCATACCGATCACATGAGAATTTATCAATGGAGTGATTATGTGTATCAAAATTATATCCACAGAAAGGGGAGTGGAAAATATGACATAAGAAAATGAATAGTAATTCCACACATAATCTTGGAGTAAATTATTCAATGAAGTATGCGTAAAGCCGAATGAGTGGAAATTAAAATATCAAATTCCCTTATCAATTTGGTAACTTACGAAACATACACCCATGAAAGAAGGATCATACAATGATGATGTAAATAACCCTAAATTATAGTATATTAAACAATGAATACAATCATGGGCAGTACGTACACCACATGCAATAAAAAAGTGGTGAATAATGGAAATCTCACGAAATTAAAAGTGAGATTAGAAACCCCTTACCTTTTACTTTTCCTTGGTTGGGGTAGGTTAACCTCTTATATAATGGTGAAATAATTGTTATTGAATTATACAAGAATCATTTACTTTAATATGATATAATATATGATCTTTTAACATTGATTTGTTAATAATGTCTTAGAATTATCGTCATTTCAGGTGTTAACGGGTTCATTTTACTTTATATTCTTTGTTATGTGAGCCATATTTGTTATTAATGGGATGTATATTATTCATATCCAGAATGATATCAAGTCCTTAGAAACTATTTTTAAATCATCAAATTATAATTATACTTGAATGGATATGATGGAGAATGAATATCATCGCGTTCGTGGAGACGGTAGTCCGTACGTACGCACGAGCGACAATATCATTATTTTGATATTAAAATAATATATAATTGGATGGTATATCATATATAAAAAATCATTATAATGTTATATTAATTATTTACTTGAGTTACACATCATTATTATATCCATCCAAATAATAATATATTGAATAACAATTACACCACGACGTGGAGACGGTAAGCCGTACGTACGCACGTATGGTGACATGTTATTCAAAGGATGGATAGAATACTGAATATGGTTGTACCATATTTATAATAAAATCACAGTATATATATGATACTGGAGTTATTATTTTATAATTGTAATAAAAAGGAAAGAAGAAGTGGAAGAAGAAAGGAACTTGAAAAGGGGTGGTGAAAACATTACCTCTTCTTCGGGTTCTTCCTTTTGATTTGATCCAAAGGGCTCCTTAGGTTGGATTTCTGATCAAACTAATGCCTCTAGGTTGTATTTAGTAAAGTTTAGAGAGTATTTGGGCATGGTTTGGACGAACCAAAAGGCTTTGAAGGTGTGATGAAATGAGAAGGAGGAGTGCCCTTTTATAAGAGGGGTGAGGGGCACCTTTGGAAAATCTAGAAATATTAATTTATAATAAATTCATAATTGGTTTCTAATGGCTCAAAAGTTGATTATAAAAATTTTAAGGTGGGTATAGGTCGAAAAACAATCATCCAATATAATTTAGACAGGTTTGGGTCACTATAGTAACCTTATCCTTTAGTTTTAACTCTTAGTTAATTAGTTTGACATTTACCATGTCACTTTGTATTTTTTTATTAAATAGTTAATAAACTTACTATATACATCCAGAGACCCTCAAGTGGTACATTAATGATATAACAATCATGATATAAGTCTCTTGGACGAACCTTAAATTTTTCAGAATTTAGTATCAATTAATAATATAATATTTGTTTTAAAAACTCTTTTATGTCAATTTTGACACTATTCAATAGTTGATTTTTGTGAAACACATAACAAAATGATTACTTAGAAAAAAGTTAATTAAATCAATCCTAATATGTCATGTTATCCTAGAAAATTAGTTTAATTCAATAAAAGTATCAAATTATATTTATTTAGGTATTTATAATATCAATTATTTTAATTTTTCACTATTATGGTAATTACTACATCACCATTGTGTCATAAATAAATTAACTTATTTAATGTCTAAAAATTATAAATAAAATATCATTATGTAGGAAATATTTTTTGATTTCTAATTAATATTTATAATCTAAGATCCAACATATATATCCCTATGTAATAATTGTTTTTTCTAAAAGATATATGTTTGTGTCATTTTTGTATTTATTTTAACTTAATTAAAATAAAGTGTCATTATCACTTACAAGTGGATCCATGGGGTCCGAAAATCGACCCAAAGATGACCATGGTCGACCATGTATCAACCAATAGGTTTAAGGCACGTTTTAGGGTAATTTAGTATTATTATAATATTATATTTTTAACCCTTGTTTACCAGATTTACCCTTTAACCATGGTAAATAAAATATTTACCGAAATAATTATCCAAAATGTCTAAAAATAAAAGTTACCTATTTACACAATTTGAACATACTGATTCCAAATATGGAATCAATTTTTCCAAATTCAAAACACATAAGTGGAAGAAATTAATTTAAAATTAATTCCCGTTGTTAAAACAAAAAGCGTGTTTTTAAGAGATAATAACTATCAAAAGATTGGCACTTGTTTATGTCTGGTTTAAATGTGAAATTATGTTCAATGACGCACATTGTATTACATGGTAAAAATATATTCTAAATATACTTTAAAACCACTCAAATTCATAATTTATCACTATTAATTATTTTGATTAAAAAAGTTGTTTTTAATTAAAATTTAGTAATTTCACTATTCATCAAAATATGAAAGTTATCCGAAAAGTACCAAAATTTCACCCTAGGATAATTTCGATATTCCAAATCCAAAAATGAAGTCCATTTTGAGAGATAGAATTTATAAAATTTAAAAAAGTAGGTATTACTATTCATAATGGCTAGTTTGATTGGTTATGGTGTGTTAAAATCTCGAAGTTACATACAATGCATGCCATTGCATTATTCGAAAGGAAACGTACCGTGGAAGATTGGGGTGTTAAATTCTCCCCTCCTTCAATAAATTGCGTCCTCGCAATTTTTAAAATTGTTCTTGGGAATATAATGGAAAGTCCCACATCGGAAAAAGAGTCAATAAAACTATCACTTTAAAAGAAAGAAAGAGAGGTGTAAAGGTCATCCAAGATATCCCATACTCTGATTCCATGTAGGGAAACATGGATATGGATGATAAACTATGTGTCAAGTTCTTATGGATAGGGATAGAAATCATGATTAGGAGAAATATAACAATAAGAAAACCACAAACTTGTGTTGGGACAAACGGCCATTAGACTCCTAGTAGGAAAGTAAACGGACAACATTTTTTTTGTTTTAAGTTACATTACATAAGGACGAGGAATTCATTTATGATATTGACTAAGAACATAAAGAGATATACTTACTTTTAAAGTAGAGTTTCATTATTTAATAAATTTTTACCACTAACTTATTTTTTTTGAACAATGAGTATTCAAGAAGAGTTGGTCACAATAATATAGCTAGAATAAACTTCTATAGAAATACATGATCCATGTAGGATAAACTATATATTTAACTTGTCTTTAGAGATTAATCAAAACCAAAATGGTTAGTATAAGATCTGATGATCCCCCAAATGTATATTCCATTAGATAAAAAAATACTAATCTTAATTTCTAAAATTAAACCCACAATACCCCAAAGTTAACTAAATATCATTCAATAATAAATTTTACTTAAAATACTTCAATATAATCCAAACTAATATTGAAACCCAAAACTTATAAGAATGTAGTCTTCCGCGTTAAATTGTATCTCCAAATGACGTTATCTACTCTTAAAGTCACATACTTAAAAGTAATTAACCTAATCACATATTCTTTATTATAGGTTAATCATTTCCATAAATAACCCAAATCACTATAGATCCACAATAAAAACATTGATAAAAATCCACCATTACTCCTCTAATGAAATCCCATAGTATTATATTTTCCTTGGACATATAGTGTTTCAAACAAAGTGAACATCTTCCAAAATTACATTAGCACTTAATCACCGAATCATTTTCCTATACTAAGGGTATTCATTTGATAAGAAATAAGAACCCAAATCAACATATTAATGATCAATAAAATCATTTAACTAAAGAAAATAGTCACACTAACCAGGGACTTCACTTAGTCCAGTGGTAGGTGATAAATCCCAATCGCACTTTGGTTGTGGGTTCGATTCCCACAGCTTTGTCGGACGTGCCGGGTTGTCACACGGTCTACGTGTTGTCCTTTTGCAAAAACTATATTTTATAATATTACCAAAATGAGATAAATTCCTCAAAATAACATAATTTAACCACAAATGTTATATCATACCTTGCATTTTCATCCCAAATTATAATAACTTATAATTTTCTCAAACCCCAATGATCATATAAAACCAAATGGATATTTATACCTATATCCACAAAAGAAGAGACAATTCTTCCTCAAATATCATTCTCACATGGAAAACTGCAGGGTTACAAATACAATAGAAAATTATTCCAAAGTAAACCCATCAACATGGAGCGCTAATACTTTTTAAACATTTCTCCAACCATTTATTTCCACATAGCTTCTTCTTTGACCAAGAAAATATCCTATAGAATAGGACATTCACTTGGGTAATGGCCAGGTCCCCTACATTTATGGAAAATGACTGTAAATGGACTCTTGGGACCATTTTTATCTTCTTTCATAGTACTCTTCATTTTTATTCGGCAATTCATCACATTATGTCCTTCCTTCCCGCACGTAAAGCATTTCATTGTCCCATTGAGACACTTTCCTGGGTGTCTCCTTCCATATTTTCTGCATGGTGAAAATTGAGGGTTCTTTTCTCAATGGTCTCCATTGCTGGAGATCTTATCATTCATCACATTTCTCTTCCTTGTTGAGTCTGGGAGTTGGTTAATATATATGTTGTTGATCATATTTTTGGAAAACTGATTTGGCATAAAGACAATATCTTTTACGCCTATCAACATTCCATTTTTTTCTCATTTCCACCATCGTTCCTACCTTGTACATCATTCCCAAAGTCACTATGACTTCCTTGGAATCCATCCATTGACTAAAACAAGAAATCATTGTGTGAGTAACAGTAGTTGTAAAATCATTTAGAGATTAAAATGACACGATATTCTCAATTTTAAACATATTAGTATTAACCAAGGTCATTTAATCTCATCTTATATATATATTACTTAAATCGGTTTGTAAAGAAAATGTAAATTATCCTAAGCATATCCTCCGGGAGTGTCGTAACCAAGAGTGCAGCAAGGCCCGTTGTCATGAACCAGTTCCCGTTCGAGTCTAGCTGAAAGCTGTGTTTTTGGGTTTTACCCCTAGGTACATCTGTGCCAGAGCCGCCTCTACCTGCTCATATCCAGACAGGGATGTATTGCTCAGAAAACTCACAAAATCTCTACAATACCAAAA
Organism: Viscum album; assembly: GCA_963277665.1. Lineage (NCBI taxonomy): Eukaryota > Viridiplantae > Streptophyta > Magnoliopsida > Santalales > Viscaceae > Viscum > Viscum album. The sequence continues at coordinate 944,922,381 of OY728148.1, forward strand.
TTCTAGGAAGTTCTTCTATACTAATCATCAACGTTCATCTTAGGTCTACGTTCTCTAATCAAATTTTATCTAAATCAAGATTTAAAGGTTTGTACTAAACTTCCTCTGATACCAACTGTAATGCCCCGACCCCAGTTACCCAGAGTCGGTGCATTATTACATAACATTGGCATGATCACAAGAAAGATCAAGTCTCAAAAGACCGATTAGTTTAGTACCCTTGGAATAACTAGATAAATCAATAAAGTTTACATTACATCATAAACTAAAAACAACAACAACATAGTCTCCATAGTCCACAATCATATCCCCTCATACTATCCCTGCAGGTCATTCATAAATTATTCCTTCATAATCCTGGGAAAAAATAAAACATTGAAAGGGGTGAGCTCAGATGCTCAGTAAGGATAACATTATAGCAGAAGCTATCATAGATAATCATAAACACTCAAGAGAGTTTATAATTAAAATAAAAGCCTTTTAAACTTGAACTTCAGCATAATATGGAAAAGATAAAATGAAATAATTCCCTTTACTTACTCACATGGATATTCTACTAGTCGAATGATCACATGCAATATCAATAACCACTTTCATAATGATGGAATGCATAATGCCAGACTATCACAACCACCTAGACAAGGCCTCGTGCCAAGACTACAAATAAGATTTTGCCAAGGCCTTGTGCCAAGACACTAGTTTGTCTCATTAATCCTACCGAAGCATCGAGGAGCTATAGTGGGCTTTACCCGTCACATATTAAGTCCAATTCATTCCTCATATGAATAGGTTTAAACATAACACAAACATTTGTATTAAAACTAGCATACGAAATGTCAATACTTTTACCACAAACCATGAATGGTATAAAAATAGCACATCCACAGTCATACATAACTCATTCGATACAATATGGAAGATTGTATTGTATCACATTAACCTCAATCAAGAATAATGAAGTATGTTGACATGGATGAAAATAATCATCAAAACTATTTGAGAAAAATATCCCCCTTTTTCTTGAAAACATTTAAAAGTCACACTATTTGTCAAGAATACATTTAAAAATATATATTTGAATCAAAGTGTCCCATACCACATTGAAGCTTTTAAAATTAGTTTTAATTTTGAAACTTTAATGTCCATATAAATAAATCCTTAAAACCATTTTTTAAAACATGTACATTAATGATAATGATTTAAAAGAATAAGTCATTAAAACATTTAAAATGGTATTTTAGTTAGAGATTCTAACCAAAATAGCGACACTTGAATACAAATAATTGAGGTAATCAAAACATTGTAATATCATGAGAATAAAGGGATTCATGATATACTATGTCAAAGCACATTATATACACCACAAAAAAGTGATTTGTTGTATAACAACAAAGAAGTCTCAATAGAATTTAAATTGAGATGAAATCTCTCATCAAGGCCGTATCCTTAGTTTAAGGATAAATCAACGACATAATTATGTGTGAAAAATATAAATACACTCAATATGATTGGATATTTAGTGTAAATCAATCAGATGACATTCACACATATTCTTGTAATAACAACACCAATGAATTGGATATTTAACTCAACAAATGGAGATTGAGTTAAAATTACTCTTATCAAGTTCATACCGATCACTTGAGAATTTTTCAATGGAGTTATTATGTGTATCAAAATTATATCCACAGAAAGGGGAGTGAAAAATATGACATAAGAAAATGAATAGTAATTCCACACATAATCTTGGAGTAAATTAATCAATGAAGTATGCGTAAAGCCGAATGAGTGGAAATTGAAATATCAAATTCCCTTATCAATTTGGTAACATAAGAAACATACACCCATGAAAGAAGGATTATAAAATGATGATGTAAATATCCATAAATTAGAGTATATTACACAATGAATACAATCATGGTCAGTACGCACACCACATGCAATAAATAAGTCATGAATAATGGAAATCTCACGATATTAAAAGTGAGATCAGAAACCACTTACCTTGTACTTTTACTTGGTTGGGTTAGGTTAACCTCCTATATAATGGTGAAATAGTTGTTATTTAATTATACAAGAATCATTTACTTTAATATGATATCATATATGATCTTTTAACATTGATTTGTTAATAATGTCTTAGAATTATCGTCATTTCGGGTGTTAACGGGTTCATTTTACTTTATATTCTTTGTTATGTGAGCCATATTTTTTATTAATGGGATGTATATTATTCATATCCAGAATGATATCAAGTCCTTAGATACTATTTTTAAATCATCAAATTATAATTATACTTGAATGGATATGATGGAGAATGAATCTCATCGCATTCGTGGAGACAGTAGTCCGTACGTACGCACGAGCGAAAATATCATTCTTTTGATATTAAAATAATATATAATTGTATGGTATATCATATATAAAGAATAATTATCTTGTTATATTCATTATTTACATGAGTTACACATCATTATTATACCCATCCAAATAATGATATATTGAATAACAATTACACCACGACGTGGAGACGGTAAGCCGTACGTACACACGTATGGTGACATGTTATTCAAAGGATGGATAGAATATTGAATATGGTTGTACCATATTTATAATAACATCAAGGTATATATATGATACTGGTGTTATTATTTTATAATTTTAATAACAAATAAAGTAGAAGTGGAGGAAGAAAGGAACTTGAAAAGGGGTGGTGAAAACATTACCTCTTCTTCGGGTTCTTCCTTTTGATTTGATCAAAATGGATCCTTAGGTTGGATTTATGATCCAAATAAGGCCTCTAGGTTCTTTTGAGGGATTATTAGAGAGTATTTGGGCAGGGTTTGTCCTAACCAAAAGGCATTGAAGGTGTGATGAAATGAGAAGGAGGAGTGCCCTTTTATAATAGGGGTGAGGGGCACCTTTGGAAAAGCTAGAAATATTAATTTATAATAAATTCATATTCAGTTTCTAATGGCTAAAAAGTTGAGTATTCAATGTTTAAGGTAGGTATAGGTCGAAAACCATTCATCCAATAGAATTTAGACAGGTTTGGGTCACTATATTAACCTTATCTTCTAGTTTTAACTCTTAGTTAATTAGTTTTACATTTACCATGTCACTTTGTATTTTTATATTATATAGTTAATAAACATACTATATACATCCAAGATACCCCCAAGTGGTCCATTAATGATATAACTATCATGATATAAGTCTCTTGGCCGAAACATAGATTTTTAAGAGTTTAATAACAATTAATAATATAATATTTGTTTTAAAAACTCTTTTATGTCAATTTTGACACTATTCAATAGTTTATTTTTTTGAAACACCTAACAGAATGATTACTTCAAAAAAAGTTAATTAAATAAATCCTAATATGTCATTTTATCCTAGAAACCTAGTGTAATTCAATAAAAGTATCAGATTATATTTATTTGGGTATTTATGATATCAATTATTCTAATTTTTCACTATTATGATAATTACAGCATCACCATTGTGTCATAAATAAATTAACTTATTAAATGTCTTAAAATTACAAATAAAATATCATTATGTAGGAAATATGTTTATCTTTCTAATGAATATTTATAATCTAAGATCCAACATATATATCACTATGTAATAATTGTTTTTTCTAAAAGATATATGTTTGTGTCATTTTTGTATTTATTTTGACTTAATTAAAATAAAGTGTCATTATCACTTACAAATGGATCCATGGGGTCCTAAAATAGACCCAAAGATGCCCATGGTCGACCATGTATCAACAAATAGGGTTAAGACACGTTTTAAGGTAATTTAGTATTATTATAATATTATTTTTTTAACCCTTGTTTACTGGATTTACCCATTAACCATGGTAAATAAAATATTTACCGAGGTAATTATCCAAAATGTCTAAAAATAAAAGTTACCTATTTATACAATTTGAACATCCTGATTAAAAATATGGAATCCATTTTTCCAAATTCAAAACTCATAAGTAGAAGAAATTTATTTAAAATTAATTCCCATTGTTAAAACAAAAAGCTTGTTTTTAAGATATAATAACCATCAAAAGATTGGCACTTGTTTATGTCTAGTTTAAATATGAAATTATGTTCAACGACCCAAATTTTATTACATGGTAAAAATATATTCTAAATATACTTTAAAACCACTAAAATTCATAATTTATCACTATTAATTATTTTGATTAAAAAAGTTGTTTTTAATTAAAATTTAGTAATTTTCACTATTCATCAAAATATGAAAGTTATCCGAAAAGTAACAAAATTTCACCCTAGGATAATTTCGATATTCCGAATCCAAAAATGAAGTCCATTTTGAGAGATAGAATTTATAAAATTTCAAAAAGTAGGTATTACTATTCATGACGGCTAGTTTGATTGGTTATGGTGTGTTAAAATCTCGAAGTTGCGTACAATGCATGCCACTGCATTATTTGAAAGGAAACGTACCATGGAAGCTTGGGGTGTTACACAATCAGCTTCTGAATACCCAAAAAAATCAATACTTTATAAGCTATCATACCTGATTTAAAAAAAATTTGTCCTTTGATGTATTTGAGGATTCTTTTTCTAGAAAGTAAATTTTATTATTTAGGATCACTATAAAATGTTTCACATAATGTAACATAATAAAAAATTTTGGTTCCTAGGGTAATAAAATATAAAAAAATTCCAATCAACTTTGGAAACTCTTTCTAATCAACATTCTTGTCTTCTATATCTTTACTCAACTTGGTTCCCATTGATATTGAGGTGTAAACTAGTAGTGAATTTTCTATGCCGAAATTTTTATGAATTTCTTTAGCATACTTTTCTTGAGAAAGAAAAATGTGTTTCTTCTTTTATAAAATTTGTAACAGAATAATGTTTTTCATTTCACCCAACATGGAAATATCAAACAACTTTTTATTTTATTTATATAACATTTCAAAAGATATTTCATTATTCCTAGTAAAGATAATGACATTAATATAAATAATTATGATGATGGAAAACTCTTGAATTTCTTTGATGTAAATATTGTTATCAACCATTCCTTCCTTAAAACTCATATTCCTTAAGAAAGTATCCAGTTTGGAATACTATGCCCTCATAGATTTCTTTAGTGCATACAAAGATTTGTTAAATATACACATATTACTTTCCTCTTTCCCAACAACAAATCAACATGGATATTCAATGTAAACTTCCACATTAAGATCAACATTTATAATTGCATCCCTCACATCCATTTAAAAAAAATTAAATCCATTGTGTTGAAATAACAAGAAAAATTATGATTGATTCTAACCATTCCACCATAGAAAAGGTTTCATCAAAATCAACACCTTCACTTTTAGAGTAACCATTACATACTAATCTTTTCTTGTTTATTATCACTTCACCTTATTCATTCAATTTGTTCTGGGAAACCCACATTGTACCAATAACATTTTTGTTATCTGGATTAGTTACGAGTTCCTATGAATCATTCTTTTCTATATGTTCTAACTCTTCATTCATGGACTGAACCCATTCTAGATACTCAAAATCATATTTCACAGCATTCGACCCAATTTTTGAATACAAAGAAGTACGTGTAATAGAATTTTTTGTTCTTATTGTTTGAACATTTTTATGTTTATCACCAATAATGTTATGAGATTCCACTAGCTTCCTAATCTTGGGATGAGATTTTAGAGATTCTTCTTCATCACTTGAAATAGCTGAGTCTGATTCTTGTTTTTGAGTATGATTACAATTGGATGTATCCTTAACAGAAATGTTGACATAAATTTCTTAATCCTACTCAACTTCCTTATCTGTTTCATTATATTTATCCTTAATATATTTTTCAATAACTTTAAAATTATTAGAATAAAAAATTATTTTTATTTATTTTTTGAAACATATATATCCTCTTCCTTCTATAGCATAACTAATAAAAAATCCATCTTCACCTTTCTGCTCAAACTTTCCCAGATTTCCACCTTTCTTATTTATAATGCATGGACTCCTGAAAACTCTTAGGTGTTTCAAACATGTAGTTTTTCTATTAAATTTTTTTTATGGACTCATATAAAAACATGGACAATAGAAACATTAGTTTTGAATATAAACAACAATACTCATGGGTTTCCTCCAATACTAATGAGGAAGACCTTGTTCAAGTAACATAGTTCTCCCCATTTCCACCAAAATTCTATTCTTCCATTCAACAACCCCATTTTGTTGAGGTGTGTATAGGGAACTATAATCATGAAAAAATCCATTCTTCTCAGGATAAATTTGAAATTATTAATTCTTATACTCATCACCATTATTATTTTCCAACTTTTTCACTAAATACCTACTTTTCCCCTTAGATTTTCTCCTAAAACCGTTAATAATTCTCAGATCATATGATTTATGTTTCATATTCATAACACAAGTAATGTGATTAAATTCATCAATGAATGTGATGAGGTAAATATCATAATTTTTTGATTGTTTTCTAATTGGTCCATAGATGTTGGAATGAATAAGTTCCAAGGGTTTTTTTATCAAATCTTAACTTTCTTATACATAGAATTTGTAATTTTTCGCTTATGAAATATAGTGCAATAAAAATATCTTATTCATTGAAAATAAAGAATATATTGAACAAAATATCTCTTTCATAACTTACTCTTTTTAATATGACACATGTTTCCCATCCTTTTATGCTATAATTAATTTTCTTCTACCATACGCAAGTAACAAAAAATATTACCTCACCAACTTGAAATAATTTTCCCTTTGCATGTCGGCCTCCTGTAACAATCTTTTCATCCTTATCAATTTTCAAAAAAAATACAAATTTCCTGAAGGTATCTTTGTTATCTTCATCACATAATTGTGAAACACTCAACAAGTTATGTTTCAACTCATCAATATATAAATATTTATTAGATTTAAACATTTCTTTCCCAATGATAGTTGATCCAACACCTTTGATTATTATTGTTTCATCCTTGTTGAATGTCATAGTTACCTATTTGAATTCTCTTAAATTATTAAAAAAAAATCTTTTTTCATGTATGAGGAACACCCACTATCAAGAATACAAGGTAGTTCACCTTTAAATGATTTCAGGGTAGTTTTAACAAGAGATTTTTCTTTATTCACCTCAAGCTTATGGGAAATGCTTTGAAAATTATACTGTGCCGGTTACAAAAAAGTAAAACCCTTAGCAAGATTACCTGGTTGTTCACATATTTCACAAATAGTTTCTTGGGGTTGGAAACTATTTTTAATTTTTACACCATCAATATCAGTTTTCTTTTGAACTTCTTTTTCATAGTTATTATTTTGAGAATATTGACTCACCCTAAACCTATTACATTCATAACCTATAAAATAGTAGTAATGTTGTTGGTTTAACCAACAATTATTTTTTTATTTATGATTCCATCACAATACTAGTAGTAACTATAGAAAGAATATTTTCCTCTATAGCTTCCTTACTGACTAGATTTGGGAATATGTTTCTTAGCAACCTTAAAATATGAATTTTGTTGACCAACTACCTTTATGTTATCAATCAGAGTCTTCTTTTTTATCTTATTTCTCCTTTTATCCTTGTCATAACTAGAAATAATAGAAAAATTTACATATTCATAATTTTTTGAAAAAATTTTAAACTCTGGTTTTTCAAAAACATATGAATTTTCAACTTAGTTAATCTTATCAAAATACATAATTTTCTATGATTTCTTTTTTCTAGAAATAATTCTATCATTCCTATCAACTTTTTATGGTTACTTTTTTTTATCTTTATCAGATTTTTTCTTATGAAAACTTTCACCAACTTCATATATAGAATGATTGGAAAATATAATTTTATTATCATATTTACAATGTTTTTACTAGACACGTTCTAACTATTATTTTTATGCCTTTAACTTCAATTCCATATTTTCATTATAATTCGTTTCTTCCTTAAGATATTATTTCAAATCACTAATATCCAGTTGCATATTTTTCTTCTCATCTAAAAATATTTCATGAATTTTTTATGAGAAAATTCATCTTAATATTTCTTGTTTTGTTTTTCAAGACACAAAATATTTCTCAAATATATTTAAAATCTCATTTTAAATGAAATTTAAGTTGAGATTCTTCTTAATTAGAACTGCTAATTCTGAAATCTTCATCATTAATTGTTACTCTAAAAGTATTCTCACCAACATGCTCAGTAGAATTTTTGGATTTAGCTTTACTATCTTATTGTTATTTATCTTTAGATAAGAAAATACAGATTTTAGATTTTGAGAAATTTTTACCCTTCCCTATAGAATAAAATTTTTATTTCCACCCTTTTTCTTACATGACCTTCTTGGCCTTATTTCTTCTTCATAACCATCTTTTTATTTCTTTCTTTGTGGAATTTTTTTTGTAAAGTGCCCAATGAATCCATATTAAAAACATTTCAATGGAAAATTCCCCTTATATTTACATCTTCCTCTTCTCATATTTTTATAAAAATAGGATAAAAAATCTTTAATATTTTTACATACCTCATTTTCAGAATCAAAATAACCACCTTCTTCTTCAAAAATAATCTTCTTTTAATTCTCTTTCTTCACAGTCTTGAACTAAACTTCTCTATCATCTTTTATTTTTTATTTTCATATCTTTATACTATATTATTTTATATGTGATGAGAGTTCTATGAAATTCATCTATAGATAATTTTTTATGATATCTATCTTCTAATTAATAAACATTAGCATCAAACTTGTTGGGAATACTTCTTAGTATCTTTTCAATAACTATATAATCCTCAAACATTTAACTAAGACATATGATAGTGTTGATGATATTACTTAACCTGGAAAATAAGTCCCTAATAGATTCATACCCACCCATTTTCAAGTCCTCATACTTCAGCCTCTAGATTTGTAATTTTTCTTCTTCACTTTGGTATTGCCTTCATATATATTTTTCATCTTATCCCATATACCTTTAGGTATGGAAAAACCCTTCACCCTTAAAATTTCACTTTTAGAAAGTGATGATAGTAAATAATTCTTTTCCCTTCCATCACTCTCAATATTATCTTATCAATAGATTAAGATGAACTATACCATCGATAGGAGGAAATACATCTATTGAATCTTCATAAAAATCATATTTAATAGACATAAGATGGGGAAACATTATATCTTTCCAGATATGATAATTCTTACCCTCGAAAAATAGGATTCCTTTATTGTTGACACAGTTCAAATTATCTATCAACTTCTCTTCAAAAATTCAACAAAGAATAAATGAAGGGAACCTATCTCTAGTACTAATTATAATTGCCCAGTCAAGATAATTGTATCATTGAGAGGGGAGGGGTGAATTAGTGATATATTTTTCTCTTATATTTCCTTATTAAAAAACATTTTTCTCCTATTAAATATTTATTTTCCTATTGAAAATAATTAAAAGCCACATCTATAAGAACACAAGAATTTACAAGGATTATTATTCAACAAGAATATATACATCCTAGGTATTTTTTGAAAATGATCTAATACCACACAATCCACTAGAATACAATCATTTTGAGTGGAAAACATTGAGTAGGATATTCCCTTTCACTTGTGTGTCACTATGTAAACAATTCTATAGTGCATATTATCCTTCTAGAACAAATGATGTAATTCAAATTTTTGTAACAAAACAAGTTATGATTCTTGCTTATCAACTTTCACACCTGTGTTCTTTTTCAAAAAAATATTGAATTTCTTACCTAGAAGTTGTTAATAACTTGTATGGACTTTGTTATATTACTCAGTCTGATTCTCCTAGTCTAATTGATCAATAAGAAAAATATATGACTTTTTTAGAATATATTTGAGAAAATTATGAACCATTTGTTCTTCAATATAGAAATCCCAATACAATCTTTCTAGTCTGATGATTCAGCCCAATACGATGACCAGTTGAATACAATCTTGTCTCTCCTCATATGCTTCTATCCGAAATACTTCATCAACAAAATTGAATCAGGAAACCTCTTATTCTCTATAAAGCTCTGCCTTGTCTCCTATTCACCATGAATAGTACATCAATCATAAATTACAAAGTAATTTATCTTTTATACGCACCCCAAAAATGGTTTGGGTGGGATTCCTAGAAATTATTCCTCTCAATTACATATTACAAATCTATATGTTCCTTTGAATTTTAGGTGCATATTGCCTTCATAAACTCTTCTCAACAGTTCTCGAACCATCATGAATCTTCAAATAGCATTATCTATACATTATACTTTCTTTTAAAACATTAGTCTGATTCTAATTTCCCATTATGATTTTTCATTATGATCCACCTCATTACGATGATGAAAAATGTAAAATAATATATTATTCTTTATCTCATCTCTTGTCCCACATAAATGATAAATAAAGTAATTAAACCTATTTTAAATGGTTGACTACATTATTGATAAATCTCTGAATTTATTTTCCATATTGGCCACCACACACTTTCGATTTTCTTTACATTCATCAGTTTCAAACAATTCTTCCTCTGATGAATATGATGCTCGATAACTTCTTTCTTTGAGGATTTAAATATCTTTGGAATTTAGATTAACTAAAAACTAGCACCTTCATTATGATCATCCTCCTTGGTCATTAAAAATTTTCTCATAATGAAATATCATTATGATGATCTTGAGACTGGAATGATTCAAATTCATCAAATTTATTCTTTCATAAACATTCAGCAAGTACCCTTATTTCCTTCATGACTTTGGTTATGTTGAATATCAGCTTCATCATCATATAACCTACCAAGTAATGTGTTTCTACTTAGCAATATTTTATCAACATCATTCTTTCCTTCTCAACCTGAATACGATTGGTATGATTATGATCATACCGAATATGATTGGTAGAATCTTTTTCTTCTCTTTATTTCATCAATCATTCATCACTAGTTTTAGAACTTACTAATGATTTATGAGAACTCCAATATTAGCAAAGAATCGTTATATTTTCATCAAAGTCAGGAAGACACTGATTTTCCCCATTACAATTAAACCTTTCATTCTATACTTAGGGTGAGTATAATGATCCTCTTCATCCCGAAAACATATTCCCAAAACAGTGGACTTTCTTAACCATTGTGAGTCTTATTTTCTTGAATACGATGGCCAGTATGTTTTTCACCAAATAAATAGTGAGGTTATTTATTTTCCTATTAAACTTCCTTGACAATAAAAAATAATACCTATATATGATAGTCATCCTTATCATCTTGGTCTTAACATGTACTCACATTACAAATAAGTAGAGAAGGTTTTGTGATATATAGTGATGATTCAAAGAAAGTCTTGGGTTGTGTACTCATGCAGAATGCTAAAGTGATATCATATTCCTCAAGATAGTTAAATATCCATGAGACGAACTACCTGGGGCATGATCTAGAGTTAGAAGAGATGAGCTTTGCTCTAAATATTTGGTCACACTATCTTTATGGTGAGAAGTTTGACATATATACAGATCATAAGAGTCTAAAGTAAATTTTCACATAGATGTATATCAATATGAATCAAAGAAAATGGTTTTATCTAATCATGGACTATGATTTCTCTATTCACTACAATCCGAGAAAGGAGAATAAGGTAGATGATGCTCTTAATAGAAAAAAAACATGCTACTATATCCATGATGAAAATTGAGATAGACCTTATCTTCTTGTTTATAAAAAGGATATATCTTGAAATCATAACGATATGGAATACATCCTACCTCTCCCAAATGATTTACCAACCATTTATCTAAGAGAAGAACAAGGAGACATAAAGGGATGATCTGGAGCTAAAAATTAGTTGAAATCAATAAAGGAAGGGGATCTACATGAGTTACAAATTGAAGAGGATGGTGTCATTTAGTTTTTAATGAGTCTTTGTGTTCCTTAATAACCTGAGATAAGACCATGTTATTGTATAATGCACATAGCCTATCTTTCTACACCACCCAATATGTACCAATATGTACCATGATCTTTGAGAACACTTTTTATGGGACTACATGAAGGAGAATATTTCAGAGTATATATCAAGGTGTTCGGTATGCCATCACGTTAAATTAGAGTGAAAAAATTCTAAAGGTATGATGATACCATTTCTTATAACAATGTGAAAATGGGTGAATATCACTATGGACCTTATCACCAGTCTCCCAAAAACATCCACAAGAAAAAATAGGATATGGTTTGTGGTGGATGGACTCACCAAGACTGACCACTTTATCACTATTTTGGAAGATTTCTCACATGAAAAATTTTCCAAGATATATTTGAAAGAAATGGTGAGGTTTCATGGGGTTCCACATTCGATCATATTTGATTGTGATCCAAGGTTCACCTCTAAATTCTATAGAAGCATTCAATAATATTTTAGTACTAAATTTAATTTTAGCATGTCCTATCACCCCCAAACTGATAGAAAATCTAAAGGTACTATTCAAACACTTGAGGACATGCTTAGATCACACTTGATGTAATTTAAAGGAGGATGTGATCAACATATACCATTGGTTGAGTTCTCATATAAAAAAAACTTCCACTCGAGTATTTAAATGGATCTATATGAATCTTTGAATGTAAAGAAATGTAGAACTCAAAATTTTTTGGGATGAAGTTTTGGAATGAATGATACATGAACATAATCTTGTTAAAGTGATGACAAAGACGTTTCAATCCATACAAACACATATAAAAGCTACCTAGAGTCGGTAAAAGAGCTATACTGACTACTACCGATGGGTCATTAATTTTGATGTTAGAGAAAATGTTTTCCTTTGAATATAATGAAGGAAGAGAGTCAAACACTTTGTAAAGAAAGGGATGTTTTAGCCCAAGGAATATTGGCCCCTTTGAGGTCCTTGATTTCATAGGATTAGTGAAATATCAACTTTCATTTCCAAAAAGTATGGATCAAGTTAAGGATTTCTCCAAAAACATTTTTATGGAAATAATTTGGCCATTAACCTTCCATTTTTGAGTTTGGTTGGTTTTTTATGACTTTTCGTTAGGTAAAAATGTTGGTAAACCTAACTTGTTATCAAAATACCAAGTGATTCATTTTCCTCCCTTATAAAAAGTCACAACCTCTCCTCATTCCTCACACCTCTCAAACCAATTAGTTTCAACCAATATCTACCCATATAGATTTCCAAAATCCATACCCTAGACCTTGAATCCTCCCTTTGGTTAGAAATCCTTACAAGGAATTCTTTTGGTACAAACCAAAAGTAGTTACTGGATTAAGTTGTAACATCTTCTCTCATGATTTTTAGTTTTATTTTTATTATCCAACCCCTCATATCTTATTATTTGATTCTCGAATAAAAAACCATATCCTCAATATAATAGTATGTTTTATTCTATGGGTAATACCTACACTTACACATACATACATTTAATGGGTATTGAACAAATTGTGTCTGTGTATAGTGAAATACTTCCCCACAAAACAACGATTGTTCATTTCACTTTACCAACTTTCATAGTTGGACATTATGATGGAAAATATATTTTTATATGATGTAAATGATATTTATTAATTATTTATTATAATATAATCCTTTTATAATGCACAACTTTAATAATTTCCATTTTTCATTAATATGATAACATCGTTTGAGGAAGTATGGACTACCGCCCCCTCAAAGTAATGTGATTCATTCACATGATCCATGGAATGAATAAAGTATGATTATAATTAAAAATATATAAAATAAACAACCTCTTTATGATATAAATAAAATAATTACCTTTTTAGAAATATACTATATTTATCTATATCAATTTCTTTATTACCCTTTCACACACTTAAAAAGTGACAACGTCGCTCATAGATGTGTGGGCTACTGCCTCCTCGACATGATGTGATTCGTTTTACACCACAATAATTATATATATAAGTATATATGATTAAATAATACTGTATTTATGTTATATTGGTCATTCTAGAATTATTTGGTGTTACTTACCTTCTTTTCATAATGATCATTGAAAAATAAGAGCGTCACTCATGCATGCGTACGACCTACCATCACCATGATTGTAACGTTGGTTCATTTTTTATAACCATGTTTAATGATTTTTTTAATGGTAGAATTAATGGACGAATATGATAGTTATTTCATCATTATTTTTTTATAGATGTCATATAATGACCCCTTTGACAATAGTTGACCTACCAATGTTGTTTTTGACGCATAATCCGAATTTGGTGTTAACAGCCGATGTAAACAGAATTGTTTAAGTAGTTGTATACAACATAGTATAAAGTGAAATAAAAGTAATGTTAATAAATGAAAAAATTTCTCAAGAAATTATAAAATTAACATAATTTTAATATATAGCAATTAAAAGGATGTTCACCCAAAATGAAACTCAATGTAAGGTATTTACATATAACTTTTTACATCTATGAGATAAATGTCATGTTCGCCATTTAATTATTTTGGGCGGTGTTTCTACTACCCATTTTGATATATTATATCATTAATTATTTTATCTTTATGGTATTTAAAATATTCATTCAATATTATTCCTTAATCGGGATTATGCTTTAAATTGTTTTAGAGTGTTATGGGTCACTTTGGGATGTTTAAAGATTATTTTCCTTATGACTAGTACTAATGATCTTTCAATGGAATTTCCATTCTAGGATATTATATATCCAATTTTCAATAAATCCATTCATAATTATGTGGTTATTCATGAACATTTTCATGTATTAGTACTATTTTTTCCACTCTATAGTCCTCAAAAAATTTTAGAAAATGTTATTAAGAAAACTCAACTTTATTTATCTCTTTAGTCAGAGAACCTGTTTTCTTCTAAAACCCATTTTTTAACAAAAAAAATCAAAAATGTTTTTAAAATGATTTGGTAACGGAGTTTTTACCCCTTTTTTCTTTTAACATTGTTTTCAAAGGAGTCTTCTCATCAATTTATGAGTAATTAATTTTTTTAACCTTTAACAATGAAAAAAGAATGTTCTTTTACGTCATATGAAAACTAAAGATTTTACCACCATAATTTATTTGAAGATTCATTTTCATGTATCAAAGGATAATTTTTAAGGAAAATGTTTTTAAAATTGATTTTTAGAGAAAATATTTTCCAAAAGGTTTTTCATAATAAAAGAATATTTTCCTCAAGGATTTTTTTAAAATAACATTTTGTAGTATTTCTATTCCTCATAAACAATAAACATTTATTTTTACTCGACTAGAGATTTCTTTATTGATACCATTCTTATTATTCCTCCGGGTGGCTTATTATTGATTTGTCCAAGGATAATATTCACATTGACTTATTTGAATCATTTGTTATTCCCCTTGAAATATTCAGTCTTCAATGATCATTGAACATTTAATTTCCCCTTAATTATCCATTTCACTCATAATGTATATTAATATTACCTAAAACCTATACCATTTTAAATACAATGTCCACAATAATAGTTATTTTATAATTTGGGAAAATATTGATAATTTCATATCCTTTATTCAATACAGATATTTGATAAGGCATATTATTTATATTGATTATCTGATATGATGAATGATTTGGATATGCAATGACGGGAGGAGCCCAAAATTTATATAGGTCCTCAATGAATCGATAGGTTCTCATGAGAAAAATTAGTTTCAGAAATTAGAATTTTTTAAACCGTCTTGTGAAAGTTATTGATGGTATAGGTTTTCATGTGCCTCAAACATGATGTCTATTAAGAAATCATTTTCCACATTTAGTTTTAGTTATTATTCATCCATGATATTTTACATCGACATATCTATGGATACATTTCATTTTATGTTATTTAGAAAGAATGTGTTTCATTTCTTACCTTTCCATATTTATTTTTCTTTATCTAGTTATTTCAATAGATGTGTTTTCAGTTATTACCATTCCATAATATTTATGAACTTCCTTCTTATTTTATTGATTATATAGTGAACTTCCTTCTTAGTTTATTGATTATATGGAATGCGATTTCAGTTATTAACCATGTCATAATTATTATTCTCATTGAATCATTATTATTTATTCTATATGATTCCCTTACTAAGAATTCGAGATCATCCTTTTTATGTTCATTTCCCTAGGAATCCAAGAAGCATACTTTGAAATATATACACGGATTTACTAGATAGATTAGATTTATCCTTGAAGGTATTTATTTAGAAAGAATAAAAAAGTATGTTTTAATTCGTGTATTATTTTCTCATGAATGTGTCTCATTTACCAAGAAAACTAAACTCTCGATCCTCCGGGATTTAATTCCTTGTAATATTTCCAATATAATCTTAGTAGACACTGACTATGGGCCTTCCGGGGTCAGGTTACTACTATTGGTATCAGAGGAAGTTTAGTATCATCCTTGGGAACTAGATTTACTAAAACATAGGTTATAGAACATATAAATAAGGTATAATTTGAGGATAAGTACAGAATAAAATCCTATAATTTTGGTAAGGTAGAGATTATGTGGTTTTTTCTAGCAATACATCCATGTCGTTATAATATAAGTGTATGTGGTTCTGATACATATGTAGCTCAGATTAATTACTATGACAAGGTATTTTGAGCCTAACTTGGGGTAACCTGGTATACAACAATGGGCCTTACTGCACAACTACTTTGACATTCCTAGGGGATATGTTTAGGATAATTTATAATTTCTTTAAAAACAACCATGAAGGATTTTGACAATGAATAACCTAGGTTAAAACTAGGGTGTTTATATTGAAAATTGGGTATCATGATTTAAAAATCCAATAAATTATATTATGGATAAACTCTAGACTAAGGAAATATTTATGAGGAAATAAGTGGTTGAAGTATTTATGTATTTGGTTTGAATTGAAATATTTAGTTAAAAGTCCATTTTACAATTAACCTAATTTAAAGGATTTCCATCATATTTATTATAGGAATTATATAATTTTTTTTAGAAATGAATGACCTGTAAGCTGGGTGATAACCAATCAAATCTGGCAAGGCTGCGGGTCTTAAACCCATGACCAAATGATGATAAGGGTTTTTTTCCGACCCTTAACCTATGATATTTCCAGGTTATTTTTTCATTGTTTTTAGTTAAACAATTTGATGAATAAATTTTAATAATAAACCATTAGTTTCACTTTTTAGGATTAGATATCAATCTATTAACCATATTGGTTTTGGAAGATAGCTAATGAAAATAGTTATAAATTTCACTCTTTTATAGGCCTCTCGATCCTTTAAATGTTTATTTTAGTGCTTCGGGCATAAAAAAAATAATTATTGGTAATTAATTTCTTAGAGTAAAGGAATGAATTATAATTTGATCAAAGAAAATACAAAATTTAGTATTTTTTCATATGAAATTGAAACCTATCATGTAAGATTATTTCATTATATTCTTTAGTAGTAAAATAATTACCAAAAATTAGGAAAATGTCTTAAAAATTAATTTTTTCCTAATACATTAATTTCTATTGAATATGTGGTCTTATAAATCATCACAGATTTAAGGCTTTGAGGTCCTCAACTTTCCATTGATCATTCACTTGTTTGTGATTGATGAACCCATTCACTCCTTATAAATATTTACATTTTTCCTACAAGTACGTGTCTCTACATTACACTGATTTTCTCCTAATAGAGACCTAGTTACATGGTAGTACATGTGACCTATATACTTTTTATTCTCTTTTATAAAGGATGATTTATAAACCCTTCTCTGGATGTGGGATCTCAAACATTGGAAGTATCAAACAGTATATCACCATGATCGAGTTTAAATTGTGAGGATGTAATTTAAATATGGTGGGGAGAATGTTATGAACTGAAAATCTAAAGTAAGAACCTCTTATTCAATAGCATGTATGACACATGACACCTAACATGTAAGGTAATATAATATCTTGATACTTTATAAAATATTTACTATTTAAAATAGATTCTATGTATTTCAATACATGCAACACTGTGTTAGCTTGTGTTTCATGCAAGACATGCCTTCCTTGATAGATTATGTTACATTCAAGAGTGGACTTCCTCGATTGCTTGTGTTGCATGAAAAAATGAACTTCTTTGATAGCTTCCATTACACACAACACCTATTTTCACCAAATAATAATGTATTATTAAAGTATTATTATTTAATATAATATGATATAACCTAGCCGTTATGTTAGTAGTTATAAATAGTATTAACTAACTTATGAAACTTTATGGTTTATATAAATATAAAATGAATTCATTGGTTACTAACTAATGATAAATGAAAATAAGAACCAATAGGATAAAAATAAGAAATATTATTATTTATATACATCCAAAGGAGTTTTGTATTAATAAACATAGTTAATCAAAATTAATGAATTATTTTAATGAAATATATACTTTATATATTAAATAATTTTTTTTATATTAATACATTATGTGTGATATGCATAATATTAGAATAAACCCTATTTTACATATAAAACCTATATTTTTATAAAGGCAATTTTACCACCTTTTAATAGAGAAACCATTTTAATATATAATTTTGACAGTTTAATTTATTTAATATGTGAAAATAATCTTAATCATGGAAATAAAAATATAAGAATTATTTTAGGGTGAATTTTTGATATTTTTCTGAAACATTTCATATTTAATAAATAGTTCAAAATAATGAATTTTAGTTTAAAATTTATTTTTTATCTAATTTATTTATAAGGTTAAATTATATTTCTAATTGATTTTAAAGTTTAATTAGATAATATTTTTATAAATTTATAAAATGTATATCATTGGAATAAATTTTAATTTTAAAATTTATTATAAAAAATATAAAACTTTTATACCATTTTACCTTAAAACATGCATTGTCGTCACATCTTCAGGATTAAATTTAAATTAATTACTACCACTTCTAGGATTTGAATTTGTAAAAATGGATTCCATATTTGGAATAAAAATAATCTCTAATTTCTAATTTGACCAAATTAGATTTTTATAAAAATATTAGTGAAAGTGATTAAAATTAATTAAAATTATTAAGGTCAAATTAAGCTTAATAAAGGGCTAAAACTTTAACTTAAGGGGCCAAATGACCTAGAAACTTCTCCAAAACACATTTTATGGACATAGTTAGGACATTAGACTTCCATTTTTGAATTTTTTTGGTTTTTTATGAAATTTTTTTGGTTAAAACATGGGTACACCTAACTTGATTTCAAAAGACCAAGTGATTCATTTTCCTCCCTTATAAAAGGCCGTCACCTCTCCCCATTCTTGACACATCTCAAAACACTTATATTTGAAAAATATAATCCCATATAGATTCACAAAATCCCTCCACTTTAACTTTAAGCCTCCATTTTAGTATAAATATTTCCAAGGAATCCTTTTGGTAGAAACCAAAAGTAGTTTCCCGATTAAGAGGTAATGTCTTCTCTCAAGCTTTCTAGTTTTATTTCCATTCTCCAACCCCTCATATATTATTATTATATTATTATATAACAACACACTTATCCATAATATACTATTATTTTGTTATTCTAAGGTTATACCTACACATACACACACTCCATTCCAATGGGTAACGAACATATTGTTTTTGTGTACGACAAACTACTACCTCACAAAATAATGATAGTCCATTCTCCTTTACCAACATTCATGGTTGGAAATTATGATAGACACTATATTTATATATTATATATATGGTATTATTATTTATTTATACTTATTTAATTATTTTATAACACATATCTTTATTACCTTCCAATTTTTTAATATGATAACTTTGTTTGAGGAAGTGTGGATTACTGCCCCCTCAAAGCGATGTGATTTGTTCACACGATCCATGGAATGTATAAATGATGATTATAAATAAAAATATGTGACATAAAAAAACATTATATTATATTAATGAAATAATTACCTCTCTATATATATACTATATATATATATCATTTTCTTAATTACCCTTTCACACACTTAAAAAGTGATAATGCCTTTCGTGGACATATGGACTACCGTCTCCTCAACACGATGTGATTCATTTTACATCACAATAATTCTGTATAAAAGTATATATGATTTAATAATATGTTATTTATGATATAATGATCATTTTGGAAAGATATGGTGTTACTTAACTTATCCCCATAACAATCATTTAAAAATAAGAGCATTACTCATGCGTACGTACAACCTACCATCTCCATTATTGTAAAGTTGGTTCGTTTTACATAACCATATTTAATTATTTATTTTAAATGAATAATTAATGAAAAAATATGAAAATTATTTCATTATTATTATTTTTTATATGTTATATAATTACCCCTTTAACCATAGTTGACCTACCAATGTTATTTTTGATACATAATCCGAATTTTTTCTAAACGACCAACGTAAAAAAAAAATTTCAAGTAGTTGTATAAAACATATTATAAAGTGAAATAAAATTAATTATAAACTTGAAAAAGTTTCTCAATAAATTATAAAATTAAAATAAGTTTATTATACAAGAAGTTAATGGATGTTCACCCAAAAGGAAACTCAAGGCAATGGATTCTCATCTCACTTTTTACTTCTATGAGATAAATGTCATATGAAAAAATTGATTATTTTGTGTGGTGTATATACTACCCATTTTGATATATAATATCATTAATTATTTTATCGTCATTGTATTTGAAAATTCCATTCAATATTATTCCTTCATGAGGCATATTATTTAAAAAATATTTATAAGTTGTATGGGACACCTTGGGATATTTAAAGATTATTTTCCTCAATTATAGTACTAATGATCTTGTAATGGAACTTCCATTAGAGGAAATTGTATAACAACTTTTCAACAAACCTTTTAATTATTATCTAGTAATTCATGACTATTTTCTAGTATTAGTACCATTTTTACACACTTTGGTACTAAATATGTTTTAGAATTTTTTAAGAAACCCAACATTATTTATCTATTTTGTTGGAGAACCTGTTTTATTTTAAAAATCATGTTTTAATAATATGTTTTCAAAAATATTTTTAATATTATTTGGTAAATACATTTTTATCCTTTTTGTCTTTTACCGTTGTTTTTAAAGTAATATTCTTTTCACTTTTAAAATAATTTATTTTTCTAACATTTAACCGTGCAAATAGAATGTTCTTTTACTTCGCACGATAAGTACGGATTTACATATCATCATTTCATTGAAGCATCATGTCTAAAAGGTTACTTTATAAAGAAATTTTTTTCAAAAGTGATTTTCAAAGAAAATTTTTTCCAAAAGGTTTTCATAATCATAGGATATTTTCCCCAATTTTTTTGAAGATCATTTTATAGCATTTCTATTAATCAGCATCAACGGAAACTACAAAAAAATTAGGTTTATCCAATACTAGGACTTTCACTACGCTAACTAAAAATGATGTTAAAGACACCCCTTGTCAGCACTAAAAAACATTATTAAAGGAGGTCTTTAATAATGATAAAAAACCTTGTTAAAGGGGGGCCTTTATCAGCACTTTTAAAAAAGCACTGATAAATGTGATATTTTAACAGCACTTGTAAAAAAACACTATTAAATGGGGGTCCTTATCAGCACTTTTTTAGAAGTGCTGATAAAGACCCCTCTTTATCAATGCTTTTTTAGTAGCACTGATAAAGTTATACATAAAAAAATCATTAAGAATAATATATTAATATATAAATATATTTATATTGATATAAATATAATATATATTTTTTAAAATATGTTTTAGATAAGGTGAATAGAATTTTACCCTTAATATATAATATATTTTGTGAAAATGTATTACAAAATAAATAAAAAAAATATTTTTAATTAATAATTTTGTTATTATTTCTGATTAATAGTCATTTAATATCAATTTCAAGATAGAAAATTAAAAAAATAATAAAATATCTAAAATAAGTTAAAAACGTACCTCAAACTTCAAACCGTCATAACTTTTGATCTGGGTGTCAATTTATGCTCTACCACATATCAAATAAATTTTATTTAAGAGATCTACACCCTTAGTGACAATGGTAAACCTCTATCACATGTTTAAAGGCCAAAAATCTCATAAGATATCAAAAATAGAGTTTTTAGTCATGGTACCCTGATTTTTTGACATTTAATGGATTTTCAACCTATTTTAAGGGGGACTTATTGACTTTTTTGGTGGTAACTATTTTTATTCCTAGGTATTTCATTTATATTGATATTATGGTTTTGAGATTTTATCATTTTTAATAATTTAATGTTATTTATAATTAAATATATTCATGTTTCTTATGTTTAATTATAATAAATCACTCATATAAATACATATATAATCATATTTTTTTAAAAATGTATATTCTAATATATGTAAATAAAAAAATATTCTAAAGATGTATTTAAAATAATATCTAGCCATTTTTATATTATATATACATATACATATGTGTGTATTAATAAAGAGATATATATAGATTATATTATATTATATATGAAAGAATATAATATATAATATATTTAAATAAATATAAATATATATATCACACACACACATATATATTGTATAAATGTATTTTAAAATAATTATATATATATATATGTAAATAAATATATATATATATATATAAACAGAAATTTCCTTAAATAGACATCAAAACAGCATAGTGTAGTGGTAAAGGTGTTCTGTCTTCGAAGGAGAGGTGTATGGTTTGAATCCATTAAGATGCGCATAAGGATTGAAATATACAAAGTGATGTTAAGGTGGCATGGTGAAAAGAACTGATAAAGGGGTGGTGGAGCACTATTAAAGGCTTCATGGAAGCGCGGATAAAGGGGGTCTAGCTCATAGGTTTCCAAAAAAATATAATTTTACCCCATTTAACAGTGCTGCCTTTATCATCACTAAAAAATTGTTATTAACGGCCCCCTTTAACATCACTAAAAAGTGTTGTTAAAGGACCCTTTTAATAGTGTTTTTATCATTGTTAAAGGGGGACTTTAACAGTGCTTTTTTATCCATGATAAAATTTTGAACTTTTAACCACACTCATATTGTCAGTGTTTTATTAGAATTGATAAAGGACTATTCTAGAACTTTTAAAAGACTATTTTGTAGTAGTGAACCCTTTATTTTTACTCCACTTAACATTTTTTTGTATTGATATCATCTGTACTCTTCCTTTGAATGATTTATTATTGATTTATCTATGGATAGTATTCAAATTCACTTCGTTGAATTATTTTTCATTCCCCTTGAAATATTCAGTCTCATTTGATCATTGAACATTGAATTTACCCCTAATTATTAATTTCATTCATCATGGATGTTACTATTTATTAAACCAGATACCATTATACATATGATTTCTACTTTGACAGTTATTTTATTATTTTAGAAAATATTGATAATTTCATCTTCATTATTCAATACAGATATTTGATAAGGCATATTATTTATTTTGATTATTCAATTTAAGGAATAATTTTGAAAATAAATGATGGGAGGAGACTAAACATTATATATATCCTAGATGCATCGATAGGTTCTCATGAGGCAAATTTTTTTTGAAAATCAGAATATTTTAAACGTCATGTGAAACGTCTTGATGATATAGTTTTTCATGTGCCTTAGACATGAAATCCATTAAGAAAGAATTTACCTAATTTAGTTTCATTTATTATTCATCCATGAGATTTTTTGTCAACATATCTATGGATACACTTCATTTGTAATTATTTAGATAGCATGTGTTTTATTTTCTTACCTTACCATATTTCTTTTTTCTTGTATAGTTATTTTAATGTCATGTGTTTTCATTTATTACCTTTTCATGTTGTTTATGCACCTCTTTCTTAGTCTATTGATTATATGGCATGTGAATTCAGTTATTCACCACCGTCATCACCATTATAATTTTATTATTAGGACAAAAGGATATAATAAAGGAGAGAATCTATGACCTAAGGAGGCCTAAAGTAATGCATGCCAAGGGCATCAACCAGCATCAAGTTCACCCCCTCGTGTTTATGTAAGAAAGCATCAGAAAAGAAACTAAACAGGGTACCAAGTGCAGCCAGGGAGGCCAAATAGTCTGCCACTTTGTTCCCCTCCCACCAAGTGTGGGTGACCATAATTTTGTCTCTTAGGGGGGGGGGGCTTACATTGCTGAATGATGTATGAGATTGACCAGGGTATGGAGCCTTTACCAAGTAAGTCATCATAGATAATACTAGAATCAGTCTCCACATGGGAAATAGAAATGGCACGTTCCATGAAGATGGAAAGACCTGAGAGAACATCTCTAGCCTCCGCTCGAACAGAATTGCCACTCCCAAAGTGAGTTGTGAATGCCAAGAAAACACGTCCCCTAGCATCAAAAACCACCCCACCGCCACGCATGTCCCCCAGGACATAGGACCCATCCATGTTGAGTTTCAGGCTGAACTCAGGAGGAACTCATCGAACCCAAATTCCCATGGAAATAAAAGGAAGAACTGCAGCCACAGGGACACCCAACAAGCGAATGGATAGAGCCTCCATCCATTTACCAGAATGGATAATCAACTCAACCATCATATACCGAACTCTACCCACAATGGACCTACCACTGGAACTAATCCCCTCGAACCTGGCTTGGTTCCTATCTTGCCATAAGCACCACCAGCCCATGTTAATGACTAAGGACTGTGCCATGTTTTCCACCTCTGAACCCTCGGACCCCTGAAACCAGCGCTCCAGGAAGACATCAATGATGGACACCTGCGGAGAGTAATCTGTAAAAACCCCAATGGTACCCCAAACCATGCTCTCCCAAACCCCTTCAAGAAAAAATATTGCTCGTGTTCTCTTCTTTTCTATCAAAACAACACTGACAACAGGAGGCCATGGAGATACTTAGGCGTTTGACATTAGAATTAGACTCTACAATATTGTTTCGAATTCTCCAGGTGAGAATGTTGTGTTTAGCAGGGATTTTTTTGCACCAAAATATCACATTCCTTCTATTATACTGATCCTGGGAGACGGTCATCCTACGATATTCCTTCGAGTTAAATTTCCCTGAGAAAGATGGGGTAAAAACACACATATCCTACTCTGAGGTAATGAGAATGGAGTCAAACAGTTTTTGTTGAGACATATTCAAAACTGATCTTAAAAATGCTGGATAGTGGTTCGATTCCTTGAAAGAGATCATAGGAGCAGGACACCTGGGAAAGGCATGCATGTTACCCGACCAGTTGTGAATCCAGTAAATTATGTTGCCTTCACCAATGATCCATTGCGAATGAGGAAGGAGGTTAGAAATGATACTACACACAGAGGACCATAAGGAAAACCCATTTGTGGAAGGAGAAGCAGAACTAGTTCATTGCTTTTGGGACATATGTTTCCCCCACAAGGTACTCTCCTTGATAATCCCCTAGGCGATCATCACATGCATGAACTGGATTATGACCACCAAGCTATTGACAATGATCACTCCCTCACGAATTGGCCTTTCCATCTTCCTCCATGAGACCCAATGTCTCTTCCCCTATGAATGGGCATCCCAGAAGAAATGATCAAGGATCGTATCAATGGAATGTATGAAACCCTTCGACACATTAGAGGCGTCAAGAGCAAGCACTGGAATTGCTGAAAAAACGCTGCTGACAAGAGAGATGTGGCTGCCGAAGGATAGGAAGTGTTTTTTTTCAGTTGATAATACAACCAGTGATTTTGTGCATCACATTATCGAAGTCCCTAATACAGAGTCTACCTAGAGACACCGGGGTGTTGAGATACTACATGGGGAAGACTCCACACTGCATGTTCAAACTGATACTTAGATCACGCAATCTTGTTTCATAGCATGAATCAGAAACATAAAAGATTCTCTTCTCTCTGTTGATGATATGGCCACTCCAAGAGAAATATTCCTCTAATAATTTGTTAATTACTTATATAGAGCACTTCCATAAATTCATGAAGATAACTGTATCATCAGCAAACATTAAGTGCGACGTGGAATAGAGCCTAATCTTTCTACAAAAGGGAATGATGACCCCATCAGAAATTCCCTTGTTGATCAACCTACTAAGGGTATCTTGCATGAGAATAAAGATACTCTGAGACAGAGGGTCACCTTGTTGTAGACCTTGGATGGCCTTGAAAAAGCCGTGAATAATCACCATGAATGAAACAGTCATCCATGAGGAGATAACTCATCTGAAGATGAGGTCAGAGGCCCAAGATGAAAAAACCCATCTTTGTAAGGACCCTATTGATAAAACCCCACTCCATCATATCCTACGCCTTTCTCATGTCCAACTTAATGGCCATGTTGGAACCTCGATATTTGAAGTTAAGATCTTTCAGCATTTCTTGCACCAGTTCCACCACACCCTAAATGGAAAGTTCCTTCACAAACCCATTATTCTCCATGGAAATCCACCTGGGAAGATGTCTGTACAACTGCCTGTTGAGGACAGATGAAAAGATTTTTTAAGGGAAATTGACCATGCTTATAGGAAGACAATGGTGGAGAGTGGATCTTTGATCTTTGGGAGAAGCACGATGGTCATAGCTGAGGCTATCCAAGGAAGGCCACCCCCACGGATGAAGTCCTGGATGGTGTGGATGATATAACTCGTAAAAACCTCCCAAGAGCCCCTGTAGAGGGATCCAGAGAACCCATCGGGACCTGATGCACTCTCTAGATCTAGGCTTAGCATTGCCTCATGAATCTCCTCCTTCGTGGGAATACCTTCTAGCAGGATGTTGTCCTGGGTAGACATGAGTCTTGGAATCCACTCCCATAATGAGGCTTCCCCAGAGGGATACCCTTGGGCCATGAACTCAGATGGACCAGCAAGAAGATCCTTAAAATGAGAAATATCCAATCCCCTGACCACCTCTCTGTCATATCTGAAAGATTCATCCACCAGAGCTAGGTTTGGTTTGATAGAACACCTCCTCTCTTGAATGAACACATAGAAAAAAGTGGTATTCTTGTCCCCTTCCTTGAGCCATTTGACCTGCAAGCCTTCCCTTTCCTTTCACTCCTGCGAGAGAACCATGACCGCCATGTTTTTTCTTTTCTCCACAATATCTCCCAAAATAGAGTCGTCCTCGAGCTCTTCAAGGCTATCCTCAAGCCGATCGACTTCAAGAATGAGCGCATACAACTCCTAATCCAAAGAAGGAAGGGACCGAGCCCAGATTTGATGTTCCTGCTAGAGGCGCCATCAATTGGAATGAAAATCCAGCCAGGAGTGGCCCTGAGACGGTTCGGCCCAGATGTTACTAACCAACCAATGATATCCAGGGCAAATCGACCACTGGCTAGAGAAGTGGAACATCTCCTGCAAAACCTCCCTCCTGCTCAAGGATAACAAGAGCGGGGAGTGATCAGAGATGCTATGAGTCAAGTTGGCCACCATTGCATTTGAAAACAAGTAAATGTCCTGGATGTTCGCAATACAATGGTCGAGTATAATCTTTATTTGATTTTCACCCTTGTGGTTGTTGCACCATGTAAATGGGTCTCCTGAATATCCTAAGTCCGACTACCCTTTGTGAGCTATGAATTGAGAGAAGGACATGCTAGACCTTCTTGGAATGTCCCTATAACCCTTCTTCTCATCTGGGAGGGAAACAATGTTAAACTTCACCCCACCACCCAAAGATGGCCTCCAGGATTAAAATCATTCAGATCGGACCACAAAACATTCCTTCTCTGAGCATCACAGCTTCCATAGACAAAGGAGGCAAAAAGAGAGTCCCACCAAACGTAATTTTTATAGTGATATACTGGACTCCCGTAAGGACCATGTGCATAGTAACTTCCCTATGCCAGAAAATCAATATATGTTTGTTAATCGGGTTCACATGCATGGAAGAATGCATTTTCACCTTACGAGTGAACTCAGAAATCTTAGTAGGGGCCTATTTGTGTTCGAGGATCACTTCCATTTTGGCTTTGTGTCTTTTAAATTCTGAGGATATAAAATATGTTTTCACCCTTTCCCCAACACCTCGGGTGTTCCAGATGAGAATTGGAATCATTGCAATAAGAGAGGACTGGATTTGGCCCCAGGCGTTGTGGTCTCTTCCAAGAGGAGTGAAGGACATTCCCTATCCAACATCTTCTTTAACATCAACCTTGTACGCACCCTCGGACTCATATCGGAGAGATCTGAGGATTTTGAGAGGAACCTAGAAGAGGGATTAGGGGATTTTCACCTCACCTCGCAGGGTGGAAACCCAACCTGGGGACCCAATTCCACTAGCACATGAGTGCCATACGTAACAGAGAATGATGAACTAGCACTAGGAACTAAGGAAGCTGACTTTGCGAGAGCCCAGTCACCGAAGGATTTCCGAGCTCTGTTTGGTCTCCTCCTGGGACTAGGGTGAGAATCCAATGAAAGGAGGTCAACTCCCTGAACCCCATCAACCTTGTCCCATAGCGCATGGCGAGATTCTAGAGATGAAAAGGAAATGGGCCAGAAAGAAGCAGTCAGGGCCCTCATGGGGGACCGCAAGAAGAATTCCAGCAATGCCCCTGTGAGCAGCAACTGAGAGGAAGCCCATGCCCACTCAAGAGACACCAAAGAACCTGGCCAGTTGCCACTTGGATTGGGGGAAACCAGATCCATAAAATGGAGCACCTCCGAGCTAGGTGATGGTGAAAGGGTCCGCAGCAGCGGACATGCCACTGGGGTGAGGGAAGGAGAGCCAGACGCCAGGAAAGTGGGAGAGGGCATGCAGCAGGAGGGAGAAACAGGAGAAAAGGAGACATCTGAGGGAACAGGCTGAACTGAGGTAGAACCGGACCACTCACAATGTTGAGGGAGCAGAACGCCAAGCATTTAGACACTGTAATTAAATAGGGGGCCACTAAGGTGATGTTTCCTATAGCTCAGGGCCGAATGACCCTGGAGAAGACATGATGAATAGAACCTAGGAAACCCTGGGTAAACAATGTTTAGGGACTAGTCTGCGAAATCCTGAAACTTCAGATAGAGCTTCTCTAGGATCAGAAGAGAGAGATCAAGATCAATGCAGATCCAAGACATCATAGTTTCCTCCCAACGGCGGGTGTGCTCATCCACAGAGAGAAAACCCCCCAATGAATCACCAAAGGCCCTGAAGAAGGTTCCATTCTGGAATGGAAGAGGGATCGTTGGAAGGCTGATCCATAACATAGCCCGCGAGCTTTCTTTCCCTCTATGAACCTCCATAGACTAGCGCGAAAGAATGAAATGACATTGACCCATCACCCGAGGGGCCTTGCACCAAGCCTGAACGAAATCCACCTCAGATGCAAGAACAAGACAGAATGACTTCTGATGAATCACCGAGATGCGAGCCGCCGCTTGCAAACCCCAGGAGGCCATGAACTACTAGAAAGCCGAGAGGTGAGAAATACCTGCACCAAACCTCACCACAAGAGTCCATTTCAAACCAACTGAAGCAGCGGTGAAGGCTGATGCAGGGGCGTCTACTGACAGGTGAGAACTCTCCCTCAACTCCGAATGAGAAAACGGATCAATATCCTGGAAACAAGGGAGAGCAGTGCTAGAGGCCTCCCCGCACAGAGCCTCCTTGAAGGACACCATTGGGCGCCGCTAATGAGGAAATGATCCTAGGGACCCCTAGGGGGAAGGGGAGGAGATTTCTGCCAGAGGCCTCGAGCCTGGATCGATCGCCGGAGCCAATGCCGCCGAAGGTTCGGGGGCGAATGAAGAAACGGTCAGAAAATATTCAAAAATCGTGAGCACGTGGGGCGTGTTCTTTGGGAAGGCCATTTCCTTTAAAATTCACTTTTCAGTTATTCACCATTTCATAATTATTATTCTCATTGATTCGTTATTTCTTCCACTATATTTTGACCTTACTAATCATTTTATCTCACCTTTATTATATTTATTTACCTAGGAATCCATGAACCATACTATGCAAGATATGTAGGGATTTACTAACTAGATTAGAGTTATCCTCAAAGATATTTATTTATAAAGAAGAAGAAAAATATGTAGTAATTAGGTTATTATTTTCTCATGTATAAATCTATTTTACCGAGACTGCTAAACTCGTAGTCCTTTGGGATTTAATTCCTTGTAATCATGTCAATGCAAAAGTAGTAGACACCAGCTTTGGGCCTTCTGATGTTGGGTCTCTACAGATCTCCTCTTAGAGACGCTTGGGTTAGTCTTTTGAGAAGACCAGAACCTCTAATATGTGTATATAGATGTTAAGAAGATAAATGGGTAGGGTTTGGTCGATCTAGAATGATCAAATTGGTGTAAGGAAGTGAGGTAGAAAGATCCCCATTATAATTTAGGTGGGGCATTTTAGGAAACTCCCAAAATATTAAATTAATATATATTAATTTTAAATTAAAAATTTATTAAAAGTGAGTTATTTAAATCCTAATATGAGTATGGGACTATATCCTCTCAAAAAAAAGTTTTTAGACATGTTTAG
Source organism: Viscum album (assembly GCA_963277665.1). Lineage (NCBI taxonomy): Eukaryota > Viridiplantae > Streptophyta > Magnoliopsida > Santalales > Viscaceae > Viscum > Viscum album. Next base: position 944,952,884 of record OY728148.1, read on the forward strand.
TTTATAATGTATACCTTATCATTTGTCATTAACCCTTAGTTAAACCCTTTAACTCTTACCATGTCAAATTATTTTACTCTTTAGGGATAATATAGTTACGATAAAATGGTAAACGAAACCCAAATGGATAACTGATGATATATTTAACATTATTGTAGTTATTTGGCCAAATTTATATTTTTATGAATTTTATATCATTTAATAAAATATTATTTATTTTAAAGTATATGTTTTTTCATTTTTGATACTATTCAATATTTGTCTTTTTAAAAAATATCATAACTTCATGATAACTTTGTACCAACACCAATAATATATCACTAACATTTCTAAATTTTCTATAAAATTCATGGATGTCATTAATTATGTCAAATTTTATTTATTTAAATGTTTTTAATATTATTTATTTTTTATTTCCATTAATTAATCAATTACTACGTCATTAATTAAATTATTTCTTCTCTAAAAATTATATATTAATCTATTAACCATATTGGTTTTTGAAGATATCTAAAGAATATAGTTAGAATTTTCACTCTTTTATAGGCCTCTCGATCCTTTAAATGTTTCTTTTAGTGCTTCGGGCATAAAAAATCATTAGTGGTAATTAATTTCTAGGAGTAAAGGAATTAATTAGAATTTAATCAAAGAAAAACCAAAATTTAGTATTTTTTCATATGAAATTGAAACCTATCATGTAGGAATATTTTATTATATTCTTAAGTAATAAAATAATTACCAAACATTAGGAAAATGTCTTATAAATAAATTTTTTTCCTAATATATTAATTTCTATTGAATCTGTGGTCTTCTAAATCATCACAGATTTATGGTTTTGAGGTCCTCAACTTTCCATTGGTCGTTCACTTGTTTGTGATAGATGAACCCATTCAATCCTTATAAATATTTACATTTTTCCTGTAAGTACGTATCTCGACATTACACTGATGTTCTCCTATTAGTGACCTAGTTACATGGTAGTACATGTGACCTATAAAATTTTTATTATCTTTTATAGAGGATGACTTATAAACCCTTCTCAGGATGTGGGATTTAAAACTTAGGATGTATCAAACAGTCTATCACCATGATCGAGTTTAAATTGCGAGGATGTAATTTAAATAAGGTAGGGAGAATGTGATGAACTGAAAATCTAATGTAAGAACCTCTTATTCAATTGCATGTATGACACACGAAACCTAACATGTAAGGTAATATAATATCTTGATTCTTTATAAAATATTTACTATTTACAATGTATTTCAATACATGAAACACTGTGTTAGATTCTGTTTCATGCAAGACATGCCTTCCGTGATAGATTATGTTACATGCAAGAGTGGCCTTCCTCGATTGCTTTTGTTACATGCAAAAATGACCTTCCTTGATAGATTCCATTACACAGAAGACCTATTTTCACCAAATAATAATGTATTATTAAAATATTATTATTTAATATAATATGATATTACCTAGCCGTTATGTTAGTAGTTATAAATAGTATTAACTAACTTATAAAAATTTATGGTTTATATAAATAAAAAATGAATTCATTGGTTTCCAACTAATGATAAATGAAAATAAGAACCAATTGGATAAAAAAAGATATACTATTATTTATATACATCCAAGGGAGTTTTGTCTTAATAAACATATTTAATTAAAATTAATGAATTATTTTAATGAAATATATACTTTATATATTAAATAATTTTTTTATATTAATACACTATGTGTGATATGAATAAGATTAGAATAAACCCTATATTACAAATGAAACCTATATTTTTATAAAGGCAATTTTACCACCTTTTAATAGAGAACCCATTTTAAAATAGAATTTTGAAAGTTTAATTGATTTAATATGTGAAAATAAACTTAATATTAGAAATAAAAATATAATAATTATTTTAGGGTGAATTCTTGATATTTTTCTGAAACATTTCATATTTAATGAATAGTTAAAAATAATGAATTTTAGTTTAAAACATAGTTTTTATCTAATTAATTTATAAGGTTAAATTATATTTCTAATTGATTTTAAATTTTAATTAGATAATATTTTTATTAATTAATAAAATGTATATCATTGGAATAAATTTTAATTTTTAAATTTTTTATAAAAAATAGAAAACTTTTATACCTTTTTACCTTAAAAACATGCATTCTCATCACATCTTCGAGATTAAATTTAAATTAATTTCTACCACTTCTGGGATTTGAATTTGTAAAAATGGATTTCATATTTGGAATAAAAATAATTTCTAATTTCTAATTTGACCAAATTTTATTTTTATAAAAATATTAATGAATGTGATTAAAATTAATAATAATTTTTAAGGTAAAATTAAGCTTAATAAAGGACTAAATCTTTAACTTAAGGGGACAAATGGCCTAGAAAATTCTCCAAAACCCATTTTATGGACATAGTTAGGACATTAGAGTTACATTATTGAATTTTGTTTCTTTTTTATGAAATTTTTTTGGTTAAAACATGGGTACACCTAACTTGATTTCAAAAGACCAAGTGAGTCATTTTACTCCCTTATAAAAGGCCGCCACCTCTCCCCATCCTTGACACATCTCAAAACCCTTAGATTTGAAAAATATCTTCCCATATAGCTTCCCAAAATCCCTCCACTAGAACATTAATCAACCATTTTAGTATAAATACTTCCAAGGAATCCTTTTGGTAGAAACCAAAAGTAGTTTCCCGATTAAGAGGTAATGTCTTCTCTCAATCTTTCTAGTTTTATTTCCATTCTCCAACCCCTCATATATTATTATTATTATATTATTATATAACAACACACTTATACATTATATACTAGTATTTTTTTTATTCAAAGGTTTTACCTACACTTACACACACTTCCATCCAATGGGTAACAAACATATTGTTTTTGTGTTTGACAAACTACTGCCTCACGAAATGATGATTGTCCATTATCCTTTACCAACTTTCATGGTAGGAAATTATGATAGACACTCTGTTTATATATGATATTTATGATATTTATTATTTCTTTATACTTATTTAATTATTTTATAACACATATCTTTAATACTTTCCAATTTTTTAATACGATAACTTTGTTTGAGGAAGTGTGGATTACTGCCCCCTCAAAGTGATTTGATTTGTTTACACGTTCCATGGAATGTATAAATGATGATTATAATTAAAAATATGTGACACAAAAAAATATTATATGATATTAATGAAATGATTACCTTTCTGTATATAAACTCTATATATATATATATCATTTTCTTTATTACCCTTTCACACACTTAAAAAATGATAATGCCTTTGGTGGACATATGGACTACCGTCTCCTCAACACGATGTGATTCATTTTACATCACAATAATTCTATATAAAAGTATATATGTTTTAATAATATGTTATTTATGATATAATGATCATTTTGGAAAGATATGGTGTTACTTAAGTTCTCCCCATTACAATCATTGATAAATAAGAGCATTACTTATGCGTACATACAACCTACCATCTCCATGATTGTAACGTTGGTTCGTTTTTCATAACCATATTTAATTATTTATTTTAAATGAATAATTAATAAAAAATATGAAAATTATTTCATTATTATTATTTTTTTATATGTTATATAATGACCCCTTTAACCACAGTTGACCTACCAATGTTGTTTTTGATACATAATCTGAATTTTTTCTAAACAACCAACGTAAACAAAATTTTTCAAGTAGTTGTATAAATCATAGTAAAAAGTGAAATAAAATTAATTATAAACTTAAAAATGTTTCTCGATAAATTATTAAATTAAAATAAGTTTATTATACAAGAATTTAAAGGATGTTCACCCAAAAGTAAACTCAAGGTAATGGATTCTCATCTCACTTTTTACATCTATGTGATAAATTTCATATGCAAAAATTGATTATTTTGTGTGGTTTATATACTACCCATTTTGATATATAATATCATGAATTATTTTATCGTCATTGTATATGAAAATTCCATTCAATATTACTCCTTCATGAGGCATATTATTTAAAAAAATTCAAAGTTGTATGGGACACCTTGGGATATTTAAAGATTATTTTCCTCAATAATAGTACTAATGATCTTGTAATGGAACTTCCATTAGAGGAAATTGTATAACAATTTTTCAACAAACCTTTTCATTATTATCTAGTAATTCATGACTATTTTCAAGTATTAGTACCATTTTTACACTCTTTGGTATTGAAAATCTTTTACAATTTTTTTAAGAAAACCCAACATTATTTATCTCTTTAGTTGGAGAACCTGTTTTATTTTAAAAATCATGTTTTAATAAAATGTTTTCAAAAATATTTTTAAAATTATTTGGTAAATAAATTTTTATCCTTTTTGTCTTTTAACATTGTTTTCAAAGGAATATTCTTTTCTCTTTTAAAATAATGTATTTTTATAACCATTAACCGTGCAAATAGAATGTTCTTTTACATCGCACGAAAAGTACAGATTTACATATCATCATTTCATTGAAGCTTCCCTTTCATGTCTAAAAGGTTACTTTATAAAGAAATTTTTTTCAAAAGTGATTATCAAAGAAAATTTTTTCCAAAAGTTTTTCATAATCATAGGATATTTTCCCGAATTTTTTTTAAAGATAGTTTTATAGCATTTCTAGAAATCAACATCAACGGAAACTACTATAAAATTAGGTTTATCCAATACTAGGACTTTAACTACGCTAGCTAAAAATGATGTTAAAGACCCCCTTTTTCTGCACTAAAAAACATAATTAAAGGAGGTCTTTAATAATGATAAAAAACATTGTTAAAGGGGGACCTTTATCAGCACTTTTAAAAAAGCACTGATAAATGGGATCTTTTAACAGCACTTGTAAAAAAACACTATTAAAGGGGGTCCTTATCAGCACTTTTTTAGAAGCGCTGATAAAGACCCCTCTTTATCAATGCTTTTTTAGTAGCACTAATAAAGTTATACTTAAAAATCATTAAGAATAACATATTAATATATAAATATATTTATATTGATATAAATATAATATATATTATTTAAAATATGTTTTCGATAAGGTAAATAGAATTTTACACTTAATATATAAGATATTTTGTGAAAATGTATTACAAAATAAATAAAAAATAGTTTCAATTAATAATTTTCTCATTATTTCTGATTAATAGTCATTTAATATCAATTTCAAGATATAAAATTAAAAAAATAATAAAATATCTAAAATAAATTAAAAACATACCTCAAACTTCAAAAAGTCATAACTTTTGAGCTGGGTGTCAATTTATGCTATACCACATATCAAATAAATTTTTTGATGATATCTACACCCTTAGTGACAATGGTAAACCTCTATCACAGGTTTAAAGGCCAAAAATCTCCTAAGATATCAAATATAGAGTTTTTAGTCAGGGTACCCTGCTTTTTTGACATTTGATGGATTTTCAAACTATTTTAAGGGGGTCTTATTGCCTTTTTTAGTGGTAACAAATTTTATTCCTAGGTATTGCATTTATATTGATATTATGGTTTTGAAATTTTATCATTTTTAATAATTTAATGTTAATTGTAATTAAATATATGCATGTTTCTAATGTTTAATTATAATAAATCACTCATATAAATACATATATAAACATATTTTTCTAAAAATGTATATTCTAATATATGTAAATAAATACATATTCTAAAGATGTATTTAAAATAATATCTAGCCATTTTTATATTATACATACATATACATGTGTGTGTATTAATAAAAAGATATATATTTATATTATATTATATTATATATAAAAGAATATAATATATAATATATTAAAATAAATATAAGTATATATATCACACACACACATTTATATTGTATAAAAGTATTTTAAAATAATTATATAAATATATGTAAATAAATATATATATATATAAACAGAAATTTCCTTAAATAGACATCAAAACAACATAGTGTAGTGGTAAAGGTGTTCCGTCCTCGAAGGAGAGGTGTATGGTTTGAATCCATTAAGTTGCACATAAGGATTGAAATTCACAAAGTGATGTTAATGGTGGCGGGGTCAAAAGCACTGATAAAGGGGTGGTGGAGCACTATTAATGGCTTCATGGAAGCGCTGATAAATGGGGTCAACTCATAGTTGACCAAAAAAATATAATTTTACCCCCTTTAACAGTGTTTCCTTTATCATCCCTAAAAAATTGTTATTAAAGGCCCCCTTTACCATCACTAAAAAGTGTTGTTATAGGTCTCTTTTAATAGTGTTTTTTATCATTGTTAAAGGGGGGCTTTAAAAGTGCTTTTTTAGCACTGATAAAGTTTTGAACTTTTAACCACACTCATATTGTCAGTGTTTTATTAGAATTGATAAAGGAATATTCTAGCACTTTTAAAGGCCTATTTTGTAGTAGTGAACCCTATATTTTTATTCCACATAACATTTTTTTGTATTAATATCATTTGTACTCTTCCTTTGAATCGATTATTATTGATTTTTATATGGATAATATTCACATTCACTTCCTTGAATTATTTGTCATTCCCCTGGAAATATTCAGTCTCATTTGATCATTGAACATTGAATTTACCCATAATTATCAATTTCATTCATCATGGATGTTACTATTTCATAAACCAGATACCATTTTACATATGATCTCTACTTTGACAGTTATTTTATTATTTTAGAAAATATTGATAATTTCATCTTCTTTATTCAATACAGATATTTGATAAGGAATATTATTTATTTTTATTATTAAATTTAAGGAATAATTTTGAAAATAAATGATGGGAGGAGACTAAACATTATATAGATCCTAAATGCATCGATAGGTTCTCATGAGACAAATTATTTGTGCATATCAGAATATTTTAAACGTCATGTGAATAGTCTTGACTATATAGTTTTTCATGTGCCTTAGACATGACATCCATTAAGAAAGCATTTACTTAATTTAGTATCATTTATTATTCATCAATGAGATTTTGTGTCAACATATCTATGGATACATTTCATTTTTAATTATTTAGATAGCATGTGTTTTATTTTCTTACCTTACCATATTTCTTTTTCCTTGTATAGTTATTTTTAATGTCATGTGTTTTCATTTATTACCTTGTCATGTTCTTTATGCACCTCTTTCTTAGTTTATTGATTATATGGAATGTGAATTCAGTTATTCACCACCGTCATCACCATTATAATTTTATTATTAGGACAAAAGGATATAAGAAAAGAGAGAATCCATGCCCTAAGGAGGCCTAAAGTAATGCAAGACAAGGGAATCAGCCAGAATCATGGTCACCCCCTCGTGTTTAAGTAAGAAAGCATCAGAAAGGAAACTAAACGGCGTACCAAGAGAAGCCAGGGATTCCAAATAGCCTGCCACTTTGTTACACTCTCACCAAGTGTGGGTGACCAAAATGTTGTCGCTTAGGGGGGGGCTTACATTGATGAATGTTGTATAAGATTGACAAGGGGATGGATCCTTTACCAAGTAAAGCATCATGGATAATCATAGAATTAGTCTCCACCTAGGAAATAGAAATGTCACGTTCCCTGCAGATGGACAGCCCTGAGGGAACATCTCTAGCCTCCGCTCGAACAGAATTGCCACTCCCAAAGTGAGCTGTGAATGCCAGGACAACACGTCCCCTAGCATCACAAACCACCCCACTGCCACGCATGTCCCCCAGGACACAGGACCCATCCCTGTTGAGCTTCAGGATGAACTCAGGAGGAACTCATCGAACCCAAATTCCCTTGGAAATAAATGGAAGAACTATAGCCACAGGGACACCCAACAAGAAAATGGATGGAGCCTCCATCCATTTACCATAATGGATAATCAACTCAACCATTATGTACCGAACTCTACGCACGATAGACCTACCAGTGGGACTAATCCCCTCGAACCTGGCTCGGTTCCTGGCTTGCCATAAGCACCACCAGCCCATGTTAAAGATTAAGGATTGTGCCATCTTGTCCTCCTCTGAAACCTCGGACCCCTGAAACCAGCGCTCCAGGAAGACATCAATGCTGGACACATGCAGAGAGTAATATTTAAAAACCACAATGGTACTCCAAACCATGCTCTCCCAAACCCCTTAAAGAAAAAATATGGCTCGTGTTCTCTTCTTTTCTATCAAAACAACACTAACAACAGGAGTCCATGGAGATACATAGGCGTTTGACATTAGAATCAGACTCTAAAACATTGTTTCGAATTCTCCATGTGAGAAAGTTGAGTTTATCAGGGATTTTTTTGCACCAGATGATCTCATTCCTTCTATTATACTGATCCTGGGAGACGGTCATCCTACGATAGTCCTTCGAGTTAAATTTCCCTGAGACAGTTTGGGTAAAAACACACCTATCCTGCTCTAAGGTAATGAGAATGGAGTCAAACAGTTCCTGTTGAGACGTATTCAAAACTAATCTTAAAAATGTAGGATAGTGGATTGATTCCTCGAAGGAGATCATAGGAGCAAGACACCTGGGAAAGGCAAGCATGTTACCCGACCTGTTATGAAACTAGTAAATTATGTTGCCTTCACCAATGATCCATTGCGAATGAGGAAGTAGGTTAGAAATGATACTACCCACAGAGGACCATAAGGAAAACCCATTTTTGGAAGGAGAATCAGAACTTGTTCAGTGATTTTGGGACATATGTTTCCCCCACAAGGTACGCTCCTCGATAATCTCCTAGGCGATCGTCGCATGCATGAACTGGATTGTGACCACCATGCTATTGAAAATGATCACTCCCTCATGAATTGGTCTTTCCATCTTCCTCAATGAGACCCAATGTCTCTTCCCCTCGGAATGGGAATCCCATATGAAATGATCATGGATCCTATTAATGGATTGGATGACACCCTTCAGCACAGTAGAGGTGTCAAAAGCATGCACTGGATTTGCTGAAAGAATGCTGCTGACAAGAGAGATGTGGCTTCCGAAGGATAAGAAGTGTTTTTTTTCAGTTGATAATACGACCTGTGATTTTGTGCATCACATTGTCGAAGTCCTTAATACAGAGTCTGCTTGGAGACACATGGGTGCTGAGATACTTCATGGGGAAGACTCCACACTGCATGTTCAAACTGATACTAAGATCACATAATCTTTTTTCATAGCCTGAATCAGAAACATAAAAGATTCTCTTCTCTCTATTGATTATATGGACACTCCTAGAGACATATTCCTCTAATAATTTGTTAATTCCTTGGATAGAGCTCTTTCCTACATTCATGAAGATAACTGTATCATCATAAAACATTAAGTGCGATGTGGAACGAAGCCTAAACATCCTACAAAAGTGAATTATGACCCCATCATAAATACCCTTGTTGATCAACCTACTAAGGGTATCTTTCCTGAGAATAAAGATACTCCGAAACAGAGGGTCACCTTGCTGTAGAGCTTTGATGGCCTTGAAAAAGTTGTGAGTAAGCCCCATGAATGAAACGACCATCCATGAGGAGCTAACTCATCTAAAGATGAGGTCATAGGCCCAAGATGAAAAAACCCATCATTGTAAGGACCCTATTGATAAAACCCCACTCCATCATATCATACACCTTTCTCATGTCCAACTTAAGGACCATGTTGGAACCTCGATATTTGAAGTTAAGATCATTCAGCATTTCTTACATCAGCGCCACCACACCCTAAATGGAAGTTTCCTTCACAAACCCATGTTACTCAATGGAAATCCACCTGGGAAGAAGTCTGGACAACTGCCTGTTGAGGACAGATGACAAGATTTTGGAAGAGAAATTGCCCATGCTTATAGGAAGATAATGGTGGAGAGAGTATCTTTGATCTATGGGAGAAGCACGAGGGTCATAGTCGAGGCGATCCAAGGGAGGACACCCCCACAGATGAATTTCTAGATGGTGTGGATGATATAACACCTAAAAACCTCCCAAGATTCCCTGTAGAGGGATCCAGGGAACCCATCAGGACCTGATGCACTCTATAGATCTAGGCACAACATTGCCTCATGAATCTCCTCCTTCGTGGGAATACCTTCCAGCAGGCTGTTGTCCTGGGTAGCCAAGAGTCTTGGAATCCCCTCCCATAATGAGGCTTCCCCAGAGGGACACCCTTGGGCCATGAACTCAGATGGACCAGTAAGAAGATCCTTAAAATGAGAAAGATCCAATCCCCTGACCACCTCCCTCTCATCTGTGAAAGATTCATCCACTAGAGCCAGGTTTGGTTTGATAGCACCCCTCCTCTCTCGAATACACGCATCGAAAAAAGCGGTATTCGTGTCCCCTTCCTTGAGCCATTTGACCTGCGAGCCTTCCCTTCCCTTTTTCTCCTGCGAGAGAACCATGAATTCCATGTTTTTTCTTTTCTCTACAATATCTCCAAAAACAGAGTCATCCTAGATCTCTTCAAGGCTAGCCTCAAGCCGATCGACTTCAAGAATGAGCGCATCCAACTCCTGATCCAAATAAGGAAGGGACCGAGCACAGATTTGATGTTCTTGCTTGAGGCGCCTTAAATTGGAATGAAAAGCTAGCCAGGAGTGGCCCTGAGACGGTTCGGCCTAGATGTTCCTAACCAACCATTGATAGCCAGGGAAAATCGACCACTGGCTAGAGAAGTGGAACATCTCCTGCAAAAACTCCCTACTGCACAAGGATAACAAGAGCGGGGAGTGATCAGAGATGCTATGAGTCAAGTTGGCCACCATTGCATTTGGAAACACGTAAATGGCATGGATGTTCGTGATACAATGGTCGAGTATACTCTAGCTTCGACTGTCACCCTTGTGGTTGTTGCACCAAGTAAAGGGGTCTCCTGAATAGCCTATGTCCGACTACCCTTTGTGAGCCATGAATTGAGAAAAGGACATGCTAGCCCTTCTTGGAATGTCCCTGCGACCCTTCTTCCCATCTGGGAGGGAAAAAATGTTAAAATACCCCCCACCACCCAGGGATGGTCTCCAGGATCAAAAGCATTCAGATCAGACCAAAAAACTTCCCTTCTCTGAGCGTCGCAGCTTCCATAGACAAAGGAGGCAAAAACAGAGTCCCGCCAAATGTAATTTTTATAGTGATATATTGGACTCCCGTAAGGACCAAGTCCATAGTAACTTCCCTATGCCAGAAAATCAATATATGTTTGTTAATCAGGTTCACATGCATGGAAGCATGCATTTGAACCTTACGAGTGCACTCGGAAATATTGGTTGGGGCCTATTTGTGTTCGAGGATCATTGCCATTTTGGATTTGTTTCTTTTAAATTCTGAGGATATAAATTCTGTTTTCACCCTTGGCCCAACACCTCGGACATTCCAGATGAGAATAGGAATCATTGCAACAAGAGAGGCCAGTCTTTGGCCCCAGGCACTGTGGTCTCTTCCATGAGGAGTTAAGTACATTCCCTATCCAACATCTTCTTTAACATCAACCTTGTACGCACCCCCGGACTCATATTGGAGAGATCTGAGGATTTTGAGAGGAACCTAGAAGAGGAATTATGGGATTTTAACCACACCTCGCAGGGTGGAAACCCAACCTGGGGACCCAGTTCCACTGGCACATGAGTTCCATATGTAACAGAGGATGAAGAACTAGCACTAGGAACTAAGGAAGCTGACTTTGCGAGAGCACGGTCACCGAAGGCTTTGCGAGCTCTGCTTGGTCTCCTCCTGGGACTAGGGTGAGAATCCAATGAAAGGAGGTCGACTCCCTGAACCCCATCAACCTTGGCCCATAGCGCATGGAGAGAGTCTAGAGATGACAAGGAAATGGGCCAGAAAGAAGCAGTCAGGGCCCTCAAGGAGGAACGCAAGAAGAATTCTAGCAACGCCCCTGTGAGCAGCAACTGAGAGGAAGCCCATGACTGATCAAGAGACACCAGAGAACCTGGCCACTTGCCACTCGGCTTGGGGGAAACCAGATCCAGAAAATGGGGCACCTCCGAGCTTAGGGATGGTGAAATGGTCCGCAGCAGAGGACATGTCACTATGGTGAGGGAAGAAGAGCCAGACGCTAGGAAAGTGGGAGGGGGCATGCAGTAGGAGTTAGAAACAGGATAAAAGGGGACATCTGAGGGAGCAGGCTGAACTGAGGTAGAACCAGACCCATCACAAGGTTGAGGGAGCAGAGCGCCAGGAATTGAGCCACTGTAATGAAATAGGGGGCCAATAAGGTGATGTTTCCTACAGCTCAGGGTGGAAGGACCCTGGAGAATACATGACGAGTAGAACCTGGGATACCCTGGGTAAACAATGTCCTGGGACCAGACTGTGAAATCCTGAAACTTCTGATAGAGCTTCTCCGGGATCAGAAGAGAGAGTTCAAGATCAATGCAGATCCGAGACACCATAGTTTACTCCCTGCGGTGGGTGCGCTCATCCGCAGAGAGAAAACCACCCAAAGAATCACCAATGGCCCTGAGGAAGGTTCCATTCTGGAAAGGAAGAGGGATCGTTGGAAGGATGATCCAAAACTCATCCCACGAGCTTTCTTTCCCTCTATGAACCTCCATAAAGCAGTGCGAAAGATTTAAATGCCATCGACCCATCACCTGAGGGGATTTTCACCAAGCCTGAATGAAATCCGCCTAAGATGCAAGAACCAGACAGAATGACTTCCGATCAATCACCGAGATGCGAGCCGCCGCTTGCAAACCCCAGGAGGCCATGTACTTCTTGAAAGTCTAGAGGGGAGAAATCCACACACCAAACCTCACCACAAGAGTCCATTTCAAACCAACCAAAGCAGCAGTGAAAGCTGAGGCAGGGGCGTTTAGCGACAGGTGAGAACCCTCCCTCAACACTGAATGAGAAAACAGATCAATATCCTGGAAACAAGGGAGAGCAGTGCTAGAGGCCTCCCCGTATAGAGCCTCCTTAAAGGACACCACCGGGCACTGCTGATGAGGAAAAGATCCTGGGGACCCCTGGGGGGATGGGGAGGAGATTGCTACGCAAGGCCCCGATCCCGGATCAATCGCCGGAGCCAAGGCCGCAGAAGGTTTGGGGGCGGAACAATCAACGGTCGGAAAATATTCAAAAACCGTGAGCACGTGGGGCCTATTCTTTGGGAAGGCCATTTCCTTCAAAATTCAATTTTCAGTTATTCACCATTTCATAATTATTATTCTCATTGATTCGTTATTTCTTCCACTATATTTTGACCTTACTAATCATTTTATCTCACCTTTATTATATTTATTTACCTAGGAATCCAAGAAACATACTATGATAGATATGTAGGGATTTACTAACAAGATTAGAGTTATCCCCAAAGCTATTTATTTATAAAGAAGAAGAAAAATATGTAGTACTTAGGTTATTATATTCTCATGTATATTTCTATTTTACCTAGACTACTAAACTCTCAGTCCTTTGGGATTTAATTCCTTGTAATCATGTCAATGCAATAGTAGTAGACACCAGCTTTGGGCCTTCTGATGTTGGGTCTCTACTGATCTCCTCTTAGTGATGCTTGGGTTAGTCTTTTGAGAAGACCAGAACCTTTAATATGTGTATATGGAAGTTAAGAAGATAAATGGGTAGGGTTTGGTTGATCTAGAATGTTCAAATTGTTGTAAGGATGCGAGGTAGAAAGTTCTCTTTTATAATTTAGGTGGGGCATTTTAGGAAACTCCCAAAATATTAAATTAATATATATTAATTTTAAATTAAAAATGTATTAAATGTGATTGATTTAAAACCTAATATGAGTATGGTTCTATATCCTCCCAAAAAAAGTTTTTATACATGTTTATTTCATAATGTATACCTTATCATTTGTCTTTAACCCTTAGTTAAACCCTTTAACTCTTACCATGACAAATTATTTTACTCTTTAGGGATAATATAGTTACGATAAAATGTTAAAAGAACCCCAAATGGATAATTGATGATATATTTTACCTTATTGTAGTTATTTGGACGAATTTATATTTTTATGAATTTTATATCATTTAATAAAATATTATTTATTTTAAAGTATATGTTTTTTCATTTTTGATACTATTCAATATTTTTCAATTTAAAAAATATCCTAACATCATGATAACTTCGTAATAAAACCAATAATATATCAATAACATTTCAAAATTTTCTATAAAATTCATGGATGTCATTAATTATGTCAAATTTTATTTATTTTAATGTTTTTAATATAATTTATTTTTTATTTCCATTAATTAATCAATTACTACGTCATTATTATGAAAGCATTTAATTAAATTATTTCTTCTCTAAAAATTTTAAATAAATTATCATAACGAAGATAAATTTATTATCTTTAAAATGAATATGTATAGTATAATTTATCTTTTCTATAACCATGTATTAAAAATGTAATACTTATTAAAAACATGAGTATGACATTTTTAACTTATCTTTAAATAAAATATAATAAATCTCTTATTCTCATACAAGTGGCTTAAAAAGAGTATAATTTCAGCCTAATGATGATATTGGTAGAAAATCACTAATTAAATGAAATTAGGAAAATTTTTGGGGTAATTTTATAATATCATTTATATCCATAATTACCTAATTTATCCTTAACTGTGGTAATTAAAATATTACTAAATTTTTCTATTCATATGACCAAAATTAAAAGAAACATATTTACATAATTTGGATCCACTAGTTCCAAATATAGAATCGATTTTTCATAATTCAAAACATTGAATTTGTAATAATTAATTTCAAATAAATCTTGTTAACGACGTGAGAAAACGAGTTATTAAAGTTTAAACCTACAAAAGATTGATACATTTTTATATCTAAATTCATTGTAAAATTTATTACAATAACCTAAATTGTATTAAATGATAAAAATAATCTATTTATACTTTAAAAACATTTAATAATATAATTTAACACTATAAATTATTTTGATGAAAAAAAGTTGTTTTCAATAAAAATATAGTATTTTTCACTATTCATCATAACCTGAAACTTTTCAGAAAAATACCAAAAATTTAACTAATGTAAAATTTTATATTTATATTTATAAGATGAAGCTTATTTTCTCAAATAGGACTCATCAAATTGTCAAAAATTGGATTTAAAATAGGTTCTCCATTAAAAGATGATAAAACTATTTTTATAAAAAAATTGGTTTTATGTGTAATATTGGGTTTGTTATAATCTTATACCACCCCAATATATTATATTAATATCAAAAATATTTTGTTTAATATTATATATATATATTTCATTAATATCAATCTATAGTAGGAATTAATTTAATTTATTAGAATAAAATGACTTTGTGAGCATAAAAATAGTTCTTTAAAAACATCTCATATATATTAAGTTGGTTACTATATTCATTTTTAATTAATTTAGAACCAATGAATTCTACCATATATTTTCATAAGTTTGTTAATACTATTCATAACCACTAACTTAATGTCTAGGTTATATTTAATTATATTAAATAATAATATTTTAATAATATATTGTTGTTTGGTAAAACTCAGTCTTGAATGTAACATAGGCCAACTGATTGTTGTGTGTAGCATTAACTTATTTTGGCATTGAATACAACATAATCTATCAAAGAAAATGAATTTATTTAAGAAGTGACATACTGTAATATCCTGGGGTGTTACAGGTGATGTAGGGACATCAGGTGTTTATGTTAATGCATTTCATCTACAAGGTAGAGATTTTTGAACTTTATTCACTCAATATGGTAAATAAAATGATTTTAATTCCATGCATTATATGAATACCCGACCCCAGAAAAACCAGAAGTCAGTGCCTTCTGAACATGATGTGTCATTTGAAAACAAAAACATGCACTGATAAACACACATCAAGTCCCATACAGAGAATCAAGTTTGGTTCGGGCTCTGGGAAACCAGTAACTTCAGAAATGTTTCATCTGATAAAATTTTTTACCTGAAAATTTAATATTCAAAATGTAGGGAGAGAATAAGAATTCCCAGTAAGGGGTTTAAAATAAACCAATGAATTTTTTGAATGAATTTTTTAAATAATTATCCAAATAACATTCTCTTATAGAAAACTGTAACACATGTAACATAACATAAAAGTGCTCAACTATGATTTTCATGGAATACATGAATCAATTATGACATTTTAAAAAAGGGGTAGTAAAAGATATCCTGAACAAGTATGATGTATGAATGTTTAAGCACAAATTAAATAGTTAAGAGTAATACTTTATCAGAGTTGCGTGTGAAGGAAAAAACAACAATTTATTATATTGGTTACTATTTTACACAAATAATGCCCAAAACGTTTACTTGTGACATCAAAAAGAAAATGATAAAAACATAACGGCAAGAGTAGTGAAAGAATAGGCATTTCAACTTGAAAGGAACTTGTAACGTGACTTGAATATGTGGCTTCAACATTTCATATATAAATTCATGAACATATCACTGATGTTCATCCCCATAGTGTCAATAAAGAAAAATTATCGAGGTTATTAACCAAGGTATCGTGAAGCTTGTAATCTCTAATGATTAATTCTTTACCCAATGCATTGGAGCGCTATCAGGGTGCGCCCTTAATATGTATTTACTTTCATGTGAGCCACATAAATTAATACTTTACTTAAACGGGGTTTTATATTCATGATGTCCCATACAACCTTGAATTGTTCATTCATTGTTGGTCATAGTAGTTGAATTTATATATCTTATATGTGAGAAAGGCTTCTAGATGATTAAAAACAAAGATAACAATCATTTGGTAGTTATTAAAAGGAATGAAGAAAGGCAGATAATGGCACATACATTGGCATCTAATTTACTGAAAGAACAGAAAACTTGAATTTATCAAATGATAGTTTGTTCTTGAAATTCTATAATTTTATCGTCCAATTGATTACCAGGTGAAACAAAAATCTCAAGTAGGGTTTTGAGCTTACACATGCTAAAGAATTCAATATTGTTAAGCCTTTTCATAATAATGAATAATTTCCATGATAGAAATCATGAATCATCACCATAAGCAACATCATTTAAAACATACGGAAAAAAATAAGATACTCTTAAATGTAGATATAAGTTTTTTTAACACCCTATTTGTTATGTTTTTAAAACTCCACCTAAACTCGAGACTTAATGTGTAAGGACCTTAACAACTGAAATCATGGTTCACACAACATATAAAATATATGTATGTACCCAAACTCAAACTGAAATAATGGCACACCCATGTGTGTTAATCCCCTATGAATATTAGTTCCACAATATTTTGAATAGGGCGGGTCATTCCCATAGTCATAAAAATTTGTTTATGAAAACCTACAAAAAATTAATTTTATAGATACTCGATCATATATTTATTATTTTAAAAATTTATTTCTTATTTAAATATGAAATTAAGTGTATGTGAATATGTGCAGGGCATGAATAATTATACACAAACTTCATATATATAACATAAGTAGATAGGTTATGACCATTCCTACATATAACCGATGTATATACATATAACCAAAAGTATATATGTATTTTCAAAACAACAAAATGAGTCTAGGTATAATCCTTAAATTATTTAAGATATTTGATTGACAGAGAACCCAAAGGCCTTGGTTCAACATTTAAGAACATTTTGACCGAACTGTATGGTTAAAAAATATATTTTTTTTTCTAATATAAATGTGTATATATTCTCAAAGAAAAAATGCAAGGAAAAAATTAAAACCCTTAATTTAAAAACTAGGGAAAGGAGGAATTCAGGGAGGGTTGGTCGGGCTCTCTGGATACTTGAATGTGAGAGAAGAATGGAGAGGACTTGATTATTTATATACAAAATCCCACACACCAACTTCCATGCAAGAACGTACCCACTTGCATTGCATTCAATGGGGGATGTCGTGCTTGAAAAAAACGAGGAGACATGGGGTTCCCCGGTGGTCATAGGTGAAGAAAACAAGGGGTGTGCCATAGGGTAGGGTTACTGGGGTATCCCATGCATGGAGGAAGAAGACGACACATCTAGGGAAAATTCTAGGGAAAAATAGACAATCCAGATCGATCCCAACGTCGATCCAAGGGATGAGATGCGTTCGCTGTTTTAAAATAATTGAGCGGCTAAGATTATATCGAAGTTTCATCAGACGGTCTAAGTTTGATGCGACAATTTAAAAACCTTGAACGACCACGATTAGATCGTTCAGGATCGAACGGTTGACAAAAACCACAGAGAGAGATGCGGTCGCTGAGGGACGAGCGCGGGATCAGAAACAACTTTCCCAGATCACGCGCGACACGATCCAACAGTCCAGATCACATTTCACCTGAAAAAATACTTCCCACATCGAAACGGAGAGTGGTTTTCGCCACCCTTATAACCTCGGGCCACCCAATGAGTGCTCATAAATCACACAACACCCACGAAGGGGGCCCTATACATGGGCTCCCGCCCGCAGGCCTTGGACTACTCAGACCCTGCCACGACCTCACACCTGCACTGGTGCACCTATGCGCTCTTGCTCGCTCCTGAGCGCCCTTCAGTGAACCTTTGTGTGAGCTCAGATCGGCCATGGCTTGGGGATGAGGTTCAAGCCCATCCACTTTGTGTGTGATGCCTCCCTCAGCCCTAGCCAAAAAGGGCTGGCCCTATTGGGCCAATTGTTTTTAAAAAAAAGCTACAATAAAAAAAATTTATTAAGAGGAAACAATCCATTTATTAAAACTATATAGAATTTTATATTATTAAACATTAATTAACACAAATTAAAATAATTTTAGTTAGAAGTAATTCTAAAATTAAAAATACTAAACCCCTTTTTTTAATTCAAATTGTTATAAAAACGAAATTTTAATAAACCTATATTATAATTTATATTCTAGTATCCACAAAAACATAGTTTTATAAAAACATAATTTAATTTGAAAAACATAAACATAGTTTATAACATTATTTAAGAAATGAAAATAGTTATATTGTATTTGAAAAATTCTGTAAGTGTTTTGAATTCCTTAATTCTTTTCAAAATCACTTCAGGGTGAAATTATGTTTTACACCATATCATTTTAGAGTTTATAAATGATGGTTTAATTATAACCATAATCATTACTCAATTATTTGGAAACTAATTGATATTTAAATAAGTTCATTTATCCTAACAAGGTCCAACAAATAATTTTTTATAATCGTTAGCTTCCAATGGTCACTAGAAAAATGGTTGAAAAAAGTGTCCAATAAAACCAAAACTTACGGTGTCCTAAAACTCAAAAGGAATAAGATGGTGATTCCCATTCTGATGATGCTCAGCATGGTTTTTATGATCAAAGTGGAGATGTTTTTTGCTTTATTTTACTCGAAGGATCTCCTTTACTTACTGGGCCTCGTTGTGGTGATTGGCGGTCTTCCAGTAGTTATGATAGGGTTTTTAATAGGTATATTTGTTTAGCATGATTACTCTTTTGATCTCGGTGTATTGTAGACACAATTCTGTTCTTATTTGAATAAAGATCATTATGTTTATCCATTAAATTTTTGTTCTGTTAAATTGGAATTAACAAACATAAATGCATAATATCATCATTATAAGATACCCAAAATTCGGGGTGTTACATTACTCCCCCAATCAATGAATTGTGTTCCTGAAATTCCTTTCATACAAACTTTCTACAAGGAATATCTCAGTTGTTCCTACCATATCCCCCATCATAGAGGATCCTCAGGTGTGTTCAGCGGAACACCCAAATTGATGCTAAAATCCTCTAGTTCTCTGATCCAGATACGCTTTGGGTAGAAGGGGTTGAACTCATGCAAAGCACACTCGGGATTCCAGAGGGAGGTTCGAATGGTGAAAAGTTTGGAAATGTTCATATGGACCAACGTACGAAGAACTTGCCGAATTATGTCTCGAAAGAGAACATCAATGTTATAGACATTATCGTACAGGCTAACACTGAGGAGTTGGTACATGTAGTTCGCATAAACGTTTCCCTCTAAAGCACCCGCTTGAAATTTTACTCTGGCCATGTAGTACTAGAATATGGTGAAACACAAGAAGAGCCCTTCGAGGTATTCTCCACCCCGATTACGCTCGGCCAATTGTGCTGAGCCTATGCGGTAGTAGATGGGAGCTTTCCATTGACAGGTGCAGAGAATCCCCAAACCGTTTTTCACCTCAAAAAATTGCTTGTACGTTCCTCGTTGGTTTGCGAAGGGATGATACTCATCTTTAGAGGTATTGATTGCAATAATATCAAGTATCTCAGTAGGAATATATAACATGTGGGTTTGTCCTTCAATCTGAAAGTTTAAAATGAGAGTTAAATCACTTGAAATCCATCCAAAAGTATAAACAAAGTAAAGACATAAGAAAGAAGAGATAACAAAATATGTTCTTTATATAACTACTAGTTCACAACGTAGAATGGGGTTAATGGTTTCCTCAATTCCCTAACACATGAATTCGAAATACAAGCTCGAAACTATCTATAACCCTAAACTCTATGAAACTTGAGAAATCAGGTTCGATGTTGTGGGAGCACTTATGGTATCTCCATAGTCTGACTTGTGGGGTGTACAACTATGAGACATCCCTATGTACTTGTTGTCTGTACACAGAATGAGAGGCTTTGTATTCAAGGATTCCAAAGTCCTTCATTTGACCATAATGGCCATAGGAGAAGACTTGATACATGTATGTTGCGTGGACATATCCCTCTACAACAGCCTCTTGGAAAGCTGTGATGGACGAGACACCTTCCGCTGAGGTGAAGAATCTAAAAAGTCCCTCATAGTAATTCCCCCATCGTGTGTAAGATGGAAACTGGGATTGCATCATAAAGATGTAATCCAGACCCGCTCTTCGGTGGAGTTAAAGTACTCAGGGAGGGTTGGACACATCATAGAGATGTCTGCATGACATATGAATATGGGCATAATTTATAAAAGCTTTATGGATGGCTATGGAAATTATGGTTTCTATGGCCTCATTGGGAAATGAAAAAAGATTAGTACCTTCATTTTCCATATGAAAATTAAGAAAACTCAATTTTAGTAATGTTGAAGTGTATTTTCCTTTGTTTCAGTTCTGGCTTTCCAGAGATATGCAAACCGAATCCTCTGATACCAACTGTGAAGACCTGACCCCATAAAAACCAGGATTTGGTTCCTTATGAACATGATGTGTCATTTTAAAATAGAAACATGCACTAATAAACACACATCATGTCCCATATATAGGATTGAGTTCGGTTCGGGCTCGGGGAAACTAGTAACATCAGAAATGTTTCATCTGATAAAAGCTGTTAACTGATAATTTAAAATTCAAAACGTAGGGTGAGCATAAGAATGCCCAGTAAGGGTTTTAAAATAAACCAATTAATATTTTGAATGAATTTTTTAAAAACAAATCCAAATAACATTCTCTTTTATAAAACTATAACACATGTAACATAACATAAAAGTGCTCAAAAAATATTTTCAAATAATACATGAATCAATTAGGTTATTTTCAAAAGGGGGTAGTAAAATATATCCTGAACAAGTATGACGTATGAATGTTTAAGAACAAATTAAACCATTAAGAGTAATACTTAATCAGAGTTTCACGTGAAGGAAAAAACATCAGTTTCATATGTTGGTTACTATATTACATGAAACATGCCCCAAACTTTTACTTGTGACATCAATATGAACTTGATAAAAACATAAGGGAAAGAGTAGTGATATAATAGGCATATCATCTTGAAAATAACTTGTAACATGACTTGAATATGTGGATTCCAAATTTCATTTATACATTCATGAACATATCACCGAGGATTATCCCCAAGTTGTCAGTAAAGAAAAATTACCGAGGATATTCACCAGGGTATCATGAAGCTTTTAATCTTTAGAAATTAATTCTTTACCCAATGCATTGGAGCGCTATTAGGGTGTACCGTTAATATTTCTTTACTTTCATTTGAGCCAAATAAATCAATAATTTACTTAAACAGGGATGTATATTCAAGATGTCCCATACCACCTTGAATAGTTCATTCATAGTTGGTCATAGTATCTGAATTTACATATCTTATAAGTGAGACAGGCATCTAGATGTTTAAAAACCATGCTAACAATCATATGATCATTATTAAAACGAAAGAAGAAAGGAAGATTATGGAACATACATTGACATCTATGGTACTGAAAGAACAAAAAACTAGAATTTATCACATGCAAGTTAGTTCTTGAAATTCAAAAAATTTATCATCCAATTAATTACAAGGTGAACCAAAAATCTCAAGTAGGGTTTTGAGCTTTCACGTGCTAAAACATTCAATATTGTTAAGAATTTTCATAATACTGAATAATATCCATGTTAGAAAGAATGAATCTTCACCATAAGCATAATCATTTAAAAGATAGGGAAAACAAATAAGTTAATCTTAAATGTGGAAATAGGTTTTTTTTAACACCCTATTTCTTATGTTTCTAAAACTACACCTAAACTCATGACATAATGTGTAAGGACCTAAACAACTGAAATCAAGGTTCATGCAACATATAAAATACATGTATGTACCCGAACTCAAATTGAATGATTAGCACACCTATTTGTGTTAATTCCCTATGAATATTAGTTCAACAACGTTTTGAATAGGACAGGTCATGCCCTTAGTCATAAAAATTTGTTTATTAAAACCTACAAAAAATAATTTTATAAAAACCTGATCATATATATAACATTTTCAAAATTTATTTATTATTTAAATATGAAATTATGTTTATGTGAATATGTGCAGTGCATGAAAAATTGTACACAAACATCATACATATAATCGAAGTAGAAAGGTCATTCCCATTCCTGCATATAACTGACGTATATACATATAACCAAAAGTCTATATGTATTTTCAAAACAAAAAAACGAGGCAAGGTATAATCCTTACATTCTTTAAGCTATTTGAATGCAAGAGAACCCAAAGGCCTAGGTTCAACATCTAATATAGTTTGGACTGAAACGTAATGTTAATATATATATATATATATATATCGAATATATAAGTGTATATATTCTCAAAGAAGCAAAAAAAGGAAAAAATAAAAAAACATATTTTAAAAACTAGGGAAATGAGGACTTCAGGGAGGGTTGGATGGGCTCCCTAAAGACTAGAATGGGAGAGAAGAAGAGAGAGGTCTCAGTTATTTACATACAAAAGATCACACACCACCTTCCATGCAAAAACTTACCCACTTGCATTGCATTTAATGGGGGTTTCGTGCTTGAGGAAAACGAGGAGACATGGGGGTCCCCGGCGGTCAAAGGTGAAGAAAACAAGGGGTGTGCCATAGGGTAGGGTTACTGGTGTAACTCATGCATGGAGGAAGAAGAAGATGTGGCTAGGGGAAATTCTGGGGAAAAATGGATGGACCAGATCGATCCCAACATCGATCCAAGGGATGAGATGCGTCTGTTGTTTTAAAAGAATTGAGCGGCTTGAATTAGATCTAAGTTTCATTGGACTGTCTATGTTCGATGTGGAAATTTAAAAACCGTGAAAGACCATGATAAGATCATTCCAGATCGAACGGTTGACAAAAACCATGAAGAGAGATGTGGTCGCTGAGGGTCGAGCGTGGGATCGGAAATAACGGCCCAAATCGCGTGCGATGCGATCCAATGGTCCAGATCACATTTCACCTGCAAAACTGCTTCCCACATCGAAATAGAGAACAATTATCGCATCCCTTATAACCCAGGTCCTCCCAATGAGTGCTCATAAATCACACATCACCCACGAATAGGACCCTATACATGGGCTCCCGCCCGCAGGCCTTGGCCTACCCAGACCCCGTCGCGGCCTCATGCCCACACAGGTGCACCTATGCACTTCTGCTCACTCCCGAGCGCCCTTTGGGGAACCACTTCCCGAGATAGGGTCGGCCTTGGCTTGGGGATGAGGGTCAGGCTCAGCCACTTCGTGTGAGCTGACTCCCTTGGCCCAAGCTAAAAAGGGCTGGCCTTAGTGGGCCATTTTTTTTTGGAAAAATCTACACTAAAAAAATGTGTTAAGAAGAGGAAACACTCCATTTATTAAAACTATATAGAATTTTATATTCTTAAACATTAATGAATTCAAATTTAACTTGTTTTAGTAAGAGGTATTTCTAAAATAAAAAATACTAAACCCCTTTTTTTATCTCAAAAATTTACGAAAAAGAAATTTTAATAAACCTACATTATAATTTATATACTAGTATCCTCAAAAACATAGTTCAATCAAAACATAATTTAATTTGATAATCTTAAACAACGTTCATTACATTTTTTAAGAAATGAAAATCGTTAAATTGTATTTGAAAAATTCACAATGTGATTTGAATTCATTAATTATTTTCAAAATCACGTAAGGGTGAAATAATGTTTTACACCATATCATTTTAGATTTCATAAATGATGTTTTAATTATAACATTAATCATAACTCAATTTTTAGGAAACTAACTAATATTTAAATAAGTTCACTTATCCTAAAAAGGTCCAACATCTATTTTTTATAACCGTTAGCTTCCAATGGTCACTAGAGAAATGGTCGAAAATTTATCCTATAAAGCCAAACCATACGGTGTTCTAAAACTCAAAAAAAGATGGTGCTTCCCATTCCGTTGATGCTCAACATGGTTTTTATGATCGCAGTGGTGATGTTTTTTTCTTTAGTTTACTCGAAGGATCTTTTTAACTTACTGGGACTCATTTTGGTGATTGGTGGTCTTCCAGTAGTTCTAATAGGGTTTTTAATAGGTATATTTGGTTAGCAAGATTACTATTTTGATCTCGGTGTATTGTAGACACTATGATGTTCTTATTTAAATAAAGAGTCGTATGTTTATCATTTAAATTTTCATTTGGTTCAAAGGGCTTCAACAGAAGTAAATTTTTAATATCATCATAATATGATACCCAAAATTTGGGGTGCTACACATTGTTTTTTTTACATTTTGTGATATTCATTTTCATATAATTTTTGGTATTTTTATATGTTGGATTTATGTATTATTGAGCTTGAGCTTCTTTTATTAGTTCATGTGGGAGTTTTTTTGGTTTATACATTGGGAATGTGCCATTAGCCTTCGTCTGCTTTCCCATTTGATCTATGTCATCCTCATACCTGATGTTGATCCATTGATCCTTATGATCCTATGGTTTTCTATTCCACCATTTTTTCATTCTTCGTGAAATGGATTGGCTTGATCTATGGGTGACCCTTGATAGCTTATCCTATGATGTCATATGTCCTTATTTTGTTGTTTAAGTGGTTATGTTGGGACACTTTTCTAGATTTTTCACATCCTTGGTTATATGATCTAGTAATCCTCTGCCCCTACTAGAATGACTCCTCAAATTGGAATCTACCTCTCCACTTTTGGGAGATTTAGTTGGGCAAAAAATCTCCATGGTTTTGGGAGCTCTAGTGTTCCTTGAGGGAGAAGAGTAGATGAAGAAGCACTGGTGGGATTCGTTGACTTACCAAAGCAGAAATAGTGATCTAGATAAGTTTTTATCATCTTCTTCAATGCATGGTGAGGAGGTCTGATGAGATCCTAGTGTTCCTTGGTGTTCCTTTTACCTATATGAAAATGACAATTATATAGGAGTACAATCTCGATGACCCCAACAAAAAGACCTAATTACATAGAGGTTCTATGAAAACACATAGGAGAGATTTATCCCTAGTAAGGTTCATTAGTATGGTATTCTTCTTATTTTCTATCTGTGATCTATGCCTTGTATTTGATTATTATTTGGTTCTATGTTGTGTGTGTTGTTTGATTTTTTCCAAGGTGCACAGTATATGATGAATCCCCAACTTGGTTCTACTGTGAGTCCTGTAACTTCAAGAACCTGAAATTTGTATATTTTCCTCTTTTGCCTTTTTCTTATATGGTTATGTTTCACTATTTATCAAATATATTTTATAATCCCATTTTATTCATAGTGGAATCTTGGTACCCTTGAACCATGAATATAGTCCAAATAGATAAATAATGTTTCCATAAATCTTTTCTATCTTCTAAACATGTTGCTCTTATATCTATGATTACAATTGAGGATTTTTACTATATTAACTTAACAAAGTTAATAAACATAATCATAAAATTAACCTAATTTTCTCAATATAAATTTTCTGCATTTCCACTCTTCCTTCCTCCACCACATCTCAAACAAAGTGATATTGTACCATAATGTGCTTTATCTTGGAATGAAAATATATATTCCTTTTAATTTTCCAGGTTCTATGATTGTTAAAAAACAATTGGATATAATTCTGTCATTGTCTGGGATCCTCTGGAAACCTTCACATCTAAATCACTTCATTGCAAGCCTATGTAGTTTTCATGTACCATACCATAGTCATGGATACATATATAAGTGAATAAAACATTGAATTCCATCTCACAACTAATCTTATAATATTAAACACATAACCCAAAGTGTATTTTCATTGGTCATAATAACTGACAAAATCTAAATCTGCGTAGGCCCTAATAGTGAAATTTGATTCTCAATAACATAATATAGCATAGGAGATCTCCTTGATGTATCTAAGGGTCTTATTTAATATGTTACAATGCTATCGTATTTAATTCTCCACATACCAACTATCTTCTCCCACTACATGTGCAATTTCAGGTCTCATATAAACCATAGATAATATCATACTACCCACTACTGGTGAATAAGGTAATTGAGACATCTCCATCCTCTATACATCACTGTTATCACTGTTAGGATTCATCATAGAGGATAACATAAATTAATAGTAAGTGGGGTAAATATAGGATTACAATGTCGCATGTGGAAGTATTTCTAGATATTCCTCAAGAAAATCTTTTTTGATAGCTAAATAATTTACTTATTTCCATATCATTAAATATGTATCCCAAGATATTATTTTTTGTTCCTAATTCCTTCATATCATACTCCCATGAAAACTATCAACATTTCATCCACATACAATAGAAGAATGATGAAATCATTACCATCTAAACCCATTAAATATGCACAAGTATCTGAATGAAGTATTTTGTGTCCAAATCACATGATATTGGAATAAAATCTCTTGTACCAACACCTTGGTGCCTTCTTAATACCATTAAATGTTTTTCTCAACCTAAAAACCATGTTCACTTTTCCTTATTTTGAAAAACCTTCCGATTAGAAAATATATAGTTATTTATCAAGATCACCATGTAGAAAAGTTCTCTTCAGATCTAGTTACTCTAGAGTTTAACTATATATTGTAAACATCCCCATAACTATCTGAACGATCATTATTATAACAATAGGAGAAAATATGTCCTTGAAATCAATAATTTCTACCAATGCATATCCTTTGACCACCAGTCATGCATGATATATTTAAAATTATTCCCTTTCATCCCAATTGATCTTAAAGAACCTATTTTTACTGATAGTCTTCCTTCCATGAGGTAATGGATCAATATATCAAGCCTTTCTATTGTGAAGGGCATCAAGTTTCTCCTAAATTTCTTCCATCCATGTGGATATTTCTGAACTCCACATCACCTCCAAAAAATTAATATGGATCATCGTCCGCCATCAATAAGTAGTACAAAATATTTCTCCCAGTGATAAATTCTAAGTGCCATATTGGTTCTCTTTTATCTTGAGTTGATCATCATAGTCCAAAATCAATCATAACTTGATCATCATGCTACTAAAAGGAAATTTGTTCTTCTATGGATTATTCCTCCACCCCAACTATTATAGTATATGAGTTCTATTTCTTCATGTCCCCATTAATCATCACTTGCACCTTATCTTCTAGACATATAACATCCATGGTGATGATAAGTCTATGGTTTGTGGGGTCCCACATACGATACCCATTTACACCATCAACGTATCCTAAGAATATACAATCATTGGATCTTGAATCCAACTTCAATCTTTCCTGATCATTAAACAATACAGATATATTACCTCCGTATGTATGTAACCAAGCATAGTCAGTAGGTTTAAAACTCCACATATTCATTAGTGTTTTCATATCAATCATCACAAAATTAAATCTATTGATCACATAACATGTTTCTTCATTACTTTATCCCATAACTTCTTGAAAATTCATACAGTCTTAAATATCTCCCATGTTCTATCCAACAAGGTTATGTTCACCCAATTTTCCACTCCATTTTGTTGAGGAGTGTACGACACCATGAATTGTCTCTTGATTCCTTATCATTGAAAAAAAAGTATGAAAATCTTCACTTGAATATTTTCCACCACTGTCAATCCTCAAACACTTGATCTTCTTTCAATATTCCATCTTCATCCAGGATTTGAATGTTTTGAAGACTTTAAAAACACTTTATTTCCTCTTGATTGGGTACACCTAACATCTCATGGAATAATAATCAATGAATTATACAAATAACCTTTCTCTTCCCAGGGATAAAAACAGTGCTTGCCAAATATTGGAATAGATCAAGTCTAAGATATCCTTATTCCTCATTGCCAACATCACAAAAATCAACCAATGTTGGTTTCAAAAATAATAATTCTCCCAAAATGGAAAGGATACCTTTGTAATCTATGATGAAACTTATGTTCAGTAAGAATCTTCAAGCTTCATTCGAACATAAGACCAAGATTTTGATACCATGACTTCCTCAGTGCATTTGTTGAGGTAGTTAATAGGACAACTATTGTAAGGTCTCAGAAACTCCATATAATTTTTTTTAATTATATATAATT
Source organism: Viscum album (assembly GCA_963277665.1). Classification (NCBI taxonomy): domain Eukaryota; kingdom Viridiplantae; phylum Streptophyta; class Magnoliopsida; order Santalales; family Viscaceae; genus Viscum; species Viscum album. The sequence goes on from OY728148.1 coordinate 944,981,605, forward strand.
ATTTTGAGACCGCAAAATTTGACAGCGTGCGATTCTGAGGCCCAGGGTGCCTAGAATGATCCTTCTATGTTTTGTTATGCTTTAATTAGCGCACGTAAGAAGTTTTACTGAAAATGTACAATAATTATCAAACAGTTACTCGAATTAAAAATCTAAGGGCATTGTGGCGCTCAGAATGGCGGGTTTACTGTAGGCACAAATTATGTTTAGTCAGTGTGGGCCTCTTGTAAGAAAACCTGAAAATGGAATAACGGTAAATAATATAATAAAATAAAATTGTTTTATTTTTAAAATGCTTATAACTCATGAACGGTAATTCGGATTAAAAATATGAGACAACTGCTGAGATTGTGAGGTTATTCTCTCTTTAGAAATATACTAACTTTGGCCGGTGCGGGCCACCAGTGAATGTTAATTTTTGGCCGTAAATAAAATAATTAAGTGACAATTATTTTATTGTAAAATCCATAACATTTAAACGGTAACTCGTATTGGAAATCCGAGAGTACCATTGGGTTTGTTGGGGTGTGTTTCAATTAGGCAGATCCTAACCTCAATCGGCGTGGGTTGAGGGTGACTGTTAATAATTTTCCGAACTTTCGTTTGGGTACGTTTAGTAAACGCGTGAGCGGAATTTTCTAACTTTTGAACTATTGTTCAGCTTAAAAATCAGGGGGCATCGATGAACCCTCAATGCCAGGATTCGCTTAAAAGAGGCATAAATTTGACCGCAGTAGGTCGGGTGAAAAAGTTATTTTTTTGAACATTTAAAAGATTAATAAAATAACATGTTTTTTTATTTTATTTCCCTTCATTCCTCCAACGGATGAACGACACTGGTAGGACTGACAATATGTCAAGCCAACAAATGGCTTAACTCTTCATTTCTTGTAACCACACCGTTTGAAATTTGAGAGGTTCATTAATTAAATGAACCTCATTAATTCCCCGACCGTTATACACTACTTCTCCTATCTTATTTATATGGAGCTTGAGGAGGGGTGTTGGCATGGCTTCACAAAATGACAAAGATCTGGCAAAGTATTGTGATGCCAACCACCATGAGGACGAGACTGGTTCCAACGATCGGGGACGAACGCCACCAAGCCACGATATGACGACAATGATAAAGGAGTTTCCGTCGGCTGTCGTCAGCAGACGTCTCTTCTAGGTAGGGGGTTATTTTCATTTGTGCATTTTTGTTTCCCTCTTCCACATTCTTGAAATTATACGAAGAACGCGGGTTAGCCGACTAATGTTTTGACCCACAATTCATCCATCTTTGTAGGAGGTTATTTCGGGGAATCGTGTGGGGTTTATCTTGTGTGAAATACAACTGTTTATTGATTTCCCTTAATATCCTTCATTTTGCATGTTAACGAGGAGGGTGTGGGCCAAAAAACCCAGCCCAAACCCTCCTCTATCTTTCTTTTCCTTGCACCGCCTCAGAATACCATGAACACGTCGATGCACGCAACAAGAGGAGAGTCACGGCTCGTCAGCCGCGGTGAACGGAGGAGGCAGCCGGCACAACGACCAACCATGGGAAGGAAGGCGACACGACCACCATGCCACCGATGAATGGAAGATGCGGTGGAGGCCGAACCCACCTACAGAGGGTTTCGCAGCGCCCACACAGCGCTACCGCCTCACCAACCGAATGGCCTCCGGGCCTTTCGGGAATCCAGGTAAATGGGGGGTTACACCCCCCCGGATCAGACAGAACTGGGCCACATCCCTCAGAGCGGGCCGCCTCCCTCGAGTCAGGGCACTGTCCTCACACTGGGTCGTTGGCCTCGGACTATTCCGCGGCCCTCAGATCGGGCCGCCGCCCTTGGGTTGGGCCGCTGCCCTCAGACCGGACTACATCCCTCAGCGAGGGCCGCCGCCCTCGCACCGGGCCCCCGCCCTCGGAGCGGGCCAGTGCCCTTACACTGGGCCGCTGCCCTCAAATCAGACCACCTCCATAGACTGGGGTGCCATCCCACGCGGGTCATGCCGCCCCTTTCTGGGCCACCCCCTTACGGGCTGCCCCCCTTGCGGGCCACCCTATTCTGGTCGGGCCGCCCTTGCGGGCCACGGTGAGATGCCCTTGCGGACCACCCCTTTTGAGGCTCAGACGATACATCAGCCCATCGAGCCGAGTCATAACCGGCCCAGCCCAGAGCGAGTCGGGCCTGGTCGGTCCGACCAGGTCAGACCGGACACAGGCCCCACCAGACCCTGGAACACTTAAATTAGAATATCTTGAGAACTGGACGTCTGTTGGATAAGTCATATACAATGTTGGGATCCATGGATTTAGACGGTTCTTTTGGTATTCTCCAATTGAGTTTTTTATAAAGTCAGAGTAAAGCCGGGTTGGATCGAACCCGAATCCAACCGGGCCCCCGAAGCTAAAACGCTTATAACTCACAGACCGGGCATCCGATTGACGCATATTCTATCGTGTTGGAACCCTTACGACATGGCGGTCCTTTGAGTTATTACTTTGTGGTTCTTAGTGGCGATAGAGGTACGACCAATATCTCAAGGGGATGATATTACAGAACCTGAGCATACCGGGTGCAAGGAAACATGTGGCAGGTTGCAACGTGAAGAAGGAACATCGATCCTATGTGGGTCAGATCCTGTGGGGGTCAGTTCTCAGTGATTTTGTGTGGGTCAGCACATATCGATCCTATGTGGGTCAGATCTTATGTGGGTCAGTGGGGGTTAGTTACCTATCAATCATGTGTGGGTCAGCAGTAGTGCTTCATAATAGAATAAGATTCTATATTTTATGACTAATCATCTATACTTCTATACTTAAGTTATATCTAATTGTGAGATTAGACTTTTTATTTTGTGGTACTTCTTTCTTTGTGGTGTTACTTATGTGGTACTTATACCTTTGTGGTATTGTCTTTGTGGTGTTACATGCGTGGTATTTCTCTCTTTGTGGTGTTACTTACGTGGTACTTCTACCTTCATGGAGTTACCTTCGTGGTTTTATCTACGTAGTGTTACCTCTGTGGTACTACTAACTTCGTATTCTATTCCATTTTCTTTCAGTTGTAATGTACTAACAATCGAACTTGAACTTTTATAGTTGGTCTTGTATTCTAGCCCCTTTTTACTTTCATCCCACTTTTACGACAGCAGTTTACTTTGTGGTTGCATTTTATTGTGTTCTAGTTTGTGTGGTTGCATCTTGTTTTGTTCATGGACTGTGTGTCTATACAGGTTAAAAATGAAATGTGTTCCCGTTTAAGGGACACACATTTCCGGTGCAAGTTGTCAGCCTCTAGCCTATGGAAGACAGGTTTGGATAGTCACGACATGGGCCCCGACAGATAGGTTGTGAAAACTATCTCCACCTCCTTGTATTCTTCACCATAAAGAACACATAGATTCTTTGAGAACTTCTTTTTCTTCATCACCACAAGCACACCCTTCACAATCTTCCCCACTCCATTGTTAGTGTGAGTCTTACACATGATGTCATCAAATCCACTGAAAGAAAATATGTTAATCTTCAGGATCTTCGCATGCGTACTCGATAGGTGGTCTGAATTATACCTTCATGCATCTTTAGTTTGTTGGTATTGACTCCAAAGATCTTCAAGGTGTGATTGTTCCCCATGTAAACAAGTCCTTTCGAGATATGTTCATACTGATCAAACCATTCCCTTTGAGCCATTTTCTATTGAATCAATTATCCATGCGTTGTTGAGATGATGTCTACCTCCATCCAACATTGAAGTTTTGCTGACTAGTATGTCTCCATTTCCGTAAGTAATCGTCATATTTCATTCAGAGTTGTTTCCACCACTCTTATTGTTCCAACTATTCTTTTTGGTGTGCACCTACTTTCCACAACCGTAACATGTGATTTTGTTATTCTTCTTGATTTGGACCTTCCATGATTTTGGCTCACACTTAGAATCATGCTCCATCATCCTTCCTCTATCTATTGACAATGTCTTCGATTGGTGTAACGTTTTTTGTCTGTCACTTTGCACTTGCATTGACGTTTTTCTTCAGGAACCACAACTGCAACGTTATTGAGCATAAACATTTCCATCATGATATTGTTGGTTATGTAGATGATCAACTGATCATATGGATTTGTAAATCTTTAGAACAGAATACCAGCACATTCAGTGTCCCAAAGTTTGTAGCCCAGTGTCATGAGTTGAGCGAATAGGGTATTGACAGTGTTGATGTGATCAGTCACTGATGATGACTCTTCATTCGAATTTTGTTGCTTTATAGAGCTATCGACCTTTTTGCCACCCGCCAGGCTTTTCGGTGTGGGCCAAATTTTAAAGTGTTAATCTAAAATAGATGTGGTAGGACCTGTTAGGGATGTCATTAGGTTCTTTGAGACACGTTGGTTGTTTTTTCCCCAACCCAAGGCCACCCATGTAACACACCGTGCTTTTTCTATTATCTTGACCATTAAAGAACTACACAAGGGGTGTGACCTCAAGCTTTCATAGATTAAGGAAGCTCGGTTGTACCTAAATGAGGGTGAATTACTTGCATAGGAGATTAACGCAAGCCTTTCGCAGGGTGTGGACAAAAACAATTAAATTTTTCCAAGTGCATCACAATGGATAATCAGGGTCGTCTCTCTTAAAGAGCCTTATCAATTTAGTCCACTTACATTATCTTACTCACCTATTCTATATTTTTTGTGGTTTTGTTTATTAAATTAATTTGATGAAAATATTTTTGGGTTTTTTTATTTAAAATAATTACATGTGAAGCAAGAATTATAAATTTATAATAAGATGCAAGTCTAAAAATAATAAATTAATAAGAAAGAACTTGGTTTTGGGGGTTGGTTAAATGTCCAATCATTATTCTCATTTTTATATTTATTTCAGTTTGATAATCCAAACATGAAATATCATTTTTGAACTACTATTCTTTATTTATAAATTGTGGAATATCATTGAATGTTTGAGCACTCTCAATTCCACCTCCTCCTTTAATCCAATTTTGTGACACACCTTTTTCTAGAATGTGTCATCTTCCAAGACATAGTTCAATTGAATTCATTTCATCCATTGATTAGCTCAACTGAAACATGTAAAAAACTAACCAATGGAGAGAGGTAAAAAGATTAAATAAAAGAATAAGGATAGGTTGAGTTTCATGTCATCGGAGAGAGTCACAAGATCGGGGACATTCGCCTTACCCTTTCATGCTACTCAAATCTATCTACAAACATAAAATTAAACATTAATGAAAATTCAAGATCACATTATCCTCCCACTGGGCCATGTCCCGGGGTCATCCTATAATTTCCAAGAGTAAGAGATTACTTGGAAGTGTGAGTGGAAGAAAATAGAGAGAGACAGAGAGAGAGAGAAATGAAGAAAAGTGGATGGAGAAACACAAAGGCATGGATTAATAAAACTAAAATTTGAATTACAGTTGAAAACAAATACAAATCTAAAATTAAAATAAAATAAAAATAAGAAATGAGGGGGAAGAGAGGAGAAGCAGTGGCCTGTTCCCCGATGGGATCCCTCCTTAGCTGTGGGTGTCGAGTTGATGATTTGGGAAGGAGTCAAGGGCCTCCTTTTATAGAGTACACCATATCCACCCCTTCACAATGAGGTATAGCTTTCATGGTGGGGTAGGATGAAGTATGAATCATCCTCCTTCTAGGTTGCTACTTGTGCAATATCTTCTTCTCTGTCCATTGGTTCCTCAGTGGTAAGTGCCTCTTGGAGTAGAATCTCTGAGGATAGAGGTAGGTAGTCGGGCTCCTCCATCTTGACTTCAAATTCCTCAACTTGGGTGGTTTATTCCTTTAGTGGTGATGTATCTTCTTTTTTTATTGTATATGGAGGTCAGGTAGTTCCTCACATTTAATCAAGAATTCATCCGAACTTTTTTGATCTCCCACTTTTATCTCACCATGTAAGTCTTCCTCCCTTGACTCCTCAGGTTCTTTAATTTCAAATATATGTGGTGAAATTTCTTCCACCACTTTCTCAGGGTATTCCTTTGGATTCGGTTTGGGTTACTCCAATAATTCACTAACTTAATCAAATGCTCTATAAGCCTTTCTGGTTAATTTTTCAATGATTTCTATAAGTTCATGCACCTACGCTCTTCTAAAATATTTATCTTCTTCTTGTGGTTGTTGATGCACCTATGAGTAAGTTTTCAATGCATAATATTCTGAATTTGAATACATCATGGTAGTCTTTTATTAGTTTTTTTAAACGAAATAAAATCTAACTAAGATGTGAAAATAGAAAATTTAAATAAACTAATGATTTTCTCCTTAGAAACGACATTAGTTTTTGTGCCTGCCTTTCATGGGGCATGGACAAAAATAATTATATTTTTTCTAGTGCATCATAGTGGCTGACCAGAGTCATCTCTCTTGAAGATCCTTCTCAATATAGTTCAATTACATTATCTATTTCACCTATTATATCACTTTTTTGGTTTTTTTCTATTAAATAAAAGTGATGAAGATCTTTTTGGGTTTTTTATAATTTAAAAAAAATGACATGTGAATCAAGAATTTTAAATTTATACTAAGATGCAAGTCTAAATAGAATGAATTAATAAGAAATAACTTGGTTTTGGGGGTTTGTTAAAAGAGGAAATCATTATTATCCTTTATATGTTTTATTTTAGTTTGATAATACAAACATGAAATCTCATGTTTGAACAACTAATATTTAATTATAAACTGTGAAATATCATTGAATGTTTGAGCACTCTCAATTCCACTACCTCCTTTAATCCAAGTTGGTGACACACCTTTGTCTAGAATGTGTCATCTTCCAGGACCTAGTTCAATCGAAGACCTTTTATACATTGATTAGCTCAAATCCAATGTGTGAATAACTAAACAATGGATAGAGGGAAAGGTTTAAATCAAATAATAGGGATAGGTTTAGTTGCATGTCATTGGAGTCAGTCACAACATCGGATACATTCGCCTTACCTGTGCATGCTACTCAAATTTATCTACAAACTAAAAATTAAACGTTAAAGAAATTCATGATCACCTTCACCTCCCCATGGGCCAAGTCTCCAGTTCAACCTCTCATTTATGAGATTAAGATATTACTCAGTGGGGTGGGGGAAGAGAAGAGAGAGAGAGAGAGAAATAAATGATTAAAAGTGGATGTAGAAACACAAAGGCATGGATTAATAAAACTAAAATTTGAATTAAAATTGAAAAATAATTGAAACATAATTCAAAAATAAAATTAAAATAAAATATAAAGAATAAATTAGTGGGGGAAAGAGGATAAGAAGTGTCCCATTCCCTGGTGGGATCCCTCCTTAGTTGTGAGTGTCAAGCTAATGATTTGGGAAGAAGGTGAGGGCCTCCTTTTATAGGAAGAATTCATTCCTCTAAAAGTTTGCACATTGTTGGCATATTAAATTTTAGATTAATGTGTAGAAACCTTCATAAAAGTTATTCAATAATGTGGTTTCCATTTACCCTCCAAATTTCATCTTATTTAGTGACAGGATTAACGTGTTATGAAATTTTAATTGAATAATACTTTTTATGGCTAAAATTTCCAGGAATTTGTCATCAAATTTATAACGATCAATGGAATCCTTAATGACTTCAAAATACCCCAAAATTTGTTTTAAATTCGGTATTATGTGATCTAGTGATATCCTAGGTGGAGTCACCTAAATATGAGGTGAGGAGACTGATTTTTTCATCCGTTATAGTGGTGGGTCCATTCTATTTTCCTAGAAAAATTTCCATCTTCAATGAATTTTTTGGACTAATAGATTTTTCAATCGACACTATGTCCTTAAGATAAATTTGAATGAAATAAAATAATGAATCTAATAAAAAGAATCATGAATTTTGGAATTATATTTTTTGAAAAATGATAAAAATACCATTGTAGTAAAAATCTGTCAAATATCCAAAATTATGCACCTTTCTCAATTTTCCTCATAACCATTCTAAAATTCAAATTACCCATTATTTTAATATAACTTTAAATAAATTTGTTTTATAATTGAAAAAAATAAAAAATCTTCATTATTTGATAAAAAAATAGGCACATAAATTTTCTCTCTCAATTACCCCCACACATAAACCATTCTTGTCCTCAAGCATAAAATCTCAACATAGAAATTAGAGGACACCAATGATACCAATATTCAAATTCAAATTCAATTAAATTAAACAATTTTCAATGTGAAATAAAACTTTCAAAAAATTTCAAAAATATCAATTTAATTTCCCATTTTTCAAAGAAACAAATAATTCACATATTTTACTTTTACCATTTGAAAATTGTTGTAAATTATCCATTCATTCATTCAAGCTCCTTGATTCATTATTATTAAACATCCCAAGTCATGATTTACCTCACTTTAGATTATTTTATCTCATTACTCATTCTAAAATTCAATTAGACTTATGATCACATCATGAAAACATGATCCTTATCCATCAGCTTGTAAATAAACTACTTTCTCCACTTTGAAAAGATAAAATGCACATAAAATCACAAGGACTTGAAATTATGGTTTTATTGACTCAGATGTTTAAGGTTGGTAGTATTTTATTCATTAAAAATTAAGGCTTAAGGAGGAGGCTAATATATTAAGTATTATTCATGATATCAAAATTAAAAATATAGTGAAATTATCCCCTTCATAGTAGCAACACCCACTTCCCAAAACTCAAAGAAAATGTTATGATCAATTAAGAAAAATGAATGATTTGTGCACCCTCTTGAATATTTTATTTTATATTGTAAATTATTTTGTTTCTTTGAATGTTATGATTATATCAGACCTCACATCAATCACCTAACCAGATACGCTCATAAGATCATCGGTCTAAAAAATGGTGATTTTGGGTTTTCCCAAATCATAACCCATTTTGTTCTCGTTTTGTTGGTTCTTTTTGTCATTTTTTCAATTTTTTTAATTCAAGTGGGGAAAATAGAGTATAATGAGTGATTGCACAAAATTTTACAATTACAACAAAAAACCCCTACAATTCTTCCTTACAATGTATATCATCAGGTCCAGCATGATTCTCTTTACCCACACACTTCAACTTTAAACTATCATGAAAATACTTAGATGAGGGTAGGAATAGATAAAAATGGCTTAAAACATGACTCATTCCTATAATGGTTATTCACGATCTCTATGTGCTAAAATAATGATTGATGTAAAGGTAGTCTTTTAAGGTTAATTAGCTTTTCAAAGGATGTCTCAATAATTTTAAATTTGTTTTTGCATAGTCATAGATTTGACAGGTTTCAATACAAGTTATGGTTGGTTACATGTCCCAAGATTAATCAAGAAATATGCTCAAGAATAAATAGGAAGGACTTGGTCTGGAAATATTCTCGAGATTGGGAAATATAACATTAGACAATCACTCATGGCATGAATAATAAATCAATTCACATGAACTTCAGAAATTCAAATCTTGAAGGATGGTAGGGAAATTTCATTTAAATGAATCAATTATTTCCTTCAAATCATGAGTCATTACTTCAATATCCATGATTCATTTTAAAAATTCAATTATTAATTTCAATCATTTAATCATATCAATATTGAAATCTAAAACATGGCATCATAGGATTCCTAAGAAACTCATGTCTCCTAAATAAGTCAAGTAAAACATGAATTCAAGTTTGGGCATGCAATTTTATCTTTAATGTTCAAAACATGTTGTGGACAAAAATGTGGAGAGTTCAAAAGATAAAACACTAAAATTGAACACCCTATTTCCATAAAACATGGTCTTTCCCATTCACTGTCTGGGGATTCCTTCTACTGTTATGATCCTACAAAATAAAATTACTAAATTATTCACAATGATCATTTCATTTAAGCTCAAAATGAAAAGAGGGAGGGGGCCACATGATAAATTATTTCAAAGAAAATAAATTGACATCTGAATTCCTAGAAAGTAAGTAAACATAAATCTTGGTATAATCCCCTAAGTCAGCCCTGAATTTTGACTAAATCTAGAGGTAAATACAAGCTGTTATTCAATGTTTGATAGAGGATGAAGCTTCTTTGATTCGAACCACTACATGTGGATTTTCCCAGATTGTGATTCATCCTTCTGGGTGAGTAATGATCCAAGGAAAGAGTACACCATATCCCTACCCCTTTAACAATGAGGTATATCTTTCATGGTGGGGGTAGGATGAAGTATGAATCATCCTCCTTCTTGGTTACTATTTGTGAATCCTCTTATTCTCTATCCATTGGTTCCTTAAGCCATGCTTCATCAAAATAATAGTCAATGGGAATGTCAAAGTGTAATTCTCTTTGAATAATATTAAAAAATGAAGTATCTAGATCAAATTCTTCCCCAGCAAAGTAAGTAGATTTTTTCATGGGTTCCTTATGGAAATCCACTAGTGTCTCTTCATGAACTTCCTTCGATAAATATTAAACATATCCAGGGAGATCCATATGTTACTCAGCATGTGCACATCTTGGTTCTTCTTCATCCTCCAAGGCATAGTTGAGATTGTCTCATTCTGTATAATCAAAACCACAAGGAGTGATGTAGAATTTAGATTCAATAAAATTAGGAGGGATAGAGTCAATGAATGTTTCAACTCCCTGAGTTGGTTCAGCATCAATATCTGCCTCAGTGGCAAGTGCCTCTTGGTGTAGACTCTCTGAGGATAGAGGCTGGTAGTCGGGCTCCTCCATCTTGACTTCAAATTCCACCACATGGGTGGTTTCTTCCTTTTGTGGTGTTGAATATTCTTCTTTGTATTGTATGGGGAGGTCAGTTAGTCCCACATTTAATCAATAATTAATCCCAACTTTTTTGATCTCCCACTTATAGCTCAGTAGGTACATCTTCCTCCCTTGCCTCCTTAGGTTCTTCAATTTCAAATATAAGTGGTGAAATTTCTTTCACCAATTTATCAGGTTCTTTCTCCAGCATAGGGTTGGGTTGCTCTATTAATGCGTGAATATAATCAAAATATCTATCAGCCTTTCTGGTTAGTTGGTCATTACTTTTTCTAAGATCATGAACCTGATCACTTCTAAAATATTCATCTTCTTGTTGTAGTTTTTGCTGCACCTATGAGTAATTTTTCCAGGCATAATATTTTTATTTTGAATACATCCTGGAAATATTTTTTTAGTTTTTTAAAAGAAATGAAATATAAATAATATGTGAAAATAGAAAAAAAATGAACTAGTGATTGGCTCCCCGAGAACAGCTTCAGTTTTGGCGCACACCTGTCTTGGGGTGTGGAAAAAAATAAATATATTTTTCTTAGTGCAGCACAGTGGCAGACCATGGTCATCTCTCTTGAGGATCCTTTTCAATGTAGTTCACTTTCTTTATCTAATTCACATATTCTATCTATTTTTGTGGATTTGTTTATTAAATTATAGTGATTAAAATCTTTTTGGGTTTTTTATTATTAAAAATAATGACATGTGAAGAAAGAACTCTAAATATATACTAAGATACAAGTCTTGGTATAACGAATCACTACTGGAATTTTACACTTTACCAACGGTTGTAAACCACTGGTAAAGGCCTGGAAACCATTCGTATATAGTATATCAACATTTCCCTCAACTGTGGCTAAGTTTGGCGTGATAATAGGCCTATATCAATAGTTATGTGAAAATCGTTGGTATATGTGTCAAAGTAGAAGGTATACCAACGGTTTGCTACAAACTGTTGGTATATGTGTGCTAAAGTTTAACATATACCAAAGGTTTGTAAATTGTTGGTATATGTGTGTTGCACTTATAACAATGGTAATAAACCGTTGGTATAAAGGGGATATGGCAAGCCATAAGGATATACCAACGGTTTTGTTATAACCATTGGTATAAACATATACCAACGGTTATAACAAACCGTTGGTATAGTTATATTATAGTATCTATACCAACAGATTTGAAACCTTTGGTATACAATTTCCCAGATCCATAGCAGTAGGCCCCTCTCCCCACTCCAGACCTGCAACAACATAGCAACCCCTCTCTAGACCTGCAACGACACTAATAGAAAAATCCTCATCCAAAGTATTCAAAATTTAGAATTCATTCCAGAATTTAGAAATTTAGAAATTTAGAAATTCAAATTAAATAACACCAATAATAAAAAATGCCTACATGTTATAGGAAATGCAATAACACCCATAAGAGTATTACAAATTTAGAATTCATTCTTCACTCAAACCAAAACACGAACACACATTAGAGTATTCAAAATTTGGAATGCATTCCTCACTCAAACAAAAACACAAATACACACAAGAGAAAAAACCTACATGTTATAGGAAGAACATGGTATGTTTAGTCATGGTCATGGGTTGAGTATCTTAAAACCAACAGAAAAACATGGGTAGAGTGGAAAGGATCATGACACCCATAAGATAGACAATGTTAGTGGTCATGTGCTTAGACCTAGGATGAGTTATACGAAGCACATGGGATGTTTATATTCCTCTAATGATTATGTATCCATGTATAAATGGTTCTTGATGTGTTAGTGAGAAACATTGGCCAATCTCGACATATGAGATGGGTTACCAGAATAGCCTACATGTTTTTCAAAAACTTTTCAATTAAAATAAGGGGGTATGTGGATAATAGTAATTTGCTCTCCTGGGTGTGATGTGAGATGAATTCCCCTCTTGGGTAGTGGGTATGAATATTCAATTAAGTCTTTGGTATTGGGTTCCCAAAGGGACTTTGGTTTGGTCCTAGAACCCACTGTTTGAGGATTGGAATGAGGTGATCCATGGGGCTATAGTGTCACCATATATATTCCTCACCATTGGGGTATTTTTATGAGACTTTGAAACTTATTTTTCAAGAATCCATGTGTAGCCTTGTTGACCAATTTGTTATATAGTATTCTTGAGTGTTCATAGGTTTCATATGAAATCACTATATGATATTTATTTCTTGTATGTTATTATATAGAATGTACAGCCAGTGATTGAGAATTAGAACATGAGTGTTAGTGCATGTTCATGATGGGATGTCAAGACTCATTCGTAATACAATTCATGTTTTTATATATATAATATGACCCATTCTGTATCAATATATGTCTTGTGAATATTTTTTCTAATAACATATGACAAATATAACATATTATATTTTTTATCCCTTAATTTCAAGAATATAAGTGTATCCTTGTGAAGATTTTCCGTTTGTCAGTTGTTTTTTTCACTTAAAATGTTGTTCATTTCAAACAAAAGTGACACACTTTGAGTGATACCAGTCACACCGTCCCTCGAATTGAGTTGGGTTTGACTTGTACCTGTCACAAATGATCCATGGATTGTTGGGTGGGGGGCTATCCGGTGGGTGGGGGGCTGTCCGGGGTGGGGGCTGTCTGAGGGGTGTGGGGGGCTATCCGGGGGTGAGGGGGGATGTCCGGGGGGGCTATCCAGAATGCGTTATTGTCCACTTCGGTCACACAACACCTCCGATTAACATGTTATCAAGCTGAACGACCCGTGATTGAGAATTAGAACATTAGTGTTGGTGCATGTTCATGATGGGATGTCGAGACTAATCACTAATATAATTCATGTTTTTCTATATATACTATGACTCATTTTGTTCCAATCTATGACTTTTGAATATTTTATTCTAATAACGTATGACCAATAGACCATATTTCAATTTTTATCCCATAATTTCAAGAATAAATGTCTAGCCTTGTGAAGATTTTCCATATGTCAATTGTTGTTTTCACTTAAAATGTTGTCCATTTTAAACAAAAGTGACACACGTTGGGTGATACCAGTCACACTGTGCCTCAGATTGAGGTGGGGTTGACTCCTACCTGTCACAAATGATCCATGGATAATCGGGTGGGGGGCTGTCTGAGGGGTGCATGGGGCTATCGGGGGGTAAGGGGGGCTGTCCGGGGGGGGGGGGGGGGGGTTTCCGGAGTGTGTTTTCGACCACCCAGTTCATAAAACACATCTGATTGATGTGTCATCTAGATAACCATTTTAAAATTATCCCACTCTTTTTTGTCGTCCGATTTCATGGTATTCTGAGGTCGTTTGGCCAGTTTTGACCACCCCACGCACGTTTTTCAAGCACGCGAAACACCTAAAAAACTCATATTCTACAGTGTCACACAAACCACACATCCAAATGACATGTCATCTTTTCTTACACCTCAATAATAATAATTAGGGTGTTTTCGTGTGATTTATTGTCATTCTGATGTCATTCGTTATTTATTTGATTGTAAAACAAATGTTTTGGCCAGTTAAGACATGCAGAGTGTTTTTTCAGCCACCGTGGTCACACGACACCTCCAATTGGCGTGTCTTCTAGATGACCATTTTAAAATTGACCCACCATTTGTTGTTGTCCAATTTCATGGCATTCTGAGGTCGTTCAGCAGATTTTGACTACCCCACGCACGCTTTTCAAGCGCGCCAAACACCTAAAAGACACATATTCAGATGTACGGGCACAATCTGCACATCTGAATGATGTGTTGTCTCCTCATACTCCTCAAAAATAATAAATAGGGTGTTTTCGTGTGTTTTCAAGTCATTCCGATGTCGTTTGGTATGCATTTGACCGTTAAATGCATGTTTTGGCCATTTACGACACGCAGAGTACGATTTCGGCCATCGTGGCCACACGACACCTCCGATTGATGTGTCGTCTAGCCTTACATTTCACAATTCACCCACCCTTTGTTGTCGTCTGATTTCATGGCATTCCGGGGTTTTTAGGCTAGTTTTGACAACCCTACACATGCTTTTCAAGTGTATCAACACCTAAAAACACATATTAATCCGTTCAATGAAACCGCTGGTCTGAATGACATGAATTCCTTTATTACACTTAAATAATAATAATAAGGGTGTTTTCGTGTGATTTCAAGTCATTCTGATATCGTTATGTATGTATTTGACCATAAAACACATGTTTTGGCAATTTACGACACGCAAACTGCGTTTTCGGCCACCGCGGTCACATGAAACCTCCGATTAATGGTTCGTCTAGCCAACCATTTTACAATTCACCTACCCTTTGTTTTTTTCCAATTTCGTGGCATTCAGAGGTCGTTCGGAAAGTTTTGACCACCCCACGCACGCTTTTCAAGCGCACGAAACACCTAAAACACACATATTCAGTCGTGTCATTCAAAACCCACATCTGAATGACATGTCGTCTCCTCATACAACTCATGAATAAGAATGAGGGTGTTTTTGTGTGATTTCATGTCATTTCGATGTTATTCGGTATGCATTTGACCGATAAACGCATGTTTTGGCCATTTACGACACGTGGAGTGTGTTTTCGGCCACCGTGGTCACACAAAACCTCGGATTGATGTGACATCTGGCCGAAAATTTCACAATTCACCCACCCTATGTTTTCGTCTGATTTCATGGAATTTCGAGGTCATTCGTCTGGTTTTGACCAACCCATGTACACTTTTCAAGCGCGCCAAACACCTAAAAAACACATATTCAGTCGTTCCGTGCAAACCACATGTCTGAAGGATGTTTTGTCTCCTTATACACATCAAGAATAATAATTAGGATGTTTTTGTATGATTTCAAGTCATTATGATATCATTTGGCATGCATTTAACTGTTAAACGCATGTTTTTTCCATTTACGACATGCGGACTGCGTTTTTGGCTAGCGCGGTCACACGACACCTCTGATTAATGTGTCGTTTGGCTGACCATTTCAAAATTCACCCACACTTTTTCGTTGTCCGATTTAATGCTTTTATGAGGTCATTCAGCCAATTTTGACAACCCCACGCATGCTTTTCAAGTGCGCCAAACACATAAAAAACACATATTCTATCGTGTCGCACAAACCACACGTCTGAATGATATTTCATCTCCTCATACATATCACAAAAAATATTTAGGGTGTTTTAGTATGATTTTAAGTCATTCTGATGTCGTTCGGCATACATTTGACCATTAAAAACATGTTTTGGCCATTTACGACATGCAGAGTGCATTTTCAGTCAGCGCGGTCACACGAAACCTCCGATTGACATGCTGTCTGGCCGATCATTTCACAATTCACCAACAGTTTATTGTCCTCCAATTTCATGGCATTATGAGGTCATTCGTCCGGTTTTGACCACCCTGTGCATGCTTTTCAAGCACGCCAAACACCTAAAAAACACATATTCTGTCATGTCGCACAAACCGCGCATCCAAATGACATGATGTCTCTTCTTACACATCAAAAATAATAATTAGGGTGTTTTCGTGTGATTTTAAGTCATTATGATGTCATTCGGCATGAATTTTACCGTTAAACACATGTTTTGGCCATTTACAACATGCAGAGTGTGTTTTTAGACACCGCGGTCACACGAAACCTCTGATTGATGTTCCGTCTATCCGACCATTTCACAATTCACCCACACTTTGTTGTCATCTAATTTCATGGCATTCCAAGGACGTTCAGCTTGTTTTGACAACACCATGCACAATTTTCAAGCGCACCAAACACCTAAAAACACATATTTAGTCGTGTCGTGCAAACCGTGCATTCGAATGGCATTCCGTCTTCTCGTACACCTCAAGAATAATAAATAGGGTGTTTTTGTGTGATTTCAAGTCATTCTGATGTCGTTAGGCTAGAATTTGACTGTTAAACGCATGTTTTGGCCATTTACAACACGCAGAGTGCGTTTTCGGCCAGCACGGTCACACGACACCTCCGATTGACGTGTTGTCTAGATGACCATTTCATAATTCACCCACCCTTTTTTGTCATCCGATTTCATGGAATTTTGAGGTAGTTCGGCCGGTTTTGACCACCCCACACACGATTTTCAAGCACGCCAAACACCTAAAAAACACATATTCAGTCATTCCACGTAAACCGCACATCCAAATAACGTTTTTTCTCCTCTTACACCTCCAAAATAATAATTAGGGTGTTTTTGTGTGATTTTAAGTCATTCTGATGTCTTTCGGCATGCATTTGACTGTTAAATGCATGTTTTGGCCATTTACGACACGCGGAGTGCGTTTTTGGCCATCACCATCACAGGAAACCTATGGTTGATGTGAAGTTGACTTGTACCCATCACAAATGACCAATTTATCATTGTCCTTATGTATTTACACAATCCGAATGCGTTTGGTCAGTTTTCCGTATGTAAGTTGTTGTTTTCACTTAAAATTTGGTCCATTTCAAATAAAAGTGAGACACATTGAGTGGTACTGTCCACAACATTTATCAGATTGATGCGTGGTTTACTCCTACACATCAAAAATGTCCCATGGATCATTTTTATAAAGTATCAACAGAATCCAAATATGTTTGGTCCATTTTCCGTATTTTAGTTTTGGTTTTCACTTAAAATGTTGTCCATTTCAAATAAAAGTGAGACACTTTGAGTGGTATCGGCCACACCGTGCCTCTGATTGAGGTGGGATTGAGTCGTACACATCACATTTTACACATGGATCATTTTCCTAAAGTATTAACACAATCCAAAAACGTTTGTTCAGTTTTTCGTATGCCAGTTGTTTTTACTTAAAAGGGTGTCCATTTTAAACAAAATAGTGACACTTTGAGTGATACTAGCCACAATGTGCCTCAGATTGAGGTTTGTTCAGTTTTTCATATGCCAGTTGTTCTTATACTAAAACTATAGACATTGTGCATGATCTGTATCCCCTGGTGCATGGTTAAAGAAAATCATGCACATTTCTTATAATATATATCATGATATGGTCGGTAGATACCATGTTGGATGGACTTAAATTATTTACTAACCGTGAGGCATAGTGTTTTTTACGCCGTCTGGGGTTCCAAGCTCTGAACAAGCCCCAGAAGCACCAAGAACCATTATAACATCATTAGGCTTCCATATTTGGTAAAAAATATAGAGTTATACTGAATTCAAAAATATCAATACCAGAGTGAAAAACCAGGTTAAAAATAAGGAATTATGAAAACTTCAAAAATGTAATGGATCAATCTACCCCTGATCACCATCACCATCACCACTATCATCATCAGCCTCATCCTCTTCGCCATATTTGTCTTCGTCATCATCATCCCCATGCTCATCCTCTGCCCCATCCTCACCCTTGGCCCCATCCTCACCCTCGTCCTCGTCCTCATCCTCATCCTCATCCTCTTCAGCATCCTCATCATCACCAGGAATGTCTTCATCTTGAACGCCACTAGAACTGCGGCCTGATGTATAGGATAATCCACCCATCGATGACATATATTTCTAACAAACCACGCTAGCCTCTGGTGGAAGTGATGAAGATAAAGCTTTGATCAATTTCATAAATTCGTTCTCCCTCATTTTAACAAGTTCTTCCAACTCTGTGACTCATTAATCAGACTGTCTTGCATGCTCCATGACCTGTTCCAACTCGGTGGTACTAGAATGTTTACCTGGAGTGGACCAATACCTCGTTGGGACTATATTCCTACCAGGTCAGTAGCATAATCGACCAGAGTTCTCATCTCCCAAAACCTGAGATAAATGATCAGGTGGCCCTAAATTGTTAGGCTCTTGGGCATAAATGGACTCTAAATCAGCTTGTTAAAAATATTAATAGTTTATTAAATTTCAAAATAGATATTATACTTTTAAATTAACAAATTAAAACTTACAATCTTTTCTTATGTCGGTTCATTAACCGCAGTTCCATCTTTTTTCCTTCTACTCGAGCAAAATAATTTTGCTCCAGGGAGACGTCCTTTAATATTCAATTTTTGCTTCTGTAATGACATTGAAACAATATAAAGTGCATGTATAAACATAAATTCAATATTCAATAAATCACATAATTTATTTAGGAAACGATAAAAAGGGAAAGTCCTAAATAAAAATTGTAAACAACTATATCGTACCAGCTGCCTCTCATGATCTGACGTAGTAGTTCACCCCAAAGTGTGGAGGTATTTCCTTCAATCAATGTTTTTTTAGAACATTACTAAATAATGATTTATAATAAATAAGATAATACTAATGAAACATATGAAAATTGTCATTTAAAAATCTCAAATGGGATTAATACCTTAAATTTGGCAATCGCCCAATGGGTAATCATTTGACAATATTGCTCTATCAGGCAGACATCTATGATAGGTACTGTCTCCAACTCTGTGCCCACTCTATCACACCATCCAACATACATCTCCTGCTTATAACCTCTCCAAAGCTCTCCTAGATCCTTTAAACATGTTGGACGTGCACCTTCGCCATCAGGGAAGTTAAACCGAAGCTGAAACCCAATAGATTAATTCATATAAATACAAAAAAATACTACATTAAATCCAACAGATTTTTTACCCTTATTTGTACCCACGCATTATCCTTGACTTCGTGTGGAAGATGTCTCCAAGAGAGAGGTCTGACCGGAATGATGTCAGAGTATTTTGCTAGGGTCGCCAAAAAACCTCGACATTCCTGCCCAGATTTATCAATCATTTTTCATTCATCATTATATTCAACCATCAACTGTGTCTGGTGGTTCCATACTGCATGCAAGCAAGTACTCCCCCCCCCCCCACCTCTTATCAGTATATGAATCTGTTTTAAAGAAAAAAACACCAATACAAGTTATAATAAAAATAAAATTGGGTATAAAAATTTGTTAGAGTTATATAAATATACATGTGGAAGTCAGATCAATGGGTGTCACTTGGTGTGGATTAGCTGAAGGAATATCCTATACAGGTGGAGTGTCCCTCAGTGTACGCTCCTCAGCAACATACTGTGTCAGAGCAGGAGTCGAAGAAGGTGGAATATAATAGCTCAATGACAATGAACCAAAAGCAAAAGATGATGGAACATACATTAGGCAGACTAGTTGTGTAAACATTAGAGGTCAAAATATATCATGTGTCCCTAAAGACACACCAGGATCAAAATGGGGCGTAGAAGACACCTCTGTGGTAAGGGCATAGTCCAATCGGGTATGACCAGTAGATCGTATAACTCTCACACCACAATCCCTCATACCACCGGCCTCAGTACCAGGATCACCCGATTATCTTCTAACTCTGACACCACCCCACTCCTACCACCATCCACTGTACTGGGAGTTATATCAGGCTCCTCGTCAGATATTTTATGTCTAGGGGGTTGATCCTCAAAAAACGTTTAACACAAAAGTAAACACATGATATTATATGTCATTGAAATATATATATTTGAAATAAAAAACTCACAACATGGATGAGTGGGGGAATTCCCATCTATGTCATGCGATGATTATTTTCAGTCATCTTTTTCTGCCGCATCTCTTCAATGGGTTTCATTTCCTGCAATAAAAACCAATATGGAAGTAATTAGAAATAAATAACTAATTTGTAACCAAAAAAACATAATATAGAAAATCCATTCTGATAAAAAAACAAAAATAAACAGATGATTTATGGTGGTTTGAAGGTATGTACTAGGATACACACTCTGAATGATGTAGGTGTATTCATTGAATCATTTCCCAATTGATTTTGGAGAGGGACCTTCAATAGTTATAGGTATGGATTTGATTAGAAACACCTATAAAAATGATATCCAGACATTGTGAGGTCCCAAACCAGGATTCCACTCATTAGTGACCCATACCCAGATGGCCACATGGCCTCAAGAACATCTACCAAAATTCCAAATGTTGTTGACTAATAGTGAGATCCTTTACTGTGTCTGGGGGAGACTATTCCCTTATTACCTAAGTTGCACAATTTTAATATTATATGTTAAAAAGCAGAAGAATGATAACAATGGGAAAATATTGGAAATGGATGAAAATAACCAAATCAATAACACCAACTAATAACAGAATCATAAATCGATCGATGGTAATGTATGTCATGTATCAAGAAGAAAAACATAGTTACAATTATTAAGAAGTAATACTATACAAGAGGCTCAATAAATTCTAAAATTAAAACTAGGTTCGTGATCAATAACCCAATCATCTGGTTCATCGATGTAAAGTGTGTGAGTCATGTCAACAACTTGAAATTCACAATCCTGAGTAGAGGTGCATTTCCTCATCATTGAATCAAACCATTAATAAAGGGAAAAGTTTTACCAACGGTTGCACACAATTGTTGGTAAAAGAGGACTTCAAAGCCCCTTTATAGGCATCCCAAATAGAGGCACAAGCCTTAGGCCCTGTTATGTGTTACATGCATCCCAAATCATTCACCCATGTTCAATAAATCATTCTTGGAACCTCTTTCGTCATACCATTCATTACCCAATTATTTCCTCAAGTCAAGTGCACCCCATGGGTGGATAATGTTTAGGATTCTACACTAATAGGTTGTTCATGGCTTGTAAAAAGGTTTAATTTCATAATAAATAGACAAAAACATTTATTTTTAAATTTGAGAATAATAATAATGTATGTCAATGATAAAAAGATTACTGAAATAATCTTGTGACTTATCTAATATTGTTATGGATGTATACACATGCCAACTTGGCTACTGAAAAGTTACACACCATCATAAAAGTTAGTATTGGACAAGAAACAGACATAATATACAATGTATAGTGAGAACCATATTTAATTGACCCCAAAGTTATATTAGTACAATCATCTTTGGAATCCAATTATCACTCATCACTAACCATGCCACTATAAACAACCTGGAGTGTATGAGTTTAATCTCTGATCTTAACATCAACATCACACATTCTTACCATAATTTCAATCATATGGAATATGGATGATATTAACACAAAATTCCCGACAATACCAAGCCTTCTAATAACTGAAAATTTATGGATGATATTAACACATAATTCATTTTGAATCAAATTTGATTCACTGTAAAAGCCCAACACACACACCCAAATCAAAAAGAAAACAATAGTCATACACTCCCAAATCAAAATAGCAAACCAAAACAATAGATGTAGAAAAATTAAATGAAAGTATCACATACAAATTATAAATGTAAAACTAATAACTTTTTTAAATGGATCGGAACGAAGAATTTCCAATGTAGGGTAAATAGAATCCTGCTTCTCCACTTCACCCAAATGAAAACATAAAACCAAAATAGTAGATGCAGTATCACTAAAATAATAAAAGTGAAGAACTTATAAATCTTAATGATAGAAGGATTTTGGCCACAGGGGAAGGAAAATCCCAATTCTCCGTTCTGTTTAGGGATGCAGTCGTGCAGAATGGCGGAGTTCGAGCGTCTCAGAATTTGGGGAAAAACATTCTCAACAGTTTTTAAAAACTATTGGTAAAGGATGATTTAAACCTATATATGCCAACGGTTTAATAAAAACATTTCTATAGAGTATAATTTTCCCAATGGTTTGATAAAATTGTTGGGAAATGATTATTTAACCAGCTTTTACCAACGATTTCTTTAAACCATTGGTAAAAGTGCTCTACAGGCGTTGGGAACCCCTCCCTTTCCAGAAGTGAATTAATATGAAAGAATTTGGTTTTGGGGGTTGGTTAAATGTTCAATCAGTATTATCCTTTATTTGTTTTATTTCAGTTTGATAATACAAACATTAAATCTCATTTTTTAACAACTATTCTTTATTTATAAATTGTTGAATATCATTGAATGTTTGAGAACTCTCAATTCCACCTCCTCCTTTAATCCATGTTGGTGACACACCTTTTCCCAGAATGTGTCATCTTCCAAGACCTGATTCAATCAAAGCCATTTAATCCATTGATTAGATCAAATCCAGCGTGTGATGAACTAAACAATAGAGACATGGAAAAATGATTAAATAAAAGTATAGGTATAGGTTGAGTTGCAAGTCATCAGAGGAAGTCACCACATCGGGGACATTCACCTTACCCATGCATGATACTCAAATATATCTACAAACATAAAATTATACATTAAAGAAAATTCATGATCACTTTCACCTCCCTCCTGGCCAAGTCTCAGGGTCAACCTCTCATTTTCGACAGTAATATACTACTAGGTGCAGTGGGTGGAAGAGAAGAGAGAGAGAAGTAAAGAAATGAAGAAAAGTGGATGGAGAAACACAATGACTTGGATTAATAAAACTAAAATTTGAATTACAATTGAAAACTAATAAAAAATATAATTAAAATTAAATTAAAATAACAATAGAATAAAATTAAAATAAGAAATAAGGGGGGAAAGGGTAGAAGCATCGGCCAGTGCCCTGATGGGATCCCTCCTTAGTTGTGGGTGTCGAGCTGGTGATTTGGGAAGGAGTTGAGGGCCTCCTTTTAAAGGCATAATTCTATCCTCAGAAATTTTGCGTGTTTTTTCCCATTAAATGGTCGATTGACACGTGGACACATTCATAAATATTTTTAATAAAAATGTTTTCCATTCACCCTCCAACCATTATCTCATTTATCCATAGGATTAAGTAGTTATGGAATATTCATTGAATAAGGATTTTTATGGCCAAAATTTGCAAGAAGATTCCATCAAATGTATAGCGATTAGTGGAAACCTTAATGACTTAAAAACTCCCCCAAATTTGTTTTAGAGTTGTTTTGATGTGTACTAGTGTTATCCCTAGTGTAATAACATATATGGGAGGTGAGGAGACTGATTTGTGCATCTGTTATGGTGGTGGGGTCCACGCTGTACGCTCAGAAAAGTTTCCAACTTCAATGATTTTTTTGGACTAATAGATATTTGAATAAACTCTAGGACTTGAAGAGAAAGTTTAGTGAAATAAAATCAGGATTCTAAAAAAATCATGAATTTTGGAATTATATTTTTTACGAAATGAAAAAAATACCCTTCTGGAAAAAATATTTCAAAAATCCAAAATTATGCACTTTTATCAATTTTTCTCATAATCATTTACAAATTCAAATTACCCATTATTTTAATAAAACATTGAAATAAATGGGTTTTATCATTGAAAAACATTAAAAATCCTCATAATTTGATCAAATATATGCACATAAATTTGCTCTTTCAAATACCCTCACACTTAAACCATGCTTGTCCCCAAGTATAAAATCTCCAAATGGAAATCATTGGACACCAATATTACCAATATTTAAATTCCAAGGTAATAAAATAAAATAAAAATTCAATGTGAAATCAAACTTTCAAAAATCTGCATAAAATATTAATTTAATTTCCCATTTTTCAAAGAAACAAATAATTCACATATTTTTTACCCTTTGAAAATTGATGGAACTTATCCTTTAATTAATTCAAGATCCTTGATTAATTATTATTAAACATGAAAATTCTTGATTTACCTCACTTTTGATTCTTTTCTCTTATCACTCATGATACAATTCATGTAGAGTTATTCTAATATCATGAGAACATGTTCCTTAGCCATAGGCTTGTAAATGAACTAATTTCTTCAATTTGTAAAGAAAAAAAGAACATAAAATCATGAGGACTTTCAGTTAAGGATTTATTGACAGTGAGGTTTAAGGTTGGTAGGATTTGATGTTTTAAAAATTAAGGCTCAATAAGGAGGATAATCTCTTAAGTACTATTCATGACATCAAAAGTAAAAATAGAATGAAATTATCCCCTTCAAAGTAGAAACAATTAATTCCCAAAACTCAAAGAAAAGGTTATGATCAAGTATGCATAATGAATGATTTGTGAACCCTCTTTTTTTCACTTTCTATTCTTTTTTAGAAAGTTATGATTATATCAAATCTCACATCCATCATCTAACCACATACGATCATAAGATCATCGGTCTATAAAATTGTGATTTTTGGTTTTCCCAAATCCCAACCCATTTTTTTCTCTCTTTTTGTTGGTTCTTTTTGTTAATTTTGTTTATTTTTTTAATTAAAGAAGTGAAAAATAGAGTATAATTAATGATTCCACAACCTTTTACAATTATCATATCAATACCCCCACAATTATTCCTTAAAATGTATATTATCCCATCCACCATGATTCCCTTTAACCCCACACCTCAACATTGAAATATTAGGAAAATACTCAAAGGAGGGTAGGAATAAATAAAAACTGCTCGAAACATGGCTCATTCCTATAAAGGTCATTCATGGTCTCTATGGGGTAACATAAGGATTGATGTAAAGGTGGTCTTTTAAAGTAAATTTTCTTTCCAAAAGTTTCCTTAATCATTTTAAATGTGTTTTTCATAGTCATAGCTTTGATAAGTTTCAATATAAGTTCCTGTTGGTTACATTTACCAAGATCATCCAATAAATATGCTCATGATTAAATAGGAAGTACATGGTCTATAATTCCTCTTGGGAATGGAAAATATAACATTGTACAATCACTCATGGCATGACTAATAAATCAATTCACATGAACATCAGAAATTCAATTCATGAAGGATGGTAGAAA
The DNA here is from genome assembly GCA_963277665.1 of Viscum album. Lineage (NCBI taxonomy): Eukaryota > Viridiplantae > Streptophyta > Magnoliopsida > Santalales > Viscaceae > Viscum > Viscum album. The sequence continues at coordinate 945,006,915 of OY728148.1, forward strand.
CATTTAATTTACATGAATCAATTAATTCCTTCAAATCATTATTCATTACTTCAATATCCATGCTTCATTTTAAATATTCAATTATTCATTTCTATATTTTAGTCATATCAACATTGAAATCTAAAATAGGGAATCATATGATTCCTAAGAAACTCATGTCTCTTTGATATGTCAAGTAAAACATGAATTCAAGTGTGGGCATGCAATTATATCTTTAAAGGTAAACAAATGTTGTGGACAAAAATGTGGAGAGTATAAAAGATAAATCACTAAAATTGAACACCCTTTTTTCATGAAACATGGTCCTCCCCCTTTACTGTTTGTGGCTTCCTTCTACCATCATGATCCTACAAAATAAAATTACTCAATTAATCACAATGATCATTTTGTTTAATCTCAAAATAAAATATGGAGGGGACCACATGCTATATTATTTAAATGAAAATAAATTGAAATATAAATTCCTTGAAAGTAAGTAAATATAAATCTTGGTATTGTCCCCCAAGTGGGCCCTAAATTTTGACTGCCTCTAGAGGGAAGTACCTACTGTAATCCAAATTCTGATGGAATATAATTATTTGAACGACCACATGTGGCTATTCCCAGCTTTTTATTCATCCTTATGGGACAGAGTACACCATATCCCCCCTTGACAATGAGTTATAACTTACATTGTGGGGGTAGGATGAAGTATGAATCATCATCCTTCTTTGATGATACTTTTTAAACATCTTTTTCTCTTTCCTTTAGTTACTTGAGGCATGCTTCATCAAAATAATATCCAATGGGAATGATAGAGTGTAATTCAATTTGAATAATAATAAAATATGAAGTATCAAGATACAATTCTTCTCTATTAAATCATATTTTTTCATGGTTTCCTTAGTAAAATACACCAACATATCTTCGTGAACTTCCTTTAATAAATATTCAATGTGTATAGGGATCTCCATATGTTCCCCAGCATGTGCACATCGAGGTTCTTCTTCTTCCTCCATGGCAGAGTTGAGGTTTTCTAATTCTGTATAATCAATACCACATGGAGTGATGTAGAATTCATATTCAATAAAATTAGAAGGGATAGAGTCAATTAATGGCTCAACTCCTTTAGTCGGTTCGACTTCAATCTCTGCCTTAATGTTAAGTGCCTCTTGGAGTATACTCTCTGAGGATGGAGGTAGGTAGTCAGGCTCTTCCATCTTGACGTAAAATTCCACCACTTGGGTAGTTTATTTCTTCAGTGGTTCTGAATCTTATTCTTTTTATTATATGGGGAAGTTAGGTAGTTCCTCCTATTTGATGAAGATTTCATCCAAACATTGTTGATCTACCACTTGTAGCTCAGTAGATACGTCTTCCTCCCTTACTTCCTCGGGTTCTTTAATTTCAAATATAAGTGGTGAAATTTATTCCACCAATTTCTCATGTTCTTCCTCTGTATTAGGTTTGGGTTTCTCTATTAATGCATGAACATAATAAAAAACTCTATTAGCCTTTCTGGTTAGATGTTAATGCTTTCTCTAAGTTCTTGCATCCGATATCTTCTAAAATATTCATCTTCTTCTTGTTTTTGTTGCTGCACCAATGAGTAATTTTTTCATGCATAATATTCTGAATTTGAATACATCATGGAAGTATTTTTTTAGTTTTTTTAAATAAAATAATATATAACTAATATGTGAAAATAGAAAAAGTAAATTAACAAATGATTGGATCCCTAGAAATAGTATCAGTTTTGACGCACGTCTGTTGTGGGGTGTGGATAAAAATAATTATATTTTCCCTAGTGTAGAATAGTGGTTGACCAGGGTCATCAATCTTGAATATCCTTCTCAATGTATTACACTTAATTTTTATAATTCTTCTATTATATCTTTTTTTTGTTTTCTTATTAAATGAAAGTGATTAAAATATTTTTGGGGTTTTATTATTTAAAATAATGTCATGTGAAGCAAGAATTCTAAATTTATACTAAGATTCAAGTCTAAATTGAATGATTTAATAAGAAAGAACATGGTTTTGGGGGTTGGTTAAATATTAAATCATTATTATCCTTTATATGTTTTATTTCAGTTTGATAATCCAAACAAAAAATATCATGTTTGAACAACTATTCTTTATTTATAAATTGTGGAATATCATTGAATGTTTGAGCATACTCAATTCCACCTCCTCCTTTAATCTAAGTTGGTGACACACCTTTGTCTAGAATGTCTCATCTTCCAGGACCCGGTTCAATTGAAGTTGTTTCATCCATTGATTATCTCGACTCCAACGTTTGAAGAACTAACTGATTAAAAGGGGGAAATTTTTTAAATAAAATAATATGGATAGTTTGAGGTGCTTGTTATTGGTGGGAGTCACAACATCAGGGACATTCAATTTACCCGGGCATGCTACTCAAATATATCAACAAAAATAAAATTAACATTAATGAAAATTCATGATCACCTTCACCTCCTATTTGGCCAAGTCTTGGGGTTATCCTCTCATTTCCGAGGGTAATATATTACTTGGTGGAGTGGGTGGAAGAGAAGAGAGAGATAGTGAAAGAAATGAAGAAAAGTGGATGGAGAAACACAAAGGCATGGATTGAAAAAAATAATATTTGAATTACAATTGAAAAATAATACCAAACAAAAATTAAAATAATATAAAATGAATAAATGGGGTGGGAAGAGAGGTGTTGCATCATCCCATGCCTCGTTGGGAACCCTCCTTGGCTGTTGGTGTCGAACAGATGATTTGGGAAGGAGGTGAGACCCTCCTTTATAGGTAGAATTATATCCCCTAAAAGTTTTCACATTTTTGGAACAATAAATGGTCGATTAACACATTGAGTCCTTCATAAAAGTTGTTCCTAAATGTATTTTCCGTTCAACCCTCACATTTCAGCTCATTTAGACATTGTATTAAAGAGGTATGTAATTTTCATTGAATAAGATTTTTTATGGCCGAAATTTCCAAGAAGATTCTTCGAAATGTATAACGATCAATGGAAACCTTAATGACTTCAAAACTCCCCCAAAATTGTTTTAGAGTCATTACTATGTGTCATAGTGAAATATCAGGTATAATAACCTAAATTAGAGGCGAGGAGACTGATTTGTGCATCTGTTACGGTGGTGAGATCCAGGCTGTCCGCCCGGAAAAGTTTCCAAATTCAATGAATTTGTTGGACTAATAGATCTTCGAATAATCTCTAGGTCATAAAGATAAAGTTGAAGAAAATAAAATCTGTATTATAAAAAATAATAATAAGTAATTTTTATTTATATTATTTAATAAATGGAAAAAATACCCTTGTGGTAAAAATCTGTCAAAATCCAAAATTATGCCCTTTTCTCAATTTTTCTCATAATCATTCTGAAACTCAAATTACCCATTATTTTAATAAAACATTGAAATAAATGGGTTTTATCATTAAAAAATTAAAAAAATCCTCATTTTTTTATAAAAAATATGCACATAAAGTTTCTTTGTCAGAGATTTCCTACATCGTTGTCTTGTGTTATCATAATATGTCATGCCTAAATTGGTTAAATGCTTAAAAGGAAATTGTTAAACGAGTGGGTATACATGTTAGTTGTTTTTAGATTGCTTAAATGGTTTTTTGGTAATTATGATTAATGGGTGGGTATATCCAAGTGATGTGTTAAATAGAAATTAGTGATAAGTGGGTGGGTATAACCATGTGACATGATTAAATGGAGGTGGAGTACAGGAGTGGATATACTCATGAGATGTAATGGTTTAAATGACTAGGTATACTCGCTGAATTGTTTTGAATGTAATTTTTTATATGATTGGGTAGACTCATATGGCTGGTAATTGTTAAATGTATGGAATGGTTTATAATTTACATAGATTCCAAGGATGGATCTCAATGGATTTGGAACGCACTAGTGGACACCTTGGTTGGGTATTCACTTTGGGACATGATTCTATGTGATGTCTCGGGCATTGTTTTCCATTAGATCAGGCTTGATAGGACTCACGTAGGACATGTTGGTACACATGCTCCTTGGACTCCAACCTGTGCCTATACTGAGTTTCTATCGAGATAATACTAGGACTTGATGATGATGCCTTGGTCTTCAATACATTGGATTCATCGGTTCATGGTCTACAATTCATTATATGTCACGATCGTGGGGTATATAAATGTGGTTGTATGACAAGGTAATGGGTTTTTGATATGGTTTACCTTATAGAGTAAGGCAGTGTGGACATGATATGGATTGTTTTATGATAGGGCTATGTTGTTTGTTTATATTTCTTATAGGTTCCTTGTTAGGAGCTGCCACTTGTTGCAGGGAGCCACAAGAGGTTGTTCGTTATAACTTGTTTGCGTTGTTTATATGTCTTGGGCTTTCACACATACATTACTTCTTACATTTACTTGTTTCACATATTTCATAGTGCATCTTAGAATTTTATAGATCTTTGGGGGGAAACCTACTGGGATGTTTATCTGACACCTTGTTTGGGCCTCCTTGGGGACCCAAACAAAATATATGGTTTCAGGTGATAGTAGGGGAAAGCACCCTCACAATAGTTGTTGTAATTACTTTAGAGCATGGGATCATGATACCTAGATGAGGCTTGGGATGCTACTATGCCACTTTTTGATCTTTTTGGATTTTGGATACTTTTATTGTTCTTTATTTCCATGTATTTTTTTTTGTTTTCTAGATACATGTATCATCTGCATCATGGTATATGAGACACTTATGGCTTGTTATATATTATTGTCTTGCATATTTATTTTACCTCTTGTCTACTTATTGTATTTACTTCTACTACTGAATTTGATTGAATTCCACTATGATAAACTCTTGTAATGAGGGAATAGTCTCCCCAATAACTCAATTAGAACCTCACCACTACTTGGAAGCATCTGGCATTTGAGGAGTGTGCTTGAGGCCATGTAGCCAACCAAGCTTGGGGCACTATTGAGTGGCATCAGAGTTCAGGACGTTACAATGTGGTATCAGAGACAATTTCTTTTCTGGTTTGATTTACTTTTTAGAGTCAATATATAGGGATATGACGGAAAATGGAATTTGTTAATGAGCTATGCTCGAGCATAGCTAACTCGTGTTCAAGAAAAATCCAAATTACCCTAAATGAAATTTCTATTTTCTGGTTTTGACTATTACAGTTGATTTGATTTCACCATTAGTCGACACACATGATTTATGCTGATACTATTGATGCAATTGTGGATTTTATTTTTTTTCTCCCCGATGAGATGAGGGTATTCCATCTCATGCATCATATAGTCGCTTGTTAGAAATAACATATCATGCATTATGTCATTCCATTTAAGATGAATTATTTGATGCATTTTATTGTGATTAGTGCTCTAATAGTTGTTTCTGATTTTGTGATAGACTTTGGGCAGAGGATACAGAAGTGAAATCATATTTTAATTCATAAGGTGTATGGGCCCTTATGAAATAGAAAATGACGTACCTTTTAAATTAAAATTTTAAAGTGAAATTGATGTGTATGGATTATATGGGCATCAAATTTTGATTCACGAGATGTTATGGGTCCTCAAGGATCAGAAATTGGTGGACCATTGGTTAAATCATGCCAAATAATGACTGTTAAATGAAAATAAATGGATAATAGAGACTTGACCTACACCTAGATTTTGAGTGAGTGAGAGGTAGTGCTTCTAGTTTTTTTGTGGTTGTTCTTTATACAGTTAGGGATTTAGTATTTTTTTTGTGTGTTTGGACTTGTTTTTAGGAGGGTTTTGACATGTCCTACGCTTTTGAGATGTGACATTGATATCATTTTTTTCTGAGGCGAGTGTTTGGCATTGTAGAGTCATGTCTCGAGGAAGACCTCTAATGGTATGCCAAGAGGGTGGCGATGACCATGCTTCGGAGGTGGTGGGCCATGAGATACTATTGTATCCAATTTTATATCTTTTTGTGTTAAAATAGACTATTTCAGACATAGGTGCTGAGGCATAGTTCCACAAGGTGTTATTTTTCTATATACAGACTTTTCAAGGAGCATCGTAGCTTACCACGACTATGTCCGAGCTGACATGGGTTTTCTAGCAGCAACATCCTTTCATGTTTTTGGGGGATGATGGTCCAAAAGCTTCTGAGTTGTGACTTGAGTCCACACTATCTATCCTCAAGCATCTGGAGACACCTCTTGAGAGGAGGGTCAAGATCACCCTTTATATGATACATGGAGTAGTAAAGTACTAGTGGGATGCTCTGAACTAGACTGAAAGGCTACGAGATATGGGTTGGACTAATTTCTAGACCAACTTCCTTGACTACTTTTACCCCAAGACATTATGGGAAGAGTGAGCTAGAGGGTTCATGCATCTAGAGCAGGGTACCATGACAGTTATAGAGTACTCAACATAATTTTTAGAGTTTCATAGTTTTGAACTGATGTACCTTATTGATGAGTTTTCAAGAGAGATATTCATTGAAGAAGGCCTCTGGAATACTATCAATTCAAAGGTCAACATGTTCAGGTTGACCTCTATCACTAAGATTATGAATCAGGCCCTGATTATAGATTGGAACCTGATGACATTTGAGGATATAGAGTAAGGATATGTTTCTTCTCAACCTATTAGTTCAACATCTTCTATAAGAAATCACCATTTGGATGCTTCCCATGAGATGAGAATCAGTTAGGCAATGAGTGCTAGTAGCTCAGTGTTTTGTCACCAGTGTGGTAGGAGAGGACACATGAAGAATCAGCGTGACTGTGACCCTGTCAAGTGTCGAGCTTATGGAGGGATGGACCACCCGCAATGGTTTTGCAGGACCATACCTCCAGTTGTGAGTGGTTTGGGGTCAGCTCCGATGTCAGGTTTAGGAGTAGGTTTCTAAGATCTATGTCAAGCAGGGAGCTAGAGCAATGTAGGCCGATTAGGCTGCAGAAATAGTGGTCCTTTCTATGGTTTCCATACACCAATTACTCTTATACATCGAAGGGGAACTACTCTGAGCAGTGAGGTTGTTTCGCAGGGTTATGGTATAGGTCAATTATGTTATGTACAACCTACCCCTGAGGAGTAAGGAATCATACTGTCTACAGTGAGAGGAATGATCTTAGTATCCTCTACTATTGCATCTTCTCTTTTTGATAAAGGTGTATCTCATAGTTTCATATCTACACCTATGGTGAAAATCCTTAGCCTTGTTGTGTGGTATTTTGAAAGCATTTTAATGCAAGAAATACTATTGGGAATCAGAATGGATGATGTGCTCAAGTGCAGGGAGTACCCCCTTGAGGTTGGTGGGTGTCACTTCATTTGAGATATTTATGTATTTGAGATGATAGGGTTTTATGCCATTCTTGGGATGGATTTTTTAGTATATTTTCCATCATTCATTGTCTACTATCACCTAAGGGTAACTTTCACATCACTAGAGGATGTAGTGTTTACTCACAAGGGTGAATGGGGTGTCTAGGTGAGTTGAGATGGACTAGATCATCATGAGATGGGCATAAGGATATCCTAGATTTCTATTTTGTAATTTGGATGATTAGGGAGTGAGTCCGGTAGACTTTCCTCTAATGGTGGATCATTTCAGGGACATGTTCCAAGATGAATTTTCTAGTTTGCCTCTTGAGTGATTGTTTGAGTTCTCCATTTAACTAGTGTTATCAGCTGCACCAGTATCCATTTCTACATACTATGTGGCTATGATGGAGTTTTAAGAAATTAAGTGGAAGCTAGAGTATTTGGAGGCAAATGGGTTTATCTGACCTAATACTTCTCTGTGGGGTTTTCCAGTTCTTTTTTCAAAAAATGGGGATATTACTCTTAGGCTATTTGGGTAATATCGTAATTTGAATCAGTTAATGGTTAAAAACTGATATCCCTTTCCACAAATAGATGAAATGTTTGATAAGATTCTAGGATCTCAAGTATTATTAAAAATTGAACTATGGTTAGGATATCACCAGATACATATTTGACCCACAGACATACCTCGTAAAACCTTTCTTAGTAGCTATGGATTATATGAGTATCTTGTTATGCCACTAAGTCTCACAAACACGATAGTAGTTTTCATGGTGTTGATCAACCGAGTGTTCTATCCTTAATTGTGACACATCAAGTATTGGTCTAGGAGTAGTGCTAATGTAGGGGATAGAGTTTTGGCATATGATTCTTAGTTTCTAAGGCCACATGAGAGGAATTATCCTATGCATGATCTTGAGCTAGATGCAGTTTTTCATGCTTTTCACTATTGTAGACATTATTTATTGGGAGATCATTTTTTGGTGTATACAGACTACAAAATCTTCAAGTATATATTTACTCAGTATTATTTAAATATGAGGAAAAAATGTGGGTGGAGTACCTATAGTCTTTTGAATTCAAGCTTGAACACATGACTGGTAAAGGAAATGTAATGTTTGATGCACTGAGCACGTGGACTCAGATACAGACAGTGCAGCAGGTATGTAGTGAGTGGAAACTTATGGCGTTATTCTCTAAGATCTATATGGAGGTGCACAATAGTTAGGGATAGAAATATCTAACATCCATAGTTGTGTCCTCTACCCTATTGTATAAAGTTAGGATGAGGCAATTATCGAATTCAGAGGGTCTAGTCCTATGGGAGTGTGTGGAAGGTGAGGACCCTCCTCTTTGTTGGACCGTAGGTGTTGATGAGATCTTACATAACCATGGATGTGTTTCAGTTCCAGTGGATATATGTGGGGATATGATGTGTTAATTTCATGCTTCGTCTTGGGAACTACATCCCGGAGTCAGCAAGATGTATCGTGACTTGCATCATCAATACTAATGGCCAAGTATGAAAAGTGATGTAGTTATTTTTGTTATAAAGTGTTACACCTGTCATCATGTGAAGGAGGAACATCAACGAACATCCATGATTTTATAGCATTTACTTATTCCAATGTGGAAATGAGATGATGTCAAAATGGATTTCATGACTAGTTTACTAAGGTCACCTTGAGGTAACGATGTTGCGTGGGTTTTTGCTGATGGGATCAAAAATGTTGATCATTTGTTACCGATCAATGATAACTTCGATATTAGTGTTCTTGGAAGGTTTTATATCCATGAGATAATAAAAAATCACGGGTTCTCACGCACTATAATTTAAAATCGGGATTCCAAATTTACACCTCATTTCATACAGAGTTTTCAGAGGGCACTAGGTATATAGGTGCTTCTGAGCACAGTCCACCACCCTTAGACTGATGTCCAATCATAGCATATGATACATGTGCTAGAGAACATGATGAGAGAATGTGTCCTAGATTTTGGGGGCTCTTGGGAGAGACACATTCATCTAGATGAGTTCTCTTATAATAATAATTATCAGGCAACGATACAGATGTCTCCTTACAAGGATTTATACAGTAGGCTATGCCAATCACCCTTGTGTTGGATAGAGGCAGGTGAGGTAGCTTTACTGGGACCTTGTCTCCTGAAAGAGAATTCGTAGTAGATACGGTTGATTCAGAAGAAGATGGCTACTGTAAAATCATGATAGAAATATTATGTTGATCACCGTATGTCACTACTAAGGTTTGAGGTCAGGGATCAGGTCTTTTTATGTGTTTCACTATGGTTGGGACATAGAAGGATCATGATACAGTGTAAGCTTTCTCCACTATATGTTTGGCCATTTGAGAATCTTGAGAGAGTAAGATCAGTAGACTATTAGTTTTAGTTACCTCAGAGGTACTGATCCATGCATGACGTCTTCCATGTATCACAACTACGCCATTATAATTTGGACCCATCTCACGTTTTTCAACCTGAGGAGGTTGAGCTACAATTTGATGCATACTTCAAGGATAATATAATTCGTATTGTTGATAGAAGCATTAAGGTTATGCAAGGTTATTCAGTTCCCCTAGTACATGTTCTAGGGAATCAAGACCATTCACATGACAATACTTAGGAGCGGGAGGCCGACATACGTGCTCAGTGACAGGAGTTTTTTCAAATGGATCTTGAATACCCTTGATAGGGATATTCAGGGAAGAATTTCATTAAGGGGGAAGATTGTAATATCCTAGGTTTTTCTGTTGGTATGAATCTTTTACATACTTTTTTGGCTTAGACCCTATGATAGGTTGTGGGCTGCTTGGGTTGTTTCCGGGAAATAATAGGCAAGAAGGTTGTGTATCGGTTGCAGGCCAATTACACGATGTGTAATTGGATTACACACTGTGCAATCAGATTTCATAACATATAATGGTTTGCCTAGGAACATTCATGATGTGTAAGGGATTTACCCCATTAAAGTAAAACCGATAATTACACACCATGTAATGAAATTACTTTTCATGTAATTTCTTGGCTATGTTTTTTAAAAATAGAGGTAGGGACCTCTATTTTTTGGACAGAAGCCTTTTTTCTCCCTTTTGAAGCCTAAAAATTGTCTCATATAGCTTTTTAGATCTAGTACCCATTTGGATTCCATTTCATTCCCTGTCATTTTTTTGGAACCATGACGGAATGATATTGGAACTTGATACAGGATGAGAACTCCACTAATGAGATAAGGTAGGTGTTCTATACTTTTATTTCAGCTTTTGATGCTTTATAGAGCTATTGACCTTTTTTCTGCCCACAATACTTTTTAGAGCGGGCCCGATTTTAAAGTGTTAATCTGAAATTGATGAAGTAGGACCTGTTTGGGACTCTCTTAGGTTCATTGAGATACGTTTGTTGCTGCTGACCCCACCCAAGGACACCCATGGGGTCCACCATGCCTTTACTTTGGTTTTTACCATTGATGAACTACCCATGGGGTGTGACCTAGAGTTTTCCTAGTTTAAGGAAGCTCGGTTGTACTTAAATGAGTCTGCATTACATTAATAGGAGATATATTGCCTCTTTACCTTGTGTTATTATAATATTCCATGCCTAACTTGATTAAACACTTAAATGGAACTTTTCAAACGAGTGGGTATACACATTGGCTATTTTTAGATTGCTTAAATAGTATTGTTGGTAATTGTGATTAATGGGTGGGTATACCCATGTGATGTGTTAAATCAAAATTGGTGATAAGTGGGTTGGTATATACATGTTACATGATTAAATGAAAGGGGAGTACATGAGTGGGTATACTCATGAGATGTAATGGTATAAATGAGTGGGTATACTAATTGATTGTTTTTTAATATAATTGTTTATATGAGTGGGTAGACTCATATGGTTCGAAATTGTTAAAGGCATGGAATGATTAATGATTTACAAAGATTCCATGAATGGATCTCCATGGATCTGGGATGCGGTAGTGGAAACCTTGGCTGATTATGCTCCTTTGGTCTTTATTCCATGAGATGCCTTAGGCTTTGCTACCCCTTGGATCCAGCTATCTTGGAATCACGTAGGACATGTTGGTACACATGCTCCTAGGATTCCAACCAGTGCCTATGCCATGTTTCCATCGAGATTCTCCTAAGACTCAAAGAGGATTTCTTGGTCTTCAGCACCAAAGATTCAGCCCTTCGTGATCTACACTTCCTTATACAGCATGACTGTGGGATATATGATTGTGGTTGTACGACATGGTCGTTGGTTTTTGATATAGTTTTCTTTATACGGTAAGGATGTTTGGGCATGATATGGATGGTTATGTGAAAAGTTTGTGTTGCTTTTTTATATTTCATGTAGATGCCTTTTTAGGAGATGAAAATTGTTGCCGGAAGCCACAAGAGGTTGTTTAGAATTACTTTTTTGCAGTGGTTATATGCCTTGGGCTTTCACACTTACATTACTACTTACTTTCACTTGTTTAGAATATCTCATAGTACTTCCTAGAAATGTATAGATATTTAGGTGGAAACCTATTGGGATGTTTATCTCACATCCTATTTGTGCATCCTTGGGGACCCAAATAGATTATATAGTTATAGGTGATAGTAGGGGAAAGCTCCCTAAAACTATTTATTGATTATTATTTTAGAGAATGGGAGCATAGGACTAAGATGAGGCTTTCAATGCTACGGGGGAACTTTTCAATAATTTTGGATTTTAGATACTTGTATTTTATTATATTTCTATGCAGCTATTTTGGATATTTTCTAGATACATGTATCATCTGCATCATTGTATATGAGACACTTCTGGCTTGTTACATATTCTTGTCTTGCTTGTCTATTTTATCTATTGTCTGCTTATTGTATCTACTTCCACTATTTAATGTGATTGACTTCCATTATGATAAATTATGGTAATGGGGCTATAGTCTCCATAATGACTCACCTATTCCCTAACTACTAGTCATAAGCCTCTGGAATTTGGGAAGATGTTCTTGGGGCCATGTAGCAAACCAGGCTGGGGGCATAGTTGATTGACATCCGGGTTCGGGATGTTACATTTGTACAATGAATAAATGGTTTCATTTCAAAATTCATTGATTTTATATGAAGAAATAATATAATGTTGTGCATGTACGTACTATATCAGATTTATTTCAAATCATGGGAGAAACACCGTTGTTTTATTTTTGAAGTGTATGCGTAATGTCAATCTGATGTGAAGTGTCATCAGAATGGCTTGGTAAATAGTTTTTAAAGGTACTAAAGCCTTTAAAAACATGTCTCGGGAGAGTTAAAACCCATAAAATGTTGTCATATTTCCATGAAATTATAGATAAATTACCATAGATTTATTTTTGAAATGTGGGAACCGACATAACATCATTTTAAATTACAGTTTTCTTGGGATGTCTTTAAGTGGATTTTTAGTGTTTTATAACACATAAATGTGTGTGTAATGGTAAAAACCATAGAAAATTAATCCATATTGACATGAAATCATGGGAAAAACACTATTGAGTTATTTTTGATGTATACAAATTGACAACATGTCAATCCGACAAGTGTTGTTGTCAGAATGGATTAATAAATAGTTTTTTAAAGGTATCGAAGCCTTCAAAAACATGTGATGGATGGTAAAAACTTGGAAAAATCATTGAATTACCATGAAATAGAAGTAAAAAACTATATATTGATTTTTGAAATCTAATAACTAATGACATATCATTTCAAGTAACAGTTTTCCTAGGATGCCTGTAAACACGTTTTTAGTGTTTTAAAACACTAAAACATGCATGTAATGGTCAAAAACATATAATACGACCTCAAATTGACATGAAATCATGGTATATATATATTTTAGTTATTTTTTATGTTTACACATAGAAACACATCAATATAACATGTAGTGTGATCAGAATGGATTGGTAAATAGTTTTTAAAGGTACTGAATCATTTAAAAACAGGCATCAGGGGGTCAAAACCAAGAAAACATCAAATAATTTCTATGAAATCATAGTAAAATGACCAAATATTTATTTTTTAAATTTAATAATTGATTAAACATCATTTTTACTTATGGTTTGCCTATGATTCCAATAGCATGTTTTTAGTGTTTTAAAAAACTAAAATACGTGTGTAATAGTCAAATCCATAGAAAAGGACTACAGATGGATGTGAGATCATGGTAAAACCACCATTAAGTTATTTTGGACATGTAATTGCAGCAAACATGTCAATCCGGTTTGTTTTGTGGTCAAAATGGTTCGATAAATAGTTTTTTTAATGTATCGAAGCCTTTAATAATGTGTATTGGGGGGTCAAAACTCGGAAAATATCCTCAGATTACCATAAAATCAGAAGAAAATGACCATATATTTATTTTTTAAATTTAGGAATCGAAGTAATGTCATTTCAAGTTAGGTTTTTCCTATGATGCTGAAAAATAGGTTTTTAGTGTTTTAAAACACATAAACGTATAGGAAACCATCAAAACCACAGAAAACAACCTCAATTTGATGTGAAATCAAGGGAAAACACTATTTTGATATTTTTTTATTTTTAAGTGTAGAAAGCACATCAATTTGACATGCAGTGTGCTCACAATGGCTCAGTAAATAGTTTTAAAGGTATTGAAGCCTTTAAAAGCGTGCATCGAGGGGGTTAAGACATGGAAAACATCATCGGATTGCAATGAAATTAGTGGATAATGACTGTATAATGGTTTTTGAAATTTTTGAATTAACAACACATTATTCAGATTTATGGTTTTCCTAGGAATCCCATAAACACATATTTAGTGTTTTAAAACAATAAAACATGGGTGTAATGGTAAAACCCACAGAAAAAACCCTCATATTGACATGAACCCATGGAACAACCACCATTGATATATTTTGTAAATATATTATATGCTTTGATATCAAATTCTTTAAAAAAAATTTATGTAAATTTTAAGCACATTTCATATCGATTTAAAAATCAATTAGAATTTTATATACTTATCCTTTTTAGTTTCAAGTGTTAAATCAAATTTTAAATAGTAAAATTTATGTTTTAAAAGTGTTCTTCAAGGTATATTATTTGTTTTAAGTTATAATGTCTTCTATTTGATTAACAAAATAACAAATTTTTTGAGAAACAATATAAATATATTCCATTTATTTTCACTTTTGCATTTCTTTTCTTAAATGTTATGGTTTTTATTGTAGGTGATAGAAGTTAACCGAAGTAAAGAGGCTGACCATTCGATTCAAGACATTATTTATAAGGCATTGGTGATAGTTCTTAGTTTATTTGGTATGTTTAAATTTTATAAATGATTCTATTGTAATTATAATTTATTATGTTTAGTTTTAATTGCAATCTTTTTTATTACAATTGATGAGATTTTGCGGTATGTTTTAATTGATGAGATGATGTGGAGGTTTAAGGATGAAACATAGGTCATGGGGTCAGAATATATTGTGCATGGGTTATTGTTGGACATATATTATATTTATATACTAATAATTGAGGTATTGGTTGACTGAGGTAATCGGTTGACTGAAGTTATGATGACTATGAATGTATATGAACATAACTATGGATGTATCTTCTATGATGTATGTATGATGGGTTTATTGTGCATTTTTGTTTTAGTTTATTACATGTCAATGTTTATATATTTATATTTTCTATTAAATATTTATAAAAAGTATATTTTTTAAAGATTATTGAGAGGTGATTTTTAAGAACCACTGTTAAAAAAATGAAATTGAATCATAATTAACAGTGGTGAATATTAAATACCAATAAACCTAACATCCATTGACATATTTATCGGTGGTTAGGTTCATCTTATCTATTTTATTTTCACATTTTATTAAAAAATCACCATTAAATAAAATGAAAATCGTTGCTAAATTCTAAAACAAATCACATAAAAACAGTGCTAAATGAACCAAACTACTGTGAAATGACTAGAGAACTCGAAATGCATTGATATTTTAGTAACCACTACTAAATAATTAGGCAAAGGTTTAAAATACATCCACTAGAAGAAAAAACCACTACTAAGAACGATATGTTTTGTAGTATGGAGTATTTTTTAATGGTTTTTGTAATGCCTTCACCTGAAATGTCGGGTTCGAACCGGAGTACTACAAGACCTCATGTATGCCTCCCCACACACAAGAGGTTTCTCACTAGCAGTGAGGGTCTAATTCCATAAGTGGGGAGACTATACAAATAGTATATTGTCATAATACAAATAATACATAATAAACAATATAATAGAAACTAGAGTAATTATGTGGAAACATAAAGATGAGACACATGTCATAAAATAATAAATGGGATTCTAAAGTGGAAATCAAAACTAGAGTAGTAATAGGCAGATAAATAAATAAATAAAACATCAGGGTCCTTCATAGTCCATCTAGATATACAACCATCTCCATTCTCATTTGCTCAACCATCATCCACAGGTCCCTTTTCCTTATCCAAATCCCTAAACATAAAGTCTGAATGTGCATCGATATTTTTATGCATGGTGTGAGTAATTAAATTCACAAGGACACCAATAATTCTTCCTTAACAACTATGATCATGATTAACTGGTGTATTCGGTGATAATAATAAATTAAAGATAAATCATAAAATCTAAAATCACATATCAGGTGGTTGTGCATTAACCAAGCTGCTACAACCCCCGACTGTACTTGCTTCAACTCCTTGTTTAATGGAATGTCAATAAATCAAAAGTAATCAAGATATGGCCAAGAGACTAGTGACCATACATCTTGTAATTGTGTGTACGTACTAATCGACATCCACTGAGCTTAAACATCAGACTTCCACTCCCACATCTCCTCTTGGATCTATCCATACTGCAAAAGGATCTAGAAAAGTGGAACATTATGATGGTTCCGGGAGTAGTGGAATCATGTGGTGGTGGGGAATATATTAAAATTTATTTTAATGATTATATACTCAAAACCAAGAGTGATAAGTTGAACATCAAATTTTTAATTAATTTATTTAATTTCATAAAAACTAATTACCTTATCTTAGGAATATTTCTTCATTAATGATGTTAATCATATGAGAAGAACCTTTCAAATTTCCTTCATTGTGCTATGAGGATCCAAGAACAGAATCCCTCTAGGAAAAATCCACAGATGCTCCACTGATATTCGATAAATGTTAAGTGATCTCTATGTGCTATTCTGGGGAATAAAATGTCTTTCATTGTTTATTCTTGATCACTCATTCTTTAATCATGAATAAATCTCTCAAACATTTATTTTTCTTGAGAGGGAGAGAGAGAGAGGAGTTAAAATAAAATTCATTATTTGAAACAATTACATATTTTCAATTACCTTCACAATAGCCATAACAGGCTATTTATTGAGGTAGATTTTAGGTTAGGATATTTTTTTTATTCCATTCTATCCCGTAAAAAATAATAAAACCTTTAATAAACCTCATTCCATATAATAATAATATTATTATTATTATTCTATGGTGGGCTCCCACTTGAGCATCGAAAAATATTATCTAACCATCTTTTTAATTAATATTATTTATTAGACATGGTCTTGGTCTATTCAAACTCAACTTTTATTTATTAAAAACCTAAATATATATTTAATTTAAATATTTCATTGATAAATATATATATTATTGATCAATAAAACATGAATAAAAGTATACCTCAGTCTTTAGAATAATATTTATTCCATTAATTAAATTCAAATTGTATTTAATCAAGATCTTTAGAAACACTTAGTGTTTGACCCTCTAGGATTCTTTCTATTGGCATCAAGAGAGCTTTCCTAATTTTCAAAATTACTATCTAGAAATGAGTCAAGGCACCCCAGAGAAATAACCTAATTTTGAAATGATGAACACCAAAGATGAACACTCACTATATAATATAATCCCTTTATCCTAATATCTCATCAAGAAGATTTCACATCTATGTCACCAACCTATTTTCTTGGTACATCATTCTTTAAATATCTAAAATAAACACATCGTTACACCATGTACATTGAAATTAAAGAAATGGTTCTATTTCAATCCAAGGGATGATATTTGAGCATCCATAAATATTGAAGTGATAAATCCTTATTTAACTTATTCATTAATGAAATGCGATTCATGACAAGAACAATGTAACCTAACTTACCATGAAAATATTTCATCATGGTTTTCATTATAAAATCTAAGTGCATGAGTTATAAAATTTATTAATGATAATTTTATAGTCCAAGTACCATTACACATGCCCACTTATAGGAATATCTGACGACACCAAAACATGTGGAATTCCTACTAGTGATTCTTTCTCATAATCTCCCATATTAGTGATTACCAAGTTAGAAATTCATGATACTAAGACTCGTCCTCTTATGAGTGCTCTCACTTAACAGTCTATGAACTATGTGTCCCGTCATAGTACGTTACACAAGAGAAGAACATTCTTTTAGAATATCATCATAACACTTCATGGTTCTCAATATAATAGAGAACTGCTATTACCTTATCAATGTGTTATATACTCTAGAACACTATTACATTAGAGTCTTACTAAACAATGGACAATATGTTTTATTAATATTCAATATATTGAACATACATGTAATTAAAGTACAAATAGCTAATCCTAGGACACCAACTCCAAGAAACTCCCATGAGTACTAGATCCAACTACATACAAATTACAGTCCAATTGTACTCACTTAGTAATCATCTTTATGGTGAGTCAATATTTTAGTCAAGGGGTATGATATATTTTCTTCTTTGAAAATACTACTCAGTTAAACCTCACCTCTCTTAAAAAAATCCCTTAAGAGATGATACTTCCAAAATACATTCTTCGTCAATTGATGTGTACTTGGCTCTTTTACGAGAGACACCACTACAATATAATCACAATATAGTGTAATATGATATTTTCTATTGTATACCAATTCATGATCTTGAAGGATTTTTTGCATCCATAATGCTTATTTAGCTACCTCAGAAGTCACAATATACTTGGACTCTGCTTTAAAATATATGATCATAGCCTTTTTTGATCTCTTCGAGCTCTCAATACCTCCATTCAAAGTGAATATGTATCTTGTTTATGACTTCATGTCATATTGATAAGTTTGAAAACTATAATCCTCATATATTTTGATGACTAGTTCCCCATATCCTCCCTAAACTAGGAACATATCCTCAGTACACCTCAAATAATTAAATATACTATTGACTACCATCTAATAGAGGTCAACTGGATCATCTTGATATCTTATGATTGCACTTGATGCATAGGAATCTTCTATCCTAGTACATATCATAATATACATGAATTACCCAATCACTGATTCATATAAAATCCATTCCATTATATTTATTTCCCCATGTATTTGAGGAAACATTTTCCTGAAAGGATGAATTCCATGTGACATTGGAAATAAACCCATCTTGGATTTTTCCATACCAAATCTCTTAAGTATCTTATCAATGTATGTACTTTGAATTAGTCTGACCAACTTCTTGAATCTATCATGATAAATCTTGATTTTAAATATATATGATGTCTCACCCAAGTCCTTCATAGAGAAGCATTTATTCAACCACATATTAGAAAACTATAAGACTGGTATTTGATTTCCTCTAAGAAATATGTCATCAACATATAGTATTAATAAAATGAATGAAATCCAAATAAATTGTTGGTAGGCACAAGGATCACCCTCATTCTTTATGAAACAACATTCTATTATATATTCATCAAAATGAATGTTCCATATCGAAGATACATGATTTAATCTACAAATAGATTGTTTTTTAATTTGTATATATTTTCATCCTTTACAGTCACAAACCCTTCAGGTTGTTTTATATCAACATCTTCCTGATGGTTTCCATTATGTAAGGCAGTTTTGACATCAATTTCCCAAATCTCATAGTCACGGTAAGCCTCAATGTCATGTATAATTCTGATGGATGTCAACATTACAACTGTTGAAAAGGTTTTATCTCAGTTAATTTCTTGATGATATTTTAATCCATTTACATCAATTCACACCTTATAGGTACTGAATTTTACTTCAATGTCTAGTTTATTATTAAATACCCACTTGCAACCAATGGGTTTTACATCCATTGTTGGATCTACCAAAACACATACTTGATTTTGGTAAATGGAATCCATTTTAGATTAGATGGATTATTTTTACTTGGAAACATATGTTCCACTTATTGCTTCCTTTTATGTTATAGTATCATTATTATAAACTAATAATTAGTCACCATCTTTGGTGACAAGAAAACCATACCATTCAGGTTCTCTAACCTCTCTTGTACTCCCACACATTACTTGTGTCTCTAGAATAGTTTCTTCTTACATGGGGATTTATAGAACCTATTCCTATGAAAAGTCTTATGTACCTTGAGTCTCAACTTCATCTAATTCTATCTCCATCCCACTATCACTTTTAGATATGTTTTCCCTCTCAAGGAATCAGGAATGTCTTTCCAATATTACTTTTTTTCTAAGGGTTCATATTGGTAATATCCCATTGTTTCTTTTATTTATCCAATAAAGTCACATTCTACACCTCAAGGTTAAAGTTGTTTCCTAAAATAGGCCTTAAAACACTTTCCATACCAAAAAAATACAAGTATGATAACATATGATTCTTTCCATTTCATAAATGGTAAGGTATACTATATAACCTTGGTCATGTTTTTTTTAAAAAGTTTTGTATTTGTAAAAAAACTAATCTTTTGAAAAATAATGATTTTTGAAAAACTGGTGAATATTTCTAAATTTTCAAACCTAAACATAAATCGGAAGAAAAGTTTTGTTTTTGAGAAATTTGCTTTCTGGATACAGATTATCATACTGAGCAGAACCAAAGAGAAAAAGTATCAAACTATATAGCACCGATTAGATAAGTTGTTAGAATAATAAAGTTGTTGATCATACACATCATTGGTCTTAGATCCATTAGCATGAAGTTCATGTTTCATTCGACACAGTGTTGGTTATAAAGTCAGAATATTGTTGAAGAGTTTGAATGAAGATGGTCATGTTAGGAGTTAGAAAGTTTTAAACATTCTAACCTTCAGTCAGACGATGATTTTCTAGTTTTTAATTATCAAATATCATAAATTTTCTATAAAAATTGTGATACAATACTTATTATCAAAAGGGTGATAATAGGTGAAACCACTCATATTGTGTTTTGGTCGAAAAGAAACAAGGTTTTTAAAGAAATAGATGTCATAAAAATTTCTTCTGTAAGTCAGAAGGTCCTCTTCCAATCATGAAGTTATCATAAATCATGAAAATTATCATGATAAAAGCTTTTGGAGAAATGGAGGAATCATAAAGAGTTTCTTAGTTACAGGAATCAGGAAAAAGATTTCATCGGATCCAGAAGTACCGAGCACAGATGTTTTTAGAAGTATGAATGAGTTATATCTAGTGAGGTTTGAAGAATTTCAATGTTGTAGAATTCAGTTTCCATCGAAATGATAATTCAGTCGTTATGAGGATTCTATCAGACTAAAGCTAAAGATGTTCCATCAGACTAACTATGAGGAGGAAATTCAATCAGACTGACTCTGAGAAGGAAAGTCAATCATAATGACTTTGAGATGGATATTCAATCAAGATTGCCTTTGAGAACAAATGTCAATTAGACTAACTCTAAGAAAAAATTAAACCAGACTAACTCTGATGGGGAAAGTCAATTCAGAATGAGATGATAAAGTTCCATCATAATGAGTTGAGGAAGTTCCATCCTAATGAGCTAAGTAAGTTACATTATATTGAGATAATGAAGTTCCATCATACTGAAGAAAATTTAGGATGTCTGAAAATAATAATTACAAATAAGACTCTATAAGATTTCAATAGATTTGTGAAGATCATAAGTGGTCAAAATTCAAATTCAAATATGCGTAGAACTTGAAGTTTTTGAATTTAATTAAGTAGGAAATGTTTTCAAGTTTCCTGCCTTTATATTTCTGGGATTCCTATTAATAGAAGAAAAATACATTCGTACTTTACTTCTTTTTTTTTGTGATTGGAAAAGGTGGAGCACTGTGGAATTCATGTCCAAGTTCTCTTTTTGGACTGCGACCTCCTTATAATGTTGGACATCTTAATGTTTTGTTTACCGGAGTAAGGAATATCTGACTGAGAATTTGAGAAGTGTCTGAGTAATATATATTTAGAATTAGTTTATCGTAATGTTTCCATTATACTAAATTCATTGGATTAAGCCCATTAAACCCATCCCCATCGGAATGAGTGAATCAGGCCTTGCCACATTGGACTGAGGATTCCAAATAGAGAATTTGTGGAGAAGTTTCAAGAAATTATTTATTATTTTATTTTGGATCAATTATTTGTAATGAAATTTGTAAGGTGATGGGAGTGAGTATAATAATTTCTACTGAGACGTAGAAGCTATCTAGCAGAAGTTGGCACAAGTTTTACTCACTTATTCATTATAGAGAATTTATATAGACCCATATGAGTTACTATGTAATGGATGTAGGTTTTCACACTGAGGGAAAACCCTTTAAATTCTACGTGATTTACTTGATTTCCTACATTTCCATACATGGGTATTTACTAAAAGAAAATAAGGTTATAAACTTTAATAGGTTTCAAGTGTTATGTTTTTTAAAATTATTTCAACATATAAAAGTGACCAACTGATTCAACCCCCTTCTAAGTTGTTATTTGATCCATTGAAACTTTAATTGGTATTGTAGGGAAGGTTCCTTTATTTAATCCTTATCATGGATAATTTCAATTCTATAAATAGTAGAGGAATTTTTACATTTTATGGAATAAATTATTTTGGATGGAAAAATTACATGATTCTTTATCTCCTCTAATTTGTCCATAGAAGTTTTTGATGCTACTAAAATTGGTTTTACAACTGTTAAGAAATATTCTCCTTTGTTTTTTACTAATAAAATAAATATAGGATTTGATGGAAAGGCTAGAAATTCTATTCTTATGTCCTTATCAGAAAATGGTGATATAAACGTGATGGGTTTCAAAACTTCAAAGAGTATGAGGCATAAGATGGAAAGTATATTCAATGGGAATAGTAAAGTGAAGGATGAAAATATATAAATTTGGTATAGTATGTATGAATACATAATAATGATAGATGAAGAATCCATTGATGAATTCTTTATGGGAGTAAATGAATTTTTTTGTAAGATGCCGACCTTTCATGCGAATGACCCGATATTAATTTAAGGTATTTATTTTTTTCTTGTTTGATAATACTTGGGTTGGGTTTAACCTTGGGGTGTGTTTGGTTGAAAGTTTTAGAAAATTGGAAGGGAGAAGAGATATTCATGTTTGGCTCATGGTTTTCCCTAACCATATGCCCCAACCCCTCAAACTGTGCAACACTGGACAGAAGAATTTCATGGTTAGCACACAGTTTTTAAAACCATGCACCCTTTTATGAGAAAATATGAACCCCCATAGTATAGGCACATGGTTAGGATCATAGTTAGGGGAAACCATGCACCCCTTCCCAACTAACCATGCACGACCTTTTAAATAACCCAAAAATTATATTTTTAATCACTCAAACCCCCATTTTAACTTTTATTTGACCCCTGTCCAACCCTAGATGATATATCATGCTTTTGGAGCCTCCTAGATGTATTAAAAGTCTTCATGACCTCCATTATTTGTGATTCAAAGACTATATCAAATATATGAACCCTTCTTAGTAAGAGGACCTCATCTCACTTGGTTTCTCATTCCTTCTCCATTGTTCTCCTATTTTAGACAGTGTTTGTTATTCTTATTTTGATTGGATATATACCTTGTTTTTTTTGATCTAGATATATTATTGTAAATATATATAGATTTAAGAGATCTTTATTTGTTCAATCTTGATTTAGTCTATTAGATTCTGATCTTGTTCTATGTCGTTGTGCTGCTCAAATTTTGGGGATTTCTATTGGACGACCGCTTGTCAATGAATCGAGTTAGTCGGTCTATAATCCAAATCCCATGGTATTTATTTAAATAATGTATATGGTATTTTATAATTTCATTTAGATTTTTGGAAATTTTGTTCTTGACTGAATTAATTATTTTAGTGAATTAATTAATTAAGGAAATGTGAAATTGGGGATTTTGGAAATTGTAGATTGAGATAATTAATTGTAGAATTCATTGTGAGATATTGAGATTTGAGGATTGGAATATTTAGTTTTTTGATTAATTATGATCTATTGAACTTGTTATTGAGATAATTAATTGAGGAATTAATTATGGAATTTTGAGTATTTGGATATTAGTTATTTAATTGAATAATTAATTAATGTGATTGATGTACTCAATAAATTGGGGAATTAATTAAGGGTATTTATGGGATAAAATAATAGTTGAATTAGTAATGTAATATGTGGGGTTAGTTAATTGTTTAATTGAATAATATAATTTATGTTATTAATTAATGGTAGAATTAATTAATTTACATGATGTGGTAAATTAATTTTTGAACTAATTAATGTTATTTATGTGATTAGTTAATTATTGAATTAAATAATGGAATATTTGTGTTAAAAAAATTGGTGAATTAATTATGGAATTTATTTGGATGTTTACCTATTGAATTAATTATGTGTTATGAATGCTAACATGGCAATTTAGTTTAGAATTAAATAATTGGAAAATGTAAATTCTAATGTGTAAGTTATGAATGGTAAAGTGGTTATTTAGTTGTGAAATAAAGAATGGGAACATGATCATTATAATCTGTAATGTATGAATGGTAACATGGTAATTTAGCTGTGAATTATATAATGAAAACATGGTCATTCTATTGTGTGATGTATGAATGGTAACATGGGAATTCAAGTGTGAATTAAATAATGGTATCAATGACATTATGAGATAAGATATTCATCGGAAATACTTTAGGAACCAGTATGAGACAAAGTAGGTATTGAATGGTAAAAATTTAATTATGATATATGTAATCCATTAGACATACTTCAGGCTTTAGAATGAGCCAAAGAAAGCATTAACGTATGAGTGTCTATGAGAGTTCGGAGGTTTATGTTGTTAAATATAGAATAATTGATAATGTGATAATTATTTACTTATGAATTGTAATTAAGTATTTATACAACTACATACACATTCAATTAACTATGTATTGTTTTATACACCATTGGTGGTGGCATACTGAGCTGTACTCACACCCAACTCGGGCTGCCTTATTAGTACCCAAATAGACTTTGTGTTTTCTAGATATGTTAAGGGAAAAAGATCATTGCTATATGGATGATATGGGATAGAGCATGGATGAGGGAACTAGAAATGATTCGGTACCCAATTAGGGGTTCCATCGGTGTATTTATTTTGTGTTTAATTTTAGACACTTGACACGTACATTGGAATGGCATATTTTCTTCTTTAGTTTTGATATTGTATTTCCACTTTTAGCCATCTCGTGATACCGGTTATTTCAGGTTATGATTACATGTTATTTTGTTATTGTTTCTTATTTTCTTCTAGTTTATTTAATCTAATAAAAGGGGGTATAGTCTCCCCATTATCGATATTTCAGACCCTCACTGCTATTCAGTATCCTCTAGCATATGGGGAGGCACACCTGGGGTAATGTGACTGACCGGCCTGAGGCACTGATGTGTGGAACCTGGTTCAGGACATTAGAAAGTGGTATCAAAGTCCATTTTTCTTTTATTTTTTATTTCGTATTACTATTTGGTAAAGGTATACATAAAACTAGAAAGATTCAGGCCTTGGTTAGGATCTCATGCATGGGAGTAGCTAACCCATGTATGGCGGATAACCCAAGTACCCAGGGTGGGATTTTTGTTATTCATATTTGCTGTTAAAGTTGAATATTATTTCAAATTGGGTGACACACTTGTTGTGTGTTCTGATTGTTGATGTTAATTTTTTCTGATTTTTGAATCATGGACCCATATGGAAAATGATTTGAGTTACATGCATCATTATAGAAACTTAGTGTTATTGTGACATGCATCATTTTAGGAACACATACAAAAACGGGTTATGGGTAAGTTATTAAACTTAAACTATTTTTCCTTGTTTGTGAAATTGAAATGAAAATGGCACCTGACACGAAATTGAGAACGATTGTAGAAATATGTAATATGAGAATAAATGGGTGTCTAAATGAGAAACATGAATAATTAGAATGTGTTTACCTTTTTTATCTAGGAACATGGAGTGAGATTCTTAAGGGTAGTGATAACACCTCAGTTTTGACTATGTGGTAGGGTTTGGAGAAATGACTTGTTTTGGAATATTGAATTTTACCTTAAATGTATTAATTTTGTTAAAGGTGTCTTACGGTACCTATTTTTAATGGTATAGATATTTCACTATGACGGCGCTTATTAAGAGGATAACATGAGGATATGGATAGAGATGATCTACCATTAGTAGTAATTAAGGCATCAATTATGTCATGTGATGAATTCAGGGAGCAATTCCAAGAGAACATTTCCCACTTCATGAAATTCATTGGAAGATACCCAGGGTGGGTTGTGAAGAGTACGTTTTATCTAAAAATGGAGTTACAAATTCAACACCCTCCTTCTTTTATTAGAGAGTGTGGACCTGAGAGAGATGATTTCGGGGTTGAGTCCATCGAGACTATATTTGACCACTTTGAGACTCCTGTAGAGAGGATAGTCATGTTGGATGCTTACATGATACGCGGATAAGTGAATCATTTGTGGTATGTTCCGGCTTGGACGTTATAGGCTAATGGTATGTTATGGAAGGAATTATTGGATATGTTTCTAGAGAACTTCTATCGAGAGATACAAAGGTATGAGAGAGTAGCTGAGTTCATGAGGTTTACTTGGGGGAGTATTTATGTGATTGACTATGTTGGACACTTTACACATTTGCAACACTTTTCTCTAGCATTGGCAGTGGATGAGATAACTACAGCGAGACATTTTTAGGATGGGCTTAAATGTGAGATTAAGTCCCATGTTAACCATTTTCAGTTAATGGAGTTTGCGGTGGTGGTGGATAAGGATCTCATAGATATGGGTAACCTGAAGAGGCTTCCAGTGTAGAAAAAATGGTTCCATTTAGAATATTAAAATGTATGAATTCTGAGAGTAGGAGGCATTTCTATGAAAACATCAACCAGGGCACTGGGAAATACAGTACCTAAAAAGGGGGATTAGATGCATAGGACCTTAATCGAGTAATCTATCACCAGTGTGGTAGATTAGGAAAATTTTGAAGATAGTTACCTCAACCACCAATATATTTACAGTCTTGAAGAAAGATGGGACATCTACCAAAGTTCTACAAGACCCAGTGATAGATGAGTAGTAAGGGTATAGCTAGTCAGAATCAGAGTGTAGGAAGAGGATATTCTGCACCATATCAGTCTTGCATCTAGAGTTCTACTAGACAAGGTGGTAAAGGTAGTGTATGTGGACCTTCAGGGTAAGAGTGATCGTATTAGTAGAGTAGTGCAGCATAGGGGACTTAGACTGCATCACGGGGAAGTGGGGTAAGACAGTTGCATTCAATTCACGCTACACTTGTGGATATCAAGGCTGGACCATTGACAGTGAGAGGTACTATTTTTTATAGCTTCTATGATATCTAGTGACTTATTTGATATCAGTTCCTATAATTCCTTTACTTATACAAAACTGTTTAATGGTTTGAGCCTAGTGATGGAGTCTCTGAGTGGGGTGTTGATGACAAACACACCTCATGGAGTTCGGTCAAGAGACATTTTTTTGTGCAAGGGGTGTTCTCTTGAGGTCGAGTAGTATCGATTTCTATGGGATCTTTATATCATAGACATGTCAGGCTTTGAACTAATTATGGGTATGGACTAGTTAGTATCATACTATCCCCACATTTTTTTTACCATAAGAGGGTGACCATTACATCTCCCAAGGGTTAGAAATATATTCACTGTGGAGAGTGGGATATCGAGGCGTTTTGAGTAGGTCCAATTACGCATCAAATAGGAGAGATCACAACCAAGGTTTCTAGTTTATTTCTTGATGATGGAGGTGGAAATGAGATTTCTTTCCACACACATTGGACAGGTTTTAGGATGTGTTTTTACTTAATATTTCTCAAGGATTCCACCTGAGAGAGATGCGGAATTTAGCATTGTGCTCATATCGGGGGAAGAGACGATTTCTATTTCACCATAAAGAATTACACCAAAAGATATTCAACAGCTCAATTCTTGGATGGAGGAGTTTGAGTATAAGGTATTTATTTATCAGAGAATGTCACCTTGGGGTTCACTAGTGTTGTTTGCAAACAAGGCTGATAGGAGTTTATGATTATGTGCTGATTACCGAAAGTTGAACCAGATGACTGTGAAGAATGAGTATCCTCTCCACCGTATCGATGACCTATTTGACCAGTTGAGAGGAGCTTGTGTGTTCTCAATGATTGACTTGAGATTAGGGTATCATAAACTAAGATTTTAGACTTCTGATATACCAAGGGATGAATTTAGAACCAGGTATGGACTATATGATTTCATCATAATATTGCTTGGGTTGACGAACACACCAGTAATGTTTATAGACATAATGAACAAAATCATTAATCTGTACCTAGATCAGTTTGTGGTAGTGTTTGTGGAAGACATCATGGTGCACTCCAAGCCACATGATTATTATGAACAACATCATGATATCATCCGAAGTACACTAAGAGTGCATTGGCTATACATCAAGATATCTAAGTTAAATTTTTTGGATCGATCAGGTACACTTCATGGGTAACATCATCTCATAGGAATGTGTGTTGGTAAATATAGAGAAGGTTCATATAGTGGTTTCTTGAGATCATCCCAAGAGCATGTTTGATATGCATTGATTTCTAGGATTTTCTGAATATTATTAGAGGTTCATTTAGGACATTTACCGATTGGAAACATTACTGATGGGCTTGACCAAAAAGGGTTAAAGTTTTATTGGTCATAAGATTTTGATAATTCTTTCTAGGAGATGAAGATGATTTTGGAATCAGTACCAATATTGATCCTACCTGAGCAAGGTTAGAATTACACAGTGTATTGTGACACTTATAGGATTGTAATTGGAGTTGTGTTGATGCAAGGAGATCAATTTGAGGTTTATGGGTCTTTGAAGTTGAGGCCCCATGAACCGAACTACCCTACATATGACCTCAAGTTGGCTATAATGGTTTATGTTTTAAAGTGTTTGGGGACATTATCTATTGGGAAATTTTTTTACTGTGTATATTGATCATAAGATATTAAAGTACATATTATTACAGTGAGACTTGAATATTCGACAATTGAGATGGGTTTAGTATATGTATCCATTCAATTTTGAGCCAGCATATATGCCTGGAAAGGGGAACATTGATGACGATGCATTGAGCAGGAAGACTCAAACTCAGGTGGTTCAGGAGTCTAGTGTTGAGTGGAAGATGGTGGATTTACTAGACGAGATACACATTATGGTTTAGGAGAGTTAGGATTAGATGACTCTCGTAATAGTTTCATTAGAGTATAAATTTTTGAGATAGATCTAAGATAGGAAGTATGTGGATTTATAATGTTTTACCTTGCGGTAAAACCTTGAAGGTGGGGAGTCACCTTCTTATTGTAGCATAGATGAGGATGAGGTCATCTATGTCAGGAATCGGGTTTTCGTACCCAAAAGAATGTGAGACAAGCTGATGTGTGAGTTTCATGCCTTGAAGTGGGTGGTATATCCAGGTGTGGCCAAAATGCATCGTGACCTACAAAGATAGTTTTGATGGTTGGAAGTGAAAAGGAAAATAGTATGGTTTGTGACATGATGCCACACCTATCAGTAGGTGATGGATGAGCATTAATGACCTATAGGTTTACTACAGTCATTGGCCATTATAGAATGGAAGTTGGAAAAAGTGACCATGGACTTTTTGGTTGTTCTCCCAAGGATGACTTAGAAGAATAATACTATTTGGTTTATTGTGGATAGACTGAAAATGTAGTGAATTTATTGAATATATGGGAGACTTTCTCAGTGGATGCAGTTGGGATATTTGTATGTTTGGGTGATAGTCTTTCTGCACGAGGTTCCAGAGAATATTGTTTCAGACTGAAAGTTGTGTTTTACTTCACGATTATTATAAGGATTGTATAAGGTTCTTGGTATGTTGGTTTTATTGAGTATGAATTTCCACCCACTGAAAGATGGGTGGTCAGAGCATACTATACAAGTGCTTGAGGATATGTTGTGATCTTGTGTTCTAAACTTTGGTGGTTCTTGGGAGAATCACCTAGAACTAGTGGAGTTCACCAATACCAATAGTTATTGGGAAAATATATAGATGGAACCATATGAGGCTCTTTATTATAGGCCATGGAGACCACCTCTAGTCTGGATGGAGGTAAGTGAGTCTAAGTTGTTGTGACCGAGTCTCGTGTTGGACACATTAGAGCATGTATAGTTGATTCAGAAATATATGAATATGACTCAAATTAGATTGAATTCATACGTTGATAGAAATAAATGACACTGATAGTTTACAGAGGATGATCATGTATTCATTTTGATGTTTCCTAGATTCAATAACTATAGAATACAAAGACAGGTCAAGTGGCCACTAATGTTTGTTGGACCGTTTGAGGTAGTGGAGAGAATCAAGCTAGTAGTGTACCCATTGGCTCCTCCATAGAGATACAGTGCTATGTATGATTTTTTCTAAGTGCCAAAACTAGGTTGGTATCACCCCAACCCTTCTAATTTGATCAATATGGATTATTTTGAGATTGAGATAGGTTTTTCCTTTGAAGAGCATCTAATACTTGTGTTGAATCGTAGTGAGAAAGTGTTGCGGGGAAAGACTATGCCTATAGTTTGTGTATTGTGGAAACATGGGAATGTGTGGGAGGAGACATGGGAAAGGATAGAAGATATGTGGGATCATTGTCCTATTATTTTGACTCAGAATCTTAGAGATTCTTGGGAGTGGAGCTCAAAGGTAAGATGTTATAAGGTGGTGAGATTGAAAGATTCCGACCTTTCCCGAAGATGACATGGTCTTAATTTCAGGTATTTATTTTTGCCTTATTTCAGTGTACATGGGGTGGGTTTTACCATGGGGTGTGTTTGGGTGAAAATTTGAAAAAATTTGGAAGGATAATGGTAGTGTATAGTTGGCTCATGGTTTTCCCTAATCGTGCACCCCTTCCTAGAAAACCATGCTACCTTGGATAAAGAGGAATTACATGGTTAACACATGCTTTGTCAAATTGTACACCCAATTATGAGAAACTATGAACCCCCATAATAAAAGTTCACATTTAGGTACACATTTAGGAGAAACCGTGCTCCCCTTGCCTACTAACCATGCATGAATTTTTAAATCACCAAAAAAATAGATTTTTAATCACCAAAACCCACATTTAACTAGTATTTGATCCCCATTTAACCCTAGAAAATATTTCATGATTTTGGAGATTCCTATATGGATTAAAAGACATAAAAACCTTTTAAATTTGTTATTTTAATCCTTTATTGAAGATCTTCACCCCTCTCGGTAAGAGGATCTTACCTCGCTTGGTTTTTTATTCCTTATCCTTTATTATCCTATTCTAGAAAGGGGGGTTTCTTCCTATTTTGATTGGATATAAACCTATTTTTGTGGATATGGATCTAGTATTGTAGATCTATATCTATATTTAAGAGATCTTTATTGATTTAATCTTGATTTAGGGTTTTAAATTTTAATCTCATTCTATATAATTTTGCAGCTCAAATTATGAGGATTTTCGTTGGGTGATCGCTCATCAACGAATTGAAGTTGGTTGTCAATAATTCAAATCTCAATGTATTTATTTAAATTAAATGTATTTAATTGTATAATTTATGTTAGATGTTTAGAAATTATGTTCTTAATTGAATTAATTAATTCAGGAGATCAGAAATTGGGGATTTTGCGAATTATAGATTGAGATAATTAATTTTAGAAATAATAATGAGATATTACGATTTTAGGATTGAGAAAGTTAATTGTGGAAAAAAATATGATATATTGAGATTGTGATTGAGATAATTAATTACGAAATTAATTATGTGATATATTGTTTGTGGATATTGATTAATTAATTGAATAATTAATTAATTGGATTTACGTACTCAATTAATTAGAAAATTAATTAAGAGGATTAATGTGATAAACTAATTATTGAATTAATAATAAAATTGGTGTGGTTGATTAATTATTGAATTTACTAATAGAATTAAAGTGATTAATTAATTTAATAATTAATTAATGTATTTTATGTGATAAATTATTTTTTGAATTAATTAATGTTATTTATGTGATTAGTTAAATTTTGAATTAACTAATGGAATTGTTATGTTTAATTAATTGTGGAATTAGTAATAGAATTGATGTGGATAATTAATTGATGAATTAATTATGTGTTAAAAATGGTAACATGGTCATTTAGTTGTGAATTAAATAATGGGAACATTGTCATTATAATATGTAAGGTATGAATGGTAACATGGCCCTTTAGTTGAGAAATAGAGAATGTGAAGAAGATTAATCTAATGTGTAAGGTATGAATGGTACCGTGGTCATTTAGTTGTGAATTTCATAATAGAAACATGGAAATTCTATTGTGGGGTGTATGAATGGTAACATGTGAATTAAAATATGAATTGAATAATGATATCAATGGAATTTTGGGATATGATATTCCTCAGACATACTTTAGGCTCCAACATATTTTAGAGTAGTTATTGAATGATAACAATGGAATCATAAGATATGATATCCCTCAGACATACTTCATCCTCTGACGTTAGTTGAAGTGGGGATTGAGGTATGAGTGTCTATGGGAACCCAAAGGTTTATACAGTTAAATAAAGATTAATTGATAATTTGATAATTGTTTACTTATACATTGTAATTATTTCATTATACAACTGCATACACTTGCTATTCATTAGATATAATTTTAGTTTTCATTAGTGGTGGAATAGTATAATGCCTTAGAATTTCCATGCACTATTTTTTGGATACTGTATAGATTATTTGTGAGACCAGGCACTGAAACGATGCGCGATTCTGAGGCCGTTGTTCCTAAAATAAATGTTTGAAATATATTAAATAGCATGCATGCACAGTTTTCATGAAAAGGTGTAATAACTTCTAAATGGGTACCCTGATCAGAAATATGATGATACCGTTGAGTTCAAGAATGTGAGTTTTACCCTAGGAATGACTTAACATTAGTCGGTGTGGGTCATTTGTAGAAAAGTCATCACATGCGTGGAAATGAAAAAAATATTTTATTAAATAATTTTATTTTATTTTTGTTGATGCAGTGAGTGATGGACATTAAATAGAATATTATGGAGAAATACTATGGTTAGTTTCACAACCCTGGAACCGTTGGAGATCCGTTGGAGATAGATTCAATGAATCCTCTTAGACGAATAGCGATAAGAACTTCGATCAATGATCGATGAAATAAATATTCAATGGATCTCACCAAAAAACATGACAAAACCCCATTATTCATTAGTTATCAATTTGAATCAAGGTTAGGCATGTATTTTTATTTTATTCTTCCCCATTCTTGATTTATACTGTGAACATGAATCAATCAATGTAAATATTGATCTGTGGTATGATCAGTATGCAGGATGAGTTTATTTTATGAGGTTTTGATAGGAGAATATATTTTTAATTTTATTATTCAGATTTTCATTCTAATAATGATGGGTCAAGATAAACATGAACATCGATCATGGTTTGTTACTCCAATATGTTATTGTTCTCTTCACCCCCCCCCCATTCATCATTCGTCATGAGAATTCTCGATCAATTGATCATTGTGCACCCATTACTTGGTGCAATGATCCGATATCACAGATCTAAGATTGGAATAGCATGACAGAGGTGTGATGACGGAGATAAAGAAATTTAGATGACAGAGGATACCCAATTTTCCATTCTTCAGCACACAACAAAGAATGAAAATTTGATTCATTTTTTGAGTATATTTGAGGATGTAATGCATTCTTCATCGACAAAAAGGATCTGACGAGTTGGGATCTTTAATCTCATGGTGAAAAGATCACCAAATCAAAATCTAGAGGCATTGGATAAAATGTAGGAGTAGATATGGGATTCTGAAAAATAATGAACAACATAATGTTTAATCTAGAACTATACGTTGTGTGGGGCCACATGAGCTGCGATTAGAGTTTCCATAGGAAGTTAAATATCACATGGAATGTGACCCCGTTCACAGAGCTTGTGGTATCACCTGGGTAACTTGGCATGTACTTAGGAATCACATGGGCTGTTTACAAGGGAATATGTTCACATGCTAATCTGTGTACTGGTACCTGAGAATACATGCATATGATAGTGACATGTACTAGCACATGGTTAGAGTAAATGGGATACGTACATAGTGTGTACTACTACATAGACACAGTTTGATGAGATGATCCATTTACATGGGAAAGACCCAGGTTCAAGGGACATGGAGTGTGACCCCTACTACACACTATGTACTCATTTATACATGTCTTGGAGCCCTGGTACTCTATATCAAGGAAAAAATTTGTTAGGGTTTGTTACCTTTATCATTTCCATGAGGGTTAGTCTAAAATCGTTTTTACTCCTGGGACAACAATCCCTTCGGTAGTAATTCCTAGATAGAGTTGTTGGAATCCCTCTGAGAGGCCCAGAGTGAGATCCTCTATTAATATTCAAGTCCTAGGTGGAGTTCTTGGTACTGACGTGACCAACACTACGTGGGAGTCAATCCTCTACTTAGCGGGTTAATCCAGATTGATTTGTTGGTATAGTTATCTTCATCCGTGTATTGTACTCTATTCAAACTATTATCATGCTCTTTCTCATGAAGAGACCCGATAAGAAGTACTTATTGTACGGAAATCATCGATGCTATCGGATTCAGGAGTGTGTTCACTCGGGTGAGTGCTTTGTGGAATATTTTATATGGAATCAAAGACTAGTATAATATGGTTGTGACTTACCTCTAGAATGTGTGTCTTTGTTGAGTATATCTTGATATTATTGTTATATGTGTTGTCGAAATATACCTTTGTAGAGATAAATGTATTTCCTTTGTTTTATGTGACGCACACCTATCATAGGGCATGAAAAGAAAAATTTAATTTTCCTAGTGTAGTATAATGGATGACCAGGTTCATCTCACTTGAGGAACATTCTCATATGTTCACTCACTTAATTTAATTAACCTCAACTAATTCTTTTTAATTGTTTTTTTAATTTAAGAATGTTATTAAATTTATATTAATGAAAATATTAAACAACCATGCAAAGAAAATATTTAATTAGTGAATAAAGAATGTGGAATTTATGGGTTGGTTTGTGGGTTCCATCATTCTCTTTGTTGGTGTTTAAATAATGTTTGATAATTAAATTTTGAGATCTCATTCTTGAATTAATATTCTTTTATTAATTGGTGTCAAATCTTGAATGCATTTCGCAATCTTAAATTCCCCTTCTCCTTTAATCAAGGCTGATGGAACAACTCAATCGTGAGTGTGACAACTTCCAAGTCCTGGCTCTATCGTATGCCATTTCAACCACAGAATGGCTCAAATCCATCGTATTAAGAGAATATATTCAATATAAGGGAGGTAATAGATTTAATAAAGTAATATAAATGAGTTTGAGTTTATTTTCCTTGTGGGATATCACCACACCTGTGCACGTCACTCTTTCTCTTCAAAAACTTAATAAAACATAAGAATTTTACCGTAGAATAAATGAAATTGATAGATACCTCCCCGGAGACAAGGATTGAGTAAGTACATAATTTTTTAGGGTAAGAGGTAATGGTGGATAGTATGAGAATAAGAAAAAAAACAATAAGGACAAAATATGGAGAAGAAAGGAGGGTGGTTGGCTGGAAGAAAACACAAAAATAAAAACCGTGCATGAATTTATTAAAAATATAAATTACAATTGAAATGTAAATAAATAAAGAAAATAAACAAATTAATAATATGATAAGGGAAATATTTGTGAACATCCTCTCTCAGTGGAGTTCTCCCCTTGGTTCCTTGTAATAAATGTGATGTAAAATTCGATGAGATGAGAGGTGGGAGCTCCCCTCCTTTTTTAGGAAGAAATTGTCCTCCTCAAGTTTTCACATTTTGTGGAAATATAAATGGATGATTAACACTTTATATCCTTCATAAAAGTTTTTATTAAATTAATTTTTCGTTCAACATTTAAATTTCATATTGATTGGACTCATCTAGATGGATTTATGTATTTTTTATTGACAATGTATTTTTTTTCTTGATAAATTTTCCAGGAAGTTTCTTTCAATGTATAACATCTCATTGACACCATAATGGGAGAAAAAATCCATGAAATTTATTTAGTTAGTGCATATATTTGTCATACTTCATATCAATTTCTATGAAACTCCATTGTAGGTGTGTATCATGATTTATACATC
This sequence comes from Viscum album, assembly GCA_963277665.1. Classification (NCBI taxonomy): domain Eukaryota; kingdom Viridiplantae; phylum Streptophyta; class Magnoliopsida; order Santalales; family Viscaceae; genus Viscum; species Viscum album. The sequence continues at coordinate 945,042,779 of OY728148.1, forward strand.
CGTTACGGAGGTGGGGTCCACACTGTCAGCCCGGACAATTTCCAAAGATCAATGATTTTTTCGCTCCTTTAGATATTCGAATAAGAGTCTTGTGTAAAAGAAAAGGTTAAAGGAATTGAAATAAGTATTCTAAAAAATTAATCATTCAATTTGGAATTATATTTTTATTTAAATGACCAAAATACCCTTGATTTAAAAATCATTCAAAAATCCCAAATTTAAGCACATTTCACATTTTAGCTCAAAACACACCATAAATCCAATATTGATCCATATAATCTCAAATTGATAAATTAGGAGGGTTAAAACAATTAAAATGCTTATAAAAAATTTGGAAAATATTAGTTTTATCAGTATATTTTTTAGTTTCGGGGTGTTCTACTAAGTATTGTTATACTCACCCATACATGGGGTTTTCCTTCATGTGTTATGTCTTGTGTATAAGATTGAAATTTTGATAGAGTATTAGGTGGACCAGGACTAGACGATGGTTAGTGAGACCCAAAAAACTGAGGTGTGTTCCTACAGCTTTCTAAAAGCAGTCCCAATACTTACTTTTAGGTTGTACTTTTGTTTCCAAACTCTTTTGGGTGGGCTTGTATTTGGCCCTAATTACTTTATATAACTTTCTTTTATACTCTGGTTATGTAATTTAGATGTATGAATGCATGGGTTTTTAGTTGTTTTTACATTTCATCATTTTATAGGCTTGGAGATGTGTTTTTCTGTACATGTACTTATCCTAAGGCCTCTCGTGTCAGTGATACACCTTCTCAGTGCTAGTCACTAGGCCCTAGCCTATTTGAGGTGGGATTCAGGAGTCACGACATGGGCCCCTCTAGGAGGAGGCTTGACACCTACTGAGTTGTACTCTCACCCTACTTGGGCTGTCTGATCAGTACCTAAATAGAGTTTGTGATTTCTAGAGAGGTTAAGGGAAAATACCTTATGTTAGATCATTAATATGGAATGGAGCATCGATGAAGGAACCATACACTATTCAGGACCTATATGGGGGAGTCTTCAATTTCATTATTTTGGGTTTCATTTTAGACACTTGAAATGTACATTGGTATGAAATATTTTCTTCTTTAATTTTTGATATTGTATTTTCATTTTTGGTCATCTTGTCATACTAGTTTTTTTAGGTTATGATTACATGTTATTAATATATTTTTTATTATTTGTTTCATGGTGTATTTACTCTGATAAAAGATGGTAAAGTCTCCCCATGATCAATATATCAGACCCTCACTAATAATCAACAACCTCTAACATATGGGGAGGCATGCCTGAGGTCATGTGACTGACCGATTGGAGGCACTGGTGTGTGGAACCTGGTACGAGATGTTACAATTTTCAACATTAGAGGTTTTGGAGATGTCTTGTAAGATTCTACAATTGTGAAGAAAATCATGTGAAACTTTCCATATAGGTTTGATTCTAAAATTTTATCTTTATAAGATAAATATGATTTATCTCTTGATGAATTTCTTAAATTTCTTATTACTTATGAAATGAGAAAATCTCCAATGTTAAAAAAATATCAAAGATGAAATAGATTTTGAATCAATGAGAAATATTATAATTCAATATGTTGGACATGATGATCCTTGCTACTTTAAAGATAAAGAGTATGATAAGTTGAATAAAAAAATCATGTCTCTTATATCTAAGAACAATAGTAGAGGAATATGAAATTATGGTGGTAAACATACTCTTAAATATTTTGATTGAGGTGTAATTCAAAACTTTACTATGAATTTACCTAAGAAGAAAGTTTGTGAGTATCGAGAAAATTCTGATGAAACACCTTGATGAAAGAAGTGAAAAAAAAGTTATGAAGAAGAAAATTTATCCAACAAACATAATAATAAGTCTACTATAAAAAAATAAATATGATAAGTAATAAAGTTGAATCATACACAAATGAAAACAATTCTTCATGATATGAAAGTTAAAAAAAATTATAACCTTCATTGCAAAATTTTATAAAATAAAAGATTCCTTAGATAGAATACAAGGTGGTGAAGAATCATATAGAGAGTATCAACTCAAAACATAACTTATATTATGTGTTGAGGAAAACAGAAATCTCAAGTAAAAAAACTAGAGTAATTAATAAATATTGTGAAGATGTTTCTAAAGTATTAAATTATGTCATCAAGTATGAGGAAGAATACATTCCAGATTTCTTAATTTACAAACTAATAATCACTAAACATGGAATTATGGTTGAAGATCTCAATAAGAAATTGGAATATAATGAAAAATATGTCAATAAGATTCAATATAAACTTCTTAATTCTATAAATACCTTGATAAAGATGAATGAAAACTTTAACAAATCTTTATTAGTAAAATACAAGACTTATAAATTTGTTGAGAAATATCAAATAAATAATTAGGTGTATTCCTCACACACCAAAAATAATGTTTCATCTGATTTTCTAACCTATAAAGTGATAAGAAAATTAATAGGAATTTTTTGATGTTGAAATAATGTGATAAACCTATCGCATATTAAAAATTTTAAAACTCAATTAGAACGAAATATGGTATACACCCAGAGTATGTTATGGTAGGAAGTATTTATAACCCTCAAACGTTTTTACAAATAAAGATCATACTTCAATAAAAAATTAAGATTTTATGGATTCTATTGATGCTATAGAATATTTGGATACATGAATTTTAATTTTTGGCATAACATATCACTTCCCAAAATAATATTTGAATAGAGTGGAAGAAATAGTGAAATTAGAATGAATAAATTTCCTAATAAATAGGAATTAGAAAACAAAAATCACAAGAAGTTAGAAAAATTTCAAAAAAAATCAATTTAAATTTCTGGAAAATTTTATGGAAGATTTGATTTGGATTTTGATCATGTCTAAAGATGTATTAAACTCCTTCTAGAACATGTTTCTTATTGGAGATAAAGAAAAGGAAGCTATGATGAATAAAGTTGAGGAAATATTTTTTTGTTGAGACTGCCTTGAAAGAATGTAAAAAAGAAAAAACCATAGATACATGATAGTGGTTGTTCTTCATGAATGATAGGTGATTTAAAAATCATGAAACATGTTTACAATCATGTAGGAGGTTATATTACCTTTGGGAATAATAGTTCTTTAAAAATCATAGGAATCAAAATGACTGAGAATAAAGAAGAAAAGTTGAAATCTTAGGAATTTTTATTTATTGATGCGCTAAAACATAATTTACATAGTGTAAGTCAACATTGTGATGATGGAAAAGAAGTGATTTTCAGAAAATATTCATGTGTTATCAGAAGTGTGAAACATTGAAAAGTTTTCACAAAAGGAGAAAGAACTAGTGGAAATCTTTTCCCAGTTATATAATTTAAAAACTCATGTCATCTATGTTCCAAAGATGAGAATAAGTTGTGGTGCCAAAGACTTCTCCAACATGGGAATAAAAGAATGAAAAAAACATTCTAAAGTTTATTATGTAAAATATTTTCCAAAATTGAAAAGAAGAGAGGATGATTTTTGTGCTACTTTTTAGAAAGGGAATATGACTAATAAAAGTCTTAAGAAAGTTGAGATTCCATCTACCGGGCCTCTTAAACTTATTCATTCCAATTTATGTTGGTCAATGAGACGTCAATTAAAAAAGGACATTTATAGTTAATCAATTTTATTGGATATTTCACTCAAATGAGAAACATCATGTTTTTGAAACACAACTCAGAGCCTATATAAATGTTTAGATTTTTCAAAAATGAAGTTGAGAAAGAGATGGGGGTTTATATAAAGAAATTGAGAATGGATAATGGTATTGATTTTACAAGAAATAATTTTGAAACATATCTTATATATCATGGTATTAAACATTAGTATAGTTCTCTATAAACCCCACACCAAAATGGAGTAGTAGAAAGGAAGAATATAGGTTTGGTGGAAATGGGAAGAATCATGTGAGAATAATAAAAACATTCAAAGTTCTACTAGATGATGTATTTAGTATTATTTTACATGTTTTGAAAAAAAATTATGTTTGGAAACCAACATGAATTCTTATGAAATTTTCTATGAGAAAAAACATTAATTGAATTACATCAATGTTTTTGTAATCCCATGTTTACTTAAAAAAATAAATTTGGATCAGGTAATGTTTAATGAGAAAGCTGAGGAAGGAACTTTTATTATTCACCTAATGGAATAAGTTAAAAATGTAAGAAGTTTTTAATTATCTTTATTTTATGAATATGATGTATTGGTTATCAGATAATGGGCGATAGGAAAATAAAATTTATAGAAAAATAAAATTTAGAAAATATAAAAGTTAGGGGGATTTTATCTTTGCATGGCCATAAAATTTTCTTCTCACCAAGGGATGGATTTTTTTCAAAAAAATACCTTTTCTATTAGTGTGGTGGCTAAACACTCCTTTAATAATGGATGTGTTTTGGTAAAATTCAAAAAACTTGAGTTGTTTACAAAAGTTGAATTGTGAAAATTTTCTGAGAGTTGAAAAAGTTATTAGTGAGTGTTGTTAAAAAATCCGAATGTGGAGATTGAAGAACCTTTGTGATGTTTTTTTAATAATTTTTTGTATTATTTGATAACTAATCAATTATAAAAGTATGTTTTTGAAAAACAAGTGAATGTTTTTGAATGTTCGAACCCAAAAATAAAGGGGGAGAAAGTTTTGTTTTTGAGAAAGTTGTTTTATATACACAGAGGATTGAACTGAGAAACACCATATGAAAAGTATCAAAATGATCACCACCGGTCATAGAATTCATCAAAAAGGTAGAGTTTTTTATCAGACACACCATCAGTCTCAGATCCATTGACATGAATTTCATGTTTCGTTGGACTCAATGTTGGTTAGAATGTTAGAATGTTGCTGAAGAGGTTGAATGGAGAAAGTGATGTCAGGATTTAGAAATTTCTTAATCTTTCTAAGCTTCAGTAAAATATTTCTATTCTAATTTTTAATTCTCAAATATCATAAGTTGTCTATAACACTTGTGATGTGATCCTTATGAAGAAAAGGGGGAGAATAGGTGAAACCAATCATATTGACTTTTGGTTGGAAATATAGAAGGTGTTAGAAGTAAGGGAAGTCGTAATTCTTTCCTATATAAGTCATATATTACTTTGATAATATTGAAGTCTCATAAATCAGGAAAACTATAATGATAAAATATTTTTTGGAAATAGATTAATCATAAAGATTGTATTGATTCTAGGAATCAATAAATTTTTTTTCATCAGATCCATAAGTACTGAGCATAGATGTTTTCAGAAGTCTAAATGAGTTATAGTTCATGAGGGTTGAATTATTTCAAAGTGGTATATTGGAGTTTCCATCATAAATAAAATTCCATCATAGTGATAATTCTATCATTATTAGGATTCCATTGGATTGAAGTTGAGGATGTTCTATGATGTAGAATCTGAGGAGGAATGTTAATTAAACTGACTCTGAGGAAGAAATTCAATCAAACTAACTTTGAGAAGGAAATTCAATCAAGACCAAATCATTGAAGGAAAGTCAATCACACTAAATCTGAGAAAGAAAGTTAATTAGACTAACTCTAATTAGGAAATTCAATTTAGAATGATATGAATAAGTTTCATCATAATGAGATGAGGAAGTTCCATCATAATGTGTGGATTAATTTCTATTATACTGATTGAAAGTTATTATGTCTGAGAAGAATTATTATAAAAAACACATAAGAATATTTCATAATATTTGTGAAGAGTTTAAGTGGTCAAACTTGAAATTAAAATATGTATAGATATTGGATTTTTTTTAATTTGAGTAAGTGGGAAAAAAAATTTAGTTTCTTAAATTTGTCTTTTTGGGATGCCTATAAATAGAAGAAATGTATATTCATACTTTTCAACTTTTTTATGTGAGTGAAAAAAGAAGAGCTCTACAGAATTCATGTAAATGTTATCTTTCCATATTGAAATCTCATTATAATTTTGGATAACTAAAATTTTTGTTTTTTGGACTGAGTAAGATCAGACTGAGCATTTGAGAAGAGTTTGAGTAATGTATATTGAGAATGGATTCATCAGACTGAGTCCATCAGACTGAATTCATTGGATTGAGTCCATCGGACCCAGCCTTATAAGATAGAGAGAATCAGACCCAACCACATCATAATGAGGATTATGAGCTGAGAATTTGTTTTGTAGTTTGAACAAAGTATTATTATTTTGTTTTATCTCATTTATTTGTATGAAATATTTATAAACCAATAGGATTCTGTATACTCATTACAATTAGGATAGATATAATGTGTCTAATGAGAGTTGGGACATGTTTTATTCACTTATTCATTTTAGTGAATTTATATAGACCCATAGGAGTGTATATGAAAATTTTAAAGGTTCTCACACTGAGGTCGAACCTTTTAAATATAACGTTCTTTAATTTTTTACTAATTTTTCATACATTAGTATTTAATAAAAGATGATAATGATATAAACTTTAACAAGTTTCCGGGTTTAATATTTTCAAAATTGTTTAAACTTATAAAAGTGAACATCTAATTCAACCCCACTTCTGAGTTGTTATGCAATCCTTTGGAACTTCATATACTATTTATCACATTATTTGAAACATTTTTTAATATTTGTGATACTTTTTGTAATTCAAATATTTAAAATAATAATGGAATGCTCTCATGAATCATCATTGATCTCACCATGTCCAACAAGAAGTGGTTACTACTTTCACTTACATCATTATACAGATGTGTATAAGCAGGAGTGAGTTAATATAGGATCCGAAACTCTTATAAGTAATCAATGAATTATTGATTCGGATATTCTCCACCAAGTTCTATGAGTATTTTCTTCATCATATTACCAATTTGTTTCCCATAATCATTCTTGTATTTCTTGAATTTATCAAAATAACCAGACATATACCTCATTACGTAGACATATTCATTTCTATTAAAATCATTGGTAAAATTTGTGAATTATGAGAACCCACCCCTGCCTCAATAGGAAATGGTCCACACACATATTTAAGAACTAATTCAAGAATATCATTAGAACATTCACCTTTTCTAATAAATGGGGCTTTATTCATTAGACCATATAAATAAGTGTGACACATACCAATTGGTTTTATTTCAAAATAATCTAAATATCCATCTTAGTATAAATTATTCAAGGCTTTTTAATTTACATGACCAAGCCAATGATGTCATAATTGGGTGTGGCACGAGTTATGTGAAGTAGTTTCATTATCAATTTCCATTACCTGGTTTGTATAATATGATAAAAAAATTTGTTATTTAAATTCACCTTATTATAACAAATGTTATTTTTATAAAATAACCAGCATTCATTTACAAATATTAAAATAAATCCATATATATCAGGTTTAGATATATAAATAATATTTTTTTGTAATGGATGAAACATAACAACAACATTTAAAAACCAATATCATTATAAGATCCCATATTTTTCTATGTACATCCCACTCTGAGTTTTTTATTGAACATATTTTTTTGGGTTTTCCTTTGAAATTGAGCATTAGTGACTAAGTCTTATTTGATGATAGAGATACTTTTTTGGAGAAAATAACCTTACTTTTAGGCATGTATGTCAATTTAAATTAATGTATTCCATGTATAAATATGTTAAATGGGATTAATAGGGTTTTCTATGAGCATAGAAGGATCATAGGTGGTTTGGTCATTTTTATAGAAGCTAGTATGAAAACTATTCAATGAAAAATTATATGTTGTGTACATGTTGCATGACATGTAACTATTTATATATGCAGTTCATGAACTAGTTTATGATGTGATGTGGTTACATGTCGTGAACCTGATTCACATCGTATAAATGTTGATAAAAATATATATTAACCTAAGGAAAATGGTTTTTCCAGCATAACATAAAAATGAGGAAATACATGACATGAAAGGATTACACATCATATATTCCTCATACCCACTAGTTTTAAGTGTATCGTGTAATTATGACTATAATTATTTTTTATTATAGCCTCTACTCTCTCGCTCCTAGGGTGAACTCTAGGAAATTTTGAATTATCTTCCCTCCCTTCTAGATGTCCCATTTTCACATTCGATCCTTGGTGAGTTTATTCACTTTGGTTTCCCTCTTCTCACCCGTCATTACATTTCATTGTAGTGTAAATCTGTTAAACATGGGTTTTGTTTTGGGAGTTGATCTTGTTTTGTGGTAATCTAGGTTGTTCTTGTGATCTTATGTGACTTCTTCTTTAATGGATTTTGTCATTAGAAGCATTGTGTTAATCCCTTGTTAATGGTATGGAGACTAAACCCATCCCTATGGTATTTTTAATTGTGAATTATATGATATATTTTGATTATGACCATGTAATGTGCACTATATTTAATCGGTTGATTTATAGTAAATCCTGGATTGGATTCCTTTAGATTCAATGGTTGATGCAACCTGGATTATGGATACCTATTGGGTGATAAAATATTTGAGTAAAAAGATCTTGGATAATGGTTCAAATCATGGTGAGTATGACATGATACCTTAGGTTATAGCTTGATATAGAATTCCTAGGTAATCTATTATTGATTATTGATATGAATGTTGATCATTTAGGAGATAAATGAAACTTTATTTGAAATAAAAATGGTAATTTTCATAATTAACCATTGAGATTTATGATGCGATATTATGAATTCCATACTATTATGACTTTTTGAGTTGGTGATGAAATGATTATATATAGGGATATCCTAGTAATGTTTAAATTATTATATTGTAGGCTTGGCCCAGTGATACATGCTAAAATTCTTATATATATGGATTTTCTTGGAGGATGAAATGCTTATATAATAGGAAATTCCTAGTGATACTTACTAAAATGCTTATATACCATGATACACCTAGGGAAACATGCTGAAATGCATTTATATAGGGTAATGATCAGAGGATGAAATTATTATACAAAGAGAGCTACCTGATTGTTAGATTTTTCCATGGTATATGGATATAGATGGAATGGTTGTCTTACATGCTCAGAGACATTTCATCATGGTTTTGAAATAGGTTAATTGATTTATTATATTAATTAGTTGATTAATACATCTATTTATTATATTAATTAGTTGATTAATACATCTATTTATCACTTTATTTCATATAATAATTATCAGGATGGTTGTGTTTAGGGATGGTGGTGTCGACCTACTGAGTTTTATTCGCACCCTATTTGGGAACTGTTTGCTACTTGAGAAGATTACATGGATGTGGGATTGGATAAGTGAAAGGGACATTATTGTTGAATCTTTTGTTTCTTTCTAGATGGGATGGATTTTGGAGATGGGTCTGACATGGGGATCAGGACCAGATCCTTTTGGGATTATTTATTGTTAGTAGATTATATTGTTTATATTGGTTCCAGTTTTACTTTTAGATACATATTATCTTGTCATTACATTATTCATCATTATAGTTTCCTCCTTTTATTTTCCTAGCTTTATGATATACAATTTATACTATTTATCTGTTACTATAATTTTTATAACTATGGTTTAGTTCTACTATGTTTTACTAGTGGGTATAGTCTCCCCACTATAAATATCATAGCCTTTCTACTAGTCAATAGCCTCTATCATATGGGGATTCATGCATGACGTATAATAACCAAATCATTTTGACTATTTGAGAGTGTATCATATTGGAGGTCATTAAAAAGTGGTATTAGAGGACCATCTTGTTATTTTCTATTACTTTATTTTTTTTGGAAAAAGTAGAAAGGAGACTAGGATCTATTTGGACTTGGAAATGAGCTTATTCATTGGAGTATCTAAGCCAGGTAAGGGGGAAAATTTGAGTTCCAGAGATGGGATTATTGTTTATGTTGTTCTCTTGTTACAATTGATGTTATTTCACCTTGGTTGATTTAAATGTTGTGTGTTGTTATTATTTTGTGATGTTATTGTTTATTGATATTTACACTCATGGAACAGTATGGTGAGATATGAGTATTCATGAATCATGATAGGTACATAGGGATAATATATATATATATATATATTTATATATATATTTACATGCATTGTTCATGACAGGGAAATGTTTATTGCATTTGTTATATTCTTTCCAATATGAATTGTGAAATAATATGTCTATTATATTTGATAAATGGAATAAAATAAACTATTATTTCATTATATAACAATTATAATCCTTGGTTAGAGAGATCCAGAGTAATGGTTCTCTACTGTCATCACCGCAATTGGTTGACATTATTTTTAGCGAAAGTTTATAAGTGTGTGTTTTTCTTGTAGATAAAATAACTCCTCGTCATCTTCGAGTTGAGTTCTAAGAGAGTGGAAATCAGTCATCTCCTAATGTAGATGAACCAGAGCTTCATGTAGCTATTGAGGATCAAATGGATGTTAATCATCACGACAACTTCTTAAGGGTCATGAAATACATGGAAAAGGAGACTATTTTCATCATTCCTTTGATGTATGAGTTGATGAGAGAGATTCATCTACAACATCCACCCATGTTCACTGGGTAGGGAGGCTCCCTGGTAGCTGAGTTCTAGATTGAGTCAATCTATACAATCTTCTTGAATCTTGAGACACCCATAGATAGGAGGGATAATCTTGTTGTGTATATGCTCAGTGGACCTCCCAAACATTGGTTGGATATTCTAGGGCGGGATGGGAATGAGGAGGAGTTATCTTGGAAGGAATTCAAGGTGAATTTATTGAGACACATCTATTCATAGATGTTGAGGTATGAGAAGGATCATTAGTTCGTGCCTCTGATATAGGATAGAATATTAGTGAGGGACTATGTTGAACATTTCACCAACCTTCAATGCTTTGTGCCATATTTAGCTATTGATGAGATCTATAGGGTGAAACATTTTTAGGATGGCATTCACTATGAGGTTAGGTCATAGGTGAATGTTTTTATTCTGAGTATATTTTTAGATTTGATGAATCATGAACTCATCACAACAAAGAATCTGAGAGAGGACCTAAGAGGTAGCCATGCTATTTCTACAGGGTAAACTAGGATCACTTATTTTGGTGGCAAGAAGTGATTCTATGATATTTTTTCCAAGGAAATAACATGAAGACTAGTTAGGGTAGTGGGAATCCATCATAGCATCATATTACATTATAGTACATTAGTGTTTAAAGTTAAACCTCATGAAACCTTAGTTTTCATACACCACTTTAGAGTGCCATGTTTGCGGTAGGATGGGCCATCTTCATAAGTTTTTTTAGAACTTCTCATAGAATAGTAGTGGTAGGGGAGTAAGATAGGTACTAGAGTATAGGAAGGACTCAAATACTCCTCATCAGATAGGTAGCTAGAGTTATATAGTACTTTTAGGTTGAGGGAGTAGATATGGTACCCCATTGTAATGACATAATGTTTATTAGTAAAATTTGTTTCTTGAATAAATGTGTGGTGTATTATATTATATATTATACACAGAAAAAATATAGAGAAACTAATAAAAAACTATATTAATAAATATTGTTACATTAATCAGAAAAGAAGCCAATTAAATTTCCAAACATTACAACTGGACAAAAATTATAAAATGGAAAAGCTAAAATGAGAAAAGATGGATCAACCTCATCTGCTAGTATTATTGGCCCCACTACCAACACTATATAAAAGAATCATAATTATAGAAAACTAATAAAAAAAATTTAAAATGGAAATATAGAACCTTTAGATAAATTTATTTGAATATTGAATGAAATAATTGAGTGGTATATATATAATGTAATGTGACTGTTGGAATAGTAATGTGACTGTTGGAATAGTATCCAGATCATTGGAAATAGTAACCTGGCCATTGGAAGAGTGATTTTACCAAAAAATAATAAATTATGATATTAATAACATTTATCATGATTAATTTATGTAAATAAAAATATTATAATTAAATGAAATAAATATCAAGATTAAAAACCACAAAGAAAATAAATCATATTTTTAATAAACTGTATTTTAATGTATTTTGTAAAAATTATTATTTTCCTTTTAAAAATTATTTTATAAATATTTTAGATATTTATTATTATTAAATTAATATCATTTTTGAAATGATCATGTTAAAATTTTCCTTGGGTAATTTTTTGGTAATTTTCTGAAATACATCAATTTTTAGGTGAATAGTAAATATATAGTTTTTCACATAATCGATGTATCTTGTGTTACATTATTCATGATGTAATAATGGAATAATCCTTTATAGAAATTTATTTTCGGCTATTTTATATTTATTTTCATAAATGAGTCATTAAAATACAATAAAATTAATTTTCAAACCTAAAAATCACATTCCAAAAACCTAAATTCAAAAGTGATTCCTTAAAATATCAATTTCTTTTTTTCACTTTTATTTTTACTAAGTCAATGAATTAGAATTATAAAGAGGATTTAAATTATTAAACCCATTATATTATATTTATATATAATTTATTTTGTCATAAATGCACTATTACATGTTTTTTCTTTTGATATATTATTTTATTAAATATTTTATTCTAAAAATACCCCTCTCTTAATGTATAAATAATCCCTCTCCCTTACCTTGGAAACACACTCCTCTCAAACATTCCAAAGTACAATATCTTCCCAAATACTCTCTCTAAATCCCCTTACATTACTTAGGGACATTTTGGAGAAATCCAACTCTAATCACCAAGGGTGTTATAGCGTCTTACAAGAGAAGCTACATTGGGGAGAGAGTAAGTCTCTATTAACATTTCCCTTTTTTCTTATTCTCATTCTTATTTTTACCAATTAATTTAAATACCATATACTATAAAACTAATTATTCAATAATTTAAAATTATATTATTTATGTCAACATGATGTAATTGTCATATTTAAGACAAAAATAAATGCAATACTTCTCTTTCCCTCTCTTTTAACAACGTCCCGTTAAAGGTTGATTAACCAACTACGGAGACATTTCTAAGACAATTTTATTAACCACCTTCATGGATGGTTATTATTAATTAAATATAATATTTAAATAATTAATTTCATTTATTATAATCTAGTGGAGTTAATCATACTTTTCTATAAATGACTCTGAATAAAAATTGTTGAATCAAAGTGAAACAAGAAATATTTAGGAAAATCATGATATCAAAACACTTCAATTTCATCAATAGAAATTAATAAATATAATATGATAATTATAATTGATAAATAATTGTATAAATCAATATAATTAACATATTTATTAGTTTTTTAATAAATATATGTTTATTATTCAAGAGGCGCAAAAGTGATGAAATAAAGAAGGAATTAAGGTAAGGGGATTCATGAACCCAACTCTTTTTCATTGGGTTATCCATATTTCATGACATATTTTCATAAATAGTCCTCTAATGTTCCTTAAATATAATTTCATTATTCCTACCTCTTCTTTTTTTGGATATACATGTTTTTTATTTGATTTTATGGAAAATACAATGATTTTTCAAAATAAATCTTCTCTCCAAAACACAACTTCGACTCCTCTTGAGTAGTTTATTCTTAACTAAAGAATGATGATTCTTATAGAAATTATGTTTTTCAATTTTTCATTTTAGATCACAATGTTTATTTATGAAATCATAATTTTTGAAATCATCATGAAACCCATTCCTTTCCATGGGTTACTGCATGAAATGATCATTACACATTCTCTGTGACAAGTATGATTATGTAAATTTTATGATGTGATGACTAGACCAAAATTATATATCCCTCCAATGCATTGGGTAATGTGTTGTATCTCATGAGATAATTTTTATTATATGTGAACATGATGCTATATTTGTTTATAGTGATGATGTTATGATTATTCACATGTGTTATGTGTTAACATGATGCTAGCTTTATTCACAACTATATGTGGAATTTGACACTATAACATGATGTTTCATTTTTATGCATTTCCACATTATAGGAATTTATCACATTTTTACCTTATGATATTGATAATGATCCTAGTATCATGATATGATGATTATTCTCACCCATGTAATATTGATTCAAGTTCCTTATTCATCCTCTTACATGGCTTTTATCTTACCCCTTTCATTGATGTATATCCTTTAGTAATTTCATGAACTAAGGATAATGTGAGATTTTAGAAGGATAAAGACGAAGGATTTAAAATAATTTTTATGTTTTATTTTGTACAAGTTATTTATGAGCCTAATTTTTCTATGACATAAACCTTTGGATCCTAGATTTGTAACTCTATTATGTTGTTTATCTTTATAATGATGTAACAATTATGTATGAAAAATTACGGTCACTATACTTGGTATCTAAGAATGGTTTAGTTAATTTGGGAATTATGATTAGAAAACAAGAGTAAAAACGATTTGTATAAGTCTATGTATAGGTAAAACATACTAGAAGACTATTTTTAGAAAATTATAGACAAAGGGATCCCATAAGAGATTCCTTTAGTGTTAATTTCATAAAATAATAAATTACACATGATTTATTGACTTATGTTTTGTTCTAAAATTTTGTATTATAGAAAATGGTAGGAACTCGGAGAAACTTGGACTAAAACCTGTTTGAGTGAAAATGAAACAATTATCCAAATAAGATCCCCAAATCCATGGGAGGTTGAGTTAAAAAAATTGTGGAAATTATTACCTAGTTGTCTCGAGATATGAATAATGACATGAACTATGTGGAATGTCAATATCCACCCAAGAAGGATCAATTATCTATTTAGTCCTTAATGCAAAAATGACCATCGATGTTTAGTGGAACATCCAATCCACTTGAAATGATCTAGAAATATAAGAATTTGGGAGTTTTGAATATTTGGTGAAATGTGCTCTTAGAGTAGATATGGATTTCAAATAATGGTCCCATGGTTGTGGAGATAATAATAGAAGAATGTGGTTTCAAGATTATGAGTCAAATGAAAAATGAGGATATATGATCCAACTACCCACATGTCAAAAATGTGGGAAGAAGCATCATGTTAGTTTCCTCAAAGGGATATGGAAATTCTTTATGTGTGGGAGAGAAGGACACCAAGCTAATGAATATTTAATATACATGATGAAGCTAACCAACATGATAGAGGAAAGGAAGGAACAACCTAATGCACCGCCAATGGTTCAAGGATTCAACTATAGGGACCAAGGGTGTTATGAAAGCAAGTTAACTAGACCACATGTCCTTGAGGGGAACCGGTGTCAGAAGTCACCAAAGTCAAAGGAGCAAGGGAAAGCATATATAATCACTAATAATGAATGGAGAGTGAAAATGAATTCATACAAGGTATGATTCATATTACTAAATAATAGAAAAAGAATTATTTGATTCTAGTTCTACTTATTCATTTATATCCTAAAATTTTTCTATAACTATTGAATTGAAGCCCTGATACCTTTAATTGGAGATATCCATAAAAAACATAGTAGTGTAATCATTACAACCCAAGTGTTGGACTCTTCTCCTATAATCATATTTGGGATGATTCTTCTTGCAAATATTATTATATTTCCCTTTTTGACATTTGATGCTATATTGGACATGTATTGGCTTTCATTATATAGAGAAAAAATCAACTATTGGAAAAAAATCTATTTTTATATTATGAACCATCCGATGATCCTCTAAAAATTCAAGGAAGATCATGAATCTTGTTCGGAAAATCCATCAACAGTGTGGGTGTTGATACCCTGTAGAGAAGCATACCTTTCCCAAATGGTTGAGTCAAAGGAAGGTATTAACCAGGAGGAAATTTCCATTGTTAGGAAATACATTGACCTATTTCTCAAAGAGTTACTTGGAATTCCCTAATTGTGAGGTAGAGTTATCAATAGATCTCATACCCAGAGACACTCCAATCTCAAAAGTCCCATATAGGATGGCCTTGATTGAAATGGAGGAGTTAAAGAAGTATCTACAAGGGCATTTGAAAAAATGGTTCATACGCCCTAGTACATCACCTTGGGGTGCTCCAATGCACTTTGTCAAGAAGAAAGATAGATCAAAACAGGTCTATATCAATTACCAAGATATCAACAAGATCACCATAATTCAAAATTATCCTCAACCAAGGATTGATAATTTTTTCAATCAACTATGAGGAGTTAAATAATTCGCAAAGGTGTATTTTTTATGGATATCATAAACAAAAGTTGAAGAAGGAAGATATTCAAACGACTTCTTTCCTTACAAGGTATGGGCACTATGAGTTCATAGTAATTCCCTTCATACTTACTAATTATCTTACAATATTTATGGATTTGATGAATATATTATTTAGAGACCTCCTCAACAAATTTATGTTAGTGTTTATCGATTATATTCTCATTTATTCAAAGATTAAGTAGGAACATGAAGAGAATCTAATTATTGTGTTGGTGATATTAAGGATGGAGGAAAGGAATTATAAGTTCAAAAAGTGTGACTTTTGGATGCAATAAGTCGCATTATTGGGGAATGTGATCACCAGTGATTGAATTTATGTGTACCATTCAAAGACAAAGGCAATTTAAGAATAACCTAAACCCACTAGTGTCATAGAAATCTATAGTTTTATAGATTAACTGGTTACTATTTACCTTTTGTGATAAATTTATCATTATTTTTTATCCAACTAACTAATTTACCACAAAATGGGGTAAATTATTTATGAATGAAAGATATGAGGAAATATTTAAGGAGATCAAGAAAAGGCTAATCACTATTCTTGTACTGTAATTTCCCAGTAAAGATAATTGTATCACTGAGTGGGGGAGAGATTGAATCCGTGATATATTTTTCTTTTTTATTTCCTTAATTATGTAATAACCTTAAAATCCTATTAAATATTTCTTTCTCTATTGAAAACAATTAAGACACACATCTATAGAAACACATGAATTTATAAATATCACTATTCAATTAGAATAGCTACATACTTTCTATGATTCTGTAATGATCTAATACCACACAATCTATTATGAAAATAATCCTTTTGTGTGGAATACAATTAGTAGGATATTCCATTTCACTCATGTATCTCTATATAAACAATTCAATAGCGAATGTGATCCTTCTATAATAAATGATGAAATACAATGTTTTGTAACAACACATGATATGGTGATTCTTTATCAACATTTGTAAATGTATTATTTTAAAAAACAATTCTTCAATTTCTTACCTGGAAGTTGGTAAAAACTTTTCTAAATTTTGTTACAAAACTCAGTCTGATATCCCAATCTAATTCTCCCGGTCTAATTATCCCAATTTTATTTCTCAATATAAAAAATATATGACTTTATCATAATATAGTTGAGAAAATTATGAACCACTTCTTCCTCAATCCAAAAATCCCAATATTATTTTCCTTGTTCGATGATTCAGACCAATACAATGACCAGTTGAATAAAAAAAACAAAATATGGAAACCTCTTCTTCTCTCTAAAGCTATGTCTTTTCTATTCATCTCTATGAATAGTACATCTGTAAAAAGTATGAAGTACTTTCCCTTTTATACTCACCAAAAAAATGGTTTGGGTGGGATTCCAAAATAATTTCCCACACAATAAAATTTTCTGAATCTACACATTCCATTGAATTTTGGGGTCATATTAACTTCATAATCTCTTCTCAACACTTAATTAACATTCTCAAATCTTCTCACAACTTCAAATCTACTTTAGAATTTCTGTAAATATCATTCAAATTCTGATTTCCCATTTCAATTTGATCTTACGACCTGCTTCATTATGATGAATACAAATTTAAAACAATATATTATTCTTCATCTCTTCTCTTGACCCACTTGAATTATAAACAAAGTAATTCAAACTATTATAAACAGTTAACTAAATTATTGATATAGCTATTAATTTCTTCTTCATATTGGACACCACATAATTTTCCTTTTCTTTTCATTCATCAGTTCCAAAAAATTATTCATTCGATGATTATTATGGAATACCGAGTATGGACCGGTATCACCAGCTTCAACATCAACAAATTAGTTCTCTTCTAAATATGAAACCAATAAATTTTTATAACAAAAAATTCTGTCTCTAATTAATATGATGACATACTGAATTCGATGGATCAACATTAGTAACTTATTTATTTTTTGAATACGATTCTCAAAAACTTATTTCTTCAAGGATTTAAATCTTCTAGATTTTGGTCTAACCGAAAACTAGAACCTTTATTATCACTATCCTACCCTACCTTTAAACAAATCTGTATCCAGAAATATCATTATGATGATCTTTAGACCAGAATGATTACAATACATAAACTTTCTTATTTCATAAACATTTAACAAATATCATGACTTTCTTTATGACTTTTATTACTTGGAAGATCAACTTTATCATTATATCACTTACCAAGTAAATTGTTGCAACTTCCCTATCATTTATAAACATATTTATTTCCTACTCCTCTTGAATACAATTGGCATGATTACAATCAGACTGAATATGATTGGTATAATATTTTTCTCCCATTTCTTTCATCAATCTCTCATCACATGTTTTTAAACTTACTTATGATTTATGAGAACTCCAATATTAGAAAAGCAACATCACATTTTCATCAAATTTGGGTTGACTCAAATTATTCCCCATTATGATCAAATATTTCATTCCAAACATTGGTTGTGTTTCATGAACCTCTTTATCCAGAAAACATATTCCCAATGTGATGTAATTTCTTAACCATTGTGACTCTAATTTTATTAAATATGATGGTAAATCCAATTTGTATCAATTAAAAAGTGAGGTGATTTATTTTCTTTTTAAAATCCATTGACAAAAAATGAAAATACCTGAATATGATATTCATCTTTATCATCTTGTTCCTAACAATCTCTCACTTTGGATTTTTTTTGTCAACCAAGGTTCATAAATCACTGAAATTTTTTTCCTCATGCTATGTATTACTTATCAATAATTATAAGACTACATGTGCTAAATCATTTTAGGAAACAAGAATTATTGACATAAAATTCATGATGTCTAAAAGTAGTGATTATGAATATTTCCTCATCTTTTCTTCCTCAAATATTAAATCTCTATAGAATACACAAAAAATTGTTTCCAACAACCACTCTGACAAACAGTTAGAATAGTACACACACTTACAATGATGAATTCAAAATTTACCCACAACTCTCTCTATTTACATGATTTTATAATGATATATTTATAAAACAATTCTACCCCTTGAAAACATTTTCCAAAGATAAGATGAGAGAGGGAACAATAACACATACCTCAACCTTGATGAGAAAGAGGTTAGATGACCTTGTTCAAACTCAATTTAGAGAATGCTTCCTTGGGTAATGGTTTTGTGAAAATGTCGGCAGCTTGTTCTGATTTAGGAACATACTCCAACTTCAACTCATAATTATACACATGCTATTTGATGTAATAATTGTTGATATCAATATTTTTTGAATGATAATGTTTTACCAGATTCTTGGAAAGGTTGATTTCACTTTTATTATCAACACCCAAGATAAAAGGTAACATCAATTCAACAAGTTAGTATTATAAGTAATTCTTCATCCATATAAGTTGGGTAGAAGATTGTGTAGTAGAAAAATATTCAGATTCAGTTGTAATGAGAGTTATTGAATTCTGTTTCTTTATATTCCAAAAAATATAACTTTTACCTAGAAATAAAACTCCACCTGATGTGGATCTTCTATCATCAACATTTACTACCCAATCAGCATCTGAATAACCAAAAAATTCAATACATTCAAAGCTATCATACCTAATTTAGAAATTTTGTGGGCCTTTGATGTATTTGAGGATTATTTTTCTAGAAAGTAAATTTGATTATCTAGGATCACTACAAAATCATTCACATAAGGTAACATAATAAAAAATATTGGGTCCTAAGGTAGTAAAATATAAAAAAATTCCAATCAACTTTGGAAACTCTTTCTGATCAACTTTCTTGACTTCTCCATCTTTACTCAACTTGGTTCCCACTGATATTGAGGGGTAAACTATTTTCGAATTTTTTATACTGAACTTTTTAAGAATTTCATTAACGTAATTTTCTTGAGAAAGAAAATTGTGTTTCTTATTTTAAAAAATTTGTAACCCAATAAAGTATTTTATTTCTCCCAAACTGAAAATCTCAACAACTTTTTCATTTATTTAGAAAAATTTTCACAAGATATTTTATTATTCCTAGTAATGATAATGTCATAAATATAAAAAATTATGATAAAGTAAGACTCTTGAATTTCTTTGATGTAAATATTGTTATAAACTCCTCCTTTCTTAAAAATCATATTCCTTAAGAAAGTATCCAGTTTGGAATACTATTCCCTCATAGATTTCGTTAGTGCATACAAGGATTTGTTAAATATGCACATATAACTTTCCTCTTTCCCAACAAAAAATCCACAAGGTTGTTCAATGTAAACTTCCTCATTAAGATCAAAATTTATAATTTCAAACCTTACAACCATTTGAAAAAAAATTTAACTCCATTGTATAGAAATAACCAGAAAAATTAGGATTGTTTCTATCCTTTCCACCAGAGAAAAATATTCATCGAAATCAACACCATCAATTTTAGAGTAACCTTTACATACTAATCTTTCCTTTTTGTTATCACTTCACCTTATTCATTCATTTTGTTCTGGGAAACCCACTTTGTACCAATAATAGTTTAGTTATCTGGATTAGATACGATTTCTTATGAATCATTCTTCTCTATCTGTTCTAACTCTTCATTCATGGAATGAACCCATTCTAGATACTCAAAATCTTATTTCACACCATTCGGCCTAATTTTTGAATAAAAAGAAGTGAGTTTAATAGAATTTGTTGTTCTTATTATTAAAACCTTTTTATGTTGATCACTAATAATGTTCTGAGTTTCCACTAGCTTCCTCATCTTGGGATGAGATTTTAGAGATTCTTTTTCTTCACTTGAAATAGATGAGTCTGATTCTTGTTTTTGAGTAGGATTACAATTGGTTGTATCCTTATCAGAAATGATGACAAATCATTCTTAATCCTGCTCAACTTCATTATCTATTTGATTATATTTTTCCTTAATATATTTTTAAATAACTTTCAAATTATTAGAATAAAAAATCCGTTCTATTTCTTTGTGGAAACATATATATCCTTGTTCTTCTTTAGCATAACCAAGAAAAATTCCATCTTCACCTTTCGGCTCAATGTTTCCCAGATTTCCACCTTTCTTCATTATAATTCATGGACTCCTGAATACTCTGAAGTGTTTCAAACATGTAGTTTTTATATGAATTTTTTTTATGGAGTCATATACAAACTTGGCCTATAGAAACATCAGTTTTGAATATAATCAACAATATTAATGGGTTGACTCCAATAGGAATGAGAAATACCTTGTTCAATAACATAGTTCTCCCCATTTCCACCAAACATATATTCTTCCATTCATCAATCCCATTTTGTTGAGGTGTGTATAGGGCCCTATACTCATGAAAAATTCAATTATTCTCAGGATATATTTCAAATTATTCATTCTTATACTCATCACCATTATTAGTTTTAAACTTTTTCACTGAATACTTACTTTTCTTGTTATATTTTCTCTTAAACCCTTTAAACATTCCCATAGAATATGATTTATGTTTCATATTCATAACACAACTAATGTGATTAAATTAATCAATGAAAGTGATGATGTAATTATCATCATTTTTTGATTGTTTTATCGTTGGTCCATAGATGTCAGAATGAATAAGTTCCAAGGGTTTTTTTGAAAAAATCTCAACATTATTATACATAGACATTGTAATTTTTCCCTTATGAAAAACAGTGAAACAAAAATATCTTATTCATTGAAAATAAAAAATATCTTGAACACAATATCACTTTAATAAATTCCTCTTTTTTATTTGACACATGTTTCTCATCCTTTTATGCCATAATTAATTTTCTTCTACCATACCCTAGTAAAAAGAGTTTTGTACCTCACCAACATGAAATAAGTTTAAATTCGTATGTTGGCCTCTTGTAAATATCTTTTCATCATTATCAATTTTCACAAATAAATACATATTTCCCAAAGGTAACTTTATTAAATTCATCACACAATTGTAAAAAACTCATCAATTTTAGTTTTAACTCATCAATAAATAAATATTTCTTAGATTTAAACTTTTCTTTCCAAATGATATTTGATCCAAAACCTTTGATTATTATTGTTTCATCCTGGTTGAATGTTATAGTAACCTCTTTAAATTCATTTAAATTATTCAAAAAATTTAAATCTCCTTTCATGTGTGAGGAACACCCGCTATCAAGAATACAAAGCGATTCACCTTTAAATGATTTGAGGGTAGTTTTAACAACAAGAGATTTTTCTTTCTTCACCTCCATCTTATTAGAAATGTTCAGAAATTTATTTTTTTCCTGTAACAAAAAAATAAAACCCTTAGCAAGATTACGTGGTTGTTCACATCTTTTAAAAATAGATTCTTTTGATTGGAACCTATTTTTAATTTTTACACCATAAATATCAGTTTCTTAAGAACTTCTTTTTCTTACTTATTCTTTTGAGACGATTGACTCTCCATAAACCAATGACTTTCATAACCTATAGAATAGTAATAATGTTGTTGGTTGAACCAACAAATATTTGTTTTATTTATGATTCCATCACAATACTAGTAGTAATCATAGAAAGTATATTTTTCTCTATAGCTTCCATACAGACTAGTGTTATGAATATGTTTCTTACAAACCTTATTATCTGAATTTTGTTGACCAGCAACCTTTCTATTTTCAATCAGAATCATCTTTTTTAGCTTATTTGTCATTTTATCCTTGTCATAACTAGAAATAATAGAACCATTTACATATTCATAATTTTTAGAAACATTTTTAGAATCAGGTTTTTCAAAAACATATGAATTATCAACATTGTTAATCATATCCACATACATAATTTTCTAACTTTCTTATTTCCTGAAATAATTCTATCTTTCTGATAAACTTTTGATGGTTACTTTTTTTTATCCTTATCAGGTTTTTCCTTATGAAAACTTTAACCAACTTCATATATATAATTTTTTGAAAATATAATTTTATTTTCATATTTACAAAGTTTTTAATAGACAAGTTCTAACTATTATTTTTATGCCTTAACTTTAATTCTAGATGTATATTACGATTCTTTTCTTCCTTAAGATATTTGTTCAAATCACTAATATCTAGTTGGATCTTTTTCTTCTCATCTAAAAAAACTTAATGAATTTTTTTATGAGGATCATTCATTATCCATATCCTTGTTTTGTTTTTCATGACTTCTAATATTTCTCAAATATATTTCAAATATTATTTTAAATGAAATTTAAGTTGAGTTTCTTCTTAACCAGAACTGTTGATTCTGAATTCTGTATCATTAATTTTTACACTAAAAGTATTCTCACCAACATGATCAGTAGAATTTTTGGATTTATCTTTACTACCTTATTATTCTGTATCATTAGATAAGAAAATACACCTTTTTGGTTTTGAGAATTTTTTACCCTTTCCTATGGAATAAATTTTTTTTTCCACCCTATTTCATCTATGAACTTATTGGCCTTATTTCTTCTTCATCACCATATTTTTCTTTCTTTCTTTGTGGAATTTGTTTTGTAATGTTACCAATGAATCCATATTCAAAACATTTAAAGTGAAAATTCCCTTTATATTTACCTATACCTCTTCTCACATTTTTAGAAAAAAAGATAAAATATCTTCAAGATTTTTACATACCTCATTTTCAGAATCAAAATAACCACCTTCTTCTTCAATAATAATATTATTTGAATTCTCTTTCTTCGCAGTATTGAATGACATTTATCTATAAAATTTTATTTTAATTTTCATATCTTTATACCTTATTATTTTATTAGTGATTGGAGTTCTATGAAAATCATATATAGATAATTTTTTATGATATGTATCTTATAATTAATAAACATTAGCATCAAATTTGTTGGGAATAATTCATAATATCTTTTCAATAACTATAGGATCCTCAAACATTTAACTAAGACATATTATAGTGTTGATTATGTTATTTAACCTGGTAAATAATTCCCCAATATATTCATACCCACCCATTTTCAAGTCTTCAAACATCAGCCTCTAGATTTGTAACTTTTCTTCTTAACTTTTGTATTGCCTTCATAGATGTTTTTCAGCTTATCCCATATACCATTAGATATGGAAACACCCTTCAACCTTAAAAATTCACTTTTAGAAAGTGAGGAAAGTAAATAATTCTTGTCCCATCCATCACTCTCAAGATTATTCTTATCAACAGGTTAAGATGAACTTTATCATCAATATGAGGAAATACATCCTTTACATCTTCAAGAAATAATATCTAATGGAAATAAGATGGGGAAACATTATATCTTTCTAGATATGATAATTCTTACCATCTAAAACCAGGATTCCTTTCTTATTGACACAATTTAAATTATCCATCAACTTCTCTTCAAAACTTCAAAAAATGAATAAATGAAGGGAACCTGTCTCTGATATTAATTATAATAGCCCAGTCAAGATAATTGTATCACTGAGAGGGGGAGGGGTGAATTGGTGATATATTTTTCATTTATATTTCATTTCTTATTAAAAAAAATTTTCTCCTGTTAAATATTTCTTTTCCTATTGAAAATAATTAAAACCCACATATATAAGAACACAATATTTTACAAGGTTTATTATTCATCAATAATATCTGCATCATTGTTATTGTTTGAAAATGATCTAATACCAGACAATCCGCTAGAATACAATCATTTTGTGTGGAATACATTGAGTAGGATATGCCCTTTCACTTGTGTGTCACTATGTAAACAATTCAATAGTGCATATTATCCTTCAAGAACAAATGATTTTATACAAATTTTTGTAACAAAACAAGTTATGATGCTTCTTCATTACCTTTCACAAATTTGTTCTTTTTTATGAAAAATATTTACATTCCTACCTGGAAGTTGGTAAGAACTTTTATGGACTTTTTTATAAAACTAAGTTTAATTCTCCTTGTCTAATTGATCAATAAGAAAAATATATGACTTTGTTCGAATATATTTGAGAAAATTTTAAACCATTTCTTCTTCAATATAGAAATACCAATACAATTTTTCTAGTCTGATGATTCAGCCCATTATGATGACCAGTTGAATACAATATTCTCTCTCCTCATATGCTTCTTCTATCTGAAATACTTCTTCAACAAAATTCAATCAGGAAACCTCTTATACTCTCTAAATCTCTTCCTTCTATCTTATTCACCATGTATAGTACATCTATCATACATTTAACCAATCTATATCTTCCTTTAAATTTTAGGTGCATATTTCCTTTATAAACTCTTCTCAACACTTATCGAACCATCATGAATCGTCAAATAGCTTTATCTATACTTTATAATTTCCTAAAAAACATTATTCTAATTATAATTTCCCATTCTTATTTGTCATTATGATCTGCCGCATTACGATGAAGACAAATATAAAATAATATATTCTTCTTTATCTCTTATCTTGACCCACATGAATGATAAACAAAGTAGTTAAACCTATTTTAAATGGATGACTACATTATTGATAAATATCTAAATTTATTATTCATATTGGCCACCACATATTTTTCATTTTATTTAAATTCATTATTTTCCAAAAATTCTTCCTCTGATGATTATGATGTCATACCGAGTCCGATGGACTGGTATCAGCAGCTTCAACTTCAAAAAATTATTTCTCTTCTAAATATGATACTGGTCAATTTTTATCACAAAAAATTCAACCTTTGATTAATATTTTCACATACAAAATCCAATGGATAAACATTAAGAGCTTATTTCTTTTTTGAATATGATGCTTGCTAATTTCTTTATTTGAGGATTTATATCTTTTTGGCATTTAGTTTAACCAAAAACTAGCACCTTCATTACGATCATCCTTCTTGTCCATTAAACAATTATTCATCTAGAAATATCATTATGATGATCTTGAGACTGGAATGATTCAAATTAATGAAATTTATTCTTTCATAAACATTAAGCAAGTACCCTTAATTCCTTCATGACATTGATTATGTTGAATATCAGCTTCATCATCATATAACATACCAAGTAAAGTGTTTCTACTTACCTATATTTTATCAACATCTTTCGTTCCATTTAATCCTGAATATGATTGGTATGATTATGATCTAAATGAATATGATTGGTAGAATATTTGTATTCTCTTTATTTCATCAATCATTCATCACTACTTTTATAAATTTCTAATGATTTATGGGAACTCCAAGATTAGGAAAGCATCATTACATTTTCATCGAAGTCAGGAAGTCTCTGATTTTTCCCCATTATTATTAAACCATTCATTCTAGAATTTGGGTGAGTATAATGACCCTATCCATCATGAAAACATATTCCCAATACAATGGACTTTCTTAACCATTGTGAGTCTTATTTTCTTGAATATGATGGTAAGTCTTATTTTCACCAAATAAAAAGTGAGGTGATTTATTTTCTTCTTAAACTTACCTGAAAACAAAAAATAATACCTAAATAAGATAGTCATCCTTATCAACATGGTCATAACATGTACTCACACTACCAATAAGTGGACTAGGTTTTGTGATATATAGTGATGATTCAAAGAAATTCTTGGGTTTTGTACTCATGTAGAATAATAAAGTGATATCTTATTCCTCATGATAGTTAAATATCCATGAGAAAAACTACCTGGCACATGATCTAGAGTTAGAAGATATGATCTTTGCTCTAAATATTTGGTCTCACTATCTTTATGTTGAGAATTTTGACATATATACAGATCATAAGAGTCTAATGTAACTATTAACATAGAAGTATATCAATATTCATCAAATAAAATGGTTTGATCTAATCATGGAGTATTATTTCTCTATTCACTACAATCTGAGAATAGAGAATAAGGTAGATGATGCTCTTAACAGAGAAAAACATGCAACTATATCCATGTTGCAAATTGAGAGAGACCTTATCTTATTATATATGAAAAGGATATATCTTGAAATCATAATGATATGGAATACATCCTACATCTCCCAAATGATTTCCCAACAATCTATCTAAGAGAAGATTAAAACGACATAAAGGGATGATCCATAGCTAAAAAAGTTGAAATCAATAAAGGAAGGGGAGATACATGAGTTCCAAATTGATGATGATGGTGTAATTTAGTTTTTAATGAGGCTTTGTGTTCCTTCATCACATGAGATAAAGATCAGGCTATTGTATAATACACATATCATATCTTTCTACACCACCCCAGAAGTACCAATATGTACCATGATATTTGAGAACACTTCTGATGGGAAAACATGAAGAATGAGATTACGGAGTATAAATAAAGGTGTTTGGTATTCCATCAAATTAAAGTAGAGTGAAAAAATTCCAAAGGGATGATGAAACCATTTATTATAACCGTGTGGAAATTGGTGAATATCACCATGGAATTTACCACAAGTCTCCCAAAAACATCCATAGAAAAAATAAAATACGGATTGTAGTGGATCGACTCACCAAGAGTGACCACTTTATAATTATTTGGGAAGATTTATCACTTGAAAAAATTTCCATGATATATGTGAAGGAAATGGTGAGGTTTCATGGGGTTCCACTTTTGATCATATTTGATTGTGATCCATGGTTCACCTCTAATTTCTATAGAAGCATTCAATAAGATTATAGTACTAAATTAAATTTTATCATGACCTATCATCCCCAAACTGATAGAAAATCTAAAAGGACTATTCAAACAGTTGAGGACATGCTAAGTTCATTATTGATGGAATTTAAAGGATGATGTGATCAACATATCCCATTGGTTGATTTATCATATAAAAACAACTTCCACTCGAGTATTTAAATGGATCTATATGAATCATTGAATGAAAAGCAATGTAGAACCCAAAATTTTTTGGGATGAAGTTCTTGGAATGAAAGATACATGGACCTAATCTTGTGAAAGTGATTACAAAGAAGTTTCAATCCATACAAAAATATATAAAAGCTACCTA
Source organism: Viscum album (assembly GCA_963277665.1). Classification (NCBI taxonomy): domain Eukaryota; kingdom Viridiplantae; phylum Streptophyta; class Magnoliopsida; order Santalales; family Viscaceae; genus Viscum; species Viscum album. The sequence continues at coordinate 945,070,872 of OY728148.1, forward strand.
GAGTCGGTAAAAGAGCTATACTAACTACTACCAAAGAGACTTTAATTTTTATGTTTGAGACAAAGTTTTACTTTGAATATCACCATGTAAGAGATTCATACACTTTGTAAAGAAAGGGAAGTTTTAGCCCGAGGAATATTGACCCCTTTGAGATCCTTGATCGCATAAGATTAGTGACATATCATCTTTCATTTCCACAAAGAATGGATCAAGTTCATGATAGGTCGAAAACCAATTTTATGGAAATAATTAGGCCATTAACCTTCCATTATTGAGTTTGGTTGATTTTTTATGACTTTTTGTTAGGTAAAAATGTTGGAAAACCTAACTTGTTTTCAAAATACCAAGTGAGTCCTTTTCCTCCCTTATAAAAAGTCACAACCTCTCCTCATTCCTGACACCTCTCAAACCAATTAGTTTCAACCAATATTTTCCCGTATTGATTCCCAAAATTCCTCCCATACCCCTCGAATCCTCCCTTTGGTTAGAAATCCTTACAAGGAATCCTTTTGGTACAAACCAAAAGTAGTTACCCAATTAAGAGGTAACATCTTCTCTCAATTTATTTAGTTTTATATCCATTATCCAACCCCTCATATCTTCTTATTTGATTCTTGTAAAAAAACCATATCCTCAATATAATAGTATGTTTTATTCTAAGGGTTTGACCTACACATACACATACATACATTTAATGGGTAATGAACATATTGTGTCTGTGTATAGTGAAATATTGCCTCACAAAATGATGATTGTTCATTTTACTTTAACAACATTCATAGTTGTCCATTATGATGGAAAATATATTTTTATTTGATATAAATGTTATTTATAAATTATTTATTCTAATTTAATCCTTTTATAATACACACCATTAATAATTTCCATTTTTCATTAATACGATGACATCGTTTGAGGAAGTGTGGACTACCTCCCCCTCAAAGTGATGTCATTCATTCACACTATCCATGGAATTTATAAAGAATGATTATAATTAAAAATATGTGAAATAAACAACCTCTATATAATATAAATAAAATAATTACCGTTTTGGAAATACACTATATATATATATATATCAATTTCATTATTACCCTTTCACACACTTAAAAAGTGATAACATTGTTCATAGATGTGTGGACTTCTACCTCCTCGACATGATGTGATTCGTTTTACACCACAAAAATTATATATATATATATATATGTATATATGATTAAATAATATAGTATTTATTTTATATTGGTCATTCAGAAAATATTTGGTGTTACTTACCTTCTTTCCATAATGATCATTGAAAAATAAGAATGTCACTCTTGCTTACATACGACCTACTGTCACCATGATTGTAATGTTGGTTCACTTTTCATAACCATATTTAATAATTTATTTTAAAGGTATAATTAATGAGAGAATATGTTAATTATTTAATGATTATTATTTTTTAGATGTCATATAATGACCCCTTTGACACTAGTTGACCTACCAATGTTGTTTTTGACACATAATCCGAATTGGGTGTAAACAGCCGATGTAAACAGAATTGTTTATGTAGTTGTATAAAACATAGTATAGAGTGAAATAAAAGTAACGTTAAACATGAAAAATTTTCTCAAGAAATTTGAAAAGTAATATAAGTTTATTATACAGGGATTCAAATGATGTTCACCCAAAATGAAACTCGAGGTAAGGTATTTACATCTCACTTTTTACATCTATGAGATAAATGTCATGTTCAACATTTAATTATTTTGTGTGGTGTATATACTAACCATTTTGATATATTATATCATTAATTATTTTATGTTTATGGTATTTAAAATATTCATTCAATATTATTCCTTCATCAGGCTTATTATTTAAATTGTGTTAGAGTGGTATGGGACACTTTGCGATGTTTAAAGATTATTTTCCTTATGACTAGTACTAATGATCTTTCAATGAAATTTCTATTCTTGGAAATTATATATCCATTTTTTAATAAAACCACTGATTATTATCTGGTTATTCATGACTATTTTCATGCATTAGTACTATTTTTTCCACTCTTTGGTACTAAAAATGTTTTAGAAATTTTTTTATGAAAACTAAACATCATTTCTCTCTTTTGTCAGAGAACCTAATTTCTTCAAAAACCAATTTTTTAAAAAAAATTAAATTTTTTTTAAAATGATTTGGTAAAGAAATTTTTACCCTTTTTTCTTTTACCATTGTTTTCAAAGGAATACTATTGTCACTTTATGAACAATTAATTTTTTTATCCTTTAATAATGAAAAAAGAATGTTCTTTTACCCCATATGATGAGTACAGATTTACCCACCATCATTTATTTGAAGCTCCCTTTTCATGTATAAAAGATTAATTTTTAAAGAAAATGTTTTTAAAAGTGATTTTCAATGGAAAAAATTTCCAAAAGGTTTTTCAGAATAAAAGGATATTTTCCTCAAGGATTTTTTTAAATTTAATTTTATAGTATTTCTATTCGTCATCAACAATAACCATTTTATTATACCCCACATGAGATTTATTTATTGATACCATCCTTATTCTTCCTCTGGGTGGCTTATTATTGATTTATCCAAGGATAATATTCTCATTCAATTCATTGAATCCTTTTTTATTCCCCTTGAAATATTCAATCTTCTATGAACATTGAACATTGAATTTACCCCTAATTATCAATTTCATTTATCATGTATATTAATATTACGTAAAACCTATACCATTTTACATACATTGTCTACTTGGATAGTTATTTTATTATTTGGGTAAATATTGATAATTTCATATCCTTTATTCAATACAGATATTTGATAAGGCTTATTATTTATTTTGATTATTCGATATGAGGAATGATTTGGACAAGCAATGACATGAGGAGAACGAAATTTATATAGGTCCTTAATGAATCGATAGGTTCTCATGAGAAAAATTAGTTTCAAAAATTATAAATGTTTAAACCGTCTTGAGAAAGGTATTGATGGAATAGGTTTTCATGTGCCTCAAACATGATGTATATTAAGAAAACATTTCCCTTGTTTAGTTTTAGTTATTATTCATCCATGATATTTTACATCGACATATATTTGGATACATTTCATTTTCAGTTATTTAGATAGAACGTGTTTCACTTTCTTACCATGCCATATTTTTTTTCCTTATCTAGTTATTTAAATGGAATGTGTTTTCAGTTATTAACTTTCCATAATATTTATGAACTTGTTTTACAGTTTATTGATTATATAGTGAAATTCCTTCTCAGTTTATTGATTATATAGAATGTGAGTTTAGTTATTCAACACGTCATAATTATTATTCCCAATGATTCATTATTACTTTTCCTATATTTATCCATTTCTGATAATTTATGCTCACCCTTTTATGTTTATTTTCATAGGAATCCAATAATTGTACATTGAAAGATATACAGGGATTTACTAGATGTATCAAATATATCATTGAAGTTATTTATTTAAAAAGAATAAAAAATTATGTTTTAATTAGTGTTTTCTTTTCACATGTATGTATCTCGTTTACTAATAATACTAAACTCTCGATCCTTCGGGATTTAATTCCTTGTAATTTTTCGAATGTAATAGTAGTAGACACCGACTCTAGGCCTTCTGGGGTCACATTACTACTTTTGGTATCAGAGGAAGTTTAGTATCATCCTTAGAAACTAGATTTAAGAAAACATAGGTTTGAGAACATAGACCTAAGGTAGAATTTGAGGATAAGTATAGAATAAAATCCTATAATTTTGGTAAGGTAGATATTATGAGATTATTTATAGAAATATATCCATGTATGTATAAAACAAGTGTATGTGGTTTAGATACTTATGTAGCTAGGATTAATAACTATGACAAGGTATTTTGAGTTTAACTTGGGGTAACTTGGTATACAACAATTGACCTTATTGCACAACTGCTTCGAAACTCCTGGGGGATATGTTTAGGATAATTTTCATTTTCTTTAAAAACCACCATGAAGGATTTTGACAATGAATAACCTAAGTTAAAACTAGGGAGTTTAGATTGAAAATTGGGTAACATGATTTAAAAATCCTATAAATGATATTATGGATAAACACTAGACTAAGGAAATATCTATGTGGAAAAAAGTGGTTGAGGTATTTTTGTATTAGGGTTTTATTGAAAAATTTAGTTAAAAGTATATTTTGTGATTTACCTAATTTAAAGGATTTCCGTCATATTTATTATAGGAATTATATTAATTTTGTTTTAGAAAAGGATGACCTATAATCTGGGTGATAACCAATCAAAACTGGCAAGGCTTTGGGTCTTAAACCCATGATCAAAGGGTGATAAGGGTTTCTTTCCAACCACTAATCTTTGAAATTTCCTGGTTAAATTTTCATTGTTTTTAGTTAAACAATTTGGTGAATAAATGTTAATGATAAACTAGTAGTTTCACTTATGAGGATTATATATTAATCTATTAACCATATTGTTTTTGGAAGATAGTTAAAGAAAATAGTTAGAATGTTCACTCTTTTATAGGCCTCACGATCCTTTAAATGTTTCTTTTAGTGCTTCGGGCATAAAAAAATCATTATTGGTAATTAATTTCTAGGAGTAAAGGAATGAACTAGAATTTGATCAATACACAACCAAAATATAGGATTTTTCATATGAAATTGAAACCTATCATGTAAGAATATTTCATTATATTCTTAAGTAGTAAAATAATTACCCAACAGTAGGAAAATCTCTTAAAAATAAAATATTTTCCTAATATCTTAATTTCTGTTGAATATGTGGTCTTCTAAATCATTAAAGATTTATGGATTTCAGGTCCTCAACGTTCCATTGATCATTCACTTCTTTTTGATTGATGACCCCATTCACTCCATATAAATATTTAGATTTTTCCTGCAAGTACGTATCTCTACTTTACACTGATGTTCTCCTACTTAGAGACCTAGTTACATGGTTTTCCATGTGACCTATGTACTTTCTATTCTCTATTTTATAGAGGATGACTTATAAACCCTTCTCATTATGTGGGATTTAAAAAATAGGAAGTATCAAACAATCTATCACCACGATCGAGTTTAAAATGAGACGATGTAATTTAAATAAAGTTGGGAGAATGTGATGAACTGAAAATCTAAGGTAAGAACAATTTATTTGATAGCTTGTATGACACGTGACACCGAACACGTAAGGTAATATAATGTCAAGATACTTTATATAATATTTACTATTTAAAATAGATTCTATGTATTTCAATACATGCAACACCGAGTTAGATTGTGTTGCATGAATGAGAGGCCTTCCTTGATAGATTATTTTACATACAAGAGTGGCCTTCCTCGATAGCTTGTGTTACATGCAAAAATAACCTTCCTTGATAGCTTCCATTACACGCAATATCGATTTTCACCAAATAATAATGTATTATTAAAATAGTATTCTTTAATATAATACGATATAACCTAGCCGTTATGTTAGTAGTTATAAATAGTATTAAAAAACTTAGGAAAATTTATGGTTTATATAAATATAAAATGAATTCATTGGTTACCAACTAATGATAAATAAAAATAGTAACCAATTGGATATAAAATAATATTATTATTTATATACATCTAAAAGAGTTTTTTTATACTAAACATAGTTAATAAAAATTAATGAATGATTTTAATGAAATATATATGTTATATATTTAATAATATATTTTTTATATTAATCCATTTTGTTTGATGTGCATAATATAAAAATAAACCCTATTTTACATATAAAACCAATATTTTTATAACAGCAATTTTACCACCTTTTAATAAAGAACCCATTTTGAATTATAATTTTGACATTTTAATTGATTTAATATGTAAAAATAAACATAATCTTGGAAATATAAATATAATAATTATTTTAGGGTGAATTTTTGATATTTTTCTGAAACATTTCATATTTAATGAATAGTTAAAAATACTGAATTTTAGTTCAAATCTTCTTTTTTATCTAATTAATTTATAAGGTTGAATTATATTTTTAGTTTATTTTAAAGTTTAATTAGATAATATTTTTACAAATTAATACAATTTATGTCATTGGAATAAATTTTTATTTTAAATTGATTATAAAAAATAGCATCATTTCATACCTTTTTACATTAAAAACATGCATTGTCGCCCCATCTTTGGGATTAAATTTAAATTAAATTCTACCACTTCTGTGATTTGAATTTGAAAAAATTGATTCCATATTTGGAATAAAAATAATTTCTAATTCATAAGAAGACCGAATTTTTTTTATAAAAATATTAGTGAAAGTAATTAAAATTAATTACAATTATTTAGGTAAAATTAAGCTTAAAAAGGACTAAACCTTTAACTTAAGGGGCCATATGACCTAGAAACTTCACCAAAACCTCTTTTATGGACATAATGAAGAAATTAACCTTCCATTATTATGTTTAGTTGGTTTTTATGTCATTTTTTTGGTTAATACATGGGTACACCTAACTTGGTTTCAAATGACCAAGTGAGTCATTTTCCTCCCTTATAAAATGTCGCCACCTCTCACTATTCTTGACACATCACAAACCACATATATTTGAAAAATATCTTCCCATATAGCTTCCCAAAATCCCTCCACTGGAACTTTAAGCCTCCATTTTAGTATAAATCCTTCCAAGTAATCCTTTTGCTAGAAACCAAAAGTAGTTACCCGATTAAGAGGTAATGTCTTCTCTCAAGCTTTCTAGTTTTATTTCCATTCTCCAACCCCTAATATATTATTATTATATTATTATATAACAATAAAATTATCCTTAATATACTAGTATTTTTTTTATGCTAAAGGTTATACATACACTTACACACACCTCCATCTAATGGGTAACAAACATATTATTTCTATGTACGACAAACTACTGCCTCACGAAATAATGATTGTTCATTTTCCTTTACCAACTTTCATGGTTGGAAATTATGATGGAAACTCTATTTATATATGATATATATGATATTAATTATTTCATTATACTTATTTAAATTTTTTATAACACATACCTTTAATACATTCCATTTTTTTATACGATAACTTTGTTTCAGGAAGTGTGGATTGTTGCCCCCTCAAAGCGATGTGATTTGTTCACACGATCCATGGAATGTATAAATGATGATTATAATTAAAAATAAGTGACATAAAAAAAGTTTATATGATATTAATTAAATAATTACCTTTCTGTATACAAACTATATATATATATATATATATCAATTTCCTTATTACCCTATCACACACTTAAAAAGTGATAACGTCATTCATGGAAATGTGGACTACCGTCTCCTCAACACGATGTGATTCATTTTACATCACAATAATTCTATATAAATGTATTTATGATTTAATAATATGTTATTTATGATATAATTATAATTTTTTAAAGATATGGTGTTACTTACCTTCTCTCCATAAAAATCCTTGAAAAATAATAGCATTACTCATGCGTACGTACAAACTACCATCTCCATGATTGTAATGTTGGTTTGTTTTTCATAACCATATTTAATGATTTATTTAAAATTCAGAGTTAATGAAAAAAATATGAGAATTATTTTGGGATTATTATTTTTGAGATGTTAAATAATGACCACATTAACCATAGTTGACCTACCAATGTTGTTTTTGAAACATAATCCAAATTTGTTCTAAACACCCAACATAAAAAGAATTTTTCAAGTAGTTGTATAAAAAAAAGTCAAAAGTGAAATATAATTAGTTATAAAATTGAATAAATTCTCAATAAATTAGAAAATAAAAATAAGTTTATTATACAATAATTGGAAGGATGTTCACCCAAAATGAAACTCAAGGTAATGGATTCTCATCTCAATTTTTACATCTATGAGATAAATGTCATATTCAAAATTTGATTATTTTGTGTGGTGTATATACTACCCATTTTAATATATAATATCATGAATTATTTTTCGTCATTGTTTTTGAACATTCCATTCAATATTATTCCTTCATGAGGCTTATGATTTAAAAAATTTCAATGTTTTATGGGACACCTTGGGATGTTTAAAGATTATTTCCCTCAAGAATAATACTAATGATATTGCAATGGAACGTCCATTAGAGGAAATTCTATGAAAAATTTTCCACAAACCCTGTCAATATTATGTAGTTATTCATGACAATTTTCTAGTATTAGTACCATTTTTACTCACTTTGGTTCTGAAAATGATAAGAATGTTTTTTAAGAAAACCCAACATTATTTATCTCTTTAGTTGGAGAACCTGTTTTCTTTTAATAATCATGTTTTAATAAAACAAATTCAAAAATATTTGTATAATGATTTGGTAAAGATATTTTTATCCTTTTTGTCTTTTACCATTGTTTTCAAAGGAATATTATTTTCTCTTTTCAGACAATGTATTTTTCTAACCTTTAACCATGCAAATAGAAAGTTCTTTTACCTCGCATGACATGTACGGATTTACCTATCATTATTTCTTTGAAGATTCCATTTCTTGCCTAAAAGTTTACTTTATAAATAATTTTTTTTTAAAAGTTACTTTTAAAGAAATTTTTTTCCCAAAGGTATTCGTAATCATAAGATATTTTCCCCAATTTTTTTAATGATCGTTTTATTTTACTTCTATTCATCAGCATCAACAGAAACTACTATAAAACTAGGTTTCTCCAATACAAGGGCTTTAACAGCGCTATCTAAAAATGATGTTAGAGACCCCCTTTGTCAGTTATAAAAAAACATTATTAAAGGAGGTCTTTAATAATGATTAGAAAACATAGTTAAAGGGTGACCTTTATCATCTCTTTTAAAAATGCACTGATAAATGGGATCTTTTATCATCACTTGTAAAAAAACTCTTTTAAAGGGGGGTCCTTATCAGCACTTTTTTAGAATCCCTGATAACGTCTCCTATTTATAAACACATTTTTAGTATCACTGATAAAGGTGTACATAAAAAAAATTCATTAAGAATAATATGTTAATATTTAAATATATTTATATTCATATAAATATAATATATATTTTTAAAAATATGTTTTAGATAAGGAAAATAGAATTTCACACTTAATATAAAATATATTTTGTGAAAATGGATTAAAAATAAATAAATAAATATTTTTAATTAATAATTTTCTTATTATTTTCGATTAATAATGATTTAATTTCAATTTGAAGATACGAAATCAAAAAAATAATAAAATATCTAACATAAGTAGTAAACGTAACTCAAACTTCAAAGAGTGATAAATTTTGATATGGGTGCCCATTTATGCTCTACCTTATATCATATAAAATTTTATGATGAGATCTACACCGTTAGTGACAATGTTAAACCTATATCACAATTTTAAAAGGCAAAAAATCTCGTAAGATCTCAAAAATAGAGTTTTTAGTCAAGGTACCTTGATTTTTGGACATTCGATGGATTTTGAACCTATTATAAGGGGGGCTTATTTCATTTTTTGGTGGTGAATAATTTTATTCCTAGTTATTACATTTATATGGATATTATGGTTTAGAAATTTTATCATTTTTCATAATTTAATGTTATTTATAATTAAATATATGCATGTTTCATATGTTTACATATAATAAATCACTCATGTGAATACAAATATCAACATATTTATGTAAAAATGTATATTCTAATATATGTAAATAAATACATATTCTAAAGATGTATTTAAAATAATATCTATCCATTTTTACATTATATATACATAGGCATATGTGTGTATTAATAAAGAGATATATATTTATATTATATTCAATTATATATAAATGAATATAATATATAATATATTTAAATAAATATAAGTATATATATATCACACACACACACATATAATTTTCACAAATGTATTTTAAAATAATTATATAAATATATGTAAATATATATATATATATATATAAACAGAAATATCATTAAATAGAAATCAAAACAACATAGTGTTGTGGTAAAGGTGTTCCATCTTTGAAGGAGAGGTGTAGGGTTTGAATCTATGAAGAAGCACATAAGGATAAAAATTCACAATGTGATTATAAAAGGTGGCGGGTGGAAATCACTGATAGGGGGGTGGTGCACTATTAAAGGGTTCGTGGAAGCACTGATAAAGGGGGTCAAGCTCATAGGTGTCCAAAAAAATATAATTTTACCCCATTAATATTGATTTCGTTATAATCACTAAAAAAGTGTTATTAAAGGCCCCCTTTAACCTCACTAAATTTTTTTTTTAGAGGATCCTTTTAACAATGTTTTTTTATCACTGTTAAAGGGGGACTTTAACAGTGATTTTTTAGCACTGATAATGGTTTGAACATTTAACCATGCTCATATTGTCAGTGTTTTATTAGAATTGATAAACCAGATACTGTTTTACATATGATGTATACATTGACAATTATTTTATTATTTTAGAAAAAATTGATAATTTCGTCTTGTTTATTCAATACAGATATTTGATAAGGCATATTATTTATTTTGATTATTCAATTGGAGAAATAATTTTGAAAATAAATGATGGGAGGATACTAAACATTATATAGATCCTAAATACATCGATAGGTTCTCATGAGACAACTTATTTTTTAGAATAATAATATTTTAAACCATCATGTGAAAGGTCTTAACATTATAGGTTTTCATGTGCCTTAGACCAGACATCCATTAAAAAATCATTTACCTAATTTAGTTCCATTTATTATTCATCCATGAGATTTTGTGTCAACATATCTATGGATATATTTCATTTTTAATTATTTAGATAGTATGTGTTTTAGTTTTTTAACTTGCCATATTTATTTTTTCATATATAGTTATTTTAATGTCACGTGTTTTCATTTATTACCTTATCATGTTGTTTATGCACCTCTTTCTCAGTTTATTGATTATATGGCATGTGAATTCAGTTATTCACCATTTAATAATTATTATTCTCATTGATTCATTATTTCTTCCACTATATTTTGACCTTAATAATCATTTTATCTCACACTTATTATATTTATTTACGTAGGAATCCAAGAAACATACTATGAAAGATATGTAGGGATTTACTAACTAGATTAGAGTTATCTTCAAAGATATATATTTAGAAAGAAGAAGAAAAATATATAGTAATTAGTTTATTATTTTCTCATGTATATATCTATTTTATCAAGACTAATAAACTCTCAGTCCTTTGGGATTTAATTCCATGTAATCATGTCAATGCAATAGTAGTAGACACCAGCTTTGGGCCTTCTGGGTTTGGGTCTCTACATATCTACTCTTAGAGATTCTAGGGATAGTCTTTTGAAAAGACCAGAACCTCTAATATGTGTATATAGAAGTTAGGAAGATAAATGGGTAGGGTTTGGTCGATCTAGAAGGTTCAAATTGGTGTAAGGAAGTGAGGGAGAAAGTTCCCTTTTATAATTTAGGTGGGGAATTTTTGGAAACTCCCAAAATATTAAATTAATATATATTATTTCTTAATTAAAAATGTCTTAAAAGTAAGTTATTTAAAACCTAAGAAGAGTATGGGTATAAATCCCCTCAAAGAATAATTTTTAAACATGTTTAGGTCACAATGTAAACCTTATCATTTGTCTTTATCCCTTAGTTAAACACTTTAACTCTTACCATGAATTTTTTTTTACTCTTTAGGGATAATATAGTTACTATAAAATGATAAACGAATCCTAAATGGTTCATTGATGAAATATTTAACCTTATTGTAGTTATTGGTATGAATTTATATTTTTATGAATTTTATATCATTTAATAAAATATTATTTATTTTAAAGTATCATTTTTTTCATTTTTGATACTATTCAATATTTGTATTTTTTAAAAATATCCTAACTTCATGATAACTTCGAACCAAAACTTATAATATATCACTAACATTTCTAAATTATTTATAAAATTCATGTATGTCATTAATTATGTCAAATTTTATTTATTTTAATGTTTTAAATATCATTTATTTTTTACTTCCATTAATTAAATAATTACTACGTCATTATTATGGAAGAATTTAATTAAATTATCTATACTCTAAATATTTTAAATAAATTGTCTTGATGAATATAAATTTATTATCTTTCAAATGAATATGTATAGTCTAATTTATCTTTTCTATAACCATGTATTAAAAATGTAATACTTATTAAAAATATGAGTATGACATTTTTAACTTATCTTTAAATAAAATATAATAAATGTCTTATTCTCATCCAAGGGGCTTAAAAAGAGTATAATTTTGGCCTAATGATGATTTCGGTAGAAAAAAATCATTAAATGAAATTAGGACAAGTGTTGGGGTAATATTATAATATAATTTATATCCATAATTACCAAATATACCCTTAACTGTGGTAATTAAAATATTACTAAATTTTACTATTCATATGACCAAAAATTAAAGAAACCTATGTACAAAATTTTGACCCAATAATTCCAAATATAGAATTTATTTTCCATAATTCAAAAAATAGAATTTGTAGTAATTAGTTTAAAATTAATCTTGTTGACATCGTGAGAAAATGAGTTATTAAAGTTCAAACCTGCAAAAGATTGAAACATTTTTATATCTAAATTCTTTGTAAAATTGATTAAAATAACCTAAATTGTATTAAATTATAAAAATAATATTTTAATACTTTAAAAACATTCAATAATATAATTTAACACTATAAATTATTTTGATGAAAAAAAGTTGTTTTCAATTAATATTTTGTATTTTTTACTATTCATCAAAACATGAAACTTATCAGAAAAATACAAAAAAATTAACTAAAGTAAAATTTTATATTTATATTTACAAGATGAGGTTTATTTTTTCAAATAGAATTCATAAAATTGTCAAAAATTGGATTTAAAATATGTTCTCCTTTAAAAGATGATAAAACTATTTTTATAAAAAAAATAGGTTTTATGTGTAATATTGGGTTTGTTATTATCTTAAACCTCTCAAATATATTATATGAATATCAAAAATATTTTATTTGACATATAAAATATTTTTTTCTTTAATATGATTCTATAATAGTAATTAATTTAATTTATTAGAATAAAATGACTTTGTTTGCATAAAAATAGTTCTTTAAAAAAACATCTCATATATATTTAGTTGGTTACTATATTAATTTTTACTTAATTTAAAAACAATGAATTCAGCCATATATTTTCATAAGTCAGTAAATACTATTCACAAACACTAACTTAATGGCTAGGTTAAATCTAATTATATTAAATAATAATATTTTAATAATATATTGTTTTTTGGTAAAACTCAATCTTGCATGTAACACAAGCCAACTCATTGTTTTGTGTAGCATAATCATATTTTTGTATTGAATACAACATAATCTATCAAAGAAAATGAATTTATTTAAGAAGTCACATACTGTGAAATCTTTGGGTTTCATAGGTGATGTAGGGACATCGGGTGTTTATGTTAATGCATTTAATCTACAAGGTTTAGATTTTTGAACATTATTCACTCAATATTGTAAATTACATGATTTTAATTCCATGAATTGTGTGAAGACCCAACCCAAGAAATACAAGGATTCGGTGACTTCTGAACATGATTTGTCATTTTAAAACAAAAACATGCATTGATAAACACACATCACGTCCCATATAGAGGATCGAGTTCGGTTCGGGCTCTGGGAAACCTGTAACTTCAAAAATGTTTCATTTGAAAAAAGTTGTTACCTGGTAATTTAAAAATCAAAACGTAGGGTGAGAATAAGAATGCCCAGTAAGGGGTTTAAAATAAACCAATAAAGTGTTTGAAATCCTTTTTTAAAAAATTATCCAAAGATCATTCACTTACAGAAAACTGTAACACATGTAACATAACATAAAATTTCTCAGCTAATATTTTCAAGGAATACATGAATCAATTAAGAAATTTTCAAAAAGGGTTAGTAAAAGATATCCTGAAAAAGTATGACATATGAATGATTAACCAAAAATTAAACCGTTAAGGGTAATAATTAATCAGAGTTGCGTGTGAAGTAAAAAAACTTCAATTTCATATGTTGGTTACTATTTTACACAAATCATTCCCCAAACATTTATTTGTGACATCAATAAGAACTTGATAAAAACATAAGGGAATGAGTAGTGAAAGAATAGGAATATCATCTTGAAAAGATCTTGTAACATGACTTGAATATGTGGCTTCAACATTTCTTTTAGACATTCATGAACATATCACCAAGGTTCATCCCCAAGGTCTCAATAAAGAAAAATTACTGAGGTTATTAACCAGGGTATTGTGAAGCTTGTCATGTCTAGAGATTAATTATTTACCCATGCATTGGATCACTATCAGGGCGCACCGTTAATATATCTTTACTTTCATGTGAGCCACATAAATCGATACTTTACTTAAATGGGGTTGTATATTAAAGATGTCTGATACCACCAAGAATAGTTCATTCATAGTTGGCCATAGTAGTTGAATTTACATATCTTATAAGTGAGAAAGGAAACTAGATGATTAAAAACAAATATAAAAATCATATGACCATTATTAAAAAGAAAGAAGAAAGGAAAATTATGGCACATACATTGAAATCTATGGTACTGAAAGAACAGAAAACTATAATTATTCACATGGAACATTGTTCTTGAAATTCTAAAATTTTATCATCAAATGATTACAAGGTGAACCAAAAATATCAAGTATTGTTTTGAGCATTCACATGCTAAAACATTCAATATTGTTATGCCTTTACATAATACTAAATAATGTCCATGATAGAAAGCATGAATCTTAAACATAAGTAGCATCATTTAAAACATACGAAAAACAAATAATTTACTCTTAAATGTGGATATAAGTTTTGTTTGACACCCTATTTCTTATGTTTTTAAAACACCACCTAAACTCGAGACATAATGTGTAAGGACCATAACAATTAAAATCAAGGTTCACGCAACATATAAAATATATGTATTTACCCGAACTCAAACTAAAATATTGGTACACCCAGGTGTGTTAATCCCCTATGAATATTAGTTCAACAACATTTTGAATAGGGAAGGTCATGCCCTTAGTCAAAAAAATTTGATTATGAAAACATACAAAAAAATAATTTTATAAAAACACGATCATATATATAACATTTTCAAAATTTATTTATTATTTTAATATGAAATTAAGTGTATGTGAATATGTGAAGTGCATGAACAATTATACACAAACTTCGTACATATAACCAAAGTAAAATGGCCATGCCCATTCCTATATATAACCGATGTATATACATATAACCAAATCTATATATGTATTTTCAAAACAACAAAATGAGGCCAGGTATAATCCTTAAATTCATTAACCTATTTGAATGCAAGAGAACCCAAATGCCTTGGTTCAACATTTAAGAACATTTGGACTGACCCGTAAGGTTAAAAAAAATATATTTTTTCGAATATATAATTGTATATGTTCTCAAAGATGAAAAACAAGCCAAAACATAAAACCCTTACTTTAAAAACTCGGGAAAGGAGGACTTCAGGGAGGGATGTCCGACCTCGCTGGAGTAACGGGAGAGAAAAACCAAGAGGCCTCAATTATTTATATAAAAAAGCTCACACATCACCTTCCACCCAAAAAACGTACCCACTTGCATTCCATTCAATGGGGGTGTCGTGCTTGAAGAAAATGAGGAGACATGGGGGTCATCGGCGGTCAGTGGTGAAGAAAATGAGGGGTGTGCCATAGGGTAGAATTACTTGTGAAACCCATGCGTGGAGGAAGAATACGATAAGGGTAGGAGAAATGCCGGTGAAAAACAGATGGTCCAGATCAATCCTAACGTCGATCCAAGGGATGAGATGTGTCCGCTATTTTAAAATAATTGAGCGGATTAGATTAGATCTAAGTTTCATCAGACAGTCTATGTTTGATGTAATAGTTTAAAAACCTCGAATGACCATGATTAGATCCTTCCAGATTGAACATTTGACAAAAACCCAGGAGAGAGATGCGGTCGCTGAGGGTCAAGCGCGGGATCAGAAATAATGGCTCAGATCGCGTGCGACGTGATCCAACGGTCCAAATCGCGTTTCGCCTGAAAAACTACTTCCCACATCGAAACAGAGAGCAGTTATCACCTCCCTTATAACCCTCGGCCTCCCAACGAGTGCTCAGAAATAACACAACACCCACGAAGGGGGCACTATACATGGGCTCCCGCCCGCAGGCCTTGGCCTACCCAGAACCTGTCGTGACCTCACGCCCACACTGGTGCGCCTATGCACTCTTGTTTTCTCCCGAGTGCCCTTTGGGGGACCTCTACACGAGCTCGGGCTAGCCATGGCTTGGGGATGAGGGTAAAGCTCAGCCACTTCATGTTAGTTGCCTCCCTCGACCCCAGCCAAAAAGGGCTGTCCCTAGTGGGGAAATATTTTCTGAAAAAGCTACACTAAAAAAAGTTTTAAGAAGAGGAAACAATTAATTTATTAAAACTATATAGAATTTTATATTCTTAAACATTAATTAATACAAATTAAACTTGTTTTGGTTAGAATTATTTCTAAAATTAAAAATACCAAAACCCTTTTTTTAACTCAAAAAGTTATGAAAATTAAATTTTAATAAACTTACATTATAATTTATATACTAGTATCCATGAAAACATAGTTCAATCAAAAAATAATTTAATTTCAGAAACATAATAATATTTTATAACATTATTTAAGAAATGAAAATCATTACATTGTATTTGAAAAATTCGCAAAGTGTTATAAATTCCTTAATTCTTTTCAAAATCACTTAAGGGTGAAATAAAGTTTTACACCATATCCTTTTAGAGTTCATAAATGGTGCTTTAATTATAAACATTTTCATAACTCAATTATTTGGAAACAAATTAATATTTAAATAATTTTACTTTTCCAAACAAGGTCCAATGACTATTTTTTATAACCGTTATCTTCCAACAGTAACTAGAGAAATGATCGAAAAAAATGTCCTATAAAACCAAACCATACGGTGTCCTAAAAATCAAAAGGCAGAAGATGGTGCTTCCATTCTACTGATGCTCAGCATGGTTTTTATGATCACAGTGTTGATGTTTTTTCTTTAGTTGACTCGAAGGATCTCCTTTACTTAATGGGCCTCGTTGTGGTGATTGGGGTTCTTCCAGTAGTTCTGATAGGGTTTTTAATAGGTATACTGGGTTAGCATGATTACTCGTTTGATCTTGGTGTATTGTAGACACTAATGTGTTCTTATTTAAATAAAGAACCGTATGTTTATCCTTTAAATTTGTGTTCTGTTAAAAGAAATTTAACAAAAGTTAATTCATAATATCATCATTATATGATACCCAAAATTCGGGGTTTTACATTACTCCCCCCATCAAAGAATTGTGTCCCAGCAATTTCTTTCATAAAAACTTGCTAAGAGAAACCTTTCAGTTGTTCCTACCATATCCCCCATTATAGAGGATCCTCAGGTGCATTCAGCAGAACACCCAAATTGATGCTCAACTCCTCCAATTATCTGATCCAGATACACTTCGGGTAGAAGGGGTTGAACTCATGCACTGAACACTCGCGTTTCCAGAGAGAGGCTCGAATGGTACAAAGTATGGAAATGTCCATATGGACCAATGTACGAAGAACATGCCGAATTATGTCTCGACTGAGAACATCTATGTTATAGAAATTGTCGTACGGCTAACGCTGAGGAGTTGGTACATGTAGTTCGCATAAACATTTCCCTCTAAAGCAGCCTCTTGAAATTTTACTTTGGCCATGTTGTTCCAGCCTAGTGTAAAACACAGGAAGATCCCTTCTGGTATTTTACTCTCTACTTACGCTCGGCCAGTTGTGCTGAGCCAATGTGGTAGTAGATGGGAGAATTTCCTTGACAGGTGCGGAGAATCCCCAGACTGTTTTTCACCTAAACAAATTGCTTGCACATTCCTTGCAGGTTTTTGAAGGGACGAAACTCATCTTCAGAGGTTTTGATTGCAATAATATCTAGTATCTTAGTAGGAAGAGATAACATGTGGGTTTTTCATTCCATATAAAAGTTTAATAAGAGAGTTCAATCACTTGAAATCCATCCAAAAGTATAAACAAAGTAAATATATAAGAAAGAAGAGATAAAAAAATATGTTCTTTATATAACTACTGGTGCACAACGTAAAATGGGGATAATGGTTTCCCCAGTTCCCTAACACATGAATTCCCAATAAAAGCTTGAAACTCTCTATCTCCATAAACTATATGCAACCCAATAAATCATGTTCTATGTCGTGGGAGCACTTATAGTATCTCCATAGTCTAACATGTGGGGTGTACAACTGTGAGACAAACCTATGTACTATTTGTCTATAAATAGAATGAGAGGCTTTGTATTCAAGGATTACAAATTCCATCATTTGACCAAAATATCCATAGGACAAGACTTGACACATTTATTCTGCATGGAGATATCCCTCTGCAGTAGCCTCTTGGAAAGCCGTGAGGGACGAGATGCCTTCCACTATGGTGAAGCATCTAAAAATTCCCTCATAGTACTTCCCTCGTCGTGTGTATGATGGAAAATGGGCTTGCATCATAAAGATGTAATCTAGACCCGCTCTTTAGTGGAGTTTAAGTACACGGGGAGAGTTGGACACATCGAAGAGATGTTTGTACTCATACGGATATGGGCATAGTTTATAAAATCTTCATGGATGGCAATTGAAATTATGGTTTCTAAGGCCTCATGGGGAAGAGAGAAAAGATTAATACCTTTTTTTCCATCTGAAAATTAAGAAAAATAATTTTTAGAAATGATGAAGTATATTTTTCTTTATTTCAGTTCTGGATTTCCAGAGTTATCCAAATCAAATCCTCTAATACCAACTCTGAAGACCCGATCCCAAAAAAACCGGAGTCGGTGCCTTCTGAACATGATGTGTCATTTTAAAATAGAAACATGCACTGATAAACACACATCACTTCCCATACAGAGGATCGAGTTCGGTATGGGCTCTGGGAAACCAGTAACTTCAGAACTGTTTCATCTGATAGAAGTTGTTATCTGAAAATTTAAAATTCAAAGCGTAGGGTGAGCAGAAGAATGCCTAGTAAGGGGTTTAAAATAAACCAATGAAACTTTTGAAAGAATTTTTCAAAAACTTTTCCAAAGAACATTATCTTATATAAAACTAAAACACATGTAACATAACATTAAAGTTTTCAACTAATATTTTCAAGGAATAAATGAATCAATTAAGAAATTTTTAAAAATGGGTAGTAAAAGATATCCTGAACAAGTATGACGTATGAATGTTTAAGCACAAATTAAACTGTTAAGAGTAATACATAATCAGATTTGCATGTGAAATAAAAAACTTCAATTTCATATATTGGTTACTATTTTACACGAATCATGCCCCAATCTTTTACTTGTGACATAAATATGAACTTGATAAAAACATAAGGGAAAGAGTAGTGAAAGAATGGGAATATCATCTTGAAAAGAACTAGTAACATGACCTGAATATGTGGATTCTACATTTCATTTAGACATTCATGAACATATCACAGAGGTCCATCCCCAAGGTGCCCATAAAGAAACATTACCGAGGTTATTCACCAGGGTATCGTGATGTTTGTAATCTCTAGATATTAATTCTTTACCCAATGCATTGGAGCCCTAACAGGGCACACCCTTAATATGTATTTAATTTCATGTGATCCACACAAATCAATACATTACTTAAACAGGGTTGTATATTCAAGATGTCTCATACCACCTTGAATAGTTCATTCATAGTTGGTCATAGTAGTTGAATTTATATATCTTATAAGTGAGACATGCATCTAGATGATTAAAAACTAAGCTAACAATCATATGATCATTATTAAAAGGAAAGAAGAAAGACAGATTATGGCACAGACATTGACATCTAAGGTATTGAAAGAACAGAAAACTACAATTTATCACATGCAAGTTTGTTCTTGAAATTCTAAAATTTTATCATCCAATTAATTAGAAGGTGAACAAAAAATCTAAAGTAGGGTTTTGAGCTTGAAAATGCTAAAAAATTCAATATTGTTATGATTTTGCATAATACTTAATAATGTCCATGATAGAAATCATGATTCTTAACCATAAGAAAAACCATTTAAAAGATAGGGAAAACAAATAAGTTACTCTTAAATATGGAAATAAGTTTTGTTTAACACCCTATTTCTTACGTTTTTAAAACTCCACCTAAACTCAAGAATTAATGTGTAAGGACCTTAACAACTAAAATCAAGTTTCATGCAACATATAAAATATATTTATGTACCCGAACTCAAACTAAAAGATTGGGACACCCATTTTTGTTAATCCCCTATGAATACTAGTTCAACAATGTTTTGAATAGGGAAGGTCATTCCCTTAGTCATAAAAAATTGTTTATGAAAACCTACAGAAAAATAATTTTATAATAATCCGATCATATATATAAAATTTTCAAAATTTATTTATTATTTAAATATGAAATTAAGTGTATGTGAAAATGTGCAGTTCATGAACAATTATACACAAACTTTGTACATATAATCACAGTAGAAAGGTTTTGCCCATTCTTGCATATCACTGATGTATATACATATAACCAAAAGTATATATGTATTTTCAAAACAACAAAACAAGGCCAGGTATAATCCTTACATTCTTTAAGTTGTTTGAATGCAACAGAACCCAAAGGCCTAGGTTCAACATTTAAGAATGTTTGGACTGAACCATAAGGTTAATATATATATATATATATATATATATATTTGAATATATAAGTGTATATATTCTCAAAGAAGCTAAACAAGGGAAAAATAAAAACCCTTAATTTAAAAACTAGGGAAATGATGACTTCATAGAGGGTTGGCCGGGCTCGCCGGAGACTTGAATGGGAGAGAAGAACCGAGAGGTCTCAGTTATTTATATACAAAAGCTCACACACCACCTTGCGTGACAAAAACGTACCCACTTAAATTGCATTCAATGGTGGGTGTCGTGCTTAAGGAAAACAAGGAGACATGGGGGTCCCCGGCGGTCTGAGGTGAAGAAAACGAGGGGTGTGCCATAGGGTAGGGTTACTTGTGTAACCCATGCACGGAGGAAAAAGAAGATGAGTCTAGGGGAAATGCTGTGGAAAAATAGAAAGTCCAGATCGATCCCAACATCGATCCAATGGATGAGATGCATCCATTGTTTTAAAAGAATTGAGCGTCTTAGATTAGATATATGTTTCATCAGACGGTCTAAGTTCGACGCAGAAATTTAAAAACCTCAAACGACCAGGATTAGATCATGTCGGATCGAACAGTTGACAAAGACTGCGGAGAGAGACACGGTCACTAAGGGTCGAGCATGGGATCAGAAACAATGGCCCAGATCGCGTGCAGTGCGATCCAACAGTCTAGATCGCATTTTTCCAGAAAAACTGCTTCCCATATTGAAACAGAGAGCGGTTTTCGCCTCCCTTATAACCCCGGGCCTCACAACGAGTGCTCAAAAATCACACAGTACCCACGAAGGGGGCCCTATAATGGGCTCTCGCCTATAGGGCTTGGCCTACCCAGACCCTGTTGTGGCCTCACGCCCGCACTGGGGAGCCTATACACTTATGCTTGCTCCCGAGCGCCCTTATGGGACCCTCTGCTTGAGGTCGGGTCAGCCTTGGCTTGGGGCTGAGGGTCAGGCTCAGCCACATCGTGTGAGCTGCCTTCCTCGACCCTATCCAAAAAGGGCTGGCCCTAGTGGGCCAATTTTTTTAAAAAAAAGCTACACTAAAAAACGTTTTAGGAAGAGGAAACAATCCATTTATTAAAACAATAAAAAAAATTATATTTTTACACATTAATGAATACAAATTAAACTTTTTTTAGTTAAAAGTATTTCTATAATTAAAAATTATAAACCCCTTTTTTTAACTCAAAAAGTTACGAAAAGGAAATTTTAATAAACCTACATTATAATTTATATACTAGTACCCTCAAAAACATAGTTCAATCAAAACATAATTTAATTTTAAAAAATTAAACATACTTTATAACATTATTTATGAAATGAAAGTCATTACATTGTATTTGAAAAATTCGCAATGTGTTTTGAATTCTTAAATTCTTTTCAAAATCACTTAAGGGTGAAAGGAAGTTTTACACCATATCCTTTTAGAGTTCATAAATGATGTTTTAATTATAACCTTAATCATAAATCAATAATTTAGAACCTAATTAATATTTAAATAAGTTCACTTATCCTAACAAGGTCCAATGGCTATTTTTTTATAACTCTTAGCTTCCAATGGTCACTAGAGAAATGGTCAAAATAGTGTCCTATAAAACCAAACCATACGGTGTCCTAAAACTCAAAAGGGAGAAGTTGGTTCTTCGCATTCCGCTGATGCTCAGCATGGTTTTTATGATCGCAGTGGTGATGTTTTTTTATTTAGTTGACTCAAAAGAACTCCTTTACTTACTGGGCCTCATTGTGGTGATTGGGGGTCTTCCAGTAGTGCTGATAGGGTTTTTAATAGGTATATTTGGTTAGCAAGATTACTCTTTTGATCTCGGTGTATTGTAGACACTACGGTGTTCTTATTAAAATAAAGAGCCTTATGTTGATCCTTTAAATTTTTCTTTGGTTAAAAGGGATTTAACAAAAGAAAATGCATAATATCATCATTATATGAAACCCAAAATTTAGGGTGTTACACATTGTTTTTTTACCTGTCATAATATTCATTTTCATTTAATTTTTGTTATTTTTATATGTTGTATTTTTGTATTATTCAGCTTGAGATTCTTTTATTAGTTCACATGGACCTTTTGTTCGGTTTATACATTGGGCATGTGCCATTATCCTTGGTCCACTTTCCCATTTGATATATGTCATCCTCATACTTGATGTTGATCCATTGATCCTTATGATCCTATGGTTTTCTATTCCTCCCTTTTTTCATTCTTCGTGAAACGGATTGGCTTGATCTATGGGTGACCCTTGATAGCTTATCCTATGATTTCATATGACCTTATTTTGTTTTTTAAGTGGTTATGTTGGGACACTTATCTACATTTTTCATATCCTTGGTTATATGATCTAGTATTTTTCTACCCTTGCAATAATGACTCCTCAATTTGGAATCTACCTCTCCACTTGTGGGAGATTTAGTTGGGAGAAAAATGTCCATGGTTTTGGGAGCTCTAGTTTTCCTCGAGGGAGAAGAGTAGATGAAGGAGCACTGGGGGGATTCCTTGACTTGCCAAAGAAGAAATATTGTTCTAGATAGGTTTTGATTATCTTCATCTATGCTTAGTGAGGAGCTCTGATGAGGTCCTAGTGTTCCTTTTACCAAGATCTAAATTACGATTATATAGGAGTATAATCTCGATGACCCTAACAACAAGACCTAATTACATAGAGTCTCTATGAAAAGACATATGAGAGATTTATCCCTATTAAGGGGCCTTAGTGTAGTATTCTTATTCTTTTCTATCGGTTATTTATGCCTAGTATTTTATTATTCTTTGGTTCTATGTTGCATTAGTTGTTTGAGTTTTTCCAAGGTGTATAGTATATGTTGAATCCCCAACATGGTTCTAATGTGAGTCATGGCATTTCAAGAACCTAAACGTTGGATATTTTCCTCATGTGCCTTTTTATTATATGGTTATGTTTCACTATTTAACACATATCTTTTATAATCCCATTTTTTCATAGTGGAATCTGTGTACCCCTCCACCATGCATATATGACAAATAGATAAATAATATCAAAAACTTATGGTCCTCTTTATGATTTAATTACTACTTTATGTCAATCATTTCTATTGATCATCTCGCTTATGTTTGAGTCTGTTATCTCTAATAGTTATTGGTACATATCCGTATTAATATCAAACTGGTTATATATATTCTCATTAGCATGTTATATATTGTAATTTTTTTCATTAATTGGTACTTTTTATTCTCTCTTTCTTTGTTTATGGTTTTTTAGAATCAACATGTTACACATACAATTATGAGAAATCATTAAAAGATTTGTATTATTCGTGTTTTCTTGATTCTTCCTATTATTTATATAATTATAAAAATTTTAAATTTTGGTTCTGTAATTTTGAGAAACAACATTATACCCATACAAATCAATTACTCTATTGAAAGTGGGCTACCTCATAGCACAACCCACAAATATTTTATAGAATATGATGAAAAAATATTTATTAAGGCTTCTATGGGATCAAATATTATTGGAAATTTCATGATGTAATCATTGTGAGATAAAAGTAAAGTAAAAATGAATAAAAAATGAACAGTATATGTAACATAGAGAACCCCACAAATATAGAGGGGTAAAAAACCATAGAAAAAAAGAATGATATCACTATGGTAAAAGAGGTTAAACACACTCTCTTTCTATTATAAGGAAAATATCCATTAATTAACTCTCTTGAGTAAAGTATAATGCACCTCACAAAATACAACACTCAAAATGTTGAAATAGGAAGCTCAATACTTGAGGTGATGATGCTAAAACTATTAAAGTTCTTTGCCTTTTATAAGAAAGTCCCTTACTTGATCTTCCTCATCTATTTAAATCCATGGGTTAGTTTTTCCACCGATCCCACTAACCACACTAGCCCCCTTTGAAAAATCAAGGGGGGTGAAACTGTTTGTGAGAAACAAATGCCAATATATGTCACACTTGGATATCTGATTGGGAACCAATAATATTTCCACTAATCTTTTCTATCTTCCAAACATGTTGCTCTTATATCTATGATTACGATTAAGGATTTTTATTATATTAACTAAACAAAGTTAATAAAATTCTTCATAAAATTAACCTAATTTTCTTCAATGTAAATTTTTTGCATATCCACTCTTCCTTCCACCACCACATCTGGAACAAAGTGATATTGTACTATAATGTGATTTATCTTGGAATGAAAAGATAGATTCCTTATAATTTTCAAGGTTCTATGTTTGTCACAAATCAATTGGATATACTTTTGTCATTGTCTAGGTTCCTCTGGAAACCTTCACATCTAAATCACTTCTTTGCAAGCCTATGTAGTTTTCATGTACTCTACCTTAGTCGTGGATAAATATATAACAGACTACAACTTTGAATTCCATCTCACAACTCATCCTATAAAATTAAACACATAACCCAAAGTGTATTTTAATTGGTCATAATCACCTACAAAATCTGAATCTGTGTAGGCTCTAATAGTGAAATTTGATCCTTAATAACATAATACATCATATGAGATCTCCTTGATGTATCTAAGGGTCTTCTTTAATATGTTCCAATGCTCTCATATTTAATTATCCACATACCAACTAACTTCTCCCACTACATGTGCAATTTCTGGTCTCATATAAACCATAGATAATATCATACTACCCACTGCTGGTGCATAAGGTAATTAAGACTTCTCCATCCTCTATACTTCACTATTATCACTGTTAGGATTCATTATAGAGGATAACATAAAATTAATAGTAAGTGGGGTAAATATAGTCTTATAATGTCGCATGTGGAATTATTTCAAGATATTCCTCAAGAAATTATTTTTTGATAGCTAAATCATACCCTTATTTCAATCTCATTAAATCTATATCCCAAGATATTATTTCTCGGTCCTAATTCCTTCATATCTTACTCCCATGAAAAATATCAACATGTCATCCACATAGAATAGAAGAATGATAAAATCATTACCATCTGAACCCATGAAATATGCAAAAGTATCTGAATGAATTATTTTGGGTACAATACTCATGATATAGGAATAAAATCTCTTGTACCAACACCTTGGTGCCTGCTTAATACCATTAATTTTTTTTCTCAACCTAAAAACCAAGTTCACTTTTCCGTATTTTGAAAAACAATCCAATTAGAGAATATATATTTATTTATCAAGATCACCATGTAGAAAATTTCTCTTCACATCTATCTACTCTAGAGTTAAACTATATATTGCACACATCCCCATAAATATTTGAACAGTCGTTATTCTAACAGTGGGAAAAAATATTTCCTTGAAATCAATAACTTCTCTCTATGTATATCCTTTGACCACCAGACTTGCATGATATCATTACAATTATTCCTTTTCATCCTAATTGATCTTAAAGAACCTGTTTTTACTGATAGTCTTCCTTCCATGAGGTAATGGATCAATATCTCAAGTCTGGTTCTTGTAAAGGGCATCAAGTTTCTCCTGAATTTCTTCCATCCATGTGGATATTCCTGAACTCCACATCACCTCCCAAAAAATAATATGGATTTCCATCCCCCATCAATAAGTAGTACACAATATTTCTCTTAGTGATAAATTCTATGTCCAATATTGGTTCTCTTTTATCTTGAGTTGATCGTCATAGTCCAAAATCAATCATAACATGGTCATCATGGTCCTAAATGGAAATTGGTTCTTCTATGGATTCTTCCTCCACCCCAACTATTATAGTATATGTGTTCTCTTTCTTCAATTACCAATTAATCATCACTTGCACCTTATTTTCTATAAATATAACATCCATTCTGATGATAAGTCCATGGGTAGTGGGGGGCCACATACGATACACCTTCACACCATCAATGTATCATAAGAATATACATTCATTGGATCTCGAATCCAACTTCAACATTTCTTGATCATTAAACAATATAGATACATGACCTCCATAAGTATGTAACCAAGAATAGTAAATAGGTTTAACACTCCACAAGGTTATGTTCACCCACTTTTCCACTCCATTTTGTTGAGGAGTGTACGACACCATGAATTGTCTCTTGATGCCTTCTCATTGAAAAAAAAGTATCAAAATCCTCAATTGAATATTTTCCACCACTGTCAATCCTTAAACAATTGATCTTCTTTCAAGATTCCATCTTCATCCATGATTTGAATGTTTTTAAGACATTAAAAACAATTGAATTCATCTTTATTGGGTACACCTAACATCTCATGGAATAATCATCAATGAATTATACAGAGAACCTTTCTCTTCACAGGGATATAAACAGTGCTTGCCAAATATTGGAGTGGATCAACTCTAAGATATCCTTGCTCCTCATTTTTGACGTCACAAAAATCAACCAATGTTGGTTGCAAAAAACATAATGCTCCCAAAATGGAAAGGATAACTTTGTAATCAAGGAAGAAACTTATGTTCAGTAAGAATATTCAAGATTCTATCGAACATAAGACCAAGATTTCGATACCATGACTTCCTCAATTATTTTTTTGAGGTAGTTAACAGGACAACTATTGTAATGTCTCAGAAATTACATATACTTTTTGTTAATTATATGGAATTATTTTGAGACTGCAAAATCTAACGGTGCGCGATTCGGAGGCCCAAGGTTCCCAGAATGATCCGTCGAAGTTTTGTTAAGCTTTAATTATTGCATGTAAGCAGTTTTCCTTAAAAAATGGAATATTTCTTAAACGGTTACTCAAATTAAAAATCTGATGACATTGTTGTGCTCAGAATGGCGGGTTTACCCTAGGCACGGCTTAAGTTTGGTCAGTGCGGTCCTCCTATAAGAAAACATAAAAATGGTATAACCGTAAATAAAATAATTAAATAAAATTATTTTATTTTTCAAATGCTTATAACTCATGAATGGTAAATCAGATTAAAAATCTAAGACCACCACTGACCTCATGAAGGTATTCTCTCTTTAGGAAGATATTAACATTGGCCAACACGATCCACCATTGAATGTTAGTTTTTTTCCGTATATAAAATAATTAAGTGAAAATTATTTTCTTGTAAAATCCATAACTTTTAAATGGTAAATCAGATTGGAAATAAGAGAGTAACGTTGGGTTCTTTGGGGCGTGTTTCAATTAGTCAAATCCTAACCTCTACCGGCGCGGTTTGAGGGTGACTATTAATAATTTTCCAAACTTTTTTGGGGTACGTTCAATAAACACGTGAGCTGCGTTTTCGAACATTTGAACTATTGTCCGGCTTAAAAATATGAGGGCATCATTGAACCTGCAACGCCGGGATTCGCTTAAGATAGGTATAACTTCGACTGTAGTAGGTTGGGTGAAAAAGTTATTTTTGTGTACTTTTGAAAGATTAATAAAATAACATGTTTTGTTATATTATTTTCCTTCTTTCCTCCAATGGATGAAGGACGTTGGCAGGACCGACGATGTGTCAAGCCAACAAATGGTTTAACTCTTATTTCCTTGTAACCACGTCGTTGGAAAGTCGGGAGGTTTATTAATTAAATGAACCTCATTAATTCCCCGAGCGTCATACACTCCTTCTCCTCTCTTATTTATATGGAGCTCAGGGAGGGGTGTTGGCAGGGCTTCACAAAACGATGAAGCTCAGGAAAATTACCGCGACGCCAACCACCAGGAGGATGAGACTGGTTCCAACAAGCGGTGATGAGTGCCACCGATACATGAACTGATGACAACGATAAAGGAGGTTCTGTCGACTGTCATTAGCAGATGTCTCTTCCAGGTAGAAGGTTATTTATGTTTTTGTGTCTTTGTTTCCCTCTTCTACATTCTTGAAATTATACGAAGAACACGGGTCAACCGACTAATGTGTTGACCCGAAATACATCCATCTTTACGGGAGGTTATTGCAGGGAATCTAGTGGGGTTAAGCTTGTGTTCAATACAATATTTTATTGAACTCCCTTAATATCTTTCATATTCTGAGCTAATGCGGATGGTGTGGGCCTAACAAACCCGGCCCGAACCCTCCGCTATCTTGAATTCCTTGCACCGCATCGGAAGACCACGAACACATCGACGCACGCCCCAAGAGGAGGGTCATGGATCGTCAGCCGCGATGAACGGAGGAGGCAGCCGGAAAGACGGCTGCTCGTGGGAAGGAAGGTGATGTGACCGCCGCACCGCTGGTGAATGGAAGTTGTGGCAGAGGCCGAACCCACCTTCGGAGGGTTCCGCGGCGCCCACACGGCACCGCCGCCTCACCAACTGAATGGCCTCCGGGCCTTTCGAGAATCTAGGTCATAGGGGGGTTACACCCCCCCCCCCCACATCAGACTGAACTGGCCCGCAGCCCTCGGAGCGGGCCGCCGCCCTCGAGTCGGGGCGCCGACCTCAAACCGGGTCGCCGCCCTCAGACCAGGACGCCACCCTCGAGTTGGTTTGTCGCCCTCAGACCGAACTGCCTCCCTCAGAGCGGGCCACCGCCCTAGCACCAGGACCCCGCCCTCACACCAGGCCCCCGCCCTCATATCGGGCCGACTCCCTCACACCGGACCGCCACCCTTAGACTTGGCCACAACCCTTGAAGCGTGCTGCCTCCCCGGAACGGGTCGCCACCCCATGAGGGTCGGGATGCCCCTTTGCAGGTCGCCCCCTTGTGGGCTACCCTATTCTGGCAGGGCTGCCCCCCCCCCCTTGCGGGTCAGACCAAACATCGGACCATCGGTCCGAGTCCACCCTGACATAGCCCCGAGTGAGTCGGGCCAGGTCGGTCCGACCAGGTCAGACCGGACCTAGGCCCAACCGGACCCTGGAACACTTAAAGGAGCATATCTTGTGAACTAGACGTCTGTTTTCTGAACCATCTATAGCGTTGGGATCCTTGGATCGAGATAGTCCTTTTGGTATTCTCCGATTGAGTTTTTTTGATAGTTGATGTATGGACGGGTTGGATCGAACATGAATCCAACCGGACCCTCGGAGCTAAAACGCTTATAAGTCATAGACTAGGTGTCCGATTGACACGCCGTCTATTGCATTGGAACCCTTATGACATGGCGGCCCTTTGAGTTATTCCTTTTTGGAGCTTAGTGGTAGCCGAGGTACGACCGATATCTCAAGGGGAAAATTCTACGAAACTTGAGCGTACTGGCACTACTACAAAAACATGCTTTATCAGTTCTCAAAACGGGCTTTATCAGCGCTAAAAAAGCGTTTTAAAGCTTGACACTGATATAGGGGGTACCGTGTATCAGCGCTTTTTTAGCGCTGATAAAGGTAGATTTTATCAGTGCTAAAAAAGCACTGATAAATGTATATTTTATTTGTCCTAAGAGAGTGGTGATAAAGGATTCCTTTATTAGCACTCTGTTAGTGCTGATAAATTTTTATTTTATCCGCGCTTTTTAGTGCTGATAAATGCTTCTTTTATCAGCACTAAAATGCACCGATAAAAGCCATGTCTACTGCACAATAATTTATGCAGCAGCACACCCAAACAGCACCTGCAAATAATTCATCATCTCGATATGAATACCCATACAAAATTAACACATATATCATAAGATAATTACACCAAGTATACCCATACACCATTAAAACATAATTCATAAGTTATTTAAATACATAAATAGTTCTATTCAGAATTCCAGGGGTCGAGGAGGTTGTTCGGGGGTTTCGGGTGGTTGTCCAAGGGGGTAGGGGGTGTCCGGGGGGATGGGGGTGTCCAAGGGGGGCGGGGGAAGTCCAGGAGGTTGGGGGGCTGTCCAAGGAGGGTGGTGGTGTCCAGGGGGGTGGGGGTGTCTAGGTGGTGGGGTGGTGTCCAGGAGTTGTGTTTCCAGGTGAGGGGGGTTGTCCAGGGGGTGGGGTGGTGTCCAGGGTGTCGGGGGGGGGGGGGGGGGGGCTTTCTAGGTGGTGGGTGGGATGACCAGGGGGTGGGGGTGGTCTGGGGGTTGGTGGACCTATCCATGGGGAGTGGGGTGGTGTCTAAGAGGGTGGGATGGGGGATTTTGGGGGATCGGGGTGTCCAGGGGGTGGGGGTGTCTAGGGGGAGGGGGGATAGTCCAGGGTGTTGGTAGGGCTGTACATGCGGGGTGGGGTGGTTTCCAAGGAGGGGTGTTCAGGTGGTGGGGGGCTGTCTATGGGGTGTCCATGGGATTGGGCTAGAATCCAGGGTGTTGGGGGGGTTTTCTTGGGGGGATGTCCGAGGGCGGGTCCAGGGGTTGGTGGGGCTTTCCAAGGCGGTGGGATGGTGTCTGAGAGGGTGGGGATTGTCGTCCATGGGTGGGGGTGTCGAGGGGGGTTGGGGTATGTAGGTGGTAAGGTGGTGTAAAGGAGGGTGCAGTGTCGTCCAGGGGGTGGTGGTTGTCTAGGGGGGTGTCCTGGGGGGGGGGTTGTCTGAGGTGGGGGGGTCTGTCCATGGGTGTGTCCAGGGAGGGTGGGGTGTCCAGGGGGTTGAGGGGGCTTTCTAGGTGGTGGGGGAGTCCAGAGGGGTGGGGGTGTCCAGGGGTGGGTGGGCAAACCAGGGAGTTGGTGGAGTTGACTCTTACACATCACAAAGGATCCATGGACTGTTCTCATAAAGGATCAATACAATCCGATTGCATTTTGTCATATTTTTGTAGGTTAGTTGTTGTTTTCACTTAAAATTGTCTCCATTTTAAACAGAAGAGAGACCCTTTGAGTGGTATCGGCCAGACTATGCCTCATATTGATGTGGGGATGACTCGTATAGGTTAAAAAGGACATTTGGGTCATTATCTTAAAGATCAAGACAAATTGAATGCGTATGGTCGAATTTCTGTAGGTCAGTTGTCGTTTTCACATAAAAATTTGTCCATTTCAAACAAAAGTCAGACGCCTTGAGTGGAACCGGCCACACCGTGCCTTGGATTGAGGAGGGGATGACTCATGCTCATCGGAAAGGACTCTCTAATCATTCTCGCAAAGTATCAAGACAATCTGAATGCATTTAGTTGAATTTCCGTAGGTCAGTTGTTGTTTTCACTTAAAAATATGCCCATTTTTTTAAAAAAAAAGTGAGATCCTTTGATTGGTACCGGCCACACCATGCCTAGTATTGAGGTAGGGATGACTCGTGCACATCCCCAATGCACCCGTGGAAGTTCTCTTAAAGGATCAACACAATCCGAAAGTGTTTTGTCAGATTTCCGTAGGTCAGTTGTTGTTTTCACTTAAAAATTGGTCCAATTTAAACAGAAGAGAGAGCCTTTGAGTGGTACCGACCACACCATGCCTCGGATTGAGGCGGTTATGACTCGTGAACGTCCCCAATTCACCTTTGGACATTTATTTTAAAGGATAAAGATAATACTAATGCTTTTGGTCAGATTTCCGTAGGTCAGTTGTTGTTTTCACTTAACAATTTGCCCATTTCTAACAAAAGAGAGACCCTTTGAGTGGTACCGGCCACACCGTGCCTCAGATTGAGGTGGGTATGACTCTTTCATGTTAAAAAGGACTCATGGATCATTATCATAAGGTATCAAGACAATATGAATGTGTTTGGTCGGATTTATATAGGTCTGTTATTGTTTTCACTTAAAAATATTTCTATTTTATACATAAGAGAGACCCTTTGAGTGGTACCGGCCACAATGTGCCTAAGATTGAGTTAGGGATTACACTTACAGATCATAGAGGGCCCAGGTATAATTCTCATAAAGGATAAAGACATCTTGAATGTGTTTGGTCAGATTTTCGAAGGTCAGTTTTTGTTTTCACTTAAAATTGTGTCCAATTTAAACAGAAGAGAGGCCCTTTGAGTGGTACCAGCCACACTGTTCCTCTGATTGAGGTTGGGACGACTCGTACATGTCACAAAGAACATGTGGATCATTATACTAAAATATCAAGACAATCCCAATGCTTTTGGTTGAATTTCTGTAGGTCAGTTGTTGTTTTCACCTAAAAATTTGTCCATTTCAATCAAAAGTGACACCCTTTGAGTGGTACTGGACACATCGTGCCTCAGATTGAGGCTAGGATGACTCTTTCACATCTGCAACGCACCTTTGAATTGTTATATTAAAGTATCGAGACAATTCGAATGTTTTGGTTGAATTTCCATAGGTCAGTTGTTGTTTTCACTTAAAAATTTGTCCATTTCAAACAAAAGTGAGACCATTTTAAGTGGTACTAGCCACACCGTGCCACAGATTGAGGCAGCGATGACTCATGCACGTCCCAAAGTACCCATGGATCATTCTAATAAAGGTTAAAGACACTCCAAATGTGTTTTCTCAAATTTCCGTAGGTCAGTTGTCATTTTCATTTAAAAATGTGTCCATTTTAAACAAAAGTGAGATCCTTTGAGTGGTACCGGCCACACCGTGTCTAGGATTGAGGAGGAACTGACTCATGCACATCCCCAATGCACCCGTGGACTGTTCTCTTAAAGCATCCACACAATATGAATGTGTTTTGATAGATTTCCATAGGTCAGTTGTTTTCACTTAAAAATCGGTCGAATTTAAATAGAAGAGAGATCCTTTGAGTGGTATCAGCCACATCGTGCCTCATATTGAGGCGGGGATAACTCGTGCACATCCCCAATTCACCCATGGATCGTTATCTTAAAGGATCAAGACAATTAGAATGTGTTTGGTTTGATTTCCATGGGTTAGTTGTTGTTTTCACTTAAAATTTTGTCCATTTTAAAGAAAAGAGAAGCCCTTTGATTGGTACCGGCCATACCATGCCTCGTATTGAACCAGGGATGACTCTTTCATGTCACAATGGACACGTGGATCATTATCACAAAGGATCAAGATAATATGAATGCGTTTGGTCAGATTTCTGTAGGTCAGTTGTTGTCTTCACTTATAATTGTGTCCATTTAAAACAAAAGAAAGGCCCTTTGAGTGGTACCGGTCACAATGTGCCTTTGATTGAGGCGGGGATGACTCATGCACATCACAAAGGACCCGTGTATCATTATCATATTTTTTCAAGACTATACTAATGCATTTGGTTAGATTTTCGTAGGTCAGTTGTTGTTTTCACTTAAAAATTTGTCCATTTTAAACAGAAGACAGACCCTTTGAGTGGTACCGGCCACACCATGCCTCGGATTGAGGCGGGTTTGACTCTTAAACATCTCAAAGTACAGATGGATCTTTCTCATAATGGATCAAGAAAATCAAAATGCGTTTGGTCAGATTTTCAAAGGTCAGTTGTTGTTTTCACTTAAAATTGTGTCCAAATTAAATAGAAGAGAGACCCTTTGAGTATTACTGGCCACACCATGATCAGATTGAGGTGGGGATGACTCATACACATCAAAATGTACCCTTGGATCATAATCCTAAAATATCAAGGCAATCCAAATTCATTTGGTCAAATTTCCGTAGGTCAGTTGTTGTTTTCATACAAAATTATGTCCAATTTAAACAGAAGAGAGACTCTTTGAGTGGTACCGGCCACACCGTGCCTCAGATTGAAGTGGGGATGACTTTTACATGTCACAATGGACCTTTTTATCATTCTCTTAAAAGATCAACACAATCCGAATGTGTTTGGTCGAATTTATGTAGGTCAGTTGTTGTTTTCACATAAAAATTTGTCCATTTCAAAAAAAAGTGAGACCCTTTGAGTGGTACCGGCCACACCGTTCCTCAGATTGAAGCGGGGATGACTCGTGCACATCTCCAACACACTCGTGGATTGTTCTCTCAAAGGATCAACACAATCCAAATGCATTTGGTCAGATTTCTGTAGGTCAGTTGATGTTTTCACTTTAAAATATGTCGAATTTAAACACAAGTGAGAACCTTTGAGTGGTACCGGCCACACCGTGCCTCAAATTGAGTCAGGGATGACTCTTGAACGTCCCAAACGCACCTATGGATTTTTATCTTAACGGATCATCACACCCTTTGAGCGGTACCAGACACACCATGCCTCATATTGAGGAAGGGATGACTCATTCACATCCCCAATGCACCTGTGGATTTCTCTCTTAATTGATCAAGACAATTCGAATGTGTTTTGTCCGATTTCCGTAGGTCAGTTGTTGTTTTTATTTAAAATTGTGTCCATTTCAAACAAAAAAGAGACCATTTGAGTGGTACCAGCCTCACCATGCCTCATATTGATGAGAGGATGACTCTTTCATGTCACAAAGGACCCTTGTATCATTCTTATAAAAGATCAAGACAATCTGAATGCGTTTGGTCATATTTTCATAGGTCAGTTGATGTTTTCACTTAAAAATCTGTCCATTTTAAATCGAAGAGGGATCCTTTGAGTTGTATCGGCTACACTGTGACTCGGATTGAGGTGGGGATGACTTGTGCATGACTCTAACACACCCATGTATCATTCCCTTAAAGGATCAAGACAATACGAATGTGTTTGGTCGAATTTCCGTAGGTCAGTTGTTGTTTTCACTTAAAATTATGTCCATCTCAAACAAAAAAGAGACAATTTGAGTGGTACCGACCACACCATGACTCAGATTGAGGCGGGGATGACTCATGTACATCACATAGGAGTCGTGGGTTATTCTCCTAAATGATCAAAACAATCCGAATGTGTTTGGTAAAATTTTTGTAGGTCAGTTGTTGATTTCACTTAAAAATATGTCCATTTTAAACAAAAGTGAGATCCTTTGAGTGGTACCGGCCACACCGTGCCTCTGATTGAGGTAGGAATGACTCACACATATCTCCAATGCACCTTTGTATTTTCTATTTAATGATCAACACAATTTGAATGTGTTTGGTCGGATTTTCGTAGGTCAGTTGTTGTTTTCACTTAAAAATCGGTCCAGTTTAAATAGAAGAGAGACCCATTGAGTGGTACCAGCCACACCGTGCCTCGGATTGAGGTGAGGATGACTCGTGCACATCCCCAACGCACCCTTGGATCATTCTATTAAAGAATCATGACAATCCAAATGTTTTTGGTCATATTTCTGTAGTTCAGTTGTTGTTTTCACTTAGAAATCTGTACATTTTAAACATAAGAAAGGCCCTCTGAGTGTTTCATCATTCTTACATGTTGTTGGTGTATATCATCTGTTAAAATGAGAAATTGACTCATTATAGAAAGTATATTTTATTTAATAACAATTAAAATATTCCAACGAACATTTATATACAACAATGTGTCATCTTTTGATCCCCTAAACCCCACTCAAAAATTATCGCCAATTGTACACATCCTCAAGTCAGATATTCATGTTATTTGGGTAAAATTTGTCATCAGGTATGCATCCCACTAATTTATGAACATATCTATATCTTCTTGTGAGTATCAGGCTTTTTGGTAGTCTGGGTAGTACTGAAAAGTATAAAAATAAATAATTAATAAATAAATTAAACGAACTAGTAGTTTTTTTAAAAATACCTCTTTAGGGATGCTTGTTTCTTGATAAAAATGTTCTCCTTCATAAATTTACAAACATAATAACCGCAATCATTATCGTTTGTTTGTTTTGGGCACTGAAATAAAATTTATCAATAGAAGAGTAAGCAACTTCTATTAAGATGTGTTTAGATAGTGAAATTTTATTATATATACCCTGATATTTGTCCAGACGTAGTACTTGTCTACCTCCTTATGCTTTGCCCCTGTCCTCATTTCTTTTTTTAGATGATAATTATACACTGCACTATCATAACAGAATCCTCAATAAAAGATAATATAAATTATATTACTTGATGTTTAGACCTAAAACATATGATGTAGTGTCGTACAAAT
This sequence comes from Viscum album, assembly GCA_963277665.1. NCBI lineage: Eukaryota > Viridiplantae > Streptophyta > Magnoliopsida > Santalales > Viscaceae > Viscum > Viscum album. Next base: position 945,107,333 of record OY728148.1, read on the forward strand.
TCACAAACTCCATCATGTGTAGTCGGTTTGATGGATATCCTTGCTTTGAATCCAGAAAATAAATCATTGCAGCATACAAGTTCAACGCAATTAGAATCCAATGTTGCCTAAAAACACAAAAATGAATAAGTAATAAAAGAAGATAAAATATAGTTGATATGATTTAATCATAGAGTTTTACCCCTGCATGGTTGGTATTAATAAGAGTATGTCATCTGTAATCTTGCTTTCAATTGTTTTCAGCAAGCCATTCACTATTTCATTCTTTTCTGATGGCTCTATTTTCACCAGATGTGATTATGTGGTATGAGGAATAACGAGTCCAAATATTGTCTCATGTGAAAATTCCTTCAACTATTTTTCATATATACGTTTTTCAACAAAATAAAATTCATTTAGTCATAATTTTCACATTAGATCAGATTTTTGAAAATCAATTCATGGAAACGTAGCTCATATATACATTTACAACTCTGATGCCTAGCCAACCATTTTCAAGGATCTCATTTACATTTCCAGCAGCAATGAAATCTTGACTTTCCACACCTTATATATTCTCTTTGAAAACCACTATATGATTACTACCACCTCTTAGCTTTGTATCCACATGAGTCTTCGTTGCTAGTAAATGTGGATAGAGAACATGTGGTGTTATTATGCTTTCAGTAGCTCCTTGGGATCGGTTGGTCGATCCTTTAGATGGTTTTGAGCCGACGTTTGTCACCCCTTTCCCTTTCTCTGTCTATAATAACATAAATTGTTTCAGACCCTTTTTTCATTAATTGTTAAAGGTTTAGATTGAAAAAAAGGAAATAAATACCTCTTTGGCCGCATGTACTCTTACAAGTTGTGACGACCATTCAATGAATGTCCCAATAGCCTTTTCGACCGTATGAATATGATCATCGTCAAGTGGAATAGGTAGCTCTTCATTTGGCTCAAGAGCTATAGTAATCGTCACTTTCAGATGATCCTTCATATGTGTTCTATTATGCAGCCTGTCATCTAGGATTTTGAACATTGTATCTCTCGCTACAAGGTGATAGGTGGGTGTTGACAAGTATAAATCACAATCATTATCACCATTTATAAGATCAGTACAGTAAAAGTATCAGTGTTTTTCTGATTCACATTTCATGGGAACAATTATTAGAATATTGATTACCACGACTAAGATATATCTTTTAGGGGAATGGATCACCTCAAAGCTGGTTGGGGGTGGGGCGGGATCTTCACGCGCTAGTTATTCCTGAGTAGTCTCTTCTCCTTTCTTCCCACCCATAAATGTTTCTGTCAACACTCCCTTCCATTTTCAATCATTCTTCAAGGGTTTCTTGTTTTTCAATCATTTGTTTCAATGTTTCATCTCTATCATCTGTTTTTTTTTCTTCTCAAATTATACTCGGGGTGTCACCCCAAATCCCGCACACCTGACACGATCATATTTTTCTGGCTGCTTCAAAGCCATCGATAATTGGTGTACATCAACTACATGAGTAGCTGATTCCTGTGACTGTCATATATAGGAAAATAAAGAATTATTTTTATGTAATAGCAATTTTAAAAAAAAATCTTTTTATTGTCGTTTCATACTTACACAAATTTTCCACACTTTTTGTGTGTTCTCGTCTACTAGATTCCCTTCCTTATTCACACATGCCTCCATCCAATGCACATGACATGGGATGGAAGTGTATTTGGTTTTAGACTCATCAATCTATATATAATCATAGAAAGATAATTATGATGTTGTTTTTTGGAACCTAACAATATTACTATAAATTTAAAATACGCACCATTTTCTTTTCTAGTGAAGTGTACCCCATCCTTGCTTTATGATAGGGGTATGATGGTTTTGATGCACGCTCCTTATTTTTTTTATAGAGTTGTTGTTTCATAAATGAAATATTGACAATAAATGTGATGGATACACGTATCCTCAAACAACGTATTATCACCCACAATGTACCTGAAACTTCTCATCCCCACAGCGGCCAATAAATGCATCCCATGCTTCTTGAGATATCAAGTGAGCGTAGACAATGGGTGGGTCCGGGTTTATTTTACCTTTGGAATCTTTCAGGTGATATCTTGTTAAAATATTGGAAAAACCTCGATGAATCCTTCCTACAAGCCTTAGTTCATAATCCTTGTGTGAATCGTCTACTATGAATGTATTATGCAAGAGATTGAGAAGAGTAAGACATTGTTTCATTATTTTATTTTCTAGTAAATTAAAGAAATAAATTCATAATGATACCATAATTTCTTCCCAGATCACAGCTTTCAACCCTGACACAACATGGTGCCACGAATCTATGTCAATCAGAACGTGTTGCTGAGTGAAAACTCCAATGTAACTACGAAACATAGCCTTGTTTGGTTTCACATATTTTCCTCATGCATTCCATCCAACGCCAAATTTGATGCCTTTTCTTTTCGCCTTAAGAACTTTGGCTAACACCGTCAGACAACGACGCACCTGTGTTTTCTGTGACGTCGATCCTTCATTCCCAACCATTTCATCGATATCAATATCATCTATATGTTCATATGAAATGGTAGCAATTTCATGTGATGATGGTTGTTGGACATCAACACTAGGAGAATCAGGAGCCATAGGAGCCGCAACAGCCGGAGCAGCAGCAGCAGCAGTAGGGGCAGCAAGAGTAGCAGCAGTAGCTGCATCAGCCACATCAGTAGCTTGAGAGACATGTTCAGCCTCAAGGTTAGGAGCATCAGAATGTGCAGAAGTCATTATATGAAAAATTGGTTGAATAGTTAAATTAGTTTACATAAATTCAGTAATGATAATATAATAACATGAGGTAACAAGATCTATATTACAAACAAAATATAACCTGTTTACTGAACTCTCTTTCTTTTTTTCAAAGGCTGAAGGTATTTGACACCTCTATCGATTATCCAAATCCTTTCATTGTGGTCTCCTCTAACATATAAAACATCATCTAAATTGGGACCACTTCGAAATGATTGCGATGTACCACTGAATGGATCATCCTCAACTGAATTTTCATTGAAACCTTTAGTAGTTTTGGATGCTAACAGAACAATCGACCACTTTTAGTTTGCGGGATCTAGAACATAAAACAATTGTACTGCTTGTGATGCAATTATAAAAGTTTTTTCCTTGTAGCCATCATTAATAAAATCAACTTTCACAATTCCCCATTCATCTATTTTAACAGCACTGTTATTATTAACCTATTTTCATTGAAAAATCGGAAATTGGAATGTTGTATTATACAACTCCCATATAAGTTTGATAATGCCAAAGTATGATATATTTTCATAAATTGGATTTCATTCCTTACTACCAGAAACAAGCATCGCTTCATCCACTAGTGTGACTTCTCTAATATTCATGTTACTATCTTCATCATGATCATTTGTATAGAATGTATAACCATTAATTACAAAACCATTGTAATATAATACATACACACTTGGCCCAGAGACTAGCCATTGAAGTCATTCTGAAATTGAATTAGGATTTTCATCCAACTGCTTAAAAATATGGTCCCGAAACCATCCTATAAACTGGTGATTATGATTATTTGATAACCATTTTCAATCCCTTGATGGATTAAACTGTCTAACAATTTCTTTGTGAGTTTTAACATATGGAGAAACCTCACAACTGTTATAAAAACATAAAGGTGGGCCTACTCCCGATCTGTAATGGTGATTTTCACAACATTTATTCCATAAATTCCCTCACCCTCAATGCTTCCAGTGTGATGAGATTTCGGGAGACCAAAGCTTTCCACATCAGATAGGTATTCGGTACAAAATTCAATGGCATCCTCAACAATATATCGCTCCACTATAAAACCCTCTCGCCAACATTGATTTTTGACATACCCTTTCAACATATTCATATACCGTTCAATAGGATACATCCATCTGTAGTGAACAAGACCACAAAATCGAATCTCTCTCACCAAGTGAATCATCAAATGAACCATCATATCAATGAATTTTGGAGGGAAGAACATTTCTAATTCACATAAAATGATGAAAATTTCTTTTTCCATAGATTTTAATTTCGCCTTGTCTAAAACTTTTCAACATAAAGATTTGAAAAAGAAACAAAGCTTGCTTAATGTATGATGAACATTCTTGGGAAAAATGCTACGTAAATCTCTAGGAATTAGATCTTGCATCAAAACATGGAAGTCATGTGATTTCAAACCTTTTAACTTCAAATAATTCATTGACATAATGTTCTTGATATTTGATGAATACCCCTCTGAAACCATTAAATCATTTAAGAAGTTTCAAAACCGGTATCTCTCCTCCCTAGAAAGAGTATAACCAGCTGGATGAAGAAACATTCGATTTTCATCCTTCATGGGATCTAACTCTTCTTTTATTCTCATGTCAACCATGTCCAATCTTGCCTTAATTCCATCCTTTTTTTTCCCGGGGCATTTAGCAACATTCCGAAAACACTATCAAATACATTTTTTCCACATGCATCACATCAAGAAAATGTCTGATGTATAAACAATTCTAGTAAGGTAATTCAAAAAAAAATACTGATCACTTTTTTCAATCGATTTTCATAAGGTTTTTCGAAAATTGTTTACCAAAAACACTGTTCATATCTATTAATTTCTCAAACATCTGATAACATGTTAGTGGAGACGGTGATGCGGGTTGTTATGAACTCCCATTAAATGATGTCTTCCAAGATCGATACTTATGCCGACGAGGTAGAAATCTACGATGTCCTAAAAAAACATATTTCAATTAATGTTTCAACCTAATTGATTATGCATCTTCTTTGCACATGGGACACCCTGGAGTTCCTTTAATTCTATAGCTTGAACAATTTCCATATGTAAGGAAATCATTTATTGTCCCATAACTAAATTACTCTCAACGTGATGTATTCACTTTTATAGGCATCATACAACATAACACATGAATCCCACAATAACTTCAAATCCTCAATCAAAGGAGCCAAATAAACATCAATATCATTACCTTGTTGTTTTGGTCCTGATATAAGCATAGATAACGTGATGAATTTTGGCTTCATGCATAACCAAGGTAGCAAGTTATAATTTACCAACATAACTGGAAATGCACTATGAGTGTTGGTTTGAAAACCAAAAGGATTTACTCCATCTGTAGATAACGCAAGAAGAAGTTTTCCCAGCTCTTTTCCAAATTCAGGATACTAAGGATCAATTTTCTTCCATTGAGGAGAGTCGGTCAGATGACATAATTTCCCATCTTTATTTCTTTTATCTGCATGCCACGACAATTTTCTTGCAGTTTCTTCAATTCCATATAGACGGCTAAAGCTAGGAATGATTGGAAAGTACCATACAACTTTCGTATGATTGGATTCATCTTTCTTGTATGGAGAAGCACCACACTTTGGGCATTCTGTAAGTGATTGTTTTCCCTTGCGAACCAATATATAGTCTTTCGGGCATGCATGTATTCTTTCAGAAATCAAACCCATCGAGCGTAGCATTTGTTTAGCTTCATATTTCCGTCTTGGGAGCTCATTATCTTCAAGAAGCATGTCATTAATGAGAGAAATTAGTTCCGTAAAACTAACATCACTCCATTTGTTGCTTGATTTCAATTTATACAACTTCATTATAGCTGAAAATGTTGTATACATGGTGCAACCAGCATACAATAGTGTCTTTGCACAACTCTTTAACTTCTGAAACAATTTTGGGCAATCACGGAGTTCATCTTCAATTGTCTTTGTCATTTCCTCAACACAATCTTCATCATCATTGGCATCTGTAATCACATCCACTGTATGGTCTTCTTCATTATCCATAGTTGTATTCATATCTGATGATCCATAAAATGCAGTTGTATCCCATCCAGTAGCTACATTCTCTTTTTCTCCGTGTTTATTCCAACATTTATAACTCTGATATATTCAGTGACATATCAAATGTTCTTCCAACTCCTCTAGATTAAGTTTTCTAGAATAACAACAACATAAACACGAACAAAGGATTTGAGAAGGATCATTTTCTTGATCCTTTGCAAATTTGATGAACTCTTTCACTCCATTCTCATACTCTATTGTCAAACGATTAGCATCCATCCAATATTTATTCATCTTCATCCTATTGGAATCTCAAATTTTAGTATTTATGGTTCAAGTACACAAAATAGGACTTCCAAATAAAGTAGAAGAGAACCACTTCCTTATAAAAATAGAGATTAATAGAGCGTAACCATTAGTGTTTATTTATCTTCATTAAATATAATTACTTTAGATTCATTACAATTTCCTAAAATCACCCTAGAAAAAACAAAAAAATAATCAATAATGATACATCTACCACTCCTAGGTCTTTGCTCTACATTAAATATCATCATCCCTAAATACCCATATATCCACACATGTACATGTCACAAACACATGAAAAACTATATCCACATCAGAACCAAAGTACCAATATGGATTTCAATCAGCTTACTCGATTCAATTGGTGGTTTGTAATAAATAATAAGAAAATATAATAAGTATATAGTCGCACATAAATCTCAAACTGGTGTTAATAGTCCAATAAACCCAAGGTATCATTCCATCTATCAGAATACTCTAAAGGATCCCATATGTGATAGTAGTCCTAGGTGGTGAAGGTTCCTGAGGAGGAAGGGGCGAACACGCACCTATCGGGGTTCGAGGTCAGGTCACTAAGGTTGAAGGTGGCCCGATACTCTTATAAGTGTTCATTCCATATTTCACCAGCGCGCCGCACAGGTCAACGATGGGTGCCCGCAACTCCAGATTCAGTTCGGATGCACATGGTGATGGGTCATCGTCAGAAAGAGGAGGGGACTAGGGGGAGAGGTAAGGATTCGGCATTGCCATGGACAGAGTTAGGGGCTGAGGGGCAATGCTAAGGATGTGTCCACTCCCTTTCACTTATATAACCAATGCTCACAATTTTCTTGCGGGGATATAAAATTTTTATTATCGGAGAATGACCAAATAACTAATCATTTTATGACCAACTGTTAAATTTTGAAATTAAATATTTATTTATTTATTACACATTTTCAATATGAATTTTAAAATGCATCACACAATACTTTTAAAACATTCTCCCTCCTTTCCACATGCAAATAGACACCTCCACCACTTTACATCAGACAAGTTGCTGGAAAAAAATATTGTTATGAGATATCATCCGCTGAAAAAAATGAGGGATTATATTTTGTTTTAAGACCAAATAAGTCATGATTATCTTTGTAGCGTGTGTATAAATAATACCCTATTTAGTATAACTTATTGGAAATAAATACATATCTCCTGGAATGATGTGCCATAAATATATATATAGAGAGAGAGATAAAAGGATGATAGATTAGAAGAAGATATGAAGGAGTGGGAAGAAGAGATTATCAATACCTGGTCAGTCAAGATATTAGGAAGGGGGTTGTCACCCATGAAATAGCTTGTATGAATACTCAAAGTCATGGATTAATAAAACTAAAATTTGAATTACAAAGTCATGGATTAATAAAAATAAAATTTGAATTACAATTTAAAACCAATACAAAAATAAAATTAAAATAAAATAAAAATAAGAAATGAGGGTGGAAGAGAGGAGAAGCAGCGGCCCGTGCCCTGATGGGATCCCTCCTTAGCTGTGGGTGTCGACCTGATGATTTTGGAAGGAGTCGGGGGCCTCCTTTTATAAGTGGAATTCTGTACACTATAATATTACGCGTTGATGGACCATTAAATGGTCGATTCACGGGTCGACCCCTTCATTAAAGTTGTTCATAAATTTGTTTTCTGTTCATCCTCCAAATTACCACTCATTTAGCCACTATGTTAAGGAGTTATTTAATTTTCATTGAATAAGACTTTTTTATGGCATAAATTTCAAGGAAGATTCCTTCAAATGTGTAATGATCAATGGAAACCTTAACGACTTAAAAACTCCCCCAAATTTGTTTGAGTCTCTCCCATGTGTCCTCGTGGTATCCAAAGTAAAATTACCTAAATTGGAGGTGAGGGAACCGATTTTTGCATCTGTTATGGTGGTGGGGTCAATGTTGTCCGCTCGAAAAAATTTCCAACTTCAATGAATTTTTTGAACTAATAGATCATCAAATCAGCTCTAGGTCCAAAAGAGAGAGTTAAATGAAATAAAATACGGATTAAAAAAACTAATCATGAATTTTGGAATTATATGTTTTACGAAATGATAAAAATACATTTGTAGTAAAAATAGGTCAAAATCCAAAATTATGCCCTTTTCTCAATTTTTCTCATAATCAGGATTCACATATTTTACATTTACCCATTGAAAATTAATGGAACATCTCATTTCATTCATTCAAGCTCCTTCATTTATTATTATTAAACATTCCAAGTCATGATTTACCTCACTTTTTATTCCTTCCTCTCATCACTCATGATACAATTCATGTAGATTTATGCTTATATCATTAGAATCATGCTTTTTATCCATAAGCATGTAAATGAAATTCTTCCTCTACTTTGTAAAGACAAAACAAACATAAAATCATGTGGACTTGAAATTAAGGTTCTATTGACTTTGAGGTTTATGGTTGGTAGGATTTGATGCAATAAAAATTAAGGCTCAAGGAGGAGGCTAATCTCTTAAGTACTATGCATGATATCAAAAGTAAAAATATAATGAAATTATCCCCTTCAAAGTAGCAACACCCAAATGACATAATTATTTAATAACGACATAAGAACTCTAATCATTAATCCTCATTTGTGGTAGTATCATAACTTGATTATTATCCAATAGCATCATTTGGAGCATACTCTGATGATTTGAACATTGGTTTGCATAGTGTCCCAACTCCTTTCAGATGAAGCAATATACATTTTTAAACTTTTTCTTACCCTTGTAGTCACGTACAAGGTGTCCTTTTTTTCACACTTATAACAAACTCACATTCCCTTCAGACAAGTTCCAGGGTTTTTCTATCCATAGTTATCACAAATAGAAAAATTCTTTGTTTCCCTCTTCCCTTTATCCATCTTTCTCTCTTCCATACTTTACTTCTCTTGATTCCCTTCAAATCAATATGACTCAGAGAACTATTTACTTATCTTATCAACACATGATACTATTTCTTCATATGATGATAATACATGGGATACTATTTCCCTTCTAAATGATGGCTTAATACCATGAAAGATATGATCTTTCTTACTCTTTGGATCATTCATATTGTTGGAGTTCTAATTCCTTCTACAGGGTTCCATTTCCAAACAATGGCATACACTAGATTAGTTTTTGAATAGAAATACCTTATCCCAAACTTGTAAAACACTTAAAATAAAATAAACAGTTTATGGATATATTCCATAATCATAAAAATGTATTCTTTGAGGATGTATATACTCATAAACCCTTCATAATGGTTTGTAATAAAAATGAGAATTATCCTAAGCTTGTCCCCCGGGAGTGTCGTAACCAAGAGTGCAGCAATGCCCATTATCGTGCACTAATTCCCATTCGAGTCTAGCTCAAAGTGTTGTTTTTGGGTTTTACCCCTAGGTACATCTGTACTTGAGCCGCCTCTACCAGCTCGTATCCAGACAGGGATATATTGCTCGAAAAACTCACAAAATCTCAACAATATCAAAATTCAAGGAAGTTCTTCTATACTAATCCTCAAAGTCTATCATATGGCTATGTGTTCTAATTAGAGTTTATCTAAATCTAGTTTCCAAGGTTTGTATTAAACCTCTCTATGATAACAATTGTAACGCCCCGACCACAGTTACCCAGAGTCGGTGCATTATTACACAACATTAGCATTATCACAAGGAATTAATTCCCTAAGGACCGACTAGTTTAGTAGTATTGGAAAATAGATTACATAAATGAATGTTACATTACACATTATAACATACAAAACAACATAAATAATCCTTTATGAATGCCATTCTTACCTTGTATTAACCCTGCATATCAATCACAATACACTTCTTGGAATCCTGAGAAAAAAATAAAACATAGAAAGGGGTGACCTCAGATGCTCAGTAAGGATAAAAATATGGCAGAAACTTTAATAAATAATCATAAACATTTAAGGAAATGTATAACTAAAACAAAAGCCTTTTAAACATGAACTTCAACATAATATAGAAAAAATAAAATAATTCAATTTACTTATTCACATGGGTATTCTACTAGTCGAATGATCACATGTAATATCACTAACCACTTTCATAATGATGGAATTCTTAATGTCAGACTACCATAACCACGTAGCCACAAAGACTACAAATAATATTTTGTCAAGTCCTCGTGCCAAGACACTAGTTTGTCTCATGAGACCTATCGATGCATCGAGGAGCTATTGTGGGATCCACCTGTCACATATTAAGTCCAATGCATTCCTCATATGAATAGGTTTAAACATAACATAAACATTCGTATTAAAACTAGCATACGAAATGTCAATCATTTCTCCATAAACCATTAATGGTATAAAAATAAAACATCCACAGTCAAAGATATCACAAAACCTTCAACACAATATGGAAGATCTGTATCATGATAAATAAACTTCAAAACAAGTTTAAAATCCATTAAATAATCTTGACATATATGAAAATGATTTGTAAAACTCTTTGAGAGAAATACCCCATTTTCATGAAATAATTTACAAGTCGCAAAATTTAAAAAATAAGTCATTTAAAGACATTTTTGAATCAAATTGACCCATACCACTTTGAAACTTTTGAATGGAATTAGAATTTTAAAAACATTCATGTCCATATAAATAAATCAATAAAACCCATATAAAAGACTTGGAAATTAAAGATAAAGATTTAGAAGAATAAATATTTAAAAAATTTGAAATGATGTTTTAGTAAAAATTACCTAAAAATAATTCCTTTGAAAACTCTTTCATAAATCATGGACATGGATAATAAATATGTCCCAGTAGATACTTACGTAAAAAAACATCAGATAATTAATAGATTGTGAAATTAACCCTTACCAATTTGGTAACTTACGAAACATATACCACGTGAAAGAGGTATCATACAATGAATATGAAAATACACATAAATTAATGTGTATTACAAAATTAATACAATTATATACAGTACATACACCACACAAAAGTTAATAGTAGCACTATGGCATGAATCTCATATGAATAAGGAGTGAGATGAAAACCCTTTACCATGTATTTTTCCTTGGTTTATGGTAGGTTAACCTCATTTATAATGGTTAAATAATTGTTATTTAATTATTCAATAGTCATATATATTAATATGATATCATATATGATCTTTTAACATTGCTTTGTTAATAAAATCTTAGTATTATCATCGTTTTGGGTGTTAACTTACTCATTTTCTTTTATATAAGCCGTGTTTGTTATGGATAGGTTGTATCATACTCATATCCAGAATAATATTAAGTCCTTAAATATTATTTTTATTCATCCAATAAAATTTATCCATGAATGGATACGATGGGAAATGAATCTCATCGCGTTCGTGGAGACGGTAATCTATATGTACACACGAGCGACACTATCATTTTTTTGATATTAAAATAATATATAATTGGATGGTATATCATATAGACAGAATCATTATCATGTTATATTTATTATTTACATGAATTATAAATCATTATTATACCCATCTAAATAATAGTATATTGAATAACAATTACACCACAACGTGGAGACAGTATGTCGTACATACGCATGTATGGTGACATGTCATTAAAGGGATGGATAGAATAATGAATCTGTTTGTTCCATAATTATAATAACATAAAAGTATATATAAGGTACTGGAGTTAATATTTTAGAATGGAAATAACAAGGAAAGAAGAAGTTGACGGAGAAAGGAACTTTAAAGAGGGTGGTGATGACGTTACCCCTTCTTCGGGTTCTTCCTTTTGATTTGATCAAAAGGGATCCTTAGGGTGGGTTTATAATCATACTAAGGCCTCTAGGATGAAGTGAAAGAAGTTGGGAGGATATGTGGGCAGGGGTTGGCCGAGCCAAATGGATTTGAAGGTGTGAATTAATGAGAAGGGGGAGTGCCCTTTTATAAGAGGGGTGAGGGGCTCTTTAGGAAGAACTTAAAGTAATATTTTATATTAAAATAATATTCAGTTTATAATGGATAAAAAGTATATTATTAAAATTATAAGGTGGTTATGGGTCTAAATATTTTCAACCAATAGATTTTAGACAGGTTTGGGTCATTATATTAACCATATCTTTTTGTTTTAACTCTTGGTTAATTAGTTTAACACTTACCATGTCACATTGTATTTTTATAATATATAGTTAATAAACTTACTATATACATCCAAGAAACCCCCAAGTGGTCCATTAATTATACCCCAATAATTATATAATTCCTTTGGCAGACCCTTATATTTTTACAAATAGAATATATATTAATTATAAAATATTTTTTAAAAAAACTCATTTATGTCAATTTTGACACTACTCAATAATTGATTTTTGTTAAAGTCTTAACAATGTTATTAATTCAAAAAAAATTCATTTAAGAAATCCTAACATGTCATATTAACCAATAAAATTCGTGTATGTCATCAAAACATTCAAATTATATTTATTTGAACATTTATAATACCAATTATTTGATACATTCATTAATAAAGAAAATATTGCATCATTATTGTGTCATAAATAATATTAAATATTAGACTTATAAAATTTATTAATAAAATACCATTATGTATAAAATATTTTTATATTTCTAATTAATATTTATAGTCGAAAATACAACATATATAACCCTATGTAAAATTGGTTTTGCTAAAATATATATGCTTTTTTCATTTTGGTATTTATTTTAACTTAATTATTATAAAGTGTCATTATAACTTACAAGTGGATCCATGGGGTCCCAAAATCAACCCAAAGATTCCCAAGGTTGGAAATGTATCAACAAATAGGGTAAATACATGTTTTAGTGTAATTTATTATTATTATAATATTATTTTTTTACCCTTATTTACCGGATTAACCCTTTAACAATGGTAAATAAAATATTTACCGAAATAATTATTCAAAATGTCTAAAAATAAAAGTTACCTATTTACACAATTTTTAAATCCTGATTACAAATATGGATTCCATTTTTCGAAATTCAAAACACAAAAGTGGCAGAAATTAATTTAAAATTAATTCCCGCTGTCAAAACAAAAACCATGTTTTTAAGAGATAATAACTATCAAAAGATTGACACTTGTTTATGTCCTGTTTAAATGTGAAATTATGTACAATTACTAACATTGTATTAAATGGTAAAACTATATTCTAAATATACTTTAACGCCACTCAAATTCATAATTTATCACTATTAATTATTTCGATTAAAAAAGTTGTTTTTAATAAAAATTTAGTGATTTTCACTATTAATCAAAATATAAAAGTAATCCGAATGTGCCAAAATTTCATCCTATGATAATTTTGATTTTCTGAATTCAAAAATGAAGTCCATTTTGAATGTTAAAATTTATAAAATTTCAAAAATTAGGTATTACTATTCATAAGGGCTAGTTTGATTGGTTGTGGTGTGTGTTAGAACTCGAAGTTGCGTACAACACATGCTATAGTATTATTCAAAGAGAAGCGTACCGAGGAAGCTTGGGGTATTTCATTATAAATTTTTGATGTCCCCATTCTAAAGAATAAATTTATTTTGTCAAACTGAATATATAAAAGTTTTAAAATATTAGTTTTAAAAAGGGTTCACCATTAAAAGTCGGTAAAAGTGCATTTTTGAAAAATACTTCTTTTATCTGAAAAAAATGTATTGGTTCTTAAATTATGTCTAAGAAACTCATAACATGGATTCTAAAATTAGAAGGATTATATATATTTCAGAATTCAGTTAATACTATTCATAACCTCTTTTGAACGGCTAGTTTGGTAAGTCATGTTGCACTTGAACTCGGTGTTGCCTATAGTGCATGATATTGAATTATTTTGAAAAAAATAACGCACTATGAAATCTTGGGGTGGTACATAAGTCGAGTAAAACATGATTCAATTTTGGGAATGCAATTTTATATTTAAATCTCAAAACATGTTGTGGAAAAAAATGTGGAGAGTTTAAAAGATAAAACACTAAAATTGAACACCCTTTTCCGATGAAACCTGGTCCTTCCCGTTCAATGTCTGGGGATTCCTTCTACTGTTATGACCCTATAAAATAAAATTACTCAATTAATCATAGTGATCATTTCATTTAAGCTATAAATGAAAAGATGTAGGGGGCCACAAGCTATATTATTTCAAAGAAAATAAATTGACATCTGAATTCCTAGAAAGCAAGTAATGATAAATCTTGGTATTATCCCCTAATTCGGCCCTAAATTTTGACAAACTCTAGAGGGAAATACCGGATGTTATCCAAAGTTTGATATAGGATGATGTTTCATTGATTTGAACCACTGCATGTGGCTTTTCCCAGCTTGTGCTTCATCCTTCAGGGTTAGTAATGATCCAGGAATAGAGTACACCATATCCCCACCCCCTTAACAATGAGGTATATCCTGCATGGTGGAGGTAGGATGAAGTATGAATCATCCTCCTTCTTGGTTGCTACTTGTGAAACCTCTTATTCTCTATCCACGGGTTCCTTGAGGCATGCTACATCAAAAGAATAGTCAATGAAAAAGTCAGAGTGTAATTCTATTTCAATATTATTAAAACATGAAGTATCAAGTTCAAATTCTTCCCCCTCAAAGTAAGCAGATTTTGTGATGGATTCTATAGAGACCCAAAGCTTGACATACATGGACATTACATTACTTTTGCAGAATACTAAATACATGAAAAAAATAGACGCCCAAAGACCGTATTAGTTTAGTGTCTTTGGAAACTAGGAACGAAATCTTCTAATCATGGTGAAAGATCTTCAACATCTCCCATGAAGATCTTCCCCTTTTTGGTATTCTTACCTAAAACCTTTCTTTATATCCTGTGGAAAAGAAAACATATAAAGGGTGATCTCAAATGCTCAGTAAGGGTAAACATAGAAAACATAAAACAATCCATAAACATTTGAATGCAAAAACATGAACATAAAATCTGAAAATCAAAATCCTGAGAAAAGACATAATTCATGGAAGTACGTAAGGCATATATCATGATGGAACATCAATCATGATAAAATAGCATGGGAATAAATCATGTAATTGTGGCAACCATTCAGCACTTGTTATGATTTCCATAGTAGCCAAGGCATTGCTACCAAAACCATCTTATTGGACAAAGTCCCTTTTTGAATCGAGTTCCCTCTCCATTCCAGTCCTGTATCACTGAGCCGGATAAACTTACCATTCCAGCCATGTCTATCTCAGGAGATATAAATCTTTACCCAATGCATTGGAGGGAGATATAGGTCTCACCCATCTCATAATAAAATCACTCTTACTTGTTCCACAAAATATATTTAAAACATTAATCAAAACCCAATGAATAAAATGGGTTTCATAAACATCATCCCATAATCAAAAAATCCAAATAAAACAAATGGATATTTCATCATAAGAAAAGTGAAACCATATAAATCATAGAGACATTATAATATTGCGCGTTTTTGGACCATAAGTTGCGCGTTTTTGGACCATTAAATGGTGGATTCACACATCAACCCCATCATAAAAGTTGTTCATAAATTTGTTGTCTGTTCATACTCCAAAGTTCAGCTCATTTAGCCACTAGGTTAAAGTGTTATGTAATTTTCATTGAATAAGACTTTTTTATGGCCAAAATTTCTCAGAATCTCCCTTCAAATGTGTAACAATCAATGGAAACCTTAATGACTTCAAAACTCCCCCAAATTTGTTGTACAGCCGCACCTTAGTGTCCTCGTGGTATCCCCCAAATTTTTCATAGATGATACTATCATATTCTATATAATCAAAACAACAAAGAGTGATTTAGAATTCAGATTCAATAAAAGTAGAAGGGATAGAGTTAATGAATAGTTCAACTCCCTCAGTCAGTTCAGCTTCATTCTCTCCCTCAATGGTAAGTGACTCATGGAGTAGACTCTCTGAGGATGGAGGCAAGTAGTCGGGCTCCTCCATCTTGACTTCAAATTCCACATCATGGGTGGTTTCTTCCTTCAGTGGTGATAAATCTTCTTCTTTTTAATATGTGTGGAGGTCATTTAGTTCCTCAAATTTAATCCAGAAATCAACCAAATTTTTTGATCTCCCACTTGTAGCTCACTAGGTAGATCTTCCTCCCTTTACATTTAAGGTTCTTCAATTTCAAATATAAGTGGTGCAATTTCTTCCACCACTTTCTCAGGTTCTTCCTTCATCTTAGGATTGGGTTACTCCATTAATGCACGAACATAATCAAAAGCTCTATCATCCTTTCTGGTTAATTGTTCAATGATTTCTCGAAGTTCATGCACCTAAGCTCTTCTAAAATATTCATCTTCTTCTTGTTGTTGTTACTCCACCTGTGAGTAATTTTTCCATGGATAATATTCTGAACATGAATACATCATGGAAGTCTTTTTTTTAGTTTTTTAAATGAAATGAAATGTAACTAAGATGTGAAAATAGAAAAAGTAAATAAAATAATGATTGTCTCCTTGGAAACAACGTCAGTTTTGACGCATGCCTGTCACGGGGCGTGGACAAAAATAATTATATTTTTCCTAGTGAAACATAGTGGCTGACCAGGGTAATCTATCTTGAAGATCCTTCTCTATGTAGTTCACTTACTTTATCTAATTCACCTATAATATCTATTTTTTTGGTTTTATTTATTAAATGAAAGTTATGAAAATATTTTTGGGTTTTTTATTACTTAAAATAATGACATGTGAATCAAGAATTCTAAATTTATACTAAGATACAAGTCTAAAAAGAATGAATAAATAAGAAATAACTTGGTTTTGGGGGTTGGTTAAATGTTCAATCATTATGATTCATTATATGTTTTATTTTAGTATGATAATCCAAACATGAAATATCATGTTTGAACTACTATTCTTTAATTATAAATTTTGAAATATCATTTAATGTTTTAGCACTCTCAATTCCAAACCTCCTTTAATCCAAGTTGGTGACACTCTATTGTCTAGAATGGGTCATCTTCTAGGACCCAGTTCAATAGAATCCATTTCATACATTGATTAGCTCAAATCAAATGTGTGAAGAACAAACCAATGGAGTTAGGAAAAATTGATTAAATAAAATAATAGGGATAGGTTGAGTTACATTTCATTGGAGGCAGTCACAACATCGGAGATATTAGCCTTACCTGTGCATGTTACTCAAATCTATCTACAAACATAAAATTAAACATTAATGAAAAATCATGATCACCTTCACCTCCCCCCAGGCCAAGTCTCAGGGTCAGCCTCTCATTTCTGAGAGTAATATATTACTCAGCAGAGTGGGTGGAAGAGAAGAGAGAGAGGGAAAGAAATGAAGAAAAGTGTATGGAGAAACACAAAGGCATGGATTAATAAAACTAAAATTTGAATTTAAATTGAAAAATAATACAATAATAAAATTCAAATAAAATATAAAGAATAAATTTGGTGGGAAAGAGGAGAAGAAGTGTCCCATTCCCTAGTGGGATCCCTCCTTAGCTATGGGTGACGAGCTGATGATTTGGGAAGAAGGCAAGGGCCTCCTTTTATAGGAAGAATTCATTCCTATAAAAGTATTCACATTGTTGGCCAATTAAATGTTATATTAATGTGTAGAACCCTTAATTAAAGTTATTAGAAAATGTGGTTTCCATTAAACCTCAAATTTTATGCTCATTTATCCACAAGGATTAATGAGTTATGGAATTTTCATTGAATAAGACTTTTTATGGCCAAAATTTCTAGGAAGCTGTCTTCAAATTTATAATGATCAATGGAAACCTTAATGAATTAATAATCCCCCCAAACTTGTTTTAAAGTTTTTACTATGTGTCCTAGTGCTATTCTAGGTGGAATCACCTAAATATGAGGTGAGGAGACTAATTTTTTCATCCATTATAGTGGTGGGGTCCATTCTATTTTCCTAGAAAAATTTCCAACTTCAATGAGTTTTTTGGACTAATAGATCTTTGAATAAACTCTATGTACTTAAGATAAAGTTTAATGAAATAAAATCATGATTTTAAGAAAAAGAATCCCAAATTTTAGAATTATATGTTTTTAAAAATGACAAAAATACCTTTTTAGTAAAAATTTTCCAAAAATCCAAAATTATGCACTTTTCTCAATTTTGCTCATAATCGTTCTAAAATTCAAATTACCCATTATTTTAATAAAACATTTAAATACAAGGGTTTTATCATTGAATAAAATTAAATATCCTCATTATTTGATCAAAAATATGCACATAAATTTGCTCTCTCAAGTACCCCCACACATAAACCATGCTTGTCCTCAAGTATAAAATCTCAACATAGAAATTATAGGACACCAATGTTACCAATATTCAAATTCGAATTCAATTAAATCAAATAATTTTCAATGTGAAATCAAACTTTTGAAAATTTAAAAAAAATATCAATTTAATTTCCCATTTTTCAAAGAAACAAATAATTCACATATTTTACTTTTACCATTTGAAAATTGATGGAACTTCCCCTTTCATTCATTAATGATCCATGATTCATTATTATTAAACATGCCAAGTCATGATTTACCTCACTTTTGATTATTTTCTCTCATTACTCATTATACAATTTAAGTAGAGTTTTTCTCATATCATGATAACATGCTCCTTATCCATAGGCTTGTAAATAAACTACTTTCTCCACTTTGTAAAGAAAAAATGAACATAAAATCTCGAAGACTTGAAATTAAGGTTCTATTGACTCTAAGGTTTATGTTTGGTAGGATTTGATTCTATAAAAATTAATGCTCAAGGAGGAGGCTAATATATTAAGTACTATAAATAATATCAAAAGAAAAAATATAATGAAATTATCCTCTTCATAGTAGCAACACCCACTTCCCAAAACTCAAAGAAAATGTTATGATCATGTAAGCATAATGAATGATTTGTTAAACCACTTGATTTTTTTTAATTTTATACTTTATTTTCTTTTTTTGAATGTTATGATCATATCAGAACTCACATCAATCACCTAACCATATACGCTCATAAGATCGTCGGTCTAGAAAATGGTGATTTTGGGTTCTCCCAAATCATAACCCATTTGTTTTTCTTTTTGTTGATTCTTTTTGTCATTTTTTCATTTTTTTTACAATAGGGGAAGAAATAGAGTATAATTAGTGATTCCACAACCTTTTAAAATTACGAAAATAAAACCCCTACACTTCTTCCTTACAATGTATATCATCCCTTCCACCATGATTCTCTTTACCCGCACACTTCAACTTTAAAATATCATGAAAATACTCAGAGGAGGGTAGGAGTGGATAAAAATGGCTGGAAACATGACTCATTCCTATAAAGGTCATTCATGTTCTCTATGTGCTAAAATGAGGATTGATGTAAAGGTAGACTTTTATGGAAAATTAACTTCTCAAAGGATGCCTCAATCATTTTAAATGTGTTTTTTCTTAGTCATAGATTTGACAAGTTTCAATACATGTTATGATTGGTTACATGTCCCAAGATTACTCAAGAAATATTATCAAGAATAAATAGGATGTACTTGGTCTAGAAATATTCACAGGAATGGGAAATATAACATTAGATAATCAATCATGGCATGAATAATAAATAAATT
The DNA here is from genome assembly GCA_963277665.1 of Viscum album. NCBI lineage: Eukaryota > Viridiplantae > Streptophyta > Magnoliopsida > Santalales > Viscaceae > Viscum > Viscum album. The sequence goes on from OY728148.1 coordinate 945,127,094, forward strand.
CACTTGAACTTCAGAAATTCAAAGCATGAAGGATGGTAGGGAAATTTCATTTAAATGAATCAATTAATTCCTTCAAATCATGAGTCATTACTTCAATATCCACGCTTCGTTTTAAAAATTCAATTATTAATTTCAATCATTTAATCATATCAACATTGAAATCTAAAACATGGCATCACAGGATTCCTATGAAACTGATGTCTCCTAGATAAGTCGATTAAAACATGAATTCATGTTTGGGAATGCAATTTTGTCTTTAAATCTCAAAAGATGTTGTGGTAAAAAATGTGGAGAGTTTAAAAGATAAAACACTAAATTTGAACACCCTTTTCCAATGAAACTTGGTCCTTACTGTTCATTGTCTGGGGCTTCCATCTATCGTTATGATCCTACAAAATAAAATTACTCAATTAATCAAAATGATCATTTCATTTAAGCTAAAAATGAAATGATGGAGGGGGCCACATGCTAAATTATCTCAAAGAAAATAAATTGACATCTGAATTCCTAGAAAGCAAGTAAAGATAAATCTTGGAATTATCCCCTATGTCGGCCCTGAATTTTGACTACCTCTAGAGGAAAATACCGGCTGTTATCCCAAGTCTGATGGAGGGTGAAGCTTCTTTGATTTGAACCACTACATGTGGCTTTTCCTAGCTTGTGCTTCATCCTTCTGGGTTAGTAATTATCCAGGGATAGAGTACACCATATCCCCACCCCCTTAACAACGAGGTATATCATGCATGGTGGGGGTATGAAGAAGTATGAATCATCCTCCTTCTTGGATGCTACTTGTGAAACCTCTTATTCTCTGTCCATTGGTTCCTCGAGGCATGCTTCATCAAAAGAATTTTCAATGGGAAAGTCAGAGTGTAATTCTATTTGAATAATATCAAAACATGAAGTATCAAGATGAAATTCTTCCCCATCAATGTAAGTAGATTTTATCATGGTTTACTTAGGGAAATCCACTAGTATCTCTTCATACACTTCCTTCAAAAAATATTCAACATATCATGGGAGATCCATATGTTCCTCAACATGTGCACATCTAGGTTCTTTTTCATCCTCCAAGGCATAGTTGATATTTTCTGATTCTGTATAATCAAAACCACAAGGAGTGATGTAGAATTCAGATTCAATAAAATTAGAAGGGATAGAGTCAATTAATGGTTTAACTCCCTGAGTTGGTTCAGCTTCAATCTTTTCCTTAGTGGTATGTGCCTCTTGGTGTAGACTCTCTGAGGATGGAGGCAGGTAGATGGGCTCCACCATCTTGACTTCAAATTCCACCATTTGGGTGGTTTCTTCCTTTTGTGGTGTTGAATCCTCTTCTTTTTATTGTATGTGGAGGTCATGTTGTTCCTCACATTTAATCAATAATTAATCCAAACTTTTTTGATCTCCAACTTGTAGCTCAATAGGTACGTATTCCTCCCTTGCCTCCTTAGGTTCTTCAATTTCAAATATAATTGGTGAAATTTCTTACACCACTTTCTCTTGTTCTTTCTCCAACTTAGGTTTGGGTTGGTCCATTAATGCACAAACATAATCAAAATCTCTATCAGCCTTTCTGATTAGTAGTTCAATGCATTTTCTATGTTCATGCACCTGAGCTCTTCTAAAACATTCATCTTTTTGTTGTTGTTGTGGTTGCACCTGTGAGTAATTTTTTCATGCATAATATTCTGATTTTGAATACATAATGGAAGTATTTTTTGTTTTTTAAATGAAATGATATCTAAATAAGATGTGAAAAAAGAAAAAGAAAATGAACTAATGATTGTCTCCCCGAAAACAACTTTAGTTTGGACGCACGCCTATCGTGTGGTGTGGACAAAAATAATTATATTTTTCCTAGTACAGCACAGTGGCAGACCATGGTCATCTCTCTTGAGGATCCTTCACAAGGTAGTTCACTTTCATTATCTAATTCACCTATTCTAAATCTGTTTGTGGTTTTGTTTATTAGATGATAGTGATTAAAATCTTTTTGGTGTTATTATTATTAAAAATAATGACATGTGAAGCAAGAATTATAAATTTATACTATGATTCAAGTCTAGATAAAATAAGTCACTACTTGAATTTTACACTTTACCCACAGTTTTAAACCATTGGTAAAGGCCTGGAAACCATTGGTATATAGTATATCAACTATTCCCTCAACCGTGACCATGTAAGGCGTGACAATAGGCCTATACCAACGGTTCTTTGAAAACCATTGGTATAGGTGTCAAAATAGAAGGTATACCAACAGTTTGCTATAAAGTGTTGGTATATGTGTGTTAATGTATAACATAAACCAAAGGGTTTTAAACCGTTGGTATATGTCTGTTAAACTTATACCAATGGTTATAAACCGTTGGTATAGAGGGGATATAGAAATCCATAAGGCTATACCAACAGTTTTGTTATAATCGTTGGTATAAACCAATACCAATTGTATAACAAACCGTTGGTATAATTATATTATAGTATCTATACCAATGGATTTAAAACCGTTGGTATACAATTGCTCAACACCACAACAGCAGGCCCCTCTCCCCTCTCCAGACCTGCAACAACACAACAAGCCCTCTCCAGACCTGCAACAACACCAATAAAAAAATCCCCATCCAAAGTATTCCAAATTTTGAATTCATTCCAGAATTTAGAAATTTAGAAATTTAGAAATTCAAATTCAATAAAACCCATAAGAGAAAAATACTATATGTTATAGGAAATGAAATAACACCCATAAGAGTATTCGAAATTTAGAATCCATTCCTCACTCAAACCCCAACACCAACACACATAAGAGTATTCAAAATTTAGAATTCATTCCTCAATCAAACCACAACACCAATACACACAAGAAAAAAAACCTACATGTTATAGGAGGAACATGGGATGTTTAGTCAAGGTCTTGGGTTGATTATCTTAAAACCAACAAAATAACTTTGGTAGATTGGAAAGGATCATGACACCCATAAGATAGACAATGGTAGTGGTTATGTGCTTAGACCTAGGATGAGTTATAAGAAGCACATTGGATTTTTATATTCATCTAATGATTATTTATCCATGTATAAATGGTTCCTAATGTGTTAGTGGGAAACATTGGGCAATATCGACATATGAGATGGGTTACCGGAATAGCCTACATTTTTTTCATAGACATTTCAATTAGAATAAGGGGGTATGTGGATAATTTTAATTTTCTCTCCTTGTTGTAATGTGAGATGAATCCCCATCTTGGGTAGTGGGTATAAATATTCAATTAATTCTTTGGTATTGGGTTCCCAAAGGGACATTGGTTTGTCACAAAGCCCATTATTTGAGGATGGGATTGAGGTGATCCGTGGGGCTATGGTGTCACCATATGTATTCCTCATCATTTGGGTATTTTTATGAGACTTTGAAACTTATTTTTCAAGAATCTATGTGTAGCATTGTTGACCAATTTGTTATATGGTAGTCTTGAGTTTTCATAGGTTTCATATTAAATCACTATATTATATTTATTTCTTGTAGGTTATTATATAGAATGAAGGACCCGTGATTGAGAATTAGAACATGAGTGTTGGTGCATGTTCATGATGGGATGTCGAGACTCATTCCTAATATAATTCATTTTTTCTATAAAAATTATGACCCATTGTGTTTCAATCTATGCCTTGGGAATATTTTTTTCTTATAACGTATGACAAATAGACCATGTTTTATTTTTTATCCCTTAATTTCCAGAATATATGTGTAGCCTTGTGAAGATTTTCCGTATGTCAGTTGTTGTTTTTACTTAAAATGTTGTCCATTTCAAACAATAGTGACAGACATTGAGTGATACCAGTCACACCATGCCTCGAATTGAGGTGGGATTGACTTGTACCTGTCACAAATGATCCATGGATAGTTGGGTGAGGGGGGGGGGGGCTATTCGTGGGGGGGTGTGTATGTTGGGGGGGGTTTCCGGGGTGGGGGCTGTCTGAGGGGTGCAGGGGCCTATCCGGGGGTGAGGGGGGCTATCCGAAGTGTGATTTCGGCCACCATGGTCACACTACCCCTCCGATTGACATGTTGTCTAGCTGACCATTTCATAATTAATCCACTCTTTGTTGTCGTCCGATTTTAGGGTATTCTGTGGATGTTTGGCCAGTTTCGTCCACCCCACACACGTTTTTCAAGCGCGCCAAACACCTAAAAACATATATTCTTCTGTTCCACACAAACTACGCATCTGAATGACATGTCGTCTTTTATTACACCTGATGAATAATAATTAGGGTGTTTTCGTGTGATTTCATGTCATTCCAATGTTGTTCGGTATGTATTTGACCGTAAAACACATATTTTGGCCATTTGCAACACATAGAATGTGTTTTTGGCCACCGTGGACACACAACACCTACGATTGACATGCTGTATAGCCGACCATTTCACTGTTCAACCACCCTTTGTTATCATCCGATTTCATGGAATTCCAAGGTCATTTAGACGATTTTAACTACCCCGCACACGCTTTTCAAGCGCGCTATACACCTAGAAAACACATATTTAGATGTGTCGTGCAAACCGTGCATCTGAATGACGTGTTGTCTCCTCATACACCTCAAAAATAATCATTAGGGCGTTTTTGTGTGATTTCATGTCATTACGATGTCGTTCGGTATGCAATTGACCATTAAACACGTGTTTTGGCCATTTACGACACACGAAGTATGTTTTCAGCCACCACGGTCACATGGCACCTTCGATTGATGTAACGTCTAGCCGACCATTTTACAATTCACCCAACCATTGTCATCGTCTGATTTCATGGAATTCCGAGGTCGTTCGGCTGGTTTTGACCACCCTACGCACGCTTTTCAACCGCGTCAACACCTTAAAAACACATATTCTGTTGTGCTACGCAAACCGTAGGTCTAAATGATGTTCCATCTTTTCTTAAACCTCAAGAATAATAATTAGGGTGTTTTGTGTGATTTCAATCCATTCTAATATCGTTTGGTATGTATTTGACCGTAAAAAACATGTTTTGGTCATTTACGACACGCAAATTGTGTTTTCAGCCACCGCGGTCACACGACACCTCCGATTGATGTTTCTTCTAGCCGAACATTTCACAATTCACCCACCCTTTGTTGTCATCCGATTTCATGGAATTCTGAAGTCATTCGGTCAGTTTTAGCCACCCCATACATGTTTTTCAAGCGCTCCAAACACCTAAAAAACACAAATTCAGTCGTGTCTCACAAAATGCACGTCCGAATGACGTTTTGTCTCCTCATACACCTCACAAATAATAATTAGGATGTTTTCATGTGATTTCAAGTCATTTCAATGTCATTCGGCATGTATTTGACCATTAAACGCATGATTTGGCCATTTATGACACGTGGAGTGCGTTTTTGGCCACCGCAATCACACGACACCTCCGATTGACATGCCATTTGGTGGAAAATTTCAAAATTCACCCACCCTTTGTTGTCGTCTGATTTCATGACATTTTGAGATTGTTCAGCCAGTTTTGACCACCCCACGCACCCTTTTCAAGGGTGCCAAACACCTAAAAACACATATTAAGCCCTTATGTGCAAACCGCATGTCCGAATGATGCTTGGTATCCTCATAAACCTGAAGAATAATAATTAGGGTGTTTCTATATGATTTCTAGTCATTCTGATGTCATTCGGCTTGCATTTGATAGTTAAACGTATGTTTTTTTCCATTTATGACACGCAAAGTGCGTTTTTGGCTAGCACGGTCACACAACACCACTGATTAATGTTTCGTTTGGACGACCATTTCAAAATTCACCCACCCTTTGTTGTTGTCTGATTTCATGGAATTTTGAGGTCGTTCGGCCAATTTTGACCACCCCACACATGCTTTTCAAGCGCGCCAAGCACCTAAAACACAGATATTCAATCGTGCCGCACAAACCGTGCGTCCAAATGATGCGCCATCTCCTCGTACACCTCACGAATAATAATTAGAGTATTTTAGTGTGATTTGAAGTCATTCCGATTTCATTCGGCATGCATTTGACCGTTAAACACATGTTTTGGCCATTTACGACATGCAGAGTGTGTTTTCGGCCAGTGCGGTCACACGAAACCTCCAATTGATGTGATGTCTGACCGATCATTTCACAATTCAACCACCCTTTTTTTCATCTGATTTCATGGCATTCCAAGGTCATTCGTCCACTTTTGACCACCCCATGCACACTTTTCAACCGCGCCAAATACCTAAAAAACACATATTCAGCCGTGTCGTGCAAACCACGCGTACGAATGACATGTCGTCTCCTCGTAAACCTCATGAATAATAATTAGGGTGTTTTCGTGTGATTTCATGTCATTCCGATGTTGTTAGACATGCATTTGAACGTTAAACACATGTTTTGGCGATTTTCGACATGGGGAGTGCATTTTCGGCCACCGCGGTCACACGACACCTCTGATTGATGTGTCTTCTAGCCGACCATTTCAAAATTCACCCACCCATTGTCATCGTCGGATTTCATGGCATTCCGAGGTCATTCGACTCGTTTTGACCACCCCACGCACGCTTTTCAAGCGCACCAAACACCTAAAAACACATATTCAGCGGTGCCATGCAAACCGCATATCCGAATGGCATGTTTTCTCCTCGTACACCTAATGAATAATAATTAGTATTTTTTTGTGTGATTTCAAGTCATTCTGATGTCTTTAGGCATACATTTGATCGTTAAACGCATGTTTTGGCCATTTACGACACGCAGAGTGCGTTTTTCAGCCAGCGCGGTCACACGACACCACCGATTGACGTGCCATCTTTTTTAACATTTCACAATTCACCCACCATTGTTTTTCATCTTGTTGCATGGCATTTTGAGGACATTCGGCTGGTTTTTACCACCCCACGCACGCTTTTCAAGCACACCAAACACCTAAAAAACACATATTCAGTCGGACCATGAAAACTGTGCATCTGAATGACGTTATGTCTCCTCGTACACCTCAAAGATAATAATTAGGGTGTTTTTGTGTGATTTCAAGTCATTCATATGTCTTCTGGCATGCATTTGACCGTTAAATGCATGTTTTGGCCATTCACGACAAGTGGAGTACGTTTTCGGCCCTCACAATCACACGACACCTCTGGTTTAGGCAGAGATGACTTGTACTCATAAAAAATGACCAATGTATCATTTTACTAAAGTATCAACACAATCCGAATGCATTTGATCAGTTTTCCATATGTCATTTTTTGTTTTCACTTAAAATCCGGTCCATTTCAAATAAAATTGAGACACGTTGAGTGGTATCGGCCAAAATGTGCATCGGATTGATGCGGGGTTGACTCTTAAAAATACAAAATTTCCCATGTATCATTGTTCTAAAGTATCAATAGAATCGGAATACGTTTGGTCTATTTTCAGTATGTCAGTTTTTGTTTTCACTTAAAATGTTGTCCATTTCAAATAAAAGTGAGATACATTGAGTGGTACCAGCCACACCGTGCCTCGGATTGAGGTGAGATTGATTCGTACACATCACATATTTCCCATGGATCGTTTTCTTAATGTATCAACACAATCCAAATATGTTTGGTCAATTTTCTATATGCCAGTTTTTTTTACTCAAAACGGTGTCCATTTTAAACAAAAGAAAGACACTTTGAGTGATACCAGCCACACCATACCTCGGTTTGAGGAGGATTTGACTCGTACATGTCACATATGAATCATGGATTCTTTTCCGAAAGTATCAACACAACCCGAATGCGTTTGGTCGGTTTTCCATATGCCAGTTAGGCAAATCCTGAAACAAAAGTGATAATATATTATACTAAAACTATCGACATTGTGCATGACGTGCATCCCCTGGTGCATGGTTAGGAAAATATTGCACATTGATTCTAATATATATCCATATATAGTTGGAAGATACCCTGTGGGATGGACTAAAATTTTTTACTAACCGTGAGGCATAGTGTTTTTTACGCTGACTGGGGTTCCGAGCTCCGAATAATGCCCAGAAGCCCCATAAACCATTATAACATCATTAGTCTTCCATATTTGGTCAAATATAAGGAGTTATATTGAATTTAAAAATATCAATACCAGAGTGAAAAACCAGGTTAAAAAATAACGAGTTATACAGAATTCAAAATTGTAATGGATCAATCTGCCCCTAATCACCATCACCATCACCACTATCATCATCAGCCTCATCCTCACCACCATATTTTTCCCCGTCTTCATCCTCATAATCGTCCCCATGCTCATCCTCAGCCCCATCCTTGCCCTCAGCCACATCCTCTCCCTCATTCTCATCCTCATCCTCTCCCTCATCCTCTTCAGCATCCTCGTCATCACCAGGAACATCATCATCTCGTCTGCCACTAGAACTTCGGCCTGGTGCATAGGATAATGCACCCATCAGGGACATATATGTCTGACAATCCACGCTGGCCTCAGGTGGAAGTGATGAAGATAAAGATTTGATCAGTTTCATAAATTCTTTCTCTCTCATTTGAACCGGTTCTTCAAACTCTGTAACCCTTTTATCAGACTATCATGCATTCTCCTTGAGCTGTTCCAACTCAGTGGTACTAGAATGGATACCTGGAGAGGACCAATACCTTATCGAGACTATATTCATACCATGTCGGCAGCGTAATTGACTAGAGTGCTCATCTCCCAAAACCTGATATAAATGATCGTGTGGGCCTAAATTGTCAGGCACTGGGGCATCAAGGGCCTCTAAATCATCCTGTTAAAAATATTAATAGATTATTAAATTTCAAAATAGATATTAAACATTTAAATAAACAAATTAAAACTTAAAATATTTTCTTGTGTTGGTTCATTAACTGCAGTTCCATCTTTTTTGCATCTACTCGGGCAAAACAATTTTGCTCAAGGGAGACATCCTTCAATATTCAATTTTTTCATTAGTAATTACATTGAAACAGTATAAAGTGAATGTTTAATAATATATTCAAAATTCAATAAATCACATAATTTAGGTAGGAAATAATAAAAAGTGAATGTCCTAAAGAAAAGTTATAAACAACTATATCGTACTAGGTGCCTCTCATGATCTGACGTAGTAGTGCACCCCAAAGTGTGGATGTATTACTTTGAATCAATGTTGTTTTTTTTCATAATATTCCTAAATATAATTGAATATTAAATAATATAATATTAATGAAAAATATGAAAACTGTCATCTAAATACCTCAAATGGGATTAATACCTTAAATTTCGAAGTCGCCCAATGGGTAATCATTTGGAGATATTGTTCTATCGGACAGTCATCCCTGATAGGTACTGTATCCAACTATGGGCCCACTCTATCACACCATCCAATATACTGCTCATGCTTATAACCTCTTCAAAGCTCTCCAAGCTCCTTTAAACATGCTGGTCATGCACCTTCACCATAAGAGATGTTAAAACCAAGATGACACCCAATAGATTAATTCATATAAATATAATAAAATACTACATTAAATCCAATTGATTTTATACCCATATTTGTGCCCATGCATTAACCTTGACTTCGTATCGAGGATGTCACCAAGAGAGAGGTCTGACAAGAATGATGTCGGAGTATTTGGCTTGTGTTTAAAAAAAACCCCGACATTCCTGCCCAGATTAATTAATCATTTTTCATTCATCATTGTATTCAACCATCAACTGTGTCTGGAGGTTCCATACCCCACACAAGTGAGTACGCCCCTCCCCCGCATCCCACTCAAGCGATTATTCCCCCTCCTCCCCCTTATACCACCGACCTCAGTACCGGGTTCACAAGATGATTGTCTAACTCTGACACCACCCCCCACCCCTCCTACTACCGACCTCTGTACTGGGAGCAATATCAGGATACTCTTTGAATAACTATCATCTAGGTGGAAGAACATGAAAAAAAGTTTAACACAAAAGTAAACACATGATATTATAAGTTATTGAAATATATATATTTGAAATAAAATTCTCACGATATCGATGAGTGGAGGAACGACCATCTATGTCATGCGATGATTATTTTTTGTCTTCTTTTTCCACCGCATATCTTCAATGGGTGTCATTTCCTGCCATGAAAACAAATATGGAAGTAATTTGAAATAAATAACTAATGTTTACCCCAAAAAACATAATATAGAAAATCCATTCCGATAAAAAAACATAAAGAAACAGATGATTAATGGTGGTATGAAGGTATGTACTGGGAAACACACTCTGAATGATGTAGGTGTATTCATTGAATCATGTCTCAATTGATTTTGGAGAGGGGCCTTCAATAGTTATAGGTAAGGATTCGATTAGAAACACCTATAAAAAGGATATCCAGGAATTGTGACGTCCCAAACCATGATTCCACTCATTAGTGACCCAAACCTAGATAGCCACATGGCCTCAAGCACATCTACCAAAATTCCAAATGTTATTCACTAATAGTGAGCGCCTTTGCTGTGTTTGGGAGAGACTATTCCCTCATTACCTAAGTTTCAAAATTTTAATATCATCAGTTAAAAAGTGGAAGAAAGATAACAATGGGAAAATATTGGAAATGGATGAAAATAACCAAATCTGTAATACCAACTAATAACAGAATCATAAACTGATTGATGGTAATGTATGTCATGTTTCATGAAGAAAAACATAGTTACAACTATCAGGAAGTATTACTATACAAGAGGGTCAATAAATTCAAAAATTTGACATAGCATCTTGAGCTAAAACCCAATCATCTACTTCTTCGGTGGAAAGAGTTTGAGTCATGTCAATAACTCGATATCCACAATCATCAATTAAGGTGCATTGCCTCGTCATTGAATCAATCCATTGGTAAAGGGAAGATTTTTACCAATGTTTTCACACAAATGTTGGTAAAAGAGGACTTCAAGGCCCATTTATAGGCATCCTAAATAGAGGCACATTCCTCAGGCCCCATTACGTGTTACAGGCATTCCAAATCATTCACCCATTTTCAATAAATCATTCTTGGCACCTCTATGGTCATACCTTTAATTACCCAATTAGTTCCTTAAGACAATTGCACCCCATGGGTGGATAATGTCTAGGATTCTACACTAATAGGTTGTTCATGGCTTGTAAAAAGGTTTAATTTTATAAAGTAAAGACAAATACAGTTATTTTTTAATTTGTGATTAATAATAAGGAATGTAAATGATAACAAGATTACTAAATTAAACTAGTGACTTATCTAACATTTCTATGGATGTATACACATGCTAGCATGGCTAGTGAAAAGCACCCCACCATCATAAAAGTGATTATTGGCCAAGAAAGAGACATAATATACAATTTATAGTGAGAAACATATTTAATTGACCCTAAAGTTATATTATTATAGTCATCTTAGGAAGAAAATTATCACTCATGACTAACCATGCCTCTATAAACAACCTGGAGTGTATGAGTTTTCTCTCTGATCTTAACAACATCATCACACATTCTTACCATGATGTGAATCATGTGGAATATGGATGATATTAGCACAAAATTCCTATCAATATCAAGCCTTCTAAGAATTGAAAATTTATGGATGATATTAACACATAATTCATTTTGAATCAAATTTGATTCACTGTAATTGCCCAACACAAACACCCAAATCAAATAGAAAAAAAATGTCATACACACCCAAATCAAAATAGAAAACCAAAACAGTAGATGTAGAACATTAAAATTAAATTATCACTTACAAATTAGAAGTTTAGTACTATGAAATTTTGAAAATGAATCGGAACAAAGAATTTCACAGTAGGGTAAACAGAATCCCCCTTCTCCACTTCACCCAAATGAAAACATAAAACCAAAATAGTAGATGAAGTATCACTTATATAAAACAAGTGAAGAACTGATAAATCATAAAGATGGAAGGATTTCAGCTGTAGGGGAAGGAAAATCCCAATTCTCCCTCCTGTTTAGGGCTGCAGTCGCGCGGAATGGGGGAGTTCGACTGTTTGTGAATTTGGGGAAAAACATTCCCAATGGTTTGTAAAAACCGTTGGTAAAGGATGATTTAAACCCCTCTATACCAACAGTTTAAGAAAACCATTGGCATATAGTATAATTTTCCTAACGGTTTTGAAAAACTATTTGGAAAAGATGATTTAACAATCTTTTACAAACGGTTTCCTTAAACCATTGGTAAAAGTACTCTACAGGCATTGGGAAAACCTCCCTTTCTAGAAGTTAATTAATATGAAAGAATTTGGTTTTGGGGGTTGGTTAAATGTTCAATAATTATTATCCTTTATATGTATCATTTCAGTTTGATAATACAAACATTAAATCTCATGTTTTAACTACTATTCTTTATTTATAAATTGTGGAATATCATTGAATGTTTGATAACTCTCAATTCCACCTCCTCCTTTAATCCAAGTTGGTGACACACCTTTGTCTAGAATGTGTCATCTTCCAAGACCTGATTCAATCGAAGCTGTTTCATCAATTGATTAGATCAACTCCATCGTGTAAATAACTAAACCATAGAGACAAGGAAAAATAATTAAACAAAATAATAGGGATAGGTTGAGTGGCATGTCATCAGAAGCAGTCACAACATCAATGACATTCGCCTTACCCATGCATGCTACTCAAATCTATATACAAACATAAAATTAAACATTAAAGAAAATTCATGATCACCTTCACCTCCCCCAGGCCATTTCTCAAGGTCAACCTCTCATTTTCGAGAGTATTATTTTACTTGGTGGAGTGGGTGGAAGAGGATAGAGAGAGAGGTAAAGAAATTAAGAAAAGTGGATGGAGAAACACAAAGACATGGATTAAAAAAAATTAAAATTTGAATTAAAATTGAAAACTAATAAAAAAATAAAATTAAAATAAAATTAAAATAAGAAATAGGGGGAGAGGAGAAGAATCGGCCCGTGCCCTGATGGGATCCCTCCTCAATTGTGGGTGTTGAGCTGATGATTTGGGAAGGAGTCGAGGACCTCCTCTTATAGGAATAATTCTGTCTTCGGAAATTTTGCGTGTTGTCGGCCCATTAAATGGTCGATTCACACATAGACACCTTCATAAAATTTGTTCATAAATATGTTTTCCATTCACCCTCCAACCTTCATCTCATTTATCCATATTATTAAGGATTTATGGAGTTTTCATTGAATAAGTATTTTTATGGACAAAATTTCCAAGAAGATTCCTTCAAATGTATAACGATTAATAGAAACCTTAATGACTTAAAAACTCACCCAAAACTGTTTTAGAGTTGTTCTGATGTGTACTTGTGCTATCCCTAGTGTAATAACTTAAATGGTATGTAAGGAGACTGATTTGTGAAATTGTTACGGTGGTGGGGTCCACGCTGTCTGCCCAGAAAAGTTTCCAACTTCAATGATTTTTTGGACTAATAGATATTCGAATCAACTCTATTCCTGAAAAGAAATTTGAATGAAATAAAATCAAGATTCTAAAAAAATCACGAATTTGGAATTATATTTTTTACAAAATGAAAAAAATACCCTTGTGGTAAAAATCATTCAAAAATCCAAAATTATGCAATTTTATCAAATTTTCTCATAATCATTCTAAAATTAAAATTACCCATTATTTTAAAAAAAACATAGAAATACATGGCTTTTATCATTGAAAAACATTAAAAATCCTCATTATTTGATAAAAAATATGCACATAAATTTTCTTTTTCAAATACCCCCACACATAAACCATGATTTTCCCCATGTATAAAATCTCAAAATGGAAATTAGAGGCCACTAATATTACCAATATTTAAATTCCAAGTTAATAAATTCAAAAAAAAAAATCAATGTAAAATCATACATTCAAAAATCTGCTTAAAATATCAATTTAATTTCCCATTTTTCAAAGAAACAAATAAATCAAATATTTTACTTTTACCCTTTGAAAATTGATCTAACAAATCCTTTAATTCATTCAAGATACTTGATTAAATAATATTAAACCTGACAAGTCATGATTTACATCACTTTTGATTCTTTTCTCTCATCACTCATGATACAATTCAGGTAGAGATATTATCATATCACGAGAACATGCTCTTTAGCCCTAGTCTTGTAAATGAACTACTTTCTCCACTTTATAAAGACAAAATGCACATAAAATCATGAGGAATTTCAATTAAGGTTCTATTGACTCTGAGGTTTAAGGATGGTAGGATTTGATGCTTTAAAAATTAAGGCTCAAGTAGGATGCTAATCTCTTAACTACTATGCATGATATCAAAAGTAAAAATATAATGAAATTATCCCCTACAAAGTAGCAACACCTAATTCCCAAAACTCAAAGAAAAGGTTATGATCGAGTAAGCATAATGAATTATTTGTGCACCATCATGATTTTTTTTATTTTTACTTTTTATTATTTTTTTGAATGTTATGATTATATCAATTCTCACATCCATTATCTAACCAAATACAATCATAAGATCATCGGTCTAAAAAATGGTGATTTTTTTCCCAAATCAGAACCCATTTTTGTCTCTTTTTGTTGGTTGTTTTTGTCATTTTTTGTTATTTTTTTAATTGATGAGGGGAAAGAATAGTATATTGAATGATTCCACAACCTTTTACAATTACTATAATAATACCCCCACACTTCTTACTTACAATGTATATTATCCCATGCACCATGATTACCTTTAACCCCACACTTCAACTTTGAAATATCGTGAAAATACTCAAAGGAAGGTAGGAATGGATAAAAATGGATTGAAACATGACTCATTCCTATAAATTTCATTCATTGTCTCTATGGGATAAAATAAGGATTAATGTAAAGGTGGTATCTTAAGGAAAATTGGCTTTCCAAAAGATGAGTCAATCATTTTAAATGTGTTTTTTAGAGTCATAGCTTTGATAAGTTTCAATACAAGTTCTTGTTGGTTATATGTCCCAAAATCATCCAAGAAATATGCTCAATAATAAATAGGAAGTACATGGTCTATAAATCCTCTTGGGAATGGAAAATATAACATTGGACAATTACTTATGGAATGACTAATTAATCAATTCATATGAACTTCAGAAATTTAATGCATGAAGGATGGTAGAGAAATTTCATTTACATGAATCAATTAATTCCTTCAAATAATGAGTCATTACTTCAATATCCATGCTTCATTTTAAAATTTAAATTATTCAATTCAGTCATTTAATCATATCAACATTGAAATCTAAAACATGGAATCACAGGATTCCTAAGAAACTCATGTCTCTTTGATAATTCGAGTAAAACATGACTTTAAGTGTGGGAATGAAATTTTATCTTTAAAGATAAAAACATGTAGTGGACACAAATGTGGAGAGTTTAAAAGATAAAATAATAAAATTGAACACCATTTTTCCATGAAACTTGGTCCTTCCCCATTACTATTTAGGGCTTCCTTCTACCGTCATGATCCTACAAAATAAAAATACTCAATTAATCACAATGATCATTTCATTTAATCTCAAAATAAAAGAGGGAGGGGAACACATGCTAAATTATTTCAATGAAAATAAATTGAAATATAAATTCCTAGAAAGCAAGTAAAGATAGATCTTGGTATTATCCCCCAAGTGGGCTGTGAATTTTGACTTCCTCTAGAGGGTAGTAATTTCTGTTATCCAAATTTTGATGGAGGATAAAGATTCATTGATTTAACCGACCACATGTGTCTTTTCCCAACTTTTTCGTCATCCTTCTCGGAAATATTACACTATATCACCCCTTTACAATGATTTATAACTTTAAAGGTGGTGGTAGGATGAAGTATGAATCATCCTCCTCCTTTTCTGATACTTGTGCAACCTCTTCTTATCTGTCCATTAGTTACTTGAGGTATGATTCATCAAAATAATTTTCAATGGGAATGTCAGAGTGTAATTAAATATGAAAAATATTAAAACATGAAGAATCAAGATCAAATTATTCACCATCAAATCATCTTTTTTCATGGTTTCCTTATGTAAATATACTATCATATCTTCATGAACTTTCATAAAAAAATATTCAATGTATCTAGGGAGCTCCATATGTTCCTTAGCATGTGCTCATCGAGGTTATTCTTCTTTCTCCAAGTTAGAGTTGAGGTTGTCTAATTTTGTATAATCAAAACCACATGGAGTTATATAGAAGTCATATTCAATAAAATTAGAAAGGATAGATTCAATGAATGGTTCAACTCCCTGAGTCGGTTCAGCTTCAATCTCTGCCTTAGTGGTAAGTTTCTCATGGAGTATACTCTCTGGGGATAAAGGTAGGTAGTCTGGCTCCTCCATCTTGACTTCAAATTCCACCATTTGGGTGGTTTCTTCCTTCAGTGGTGCTGAATCTAATTCTTTGTATTGTATGGGGAAGTTAGGTAGTTCCTCATATTTAATCAAAAATTCATCCATTCTTTGTTGATCTCCCACTTGTAGCTCAGCAGATACGTCTTCCTCCATTGCTTCCTCAGGTTCATCAATTTCAAATATAAGTGGTGAAATTTATTCCACCACTTTCTCATGTTATTCATTTGGATTAGGGTTGGGTTTCTCTATTTCTGAATGAACATAATCAAAATATATATTAGCCATTCTAGTTAGTTGTTCAATGATTTCTCTAAGTTAATGCATCTGATCTCTTCTAAAATATTCATCTTCTTCTTGTTTTTATTGCTACACATGTGAGTAATTTTTCCATGCATAATATTCAGAATTTGAATACATCATGGAAGTCATTTTTTAGTTTTTTTAAATAAAATGATATAGAAAAAATATGTGAAAATAGAAAAGGTAAATGAACTAATGATTGGATCCCCAGAAATAGTATCAGTTTTGACGCACGTCTGTTCTGGGGTGTGGACAAAAATAATTATATTTTTCCTAATACAGAACAGTGGCTTTCCAGGGTCATCTCTCTTGAATATCATTCTCAAAGTAGTACACTTAATTTATTTAATTCGCTTATTCTATCTCTATTTGTGGGTTTGTTTATTAGATGAAAGTGATTAAAATATTTTTGGCTTTTTTACTATTTAAAATAATTTTAAGTGAAGCAAGAATTCTAAATTTATACTATGATTCAAGTATATATAGAATGAATTAATAAGAAAGAACTTGGTTTTTGTGGTTGGTTAAATATTCAATCATTATTCTCCTTTATATTTTTTATTTCAGTTCGATAATCCAAACACGAAATCTCATTTTTGAACTACTATTCTTTATTTATAAATTGTGGAATATCATTGAATGTTTGAGCACTCTCAATTCCACCTCCTCCTTTAATCCAAGTTGGTGACACACCTTTGTCTAGAATGTGTCATCTTCCAGGACCCAGTTCAATTGATGTTGTTTCATCCATTGATTATCTCATCTCCAATGTGTGAAGAACTCACCAATTGAGAGTGAGAAAATTATTAAATAAAATAATATGGATAGGTTGAGTTGAATGTTATCGTTGGTGGTCACAATATCAGGGACATTCGACTTACCTGTGCATGCTACTCAAATATATCTACAAAAATAAAATTAAATATTAAAGAAAATTCATGATCACATTCACCTCCCCTTTGGCCAAGTATTGGGGTTATCCTCTCATTTCTGAGAGTAATAGATTACTTGGTGGAGTGGGTGGAAGAGAAGAGAGAGATAGGGAATGAAATGAAGAAAAGTGGATGGAGAAACACAAAGGCATGGATTGATAAAAATAAAATATAAATTACAATTAAAAAATAATACCAAAATAAATTTAAAATAAAATAAAATGATTAAATGGGGTTGGAATTGAGGTGTAGCATCATCCCATTCCCCATTGAAAACCCTCTTTGGTTGTTGGTCTCGAGCTGATGATTTGGGAAGGAGGCGAGAGCCTCCTTTTAAAGGCAGAATTTTATCCTCTAAAGGATTGTGCATTTTTGGCAAAATAAATGGTAGATTAACACATGGAATCCTTTATAAAAGATGTTCCTAAATGTGTTTTCCGTTCAACATCCACATTTCATCTCATTTAGAGATTGTATTATGGATATATGTAATTTTAATTGAATGAGACTTCTTATGACCGGAATTTCCAGGAAGCTTCCTTCAAATGTATAACGATCAATAGAAACCTTAATGACTTAAAAAATCCCACAAAATTGTTTTAGAGTTAGTACTATTTGTCCTAGTGATATCCCAGGTAGAATAACCTATATTAGAGGCGAGGAGACTGATTTGTGCATCCGTTACTGTGGTGAGGTCTACGTTGTCTGCCTGGAAAAGTTTCCAAATTCAATGAATTTTTTGGACTAATAGATCATCGAATCAGATCTAGGTCATAAAGATAAATTTGAAGAAAATAAAATCAGTATTATGAAAAAAATTAATCATTAAATTCTGATTTATATTTTTTAATAAATGACAAAAATACCCTTTTGGTAAAAATCTGTCAAAAATCCAAAATTATGCACTTTTCTCAATTTTGCTCATAATCATTCTAAAAATAAAATTAACCATTATTTTAATAAAACGTTGAAATACATGGGTTTAATCATTACAAAAAATTAAAAATTCCTCATTATTTGATAACAAATATGCACAAGATGTTTTTTTGTCAGAGATATCCTGCCTCCTTGTCTTGTGTTATCATAATATGTCATGCCTAAATTGATTAAATGCTTAAATGGAACTTGCTTAATGAGTGGGTATACTTGTTAGTTGTTTTTAGATTTCTTAAATTGTTTTTTGGTAATTATTATTAATGGGTGGGTTTATCCATGTAATGTGTTAAATGGAAATTGGTGATAATTGGGTGGGTATAAACATGTGACATGATTAAATTGAAGTAGAGTGCATGAGTTGATATAATCATGAGATGTAATGTCTTAAATGAGTAGGTATGCTTGTTGATTGGTTTTGAGTGTAATTGTTTATATTAGTGGGTAGACTCATATGGATAATAATTGTTAAATTTATGGAATGGTTGATGATTTACATAGATTCTAAGGAAGGATCTCCATGGATTAGGAACGCAGTAGTGGCCACCTTGGTTGAGTATTCACTTTGGGTCTTGATTCTATGGGATGTCTCGGGCTTTGTTTTACATTAGATCCGGCTTGATTGGACTCACGCAGTACATGATGGTACACATTCTCCAAGGACTCAAACCAATACATATACTGAGTTTCTATTGAGATGATATTAGGACTTGATGATGATGCCTTGGTCTTAAATACATTGGATTCAGCCCTTCATGGTCTACACTTCATCACATGGCACGATCGTGGGATATATGACTGTGGTTGTATGACATGGTCGTGGGTTTTTGATATGGTGTTCTTTAAAGAGTAAGGTTGTGTGGATAGGATATGGATTGTTTTACGACAAGGCTCTGTTATTTGTTTATATTTCCTATAGGTTCTTTTTTAGGAGCTTCCACTTATTGCAGGTATCCACAAGAGGTTGTTTGGTATAACTTGTTTGCATTGGTTATATGTCTTGGGCTTTCACACATACATTATTTCTTACTTGTACTTGTTTTGCATATTTCATAGCGTAGCTTAGAATTGTATAGATCTTTGGGTGGAAACCTACTAGGATGATTATCTCACACCTTGTTTGGGACTCCTTGGGGACCCAATAAAATTATATGGTTTCAGGTGATAGTAGGGGCAAGCTCCCTAACACTAGATGTTGATCATTACTTTAGAGAATGGGAGCATGAGACCCAGCTAAGGCTTGTGATGCTACTATGACACTTTTTTATCTTTTTGGATTTTGGATACTTGTATTTACTTTATTTCCATGTATATTTTTTGGTTGTTTTCTAGATACATGTATCATCTGAATCATGGTATATGAGACACTTATGGATTGTTATATATTCCTGTCTTGCTTATCTATTTTACCTATTGTCCACTTATTGTATTTACTTTTTCTATTGAATTTGATTGACTTCCACTATGATATACTCTGGTAATGAGGGAATAGTCTCCCCAATAACTAAACTAGGACCTCACCACTAGTCAGAAGCATCTGGCATTTGAGGAGTGCGCTTGAGGCCATGTAGCCAACCGGGCTTGGGGCACTATTGAGTGGCATCTGAGTTCAAGACTTTACAAAGTGGTATCAGAGACAATTTCTTTTCAGGTTTGATTTACTGTTTGGAGACAATAGACATGGATATGATGGAAAATGGAATTTGTTAATGAGCTATGCTCGAGTGTAGCTCACCCATGTACAAGAAAAATCCAAATTACCCTAAATGAAATTTCTATTTTATGGTTTTGACTATTAGAGTTGATTTTATTTCACCATTAGGTTAAACACATGATTTATGCTGATACTATTGATGCAATTGTGGGTTCTATTTTTTTTTCAACCCGGTGAGATGAGGGTATTCCATCTCATGCATCATATAGTCACTTGTTAGAAATCACATATCATGAATTATATCATGCAATTTAAGATGAATTATTTGACGCATGCTATTGTGATCTTTTCTCTAATAGTTTTTCATAATTTTGTGATAGACTTTGTGCAGAGGATAGAGAAGTGACATCATCTTTCAATTCATAAGGTGTATGGGCCCTTATGAAATAGAAAATGAAGTGCATTTTAAATTAAAATTTTAAAGTGAATTTGATGTTTATGGATTATATGGTCATAAAATTTTGGTTCATGGGGTGTTATGCATCCTCAAGGATCGAAACATGGTGGACCATTGGTTAAATCATGTCAAATAATGACTGTTAATTGAAAATAAATGGAAAATAGAGACTTAACCTACACCCGGATTTTGACTGGGTGAGAATTAGTGTTTCTAGTAGTTTTGTGGTTGTTCTTTATACAATTACGGATTTAGGATTAGTTTGTGTGTTGTGACTAGTTTTGAGGAGGGTTTTGACCTATCCTGTGCTTTTGAGATGCGACTTTGATATCATTCCTTTCTGAGGTGTGTGTTTGGCATTATAGAGGCATGTCACCATGAAGACCTCCAATGGTATGCCAAGAGGGTGGCGATGACCATGATTCAAATGTGGTGGGCCATGAGATACTAGTGGATCCTCTTTTAGTGGTTTTTATAGTACAATAGACTATTTCAGACATAGGTGTTGAGGCATAGTTCCACGAAAGCTTATTTTTCTATAAGCAGACTTTTCAAGGAGTACAGTAGCCTACCATGACTATGGTCGAGCTGACATTGGTGTTCTAGCAGCAACATCCTATCACGTTTTTGGGGGATGATGGTCCAAAAGCATCTGAGTTATGGCTTGAGACCCCACAAGATATCTTTGAGCTTCTGAAGACACCACTTGAGTGGAGGGTCAAGCTCACCCCTTGTATGATACATGGAGTAGTAAAGTATTGGTGGGATGTTCTGAACCAGGCTGAAAGGCTACGATATATGGGTTGGACTAATTTCCAGACCTACTTCAGTGACTAATTTTACCCCAAGACACAATGGACAAAGTGATCTAGTGATTTCATGCGTCTAGAGAAGGGCACCATGATAGTTATAGAGAACTCAACATACTTTACAGAGTTGCATAGTTTTGCACTGATGTACCTTACTGATGAGCTTTCAAGATTGAGATGCTTTGAGGAATTCCTAAGACATACTCTCAAATCCTAGGTCAACATGTTCTGGTTGAAATCTATCAATAAGATTGTGAATCAGGAACTGATTATAGATTGGAGCCTGAGGGTATTTGAGGATATAGAATAGGGAAATTTTTCTTCTCAACCTAGTTGTTCTACATCTTTAGGAAAGAAGCACCATTTTGATGCTTCCCATGAGATGATCATCAGTTAGTCTATGAGTTCTAGTAGTTCGGTGTTTTGTCACTAGTGTTGCAAGATAGGACACAAGAAGAATCAGCGTGACTGCGACCCAGTCGAGTGCCGAGCTTATAGAGGGATGGGCCACATGCAATGGTTTTGCAGTACCTTCCCTCCAGTTGTGAGTTGTAGGGGGTCAGCTTCGATGTCAGGTTCAGGAGTAGGTTTCTAAGATATGTGTCAATCAGGGAGTTAGAGAAATACAGGCCTATCGGGCTACAGAAATAGTGGTTTTGCTGAGGTAGCCATACACCAATTACTGTTATACATCGAAGGCGACCTACTCTGAGCAGTGAGGTTGTTTCACAGGGTTGTGGTATAGGTCAGTTATATTTTGCACAACCTACCCCTGAGGAGTAAGGTTTCATACTATCTACAGTGAGAGGAATGATCTTAGTAGCCTATACTATTGTATCATCTCTTTTTGATACATGTGTATCTAATAGTTTCATATATGCACCTATAGTGAAAATCCTTGGGCTTGTTGTGTGGTATTTTAAAAGAATTTTAATGCTAGAAATACTATTGGGAATCAGAATGGATGATGTGCTCTAGTGCAGGGAGTACCCCCTTGAGGTTGGTGGGTGTCACTTCATTTGAGATATTTATGTCTTTGAGATGATAGGGTTTGACGTTATTCTTGGTATGTACTGTTTAGTATATTATCGATCTTACATTGTCTACTATCACCTAAGGGTAACTTTCACATCACCAGAGGATGAAGTGTTTACTCACAATGGTGAATGGGGTGTCCAGGCGAGTTGAGATGGACTATATTATCATGAGTTGGGTAGAATGACATCCTAGATTTCTATTTTGTATTTTGGATGATCAGGTAGTGAGTCCGGTAGACTTTCCTATAATAGTGGATCGTTTCAGGGACATGTTCCGAGATGAATTTTCTAGTTTACCTCTCGAGAGATAGGTTGAGTTCTCAATTGAACTAGTGTTATGAGCTTCACCAGTATCCATTTCTACTTACAAGGTGGATACGATCACTACTAGAAATATGGGCATTTGAGCCATGTTACCTATAGTGACCGCCAATGGCGGTCGCTATGTCTCCTTAAAAAAATAAGGGGCTTCCCCCCCCCCCCTCTCCACTCTCGCGATCCCCCCCCCCCACCTCCCTGAACCCACCCCCCCCCCCCCCCCGCAGCGCGCCCTCCCCGCTGCCCCACCGCCGCGCCCCCTCTGCAGGCCCCCCCTCCACCGGCCCACCCTCCGCAGCCCCGCCATCCGTCGGCCCGCCCTCCTTCCGGCCACTCTCCGCCGGCCCCGCCCTCGGTCGGCCACCCTCCGGCCACCCTCCGCCCTCCGGCTTCCCTCCGACCGCCCTCCGCCGGCCCCGCCCTCCGGCTCTGGCCGCCCTCCGCCCTGCGGCCGCCCTGCGGCCTCCCTCTGCCCTCGAGCCTCCCGCCACCCGCCTCTGGTAGCCCGACAGCCCTTCGGCAGCCCTCCGGCAGCCCTCCAGCCACCCTTCGCCGGCCCCGCCCTCCCCGGCCACCCTCCGCCCGCCCTCCACCCTCCGGCTCTGGCCGCCCTCCGCCCTACGGCCGTCCTGCGGCCTCCCGCCACCCGCCTTCGGCAGCCCGGAAGCCCTCGGGAGCCCTCCGGCAGCCCTCCGACCGCCCTCTGGCTTTCGACCTCCAGCCCCTCCGGCCTCCGACCTCCACCCTCGGCCCACTGCCCCCTCGTCCCTCCCCCCAGCACCCCGAACACCCCCCCCCCCCTGCACCCTGCCAACCCCCGTCCCATTCTTCTTCGTCCCCTCCCTCGCCGCACCACCGCCACCCGTCCCATCCTTCACCGTCCCCTCCCTCGCTGCACCTGCTCCGGCTCCGGCTCCCCACCACTCCTCTCCCTCAAAGAACCGTCGTCGGCTCCCATCCCTTCCAGGTTTGTAGCGCAATCAGGTATGACATGGGCTTTCACTTACATTATTATTTTATAAATGGTTCACAAACAATTAGTTAGTATTTATTTTAAATATATTTGTTATCAAAAATGAAAATGTAATAAGTCATATGTAAATGTTTGTTATAGGGATATTATTATGTATAAGAGTTGGATTGATCTTCCAAATTGAACTTCTAGAGAGTATTTCAATGGAATTATGCAGTTTATTGGCTTCACTAGAGGATTTGAAAGTGACTATATTAGTTTTCCATGTAGAAAATGTGCTAACAGATATCAATTCACATGAGATACTGTGAAGGAGAACCTAATCTTTAATGGATTTCTGAAAAATTATAAGAGTTGGACTCGTCATGGAGAAGAATATGTTCGTTGTGAAAATACAGATACAGTTCAGATGGATGTTGATGCAAGGATGAATGATCCAATGCATGAAATGCTTACTAAAATGGTACGTGGGTTGGATCCTGAAGGCATTGACTTCCAGATTCTTGAGACCGGTGAGATAAATCTTCGCTTTGGTGCAGATCGTGATTCGAGGAGGTTTTATGAAGCAATTGATGATGCAAAAACAAAATTATATCTAGGATGTACTTCTTTCAATAAATTGTCGTTTATCGTGGAGTTGTTGCATTTTCAGACTTTGAATCATTGGTCTGACACATCATTTGACATGCTGTTGGTGTTATTGAAAAAGGTTCTTCCTGTCGACGCTAAGATTCCTGAGACGTATTACCATGCTCGTAAGCTGACAGAGAACTTAGGTTTTACATATGAGACCATAGATGCATGTGCAAACAACTGTATGTTGTTTAGAAAGGAAACTGCCCATTTTATTATTTGTATGGTTTGTGGTGCATCTAGGTGGAAAGAGAATAGGGGAAATCAGACTCATCAAAGTCAGATTGTGATACAGGGGAAACCGATTTTCGTAAACAAATGCGTTACTTTCCCCTTAAACCAAGGTTGGAAAGATTTTTTATGTCATCTAAAGTTTCTAATTTAATGAGATGGCTTGGAGAAAGAGTTCATGAATGTGATATGTTAACCCACCGGTAGACTCTCATGCATGGAAGGATTTTGATAAGAGACATCCCGACTTTTCCAAAGATGTTCGTAATGTCCGATTGGGATTGGAAGCGGATGGTTTCAATCCATTCAAGTCTATGGTTGGTGAAACTCATAGCACATGGCACGTGGTGTTGGTTCCGTATAATCTTCCTCTGTGGCATTGTATGAAGCAGCAATTTATATTACATTCCACTCTTATTGATGGAACTAAAAGTCTGGGGGATATGATTGATGTTTACCTTCAGCCATTGATTGATGAGTTGAATGAATTTTGGGGCGATGGTGTGATGACTTATGACTGTGAAACGAATGAAATGTTCCAACTGCAGGCTGCTTTATTGTGGAAAATCAATGACATCCCACCTTATGCAAATTTATCAGGATGGAGTACGAAAGAGGAATTTTCATACCCTTGTTGCAACAAAAGTAAAAAATCCATATGGCTTAAGCATTCCAAAAAATGGGCATACATGGGTCACCGACGTTTTCTCCCCCCTCAGCACAGGTTCAGAAAGGACAGAGTGGCATTTGATGGTTCTAGAGAGTTCAACCTAGCACCAAAGATCATGACAGGAGTCGAAATGTTATCGCAGATTGAGGAAGAAAACTTCTGCATGGTATATGAAATTCACGATTCGGTGGCTCCTCTGGTATGTAATATTCGAGCTGCGGGTAGGCAGCGCAGTTACAATTGGAAAAAGAAAAGTATTTTTTATTGTCTTTCGTATTGGAAAACTAACATGCTAAGGCATAATTTGGATGTCATGCACATTGAAAAACAATTTTGGGATAACATATTGTGGACCATTTTAGGTGTCAGGGGGAAATCAAAGGACCATGTTAATGCACGTCGTGATTTGGAAGAAATGTGTTTAAGGAAACAGTTGCATTTACAGTTAGCTGAGGGAAACAAGGCATATATGCCTGCTGCACAGTATATGATGACTACAAATGAGAAAGAGTCATTTCATTCCATTTTGAAGATGCTCAAGGTCCCTGATGGTTACTCTTTTAATATTTCAAAGTGTGTGAATCTGATGAGTAAGACATTGCAAGGGTTGAAAAGTCATGACAATCACATACTACTTCATCAGTTGATTCCAATCGCAATTTGTGATTGTATATCCCCCAATGTTGTTCAGTCGTTGATTGAGATGAGTAATTTTTTTAGACAGCTTTGTTTAAGAAATCAACGAATGAGTGATTTAAAAAGTTTACAAGACCGAATTGTACTTACACTTTGTCACTTTGAGAAACTATTTTCCCCCTCATTTTTCGATGTTATGGTCCACATGACAGTGCACCTAACTGATGAATTAATGGCTGCTAGTCTAGTGCAATTCAGGTGGATGTATCCTATTTAGTGGTATTTGAGTACATTGAAACGATTTGTATGCAACAGAGCTCATCCGGAGGCATCAATAGCCAATGGTTATTTGATGGAAGAGTGTACTACTTTTTGTGAAAAATAACTTACGGATGTTGAAACAAAATTAGATAAGCTCTCTATGATTCAGGATGGTCCAGTTGGAGAAGGAACCACATATGATATGGAAAACATCGAGCGGATACAAGCGCATCGATATATCTTGTTCAATACTCCATCAGTTGCACCATTAATGCAGTAAGTATCTTATCACTTTTATTGTTTACCTTTTACATTTTTTTGTTTGCATTAGTTGATCATTTAAACATTGTGTTATCATTTGTAGAAAACACATTAATGAGATAAAAGAAGAGATGCATCATGCGACTGAGTTGCAAATTCAACAGTCTCATTATGCATCATTTCATGATTGGTTCAAGGATTATGTACGTATAAATTTATTTTCATTATGAGTGAAGTATTACACTAATTTCTTTCATCATATATCATTATTTAATTATATGAATTATGTAGGTTCATAAGCTGAGGGAGTTAGGGGACCCCACGCTAACTGAAGAATTTATCCAACTGGCCGAGGGTCCATCTATAACGGCTCGTCGTTATAAATCTATAGATGCTAATGGTTTTCAATTTCGCATTAAAGATGTTGACGACAAATGAGAAACACAAAATAGTGGCATCAGTTGTTCATTTGTTGATTCTGGTTATTATTATGGTCAATTGATAGACATCATTGAAGTTGTATACACACACGGGTTGAAGTACATATTGTTAAAGTGTAATTGGGTTGATCCAGTGCGTGGATGCAAATTCGATCAATATCAGTTTTCATTGGTGAATTTTAACTATATGTTATACAGAAATGAACGAGTCGATAATGATCCTTTCATTTTGAAATCACAAGAGGAACAAGTATTCTTCATTACTTTGCCTTCGAATCCATGTTAGAAAGATGTTGTTAGAATGTCTCGGTGAGGAGTGTTTGTATTTGAACAAGATGAACCCGAGACTGTTCCTTTTTTTTCCAACAACTTGATCAACATACCATAGTTCAACGTGAAGAAGATATTTATTGGTTCAGAGTGGCTGTTGAAGGTGAAATGGTCGATTTGCATGCTTAATGAAAGGTATAATTGTTTTCCCACTATTCAGCCTAAGATATCATAAATTATCTAAACATTTTATAAATCCTTGTAAGATTTAATCCTCACTTTTTGAAGTTTATTCAGTTATAACTACTTAAGGTGATTTAACTCATGTTATATTGAGGTTATTGTTGGTGTATCTTTCCATTGAGGTATTGTTCATTTGTTTCATGTGCTGCTTAAATTTTTATTAATTTAATTTGAAATTTGGCTATGCATTGATTGGTTTTGTACATAATTTGTATATCTGTGTTGTGATCTTTCTGATTCTTTAAATTCATTCCCAACTAATTATTCAATCACTTTTTGTTTGATTAACAACTGTACAAGTTTGATTTCTTTAAAAACAATCCAATTTATCATTTGGACATTTAGGATAGTCCCCTTACTAATGTTTTCCATTACTGTAGGAATGTCAGGGGAAGAGGCAGAATATCCACATCATCCATCTGAGTCATCTATGTCTCAGGGTTGAGGTATGTTGGAACGTCATTGTGTCTATTTTTTATGTAATTAATAAACATATATATATATATATATTTATAACATCTGACAATTTGTATATAGAATTGTTTTCAACAGGATCATACCCGACTACTTCTTCCTCTCGCAGGATAGGCCCTGGTCGTGGCATATTATCATGGAATTCCGACACGACTTTTGATGTTTCATTTGATGAGGTATTTCATCCTATGGGACAGAATTCCCCTGCATTTATTTGACAGATGGGTCATATCATACGTGATCCACATCGACTTCCATTGACCACGCGTGACTGGGCTTCTATCCCTCATGACACATTAGATTGTCTTTAGAGAGAGGTTCAGGTAAGAAGACCATTTTACTTTATTCCCTATGCATAAACAACAATAACATATGTGATTTTTTTCTTTAATAAAAAAATTTGAAAGTATGTCCTGATGAGTTTCGGCCAGTGTGTATGAGTAAATGCCATAATATGTGGAAAGACTATAAAGGCAAAGTCAAGAGGGACCACTGGGTACCAAATGTGGGTGCCCCAGACATTCTAGAAAAAGTACCGAGAGGTGTCCTCCCGGCTCAAAGGCGTGATTTAGTTGCATATTGGTCCACTGAGGGTGTTTCAGTTTGTATATTTATTTTGGTATATATATTTCCAATAATGTGTGATTTGTTTGATATTTTAATGAATTGAATGTAGGAGGTGTCTACACGGCATTCTGAGAATCGAGCGTTGCAGGGACCACATCACACGCTCGGGACTCATCACGTGTCTCAGATCCGACATGAGGTATTTATTATTCATTTTTTAATTTTTTTAATTAATACGGTTTTGTGTCTATATTCTATTCATATATAGTTGCGGGAGCAAGGTGCACCAACTAATAAAATGTCGGTGTGGATGAGGACTCATGATCGCAATGATCCAGAGGCTGCAGCATTGATAGTAAGTACTAGTACTCATTACCAATACTTACATAAAATCTTTATATTAAAATATGTATATATATTTATATATTTCATAGGCTCAATTTGAAGTTGAATTAGAACATCTGCCAGAGGACCAGCAACATCTTCCCATGCGAAGGGATGAGATCTTTCATCGCATCATTGGTCGAGACGGACATGGATATAGTTTGACCTATGGAACAGGGATTCCTCGTTCTATAGTGTCATGCATTGCGGTTGTCGGTCCTTCTGTTGCTCAGATGTCACAGCAGCTGTCAAATTTCGAGGAACGGTTGTGGGCTTCTGTGGAGGCAAATTCGCAATTGGCTGCTGAGGTTAGAGCACCGCGGGAATATGTGCGTCCGGGTGATGGTGCAGGGGATCACATGGCGCAGGTTTATACTGTATTTATTTATTTAAATTAAATTATTTTTGTTATGAAAATATTCATAATGATTATTTGTTGTAGGTCCTTGGCCCACCGGATGGAGGTCAGTGATGAACATGCATGACGCATCACGATGTGTGTTTCTACTTTTAATGGTAGGGTTGTTATTGATATTTATGTTGGGTTTCTAGTGAGTTTTTTTGTGATTTGGATAGATTTTTTTCATTTAATTTTCAATGTTTAGAATTGTTTGTTCTTTAATATTTTTAAAAAAAATACGTGATTTCTAATATAAATCATTAAACATGTTTATGCCGAATGAGCTGAGTTCACTATCTGTAGTTCTTTTCCTACCCCGGACAGCTCTCCCCGCACTCTGGACAGCCCTCCCCGCACCCTGGACAAGCCCCCCCACCAGGGACTGCTCTCCCACACCCCGGACAGCCCTCCCTGCACTCCGGACAGCCCTCCCCACACTCCGGACAGCCCTCTCCGCACCCCAGAGAGGCCTCCCGCACCCCGGACAGCCCCCCGCCCTCCTGCTGCCCTATGGCTCTGGCCGCCCTCCGCCCTGCGGCCGCCCTGCGGCCTCCCTCTGCCCTCGAGCCTCCCGCCACCCGCCTCCGGCAGCCCGACAGCCCTTCGGCAGCCCTCCGGCAGCCCTCCAGCCGCCCTTCGCCGGCCCCGACCTTCTCGGCCACCCTCCGCCCGCCCTCCGCCCTCCGGCTCTGGCCGCCCTCCGCCCTACGGCCGTCCTGCGGCCTCCCGCCACCCGCCTTCGGCAGCCCGGAAGCCCTCGAGAGCCCTCCGGCAGCCCTCCGACCGCCCTCTGGCCTTCGACCTCCAGCCCCTCCGGCCTCCGACCTCCACCCTCGGCCCTCCGCCCCCTCGTCCCTCCCCCCAGCACCTCGAACACCCCCCCCCCTGCACCCCGCCCACCCCCGTCCCATTCGTCTTCGTCCCCTCCCTCGCCGCACCACCGCCACCCGTCCCCTCCTTCACCGTCCCCTCCCTCGCTGCACCAGCTCCGACTCCGGCTCCCCACCGCTCCTCTCCCTCAAAGCACCGTCGTCGGCTCCCATCCCTTCCAGGTTTGTAGCGCAATCAGGTATGACATTGGCTTTCACTTACATTATTATTTTATAAATGGTTCACAAACAATTAGTTAGTATTTATTTTAAATATATTTGTTATAAAAAATGAAAATGTAATAAGTCATATGTAAATGTTTGTTATAGGGATATTATTATGTATAATAGTTGGATTGATCTTCCAAATCAAACTTCTAGAGAGTATTTCAATGGCATTATGCAGTTTATTGGCTTCACTAGAGGATTTGAAAGTGACTATATTAGTTTTGCATGTAGAAAATGTGCTAACAGATATCAATTCACATGAGATACTATGAGGGAGAACCTAATCATTAATGGATTTCTGAAAAATTATAAGAGTTGGACTCGTCATGGAGAAGAATATGTTCGTTGTGAAAATACGGATACAGTTCAGATGGATGTTGATGCAAGGATGAATGATCCAATGCATGAAATGCTTACTGAAATTGTACGTGGGTTGGATCCTGAAGGCATTGACTTCCAAAATCTTGAGACCGGTGAGATAAATCTTCGCTCTGGTGCAGATCGTGATTCGAGGAGGTTTTATGAAGCAATTGATGATGCAAAAACAGAATTATATCTAGGATGTACTTCTTTCAATAAATTGTCGTTTATCGTGGAGTTGTTGCATTTGAAGACTTTGAATCATTGGTCTGACACATAATTTGACATGTTGTTGGTGTTATTGAAAAAGGTTCTTCCTGTCGATGCTAAGATTCCTGAGATGTATTACCATGCTCGTAAGCTGACAGAGAACTTAGGTTTTACATATGAGACCATAGATGCATGTGCAAACAACTATATGTTGTTTAGAAAGGAAACTGCCCATTTTATTATTTGTATGGTTTGTGGTGCTTCTAGGTGGAAAGAGAATAGGGGAAATCAGACTCATCAAAGTCAGATTGTGATAAAGGGGAAACCGATTTTCGTAAACAAATGTGTTACTTTCCCCTTAAACCAAGGTTGAAAAGATTTTTTATGTCATCTAAAGTTTCTAATTTAATGAGATGGCATGCAGAAAGAGTTCATGAATGTGATATGTTAACCCACCCGGCAGACTCTCATGCATGGAAGGATTTTGATAAGAGACATCCCGACTTTTCCAAAGATGTTCGTAATGTCCGATTGGGATTGGAAGCAGATGGTTTCAATCCATTTAAGTCTATGGTTGGTGCAACTCATAGCACATGGCCCGTGGTGTTGGTTCTGTATAATCTTCCTCCGTGGCTTTGAATGAAGCAACAATTTATATTACTTTCCACTCTTATTGATGGAACTAAAAGTCCGGGGGATATGATTGATGTTTACCTTCAGCCATTGATTGATGAGTTGAATGAATTTTGGGGCGATGGTGGGATGACTTATGACTGTGAAACGAATGAAATGTTCAAACTGCAGGCTGCTTTATTGTGGACAATCAATGACATCCCAGCTTATGCAAATTTATCAGGCTGGAGTACGAAAGAGGAATTTGCTTACCCTTGTTGCAACAAAAGTAAAAAATCCATATGGCTTAAGCATTCCAAAAAATGGGCATACATGGGTCACCGACGTTTTCTCCCCCCTCAGCACAGGTTCAGAAAGGACAGAGTGGCATTTGATGGTTCTAGAGAGTTCAACCTATCTCCAAAGATCATGACAGGAGTTGAAATGTTATCGCAGATTGAGGAAGAAAACATCCGCATGGTAAATGAAATTCAAGATTTGGTGGCTCCTCCAGGACGTAATATTCGAGTTGCGGGTAGGCAGTGCAGTTACAATTGGAAAAAGAAAAGTATTTTTTATTGTCTTCTGTATTGGAAAACTAACATTCTAAGGCAAAATTTCGATGTCATGCACATTGAAAAAAATGTTTGGGATAACATATTGTGGACCATTTTAGGTGTCAGTGGGAAATCAAAGGACCATGTTAATGCACGCCGTGATTTGGAAGAAATGGGTTTAAGGAAACAATTGCATTTACAGTTAGCTGAGGGAAACAAGGCGTATATGCCTGCTGCACATTATATGATGACTACAAATGAGAAAGAGTAATTTCTTTCCATTTTGAAGATGCTCAAGGTCCCTGATGGTTACTCTTCTAATATTTCAAAGTGTGTGAATCTGACGAGTAAGACATTGCAAGGGTTGAAAAGTCATGACAATCACATACTAATTCAGCAGTTGATTCCAATCGCAATTTGTGATTGTATATCCCCCAATGTTGTTCAGTCGTTGATTGAGATGAGTACTTTTTTTAGACTGCTTTGTTTAAGAAATCAACAAATGAGTGATTTAAAAAGTTTACAAGACAGAATTGTACTTACGCTTTGTCACTTTGAGAAACTATTTTCCCCCCCATTTTTCGATGTTATGGTCCACATGACAGTGCACCTAACTGATGAAGTAATGGCTGCTAGTCCAGTGCAATTCAGGTGGATGTATCCTATTTAGCGGTATTTGAGTACATTGAAACGATTTGTATGCAATAGAGCTCATCCGGAGGCATCAATAGCCAATGGTTATTTGATGGATGAGTGTACTACTTTTTGTGAAAAATATCTTACGGATGCTAAAAAAAATTAGATATGCTCTCTCTGATTCAGGATGGTCCAGTTGGATAAGGAACCACATATGATATGGACAACATCGAGCGGATACAAGCGCATCGATATATCTTGTTCAATACTCCATCAGTTGCACTATTAATGCAGTAAGTATCTTATCACTTTTATTGTTTACCTTTTACATGTTTTGTTTGCATTAGTTGATCATTTAAACATTGTGTTATCATTTGTAGAAAACACATTAATGAGATAAAAGAAGAGATGTATCATGCGACTGAGTTGCAAATTCAACAGTCTCATTATGCGTCATTTCATGATTGGTTCAAGGATTATGTACGTATAAATTTATTTTCATTATGAGTGAAGTATTACACTAATTTCTTTCTTCATATATCATTATTGAATTATATGAATTATGTAGGTTCATAAGCCGAGGGAGTTAGGGGACCCCACGCTAACTGAAGAATTTATCCAACTGCCTGAGGGTCCATCTATAACGGCTCGTCGTTATAAATCTATAGATGCTAATGGTTTTCGATTTCGCATTAATGATGTTGACGACAAATGAGCAACACAAAATAGTGGCATCGGTTGTCCATTTGTTGATTCTGGTTATTACTATGGTCAATTGATAGACATCATTGAATTTTTATAGACACACGGGTTGAAGTACATATTGTTAATGTGTAATTGGGTTGATCCAGTGCGTG
The DNA here is from genome assembly GCA_963277665.1 of Viscum album. Lineage (NCBI taxonomy): Eukaryota > Viridiplantae > Streptophyta > Magnoliopsida > Santalales > Viscaceae > Viscum > Viscum album. Next base: position 945,160,599 of record OY728148.1, read on the forward strand.
GATGCAAAGTCGATCAATATCAGTTTTCATTGGTGAATTTTTACTATATTTTATACAGAAATGAACGAGTTGATAATGATCCTTTCATTTTGACATCACAAGAGGAACACGTATTCTTCATTACTTTGCCTTCGAATCCATGTTAGAAAGTTGTTGTCAGAATGTCTCGATGAGGAGTGTTTCTATTTGAACAAGATGAACCTGAGACTGTTCCTTTTTTTCCCAACAACTTGATCAACATACCATAGTTCAACGTGAAGAAGATATTTATTGGTTCAGAGTGGCTGTTGAAGGAGAAATGGTCGATTTTCATGCTTCATGAAAGGTATAATTGTTTTCCCACTATTCAGACTAAGATATCATAAATTATCTAAACATTTTATAAATACTTGTATGTTTTAATCCTCACTTTTTGAAGTTTATTCAGTTATAACTATTTAAGGTGATTTAACTCATGTTATATTGAGGTTATTGTCGGTGTATCTTTCCATTGAGGTATTCTTCATTTGTTTCATGTGCTGCTTGAATTTTTATTAATTTAATTTGAAATTTGGCTATGCATTGATTGGTTTTGTACATAATTTGTATATCTGTGTTGTGAACTTTCTGATTCTTTAAATTCATTCCCAACTAATTATTCAATCACTTTTTGTTTGATTAACAACTGTACAAGTTTGATTTCTTTAAAAACAATCCAATTTATCATTTGGACATTTTGGCTAGTCCCCTTACTAATGTTTTCCATTACTGTAGGAATGTCAGGGGAAGAGGCAGAAGATCAACATCATCCATCTGAGTCGTCTACGTCTCTGGGTCGAGGTATGTTGGAACGTCATTGTCTCTATTTTTTATGTAATCAATAATCATATATATATATATATAACATCTGACAATTTGTATATAAAATTGTTTTCAACAGGATCATACCCGACTACTTCTTCCTCTCGCAGGATAGGCCCTGGTCGTGGAATATTATCATGGAATTCCGACACGACTTTTGATGTTTCATTTGATGAGGTATTTCATCCTATGGGACGGAATTCCCCTGCATTTATTTGTCAGATGGGTCATATCATACGTGATCCACATCGACTTCCATTGACCACGCGTGACTGGGCTTCTATCCCTCATGACACATTAGATCTTCTTTAGAGGGAGGTTCAGGTAAGAAGACCATTTTACATTATTCCCTATGCATAAACAATAAAAACATATGGGGTTTTTTTCTTTAATAGAAAAATTTGAAAGTATGTCCTGATGAGTTTCGGCCAGTGTGTATGAGTAAATGCCATAAGATGTGGAAAGACTATAAAGGCAAAGTCAAGAGGGACCACTGGGTACCAAATGTGGGTGCCCCAGACATTCTAGAAAAAGTCCCGAGAGGTGTCCTCCCGGCTTAGAGGCGTTATTTAGTTGCATATTGGTCCATTGAGGGTGTTGCGGTTTGTATATTTATTTTGGTATATATATTTTCAATAATGTGTGATTTGTTTGATATTTGAATGAATTGAATGTAGGAGGTGTCTACACGGCATTCTGAGAATCGAGCGTTGCAGGGACCACCTCACACGCTCGGGACTCGTCACGTGTCTCAGATCCGACATGAGGTATTTATTATTCATTTTTTAATTTTTTTAATTAATACGGTTTTGTGTCTATATTCTATTCATATATAGTTGCGGGAGTAAGGTTCACCAACTGATAAAATGTCGGTGTGGATGAGGACTCATGATCGCAATGATCCAGAGGCTGCAACATTGATAGTAAGTGCTAGTACTCATTACCAATACTTACATAAAATCATTATATTAATATATGTATATATATTTAAATATTTCATAGGATCAATTTGAAGTTGAATTAGAACATCTTCCAGAAGACCAGCAACATCTTCCCATGCGAAGGGATGAGATCTTTCATCGCATCATTGGTCGAGACGGACATGGATATAGTTTGACCTATGGAATAGGGATTCCTCGTTCTATAGTGTCACGTGCTACGGTTGTCGGTCCTGCTGTTGCTCAGATGTCACAGCAGCTGTCAAATTTCGAGGCACGGCTGTGGGCTTCCGAGGAGGCAAATGCGCAATTGGCTGCTGAGGTTAGAGCACCGCGGGAATATGTGCGTCCGGGTGATGGTGCAGGGGATCACATGGCACAGGTTTATACTGTATTTATTTATTTAATTTAAATTATTTTTGTTATGAAAATATTCATAATGTTTATTTGTTGTAGGACCTTGGCCCACCGGATGGAGGTCAGTGATGAACATGCATGACGCATCACGATGTGTGTTTCTACTTTTAATGGTAGGTTTGTTATTGATATTTATGTTGGGTTTCTAGTGAGTTTTTTTGTGAATTGGATAGCTTTTTTTCATTTAATTTTCAATGTTTAGAATTGTTTGTTCTGTAATATTTTAAAAAAAAATACGTGATTTCTAATATAAATCATTAAACTTGTTTATGCCGAATGAGCTGAGTTCACTATCTGTAGTCCTTTTCCTACCCCGAACAGCTCTCCCCGCACTCCGGAGAGCCCTCCCCGCACCCTGGACAAGCCCCCCCACCAGGGACTGCTCTCCCACACCCCGGACAGCCCTCCCTGCACTCCGGACAGCCCTCCTCGCACTCCGGACAGCCCTCTCCGCACCCCAGAGAGGCCTCCCGCACCCCGGACAGCCCCCCGCCCTCCAGCCGCCCTCCGGCTCTGGCCGCCCTCCGCCCTGCGGCCTCCCTCTGCCCTCGAGCCTCCCGCCACCCGCCTCCGGCAGCCCGACAGCCCTTCGGCAGCCCTCCTGCAGCCCTCCTGCCGCCCTTCGCCGGCCCCGCCCTTCCCGGCCACCCTCCGCCCGCACTCCGCCCTCCGGCTCTGGCCGCCCTCCTCCCTACGGCCGTCCTGCGGCCTCCCACCACCCACGTTCGGCATCCCAGAAGCCCTCGGGAGCCCTTCGGCAGCCCTCCGACCGCCCTCTGGCCTTCGACCTCCAGCCCCTCCGGCCTCCGACCTCCACCCTCGGCCCTCCGCCCCCTCGTCCCTCCCCCCAGCACCCCGAACACCCCCCCCCCCCTGTACCCCGCCAACCCCCGTCCCATTCGTCTTCATCCCCTCCCTCGCCGCACCACCGCCACCTGTCCCCTCCTTCACCGTCCCCTCCCTCGCTGCACCAGCTCCGGCTCCGGCTCCCCACCGCTCCTCTCCCTCAAAGCACCGTCGTCGGCTCCCATCCCTTCTAGGTTTGTAGCGCAATCAGGTATGCCATGGTCATTCACTTACATTATTATTTTATAAATGGTTCACAAACAATTAGTTAGTATTTATTTTAAATATATTTGTTATCAAAAAATGAGAATGTAATAAGTCATATATAAATGTTTGTTATAGGGATATTATTATGTATAAGAGTTGGATTGATCTTCCAAATCGAACTTCTAGAGAGTATTTCAATGGCATTATGCAGTTTATTGGCTTCACTAGAGGATTTGAAAGTGACTATATTAGTTTTCCATTTAGAAAATGTGCTAACAGATATCAATTCACATGAGATACTATGAGGGAGAACCTAATCTTTAATGGATTTCTGAAAAATTATAAGAGTTGGGCTCATCATGGAGAAGAATATGTTCGTTGTGAAAATACGGATACAGTTCAGATGGATGTTGATGCAAGGATGAATGATCCAATGCATGAAATGCTTACTGAAATGGTACGTGGGTTGGATCCTGAAGGCATTGACATCCAGAATCTTGAGACCGGTGAGATAAATCTTTGCTCTGGTGCAGATCGTGATTCGAGGAGGTTTTATGAAGCAATTGATGATGCAAAAACAGAATTATATCTAGGATGTACTTCTTTCAATAAATTGTCGTTTATAGTGGAGTTGTTGCATTTGAAGACTTTGAATCATTGGTCTGACACATCATTTGACATGTTGTTGGTGTTATTGAAAAAGGTTCTTCCTGTCGACGCTAAGATTCCTGAGACGTATTACCATGCTCGTAAGCTGACAGAGAACTTAGGTTTTACATATGAGACCATAGATGCATGTGCAAACAACTATATGTTGTTTAGAAAGGAAACTGCCCATTTTATTATTTGTATGGTTTGTGGTGCTTCTAGGTGGAAAGAGAATAGGGGAAATCAGACTCATCAAAGTCAGATTGTGATGCAGGGGAAACCGATTTTCGTAAACAAATGTGTTACTTTCCCCTTAAACCAAGGTTGAAAACGATTTTTATGTCATCTAATGTTTCTAATTTAATGAGATGGCATGCAGAAAGAGTTCATGAATGTGATATGTTAACCCACCCGGCAGACTCTCATGCATGGAAGGATTTTGATAAGAGACATCCCGACTTTTCCAAAGATGTTCGTAATGTCCGATTGGGATTGGAAGCAAATGGTTTCAATCCATTCAAGTCTATGGTTGGTGCAACTCATAGCACAAGGCCCGTGGTGTTGGTTCCGTATAATCATCCTCCGTGGCTTTGTATGAAGCAACAATTTATATTACTTTCCACTCTTATTGATGGAACTAAAAGTCCGGGGGATATGATTGACGTTTACCTTCAGCCATTGATTGATGAGTTGAATGAATTTTGGGGCGATGGTGTGATGACTTATGACTGTGAAACGAATGAAATGTTCAAACTGCAGGCTGCTTTATTGTGTACAATCAATGACATCCCAGCTTATGCAAATTTATCAGGCTGGAGTACGAAAGGGGAATTTTCTTACCCTTGTTGAAACAAAAGTAAAAAATCCATATGGCATAAGAATTCCAAAAAATGGTCATACATGGGTCACCGACGTTTTCTCCCCCCTCAGCACAGGTTCAGAAAGGACAGAGTGGCATTTGATGGTTCTAGAGAGTCCAACCTAGCACCAAAGATCATGACAGGAGTCGAAATGTTATCACAGATTGAGGAAGAAAACATCCGCATGGTATATGAAATTCAAGATTTGGTGGCTCCTCCAGTACGTAATATTTGAGCTGCGGGTAGGCAGCGCAGTTACAATTGGAAAAAGAAAAGTATTTCTTATTGTCTTCCTTATTGGAAAACTAACATTCTAAGGCATAATTTGGATGTCGTGCACATTGAAAAAAATGTTTGGAATAACATATTGTGGACCATTTTAGGTGTCAGTGGGAAATCAAAGGACCATGTTAATGCACGCCGTGATTTGGAAGAAATGGGTTTAAGGAAACAATTCCATTTACAGTTAGCTGAGGGAAACAAGGCGTATATGCATGCTGCACAGTATATGATGACTACAAATGAGAAAGAGTAATTTCTTTCCATTTTGAAGATGCTCAAGGTCCCTGATGGTTACTCTTCTAATATTTCAAAGTGTGTGAATCTGACGAGTAAGACATTGCAAGGGTTGAAAAGTCATGACAATCACATACTACTTCAGCAGTTGATTCCAATCGAAATTTGTGATTGTATATCCCCCAATGTTGTTCAGTCGTTGATTGTGATGAGTAATTTTTTTAGACAGCTTTGTTTAAGAAATCAACGAATGAGTGATTTAGAAAGTTTACAAGACCGAATTGTACTTACGCTTTGTCACTTTGAGAAACTATTTTCCCCCTCATTTTTCGATGTTATGGTCCACTTGACAGTGCACCTAACTGATGAAGTAATGGCTGCTAGTCCAGTGCAATTCAGGTGGATGTATCCTATTTAGCGGTATTTTAATACATTGAAACGATTTGTATGCAACAGAGCCCATCCGGAGGCATCAATTGCCAATGGTTATTTGATGGATGAGTGTACTACTTTTAGTGAAAAATATCTTACGGATGTTGAAACAAAATTAGATAAGCTCTCTCTGATTCAGGATGGTCCAGTTGGAGAAGGAACCACATATGATATGGACAACATCTAGCGGATACAAGCGCATCGATATATCTTGTTCAATACTCCATCAGTTTCACCATTAATGCAGTAAGTATCTTATCACTTTTATTGTTTACCTTTTACATGTTTTGTTTACATTAGTTTATCATTTAAACATTGTGTTATCATTTGTAGAAATCACATTAATGAGATAAATGAAGAGATGTATCATGCGACTGAGTTGCAAATTCAACAGTCTCATTATGCGTCATTTCATGATTGGTTCAAGGATTATGTACGTATAAATTTATTTTCATTATGAGTGAAGTATTACACTAATTTCTTTCTTCATATATCATTATTGAATTATATTAATTATGTAGGTTCATAAGCTGAGGGAGTTAGGGGACCCCACGCTAACTGATGAATTTATCCAACTAGCTGAGGGTCCATCTATAACGGCTCGTCGTTATAAATCTATAGATGCTAATGGTTTTTGATTTCGCATTAAAGATGTTGACAACAAATGAGAAACACAAAATAGTGTCATCGGTTGTCCATTTGTTGATTCTGGTTATTACTATGGTCAATTGATAGACATCATTGAAGTTTTATACACACACGGGTTGATGTACATATTGTTAAAGTGTAATTGGGTTGATCCAGTGCGTGGATGCAAAGTCGATCAATATCAGTTTTCATTGGTGAATTTTAACTATATGTTATACAGAAATGAACGAGTTGATAATGATCCTTTCATTTTGACATCACAAGAGGAACAAGTATTCTTCATTACTTTGCCTTCGAATCCATGTTAGAAAGTTGTTGTCAGAATGTCTCAGTGAGGAGTGTTTGTATTTGAACAAGATGAACCCGAGACTGTTCCTTTTTTTCACAACAACTTGATCAACATACCATAGTTCAACGTGAAGAAGTTATTTATTGGTTCAGAGTGGCTATTGAAGGAGAAATGGTCGATTTTCATGCTTAATGAAAGGTATAATTGTTTTCCCACTATTCAGCCTAAGATATCATAAATTATCTAAACATTTTATAAATCCTTGTAAGTTTTAATCCCCACTTTTTGAAGTTTATTCAGTTATAACTATTTAAGGTGATTTAACTCATGTTATATTGAGGTTATTGTCGGTGTATCTTTCCATTGATGTATTCTTCATTTTTTCATGTGCTGCTTGAATTTTTATTAATTTAATTTGAAATTTGGCTATGCATTGATTGGTTTTGTACATAATTTGTATATCTATGTTGTGAACTTTCTGATTCTTTAAATTCATTCCCAACTAATTATTCAATCACTTTTTGTTTCATTAACAACTGTACAAGTTTGATTTCTTTAAAAACAATCCAATTTATCATTTGGACATTTTGGATAGTCCCCTTACTAATGTTTTCCATTACTGTAGGAATGTCAGGGGAAGAGGCAGAAGATCCACATCATCCATCTGAGTCATCTACGTATCAGGGTCGAGGTATGTTGGAACGTCATTGTCTCTATTTTTTATGTAATTAATAAACAGATATATATATATATATATATATTTATTTATAACATGTGACAATTTGTATATAAAATTGTTTTCAACAGGATCATACCGGACTACTTCTACCTCTCGCAGGATAGGCCCTGATCGTGGAATATTATCATGGAATTCCGACACGACTTTTGATGTTTCATTTGATGAGGTATTTCATCCTATGGGACGAAATTCCCCTTCATTTATTCGTCATATGGGTCATATCATACGTGATCCACATCGACTTCCATTGACCACGCGTGACTGGGCTTCTATCCCTCATGACACATTAGATCGTCTTTAGAGGGAGGTTCAGGTAAGAAGACCAGTTTACTTTATTCCCTATGCAGAATCAATAATAACATATGTGATTTTTTTCTTTAATAGAAAAATTTGAAAGTATGTCCTGATGAGTTTCAGCCAGTGTGTATGAGTAAATGTGGTAAGATGTGGAAAGACTATAAAGGAAAAGTCAAGAGGGACCACTGGGTACCAAATGTGGGTGCCACAGACATTCTAGAAAAAGTCCCGAGAGGTGTCCTCCCGGCTCAGAGGCGTGATTTAGTTGCATATTGGTCCACTGAGGGTGTTGCGGTTTGTATATTTATTTTGGTATATATATTTTCAATAATGTGTGATTTGTTTGATATTTGAATTAATTGAATGTAGGAGGTGTCTACACGGCATTCTGAGAATCGAGCGTTGCAGGGACCACCTCACACGCTCGGGACTCGTCACGTGTCTCAGATCCGACATGAGGTATTTATTATTCATTTTTTTAATTTTTTTAATTAATACGGTTTTGTGTCTATATTATATTCATATATAGTTTCGGGAGCATGGTGCACCAACTGATAAAATGTCGGTGTGGATGAGGACTCATGATCGCAATTATCCAGAGGCTGCAGCATTGATAGTAAGTGCTAGTACTCATTACCAATATTTACATAAAATCTTTATATTAATATATGTATATATATTTAAATATTTCACAGGCTCAATTTGAAGTTGAATTAGAACATCTGCCAGAGGACCAGCAACATCTTCCCATGCGAAGGGATGAGATCATTCATCGCATCATTGGTCGAGACGGACATGGATATAGTTTGACCTATGGAACAGGGATTCCTCGTTCTATAGTGTCACGCGCTACGGTTGTCAGTCCTTCTGTTGCTCAGATGTCACAGCAGCTGTCAAATTTCGAGGCACGGCTGTGGGCTTCTGAGGAGGCAAATGCGCAATTGGCTGCTGAGGTTAGAGCACCGCAGGAATATGTGCGTCCGGGTGATGGTGCAGGGGATCACATGACGCAGGTTTATACTGTATTTATTTATTTAATTTAAATTATTTTTGTTATGAAAATATTCATAATGGTTATTTGTTGTAGGACCTTGGCCCACCGGATGGAGGTCAGTGATGAACATGCATGACGCATCACGATGTGTGTTTCTACTTTTAATGGTAGGGTTGGTATTGATATTTATGTTGGGTTTCTAGTGAGTTTTTTTGTGATTTGGATATCTTTTTTTCATTTAATTTTCAATGTTTAGAATTGTTTGTTCTGTAATATTTTTAAAAAAAATACGTGATTTCTAATATAAATCATTAAACTTGTTTATGCCGAATGAGCTGAGTTCACTATTTGTAGTCCTTTTCCTACCCCAGAAAACCCTCCCCGCACTCCGGACAGCCCTCCCCGCACCCTGGACAAGCCCCCCCACCAGGGACTGCTCTCCCACACCCCGGACAGCCCTCCCTGCACTCCAGACAGCCCTCCCCGCACTCCAGACAGCCCTCTCCGCACCCCAGAGAGGCCTCCCGCACCCCGGACAGCCCCCCGCACCCCGAACATCCCCCCCCTCCCCCCTCCCCCCCCCCCCGCACCCCGCACAGCACTCTGCACTCCGAACATCCCTCCCCGCACCCCGGACATGCCCCCCACCTCGGACATGCCCCCACTTCGGACCCCCCCCCCCCCCCCCCCGCACCACGGACAACCATCCCCGCACTCCGGACATCCCTCCCCGCACCCCGGACATCCCTCCCCTCACCCCGAACAGCCCTCCCCGCACTCCAGACAGCCCTCCCCGCACCCCGGACAGCCCTCCTGCACCCCGGACAGCCCTCCCCGCACTCCGGACAGCCCTCCCCGCACCCCAGAGAGGCCTCCCGCACTACAAACAGCCCTCCCCACACCCCAGACATGCCCTCCCGCACGGGTGAGTGAATTGTGATGTGGTCGAGCAGAAGGCACGTCAATCGGACGTGCCGTGTGCCCGCGGTGACCGGGAACGCTGTTCAGGTGTCATAAACGGCCAAAACGGGCGTCTCACGCTCAAAGTCATAGTGGACGACATCGGATTGACATGAAATCACAGGGAAACAATCTAATTATTATTTTTGACGTGTACATGTAGATGACACATCAATCGGACGTTCGGTCTGCGCGGTAGGGCTCATTATGCGTTCTTTAAGTGTTGCGTGCGCTTGATAAACGCGCGTGGGGGGTCCAAAAGGGCCGAACGAGGTCCGAATGGCCTGAAATCAGACGACATCAAAGGTCGAGTGAATTGTGACGTCGTCGAGCAGACGACATGTCAATCGGACACACCGTGTGCCCACGATGACCGAGAACGTCGTTCTGGTGTCATAAACGGACAAAACGGGCGTCTCACGCTCAAAGTCATAGCGGACGGCATCAGATTGACCTGAAATCACATGGAAACAATATAATTATTATTGATGAGGTGTACGCGCAGACGACACGTCAATCGGATGTGCGGTTTGTGCGGTAGGGCTCATTATGCGTTCTTTAAGTGTTGCGCACGTTTGATAAACGCGCCTGGGGGGTCCAAATGGGCCGAATGAGGTCTGAATGGCCTGAAATCAGACGAAGTCAAATGGTGAGTGAATTGTGACGTGGTCGAGCAGAGGGCACGTCAATCGGATGTGTCGGTTGACCGTGGTGATCGGGAACATGTTTCTGCTGTCATAAACGGCCAAAACGGGCGTCTGACGGTCAAAGTCATAGAGGACGACATCGGCATGACCTGAAATCATAGGTAAATAATCTAATTATTATTTGTGACGTGTACGCGCAGACGGCACGTCAATCGGACATGCGGTCTGCACAGTATGGCTCATTATGCTTTCTTTAAGTGTTGTGCGCGCTTGATAAACGCGCGTGGGGGGCTCCAAACGGGCCGAATGAGGTGCGAATGGCCTGAAATCAGACGACAACAAAGGGTGAGTGAATTGTGACGTGGTCGAGCAGACGGCACGTCAATCGGACGTGCTGCGTGCCCGCGGTGATGGGGAACGTCGTTCCGGTGTCATAAACGGCCAAAACGGGCGTCTGACAGTCAAAGTCATAGCGGGCGACATCGGATTGATCTGAAATTACAGGGAAACAATCTAATTATTATTCGTGAGGAGTACACGCAGACGACACGTCTATCGGACGTGAAGTGTGCGCGGTAGGGCTCATTATGCGTTTTTTAAGTGTTGCGCGCGCTTGATAAACACGCGTGGGGGGTCCAAACGGGCCGAACGAGGCCCGAATGGCCTAAAATAAGATGACATCAATGGGTGAGTGAAATGTTACGTGGTCGAGAAGACGGCACGTCAATCGGATGTGTCATTTGATCGTGGTGACCGGGAACACGTTTCTGGTGTCATAAACGGCCAAAACGGGCGTCTGACAGTCAAAGTCATAGAGGAAGACATCGGATTAACCTGAAATCATAGGGAAACAATGTAATTATTATTCGTGACATGTACGCATAGACGGCACGTCAATCGGATGTGCGGTTTGCACGGTAGGGCTCATTATGTGTTCTTTAAGTGTTGCGCGCGCTTGATAAACACGTGGGGGCGGTCCAAACGGGGAGAACGAGGTGCGAATGGCATGAAATCAGACTACTTCAAAGGGTGAGTGAATTGTGACGTAGTCTAGCAGACTGCACGTCAATCGGACGTGCCGTGTGCCCGCGGTGACCGGGAATGCCGTTCCGATGACATAAACGGCCAGAACGGGCGTCTGACGGTCAAATTCATAGCGGACGACAACGTATTGACCTGAAATCACAGGGAAACAATCTAATTATTATTCGTGAGGTTTACGCGTAGACGGCACGTCAATCGGACGTGCGGTTTGCGCGGTAGGGCTCATTATGCGTTCTTTAAGTGTTGTGCGTGCTTGATAAACAGGCGTGGGGGGTCCAAACGGGCCGGACGACGCCCTAATGGCCTGAAATCAGACGACTTAAAAGGGTGAGTTAATTGTGACGTGTTTGAGCAGACGGCATGTCAATCGGAAGCGTCGTTTGACCGTGGTGACCAGGAACGCGTTTCCGGTGTCATAAACGGCCAAAACGGGCGTCTGACGGTCAAAGTCATAGCGGACGACATCGGATTGACCTGAAATCACAGGTAAACAATCTAATTATTATTTTTGATGTGTACGCGTAGACGGAATGTCAATTGGACGTGCGGTCTGCGCGGTAGGGCTCATTATGCGTTCTTTAAGTGTTGCGCGCGCTTGATAAACGCGCCTGGGGGGTCCAAATGGGCCGAACAAGGTGCGAATGGACTGAAATCAGACGACATCAAAGGGTTATTGAATTGTGACGTGGTCAAGCAGACGGCACGTCAATCGGACGTGCCATGTGCCCACGGTGACCGGGAACGCCGTTCGGGTGTCATAAACGGCCAAAACGGGCGTCTCACTCTCAAAGTCATAGTGGACGACATCGGATTGACCTGAAATCACAGGGAAAAAATCTAATTATTATTCGTGACGTGTAACCGTATACGGAACGTCAATCGGACGTGCGGTCAGCGCGGTAAGGCTCATTATGTGTTCTTTAAGTGTTGCGCGCGCTTGATAAACGCGCGTGGGGGGGGTCCAAATGGGCCGAACGAGGTCCGAATGGCCTGAAATCAGACGAAATCAAAGGGTGAGTGAATTGTGACGTGGTCGAGCAGACGGCACGTCAATCGGACACACTGTGTGCCTGCGGTGACCGGGAACGCCGTTCCGGTGTCATAAACGGACAAAACGGGCGTCTCACGTTCAAAGTCATAGCGGACGAAATCAGATTGACCTTAAATCACAGGGAAATAATCTAATTATTATTCGTGAGGTGTACACGCAGACGACACGTCAATCGGACGTGTGGTGTGCGCGGTAGGGCTCATTATGCATTCTTTAAGTGTTGCGTGCGTTTGATAAACGCGCGTGGGGGCCCAAATGGGCTGAATGAGGTCCGAATGGCCTGAAATCAGACGACGTCAAAGGGTGATTGAATTGTGATGTGGTCGAGCAGGCGTCACGTCAATCGGATGTGTCGGTTGACCGTGGTGATCGGGAACGCGTTTCTGGTGTCATAAACGGCCAAAACGGGCGTCTGACGGTCAAAGTCATAGAGGACGACATCGTATTGACCTGAAATCATAGGGAAATAATCTAATTATTATTCATGACGTTTACACGTAGACAAGACGTCAATCGGACGTGCGGTCTGCATGGTAGGGCTCATTATGCGTTCTTTAAGTGTTGTGCTCGCTTGATAAACGCGTGTGGGGGGCTCCAAACGGGCCGAACGAGGTGTGAATGGCCTGAAATCAGACGACAACAAAGGGTGAGGGAATTGTGACGTGGTCGAGTAGACGGCACGTCAATCGGACGTGTCGTGTGCCCGCGGTGACCGGGAACGCCGTTCCGGTGTCAGAAACGGCCAAAACGGGCGTCTGACAGTCAAAGTCATAGAGGACGACATAGGATTGACCTGAAATCACAGGGAAACAATCTAATTATTATTCGTGAGGTGTACGCGCAGACGGCACGTCTATCGGACGTGCAGTGTGCGCGGTAGGGCTCATTATGTGTTCTTTAAGTGTTGTGCGCGCTTGAGAAATGCGCGTGGGGGGTCCAAACGGTCCGAACGAGGTCCGAATGGCCTGAACTAAGACGAAATCAATGGGTGAGTGAATTGTGATGTGGTCGAGAAGACGGCACGTCAATCGGATGTGTCGTTTGACCGTGGTGACCGGGAACATGTTTCCGGTGTCATAAACGGCCAAAACGGGCGTCTGATAGTCAAAGTCATAGCGGATGACATCGGATTGACCTGAAATCATAGGGAAACAATATAATTATAATTCTTGACGTGTACGCGCATACGGAATGTCAATCGGATGTGCAGTTTGCGCGGTAGGGCTCATTATGCGTTCTTTAAGTGTTGTGCGCGCTTGATAAACACGTGTGGGGGGTCCAAACGGGCCGAACGAGGTGCGAATGGCATGAAATCAGACGACTTCAAAGGGTGAGTGAATTGTGACGTGTTCGGGCAGACAGAACGTCAATCGGACAAGCCGTGTGCCCGCGGTGACCGGGAACGCCGTTCTGGTGTCATAAACGGCCAAAACGGGCGTCTGATGGTCAAAGTCATAGCGAACGACAATGTATTGACCTGAAATCACAGGGAAACAATCTAATTATTATTCTTGAGGTGTACGCGTAGACGGCACGTCAATCAGACATGCGGTTTGCACGGTAGGGCTCATTATGTGTTCTTTAAGTGTTGCGCGCGCTTGATAAAAAGGCGTGGGGGTCCAAATGGGTCGAACGAGGTCCGAATGGCCTGAAATCAGACGACATCAAAGGGTGAGTTAATTGTGATGTGTTCGAGCAGACGGCACGTCAATCGGATGTGTTGTTTGACCGTGGTGACCAGGAACGCGTTTCCGGTGTCATAAACGGCCAAAACGGGGGTCTGACGGTCAAAGTCATAGCGGATGACATCGTATTGACCAGAAATAATAGGGAAACAATCTAATTATTATTCCTTACGTGTACGCATAGACGGCATGTCAATCGGATGTGCGGTATGCGCGGTAGGGCTCATTATGCATTCTTTAAGTGTTGTGCGCACTTGATAAACGCGCCTGGGGGGTCCAAATGGGCCGAACGAGGTGCAAATGGACTGAAATCAGTCAACATCAAAGGGTGAGTGAATTATGATGTGGTCGAGTAGACGACCCGTCAATTGGACGTGCCGTGTGCCCGCGGGGATCGGGAACGCCGTTCTGGTGTCAAAAACGGCCAAAACGGGCGTCTGATGGTCAAAGTCATAGCGGACGACATCGGATTGACCTGAAATCACAGGGAAACAATCTAATTATTATTCTTGAGGTGTACGCGTAGACGGCACATCAATCGGACGTGCGGTTTGCGCGGTAGGGCTCATTATGCGTTCTTTAAGTGTTGCGCGTGCTTGATAAACGCGTGTGGGGGTCCAAATGGGCCGAACGAGCCCCGAATGGCCTGAAATCAGACGACATCAAAGGGTGAGTGAATTTTGACATGGTCGAGTAGACGGAACGTCAATTGGATGTGTCGTTTGACCGTGGTGACCGGGAACGCGTTTCTGGTGTCATAAATGGCCAAAACGGGCGTCTGACGGTCAAAGTAATAGCGGACGACATCGGATTGACCTGAAATCATAGGGAAACAATCTAATTATTATTATTGATGTGTACGCGCAGACGAAACGTCAATCGGACATGCGGTCTGCGCGGTAGGGCTCATTATGCATTCTTTAAGTGTTGTGTGCGCTTGATAAACGCGTGTGGGGTGTCCAAATGGGCCGAACGAGGTGCGAATGGCCTGAAATCAAACGAAATCAAAGGGAGAGTGAATTGTAACGTGGTCGAGTATACGGCACATCAATCGGGCGTGCAGTGTGCCCGCGGTGACCGGGAACGTCGTTCTAGTGTCATAAACGGCCAAAACGGGCGTCTGACGGTCAAAGTCATAGCGGACGACATTGTATTGACCTGAAATCACAGGAAAACAATCTAATTATTATTCGTGAGGTGTACTCGCAGATAGCACGTCAATCGGACGTGTGGTTTGCGCGGTAGGGATCATTATGCGTTCTTTAAGTGTTATGTGCAATTGATAAACGCGTGTGGGGGTCCAAATGGGACGAACGTGGTCTGAATGGCCTGAAATCAGACGACATCAAAGGGTGAGTGAATTGTGACGTGGTCGAGCAGACAGCATGTCATTCGGATGTGTCGTTTGACCGTGGTTACCGGGAACGCGTTTCTGGTGTCATAAACAGCCAAAACGGGCGTCTGACGGTCAAAGTCATAGCGGACGACATCGGATTGCCCTTAAATCATAGGGTAACAATCTAATTATTATTCGTGATGTGTATGCACATACGACACGTCAATCGGACATGCGGTCTGCGCGGTAGGGCTCATTATGCGTTCTTTAAGTGTTGTGTGCGCTTGATAAACGCGCGTGGGGGGTTCCAAATGGGCCGAACGAGGTGCGAATGACCTGAAATCAGACAAAATCAAAGGGCGAGTGAATTGTGACGTGGTCGAGTAGACGGAACATCAATCGGACGTGTCGTGTGCCCGCGGTGACCGGGAACGCTTTTCTAGTGTCAAAAACGGCCAAAACGGGCGTCTGATGGTCAATGTCATAGCGGACGCCATCGGATTGACCTGAAATAACAGGGAAACAATCTAATTATTATTCTTGAGGTGTACGTGCAGACGACACGTCAATCGGACATGCAGTTTGCGCGGTAGGGCTCATTATGCGTTCTTTAAGTGTTGTGTGCCCTTGATAAACGTGCGTGGGGGGTCCAAATGGGACGAACGAGGTCCGAATGGCCTGAAATCAGACGACATCAAAGGGTGAGTCAATTGTGACGTGTTCGAGGAGACGACATGTCAATCAGATGTGCCGTTTGACCGTGGTGACCGGGAACGCGTTTCCGGTGTCATAAACAGCCAAAACGGGCGTTTGAGGTCAAAGTCATAGCGGACGACATCAGATTGACCTGAAATCACAGGGAAACAATCTAATTATTATTCTTGATGTGTACGAGTAGACAGCACATCAATCGGACGTGCGTTCTGCACGGTAAGGCTCATTATGCGTTCTTTAAGAGTTGCGCGCACTTGATAAACGCGTGTGGGGGGTCCAAATGGGCCGAACAAGGTACGAATGGCCTAAAATCAGACGACATCAAAGGTTGAGTGAATTGTGACGTGGTCGAGTAGACGGCACGTCAATCGGACGTGCCGTGTGCCGGTGATGACCAGGAACGCCATTCTGGTGTCATAAACGGCCAAAACGGGCGTCTGACGGTCAAAGTCATAGCGGACGACATCAGATTTACCTAAAATCATAGGAAAACAATTTAATTATTATTCGTGAGGTGTACGCGCAGACGACATGTCAATCAGATGTGCGGTTTGCGCGGTAGGGATCATTATACATTCTTTAAGTGTTGTGCACGCTTGATAAACGCGCGTGGGGGTCCAAACGGGACGAACGAGGCCCGAATGGCCTGAAATCAGGCGACATCAAAGGGTGAGTGAATTTTGACGTGGTCGAGTAGACGTCACGTCAATCGGATGTGTCGTTTGACCGTGGTGACTGGGAACGCGTTTTTGGTGTCATAAACGGCCAAAACGGGCGTCTGACGGTCAAAGTCATAGCGGCCGACATCATATTGAACTGAAATCATAGGGAAACAATCTAATTATTATCCGTGACATGTACGCATAGATGGAACGACAATCAGACGTGCGGTCTGCGCGGTAGGGCTCATTATGCGTTCTTTAAGTGTTGCATGTGCTTGATAAACGCGTGTGGGGGGGTCCAAACGGGCCGAACGAGGTGCGAATGGACTGAAATAAGACGAAATCAAAGAGTGACTGAATTTTTATGTGGTCGAGGAGACGGCACGTGAATCGGACATGTCGTGTGCCCGCAGTTACCGGGAACTCCGTTCCGGTGTCATAAACGGCAAAACGGGCGTCTGATGGTCAAAGTCATAGAGAACGACATCAAATTGATGTGAAATCACAGGGAAACAATCTAATTATTATTTGTGAGGTGTACGCGCAGACAGCAAGTCAATCGGACGTGCGGTTTACGCGATAGGGCTCATTATGTGTTCTTTAAGTGTTGCGCGCGCTTGATAAACACCTGTCGGGGTCCAAATGGGCCGAACGAGGTCCGAATGGCCTGAAATCAGAGGACATCAAATGGTGAGTGAATTGTGACGTGGTCGAGAATACGGAACATCAATCGGATGTTTCGTTTGACCGTGGTGACCGGGAACGCGTTTCCGGTGTCATAAACGGCCAAAACGGGTGTCTGACGGTCAAAGTCATAGAGGACGACATCGGATTGACCTGAAATCATAGGAAAACAATCTAATTATTATTCGAGACGTGTACGCATAGATGGAACGTCAATAGAACGTGCGGTCTACGCGGTAGGGCTCATTATGCATTCTTTAAGTGTTGCGCGCGCTTGATAAACGCATGTGGGGGGTCCAAACGGGCCGAACGAGGTGCGAATGGCCTGAAATCAGACAAAATCAAAGGGTGAGTGAATTGTGAACGTGGTGACCAGGAACACATTTCTGGTGTCATAAACGGCCAAAACGGGCGTCTGACGGTCAAAGTCATAGCGGACGACATCAGATTGACCTGAAATCACAGGAAAACAACCTAATTATTATTTGTGATGTGTACGCGTAGACGGTATGTCAATCGGACGTGCAGTCTGCGTGGTAGGGCTCATTATGCATTCTTTAAGTGTTGCGCGTGCTTGATAAATGCATGTGGGGGGGTCCAAACGGGCCGAATGAGGTGCGAATGGCCTGAAATCAGACGAAATCAAAGGGTGGGTGAATTGTGACCTTGGTGACCGGGAACGCGTTTCTGGTGTCATAAACGGACAAAACGGGCGTATGATGGTCAAAGTCATAGCGGACGACATCAGATTGAACTGAAATCACAGGGAAACAATCTAATTATTATTCGTGACGTGTACGCGCAGACGACACGTCAATCGGAGGTGCGGTCTGCGCGGTAGGGCTCATTATGCGTTCTTTAAGTGTTGCGCGCGCTTGATAAACGTGCATGGGGGGGGGGGACAGGCCGAACGAGGTGCGAATGGCCTGAAATCAGACGAAATCAAAGGGTGAGTGAATTGTGACGTGTTCGAGTAGACAACACGTCAATCGGACATGCCGTGTGCCCGCGGTGACCGGGAATGTCGTTCCGGTGTCATAAACGGCCAAAACGGGCGTCTGACGGTCAAAGTAATAGAGGACGACATCATATTGACGTGAAATCACAGGGAAACAATATAATTATTATTAGTGAGGTGTACGCGTAGAGGGCACGTCAATCGGACGTGCGGTTTATGCGGTAGGGCTCATTATGCGTTCTTTAAGTGTTGTGCGCTTTTGATAAACGCGCGTGGGGGGGGGGGGTTCAAACGGGCCGAACGAGGTCCGAATGGCCTAAAATCAGACGAAATCAAAGGGTGACTGAATTGTTACGTGGTTGAGAAGAGGGCACGTCAATCGGATGTGTCGTTTTACCGTGGTGACCAGGAACGCGTTTCCGGTGTCAAAAACGGCCAAAACGGGCGTCTGACGATCAAAGTCATAGCGAACCACATAGGATTTACCTGAAATCATAGGAAAACAATCTAATTATTATTCTTGACGTGTAAACGCAGACGGCACGTCAATCGGACATGCGGTCTGCGCGGTAGGGCTCATTATGCGTTCTTTAAGTGTTGCGCGCGCTTGATAAACGCATGTGGGGGGGGGGGTCCAAATGGGCCGAATGAGGTGAGAATGGCCTGAAATCCGGCAAAATCAAAGGGTGAGTGAATTATGACGTGTTCGAGTAGACGGCACGTCAATCAGACGTGCCGTGTGCCCGCAGTGACCGGGAACGCCGTTCTGGTGTCATAAACGGCCAAAACGGGCGTCTGACGGTCGAAGTCATAGCAGACGACATCGGATTGACCTAAAATCACTGGGAAACAATATAATTATTATTCCTGAGGTGTACACGCAGAAGGCACATCAATCGGATGTGCGGTTTGCACGGTAGGGCTCATTATGCGTTCTTTAAGTGTTGTGCGCGCTTGATAAACGCGTGTGGGGGGTCCAAGCGGGCCGAACGAGGTCCGAATGGCCTGAAATCAGACGACATCAACAGGTGAGTGAATTTTGACGTGGTTGAGCAGACAACACGTCAATCGACCGCACCGTGTGCCCGCGGTGACCGGGAACGCCATTCTGGTGTCACAAACGGCCAAAACGGGTGTCTCACGCTCAAAGTCATAGAGGACCACATCGGATTGACCTGAAATCACAGGGAAACAATATAATTATTATTTTTGACGTGTACGCACAGACGTCATGTCAATCGGTCATGCGGTCTACGCGGTAGGGCTCATTATGCATTTTTTAAGTGTTGTGCGCGTTTGATAAACGTGCGTGGGGGGGTCCAAATGGGCCGAATGAGGTCCGAATGGCCTGAAATCAGACGACGTCAAAGGGTGATTGAATTGTGACGTGGTCGAGCAGATGGCATGTCAATCAGATTTGTCGTTTGACCGTGGTGACCGGAAACGCGTTTCCGGTGTCATAAACGGCCAAATCGGGCGTCTGACGGTCAAATTCATAGCGGACGACATCAGATTGACCTGAAATCACAGGGAAACAATATAATTATTATTTTTGACGTGCACTCATAGATGGAACGTCAATCGGACATGTGGTTTGTGCGGTAGGGCTCATTATGCGTTTTTTAAGTGTTGCGTGCACTTGATAAATGCGCGTGGGGGTCCAAATGGGCCGAACAAGTTGCGAATGGCCTGAAATAAGACGACATCAAAGGGTGAGTGAATTTTGATGTGGTCGAGCAGACAGACCATCAATGGGACGTGCCGTGTGCCTGCGGTGACCGGGAACGCCGTTCCGGTGTCACAAACGGCCAAAACGGGCGTCTGACGGTCAAAGTCATAGCGCCCACATCGAAATGACCTGAAATCACAGGGAAACAATATAATTATTATTCATGATGTGTACGCGCAGACGGAACATCAATCGGACGTGCGGTCTGCGCGGTAGGGCTCATTATGCGTTCTTTAAGTGTTGCGCGTGCTCGATAAACGCACGTGAGGGGGTCCAAATGGGCCGAACGAGGTCCGAATGTCCTGAAATCAGACGACATCAAAGGGTGAGTTAATTGTGACGTGGTCGAGTAAACAAAATGTCAATCGGCCGCACCGTGTGCCCGCGGTGACCGGGAACGCCGTTCCGGTGTCATAAACGGCCAAAACGGGCGTCTCACGCTCAATGTCATAGCGGACCACATCGGATTGGCCTGAAATCACATGGAAACAATATAATTATTATTAGTGACATGTACACGTAGACGGCACATCAATCGGACGTGCGGTCTGCGTGGTAGGGCTCATTATGCGTTCTTTAAGTGTTGTGCGCGCTTAATAAACGCGCGTGGGGGGGGGTCCAAACGGGCCGAACAAGGTACGAATGACCTGAAATCAAACGACATCAAAGGGTGAGTGAATTGTGACGTGGTCGAGCAGACGACACATCAATAGGATGTGTCGTTTGACCGTGGTGACCGGAAACGCGTTTCCGGTGTCATAATACATCAAAAACGGTGTGAGACGGTTGAATTCGGAGGAAACATGCTCTAAATGACCGGAAATGATAGAATTTCTTAAATTGGGGGTTTTAAATTATCACCATGATTTGATGTCAGATTTAGTTTTATTATATGTATATAATAACTGAATAATTATGTTTAATTTACGTTTGTTTTGTTTTTTTGTCTTATTGTAGGTTTTGAAGCAGAAGATTGAAATCGATGGACCAGCTTGGATCATTAAAGCACGTTTATCGTTTATGATGATTTTGATGTTTATGCTGTTTGAAATTGTTTTCCATTTGTTATGATTGTTACATTGTTTTATGTCTGCTTTTCCACTATGAAGAAAAAAACACAATTTGTACATTTCATTAAAAAAATGAAAAATATTTTATTTGATATTATATATATAAATATTTTCATTAATATATATATATATATATATGTATATTTTATTTAATATTATATATATAAATATTTTCTTTAATATATATATATATATATTTTTTTATTTAATAAAAATATATATATTTTATTTAATATTATATATATAAATATTTTCATTATTATATATATATATATTTGATTTTATAAATATATATATATTTATTTATTTATTTTGGTATGAATATTTTTTAAATTTTTTTTTTCAAGTTTAGCGACCGCCTTTGGCGGTCGCTGTAGCCTGCCTTCCAGGCAGTATTAGCGACCGCCAAAGGCGGTCGCTTTAGCCTGCTGTCCGGGCAGCATTAGCGACCGCAAATGGCGGTCGCTAATGGTGCCCGCGAGGCAGCCTACAGCGACCGCCATGCGGTCTATAAAGGTAGCATTTCGGCCACCTATAGCGACCGCCATTGGCGGTCGCTAAAGCCCTACAGCGACGGAGCAGATGCGACCGCCAATGGCGGTCGCTGGGCGGTCGCTAATGGCCTTTTTTTAGTAGTGGATGGAGTTATAATAAATTAAGTAGAAGCTTTAGTATTTGGAAGAAAAGGGTTTTATCCAACCTAATACTTCTCTGTTGGGTTTTCCAGTTCATTTTCAAAAAAATGTGGATATAAGACTTAAGATATTTGGGGATTATCGTAATTTGAATCATCTAATGGTTAAAAACTGATATCCCTTTCCATAAATACATGAAATTTTTTATAAGATTCTAGGATCCCGAGTATTCTTGAAAATAGAACTAAGGTTACGATACCACCAGGTACATATTTGATCCACAGAAATGCCTCGTACAAGCATTCATAGTAGGTATGGTCTATATGAATATCTTTTTATACCATTCAGTCTCACAAACATGACAATAGATTTCATGGTTCTGATGAACCGATTGTTCGATCCTTAATTGTGACACATCAAGTATTGGACTGGGAGTAGTGATGATGTAGGGGTATAGAGTTTTGGCATATGAGTCTCAGTTTATAAGGCCACATCAGAGGAATTACCCTATGCATGATGTTGAGCTAGATGCAGTTGTTCATGATTTTCACTACTGGAGACATTTTTTATTGGGAGATCATTTTTTGGTGTATACAGACAAAACAATCCTCATGTATATATTTACTTAGTATTATTTTAATATGAGGAAAAAAAGGTGGGTGGATTACCTACAATATTTTGACTTCACGCTTGAATACATGACTGGTAAAGGTAATGTAATGTTCGATGTGCTGAGCACGTGGACTCAGATACAAACAGTGCAGCAGGCAAGTAGCGAGTAGAAACATATGGCATTATTCTATATGATCTATATGGAGGTGAAAAACAGTTAGGGATAGACATATCTAACATCCATAGTTGTGACCTCTACCCTATTGGATAAAGTAATAATGATGAAGTTATCAAATTCAGAGGGTCTAGTCCTATGAGAGAGTATGGAAGGTGAGGACCCTCTTCCTGGTTGGACCATAGCTGTTGATGTGGTCTTACATATCCATGGATGTGTTTGGGTTCTAGTGGATATACGTGGGGATATGATGTGAGAGTTTCATGCTTCATCTTGGGCACTATATCCCAGAGTCAACAAGATGTACCATGACTTGCATCAACAATACTATTGGCCAAGTATGAAAAGTGAGGTAGCTAGTTTTATTATGAGGTGTTACACCTATCAGTATATGAAGGAGGAACATCAATGACCAGTCATGATTTTATAGAAAATACTTATTCCAAAGTGGCAATGAGATGATGTCATAATGGATTTCTTGACTGGTTTACTAAGGTCTCCTTGAGGTAATTATGTTGCGTGGGTTGTTGTTGACGGGATCAAAAAGGTTGATCATTTATTTCCGATCAAGGATACCTTCAATGTAAATGTTCTTGGAAAGTTGTATATCCATGAGATAATACAACTTCATGGGTTCTCACACACTATCATTTCAAATATGGATTACCACTTTACATCTCATTTCTTATAGAGTTTTCAGAGGGCACTGGGTACATTGGTGCTTCTGAGCACAGTCCACCTCCCATAGACTGATGGCCAATCAGAGTGTATGATACAAGTGGAAGAGAACATGATGAGAGAATGTGTCCCAGATTATGGGGGATCTTGTGAGAGACACATTCATCTAGATGATTTCTCCTATAATAACAATTATCAGCCAATGATACAGATGTCTCTTTACTAGGCTTTGTACGGTAGGCTATACCATTCACCCTTGGGATGGATAGAGGTAGGTGAGGTAGCTTTACTGGGACCTTGTCTCATGCAAGAGAATTCTGAGTAGATCCAATTGATTCAGAAGTAGATGGCTACTACACAATCGTTATAGAAATATTATGTCGATCACCGTATATGACCTCTAGAGTTTGAGGTCAGGGATCAAGTCATTTTATGTGTTTCACTAAGGTTGGGACATAGAAGTATCATGATACGTGGTATGCTTTCACCACTATATATTGGGCCATTAGAGATTCTTGAGAGAGTCAGATCAGTAGACTATTCGTTTTAGTTACCTCAAAGGTATTGAGCCATGCTTTACGTCTTCCACGTATCACAACTACACCATTATAATTCGGACCCATCTCATGATTTTCATACCAAGGAGGTTGAGCTACAATTTGATGCATCGTTCAAGGAGTGTCTAATTCATATTGTTGATAGGAGAATGATGGTTATACAAGGCTATTTAGTTCCTCTAGTATAGGTTCGATTGAAGCAAGACCATTCGCAAGACGATACTTAGGAGCGGGAGGCCAACCTACGTGATCAGTGACATGAGTTTTTTAAAATGGATCTTGACTACCGATGAGAGGGAAATTCAGGGAAGAATTGTTTTAAGGGGGGAAGATTGTAAGATTCTAGGTTTTTCTTGAGGTATGAATATTTTACATTCTTTTTTTTCTTAAACCCTAAGCTGGGACATGGGATGGTTGGGTTGTTTTTGGGAAATAATAGGCAAGAAGGTTGTATACCAATTGCAAGCCAATTACACGATGTGTAATTGGATAACACACTGTTTAATATGATTTCATAACATGTAATGGTTTTTATAGGACCTTTCATAATGTGTAAGGGTTTTGCCCCATTAATGTAAAACCGATCATTACACACCAAGTAAGGAAATTACTTGTCATGTAATTGCCTGACTACGTTTTTTTAAAATAGAGGTATGTACCTCTATTTTTTGGACAGAAGCCTTTTTTCTATCTTTTGAAGCCTAAAAACATTCTTATCTATCTTTTCAGATCTAGCACCCATTTGGATTCCATTTCTTTCCCGGTCATTTTCGTTGGAACCATGAAGGTAAGATATTGATTCCTTTTTAGCCATTCTTGATCTTCAGAACAATAGTTGCATTGTTTGGATTTAGGCTTTTATGCCCTAATTTCTTGTTCTTCATTTGTTCTTTAGATTTATTCCCAACCAGGATGAATCATGACTTAATAAAAGATGAGAACTCCACTAATGACATAAGGTAGGTGGTCTATACATTTCTTTCAGCTTTTGATGCATTATAGAGATATTGACATTTTTTCTTCCCACTGGACTTTTTAGCGCGAGCGTGATTTTAAAGTGTCAATCTGAAATAGATGAGGTTGGACCCGTTTGGGACTCCTTTGGGTTCTTTGAGATACGTTTTTGGTTCTGACCCAGCCCAAGGACACCCAGGGGGTGCAGCATGCCTTTACTTTGGTTTTTACCTTTGATGAACTACCCATGGGGTGTGACCTCGAGTTTTCCTAGTTTAAGGAATCTCGGTTGTACTTAAATGAGGCTGAATTACATACATATGAGATATCTTGCCTCCTTACCTTTTGTTATTATAATATTCCATGTCTAACTTGAATAAATACTTAAATGGAACTTTTCAAATTAGTGGGTATACTCGTTGGCTATTTTTAGATTGCTTAAATATTTTTGTTGGTAATTGTGATTAATGGATGGGTATACCCATGTGATGTGTTAATTGGATATTGGTGATAAGTGGTTGGGTATATCCATGTGACATGAATAAATGAAAGTGGAGTACATGAGTAGGTATACTCATGAGATGTAATGGTTTAAATGAGTGGGTATACTCATTGAATTGTTTTGAATGTAATTATTTTTATTAGTGGATAGAATCCTATGGTTTGAAATTGTTAAAGGCATGGAATGATTGATGATTTACATAGATTTCATGAATGGACCTCCATGGATCTGGAATGCAGTAGTGGACACCTTGGCTGATTATGCACCTTTGGTCTTTATTCCATGAGATGCATTAGGCCATGCAACCCCTTGGATCCATCTATCATGGACTCACGTAGGACATGTTGGTACACATGCTCCTAGGATTCCAAACAGTGTCTATGCCAGGTTTCCATCGAGATTCTCCTGAGACTCGAAGAGGATTCCTTGGTATTCAGCACCATAGATTCTGCCCTTCGTGATCTACACTTCATTATACGGCGTGATTGTGGGATATATGATTGTGGCTGTATGACATGGTCGTGGGTTTTTGATAAAGTTTTCTTTATACCGTAAGGACGTGTAGACATGATATGGATGGTTATTTAGAAAGGTTGTGTTGTTTGTTTATATTGCTTGTTGATGCCTTGTTAGGAGCTGAAACTTATTGTTGGGAGCCACAAGAGGCTGTTTAGTATTACTTGTTTTTTGTAGTTATATGCCTTGGACTTTCACACTTACATTACTACTTACTTTCACTTGTTTACCATATTTAATAGTACTTATTAGAATTGTATTGATATTTAGGTGGAAACTGACTGGGATGTTTATCTCACATCCAATTTGGGCCTCCTTGGTGACCCAAACAGATTATATAGTTACAGGTGATAGTAGGGGAAATCCCCATAAAACTATTTGTTGATCATTGTTGTAGAGCATGGGAGCATAGGACTAAGATGAGGTTTGCGATGATACGGGGGGCACTTTTCCGTTGTTTTGGATTTTAGATACTTGTACTTTATTCTATTTCTATGAACCAATTATAGATATTTTCAAGATACATGTATCATCTGCATCATGGTATATGAGACACTTCTGGCTTGTTACATATTCTGGTCTTGATTGTCTATTTTATCTATTGTATGCTTATTGTACCTGCTTCCACTATATAATGGGATTGACTTCCATTATGAAAATTTTTTGTAATTGGGGTATAGTCTCCCAAATGGCTCACCTAGTCCCTAACTACTAGTCATAAGCCTCTGGCATTTGGGAAGATGTTCTTGAGGCCATATATCCAAATGGGCTTGGGGCACAATTGAGTGACATTCAGGTTCGGGATGATACATTTGTACAATGATTCAATGATTTCATTTCAAAATTCATTCATGTAATATGAAGATATAAAATGATGTTGTCCGTGTACATACTATATCACATCGAGGTGTGAATAAAATTCCTTAATGTAAAATAAAATTCCTTTGGGTGATAATTCTTATAGTGAGATAAATACCTTAAACTAATAAAAAATACTATGGGTGAGAAAATTCATAAAGTGGGAAAAAAATTCTACTGAGATAATTTCAATTGTTTGAGAGGTTAGAGAGATGGTATTTCTTTGTGACTTTTCCAGATTTATAATTGATAATAAAATTATATATGTTACTTTTAGGGTAAGATTTAGTCAAACTATGTTATCTAGCACTACAAAAAAGAGTGGTCTTAGTGAAATATTATTAGTGTAGGTTATAATAATCACTACTAAAAAAATTAAATATATTTTAAATATAGTGGCAAATTCAATGAAACTGATGCTAATATTTTTTAAAAATAACTGACCCCACCCCGTCCACCCGATTCCATAACCCCCTCGCTCCCTTGGTCGTGCCTCTCCCCGATGCTGGAAACTTCCCCTCCCCCTTGGTGGCGCCTCTCCTCGACGTAGAAAATCACCCCTCCCTCTCGGACTCGCCTATCCCCAACACTGGTGACCACCCCCACATCGATCAGACTCTCCCTGGTGCTAGTGACTCCCTCCGCCCCCTACCCCACACTGATCCCTCATCCACACCTCTCCCTGACGTTGATGACCACCCCTCCCCCTCGACACTGCCCCTCCCCCAACATCAATGACCGCCCCTCTCCCTTGATCGCGCCTCTCCCCAATTCTAGAGACTTCTCCTCACTCTCAATCAAGCCTCTCCCCGGCGCCAGTGATTACCCCCCTCTATCCAACCTATCTCTGACACCGGCGACTGCCCCTCCTCCTTGGTCGCACCTCTCCCCAATGTAGGTGACCGCCCCTCACCCTCGACCTGACATCTCCCCCACACCGACCCCCCTTCTCTCCAACAACATACCTCTCCCCCCTTCCCCCACTTCCCCCTGACGGATCACTCCTCATCTTCAATGGTGACCACCCCTTTTCCTACTCTCACATATGATCCTCGTGACCCCAACCCCACTTGCTACCTGATGATGACCCCACAATGACCCCCCTGCTCCTTGATGACGATCCCCAACGACAACCCCTCTCCCCCATTTCTTGGAGAGTGAAATCCCCAATCATAAGGTGTAATTTTTTAATATTTTTTGATTGGTTTTCTATATCATTATGTTGTATATCATATTGTATAGTCAAATGATAAATTTTATCACTTAGGAATCCTATACACATAACTGTCATTAATGCCTATTATAAATGGGGATCATGAATCATTTATATGATGCATTCTTGTTTGTCTATGGGGTTATAAATATTCGTTAATTGCATGATTCATTTATGCCTCATGAATTATTGGTGAGTAAGCCTTAGTGGGTTTTGGACAATGGTTGATTAGAGGATAGTAAACCATTTCGTTTTATTGATTAGTCAATAAAGTTTTAGTATGATTCTTCCACACTGGCATGAGACTTTCTAAGTAAGAACATACTGAGTGTACATGTATGTTCTCCATGATTTTATATACTATATTTATCGATTTATAGGATAAATTCAGTGACCAAGATTAACGAAGTTAATTGATGTTTACTTTTAATTATACTTGTTTTATTAACCATTTATATCTTTATATCTGAATATACAGGGAGAAGAGTGAAAATCCAATACCTATGGATAAATGTTGGATTACTTTACCTCAAAAAACACCTCGTTATGACAAGAGTTTGAAAAAAATTATTATGTAATTAAAAACTGTCCAGTGGATGGTAGAATAAAATGTGTATATCCTGATTGAAAATTCAAGTGATTATTAAATAGAAATGATGTATATGATCATTTTATACAGAAACAATTTTCTGCTCAATATGTATGTAGGATTTTGCATGGTGAATATATTTTTATGGAAATTAAAAACAAAGATAAACCTATCAATGAAACACAAAGTGACCCTCCAGAGGGGAATTCAGTTTAAAATTTGATAAATGAAACATTTTTCTTTGCATGATATAATGTCCAAGATTTCAATAGATCAAAAAAATCCTTCAATTGACCCTGAAAATTTTAGTCCTTCTAATAAGTTCAACGACCAAAAAAATGATCTTTATGAATTATTTAAAGATGTGTAACAAGAACTTTATGAAGGGTGTGATAAGTATTCAAAGTTTTCTTTTCTACTTAAGTTGTATCATATAAAATGTCTCTGTGAAATTATTGACAATGAAATGTACATGATGTTAGAGTTTCGTCATGATGCATTTACTGAAGATATGATCATTTCATCATTCTATGAGATTAATAAAGTCATAAATAAACTTGGACTATATTATACAAAGATACATGAATTCCTTAATGATTGCATACTTTAATAGGGAGAAGAGTCCGACAAAGGAGAATTCATAAGATGTCATAAAAGTAGATGAAAGTCAATGAACAACAATGAGAATATAAATCAATTCATCCCCAAGATGAAAAAAAATAAGAAAACTCCTTCAACATTATTTAATTACATTCCTCTGATATGATGATTGAAAAGATTTTTCATGGAATCTAAGACTACATACAAAATGAAGTGACATGATCAAGATGGTAATGATTTCTTGATGAGACATCCAAAAGATTCAACATCATAGAAAATGTTTGATTCATTCTATCTATATTTGTCCTCAAATCTTAATAATTCACCTTTGGGATTGGATTCTGATTGTTTTAACCCCTTTTGTAATTTAGGTACTAATTATAGTATTTGGCTAGTTGTTTTGATCGTTTATAATCTACCTCCATAGATGTGTATGAATAAATATTATTATTTATTTCGATAATTATTTCTAGAAATAAAATACCTAGAAATGGAATTGATGTGTACCTTCAACCTCTAATCAAATAATTGTGAGAATTATGAGATGATGGAATGGAAACACATGATGCTTCAATGATAAAACTATTAAAAATACTTGCTAATTTAATATAGACAATTACTAACATTCCTCGATTAGGAAATTTATCTGATTGAAACACTCATGCTAGTTTGTCTTGTCTAGTTTGTAATTTTGATCATCAGCAATTACCTCATAGAAGAAAATGATGTTTTATGCATCGTCATTGATTTCCTTATTTCTTCTCATAAATCTAGGCTTAACAAGACACAATTCAATGAAGATATTAAACTGAGAAATCCACTAAAAGAGTTATTAGGTTCAGAAATCATGGGACAATTAATGAGTGTCATTGAAGAATTTGGGAAATATAATAACTTTAAATAAGGGGAAAAGGGTACAAGGTACAATATTTGAAGCATCAGGAACAAAAAAATAAAGGGTATATTTTTCAGAATTCCTCCTTAGGATTTTAATTTGATATGTTATAATCTTGACATAATGAATATTGAGAAAAAATTATGTGGTAATGTAATTTTCACATTGCTTAATGAGAAGGGTAAATCAAAGGATCACCTTAATGCTCATAAGAATGTGGAGTTAATGAATATAAAGCATGATTTTTGGGAAAATGAGAATAAAAAGTATCCTTCAACTATTTTTACAATGAAAAATCAAGACAAATACGTATTCCATCAAACATTAAAGAATTTAAAAGTGGAAGATAGATATTCAAGTAATATATCATGGAGAATTAACTAAAAAATTTGAATGTTACATGGATTGAAAAGTAACAACTCATGTATTTTGATGGAAAAGTTATTCTCATTGACATTTTGTACTATGTTAAATAGAAAATAAACTATTTTACCTTTTTCATATAGCTTTTTAGAAAAAATATAAATCAAATTGTGCTTGATAAACTTCAAGAAAGAATTTTTTTGACACTTTTTTATTTGTAGAAATTATTTCCCCCATCATTATTCACTGTGATGATTCATTTGATTATTCATTTGGTTGAATAAGCTAAACTTGTCTGACCAGAATGTTATCAATTGATGTATCCAATTGAGAGGTACAATGATATAATTTTTATTTTCATTAGTGAATTAAATTTTATTAAATTATTTCATAATTTTTTTTATATGTATCTTATTTTTCTCATTAGGTACATAGGTCATTTGAAATCATATATGATGAATAAATATCAACCAAAAGGCTCTATTGCTATAGGTTACATATCCAAAGAGTGATTGAACTTGTATTCAAGGTATTTGGATGGGATTGAGACTAGATTCAATCGTGTTTAATGTTTTGATGATATCTCCACTAATTATCATTTTGAAAACCAGTTATCAATATTTCAAATTATTGGATAAACAATTGGAAAGTGGTCAAATTTTACACTGAATGAATTGGAGTTTCTATAAGCACATAGATATATACTGCTCAGTAGTCTTATTATAGATCCATTTTTTGAAGAATTGCGATGTCAAACAAATAAGTGATTAAGGGTTAGATCTTGAAATGAGATGGAATTAAAAAATGATGTTTATAAGGAGATTGTCAAATGGATCAACCATCAGGTAAGTATATAATCATATTAATATAATTGACATGTAGTTATTTTGTCTATGTTAAAACTAATACATTATATATAATTTTCTAGATAATGAATGTTGAAAATCAAGATGAAATATAAAATGATTTATGTTTTTTTTGTTTGAGGTCCTCTAAGAAAGTATAACATATTCGATTCCTACAATATTCATGGATTTAGGTTTCATACAATTTATCAGGAAGAAGACTTAAAAACTCAAAATAGGGGTGTATATACACTTACAGAGGTGGGATATTATTGAAATTTTGTTGATATAATTGAATTAAACTATCATGGTTAGTTTTTGGTTATCTTATTCAAATGAAAGTGGGTTAATATTGATATGGGTATAATGAATGATTTATTACATTTTAATTATATCAACTTCTCTCGATTTATCCATACCAATAAACATGTAGAGAATGATACATTTATCTTGGCTTCCTAAGTGAAGATAGTTTATTATGTGGATGATGAAATAGAAGAAGGTTAGAGTTTTTTTACACTAAATGTAGAGAGATTTATATGATATGAGTGATGAAGATCAATTGGTACTTTGTGACATTGAACCTAATCAACCATAAAACATTGAATATTTTTTTACTGACAATATGGAAACAATAGAACTTGCAATAGAGGGTGAAAATGAATCACTCTTCACAATGGAGGTTTATAATAATAATAATAATGAAGATGAAGATAATTGAATGTATAAATTTGTAATGAAAATATAATATAATTTGCCATTGATAAGTGGTTTAGACATATATACATTGTTCTAGTTTTTTTTCTTATTGTAAAAATTTATTAGTTTTTAGTTTTTTTACATTTAATTTATCTGAACCAATTGAATTGAAAGAATTCTGAGAAGAAATAAATCTCAAACTCCAAGATGGTTATCATCTCAGATCACACCACAACTAACAACAGCTTCAGTGGATCTGAGTGATTCAGTTGTACATGAGACTACCAGTGAGCCAGCCATTCCCCAAATGCATTTAGTATCCCACCATCCAATTCACCTCAAGCTATGTATCAGTTGTTCATCCCTTCATCTAGTGGATATCAGTGAGTTACTATTACTGGTATGTATGTAATTGTAAAAAAACAATATATTTTATTAATTGTTTAATTCATTTTTCAAATGGATAAAATTAACAATAGAAGATATATAAATATGAACAAGAAAGATGTATTGGTCCTGAAGGAATTCAATATTATCATTCCATTTGATGATTTTGGGGTGCTTACTGATGATGTTTCCAGAATCTATGGGAAGATTATTAGGCAGCTTATTTGTGATATAATGAGCATTCCCATTAACTATAAATATTGGAGGCATATTCCTACAACTTGGAAAAATGAAGTTTTTGATACTTCATTAAAGGTAATTTAATTTAATATTTCTGGATAAATAATTTACATGACATGAATAAAATTTTGTAATATACTTATACAGTGTTATGTTTTTTTATTTCTAGATGTTTTTTCTTTTGGATGTCCGAGGCTCTATTTCACGCCCATGCACTATGAAAAAATTAGGAATGAAATGGTCATATTTTAAATGAATATTATGACATGAGTTTAATGAAATATCTTTGATCTCATGATAGATGTATGAGAAAGTGTGTGAATGAATTTCTCATGTGAAATGGAATTGGTTTGTCGATATTAACAGAGATGCATCTCATGAAGCAATTGCATATTTTAGAGTATCGTAATAAGATAATCAAAATAAAAATAAAATTTTTGATAATGTTGCTATTTTTTGTAGGAATATTTGAAAAAAATTCTATGAATCATGATAAATAATTCATTCTTCATATCAGTGTGTCTTAGAGTTTTTTTAGAAAAAGAATAATTTTGGTTTTTATTTTATTCATTATTATTTACATCATTTTATTATAAGTCAATTTTTTTCTAACTTGTTTATATTTTTTATAAAGGCTAATGAATTAGGTTACTCTGTTGGCCATACATAGATGTGGTTTAAAGTGCATAGGGAATCCGATGTCAGTTATGTAAATGACCCTACCAAAGATGTTAGAGTAAGTATTTTTCATTATAATTTCATGTTATTTCATTACTATAAAAAAAATAATGAAAATTATATTATAACAAAAAAATCCTTAAGCCCAATTAAATGGGGATTGATACATGTATAAAATGATGCCAATTTAGCATCGTTTGATACATCTAGCCAATGAAAATTAATTGGGTTTAAGGCTTATTTGTTGTTATAATTTATT
The DNA here is from genome assembly GCA_963277665.1 of Viscum album. Classification (NCBI taxonomy): domain Eukaryota; kingdom Viridiplantae; phylum Streptophyta; class Magnoliopsida; order Santalales; family Viscaceae; genus Viscum; species Viscum album. The sequence goes on from OY728148.1 coordinate 945,194,065, forward strand.
TTTCAATATTATGTTTTTATAGAAACGAAATAACAATACATAGTAATAAAAAATTTATTAATTAGAAAATATTATGAAGTTCAAATATTTTAAAAACTAATTGTTAATATTTTTATATTAACAGGTTCAAATTCAATAAATATGGGACGTGAACCCTTCAAAATCATCATCTGTTTCCCAGAACGATGAAGTTCCAATTGTTTTAGGGAAGGAAAATCCCAGACATATACAGGGGATGGATTCTGGACATACTCCATCAGTTGTCTTTGGTAGGGAGTCATCATCAGTTACTACTACACCTAGTGGGGGTTCAAGTAGCGCTATTGATAGGGAATCACAAAGATAAATTGCAAGGTTGAAAGTAAAAGTGCGAAAATAGGACTCTTATAGGAAAATATAGGATCAATGGTGAGAGAAAAAGGAAAATGATTTAGTTTTTAAATTTCAATGGATAACTAGAATGATACCGAAGGAAATTTCCAGCCCTATAGCTTATCCTATCAATGTAAATTTTAAATTTCATTGACCATTTACACATTTTCAAAGAACACATACAAATTCCTTAAGTGAAAATAAAATGACACTTTTATATTGAAAGCATGCACTTTGAGTCATACCGACAACATCTTGCACCAGATCGATGTGTGTTTTATTCCTACACATAAAAAATAAATTATATATTGTTATCCTTATGTTTGAAAATAATTCAAGCTCATTTTCTCAGATTTGACACAGTAAATAGTTTGTAACGGTACCAAATCCTTTAAAAACATGTGTGTGTGGGGGGAGGGGGGAAGGGTCAAAAATAGGAATTAGATTCCATATCAACATAAAATCATATGAAAATGACTATGGATTGATTTTTGAAATGTAGGAATAGATGACACATCATTTCGAGTTATAGTTTACTTGTGATGCTTGTAAATGTATCATTAGTGTTTTAAAACACCAAAACATGTGTTTAATGGTTCAAACCATAGAAAACGATATCACATTGACATGAAATCATGAGAAAACCACCATTGAATTCTTTTTTACATTTACTTATATAAAAAATATCAATTATAATTGATGTGTAGTCAAAATTCCATAGTAAATAGTTTTTAAAGGTACTGAATCCTTTAAAACGCATGATAGGGGGTCAAAATTAATAAAATTATGTTCGATTTCCATGAATTTAGAGGAAAATTACCATGGTTAGTTTTTGAAATGTAGGAACCAACAATATGTTATTCGAAGTTATAGTTTTCTAGGGATTCATGTAAATGCATTTTTAGTGTTTTAAACTACAGAAACATGGGTATAATATTCCAAACCAATGAAAAAAACCTCATATTGAATTGAAATCTTAAGAAAACCACCATTTAATTATTTTTGACACGTAATCCTAGACAAAAAATCATTCCAACGTGCGGTGTGGTTGGAATGACTTAGTAAATAAATTTTTAAGGCATCAAAGCCTTTAAAAATGTGTGTCGGGGTGTCACAACAAGGAAAATTTCATATTTTTTCCATAAAACCAGATAGGAAAAAAAATTGTTCATTGATTTTTGAAATGTAGGACCTGAAGATATGTCATTATGTGTTACAAATGTTTTTGAATGTTCATAAGTGGGTTTTTAGTGTTTGAAACCACACAAGCAGGCATGTAACAGTCAAAAAAATAGAAAAAGTCCTCTGATTGACATGAAGACATGAAAAATCCATTGTTTAGTTATTTCTAATGTGTATTCATAGATAAAACATCAATATGATATGAAGTGTGGTCAGAATGGATGTTAAATAGTTTTTAAAGGTACTGAAGCCTTTAAAAATGTCTGTCAGAGGGTCAAAACTAGGAAAACATTGTCAGATTCCCATGAAATTATATAAAAATGACTATAGATTAATTTTTCAAATATAGGAACTGATAACATCTCATTATTATTTATGGTTTTCTTGGGATGCTTGTAAACACATTTGTAGTGTTTTAAAAGTTTAAAACAAGAATATAATGGTGAAAACCATAGAAAAATAATTTATATTGATGTCAAATCATGCTAAATTAACTATTGAGTTACTTTTGACATTTATGCATAGACAAGACATCAATATAACATGTGGTGTGGTTGGAATGACTCGGTAAATGATTTTTAAAGATATGGAAGCCCTTAAAAACATGTATATAGGGGTCAAAACTAGGAAAACATCAGTATATTTCTTCGAAATAAAAGTAAAACAACCACAGATTAATTTTTGAAATGTTCGAACGAACATAACATCATTCTGAGTTATTATTTTCCTGGGATACCTGTAAATGTGTTTTTTGTGTTTTACAACACTAAAATGTGTGTGTAACATTCAAAAAAAGAGAAAATGACCTCATATTAATGTGAAATCATGGTAAATATACCAAATAGTTATTTTTTACATGTACTCACTAACAACACATCAATATGATGTGTGATGTAGTTGGAATGGCTTAGTAAACTATTTTTAAAGGTAACAAGTCCTTTAAAAACATGTGGTGGGGGTTAAAAACTAGGAAAAATCATTTGATTGACATGAAATCATAATTCAATAACCATAGGTGGATTTTTTAAATCTATTGATAGATGAGATGTCATTTTGAGTTACGGTTTTATTTGGATTCCCATAAATTCATTTTTAGTATTTTAAAACACTAAAACATGCAACAATCAAAGCTATAGAAAAAAATCAGATTTTTTCCAAATAATGGGACAACCACCATTGTTTTATTTTTGAGGTGTATGCGTAATGTCAATCTGATTTGAAGTGTGGTCAGAATGGCTTGGTAAATAGTTTTTAAAGGTACTGAATTCTTAAGAAACATGTTTTGGGGGTTAAAACTAGGAAAATGTTGTCATATTTCCATGAAATCATAGAAAAATTACCATAGGTTTATTATTGAAATGTAGGAAACAACATAACATCATTTTAAGTTACGGTTTTCCTGGGATGTCTTTAAATGGATTTTTAGTGTTTTAAAACACATAAATGTGTTTTTAATGGTATAAACCATAGAAAATTAATCCATATTAACCTGAAATATTGGGAAAACCACTGTTGTGTTATTTATGATTTATAGACATTGAAAACATGTCAATCCGATAAGTGGTGTGGTCGGAATGGATTAATAAATAGTTTTTTAAAGGTATCAAATCCTTTAAAAACATTTAATAGAGGGTCAAAACTAGTAAAAAATCATCGAATTACCATGAAATCAAATTATAGCAACAATATATTGATTTTTGAAATATAAGAACTAACGACACATCATTTAATGTTATAGTTTTCCTAGGATACATGTAAACACGTTTTTAGTGTTTTAAAACACTAAAATATGCATGTAATGGTCAAAACCATAGAAAAAGACCCTAAATTGAACTGACATCATTGTAAATCTATATTTTAGTTATTTTTGATGTTTACACATAGCAAAAACATCAATATAACGTGTATTGTGATCAGAATGGATCAGTAAATAGTTTTTAAAGGTACTAAAGCCTTTAAAAACATTCATCAGGGGGTCAAAACCAAGAAAACATCATCTAATTTCTATGAAATCATAGTAAAATGACCAATTATTTATTTTTTAAATTTAATTATTGATGACACATCATTTTTAATTACGGTTTGCCTATGATTCCTATAACATGTTTTTAGTGTTTTTAAAAACTAAAATACGAATGTAATAGTCAAAACCATAGAAAAAGACTACATATTGATGTGAAATCATGGTAAAACCACCGTTATGTTATTTTGGACATGTAATTGTAGAAAACATGTCAATCCAGAGTGTTTTGTGGTCAAAATGGATTGATAAATAGTTTTTAAATGTATCAACGCCTTTAAAAACATGTATTGGGGGGGGTCAAAACTAGGTAAACATCATCACAATACCATAAAATCAGAGGAAAATGACCATATATTTATTTGTGAAATTTTGGAATCAATGTAATGTCATTTCAAGTTAGGTTTTTCCTAGGATGCCCATAAATATGTTTTTAGTGTTTTAAAACACATAAACGTGTAGGTAATAATCAAAACCATAGAAAACAACCTCAAATACATGTGAAACCATTGAACAACCACCATTGATTGAGTTTTTAAATATGAAAATGATTTTATTTCAAATTCATTAAAAAAATATTAATTAAAATTTAATCACATTGTAGATCGATTTAAAAATCAATTAGAATTTTATATACTTATCGCATTTTAGTTTCAATTGTTGAATCATATTTTAAATATTAAAATTTATTTTTTAAAAGTGTTTTTCATGGTATATTATTTGTTTTATGTTAAAATGTATTTTGTTTGATTAACAAAATAACAAATTTTATGTGCAAAATTATAAATATATTCCATTTCTTTTCACTTTTGTATTTCTTTTTTTAAATGTTATGGTTTTTATTGTAGGTGATAGATGTTAACCGAAGGAAAGAGGTTGACCATTCGATTCAAGAAATTACTTATAAGGTAGTGGTGATGGTTCTTAGTTTCTCCGGTATGTTTAAATTTTATCAATGATTCTATTGAAATTCTGATTTATTATGTTTAGTTTTAATTTTTGTCTTTTTTTAATTGATGAGATTATGTGGTATGTTTCAATTGACCAGATGATGTGGAGGTATAAGGATGAAACATAGGTCATTGGGTTGTAATATATTGGGAATGGGATGTTTTTGGACATATTTTATATGTATATATTGATAATTGAGGAATGGGTTGACTGAGGTAATTAGTTGACTAAGGTTATGATGACTATGAATGTATATGTATATAACTATGGATGTATCTTGTATGATGTATGTATGATCGGTTTATTGTGCATTTATGTTTTATTTTATTACATTTTAATTTTTTTATATTTATATTTTTTTATTAAATATTTTTAAAATGTATATTTTTATTAAAAATATTGAGAGGTGATTTTTAAGAACCACTGTTAAAAAAAGGAATTTGAATCATATTTAATAGTGGTTAATATTAACTACCAATAAACCGAACATCCACTGACATATTTATCGATTTTTAGGTTCATCTTATCTATTTTATTATCAAGTTTTTTATAAAAATCACTGTTAAATAAAATAAAAATCATTGCTAAATTCTAAAAAAACAGATAAAAAACCAGTGCTAAATGAATCATACTACTGTGAAATGACTAGAGAACATGCAATATAGGGAGATTTTAGTAACCACCGCTAAATAATTCGGAAAATGTTTAAACTACTTCCACTAAAAGAAAAAACCACCACTAAGAATGGTATTTTTTATAGTATGGAGTCTTTTTTAATGGTTTTTGTAATGCCTTCACCTGATATGTCAGGTTCGAACCGGAGTTCTACAAGACCTCATGTATGCCTCCCTGTACATGAGAGGTTTCTAACAAGAAGTTAGGGCCTAAGTCCATCAGTGGGGAGACTATACACATAGTATCATGTCATAATACAAATAATACAAAATAAATAATATAATAGAAACTTGAGTAATTATGTGAAAAAATAAAGATGAGACACATGTCATACAATAATAAATGGGGTTCTAAAGAAGAAATCTAAACTAGAGTAATAATAGGCAGATAAATAAATAAATAAAACATCAGGGTCCTCCAGAGTCCATCTCGATATACTACCATCTCCATTCTCATTTGCTCAGCCATCAACTCTATGTCCCTTTTCTTTATCCAAATCCCTAAACATAAAGTCTGAATGTGCGTTGATATTTTTATGCAAGTTTTGAGTAATAAAATTTAATAGGACTCCACTAATTCATCATTAACAAGTGTGAGCATGTTTAACTGGTGTATTCGGTGATAATAATAAATGAAAAATAAATCATTAAATAAAAAATCACATAATGAGTGGTTGTACGTTAACCAAGCTTCTACAACTCCTGACTGTAGTTGCTTCATCTCCACATTGAATGGAAAGTCAATATATCGAAAGTAATCAAGATATGTCCATGAGACTAGTGATCATACTTCTTGGAATTGTGTGTACTTACTACTCGACATCCACTGAGCTCAAACATTAGACTTCCACTCCCACATCTCCACTTGGATCTATCCATACTACTAAAAGATCTAGAAAAGTGGCACCTTATGATGCTTTCGAGAGTAGTGGAAGCATGTGGTGGTGGGAAATATATTAAAATTTCTTTTAATGTTTATATTCTGAAAACCAAGATTGAGGAGCTTGAACATCAAATTTTTAATTAATTTATTTAATGTCATAAAAATGATTACCTTATCTTAGGAATATTTCTTCATTAATGATGTTAATCATATGAAAAGACCCTTTCAAATTGCCTTCATTGCATTTTGAGAATACAAGAATAGAATCCATCTGGAGAAAATCCACACATGATCCATTGATATCCGATAAATGTTAAACGATCTCTATGTGCTAGTGTGGGGAATAAAATGTCTTGCATTGTTCATTCTTGATCACTCATTCTTTAATCTTGAATAAATCTCTCAAACATTTATTTTTCTTAATAGGGAGAGAGATAGAGGAGTTAAAAGAAAATTCATTATTTGAAACAATTATCTATTTTCAATTACCTTCACAATATACATAACATGCTATTTATTGAGGTAGATTTTATTTAGAAATTTTTTTATTTCATTATAGCCCTTAAAAAATATTAAAACCTTTAATAAACCTCATTCCATATAATAATAATATTCTTATTATTATTCTATGGTGCGCACCAACTTGAGCATCGAAAAATGTTATCTAAACATCTTTTTAATTAATATTATTTATTAGACATGGTCTTGGTCTACTCAAACTCTTATTTTATTTATTAAACACCTAAATAAATATCTAATTTAAATATTTCATTAATAAATATATATTTGTGATCAATAAAACATGAATAAAATTATACCTCATTCTTGATAATTATATTTATTCAATTAATTAAATTCAAATTGTATTTAATCAAGATCATCAGAAACACTTATTGTATGACCCTCTAGGATTCTTTCGAACTGGCATGAGGAGAGCAATCCTAAAGTCCAAAATTACTATCTAGAAATGAGTCAAGGCACCCAAGAGAAATAACTTAATTTTGAAAGGATGAAAACCAAAAATGAACACTCACTATATAATATAATACCTTTATCATATTATTTCATCAAGAAGGTTGCACATCTATATCACCAACCTATTTTCTTGGTACATCTTTCTTTAAATATCTAAAATAAACACATCAGTACACCATGTACATGGAGTTTAATTCAATGGTTCTATTTAAATCAAATGGATGAGATATCAGCTTCCCTAAATATATAAGGGATAAATTATTCTTTAACTTATTCATTAATGACATGCTGTAACAATTGGGAGCCACCCACCAGTTGCTCCACAGACACGGGGGCCCCACCCTAGGTCTCACCCACGTGCCCGAATGGGTTATCTGACTAATGACAGTCCCCATAGGCCAACACATGTCCTTCCAGTGTGTTTTATCCTCACCCACACACACCCTGAGAAACTTCTCAGGAGGTCACCCATCCTGGTCACTACTCCAGGTCAATCACGCTTAACTGTGGAGTTCTAATCTGGTAGGCTCCCAAAAAAGAAGGTGCACCTTGTTGACATGAGTCATTTCATTTAGTCATTTAACCCTTTATCATTTGGGGATGTTACACTCATCCCCCTTTAGAGAGCAACGTACTCATTGTGGGCCCTACATCTCAACCCAGGCAGTGCACCACACTTAAGACTGGGTTCCTCCTCTGATACCAAATGTAACAAATGGGTCCCGCCCACCAGTTGCTCCGCAAACACATGGGCCACACCCTAGGTCTCACCCACATTCCTGAACAGGTTATCTAACTAATGACATTTCCCACATTCCAACACATGTCATTCCAGTGTGTTTTGTCCTCACTCACACACACCTTGAGAAACTTCTCAGGAGGTCACCCACCAGTTTCTCCACAGACACGTGGGACCCACCCTAAGTCTCAACCACGTGCCCGAATGGGTTATCTGACTAATGACAGTCCCCACAGGACAACATATGTCCTTCCAGTGTGTTTTATCCTCACCCACACACACCCTGAGAAACTTCCCAGGAGATCCCCCATCATGATCACTACTCCAGGCCAAGCACGCTTAACTGTGGAGTTCTAATATGGTAGGCTCCCGAAAAATAAGGTGCACCTTGTTGACATGAGTCATATCATTTAGTCATTTAACCCTTTATCATTTGGGGATGTTACAATCACCCCCTTTAGAGAACAAAGTCCTCGTTGTGGGCCCTACATCTCAACCCCGGCAGTGCACCGCACATAAGGCTGGGTTCCTCCTCTGATACCAAATGTAACAAATGGGCCCTGCCCACCAGTTGCCCCGAAAACACGTGGGCCCCACCCTAGGTCTCACCCACGTGCCCGAACGGGTTATCTGACTAATGACATTCCCCACATGCCAACACATGTCCTTCGAGTTTGTTTTGTCCTCACTCACACACACCTTGAGAAACTTCTCATGAGGTCACCCATCCTGATCACTACTCCAGGCCAATAACGCTTAAATATGGAGTTCTAATCAGGTAGGCTCCCGAAAAGGAAGGTGCACCTTGTTGACATGAGTCATGTGGGTCCCACCTTAGGGTCCACCCATATACCTGAACGGGTCATCGGACTAATGACAGTCTCCACAGGGCAACACATGTTTTTTCCAGTGTGCTTTGTCCTCATTCACACACACCCTAGGAAACTTCCCAGGAGGACACCCATCCTGATCACTACTCTAGGCCAAGAACGCTTAACTATGGAGTTCTAATCCGGTAAGCTCCTGAAAAGGAAGGTGCACCTTGTTGACATGAGTCATATCATTTAGTCATTTAACCATTTATCATTTGGGGGTCTTACACATGCGAGTCATGAAAAGAACAATGTAACCTAACTTACCATGAATATAAGTCGTCATGGTTTTCATCATAAAATATAAGTGCATTAGTTATAAAATTAATTAATGATAATTTTATTTTCCAAGTACCATTACACATGCTCGTATACAGGAATATCTGATGGCACCAAAACATGTGCAATTCCTACCAGTGATTCTTTCTCATAATCTCCCATATTAGTTATTACCAAGTGAGAACATCATGATACTAAGAATCATCCTCCTATGAGGGCTCCCACTTAACAGTCTATGAACTATCTGTTCCATCATAGTACGTTTTCCAAGAGAAGAACATTCTTTAAGAATATCATCATAACACTTCAAGGTGATCAATATAACAGAGAACTGTTATGACCTTATCAATGTGACATATACTATAAGAAATTATTACATTAGAGTCTTACTGAACAATGGAAAATATGTAATAATTTGTTTTATTAATATTCAATATATCAAACATACTTGTAATTAAAGTATAAATAGATAATCCTAGGACACCAACTCCAAGAAACCCCCATGAGGACTAGATCCAACAACCTACAACTTTCAGTCCAATTGAACTCACTTAATAATAATATTTATGGCGAGTCATGATTTTAGTCAAGGGGTATGATATATTTTCGTCTTTGGAAATACATCTCACTAAAACCTCACCTCTCTTAAAAAACCCTCAAGAGATGATGCTTCCAAAGTACATGCTTCGTCCATTGATGTGTACTTGGCTCTTTTACAAGAGTCACCATTATAATATTATCACAATAGAGTGTAATAGGATATTTACTATTATAAACCAATTCAATATCTTGGATGATTTTTTGCATCCATACTGCTTATTTAGCTACCTCAAAAGTCAGAATATACTTGGACTCTACTATAAAATCTATGACCATAGCCTTTTTGGGGCTATTCCAGCTCACAATACCACCATTCAATGTAAATATGTATCTCGTTTTTCACTTCATGTCATCTTGATAAGTTTTAAAACTATAGTCTTCATATCTTTTGATGACCGGTTCACCGTATCCTCCATAATCTAGAAAAATATCCTCATTACACCTCAAATAATTAATGATATTGTTGACTGACTTATAATAGAGGTCAACAGGATCATCTCGATATCTTCTTACTGCACTTGATGCATAGGAAACATCTATCCTAGTACATATCATAATATACATGAATGACCCAATAACTGATGCTTATGAAATCCTTTCCATTCTATTTATTTCCCCATATATCTGAGGAATGATTTTCCTGGAAGGATGAATGCCAAGTGACATTGGAAACAATCCCCTCTTGGATTTTTCCATACGAAATATCTTAAGTATCTTATCAATGTATGTACTTTGACTTAGGCTGAGCAAATTCTTGGATCTATCCATCCAACGTTAACATTTTTATTTATGAAAGGATAGGGTAAAGGGCCGTGAAGGGCTAGCTTACAAAACAACCCGTATCAAGGACGTCGGAAATAATGGATCCTAAGGGCATCGCCCCGTACAAGGTTTACCCCCTATGGTTTCATGCTGGACACATTGGTAAAACACATCACCCGCGTACCCGGAACCGAATTAGAAGCCATATAGTCTGCCACTTTGTTCTAGTCATGCCATGTGTGTGTAATGCTAACTTCGTCACTGAGGAGGGACTTACCCCGTCTAATCCTGTAGATGACAGACTGTAGAGTTGTGCCTCTGCCGAGAAGGGCGTCATGTAACAACATAGAGTCCGTTTCAAATTGGGTAATAAGCAAACCCTTGAGTCTACATAAAGAAAGGCATGTAAGAGCCGCCATTTCTTCCGCCCGTAGTGAAGATCCACTGCCATGATGAGCTGTGAAGGCCAGAACTAGACTCCCTTTGGAATCAGGAAGAACTCCACCTCCTCTCATGTCACCCAAGACACAGGAGCCATCAGTATTAATCTGGAGGCCTTTGGATGGGGGAATCCACTGGATCCATCTGCCCTGTTCCGCCCTGCTATTCCGGGTAACGCTCCTCTGAGGCCCCTACAGCGTACCCTCAGCTGACCACTCTCTCCCAAAACCCATAGTGCCGATCAAGTCGATCAGTAAGCACCAGGTTCTTTCCACCACAGACCAAACTGTGGTGCTTCTCCCCTCATATTTGGCCTTGTTTTGGACTTGCCATAGGTTCCATCAAATCGCATTGAAGATGGAAGCTCCCACCTTGGACTCCTCCACTGACACAATTGATTCCTGGAACTATCTCTCCATTACCAACTCCACATTACCCCCAAGAGCATGGTATCCTGAGCAGGCAGCAAAAATCCTCCACACATGCCGAGCCCATTCGCCTTCAAAAAATATGTGATCCATGGTTTCTTCTGTTTTGTTATCGTAGCATTGGTAGTAAGAGGTGAGACTGATTCCAAGGAATTTAATATGATCATATGAGGGGATAACTTTATTACGTATCCACTAGGAAAGGAAATTGAGGTTCACTAGGATCTTGTGGCACCATGCCATGCTATTCCACTTATCACTTTTCCCTTGTGTACCATTCGATCTTCGAAAGTCTTTTGCATTGAACCCCCACCCCCACCCCCCCACCCCCTCGAGATGGAAGGCCTGAAGACACATCTGTCCTACTAAGGTATCATAACCACAGAGTCGAAAACAACTTGCTGGGAGGCGTCCATGACCGATCTGTGAAACAGGGGTTACAAGATTTCCTCTTAGAAGGAGATCAAGGGGGATGGGAAACTCGGGTATCCTAGGACTTCCCTAACCCATTTTGTTGCCAGAACAAAACACTCCCTTCTCCGACAATCCAACGGGAGAGCGGAATGAGAGTCAGAATGATGTTAAACACCGAGGACTAGAGTGGCGACCCCCTAGCTGACCCGAAAACCATATTGTCCTTATATCTCTGGGATTACTATCACCCGTAGAAGGTTTTAGCTTCAATGGACTCCGATGCAAGCTTCACATACCGGAAGTGAGTAGTCTCCAACAAGCTCCTGACATTGATCCCCCCTTCACAAATGGGCCGTGCCAACTTGCCCCATGACACCCATTGTCGCTTTCCCTCACCTGATGCGTCCTAGATGAAGCGCGCAAGAATCTTGTCGATAGACCTTATGACCCACTTCGGCATGCTTGTGGAAGCTAGAGCATGCACAGGGATTGCTGAATGCATGCTATTCACCAAGATGATACGTCCTCTGAAGGAGAGAATGTGATTTTTCCAATTCAAGATACGATCTGTAATTCTGTTCACCACTTTGTTGAAGTCTCTGATTCACAACTAACCTTCCGTCACAGAGATGCCAAGATAATCCATGGGAAAAAAGCCTCTCCCCATGCCCAGCACGTTCTCCATCCTAGCCACCCTCCTCGGATTGCAAGAGGCCAGTGTGTAGAATTTTCTCTTCTCCCTATTTATGAGTTGTCCGCTCCAATTGCAGTAATCAGCGAGAATCCGATTCAGTTCCCAAAGGAACCTCCACCCTGCATTCATGAACACTATAGAATCATCCGAAATCATCAATTGCGACCCTGGGGGGAGACCAAGCTTCCTCCAGAACGGCCCTATGGCTCCTTCATGAACGCCTTTGATGATCATCATACATAGAGTGTTTTTCATGATAATAAATAAACTTGGGGAAAGCGGATCGCCTTGATGAAGGCCAATAACGGTTTTAATGAACACCTGTGATTTTCCAATAAAAGACACCACCATCCACAGCGAGAAGATGCACCTGAGAATAAAATCACATGCCTAGTTTGATACGCCCATCTTCTCGAGAACTCTATTAATGAAGCCCCATTCCAAATATATATGATGTCTCACCCAAGTCCTTTATAGAGAAGCATTTAGTCAACCACATCTTAAAAAATTATAAGACTGGTATTTGATTTCCTATAAGTAATATGTCATTAACATATAATATTATGAAAATGAATGCAATCCCACAAAATTGTTTGTAGACACAAGGATCACAATCATTCTTTATGAAACCACATTCTATTATTGAGTCATCAAAAATTAATGTTCCATTTCCTAGATACTTGATTTAATCCATAAATGGACTTTTTTTAATTTGTATATATTTTCATCCTTTGGAGTCACAGACCCTTCAGGTTGTTTTATATCAACATCTTCTTGATGGTTCCAATTATGTAAGGCAGTTTTTGACATCTATTTCTCAAATCTCATAGTCACGGCAAGCCTCAATGTCAAGTATAATTCTGATGGATCTCAACATTACAACTGGAGAAAAAGTTTTATCTCATTTAATTTTTTGATGCTATTTCAATCCATTTACAACTATTCATATCTTATAGGTACTGAATTTTCCATCAATTTCAAGTTTCTTATTGAATACCCACTTGCAACCAATGGGGTTTACATTCATTGTAGGATCTACCAAAATATAGACTTGATTTTGGTAGATGGAATCCTTTTTAGAATTGATGGATTATTTTCACTTGGCATCATCTGTGCAACTTACTGCTTACTTTTAGGTTATAGGATCATTATTATAAACTAATAATTAGTCACAATCCTTGGTGACAAGAAAAACATACCGTTCTGGTTCTCTAACATCTCTTATACTCCCACACATTACTTGTGTCTCTAGAATAGTTTCTTCTTACATGGGGATTTATAGAACCTGTTCCTATGACAAGTCTTATGTACCTTGACTCTCAACTTCGTCTTATTCTATCTCCATCCCACCATCACTTTTAGAGATGTTTTCCCTCTCAAGGAATATGGAATGTCTTTCGACTATTACTTTTTTTCTAAGGGTTCATATTGGTATTATCCCATTATTTCTTTGAGTTATCCTATAAAGTCACATTATACACCTCATGGTTAAATTTTCTTCCTAAAATTTGCCTTAAAAAACTCTTTCCAAACCAAAAAATGAAAGTATGAAATCATAGCTTTCTTTCCATTTCATAAATGGTATGGTATACTGAATAACCTTTGTGATGTTTTTTTAAAAACTTTTGTATTTGTAGAGAACTAATCTTTTGATAAATAATGGTTTTTGAAAAACTGGTGAATGGTTCTAAATTTTCAAACCTAAGCATAAATAGGGAGAAAAGTTTTGTTTTAGAGAAAGTTGTTTTTGGGATACAGATAATCAGAATGAGCAGCACCAAACACAAAGTATCAAACTATGTAGCACCAATTAGACAAGTTGTTATAATAATAAAGTTGTTGACCAGACACATCATTGGTCTTAGATCCAATAGCACGAAGTTCATGTTTCATTCGACTCAGTGTTGGTTATAATGTCAGAATATTGTTGAAGAGTTTGAATGAAGATAGTGATATTAGGTGTTAGAAAGTTTTAAACTTTCTAACCTTCAGTTAGACGATGATTTTAAGTTTTTAATTCTCAAATATCATAAATTTTCTATAAATATAATGATACAATACTTATAAATAAAAGGGGGAGAATAGGTGAAACCATTCATATTGTGTTTTGGATGAAATGAAACAAGGTTTTTAAAGTAATATAAGTCATAATAATTTTCTATGTAAGTCAGAAGGTGCTTTTCCAATGTTGAAGTTATCATAAATCATCAAAACTATCATGATAAAAGATTTGGAAGAAATGGAGGAATCATAAAATGTTCTTAGTTATAGGAATAAATAAAAAGTTTTCATCAGATCTAGATTCACTGAGAAAAGAATTATTTAGAAGTATGAATGAGTTATAGATAGTGAGGGTTGAATAATTTCAAAGTTGTAGAATTGAGTTTCCATCGTAATGAGTATTCCATCGTTTTGAGGATTCTATCAGACTAAAGCTAAGGATGTTCCATCAGACTAACTATGAGGAGGAAATTTAATTAGAATGACTCTGAGGAGGAAATTCAATCATAATGACTTTGAGAAGGAAATTCAATCAAGATTGCCTTTGAGAACAAATGTCAATTAGACTAACTCTAAGAAAAAGTTCAACGATACTAACTATGATGAGGAAAGTCAATTCAGAATGAGATGAGGAACTTCCGTCATAATGAGTTGAGGATGTTCCATCCTATTGAGCTAAGTAAGTTACATCATTATGATCTAATGAAGTTCCATCATACCAAAGAAAATTTAGGAAGTCTGATAATAATAATTACAAATAAGATTCAATAAGATTTCAACATATTTGTGAAGAGTTTAAGTAGTAAAAATTAAAATTCAAATATGCGTAGATCTTAATGTTTTTGAATTTAATTAAGTAGGAAAAGTTTTCCAGTTTCTTGCCTTTGTCTTTCTATTATTCCTATTAATAGAAGCACAATACATTCGTACTTTACATCTTTTTTATGTGATTGGAAAAGGTGGAGCACTGTAGAATTCATGTCAATGTTATCTTTTAGGACTGAGACCTAATTATAAGGTTGGACATCTTAATGTTTTGTTTACCGAACTAAGGAATATCTGACTAAGAATTTTAGAAGAGTTTGAGTAATATATATTGATAATGAGTACATTGTACTGTTTCCATTAGACTAATTTCATTGGACTAAGTCCATTTAACCCATCCCCATCAGAATGAGAGAATCAGGGCTTGCCACATTAGACTGAGGTTTCCAGATAGAGAATTTGTGGAGAGGGTTCAAGAAAGTCTTTATTATTTTATTTTGTCTCAATTGTTTGTAATGAAAATTTTAAGGTTATGGGAGTTAGTGTAATAATTTCTACTGAGATATAGAAGTTATCTAGCATGAGTTGGCATGAGTTGTATTTACTTATTCATTATAGAGAATTTATATAGACCCACATGAGTGGCTATGTAAACGATGTAGGTTCTCACACCAAGGAAAAAACATTTAAATCATACATGATTTATGTTATTTCATACATTTTCATGCATGGGTATTTACTAAAAGAAAATAAGTATATAAACTTTAATAGGTTTCAAGGGTTATGTTTTTTAAAATTATTGCAACTTATAAAAGTGACCAAATAATTCAACCCCCTTCTAAGTTGATATTTAATCCTTTTAATATTTAATTGGTATCATAGGGAAGGTTCCCTTATTTAATCCTTATCATGGATAATATCAATTCTGTCAATAGTAGAGGAATTCCTACATTTTATGGAAAAAATTATTATGGATGGAAAAATTAGATGATTCTCTATCTCTAATATTTTGGCCTAGAAGTTGTTGATGCTACAAAAATTGGTATTACACTTATTAAGAAAGATTATTCTATGTTGTTTACTAATATAATAAATATAGAAGTTGATGGAAAGGCTAGAAATTCTATTCTTATGTCCTTTTCAGAAAATGGTTATATGAAGGTGATGGGTTTCAAAATGACAAAGAGTATGTGGGATAAGATGGAAAGTATATTCAATGGGAATACTAAAGTGAAGGAAGAAAAGATAGAAATTTGTAATAGTAAGTATGAAGACATAAGAATGAGAGATGACAAATCCATTGATGAATACTTCATGAGAGTAAATGAAATTCTTTGTGTAAGATCCCGACCTTTCCTGAAGATGACTCAAGATTAATTTCAAGTATTTATTTTTTCTTGTTTGTGAATACTACGGGTTGGGTTTTACCTTGGGGTGTGTTTGGGAGAAAATTAGAGAAAATTGGAAGGGAGAAGATAAATTCATGGTTGGGGTATGGTTTTCCCTAACCATGTGCCCCAACCCATCATGCTTTATCCTTCAGAATGAGTCAAAGCAAGCATTAAGGTACGAGTGTCTATGACAGTTCGGGGGTTTATGTTGTTAAATAAAAATTAATTGATAATGTGATAACTATTTACTTATGAATTGTAATTATGTATTTATACAACTGCATACACTTTCTATTAACTATATATTATTTTATACACTTTTGGTGGTGTCCTATTGAGTTGTACTCACACCCTACTCGGGCTACCTTATTAGTACCCCAATAGACATTGTGTTTTCTAGATAGGTTAAGGGAAAATCTCATTCTTATATGGATGACATGGGATAGAGCATGGACGAGGGAACTAGAAATGATTCGGGACCCAATTAGGGGTGTCATCAGTGTCTTTATTTTGTGTTTAATTTTAGACACTTGACTCGTACATTGGCATGGGATATTTTTTTAGTTTTGATATTGTATTTACACTTTTAGCCATCTCGTGATACCAGTTATTTCAGGTTTTGATTACATGTTATTTAGTTATTGTTTCTTATTTATTTCAAGTGTATTTAATCTGATAAAAGGGGGTATAGTCTCCCCATTATTGATATTTCAGACCCTCATTGCTATTCAGTATCCTCTAATATACGATGAGGCACACCTGGAGTCATGTGACTGACCGACTCGAGGCACCGATGTGTGGGACCTTGGTCAGGACATTACAAACTGGTATCAGAGTCCATTTTTCTTTTCCTTTTTATTTTTTATTACTATTTGGTAAAGGTAGACAAGAAACTAGAAAGAGTCGTGCCTTGGTTATGATCTCATGCATGGGAGAAGCTAGCCCATGTATGGGGGAGAACCCAAGTACCCCTGGTGGGATTGTTGTTATTCCAATTTGCTGTTACAGTTGAATATTATTTCTACTTATGTGACACACTTATTGTGTGTTGTAATTATTGATGTTAATTTTTTCTATGTTTTGACTCATGGACCAGTATGGCACAATATTTGAGTTACATTCATCATTCTAGGAACATAGGCTTATTGTGAAATGCATCATTTTTGGCACACATAGAAAAATGGGTTATGGGTAAGTTATTGAACTTGAAATGTATTTCCTTTATTGTAAAATTGAAATGAAAATGGCACCTAACATGAAATTGATAAAGATTGTAGAATGATGTAATATGAGAATAAATGGGTGTCTAAATGAGAAACATGAATAATTATAATGTGTTTACCCTTGTTTTCTAGGACCAAGGAGTAAGATTATTAATGGTAGTGATAACACCTCAGTTTTGACTATGTGGTAGGGTTTGGGGAAATGACTTGTTGTGGAATATTGTATTTTACCTTAAATGTGTTAATTTTTCAAAAGGTGTCCTAAGGTACCTATTTGTAATGGTATAGATATTTCTCTATGATGGCGCTTATTAAGAGTATAACATGAGGATATTGCTAGAGATGATCTACCAGTAGTAAGAGCTAAGGCACCAATTGTGTCAGGTGAGGAATTTAGGGAGCAGTTCCAAGAGAACATTTCCCACTTCATGAAATTCATGGGAAGAGACCCAGGGTGGGTTGTGAAGAGTATGTTTGATCTAAAAATGGAGTTACAAATTCAACACCCTCCTGCTTTTATTGGAGAGGGTGGACCTGAGAGAGATGATTTCTGGTTGAGTCCATCGAGACTATAATTGACCGATTTGAGACTCCTGTAGAGAGGATGGTCATGTTGGATGCTTACATGATATGAGGATAATTGAATCATTGGTGGTATGTTCAGTCATGGACTATATAGGCTAATGGTATGTTATGGAAGGAACTATTGGATAAGTTTCTAGAGAACTTCTATCTAGATATACTGAGGCAGGAGAGACTAGCTGAGTTCATGAGGTTTACTTGGGGGAGTATTTATGTGATAGACTATGTTGGACACTTTACACATTTTCAACACTTTTCTCTAGCTTTGGTAGTGGATGAGATAACTACAGTGAGACATTTTTGGGATGGGCTTAAATGTGAGATTAAGTGCCAAGTTAACCATTTTCAGTTAAAGGAGTTTGCTGAGGTGGTGGATAAGGATCTCATAGATATGGGTAACCTGAAGAGGCTTCCAATGTTGGAAAAATGGTTTCATTTGGATGATTAGAAGGTTTGAATTCTGAGAGTAAGAAGCATTGCTATAAATACATCAACCAGGGCAGTGGGAAACAGAGTACCTAAAAAGAGGGATTAGTTGCATAGGACCTTAATCAAGTGATCTATCACCAGTGTGGAAGAGTAGGAAGCTATTGAATATAGTTTCCTCAACGACTAGTATAGTTACAGTCTTTCTGAATGATGGGACATCTACAAAAGTTATATAGGACCCAGCGATAGATGAGTAGTAAGGGTATAGCTAGTTAGAATCAGAGTGCAGGAAGAGGATATTATTCACCATATCAGTCTTGCATTGGGAGTTCTACTGGACTACGTGGTAAAGGTAGTGTATGTGGAGCTTTAGGGTAAGATCGCTCATATTAGTAGAGTAGTGCAGCATTGGAAACTTAGATTTCATTACAGGGAAGTGGGGTAAGACCGTTGCATTCTATTCACCCTACACTTGTGGATATCAAGGATGGACCATTGATAGTGAGAGGTACAATTTTTATATCTTCTATGATATCTAGTGCCTTATTTGATATCGGTTCCTATCATTCATTTATTTCTACAAAACTTGTTAAGGGTTTGATCCTCGTGATGGATTTCGTGAGTTGGGTGTCGACAATAAACAAACCTCATGGTGTTCGGTCAAGAGACATTTTTATTGTGCAATGGGTGTACTCTTTAGGTCGAGTAGTATCGATTTCTATGGGATATTTATATCATAGACATGTCAGGCATTGAACTAATTATGGGTATGGATTGGTTAGTATCATATTTTCCCCACATTTATTTTTACCATAAGAGAGTGACCATTACATCTCCTAAGGTTTACAAATATATTCACTATGGAGAGTGGGATATCGAGGTGTTTCGAGTTGGGCCAATTACTCATCAAATAGGAGAGATCACAACCCAGGTTTCTAGTTTATTTATGGATGATGGAGGTGTAAAATGACATGTATTTCCACACTTAGTGGATATGTATTAGGATGTGTTTACTTAATATTTCTCAGGGATTCCACCTGAGAGAGATGTGTAATTTAGCATTGAGTTCATACCGGGGGAAGAGTTGATTTCTATTCCACCATATAGAATGGAATCAGAAGTTATTCAAGAGATAAAGACTCAGCTGGAGGACATAGAGGATAAGGTATTTATTTATCTAAGTATGTCACCTTGGGGTTCACTAGTGTTGTTTGAAAAGAAGGCTGATAGGAGTTTATGCTTATGTGTTGATTACTGAACGTTGAACCAGATGACTATGAAGAACCAGTATCCTCTCCCCCATATCGATGACTTATTTGACCAGTTGAGAGGAGCTTGTGTGTTCTCAAAGATTGACTTAATATTAGGGTATCCTAAATTGAGAGTTTAGACTTTTGATATACCAAGGGATGAATTTAGAATCACATATGAACTATATTATTTCATAATAATATTGCTTGGGCTGACGAACACACCAGTAATGTTTATGGACTTAATAGAACAAAATCTTTAATCTATACCTAGATCAGTTTGTGGTAGTTCTTGTGGAAGACATCTTGGTGCACTCTATGACACATGATTATTATGACCAACCTCTTGATATCATCCTAAGTACACTAAGATAGCATTGGCTATACATACAGATATCTAAGTACAATTTTTTGGATCGATCAGGCACACTTATTGGATAGCATAATCTCAGAGTAATGTGTGTTTGTAAATCTAGAGGAGGTTCAGATAGTCGTTTCATGAGAGCATCCCAAGAGCCTGTTTGATATCCCTAGATTTCTAGGATTTTCTGAATATTATTAGAGATTCATTCAGGACATTTACCGATTGGAAACATTGCTGATGTGCTTGACCAAAAAAGGGATAATGTTTTATTTGTCATAATATTGTGATAATTCATTCTAGGAGATGAAGAAGATTTTGGCATCAGTACCAATATTAATCCTACCCGAGAAAGGTGAGAAGTAGATAGTGTATTGTGACACTTCTGGGATTGTAATTGGATTTGTGTTGATGCAAGAAGATCAGTTTGTGGTTTATGGGTCTTTGAAGTTGAGGCCCCATGAACCGAACTACCCTACATATGACATCAAGTTGGCTATAATGGTTTATTTTTTAAAGTGTTGGGGACATTATCTATTGTGAAATTTTTTTACTGTGTATATTGATCACAATAGATTAAAGTACATATTTTCACAGTGAGACTTGAATCTTCGATAATAGAGATGGGTTGAGTATTTGCAGGCATTCAATTTTGAGCCAACATATACGCCTGGAAAGGGGAACATTGATGATGATTCTTTGAGCAGGATGACTCAATCTCAGGTGGTTTGGGAGTCTAGTGTTGAGTGGAAGATGATGGATTTACTGGATGAGATACACATTGTGGTTTAGGAGAGTTAGGATTAGAAGACTGTCGTAATAGTTTCATTGGAGTATACATTTTTGTGATAGATCTATGATAGGAAGTATGTGGATTTATAATGTTTTACCTTGAGGGAAAACTTTGAAGGTGGGGAGTCACCTTTTGATTGGAGCATAGATGGGGACGAGGTCATCTATATCAGGAATCAGGTTTCCATACCTAAAAGAATGTGACACAAGCTAATGGGTGAGCTTCTTACCTCAAAGTGGGTGGTACATCCAGGTGTGACCAAAATGCACCGTGAACTACAAAGATAGTTTTGATGGTTGGAAATGAAAAATAAAATAGTAAGGTTTGTGACACGATTCTAAACCTATCAGTAGGTGAAGGATAAGCATTAATGACCTATAGGTTTACCATAGTCTTTGGCCATTATAGAATGGATGTGGAGCAAAGTGACCATGGACTTTGTGGTGGATCTCCAAAGGATTCCTTAGAAGAATAATTCTATTTGGGTTATTGTGGATAGACTAAAAAAGGTAGTGAATTTCTTGAATATATGGGAGACCTTCCCAGTGGAGAAATTGGGATATTTGTATGTTTGTTTGATAGTTTGTATGCACGAGGTTCCACAGAATATTGTGTCAGACTTAAACTTGTGTTTTACTTCATGATTATTATAGGGATTGCAGATGGTTCTTTGTATGTAGGTTTCATTGAGTATGAATTTCCACCCACTGACAGATGTGTGGTCAGAGCATACTATACACGAGCTTGAAGATATGTTGTGAGAATGTGTTCTAAACTTCAGTAGGTCTTGGGAGAATCACATAGAACTAGTGGAGTTCACCCATACTAATAATTATTGGGAAACTCTATAGATGGAACCATGTGAGGCTCTGTATAGTAGGACATGAATGCCACCTCTAGTATGGAAGGAGGTAAGTGAGTCTATGTTTTTGGGACCGAGTCGCGTGTATGACACATTAGATCATGTACAGTTGATTATAAAATATATGGATATGACCCAAAGTAGATAGAAGTCATACACAGATAGAAATAAATGACACTTAGAGTTTACAGAGGTTGATGATGTATTCATTTGGGTGTTTCCCAGATTCAATCACTATAGAATATTAGGACAGGGCAAGTGGGCACCCATGTTTGTTGGACCGTTTAAAGTTGTGGAGAGAATCAAGCTAGTGGCATACTGATTGGCTCTTCCAAAGAGATACAATGCTATGTATGATGTTTTCGAAGTGTCAAAACTAGGTTGGTATAACCCCAAACCTTCTAATGTGATCTATATGGATGATGTTGAGATTGAGATAGATTTTTCCATCGAAGAACATCTAATACGTGTGTTGAATCGCAGTGGGAATGTGTTGCAGGGAAAGACCATGCCTATTGTTTGTGAATTGTGGAAACATGGGAATGTGTGGGAGGAGACATGGGAAAGGAAGGAAGATATGTGGGATCATTGTCCTAATCTTTTTGACTTAGAATCTTAGAGATTCTTGGGAGTGCAGCTCAGGGATAAGATGTTATAAGGTGGTGAGATTGTAAGATCCCAACCTTTACTGAAGATGACTTGGTCTTAATTTTAGGTAATTATTTTTGACTTGTTTCAGTGTACATTTGTTGGGTTTTACCTTGGGGTGTGTTTGGGTGAAAAAATTAGAAAAATTTAAGGGAGAAGGGTAGTGCATAGTTGTCTCACGGTTTTCCCTAATCGTGCACCCCTGCCCAGCAAACCATACATCCTTGGACAGAGAGGAATTACATGGTTGACACATGGTTTGTCAATCTATACACCCTATTATGAGAAACTATAAACCCCCATAATAAAGGTTCACATTTAGGTACACATTTAGGAGAAACTGTGCTCCCCATCCCAACAAACCATGCATGATTTTTTAAATCACACTAAAATTATATTTTTAATCAGCAAAACCACCATTTAACTCCTATTTGATACCCATTTAACCCAAGATAATATTTCATGATTTGGGGGAATCCTTTATGGATTAAAAGACTTAAAAACCTTTTTAATTTGTTATTTTAAGCCTGGGTTGAAGATCATCACCCCTCCCTGTCAAAGGATCTTACCTCACTTGGTTTCATATTCCTTATCCTTTATTATCATATTCTATAAAGGGGGTTTTATTCCTATTATGATTAGATATAGACATGTTTTTATGGATCTGGATCTAGTATTGTAGATCTATATCAATATTTAAGAGATCTTTATTGATTTGATCTTGATTTAGGGTTTTAAATTTGAATCTCATTCTATATAATTGTGCTGCTCAAATTATGAGGATTTTCATTGGGTGATCGATCATCAATGAATTGAGGTGGGTTGTCTATAATTCAAATATCAAAGTATTTATTTAAATTACATGTAGTAATTGTATAATTTCTATTAGATGTTTAGAAATTATGTTTTTTATTGAATTAATTAATTTTTTGAATTAATTAATTGAGGAGATCAGAAATTGGGGATTTTGGGAATTATAGATTGAGATACTTAATTGTAGAATCAATTATGAGATATTAAGATTTCAGGAATGAGATAATTAATTGTGGAAATAATTATGATCTATTGAGATTGTGATTGAGATGATTAATTATGGAATTAATTATGTGATTTTTAGTTTAGGATATTTATTAATTAATTGAATAATTAATTAATGGTATTTACATACTAAATTAATTAGAAAATTAATTAAGGAGATTTATGTGATAAACTAATTACTGAAATAGAAATAAATTTTTTTTGGTTGATTAATTATTGATCTTACTAATAGAATTTAAGTGATTAATTAATTTTGGAATTAATTAATATATTTTATGTGATTAATTATTTTTTGAATTAATTAATGTTATTTATATGATTAGTTAAATTTCTAATTAACTAATGGAATTGTAATGTTTAACTTATTGTGTAATTAGTAATGGAATTGATTTGGATAATTAATTGTTGAATTAGTTGTGTGTTAAGAATGGTAACATGGTCATTTAGATGTGAATTAAAAAACGGGAACATGGTCATTATAATGTGTAAGGTATGAATGGTAACATGGAAATTTAGTTATGAAATAGATAATGTAAACAAGATTATTATAATGTGTAAGTTATGAATGGTAACATGGTCATTTAGTTGTGAATTAAAGAATAGAAACATAGACATTCTATTGTGTAATGTACGAATGGTAACATGTGAATTAAATTATGAATTAAATAATGATATCAATGGAATTATGAGATATGATATTCATCAGACATACTTTAGGATCCAACATATTTCAGAGTAGGTATTGAATGACAATAATGGAATTATAAGATATGATGTCCCTCATACATACTTCAGCCTCTGACAGAGTTGAAGCGGGGATTGAGGTATGCGTGTCTACAGGAACCCAATGGTCTATATAGTTAAATAAAGATCAATTGATAATGTGATAACTATATACTTATGAATTGTAATATTTTTATACAACTACATACACTTTCTATTGATTAGATATTGTTTTAGTTGTCATTAGTGGTGGCATACTATAATGCCTTAGATTTTCCATGCATTATTTTTTGGATACTATATAGATTAGTTGTGAGACCAGGCATTGAGACGCGGTGCGATTCTGAGGCCGTTGTTCCTAAAATAAATGTTTGAAATATATTAAATAGAATGCATGCAGAGTTTTCATTAAAAAGTGTAATAACTTTTAAACAGGTACTCTGATCAGAAATTTGATGGTACCATTGAGTTCAGAATGCGAGGTTTACCCTAGGAATGACATAAATAGCATGCATGCAGAGTTCAAATGATCTAACCAAAAAACATGACACAACCCCATTCTTCATTAGTGATCGATTTGAATCAAGGTAGGGCATGTATTTTTATTTTATTCTTCCCCATTATTTATTTATACAATTAACATGAATCAATCAATGAAAATATTTATCTATGGTTTGATCATTATGCGGGATGAGTATATTTTATGAGGTTTTGATGGGAGAATATATTTTTAATATTTGTATTCAGATTTTCATTCTAATAATGATGGATCAAGATAAACATGAACATCGATCAAGGTTTGTTACTCCAATATGTTCTTGTTATTTACTCCCCCATTCATCGTTCATCACGAGCATTCTCGATCAATCAATCATTGCACACCCATTTCTTGGTGCAACGATCTGATATCACAGATCAAAGATTGGAATATCTTGATAGTGGTGTGATGATGGACATAAAGCAATTTAGATGACAGAGGATACCAAATTTACCATTCTTCAACACACAACAACGAATGACAATTTGATTCATTTTTTGAGTCAATTTAATGACATAATTCATTCTTCATCGACAAAAAGGATTGGATGGGTTGGGATCTTCAATATCATGGTGAAACGATCTCCAGATCAAAATCTAGAGGCATTGGATAAAATGTGGGAGTAGATATGGGATTCTAAAAAATCCAGAAGAACACAATGTTTAATCTGGATCTATATGTTGTGTGGGGCCACATGAGCTTCGATTAGGGTTTCCATATGAAGTTAAATATCACATGGAATGTGACCCCTTTAACATAGCATGTGGTATCACCTGGGACACTCGGCATGTACTCAAAAATCACACAGGCTGTTTACATGGGAAGATGTTCACAGGCTAAACTTTGTACTGGTACTTGAGATGACATGCATAGGATGGTGATGTTTACTAGCACATGGTTAGAGTAAATGGGATACATACATGGTGTGTACTACTACATGGACATAGTTTGATGAGATGATCCATTTACACGGGAAAGAACCAGGTTCAAGTGACATGGAGTGTAACAGCCCAAGATTTTATAAAAAAACATTCTTTTTAATTTTATTAAAGTCTTGTGTTGTACGCTACACCAAAAGGAGCTTGCACAACACGCATCCTTGAATTGCCTTGCATTACACGCAATCACGACCTTCCTCGATAGCGTGTGTAATACGCAATACCGAGTTTCACTAAACAATGATATGCTATTAAAACTAGCCGTTATGAATAATAATAATCACTTTTTGAAATTTTATAAATTTTATTTTTCAAAATGGACTTCATTTTTGGACTCAGAATATCTAAATTAGCCTAGGGTGAAATTTTGGTATTTTTCTGAAAACTTTCAATTTTTGATGAATAGTGAAACCACTAAGTGGTAGGTTAAAAACTGAATTTTGCATAAAACTTAATTTTACCGCTTCTGTGAATGGAATTTCGAAAATCCGAGAGACACGGTTAATATCAAGGACTAAAATGTGGTTCAATGAGATGAAAATAATTTTTTGGTGAATAGTAACTTTTTACTTTTTTTTACCGCGGTTAATAGTAAATAGGGTAACTAAGGGTAAATATGATATTAATATTACCCTAACACATGTCCTAATTCTATTGGACAAGTGTAATTCGACCAAAAACAAACATAGGAATAAAATATGACCATTTAGGCCCACTTGGATTAGATTAGGACATTTATTATTAATTTATTTAAAGAAGGGTTAAAATAGTTAAAATCAAAGTTTAATAAGTAAATCATTTATAATATGGGGTTATACATAAGATAAATTAGATTGTAAATATTCATTAGAAAGATAAAAAGCTTTCCTACATGATGGTATTTTACTTGTAATTTTTAGACATCAAATAATTTAATTTATTTATGACACAAAGATGATGCAGTAATTATCTTATTAATGAAACATTGACATAATTGATAATATAAACACCAAAATAAATGTAATTTAAGACTTTTAATGAATTCCACTAATTTTCTAGGTTACTATGCTATATTAATGTTGATTTAATCAACTTGGTTCGAACATATAATTCTGTTATGACTTTCACAAAAATCATATATCAAATAGTGTCAAACTTGACACAAAATAGTTTTTAAATCAAATATTATATTATTAATTGTTATTTTATTCCTAAAAATCTAAGGATCGTCCAAATGACTTAGATAAGGATATATATATTAATAATAAACAATTTGGGGTTCTTTTGGCATGTTATAGTAAGTTTATTAACCATATAGTGAAAGAAAACAAAAAGACATGGTAAAAGTTAAATTATTTAACTTAGAGTTAAATCTAATTGATAAGGTTAAAATAATACCCTAAACTTGTCTAAATCTTATTGGTTGATAGTATTTCGACCCATCCCCACCTTATCTTCGAAATAAGACACTTTGGAGCCATTATAAACCGATTTTGACTTTAATATAAAATAATATTTTGAGATATTCCTAAGGTGCCCCTCTCCTCCCTTATAAAAGGGCACCTCCTCCCCCTCCTCCTCACACCAATTTGAGCACTCAAGCTCGGCCAACCCCTGCCAAAATCTCTTCTCCACTTCCCTAGCAACATCCTAGAGGTTCTGGTCTTCCTCAAAGACCAATTGTAGTGCCCTAAGAGGAGGTCTCAAAGAGGCGCTTCAAAGAAGAGGTAATTACCGTTACCAATTCTTTCATCTTTATTTCTTCTTCCACTTCTTCTTCTTAGGTTGTTTCATTATGAAGTAATAACATCAGTATCACTCATATACTGATATGTTATTATAAGTATGAAACAACCCTATTTCACTATCTATCCATCCTACGGAAAAAGAAATCACCGCGCGTTCGTACGTACGGAATACCGTCTCCACGCCGTGGTGTAATCTATTTTCCACCACCACCTTACATGGATGGGTATAATGGTGTAAAGAATAACTATACATAGTTATTACAACATCATATTGATTCTGATATATTGTATAATCCACTCCACTCCAATTCAATATTTATGGAAATGATATCATCGCTCGTGCGTACGTACGGAATACCGTCTCCACGACGCGATGAGATTCATTCTCCATGTTAACCATTTAAGAATGATTATAAAGTATATATAAGAAATAATAATGAAATATATGACATTATAAAGCTACTGGATTTATGTATATATATATATATGTATGTCATCTACTTACTTCCATTTCAAGACAATAAGGAGAGGAAAACAACGTTCATGCGTACGTACGGACTACCGTCTCCATGAACGGTGTTTTTCATTTTATTTATCTATCTATTATATATATATATATACTGAATATATATGATATATAAATCATATTTTATATTCTGGATGTAAGTAAATCATGATATAAGTAATAATAATGTCAAGAACAAAAAGTCAAAACACCTACGATAAATGAAACGATTTTACCCAAAACGCTTCTTTAACATGGAATTTACAAAAGAACGGGTAATATAATGTCATAAGTGAACCATATATGATATCATAACAATGAATATGATTCTGTAATAAGTCAATGACATTATTTAAATCATTATACAGGAGGTTCGGACACATACGAAGCAAATCGGACCTAAGGTAAGGGAAATATCACAATCTCATTTTTATCCGAGATTGTTTATTCGTAAGTATTTATTGGGGTGTATTTTATCATCCACATCCATGTTTCCTAAATATTTAATATTGTTTCCATCCACTTACAATATTTTAAATCCAATTTTACCCTTCGGTGAGTTTTTAGTAAAGAATATGAACGGAATCTTTTGTCATTTTTTCGTACGAGGTACTTTTTGACTTTTCCGACAAAAGTACGAAGAATGTTTTTTTTAACTTATACGGCATGAATGGATTTCTAAAAAATTATTTCCAAGAAGATTCCTTTACAAGTATTCAAGTTTATTTTTAATCAACTTCTTTCATTTTAAAATTGTGTGACATGTTAAGAAAGGAAAAGTGTTTTTGAAGTAGAAAGGATATTTTCCTCAAGAATGAAGTTCAAGTATTTTATCAAAATTATTTTCCATCTAAGATAATAAAAGGGCTATGTTTTTATCCCTATTATTACATGGATTTGATTATGTTGTAATGGAAACATTTTTATGAATTCCTTTATCTTATATGAATTGTTTTATGATGTCATGTTGTTTAAGAATCCCATTTTTATTACATGGGTTATGTGATGATGTATGATTTATGATTATGTGGCACACATAAGAAAGGATTCATTATAAGATGGGTGGGACCTATATCTCCCTCCAATGCATTGTGTAAAGATTTTATATCTCATGAGATAGACAGGGCTGGAACGGTAGGTTATACCGGTTCAGTGAAACAGGACTGAAACGAGGGTTACTCGATTCAGAAAGGGACATTGTCCACTAAGATAGTCTTGGCAATGAGTCTTGACTAACAAGAAATGATTCTCTATGATTATGTGTGAATGCCACAAAGTTTCAAGTTTCATGTTATGATTATGGTGATTTCATTTTCACTTCCATGATTTATCCCATGTTATGAAATTATGCTCTCTTTTGCAGGTTATGATTTCCAAAATGTTATGTTCTTATGAATATGATGTGATTGATATTTCTTTTGTTTACCCTTACTGAGCATTTGAGCTCACCCTTTTATGTTTTCTTTTCCCCAGGATATAAAGAAAGGTTTTAGGTAAAAAAAAGATCTTTATGGGAGATGTTTAAGATCTTTCACCACGATTAGAAGATTACGTTCTGAGTTTCCAAAGACACTAAACTATTACGATCCTTGTGTGTGTGTGTTTTTGTTATGTACTAAGTATTCCGCAAAAGTAATGTAAAGTCTATGTACGTCAGGCTTCGGGTCTCTACAGTTGGTATCAGAGGAAAGGTTTAGTCAACCTTTGGAAACTAGGATGTGAAAACGTTAGTGAGATTCCTAGAGATATTTCTAAGGTATGTCTAGGGATGCCCCTAAGGATAAGTATATGTATAGGATATAGTCCTAGAACTATGGTAACGATATTAGATTAAACCAAAGATGATAGATATTTAAGTTACTCCCCCTTTATTATGATTTTTTCATCTAACACTATTCTTTTTGAGTTTTAGAAAATGGTTGGAAACAAGGCGATTCACGATAATGGAGGATATGATGGACAATGGAATGATATCCTTCATGATCAACCAAGTGAAATGGGATTTGGAAGTCCAAACATCATTATTATGCCGAATCAGCAATCTCATAATATGATCAATAAAGTAAAATTTGGTAAGTTTCCTGACTCGACTAATAAGAGAAAGATGGAGTTCCATGATGATCATAGAGGAAAGAAAGTTCAATTTCCCCAATGTAAATCATGTGGGAAGAGGCATCAAGGAGAATGTTTCAAGGGAACTGGAAGATGCTTTGGGTGTGGAAAAGAAGGACACAAAGCAAGTAAGTGCAAAGGAAAAGGGTCGGTTAACACCATGGATGAGGATAATGGTAATGCTACGACATCAAAAATGGTTAAGTGTTTTAAATGTGGAATGTATGCGCATTATGCAAACAAATGCCCTAAGGGAAAGACTCATGAAGAGAATCAGTATGGTCATATGGGTAGTATTTATGTGGATGATAATGAAGAGACTACAAATGATATGTGAGATGAAAGAATTTTTGAAGCTCGGTCAATGGTTTGAGAATGTAGTGGAATGATTTCATGTTTATCATGTGTAATTTTGTAATAAAGAGATATCTATGGATTGTTACACTGTTGTCTTTCCTTGTGTTTTGAAAGTGTATGATTAATGTTACCAGTATCCATGAAAGGTTATTCAGATATTTTTGGAATGTAGATGATATGCGCATAATGAAGGGATAAGGAGAAAATTAAATGTTTGATAGTATTCATGAGCTCATGATTGATATAAGGACTAAGTGATATCATGGTTTGAGTATATAGAATTTTGAGGATTTTGGTATGTGGAAAGTGTTAACTTTTAACTGCACTCATGTTTTCACTAAGGTATTCAAGATAATACACGATTAAGGACATTGAATGTTTGGAATGTGACCAACAAGACATATCTTATGATATGTGGGGATCAACGACAGTATTAAATCTCTGGTAATCGTTGACTGCAGTATTATGTATAAGCCTAAAGATTAGACTGGATTATGTTGGACATAAGTTAGTATTGTTTAAGGATAGAAGATTTTCGATATTATTGATGGGATGTTATAGTAACGTATTTTTAGAAAAAGGACAACCTGCAGGACGGGCGACAGCCCATCGCTTCGGACAAGGCTGTAGGAATCGAACCCACAACCGAAGTGCGACTGGCCTTTATCGCCTACCACTGACCTACAGGAAGTCCCTGTTTAGTAGAAACTAGTTTTATTATATTAAACAGTATGATATATGAAGTATAAGCCCATTTTAGGAACCATATATGATTAATCTCACTATAGATCGACTTATGCATATAATTTTTGCTAACCTTTTGTTTGAGACAGATGGAATGACCCGTCATTCTATCACATGATCTGCTAACACTTCATGAATAACAAATTCAACTTCATTTATTTAAGAGATGAAGTGGAAATTGTTCAAGGCACGAACAACAGTGAGATTGTACCAAAATAAAGTAAGTATTTATTCTAATTCAAATTTTCAACGTTAGGGAAATGATCTTGAAAACCAAAAATGTTGTCCAAGTGATCTTATACCTGATGAATCAGATGGTACCTTATATCATCACAAATCTATGGATATGTGATTACTGGCTTTTCCATAGCCATGTTCTCTACCACTCTCCATCAGAACATGATAGTTAGATTTCTCTTCCATATCCATATTTTCACCTATGTGGAAACCCAATGATTAGTTTATTTGGGTAACCGTTACGTTTCATACTTTTGTTTTTAAAGATTGGTTTTGATATTCCTTTTTACGATGTGGGTTTCTATTAAAGAAACTTTCAAATAGTAAACCATTTATAACCCCGACGAATTTCGAGGGCGAAATTCATTTTAAGGGGGGTAGAATGTAACAGCCCAAGATTTTATAAAAAAACATTCTTTTTAATTTTATTAAAGTCTTGTGTTGTACGCTACACCAAAAGGAGCTTGCACAACACGCATCCTTGAATTGCCTTGCATTACACGCAATCACGACCTTCCTCGATAGCGTGTGTAATACGCAATACCGAGTTTCACTAAACAATGATATGCTATTAAAACTAGCCGTTATGAATAGTAATAATCACTTTTTGAAATTTTATAAATTTTATTTTTCAAAATGGACTTCATTTTTGGACTCAGAATATCTAAATTAGCCTAGGGTGAAATTTTGGTATTTTTCTGAAAACTTTCAATTTTTGATGAATAGTGAAACCACTAAGTGGTAGGTTAAAAACTGAATTTTGCATAAAACTTAATTTTACCGCTTCTGTGAATGGAATTTCGAAAATCCGAGAGACACGGTTAATATCAAGGACTAAAATGTGGTTCAATGAGATGAAAATAATTTTTTGGTGAATAGTAACTTTTTACTTTTTTTTACCGCGGTTAATAGTAAATAGGGTAACTAAGGGTAAATATGATATTAATATTACCCTAACACATGTCCTAATTCTATTGGACAAGTGTAATTCGACCAAAAACAAACTTAGGAATAAAATATGACCATTTAGGCCCACTTGGATTAGATTAGGACATTTATTATTAATTTATTTAAAGAAGGGTTAAAATAGTTAAAATCAAAGTTTAATAAGTAAATCATTTATAATATGGGGTTATACATAAGATAAATTAGATTGTAAATATTCATTAGAAAGATAAAAAGCATTCCTACATGATGGTATTTTACTTGTAATTTTTAGACATCAAATAAGTTAATTTATTTATGACACAAAGATGATGCAGTAATTATCTTATTAATGAAACATTGACATAATTGATAATATAAACACCAAAATAAATGTAATTTAAGACTTTTAATGAATTCCACTAATTTTCTAGGTTACTATGCTATATTAATGTGGATTTAATCAACTTGGTTCGAACATATAATTCTGTTATGACTTTCACAAAAATCATATATCAAATAGTGTCAAAATTGACACAAAATAGTTTTTAAATCAAATATTATATTATTAATTGTTATTTTATTCCTAAAAATCTAAGGTTCGTCCAAATGAATTAGATAAGGATATATATATTAATAATAAACAATTTGGGGTTCTTTTGGCATGTTATAGTAAGTTTATTAACCATATAGTGAAAGAAAACAAAAAGACATGGTAAAAGTAAAATTATTTAACTTAGAGTTAAATCTAATTGATAAGGTTAAAATAATACCCTAAACTTGTCTAAATCTTATTTGTTGATAGGATTTCGACCCATCCCCACCTTATCTTCGAAATAAGACACTTTGGAGCCATTATAAACCGATTTTGACTTTAATATAAAATAATATTTTGAGATATTCCTAAGGTGCCCCTCTCCTCCCTTATAAAAGGGCACCTCCTCCCCCTCCTCCTCACACCAATTTGAGCACTCAAGCTCGGCCAACCCCTGCCAAAATCTCTTCTCCACTTCCCTAGCAACATCCTAGAGGTTCGGGTCTTCCTCAAAGACCAATTGTAGTGCCCTAAGAGGAGGTCTCAAAGAGGCGCTTCAAAGAAGAGGTAATTACCGTTACCAATTCTTTCATCTTTATTTCTTCTTCCACTTCTTCTTCATAGGTTGTTTCATTATGAAGTAATAACATCAGTATCACTCATATACTGATATGTTTTTATAAGTATGAAACAACCCTATTTCACTATCTATCCATCCTACGGAAAAAGAAATCACCGCGCGTTCGTACGTACGGAATACCGTCTCCACGCCGTGGTGTAATCTATTTTCCACCACCACCTTACATGGATGGGTATAATGGTGTAAAGAATAACTATACATAGTTATTACAACATCATATTGATTCTGATATATTGTATAATCCACTCCACTCCAATTCAATATTTATGGAAATGATATCATCGCTCGTGCGTACGTACGGAATACCGTCTCCACGACGCGATGAGATTCATTCTCCATGTTAACCATTTAAGAATGATTATAAAGTATATATAAGAAATAATAATGAAATATATGACATTATAAAGCTACTGGATTTATGTATATATATATATATGTATGTCATCTACTTACTTCCATTTCAAGACAATAAGGAGAGGAAAACAACGTTCATGCGTACGTACGGACTACCGTCTCCATGAACGGTGTTTTTCATTTTATTTATCTATCTATTATATATATATATATACTGAATATATATGATATATAAATCATATTTTATATTCTGGATGTAAGTAAATCATGATATAAGTAATAATAATGTCAAGAACAAAAAGTCAAAACACCTACGATAAATGAAACGATTTTACCCAAAACGCTTCTTTAACATGGAATTTACAAAAGAACGGGTAATATAATGTCATAAGTGAACCATATATGATATCATAACAATGAATATGATTCTTTAATAAGTCAATGACATTATTTAAATCATTATACAGGAGGTTCGGACACATACGAAGCAAATCGGACCTAAGGTAAGGGAAATATCACAATCTCATTTTTATCCGAGATTGTTTATTCGTAAGTATTTATTGGGGTGTATTTTATCATCCACATCCATGTTTCCTAAATATTTAATATTGTTTCCATCCACTTACAATATTTTAAATCCAATTTTACCCTTCGGCGAGTTTTTAGTAAAGAATATGAAAGGAATCTTTTGTCATTTTTTCGTACGAGGTACTTTTTGACTTTTCCGACAAAAGTACGAAGAATGTTTTTTTTAACTTATATGGCATGAATGGATTTCTAAAAAATTATTTCCAAGAAGATTCCTTTACAAGTATTCAAGTTTATTTGTAATCAACTTCTTTCATTTTAAAATTGTATGACATGTTAAGAAAGGAAAAGTGTTTTTGAAGTAGAAAGGATATTTTCCTCAAGAATGAAGTTCAAGTATTTTATCAAAATTATTTTCCATCTAAGATAATAAAAGTGTTATGTTTTTATCCCTATTATTACATGGATTTGATTATGTTGTGATGGAAACATTTTTATGAATTCCTTTATCTTATATGAATTGTTTTATGATGTCATGTTGTTTAAGAATCCCATTTTTATTACATGGGTTATGTGATGATGTATGATTTATGATTATGTGGCACACATAAGAAAGGATTCATTATAAGATGGGTGGGACCTATATCTCCCTCCAATGCATTGGGTAAAGATTTTATATCTCATGAGATAGACAGGGCTGGAACGGTAGGTTATACCGGTTCAGTGAAACAGGACTGAAACGAGGGTTACTCGATTCAGAAAGGGACATTGTCCACTAAGATAGTCTTGGCAATGAGTCTTGACTAACAAGAAATGATTCTCTATGATTATGTGTGAATGCCACAATGTTTCAAGTTTCATGTTATGATTATGGTGATTTCATTTTCACTTCCATGATTTATCCCATGTTATGAAATTATGCTCTCTTTTGCAGGTTATGATTTCCAAAATGTTATGTTCTTATGAATATGATGTGATTGATATTTCTTTTGTTTACCCTTACTGAGCATTTGAGCTCACCCTTTTATGTTTTCTTTTCCCCAGGATATAAAGAAAGGTTTTAGGTAAAAAAAAGATCTTTATGGGAGATGTTGAAGATCTTTCACCACGATTAGAAGATTATATTCTGAGTTTCCAAAGACACTAAACTATTACGGTCCTTGTGTGTGTGTTTTTGTTATGTACTAAGTATTCCGAAAATGTAATGTAATGTCCATGTACGTCAAGATACGGGTCTCTACATGGAGTGTGACCCCTACTAAACACTGTGTAATCCTTTTTACATGTCTTGGAGACCTTGAACTCTATATCTTGGAAAATATTTGTTAGGGTTTTTTACCTTTATCATTTCCATGACTGTTAGTATGCAATCATTTTTTGCTCCCGGGACAATGATCCCTTCAGCTGTAATTCCTAGATAGAGTTGTTGGAATACCACTAAGAGTCCTAGAGTGTTATCCTCTATTCATATTAATTTCCTAGGTGGAGTTATTTGTATCGATGTGACCAACACTACATGGGAGTCAATCCTATAATTACAGGTTAATTCAGATTGATTTGATGGTATCACCCCATGGCCTTTCCAGTGATCCTCATCTGTGTATTGAATTCTATTCAAACTATTATCATGCTCTTTCTCATGAAGAGACCCAATATAATGTACCTATTTGGCGGACCTCATCGATGCTATCAGATTCAGGAGTGTGTTCTCTCAGTTGAGTTCATTGTGGAATATTCTATATGGAATCATATACTAGTATAATATGGTTGTGACTTACCTCTAGAATGTGTGTCTTTGTTGAGTATATATGGATATTCTTGTTATATGTGTTTTAGAAATATACCTGTGTAGAGATGAATGTATTTCCTTTGTTTTATGTGATTCATGCCTATCATAGGGCATGTAAAAAGCAATTTAATTTTCTTAGTGTAGTAAAATGGATGACCAAGTTCGTCTCACTTGAAGAACATTCTCATATGTAAACTCACATAATTTAATTCACCTAAACTAATTTTTTTTAATTGTTTTTTAATTTAGGAAGGTTATGATATTTTAATTAATGAAAATATTAAACTAACATGTAATGAAAAACATTAATTAGTCAATAAAGAACTTGGCATTTAGGGGTCGGTTTGTGGGTTCAATCATTCTCGTTGTTGGTGTTTAAATAAAGATTGATAATTCAATTTTGAGATCTCTTTCTTGAATTACTATTATTTTATTAATTTGTGTGAAATATTTAATACATTTAGCAATATTAACTTCCCCTCCTACTTTAATCAACGTTGATGGAACAACTCAGTCGTGAGTGTGACAACTTCCAAGACTTGGCTCTGTCGTATGCCATTTCAACCACTGAATGGCTCAAATCCATCGTATTAAGAGCATGTATTCAATATAAGGGAGGGAAAAAATTTAATAAAATAATAGAAATGATTTTGATTTTAGTTTCCTGGTGGGATATCGCCAAACCCGTTCACATCTCTCTTTCTCATCAAAAACTTAATAAAACTGAAGAATTTTACCATAGAACAAATGAAATTGGCACATACCTCCCTCAAGCCAAGGATTGAGTAAGTATATCATTTTTTAGGGTAAGAGGTAATGGTGGATATTATGAGTATAAAAAAAGAAGAAAATACAGATAAAATATGGAGATGAAAGGAGGGTGGTTTGGTGGAAGAAAACACCAAAATAAAAACCTTGCATGAATTTATTAAAAATCTGAATTTCAATTGAAATCTAAATAAATAAAGAAAATAAAATAATTAATAATATGATAAGGGAAATATTTGTGAATGTCCTCCCTCGGTGGAGATATCCCCTTGGCTACTTGGAATAAATGTGATGGAAAATGGGATGAGATGACAGGTGGGAGCTCCCCTCCTTTTATGGGAAGAAATTGTCTTCCTCATGTTTTCACATTTTGGAAATATAAATGGATTATTAACACATTACATCCTTCATAAAAGTTTTTCAGAAATTACTTTTTCATTCAACCTCAAAATTTATTATTTATTGGACTCTTCTAGATGGATTTATGTATTTTTTATTGACAATGTGTTTTTTCTAGATGAATTTTCTAGGAAGCTTCCTTCAATGTATAACATCTCTTTGCCACCATAATATGAGAAAAACTCTATGATATTTATTTAGGTAGTGCATATATGTTTCCTACTTCATATCCATTTATAATCAACTCCATTGTAGGTGTGTAGCCTGATTCATACATCCGTTACGGAGGTGGGGTCCACACTGCCAGCTCAGAAAATTTCCAAACATCAATGATTTTTTCGGGCCTTTAGATATTCGAATAAGCCTATAGTATAGTAGAAAAAGTTAAAGGAATTAAAATAATTATTCTATAAAAATAATCATTCAATGTGGAATTATATTTTTATATAAATGACCAAAATACCCTTGACATAAAAATCTCTCAAAAATCCAGAATTTAATCACATTTCACCTTTTAGCTCAAAACACACCAAAAATCCAAAATTGATCCATATAAGCTCAAATTGATAAATTAGGAGGGTTAAAACAATTGAAATGCATATAAAAATTGTAAAAATTATTAGTTTTATCATTATATTTTTTGGGTTCGGGGTGTCCTACAAAGTATTATTATACTCACCCATACATGGGGGTTTCCTTCATGTGGCATGTCTTGTGTAGAAGTTTGAAATTTTTATAGAGTCTTAGGAGGACCAGGACCAGATGGTAGTTAGTGAGACATTAAAAAGTTATCACGAAAGGAGAAAGAACTAGTGTAAATCTTTTTCAAGTTAGAGAATTTAAAAACTCTTGTTATCTAAGTGCCAAAGATGAGTATAATTTGTGGTGCCAAAGAATTGTCCAACTTGGGAAGAAAAGAGTGAAAAAACTTTTTAATGTTTTTTATCTACAAAATTTTCCAAAATTGAAAAGAAGGGAGGAGGATTTTTGTGTTACTTGTTAGAAATGGAAGATAACTAATAAAAGTCATAAGAAAGTTGAGATTCCATCCACCATGCCTCTTTAACTTATTCATTCCAATTTATGTGGTTCAATGAGACATCAATAAAAAAAGGATATTTATAATTTATCAATTTTAATGGTGATTTCACTCAAATGACAAACATCATGTTTTTTAAACACAAATCAGATCCTATAAAAATGTTCAGGATTTTCAAAAAAAAGTTGATAAAGGGATGGGGGTTTATATAAAGAAATTGAGAATGAATAATGGTATTGAGTCACTACAAAAAAACCCTGGTTTAGTAGCGGTTTTGTGGCGGCGGTTCACAAAACCACCGCTAAACGTTATCCGGGAAAGGTTTCGCGGAGGTTTATTAAAAACCGCCGCGAAACCCATTCTTTTTAGAAAACTCGCGACGCTTTCCCCCTCGTGTTGTCTCCCCTCTTCCCAGATCCGCCTCACAAACCCTCCCCTAACAAAACCTCCATGATCCCCGGCGACACCTTCTCCCTCCGGCGACACTGGCTCCCTCCGGTGACAGCCGCACCCTCCTGCGACCCCTGGGCCCCCGGCGAACCCCGCACCCCCCCGGTGCCCCCTTCGACCGCCGGCGACCCCCACGCCCCCCGCGCCCCCCATGCCCTCCGGCGACCACCACGCCCCCCGCGGCCTCTGGCGACCCCCGCACCCCCCCGGCGACCACCACGCCCCCTGCGGCCTTTGATTTTGGTAATTAGAGGTTCCATTTTCAGATAATCATCTTCATTGACTGTAATATTTTATACCAAATCCCCTCATTCTATCATATATGTGTATGTTGTGAAATATTTGAATATTTTTATGGATCTCAAACACTATGTAATTGGTATTTCTGCTCCTACAAGAAAAATAAGAGACAATGATTTGTTATTACCTATCTATACTTTATTTATTTCATATTTAAATCTTGTATGATATTTATTGATTCTGTATATGAAATCTCTAGATGTCATTGTTATAATGGATTGGTTGATTTCCCATAATGGTCTTATTAATTATTACATTCATTTGATTTCCATTGCTGGACCTAATGGGTTTTTATGTATTTCAAGTAGAATGGAACCATATGTTTATTTGTGTTAGATATTCTCTTCTAGAGTTACATAGGATGATATACATGATTACAATTTTTCCTGAAAAGTGATCATCGTGTAGTGATCTTCCTCCCATATGTTTTGAGTTTCCAATGTGTTTTATTATAATATTTTGGTTTACATCTATTGAGAAGGGGTGGAGTTTTATAATAACATGATTTGTAAAATGTATCCTATTTTTTCACATTTATCAAATCACACAATCTAAAATGAAGGATTTTAAAACATAGTTTGATGGTTTTTTTTCTAAAGGTTTTATCCAACCCATTTAATATGTTCTTGTAGGTTAAATAAGGTACTCTATTGGTTATATAATCTATTTGATCATGTTATTAAAATCTTTAATTTTTTTAATATTTTTGAATTTATGAAAAAAAGTATAAAGTAACCTCTACCCTGCCTCCGCCCTTCCTCCGCCCTGCCTCCGCGCTGCCGCCGGTGCCTCCGGTGCCTCCTCCTCCACCGCGGCCTCCTCCTCCGCTGATGCCTCCTCCTCCTCCGCCGGTGCCTCTAGTGCCTCCACGTCTCCTCCTCCTCTGCGGTCACGCCATGGTCACGCCACGGTCACGTTGCGGTCACGCTGCGGCCACGCCGCGGTCACGCCACAGTCAAGCCACGGTCACGCCACGGTCACGCCACGGTCACGTCGGTGCCTCTCCGGCCGCCACCTCCTCCGCCGCCGCCGCGGCCGCCGTCTCCTCCTCTGCTCCTGCTAATCCTCCTCCTCCTCCACCGGCCTCATCCTCCTCCTCCTCCGCTGCCTCCGCTGCCTCCGCCCTGCCTCCGCCCTGCCTCTGCGCTGCCGCCGGTGCCTCCTCCTACACCGCGGCCTCCTCCTCCTCCACCGATGCCTCCTCCTCCTCCGCCGGTGCCTCCACGGCCGCCTCCTCCTCCGCGGTCACGCCGCGGTCACGCTGTGTTCACGCCGCGGTCACGCCGCGGCCACGCCGCGGTCACGCCGCGGTCACGCCGCGGTCACGCCGCGGTCACGTCGCGGTCACGCCGGTGCCTCCGCGGCTGCCGCCTCCTCCTCCGCCGCCGCGGCCGCCGCCTCCTCCTCTGCTTCTGATCCTCCTCCTCCTCCACTGGCCTCATCCTCCTCCTCCTCCGCTGCCTCCGCTGCCTCCACTGCCTCCGCCCTGCCTCCGCCCTGCCTCTGCGCTGCCGCCGGTGCCTCCTCCTCCACCGCGGCCTCCTCCTCCTCCACCGCGGCCTCCTCCTCCTCCTCCGCTGTCTCCGCTGCCTCCTCCTCCTCCGCCGCGGCCGCTGCGGCCTCCTCTGCTCCTGTTCCTCCTCCCCTCCACTGGCCTCATCCTCCTCCTTCGCTGCCTTCGCTGCGTCCGCCCTGCCTCTGCCCTGCCTCTGCGCTGCCGTCGGTGCCTCCTCCTCCACCGCGGCCTCCTCCTCCTCCGCCTCCTCCTCCTCCTCCTCCGCCGGTGCCACCCATGCCTCCACGTCTCCTCCTCCTCCGCGGTCATGCCGCGGTCACGCTGCGGTCCCGCCGCGGTCACGCCGCAGTCACGCCACGGTCACGCCGCGGTCACACCGCGGTCATGCCGCAGTCACGCCGCGGTCACGCCGCGGTCACGCCGGTGCATCTGCGGCCGCCGCCGCGGCCTCCTCCTCCTCCTCTGCTTCTGCTCCTCCTCCTCCTCCACATGCCTCATCCTCCTCCTCCTTCGTTGCCTCCGCTACCTCCGCTGCCTCTGCTGCCTCCGCTGCCTCCGCCCTGCCTCCGCCCTGCCTCTACGCTGCCGTCGGTGCCTCCTCCTCCACAGCGGCCTCCTCCTCCTCCGCAGATGCCTCATACTCCTCCGCCGGTGCCGCCGGTGCCTCCGCGGCCACCTCCTCCTCCGCGGTCACGCCGCGGTCACGCCGTGGTCACGCCGTGGTCACGCCGCTGTCACGCCGCGGTCATGCCGCGGTAACGCCGCGGTCACTCCGCGGTCACGCCGCGGTCACGCCGGTGCCTCTGCGGCCGCCGCCTCCTCCTCCTCCGCTGCGGCCTCCTCCTCCTACTATGCTCCTGCTCCTCCTCCTCCTCCACCACCGGCCTCATCCTCCTCCTCCTCCGCTGCCTCCGCTGCCTCCGCCCTACCTCCACCCTACCTCTGCGCTACCACCGGTGCCTCCTCCTCCACCGCGGCCTCCTCCTCCACCACCGCGGCCTCCTCCTCCTCCTCCACTACCTCCGCTGCCTCCTCCTCCTCCGCTGCGGCTGCCGCCTCCTCCTCTGCTCCTGCTCCTCCTCCTCCTCCTCCTCCGGCCTCATCCTCCTCCTCCTCCGCTACCTCCACTGCCTCTGCTGCCTCCGCCCTGCCTCTGCGCTGCCGTCGGTGCCTCCTCCTCCACCGCGGCTTCCTCCTCCTCCGCCGATGCCTCCTCCTGCGCTACACTGGGCATTGATGATATTTCATTAGAGATGTTTTGAAGCCATTATTTTGGACTGGTATTTGAGATAGATATAACCTTTCTCCCCTTTTCGGTTTTATTGAAGAACATATCTCTTTATTGTTGGGTTAGTTTTTCGTCAATATTTAGGCTCAGATGTCTAATATTAACATGTATTCTATTCCTCCTATATCGGGTTTGGATGCGGAAGGTTGGGTATATATGTGCTCAAACCTAATTGAGTTATTCCCACACATGTCATGTATATATAGATAATGTACAAATTAGTTGTGTATTATGTTGGGAAAAGTTATAATTGGGTTAATTTGACCTTACATGGTGGTCGGTGATTATAGATCAATAGTTGATCTCTCTATAATTCATTCATTTCATATTATTTTCAGGATGTGTAATATTTCCCTATTAGGTGTATATTTTTTCCATTAGTTTTCATAATACCTATTGTACTATTTTTTATTCACTAAAGTAAATAACATGATAGAATGTAAATATTTAGTTTATTTTCTCTTATTTTTATTATTATGAACATATTCATATATATGGTTGGGTGCGTGCCTACATGTACATTATGAAGAGGCCTACCATTATAATTATTCATTCTTGTCACTTATCTTTAAAAAATGGCCTATGGTGGAAAGAATTGGGTTTTGGTGGCCTAGTCTTCCACCGTG
Source organism: Viscum album (assembly GCA_963277665.1). Taxonomy (NCBI): domain Eukaryota; kingdom Viridiplantae; phylum Streptophyta; class Magnoliopsida; order Santalales; family Viscaceae; genus Viscum; species Viscum album. The sequence goes on from OY728148.1 coordinate 945,236,731, forward strand.
AGGAGGTCATTACTGCGTCGAGTCTCAAAAAACCATAATGGGAAATAAAAACACATGGGTCATCAAAATAATGAAATATCTAAAAAATTATTTCAATTATGACAAATATACATGCCACCTTATCAACAACTACATGACTTAAATATTTCAAAATACCAACATATATTCCTATGATGTAGACATTGTTTTTGGGAGAGGCAGATAGATAGAGAAGGGGAAGGGGAATAAATTATATGGTTAGGAAGAAGTATATGTAACCAACACATCAAAAAGGTGATGCTAATGTCAAATAGGACATCATTTGATTATAAACTACTTGCATCAACCTTGGATAAATTCCTCTACAACATCATTCATGGCCATGGTTTGGGTCAAACATGTAGTATTATTTCCATTATGTATGACTACATTTGATGTTACCTTTACATTGTTCTTCATTTATTTTTGGATTTTTTGGTTAGATTTTGAAGATTATTTACACTGGATCATTGTATAAATCATCTGATCTGATAATTATTTTTCTCAAAACTGATATGAGATGTCCCAACATTATTATCTCATGCTGTAACATGTCATTGGGTTAGAGGTACATCACCATTGATAATTTTTAAATATTTTTAATTAAAATTAGATTAAGTTAGGTTAATTTGTTGATTGACTTGGTTCAACTTCATAGGTAATTTTTTTGGGATAAAGGTTGGAGTTCACCACAAAAAATACATAAGTGGTTCGTTATTATATAAGTGTGATGAGATGGGCTGGTGATTTTTAGGCAATTATTCCTTGTTGGTTTTTATTAAAATAAATTATAATTTTTATAATAAAATTATATAATTAACTATAAATTGCATATAATTATGTATTTGGTGTTGTTCCTTGAGATAGGTACTAAAGATATGATTTCAGATTTAAAAAATCATAGACAAGAGTTATAGGGTTGTTCTTAAAAAGTAAAAAAAATAGAATTGATGTGAGTAGTCCTTCTGCATTTCCCATGTGTTTATGAATTTGATGTATGTATGTGTTTTACATTCTCACCACTATAGTGATCAAACCCTTTTAAAAAATTAATTTTTTTTATTAAAATAAAATTCTTATAAATGAGACTAATAATGTTTCAATGTATAAGACAACCCTTGAATAAAAAACTAGTTCTTTATTTGTCGATGGTTGAAGACATGATTATAAATGTCTGACTTGTAATACTAAAACCTAGAGAGGTGACACTTCGATGAATAAAGTGAACATAGTGGCCCTCTTTATAGTTGGTTGTGTATGAAACCGTTGAGAAACATCATTCCTCTTGGAGGACATCTAATGTCAAGCCTAAACAATCACATAATGTCTCAGGTTTAAAATGCATTATGATCAGTTTCGATCACACATCAATGGGGGTGTTGTTTGAGGCAACATAAATGTGTGATCGATAGTGTTATGATAAGTGTGTAGCCCGATATTCTTATTGCTCCTCAATGAGGTGTTGATGCTGTCTCCTATGGACCAGACTTGTTCTGATGGTCTGAAGTGGTAAATGTGATCAATGAATCATCTTTATTGTATTATGCATACTTTATGATCAATGGTTCATCTTTATTATATTATGTTTCTGTAATCTTACACTATCGTATATTTTTGTGTAGGCACATTGTGATATACATGGATAAAAGCTGGATCACATTACCGAGCAACACACCTCAATATGTTAAGGGTTTGAATGAGTTTTTAGATTTTGCAATTTCTAATTGATCCGTTGAAGGGAGAATAAGATTTCCATGTCCTAAATGTAAATTTAGAACATGGTTGAAGAGGGATGAAGTTTATGAACAATTAATACTGAAGCAATTCCCTGATCCATATTTGTGTTGGATTTGTCATGGAGAATCAAACAATACAGAAAGATTGAGGACTGATGTTAATCCACAGAATGAGGTCCCAAGTTTGTCGCCAATGGAAAATGAAATGCAAAACCTCATAAATGATGCATTCGGCACTGCAAGACACCACTATGAGCATCAAAACATATCAAAACAACCAGAAGATGATGCTACAAATTGCAACGTGACAAGTGATGTTTTTGAGACTGTAACACAAGAAGATCAAGATTGTAACATATCATTGGATCCTCCTCTTGATTATGTGGAGCCAAATGTAAGGGAAAACTTCAGTGATAAAAATTTGTTTCATGATTTAGTTGATGATGGAAATCACAAGTTGTATAGTGGGTGTTTGAAATATTCAAAGCTTTCATTTCTGCTGAAGTTGTACCATATCAAATGTCTTTGTGGAATTACAAATAAGGAAATGTCTATGTTATTGGAATTGATTTGTGATGCATTTCCTGAAGAAAAAATCCCAGAATCTTTTTATGATATGAAAAAAGTTGTAAACAAGCTTGGTCTGAATTATACAAAAATACATGTGTGTCCCAATGATTGTATGCTTTACTAGGGAGAGGATTCAAGTAGAGAGAATTGTAAGAAATGTTCTTCTTTAAGATGGAAATCAAAGGGAAATGTTGGAAGTATTACTGAACATAATTTCATGGAGAAGAAGAAAAGGAACACACCTGCAAAAGTTTTGCGTTACTTTCCTTTGAATCCTCGATTGCAAAGATTATTCATGTCATCAAAAACCGCCGAACACATGAAGTGGCATGCTATAGATAATAACAATGATGGCTTAATGAGACATCCACGAGATTCCAAATCATGGAAGACATTTGATTCATTACATCCATATTTCTCAGCTGATCCTAGGAATGTTCGATTGGGATTGGCTGCCGAGGGATTCAACCCATTTGGGACTTTGAGTACGAGTTATAGCATTTGGCCAGTTGTTTTGATCCCTTATAATCTGCCTCCGTGGATGTGTATGCAACAAACATCTTTTATCATTTCGATGATTATTCCTAGAAAACAAATGCCTGGAAATGATATTGATGTATACCTGCAGCCTTTGATTGAAGAATTGCAGGAGTTATGGAGCAACGGTGTTGACACATTTGATGTTTCTTCTAAAACAATGTTCAAAATGCATGCTGCTTTAATGTGGACCATTAGTGACTTCCCTGGGCTTGGGAATTTATCTGGTTGGAACACTTATACGGGTTTGTCTTGTCCCGTTTGTAACTTTGATTTCGAGCCCAAACGGCTACCTCACAGTAGAAAATGGTGCTTCTTGTTCCATCGAAGATTTCTTGACGCATCTCATAGATTTCGGCTGAACAAATCAAAATTTAATGGTTCCATTGATCGTAGACCACCTCCAAAGTTGTTAACCGGTTCTGAAATATTGAAATAGCTTGAAAATGTTAAAACAGAATTTGGGAAGGTTCAGCAATTGAATGATAGCGAAAAACGAGTGCGAAGTGCATCGTCAAGTGAAATCAGAATGCAACAATGGAAGAAAAAAAGTATATTCTTCAAACATCCGTATTGGGAATTTAATTCTTTGCGCCACAATCTTGATGTGATGCATATTGAGAAGAATGTATGTGATAATTTGATTTTCACATTACTTAATGAGCATGGAAAGTCGAAGGATCATCTCAATGCTCGCAAAGACTTACAAGTAATGAACATAAAACGTGATCTCTGGCCAGATGAGAATGAAAAGTATGCTCCGGCCATTTTTTCAATGAAAAATAGAGATAAAGATACGTTCCTTCAAATTTTAACGAATGTTAAGGTATCTGAGGGGTATTCGAGTAACATCTCGAGGTGTGTTGACTTGAAGAATCGTAAGTTATATGGATTGAAAAGTCACGATTCACATATTTTGTTAGAACAGTTACTACCATTGGCATTGCGTACATTATTACCTGAAAAAGTTACTGCTTTTGTACTCCAATTCTTCACACTTTTCAGGAAATTATGTGAGAAAGCTCTACATCCATTTCAGCTTGACAACCTACATGAGAGGTTTTTATTGACCCTTTGTGCAATGGAGATGATCATTCCTCCATCGTTTTTTACTGTCATGATGCATTTAACTATTTATTTGGTTGACGAATCTAAATTAGGAGGCCCCATTCATTATCGATGGATGTATCCAATTGAGAGATATTTTATTTATATGTTTTCAGTTAAGTAGACAATGTTTGGCATTTAAATAAATGCATAATATTATTTTTTTTCATAGATATCTTGGGCATTTGAAAGCATACGTGAGAAATAAAGCTCAACCAGAAGGCTATATTGCTGAAGGCTATTTGGCCGAGGAGTATCACACCTTTTGTTCCAGATATTTCGATGATATTGAGACAAGGTTTAATCGAGTTGGACGTGTTGACGACACATCAAATAATTCTCAAATGCATCAGAAATCAAAAATATTTCCTGCTATTGGCCGATCAGTTGGGAGGACATCATACGCGACTCTAACAGAATTGGAATTATTACAGGCACATAGATATGTGCTGCTGAATAGTGAAATTGCAGATCCATTTATTGAAGAGTTGAGGATACAAACAAAGAGACGAATGAGAGGATGAACACGAAATGAAAAAGATATAACGAAAGCTGTGAATAAAGAGATGGTAGAATGGTTTGCACGACGTGTAAGTTTATAAATATTGCAATAAATAAGAATATTAGTTTGACACATACAATTTGAAAATCTATTAATTTTTTTTTTCAGATCATGAATACTGATACTCGAGCAGACTTTTCAGAAGATTTGAAGTTTCTTGCTAGAGGTCCTATAAAACAAGTTAGAAAGTTTGGCGCTTATAATGTGAATGGTTTTAGATTTCGCACAGTCGATCGAGAAGTGGGTTTGAAAACACAGAATAGTGGTATATTTACATTTGCTGAAGTGGAATACTATGGAAATCTACATGATATTATTGAATTAAACTAAAATGGGCATTTTTCTGTTGTTTTATTCAAATGCAAATGGGTCGATATTATCAGAGGTGTTAAAAGAGATTCCTTGAAATTTACTTCTATAAACTTCTCTCACTTGATGGATGTTGGTGATCGTGAACTACATGATCCATATATCTTAGAATCACAGGAAAAAATGGTATATTATGTGAATGATGTTGTGGATGAAGGGTGGAGTGTAGTTACTCACGTAATACAAATAGATTTGTATGATTTGGGTGATGAAGTGGAATATTTGACCTCTACAATTGAATTTCATCAACAACAGGAAGCAGAATTATTTGTCCGTCATGATATTGAAAATATTAGTCTAGCAAGGATGAATGAAGTGGATGAAGCAGTGGAGCAGGAAACCGACATGATTGAAGGGGAAAATGATTGTATGTACAATTATTTATTCATTCAGCAACCACTTGTTTCATTTCTGTAGTCATTCATTATCACTGTTATATATATTTTGTTTGTTAGTACTGGGCATCCATTATCATTTTTAATTTTTTTTCTGCATAAATTTTTTGAAATATATATTATGAACATAATTTTATTTGATTAAATGACAGGAATGCCAAGGAAGAAGCGATTCACCATTCCTTCTACTTCTGCGACAGATGAAGATACATTTGTCCCCACGACATCTGAGGCAGCAGCTGCCTACATCCCTGCATCATCTCCCCCTGCACCATCTCTGACACCATCAGTGGATGCCTCATTAGAGGATGAGTCATCACCTCCCCCTACAGGAGCCTCAGTAGTGGGGCAGCGACACGCCCCTTCCTGTTCATCACGGACATTCTGGAGGGTCACAGTCATAGGTACAAATTTTAATTAAATAAATTTACTCCATTTTGTTTATAGTAATTGTTTTCTCATTGCATATGAAAACAATGCAACCGTGGAAAAACACATAAAAAGGTCTGATGTTTGGAACATGCATGGCGAGAATATAGTGGTGCCATATGATTCTTATGGGGTCCCGACGGATGACGCCGAAGGTTTACTTGGTCAGATTATAGGTCAACTGGCAGCGGATCCCATTTCCCTGCCTATTTCATATGATGATTGGAGGCATATGCCTCCAAACTGGAAAAATGATGTTTATGATTCTCCGATAAGGGTAATTTTATTACTTTATGGTTTAATTGAATGTCATGTTACTAATATATTCAAAATGAATTTCTGTATATAGATGTTCTTTCACTTTACCGTTGCTGATGTGATAGCACGTAAGTGGACATTGAAAAATCTTGGAAAAAAATGGAAAGATTTCAAATGGAGGTTGTGGTGTGATGTCAACGATACTTCATTGACCTTGCAGCAGATGTATGAGAAGATACCCAGTGGGGTACTGAAAGAATAGTGGAAGGTTTTTTTCAATAGACATCGTGATGAGAAGCGGATGGTATTGAAATATATATTATTATATTATCCTCATTTTACATTTATACACGTACATGAAGAGTAGATAAACATTGAATACAATACTGTTAAATTGAATTTTATTTATTTCAGGATCTCTTAAGACAGAATGTTTCAAACCGGGAAAAGCAGGTCATCCCGCACACTGCGGGTTCAAAAAGCTTTTCAAGAAGCCGAATGTCATTGGTAATATTTTAATTAGTTTAAATATTTATAAGATAATATTATCTATTTAACATATTTAATTGTTGATTTATCTTTTTTTAATGCAGTCACAGAGTTTAGGGCATGACGCTTCCCGAACAGAACTGTGGCTGGATGTTCATAAAAAACAGATGGAAGTTTTGTTAATGAACCTGCCAGAGAAGTTGGGGTATGAAGTCAATTATTTATTATAATAACATATTATCAGTTTTTACTGTGTTAATATATATTGATATTTGATTTATAGGTAAAAATTAATGAAATATGGGATGCCAATCCTGGGAAATCCTACTCAGTCTCCCAGGATGACCCAGTGGGTAAAGTCCTTGGGAAGGAGCATCCTGGTAGAGTGTGCGGGATGGGTTTGGGACCTGTACCATCTGAGGTCTTTCACATGCCACCAGGGATTTCAGCTACATCTACTCCTGCTTATAGTAATTTCATACCTGATGATTCTCAGAGGGAGATGTCTTCTCTACGAAACACAGTTCACCAGCAGGGGGATCAGATATCTGGTTTGCAGAAAGAGTTGCTTGAAATACGTCAGTATATGAGAAGATATGCCCCCGGTGGTAGTGCATCGGGTAGTGGTGAGCAGGTAAATCACAAAAAAATCAAAATCATTTAGTTTGAAAACTTTTATTGGTTTTAAGTTTTATTATAAATATGCAACAATATTTAATTTTCAATATAATGTTCTTACAGGTGGCAGCAGGTGGTGGAGATGAAGTTGGAGAGGGTGACGATGCAGCATCAGATGATGAGTAGTATTATTATTGATGTGTTGAACAAGTATGATAACGGTTGGTTTTTATATGTAACATTTATGGCACATAGTTGATGATCTTATTTTATCCCAAACTTATCGTCAGACTCAAAGGTGATATTTAAAGGGTAATGATTATAGTGGGATGGATCTAGGTTCCACCCTTGTTCATGCTGGGGAACAATGTATTAAATGGTTAGGTGATGGAATGACTAAGAAATTTCATTGAAAGTCAGGTATGGGATTATGTGAATGTGCTTGTGGTAAACACAGGATTTCATAGAGGAAGGAATTGTGGTTCAGGTTGTGATATGTGAGTCATCTAAGCTGAGTATCTTGGGAATGGTTAGCTGAAAGTGGATTGAATTATTATACTTCTTCTTAGATGTATATAGGTGAAAGTATCCATTTAAATAATGTCACTAGGATAATGTGGGTGTCATGAAAGGGTCGAAAATGTCTTCTGAGAAAGATTGCATGACTAGTTTCAGTTAGGCTGATTGGCATTTGACTGTTTCTTTATAGTAAGGTCCCTATTATGGCCTTAGAAGTATTTAGGATTTCCCAATTAGAGGAAATATTCCAATATTATCATTATAAATCTTTGGATATTATTTATTGGAAATTAAAATGGTGGAGAATACTATGGTTCATAATTTTCGGTTAATGTTAAAACCTATGGTGGGGAGCATGATCGGTTGGATGCTTAAAGGGAAGACGATGTGATCATTTATCTATATTCTGGTTTGATTTATTTTTCAGGGCAGTGGTGTAGTACAACCAAAATTTTTTTTTTCAGTTCAGAATTTTTCATCGGTTTTAGCCGCCGCTAAATGCCTTGCTAGGTAGCATTTAGCGGCGGTTAAAACCGCCACTAGATATATTACGTTTATATTTAGCGGCAGTTTTTACCGCCGCAAAATAGGTGCATCAAACGACATAATTTTGAGGTGGTTAAAACCACCGCGCATAAAAAGGTGTGGCATACCCATAAAACTGCCGCTAAATGGAGAGAAACCGCCGGGAAATGAGGCATCTACGACACATATTTTAAACCGCCGCGAAATAGAAATAATTGCCGCTAAAAGATTGCCGACGCCAAGTTTAGCGGCGGTTTACAAAAACCGCCGCCAACCCATTTCACGGTGGTTTAAACCACCGCTAAGGGCTGCTTTTCTTGTAGTGAGTATACCATAAATAATTTCAAAAATTATCTTGGAGATCATGGTATTAATCATTAGTATAGTTCTATATATAACCCACAACAAAATGGAGTAGTAGAAAGGAAGAATATAGGTTTGGTGGAAATTGGAAGAATCATGTGAGAAGAATAAAAACTTTTAATGTTATACTAGAGTGAAGTTGTTAGTATTATTTTACATATTTATAAAAAAAATTAAGTTTGGAAACCAACATGATTTCTTATGAAATTTTCTATGAGAAAAACCCTTTATTTAAGTACATCAATTTTTTTGGAATCCCATGTTTTCTTAAAATAATAAATTTGGATCAGGGAATGTTTGATGAGAAAGCTGAGGTAGGAACATTTATTATTCACCCAATGTAAGAAGTTACAAATGTTGTAAAAATGTTTATAAAAGTTGGTGTAGTGATATTATGTGGAAGTTATTGAGAATAAAACTTATTTAACAAAATTTTATGGTGATTTTGATGAATAAAAACTGAAATTTTACAAGGAAAATGAAAGTGATAATAGTAATGTTCATGAATATACAGACGAATCGTATGATGAGGAAAGTGAAGAAGGAAGAGGAACTCTGAAATTTCCTACTTAAAAAAATTTTTGAGACTAAAAATCTTTTTGGGGATTAGAAGGCTCTAGTTCAGGCTAGAAGAAAGATGATAATAGAAAATAAAACTTCACTCATCTCAAAATTTGAACACGAATCAGTCTCATAAGCTATTCAACACAAAGAATGGGTTAATTCTATGAATGAAGAGTTGGATCAAATTGAGAAAAATGAAACACATGAACTTGTTTTATATCTTAAATATAAAAATTTTATCATAAAAAATGGGTTTATAGAAATATTTTGAAGGAATATGGAGAGGTTTTAAGAAAAAAATCTAGTATTTTTTATAAAGGCTATGCATAGGTTGAAGGAGGCTATTTTTATGAAACATTTACACTATTTAATGGTTATAAACTATTATAATGTTTTGAGTAGTGCCTGCTCATCAAAATTACAAATTGTATCAGATATCTATAAATTTGGATAATTTGAAGAAGAAGTTTACAATGAGTAACCATTTGGGTTTCTACTTGATAAGGATGAAAACAAAGTTTTTAGATTGAAGAACGATTTATATGGGCTAAAACAAGATCCACATTAATGGTATTCTATGATTGAAAATTATTTGAGAATGATGATTTTTTCAAAAACAAAAGTTGACAAAAACTTATATATGAAAGATTTTTACGTTAGAACTCGAATTGTAATTGTTCATGTGGATAATATAATTTTTTCTAGGGATGAAGAAAATTATTGTAAATAATTTTCATAGGAAATGAAAAAGAATTTTGAAATATCAATGTTATGAGAATTAACTTTCTTCTTTGTCTTATAATTTTAATATAAGGAAAAATAAATTTTCTTATCTTAAGAAATGTATGCAAGGGAATTGTTACAAAAATTTGTAATTATAGAATATAAAGAAGTTTCTACTCTTATCTCAGTGAGGATGAAGATGAGTAAATATGAGTCTGGAAAAAGTGTGAATTAGAAAGACTATTGGAAGATGGTAGGAAGTATAATTTACCTTATAACCTCAAGCCTGATAATTTTTATGCTATAAATTTGTGTGCTAGTTATCAAAGTAATCTGAATGTGTCAAATATGTTGGAAGCAAGGATAATTCTGAGATATGTAAAAGGAACAAATTCATATGGTTTATTATAAAAAATAAATTATGAGATGAATTTTCGTGGTTATACTAATATTGATTGGGTGGGAGATTGTAATGATAGAAAATCAACATTTGGAGATACATTTTTGTTGGGTGAATGTTGTGTAAATTTTCATAATAAGAAACAAAGTTCAGTAACCTTGAGAAAAGTGGAATTAAAATATGTTGTGATTATTCATGTATGTACACAGATATTGTGGATGAAAGTTCAATTGGAAGATTTGAATATAAAGGTTTCTAAACTATTGAAGACACTTTATGACAATCAGATTTCAATTGATCTTTCTAAAAATCATGTCCAACATTCAAGATCAAAACACATAAATATAAAGTTTCACTTTATAAAAGAGAATGTTGCTGCTAGAGATGTTTTGTTGGAATATATCTCAACGAAGTGTCAAATTATTGATATCATAACAAAGTCAATTCCAAAATAAAGGTTTAATGAGTTGAGGTTGAAAATTCATGTTCATCTTCCTATAATGACTTTCGAAAACACATAAGGACGTCCCCTTCCATGCGTTGGATTATATTGAGAAAGGGGGAGAAAAAGTAACATCTTTGTACTATGTAAGAAGTTTTTAGTTATATTTATTTTATGAATATGAAGTTGTGTTTATCAGATAATGGTGGAGAGGAAAATAAAATTTATAAAAAAATAAAAGTGATAAAATTTATATGTTAGGGTGATTTTATCTAAGCATGGCCATACAATTTTATTCTCACCAAGGGATGGATTTTTTTCATAAAAATTACCTTATCTATTAGTGTGGTGTCTAAACACTCTTTTAATAAAGGATGTGTTTTGGTAAAATTCAAAAAACTTGAGTTGTTTACAAAAGTTGAATTGTGAAAAGTTTCTGAGAGTTGAAAAAGTTATTAATGAGTGTTGTTAAAAAATACGAATGCGGAGATTGAAGAACCTTTGTGATGTTATTTTTAATAAAAAAAATTATTTATTGATAACTAATCTTTTATAAAATAATGATTTTGAAAAAAAGTGAAATTTTTGGAATGTTCGAACCCAAACCTAAAGGGGGAGAAATGTTTTTTTTTGAGAAAGTTGTTTTATAGACACAGAGGATTGAACTGACACCAAATGAAATGTATCAAACTAATCACCACCGGTCATAGAATTAATCAAAAATTTAGAGTTTTTTATCAGACACACCATCAGTCTCAGATCCATTGACATGATGTTCATGTTTAATTGGACTCAATGTTGGTTAGAAAGTTAGAATGTTGCTGAATAGGTTTAATGAACAAAGTGATGTTAGGAGTGAGAAATTTCTTAAACTTTCTAACCTTCAGTCAAATATTTATTTTCTTGTTTTTAATTCTCAAATATCATAAGTTGTCTGTAGAACTTGTGATGTGATCCTTTTGACGAAAAGGGGGAGAATATGTGCAACCAATCATATCGAGTTTCAGTTGGAAATAAAGTTGGTTTTGAAAGTAAGGTAAGTCGTAACACTTTCCTATATAAGTCATGTAGTACTGTGATAATATTGAACTTCTCATAAATAAATAAAACTATAATGATAAATGATTTTTATAAAGTAGAGGAATCATGAAGATTTTATTGATTCTAGGAATAAAGAAAAATGTTTTCATCAGATCCAGAAGTACTGAGCATAGAAGTTTTTAGAAGTCTGAATGAGTTATAGTTGATCAGGTTTGAAGTATTTCAAAGTTTAAGATTGGAGTTTCCAGTGTAAATAAAATTCCATCATAGTGATAATTCTATCATCATGAGGATTACATTGGATTGAAGCTGAGGAAGTTCTATGAGGTAGAATCTGAGGAGGAAAGTTAATTAAACTGACTCTGAGGAAGAAATTCAATCAAACAAACTCTGAGATGGAAATTCAATCAAGACCAACTCTGACAAGGAAAGTCAATCACACTGAATATGAGAAAGAAATTTAATTAGACTAACTCTAACGAGGAAATTAAATTTAGAATGAGATGAAGAATTTTCATCATGATGAGATGAGGATGTTCCATCATAATGAGTTGAGTAATTTCTATTATACTGAATAAATGTTAGGAAGTCTAAGAAGAATTATTGTTAAGAAGTCATAAGATTATTTCATCATATTTTCAAAGAGTTTAAGTGGTCAAACTTGAAATTAAAATATGTATAGATATTGGATTTTTTTAATTTGAGTAAGTGGGAAAAGTTTTTTAGTTTCATAAATTTGTCTTTTTGGGATGCCTATAAATTGAAGAAATGTATATTCATACTTTCCAACTTTTTTATGTGATTAGAAAAAGAAGATAACTACAGAATTCATGTCAAAGTTATCTTTCCACATCTAAATCTCATTAGAAGTTTGAAAATATAAATTTTTTGATTACTTGACTGAGTATGATCAGACTGAGCATTTGAGATGAGTTTCAGTAATGCATATTGAGAATGGATTCATCAAACTGAGTCCATCAGACTGAATTCATCGGATTGAGTCCATCGGACCCAGCCCTATTGGATTGTGAGAATCAGACGCAACAACATAATAAAGAGGATTCTGAGCTACGAATTTGTGGTGTAGTTTGAACAAAGTATTTTTTTATCTCAATTTTTTGTAATAAAAATTTATATACCAATAGGATTAAGTATAATCATTACAATTAGGAAATATAATGTCTCTAATGGGAGTTTTCACAAGTTGTATGCACTTATTCATTTTAGGGAATTTCTATAGACCCGTAGGAGTGTCTATAAAAATGATATAGGTTCTCACACTGAGGTCGAACCTTGTAAATATCATGTTATTTACTTTTTTACTAATTTTTCATACATTAGTATTTACTAAAAGATGATAAGGATATAAACTTTTACAAGTTTCAGGGATTAATATTTTCAAAATTATTGAAACTTTTAAAAGTGAACAACTAATTCAACCCCACTTTTGAGTTATTATTCAATCCTTTGGAACTTCATATACTATTTATCACTTTATTTGAAACTTTTTTTAACATTTTTGAAACTTTTTTGTAATTAAAATACCTATAAGAATAATGTAATACTCTCATGACTCATCATTTATCTCACCATGTCCAACAAGATGTGGTTCCTCCTTTCACTTACATCATTACACTGATGTGTATATGGAGGAGTGAGTTAATATAGGATCCCAAACTCCTATAAGTAATCAATGAATTCTTGATTGTGATATTCTCCACTAAGTTATAAGTGGATTTTCTTAATCATATTACCTATTTGGTTCCCATATTCACTCTTGTTTTTCTTGAATCTATCAAAATAACCTGACTTATACCTCGTTAAGTAGACATATTCATTTCTAATAAAATCATCTGTAGAATTTATGAAGTATGAGAACCCACCCCTGCCTCAATAGGAAATGGTCCACACACATATGTATGAACTAATTCAAGAATCTCTTTAGACCTTTCACATTTTTCTACTAAATGGGGATTTATTCATTTTACCATATAAATAAGTGTGACACATACCAATTGGTTTTAGTTCCAAAGAATCTAAATATCCATTTTGGTATAACTTAGTCAATCATTTTTCAATTACATGACCAACTCAATGATTCCATAATTGGGTGTGGCATGAGTTATGTGATGTAGTTTCATTATGAATTTCCACTACTTGGTTTGTGTAATATGATAAAACAATTGTTATTTAAATTCACCTTACCATAACAAATGTTATTTTTATAAGAGAAGCAACATTCATTTACAAATATTAAAATAAATCCATATATATCAAGTTTAGATATATAAATATTTTTTTGTTATGGATGAAACATAATAACAACCTTTCAAAACCAATACCATTATAAGATCCCATATTTTTCTAGGTATGTCCCACTCTGAGGTTTTCATTGGACATATTTTGTTGGGATTTCCTTTGTAATTAAGCCTTAGTGACTAAGTCTTATTTGATGACAAAAAAGCCTTTTTTGGAGAAAATTACCATAATTTTAGACAAGTATGTCTATTTAAATTAATGGATTCCATGAATAAATATGTTAAATGGGATTAATAGGGTTTTCAATGTGTTTAGAAGGATCATAGGAGGTTTGGTCACTTTTATAAAAGCTAGTATAAAAACTATTCAATGAAAAATTATATGTTGTGTACATGTAACATGACATGAAACTATTTATATATGCATTTCATGAACTAGTTTATGATGTGATGTGGTTGCATGTCGTGAACTTGATTTACAACGTGTAAATGTTGATCAAAATAAATATTAACTCGGGGCAAAAGGTTTTTCTAGCATAACTTAAAAATGACGAAATACATGACATGAAAGGATTACACATCATGTGATCCTCATACCTAGTAGTTTTAAGTGTGTCGTGTACTTATGAATCTCATTATTTTTTATTATAGCCTCTCCTCTCTCGTTCCTAGGGTGAACTCTAAGAAATTTTGAATTATCATCCCCCCTTCTAGATGTCCCATTTTTACATTCGATCCTTGGTGAGTTTATTCACTTTGGTTTCCCTCTTCTTAACCATCATTACTTTTCATTGTAGTGTACATATTTTGAACATGGGTTTTTTTTTGGGAGTTGATCTTGTTTTGGGTTAATCTAGGTTCTTCTTGTGATCTTCTATGACTTCTTCTTTAATGGATTTTGTCATTAGAAGAATTGTGTTAATCACATGTTAAAGGTATGGTGACTAAACCTAACCCTATGGTATATTTAATTGTGACTTATATGAAATATTTTTATTATGACCATGTAATGTGAAATATAATTAATTAGTTGATTTATAGTAAATCAAGGATTGGATTCCATTAGATTCAATGGTTGATGAAACCTGGATTATGGATACCTATTGGGTGAGAAAACATTTGAGTAAAAAGAACATGGCTAATTGTTTAAAGCATGGTGTGTATGACATGATACCTTAGGCGATTTCTTGATATAGAATCCCTAGGTAATCTATTATTGATTATTGATATGACTATTGATCATTTTAGAGATAAATGAACGTTTATTTGAAAGAAAAATGCTAATTTTCATAATTAACCAATGAGATTTATGATGTGATATTTTGATATCCATACTATTATGACTTGTTGAGTTGGTGATGAAATGATTATATTTAGGGATATCCTAGTAGTGTTTATATTATTATATAGTAGGCTTCACCAAGTGATACATGCTAAAATTCATATATATAGAGATTTTCCTGGAGGATGAAACGCTTATATAGTTGGAAATTCCCAGTGATACTTGCTAAAATGCTTATATACCAGGCTACACCCAGGGACACATACAGAAATGCATTTATATAGGGTGATGATCAGAGGATGAAATTATTATACAAAGGGAGCGACCTGATTGTTTGATTTTTCCATGGTATATGGATATAGATGGAATGGTTGTGTTACATGATCAAATACATTTCATCGTGGTTTTGAAATAGATTAATTGATATATTATAATAATTTGTTAATTAATAAATCTATTTATCACTTTATTGCATATAATTATTATCACACTGGTTGTATTTAGGGATGGTGGTGTTGACCTATAGAGTTTTATTCACACCCTATTTGGGAACCATTTGGTACTCAAGCAGATTACATGGATGCATGTTCGGAAAAGGGAAAGGGGCATTATTGTTGATTCTTTTGTTTCTTACTGGATCAGATGGATTTTGGAGATGGTTCTGAAATGGGGATCAGTACCAGAACCCTTTGATATTATTTAATGTTAGTAGATTATTTTGTTTGTATTGGTTTTAGTTTTACTTTTAGATACATCTTAGCTTGTCATTACATTATTCATCAATATAGGTTCCTCCTTTTATTTTCCTAGATGTATGATATACTATTTCCAGTATTTCTCTGTTACTCAAATTTTTATTACTATGGTTTGGTTCCACTATGTTTTACCAATGGGTATAGTCTCCACACTAAAAATATCACATCCTCGCTACTAGTTAATAGCCACTAGCTTATGGGGATTCATTCTTGACGTCTAATAACCAAATCATTTTGACCATGTGAGAGAGTACCAGATTAGGGGACATTACACAGTGGTCTTAGAGGACCAGCTTGTTATTTTATATTACTTTATTTTTTTTTTGGAAAAAGTAGAATGGAGACTAGGATTTATTGGGACTTGGTAATGAGTATATTTATTGCAGTAGCTAACCCATGTAAGAGGGAAAATTTGAGTTCCAGGGAAGGGATTATTGTTTATGTTGTTCTCTTGTTACAATTGATGTTATTTCACCTTGGTTGATTTATATGTTGTGTGATGTAATTATTTTGTGATGTTATTGTTTATTGATATCTACACTCATGGACTAGTATGGTGAGATATGAGTTTTCATGCATCATGATAGGCAGAAAGGGATATATATATATATAAATATATTGACATCCATTGTTCATGACAGGGACATGTTTATTGCATGTGTTATATACCTTCCAATATTATTTGTAAATTAATATATCTATTATATTTGACAAATGGAAAGATATATACTATTATTTAATCATAAAACACTTATAATACATGGTTAGAGAGACACATAGTAATGGTTCTCTACTCTTATCGCCTCTTAAGGTTGAATTTATTTTTAGCCAAAGTTTATAGGAGTGTGTTTTTTTGTAGATAAAATGACTCCTCATCCTCTTAGAGTAGAGTAATAAGAGATTGAAAATCCGTTATCCCCTAACATAGATGAACTGGAACTTCCTGTAGCTCTTGATGATCAAATGGATGTTCATCATCACAACAACTTCTTAAGGTTCTTGCAATCCATGGTAAATGAGACAATTTTCATTGTGCCTTTGATGTATGAGTTGATGAGAGATATTCAGCTATAACATCCACCTATGTTCACTAGGGAGGGAGGCTCTAAGGTAGATGAGTTCTTGATTGAGTCAATATATATATTCTTCAATCATCTTGAGACACCCACAGATAGGAGGGAGAATCTTGTTGTGTATATGCTAAGTGGACCTACCAAACATTGGTGGGACACTCTAGAGAAGGATGGGAAGAAGGATGAGTTATCTTGGAAGGAATTCGAGGTGAATTTATTGAGCCACTTATATCCATAGATGCTAAGGGATGAGAAGGATCATTATTTCATGCATCTGATATAGGATATAATATCAGTGATGGGCTATGTTGAACATTTCCCCACCCTTAAATGATTTGTGCAATATTTAGCTATTGATGAGATCTCTTGGGAGAAACATTTTTAGGATGGTATTCTCTATGAGGTCAGGTCATAAGTGAATGTATTTATTCTGAGTGTCTTTTTAGATTTGATGAATCATGAACTCATCACGTCAAATAATCTGAGAGAGGACCCAAGGGGTGGCCAGGCTGTTTCTACAGGGTAAACTAGGATCACTTATTTTGGTGGCAAGAAGTGATTCTATGACAGTTTTTTCGAAGGAAATGACATGAAGACCAGTTAGGGTAGTGGTAATCCATATTAGGATCATATTCCATTGTAGTACATCAGTGTGGAAAGTAAGACCACAATAAACTATAGTTTTCATACACCACTTTGGAGTTCCATGTTTGCTGCAGGATGTGCCATCATTATAAGTTTTTTTAGAACTTCTCATAGTATAGTAGTGGTAGGGGAGTAAGATAGGGAGTAGAGTCTAGGAAGGACTCAACTACTCCTCATCAGATAGGTATCTAGAGTTCTATAGTATGTTTAGGTTGAGGCGGGAGATGTGTTACCCCATTGTAATGACATAATGTTTATTAGTAAATTTTTTTCTTGAATAAATGTGTGTTGTATTATATTATATATTATACACATAAAAAATATAGAAAACCCAACAAAAAACAATATTAATAAATATTGATACATTAATCTTCAATGAAAACAATTAAATTTCCAAACATTACAACTAGATAAAATGTATAAAATATAAAAGCTAAAATGAGAAAATATGGATCGACCTCATCTACTAGAATTATTGGCCCCACTACCAACACTATATAAAAGAAAAAAATTATAGTAAACCAATAAAAATTATTTAAAATAGAAATGAAGAACCTTGAAAGGAATTGATTTGAATATTGAATGAAATAATTGAGTGGTACATATATAAGGTAATGTGACTATTGGAATAGTAAAGTTACCGTTGGAATAGTAACCTAATCGTTGGGAATAGTAACCTGACCATTGGAAGAGTGATTTTACCAAAAAATAATAAATTATGATATAAATAACATTTATCATGATTAATTTATGTAAATAAAAATATTATAATTCAATAAAATAAATATCACGATTAAAAACCTCAATGAAAATAAAGCATATTTTTAATAAACTGTATTTTAAAGTATTTTGTAAAAATCATTATTGTCCTGTTAAAAATTATATTTTACCTATTTTAGATATTTATTTTTATTAAATTAATATCATTTTTGAAATGATCATGTTAAAATTTTCCTTGGTTGAGTTATTGGTAATTTTCTGAAATACTTCAATTTTTTGGTGAATAATAAAAATATAGTTTTTCACATAATCAGTGTATCTTAAGTTACATCATTCATGATGTAATAATGAAATAATACTTTATAGAAATTTATTTTCGGACATTATATATTTAATTTCATAAATGAGTCATTAAAAAACAATAAAATTAATTTTCAAACTTAAAAATCACTTTCCAAAACCTAAAATTAAAAGTGATTCCTTAAAATATCAATTTTTTCTCTTCACTTTTCTTTTTAATAAGTTAATGAATTAGAATTATAAAAAGGATTTAAAGTCTTAAACCCATTATATTATATTTATATATAAATTATTTTGTAAAAAATGCACTATTACATGTTTTTATTTTGATATATTATTTTATTAAATATTTTATTATAAAAATACACCTCTCTTAAAGTATAAATAACCCCTCTCCCTTCCCTTGGAAACACACTCCTCTCAAACATTCCAAAGTACAATATCTTCCCAAATACTCCCTCTAAACAGAATTACATTACTTAGGGACATTTTGGAGCAATCCAACTATAATCACCAAAGATGTTATAGCATCTTACAAGAGAAGCTACATTGAGGAGAGAGTAAGTCTCTATTAACTTTAACTTTTTTTCTTATTCTCATTCTTATTTTTACCAATTAATTTAAAAACCATATATTATAAAACTAATTATTCAATAATTTAAAATTATATTATTTATATTAACATGATATAATTGTCATATTTATGATAAAAATAAATTCAATACTTCTTTTTCCCTCTCTTTTAACAACGTCCAGTTAAAGGTTGATTAACTACCTACGGAGACATTTGGAATACAATTCTTATAACCACCTTCATGGATGGATATTATTAATTATATATAATATATAAATAATTAATTACATTTATTATAATCTATTGGATTTAATCATACTTTTCTATAAATGACTCTAAATCAAAATTGAGAAATCAAAGTGAAACAAGAAATATATAGGAAAATCATGATATCAAAACACTTCAATTTCATCAATAGAAATTAATAAATATAATTAAATGATTATAATTGATAAATAATTTTATAAATGGATATAATTAAAATATTTATTAGTTTTTTTAATAAATATATTTTTATTATTCAAGAGGTGAAAAAGTGACAAAATAAAGAAAGAATTATGGTAAGGGGATTCATGAACCCAACACTTTTTCATTGTGTTATCCATATTTCATGACATATTTGGAAGAAATAGTCATCTAATATTCCTTAAATATAATTTCATTATTCCTCCCTCTTATTTTTTGAGATATTCATGTTTTTTATTTGATTTTATTGAAAATACAATGATTTTCCAAAATAACTCTTCTTTCCAAAATACATCTTTGACTCTTCTTGAGTTGTTTAATCTTAACTAAAGAATGTTTATTCTTATAGAAAATATATTTTTTCCATTTTTCATTTTGGAACCTGAAGATTATTTATGAAATTATAATTTTTGAAATCCTCATGAAACCCATTCCTTTCCATGGGTTATTTCATGAAATGATTGTTACACATTCTAGGTGACACGCATGATTATGTAAATATTATGACGTGATGAATAGACCAAAATTATATAGCCCTCAAATGCATTGGGTAATGTGTTTTATCTCATGTGATAATGTTTATTATATGTGAACATGATGCTAGATTTGTTTACAGTGATGATGTTATGATTATTCACATATGTTATGTGTTAATATGATGCTAAGTTTATTCACAACTATATGTGGCATTTGAACACTATATCATGATGTTTCATTTTTATGCATTTCCACATTCAATGAATTTATCACATTTTTTACCTCATGATATTCATAATGATCCTAGGCTTATAATATAATGATTATGCTCACCCAAGTTATATTGATTCATGTTTTTTATTCATCCTCTTACAGGTCTTTTTATCTTACCCCTTTCACTGATGTATAGCCTTAGGTAATTGCAAGTACTAAGGATAATGTGATATTTTAGAAGGATAATGAAGAAGGATTTAAATAAATTTTTATGTTTTATTATGTACAAGTTATTTATGAGCCAAATTTTTCTAAGAAATAAACCTTTGGATCCTATATATGTAACTCTATTTTTATTTTTATCTTTAAAATGATATAATAGTTATTTATGAAAAATTATGGTCACTATAGTTAGTATCTAAGAATGTTTTAGTTAATCTGGGAATTATGATTGGAAAATAAGAGTAAAAACCATTAGTATAAATCTATGTATAGGTAAAACATCCTAGAAGACTATTATTATAAAAGTATAGACATAGGGATCCCATAAGATATTCTTTTAGTGTTAATTTCATTAAAGAATTAATTACTCATGATTTATTGACTTCTGTTTTTTTCTAACATTTTCTATTCTAGAAAATGTTAGGAATCAGAATAAACTAGGCCTAAAACCCGTGTGAGTGACAATGAAAGAATTATCCAAATGAGATACCCAATTCCATGTGAGGTTGAGTTCAAATCTTTGTGGAAATTATTACCTAGTTGTCTCGAGATATGAATAATAACATGAACTATGTGGAATGACCATATTCACCCAATAAGGATCAATTATCCATTGAGACCTTAGTGAAAAAATCACCATCGATGTTTAGTGGAACTTCCAATCCACTTGATGTGGAATAGTGGGTTAACTCGTTGAAGAAGATAATTTATATGATCCATTTCTCCAATAAAGATATGGTGACTCTTGAAATTTATCATTTATTAAGAGAATGTATTCAATAGTAGGAATTGGTAAAGAACAAAAATCCAAAAGGATTAAATGGAAGATGTGGAGTGGGATGAATTTAAGAAAATATTTCTTACAAAGAATTTCCATTGAACTCTTCAAAAAAAGATTGAATGAGAATTCATATAGCTAAAGAAAAAGGAAGTTGAAGTTGTCACGACTTATGATGAAATCATCATAAGGTTTTAAATGTATTCCTTGGGTTTTTTATCAATAATTATAGAAAAATAGATATGTTCATTTTTTTTAAAAAAATACCTTCGAAATGATCTAGAAATATATGAATTTGGGAGTTTTGAAGATGTGGTTAAATGTGCTCTTAATGTAGATATGGAGTTCAATGAATGGTCTCATGGTTATAGAGATAATAAGGGAAGAATGGGGTTTCATGATTGTGGGTCAAATGACAAATGGGGAAATAGGATCCAACTACCCACATGTCAAATATGTAGGAAGAAGCAACATGTTAATTGCCTCAAAGGGATGGGGAAATTATTCAAGTGTGGTAGATAAGGACACCAAGCAATTGAATATTGAACATACATGAAGAAGCTGACCAACATGATAGAGCAAAGGAAGGAAAATACTAATGCACCACCCATGGATCAATGCTTCAAATATAGGGACCAAGGGTGTTATGCAAGCAAGTGCACTAAACCACATGTCCTTGAGGGAAACCAGTGTCAAAAATCACCAAAGTCAAAGGAGCAAGAGAAAGATTATATCATCACTACTAATGAAGTGGAGTGTGAAAATGAATTCATACAAGTTATAAAACCTATTCACTAAATAATAGAAATATTATTATTTGATTCTGGTTGTACTTATTCATTGATATCCTAAAAGTTTTCTAGAACTATTGAATTGAAGCCCTAATACCTTTAGGTGGAGATATCCATAAAAAATATAGTGGTGTAACCATTACAACCAAAGTGTTGGACTCTTCTCCTATAATCATATTTGGGATGATTCTTCTTGCAAATCTTATTATATTTCCTTTGTTGAAATTTGATTCTATATTGGACATGTATTGGCTTTGATTATGTATAGAAGAAATCAACTATTGGAAAAAATCTTTTTTTATATTCTAAACCTTCCCACGATCATCTAAAAATGCAAGGAAGATCATGAATCTTCTTCAGAAAATCCATCAACAGTGTGGGTGTCGATACCCAATAGATAATCATACCTTTCCCAAATGGTTAAGTAAAATGAAGGTATTAACCTGGAGGAAATTCTCATTGTTAGGGAATACATTGATGTATTTCTCAAAGAGTTACTTGGAATCCCCTGATCATGAGGTAGCATTCCCAATAGATCTCATACCCAGAGCCACTCCTATCTCAATATTACCATATAGAATGTCCTTGATTGAAATGGTGGAGTTAAAGAAGTATCTACAAGATAATTTGGAAAATGGTTGATACTCCCTAGTACATCACCTAGGCGTGCACCAATGCTCTTTATCAAGAAGAAAGATAGATCAAAACACGTGTATATCAATTACCAAGATATCAAAAAGATCACCATAAATAAAAATTATCCTCAACCAAGGATTAATAGCTTGTTCAATCAACTACAATGAGTGAAATAATTTTCAAAGGTGTATATTTTTTAAGGATATCATCAACTAAAGTTGAAGAAAGAAGATATTCAAAAGACTATTTTCCTTACAAGGCATGGGCACTATGAGTTCATATTAATTCCCTTAAATATTAGTAATTTTCCTATAATAATTATGGATTTAATGAATATATTCTTTAGAGACCACCTCAAAAAATTTTTGGTAGTGTTTATCGATTATATTATCATTTATTCCAGGATTAAGTAGGAACATGATGATAATATAAGGATTGTGTTGGTGATATTAAGAAAGAAGAAAATGTATTATATGTTCAAAAAGTGTGACTTTTGGATGAAAGAAGTCACATTATTGGGAAACGTGATCACAAGTGATGGAATTTATATGGACCCTTCAATGACGAAGGAAATTGAAGAATAACCTAGACCCACTAGTGTCATAAAATTCTATAGTTTTATAGATTAGCTGGTTACAATTTACATTTTGTGATAAATTTATCATTATTTCATAGCCAACAAACTAATTTACCACAAAATGGGGTAAATTATTTATGGATGAACGATATGAGGAAAGTTTTAAGGAGATCAAGAAGAGGCTAATCACTATTTTTGTACGGTAATTTCCCAGTAAATATAATTTTATCTCTGAGAGGGGGAGAGGGTGAATCAGTGATATATTTTTCTTTTATATTTCATTAATGATGTAATAACGTTAGAATCCTATTAAATATTTCTTTCCCTATTGAAAAAAATTAACACACACAACTATAAGAACACATGAATTTATAAGTATCACTATTCCACAAGAATAGCTACATCCTATCTATGATTTTGAAATGATCTAATACCACACAATCTGTTAGAAAATAAACCTTTTGTGTGGAATACAATGAGCAGGATATTCCATTTCACTCATGTTGATCTATATAAAAAATTCAATAGTGAATGTGATCCTTCTATAACAAATGATGAAATACAATGTTTTTTAACCATACATGATATGGTGATTCATTATCAACTTTCACAAATTTTTTTAAAAAAAATTTCTTGAATTTATTACCAAGAAGTTGGTAAGAACTTTTCTGAATTTTGTTACAAAAATAAGTATGATTTCCCAATCCAATTCTCCCAGTCCGATTATCCCAGTTTTATTTCTCTATATGAAAAATATATTACTTTTTTAGAATACAGTTGAGAAAATTCTGAACCACTTCTTCTTCAATCCAAAAATCCCAATATTATTTTCCCAGTCCAATGATTCAGCCCAATACGATGACCAGTTGAATACAACAAAACAAAATTTGGAAACCTCATCTTGTCTTTAGAGATATGTCTTCTCTATTCTTCTCATTGAATAGTACATCTATCAAAAGTACAAAGTACTTTCCCTTTTATACTCACCCAAAAAATGGAATGGGTGGTATTCTTTAAAAATATCCCACTCAATCAAAATTTCGGAATCTACACATTCCATTGAATTTTGGGTTCATATTAACATCATAATCTCTTCTCAGCACTTATTTAACTTTCTCAAATCTTCTCACAACTTCAACTCTGCTTTAGAATTTCTGTAAACATCATTCTAATTCTGATTTCCCATTTCAATTTGTTCTTATGACCTGCTTTATTATGATGAATACAAATTTAAAACAGTATATTATTATTCATCTCTTCTCTTAACCCACTTGAATTATAAAAAAAGTAATTCAAACTATTTAAAATGGTCAACTACATTATTGATATAGCTATTAATTTCTTCTTCATATTGGCCACCACATAATTTTCCATTTCTTTTCATTCATCAGTTCCAAAAAATTATTCCTTTGATGATTATTATGGCATACCGAGTATGGACCGATATCACCAGCTTCAACATCAACAAATGTTTTCTCTTCTGAATATGATACCAATTAATTTTTATAACAAAAAATTCTACCACTAATTAATACTATGACATACTGAATTCGATGGATCAACTTTAGTAACTTATTTATTTTTTGAATATGATTCTCAAAAACTTCTTTCTTCAAGGATTTAAATCTTCTATATTTTGGTCTAATCGAAAAATAGAACCTTTATTATGACTATCCTACCCTACATTTTAACAAATCTGTATCCAGAAATATCATTACGATGATCTTTATACCCGAACGATTAAAATACATAAACATTCTTCTTTAATAAACTTTTAACAAGCATCATGACTTTCTTTTTGACTTTTATTACTTTGAAGATTAACTTTAGCATCATCTCACTTACCAAGTAAAGTGTTGAAACATCCCATTAATTCATAAACATATTTATTTCCTATTAATCTTGAATACGATTGGCATGATTACAATCAGACTAAATATGGTTGGAATAAAACTTTTCACCAATTTCTTTCATCAAGCTTTCATCACAAGTTTTACAACTTACTTATGATTTAGGAGAACTCCAAGATCAGAAAAGGATTATTACATTTTCATCAAAGTTATTCAGACTCAAATTATTCCCCATTATGATCAAACATTTCATTCCAAACTTTGGCAAAGTTCAATGTTCCTCTTCATCCAGAAAACATACTCCCAATTTGATGTAATTTCTTAACCATTGTGATTTTGATTTTATTGAATATGATGGTCAGTCCAATTTTTATCAATTAAAAAGTGAGGTGATTTATTTTCTTCTTAAACTCCATAGACAACAAATGAAAATACCTGAGTATGAT
Source organism: Viscum album (assembly GCA_963277665.1). Classification (NCBI taxonomy): domain Eukaryota; kingdom Viridiplantae; phylum Streptophyta; class Magnoliopsida; order Santalales; family Viscaceae; genus Viscum; species Viscum album. Next base: position 945,262,458 of record OY728148.1, read on the forward strand.
ATTAATCTTTATCATCTTGGTCCTAACAATCTCCCACATTGGATTTTTTTGTCAACCAGGGTTCATAAATAACTAAACCTTTTATCCTCAAGCTATGTATTACTTATCAGTAATTATAAGACTACGTGTGATAAATCATTGTAAGAAACATGAATTATTGACATAAAATTCATGATGTCCAAAATTAGTGATTATGAAAATTTCCTCATCTTTTCTTCCTCAAATTTTAAACCTCCATATAATACAAAAAAATGTTTCCAACAACCACTCAAACAAACATTTAGAATAGTTCACACACTTACAATGATTAATTCACAATTTACCCACAACTCTCTCTATTTACATTCTTCCATAACGATAGATTTATAAAACAATTCCCACCATGAATGTACTTTCCAAAGATAATATGAGAGTGGGAACAAAAAAACATACATCAACCTTGATGAGAAAGAGGTTAGATGACCTTGTTCAAGATCAATTTGGAGAATGCCTCCCTTGGAAAAGGTTTTGTGAAAATTTCAGTAGCTTTTTTTGATTTTGGAAAAAAAACTCCCACTTCAACTCATTATTCTACACAAGATATTTGATGAAATAATTTTTCATATCAATATGTTTTGAATGATAATGTTTTACCAGAATCTTGGAATGGTAGATTCCACTTTTATTATCACAACCCAAGATAATGGTTAACTTCAATTCAACAAGTTATTATTCTAACTGATTCTTCATCCACATATGTTGGGTAGTAGATTTTGTAGTAGAAAAATATTCAGATTTAGTTTCAATGAGAGTTACTGAATTCTATTTCATTATATTCCAAAAAACATAACTTTTACCAAGAAATAAAACTCCACCTGATGTGGATCTTTTATCATCAACATTTACTGCCCAATCAGCTTTTAAATACCCAAAAAAATCAATACTTTCTATGTTATCATACCTGATTTCGAAATTTTTTGGGCCTTTGATGTATTTGAGGATTATTTTTCTAGAAAGTAAATTAGATTATTTAGGATCACTATAAAATCGTTCACATAAGTTAACATAATAAAAAATATTGGGTCCTAAGGTAGTATAATATAAAAAAATTCCAATCAACTTTGGAAACTCTTTCTGATCAAAATTCTTGTCTTCTCCATCTTTACTAAACTTGGTTCCCACTTTTATTGAAGTGTAAACTAGTTTTGAATTTTCTATACTGAAATTTTTAAGAATTTCTTTAGCATAATTTTTTTTAGAAAGAAAAATGGGTTTCTTCTTTTATAAAATTTGTAACCCAATAAAGTATTTCATTTCTCCCAAAATGTAAATCTCAAACAACTTTTTCATTTATTTAGAAAACATTTCACAAGATTTTTCATTATTCCTAGTACAGATAATGCCATTAATATAAATAATTGTGATAAAGGAAAAATCTTGAATTTATTTGATGTAAATATTGTTATCAACCCTTCCTTTCATAAAACTCATATTCCTTAAGAACGTATCCAGTTTAGAATCCTATGCCCTCATGGATTTCTTTAGTGAATATAAGGATTTTTTAAATATGCACATATAACTTTCCTCTTTCCCAACAATAAATCGACAAGGTTGTTCAATGTAATCTTCCTCATTAAGATCAACATTTATAAATGCAGACTTTACATCCATTTGAGAAATTTTTTAACTCCATTGTGTAGAAATAACAAGAAATATTTTGATTGTTTCTAACCTTTCCACCAGAGAAAATATTTCATCAAAATCAACACATTCAATTTTAGAGTAACCTTTACATTATAATCTTTCCTTGATTATTATCACTTCACATTTTTCATTGATTTTGTTCTAGGAGACCCACTTTGTACGAATAACATTTTTGTTATCTGGATTAGGTAAGAGATGTTATGAATCATTCTTTTTTATCTAGTCTAACTCTTCATTCATGCACTGAACCCATTCTAGATACTCAAAATCTTATTTCACAGCATTCAGCCCAATTTTTGAATACAAAGAAGTATGTGTAATAGAATTCGTTGTCCTTATTGTTTGAACCTTTTTATATTGATCACCAATAATGTTATGAGTTTCCACTAGCTTCCTAATCTTGGGATGAGATTTTAGAGATTCTTCTTCATCACTTGAAATAGTTGAGTCTGATTCTTGTTTTTGAGAAGGATTACAATTGGATGTATCCTTATCAAAAATGTTGACGAAAATTTCTTAATCTTACTCAACTTCCTTATCTGTTTGATTATATTTATCCTTAATATATTTTTCAATAACTTTCAAATTATTATAATAAACAATTCTTTCTATTTCTTTGTTGAAACATCTATATCCTCTTCCTTCTAGAGCATAACTAAGAAAAATTCCATCTTCACCTTTCCACTCAAACATTCCCAGATTTCAACCTTTCATATTTATAATGCATGGACTATTGAAAACACTTAAGTGTTTTGAAACTTCTAGTTTTTCTATAAAAAAATTATTATGGAGTCAAATACAAACTTGGACTATAGAAACATTAGTTATGAATATAAACAACAATACTCTTGGGTTACCTCCAATACGAATGAGAAAGACCTTGTTCAAGTAACATAGTTCTCCCCATTTCCACCAAACTTCTTTTCTTCCATCCATCAAGCCCATTTTGTTGAGGTGTATTTATGGAACTATAATCATGAAAAATTCCATTCTTCTCAGGATAACATTAAAATTCTCCATTCTTATACTCATCACCATTATTATTTTTCAACTTTTTCACTGAATAGTAACTTTTTTTCTTATCTTTTCTCCTATCACATTTAAACATTCTCATAGAATATGATTTATGTTTCATATTAATAAAACAAGTAATGTGATTAAGTTCACCAATTAATGTGATGAAGTAATTATCATCATTTTTTGATTGTTTTCTCCTTGGTCCATAGATATCGGAATGAATAAGTTCCAAGGGTTGTTTTGAACAAATCTCAACTTTCTTATACATAGACTTTGTAATTTTTCCCTTATGTAAAATAGTGCAACAAAAATCTCTTATTAATTGAAAATCAAGAATATATTGAACAAAATATCTCATTCATAACTTACTCTTTTTTATTTGACACATGTTTCCCATCCTTTTTTTCTATAATTAATTTTCTTCTACATTACCCAAGTAAAAAGAGTTTTTTACCTCAATAACTTGAAATAAGTTTCCCTTTGTATGTTGGCCTCTTGTAACTATCTTTTTATCCGTATCAATTTGCACAAAAAATACATCTTTCCCAAAGGTAACTTTGTTACCTTCATCGCATAATTGTGAAATACTCAACATGTTATCTTTCAACTCATCAATATGTAAATATTTCTTAGATTCAAACTTTTTTTTCCAATGATAATTGATCCAAAACCTTTAATTATTATTGTTTCATCTTTGTTGAATGTCACGTTACCTCTTTGAAGTCTTTTAAATTATTCATAAATTTTAAATCTTCTATCATGTATGAGGAACACCCACTATCTAGAATCCAAGGTCGGTCACCTTTAAATGATTTGAGGGTAGTTTTAGCAACAAGAAATTTTTCATTCTTCACCTCCAGCGTATGAGAAATTTTAAGAAAATTATATTGTGCTAGTAACAAAAAAACCCTTAGCAAGATTACCTGGTTGTTCACATCTTTCACAAATTTTTTTTTGGGGTTGGAACCTATTTTTAATTTTACACCATCATTATCAGGTTTCATTTGAAATTATTTTTCATACTTATTCTTTTGAGAAGATTTACTCCCCCTAAACATATGACTTTCATAACATATAGAATAGTAGTAATGTTTTTGGTTGAACCAACACATATTTGTTTTATTTATGATTCCATCACAATACCAGTAGTAACTATAGAAAGATTAATTTCCTCTATTGATTCCATACTAACTGGAGTTATGAATATGTTTCTTAAAAACCTTCTATCTAAATTTTGTTGCCCACCAACCTTTTTGTTATCAATTAGAGTCTTCTTTTTTAGCTTATTTCTCCTTTTATCCATGTCATAACTAAAAATAATAGAAACATTTAAATATTCAAAAAATTTAGAAACATTTTTAGACTCAGGTTTTTTAGAAACTTAAGAATTCTCAACTTTGTTAATCTTAGCCACATACATAATTTTCTATGATTTATTATTTCTAAAAAAAATTCAATCTTTCCAATAATCTTTTGATGGTAAATTATTTTTATCCTTATTGGGTTTTTCCTTATGAAAACTTTCACCAACTTCATATATAGAATTTTTGGAAAATAGAATTTTATTTTCATTTTTACAAAGTTTTTACTAGACAAGTTCTAACTATTATTTTTATGCCTTTAACTTCAATTCCAGATTGTCATTATGATTCTTTTCTTCCTTAAGATATTATTTCAAATCACAAATATCCAGTTGCATCCTTTTTCTCATCTGAATAGATTTCATGAATTATTTATGAGGAACATTCATCATACAACTTCTTGTTTTGTTTTTCAAGACTTCTAATATTTCTCAAATATATTTCAAATCTTATTTTAAAGGAAATTTATGTTGAGTTTCTTCTTAATCAGAATTGCTAATTCTGAATTATTCAACATTAATTGTTACACTAAAAGTATTCCCACCAACATGCTCAGTAGAATTTTTTGGATTTAGCATTTATATCTTTTTATTCTTTATCATTAGATAAAAAAAATACAGCTTCTAGAATTTGTGAATTTTTTACCCTTCCCTATAGAATAAAATTTTCCTTTCCACCCTATTTCTTCCATGGCCTTCTTGGCCTTATTTATTCTTCATCACCATATTTTTATTTCTTTATTTGTGGAAATTTTTTTGTAAAGTGCCCAATTAATCCATATTCAAAACATTTCAAGGGAAACTTCCCTTTATGTTTACCTATACCTCTTCTCTCATTTTTTTAAAAAAGGATAAAATATCTTCAATATTTTTACATACCTCATTTGTAGAATCAAAATAACCACCTTATTCTTAAAAAACAATCTACTTTGAATTCTCTTTCTTCGCAGTCTTGAACAAAATTTGTCTATCAAATTTTATTTTTATTTTCATATCTTTATACCATATTATTTTATAAGTGATGAGAGTTCTATAAAAATCATATATAGATAATTTTTTATGATATATATCTTATAATTAATATACTTTAGCATCAAACTTGTCGGGAATAATTCTTAATATCTTTTCAATAACTATAGAATCCTCGAACTATTAATTAAGACATCTGATAGTGTTGATGATGTTATTTAACCTGGTAAATAAGTCCCTAATAGATTCAAACCCACCCATTTTCATGTCCTCATACTTCAGCATCTATATTTGAAATTTTTCTTCTTCACTTTTGTATTGCCTTTATATATGTTTTTTATCTTATCCCATATACATTTATCTATGGAAAACCCTTCAACCTTAAAAATTCACTCTTAGAATGTGTTGATAGTAAATAATTCTTGTCCCTTCCATCACTCTCAAGATTATCTTATCAATAGATTAATATGAACTTTATCATCAATAGGAGTAAATAAATCTATTTCATCTTCTAGAAAATCATATCTAAAAGATATAAGATGGGGAAACATTATATCATTCCAGATATGATAATTATTACCATCGAATACCAGGATTCCTTTATTGTTGATACAATTCAAATTATCCATCAACTTCTCTTCAAAACATCAAAAAAGAATAAATGAAGGGAACTTATCTCTAATACTAATTGTAATTACCCAGTCATGATAATAGTATCACTGAAAGGGGGAGGGGTGAATTAGTGATATATTTTTCTTTTATATTTCATTAATTATTAAAAAACCTTTTTCTCCTGTTAAATATTTCTTTTATTATTGAAAATAATTAAAACCCATATATATAAGAACACAATAATTTAAAGGTTTATTATTCAACAATAATATATACATCCTTGTTATTGTTTGAAAATGATATAATACCACACAATCCACTAGAATACAATCATTTTGTGTGGAAAACATTGATTAGGATATGCCCTTTCACTTTTGTGTCATTATGTAAACAATTCAATAGTGCATATTATCCTTCTAGAACAAATGATGTAATACAAATTTTTGTAACAAAACAAGTTATGATGATTCTTTATCAACTTTCACAAATGTGTTCCTTTTTATAAAAAATATTAACTTTCTTACCTAGAAGCTGGTAAAAACTTTTATAGGCTATGTTATAAAACTCAGTCCGATTCTCCTAGTCTAATTGATCAATAAGAAAAATATATGACTTTGTTTGAATATATTTGATAAAATTCTGAACCATTTATTCTTCAATATAGATACCCCAATACAATATTTCCAGTCTGATGATTCAGCCCAATATGATGACCAGTTGAATAAAATCTTGTCTCTCCTCATATGCTTCTATCTGAAATACATCTTCAACAAAATTCAATCATGAAACCTATTATTCTCTATAATGCTCTGCCTTTTCTCCTATTCACCCATGAATAGTACATCTATCATAAATTAGAAAGTAATTTCACTTTTATACTCACCCAAAAAATGGATTGGGTGGGATTCTTGGAAATATTTCCTCTCAATTACATTTTAAAAATCTAAATGTTCCTTTTAATTTTAGGCGCATATTTCCTTCATAAACTATTCTCAACACTTATCGAACCATCAAGAATCTTCAAATAGCTTTATCTATACTTTATACTTTATTTAAAAACATTAGTCTGATTCTAATTTTCCATTCTGATTTGTCATTATGATCTGCTTCATTACGATGATGACAAATGTAAAATAATATATTCTTCTTTATCTCTTATCTTGACCCACGTGAATGATAAATAAAGTAATTAAACCTATTTTAAATGGTTGACTACATTATTGATAAATCTCTCAATTTATTTTTCATATTGGCCACCACATAATTTTCATTTTCTTTACATTCACCAGTTTCAAAAAATTATTCCTCTGTTGATTATGAGAGACTGCCGTGTCCGATGGACCGGTATCAGTAGCTTCGACTTCAACAACTTCTTTATCTTCTAAATATGATACTAGTAAATTTTTATCAAAGAAGAATATTCAACCTTTGATGAATATAATGACATACTAAATCCAGTGGATCAACATTAAGAGTTTATTTCTTTTTTGAATATGATGCTCGCTAACATATTTCCTTGAGGATTTAAATATTTTTGGCATTTAGTTTAACTAAAAACTATCAACTTCATTATGATCATCCTCTATGGTCATTAAACAATTATTCATCTAGATATATCATTATGATGATCTTGAGACTGAAATGATTCAAATTCATCAAATTTATTCTTTCATAAACTTTCATAAAGTACCATTAATTCCTTCATGACTTTGATTATATTGAATGTCAGCTTCATCATCAAATAACCTACCAAGTAATGTGTTGCTACTTACCTATATTTTATCAACATATTTCTTTCCTTCTCAACCTGAATAAAATTGGTATGATTATGATCAAACTGAATATGATTGGTAGAATATTTTTCTTCTCTTTATTTAACCAATCATTCATCACTAGTTTTAGAACTTACTAATGATTTATGAGAACTCCAAGATCAGCAAAGCATCATTACATTTTTATTAACGTCAGTAAGACTCTGATTTTCCCCATTATAATTAAACCTTTCATTCTAGACTTAGGGTGAGTATAATGATCTTTTTCATCCCAAAAACATATTCCCAATACAGTGGACTTTCATAAACATTGTGAGTCTTATTTTCATGAATATGATGGTTAGTATTATTTTCACCAAATAAAAAGTGTGGCGATTTGTTTTCTTCTTAATCTTCCTTGAAAACAAAAAATATTACCTATATATGATACACATCCTTATCATCATGGTCTTAACATGTACTCACACTACCAATAATTGGAGAAGGTTTTGTGATATATAGTGATGATTCAAAGAACGTCTTGGGTGGTGTACTCATGTATAATGATAAAGTGATATCTTATTCCTCATGATAGTTAAAGATCCATGAGAAGAACAACCTGGTGCATGATCTAGAGTTATAAGATATGATCTTTGCTCTAAATATTTGGTTGCACTATCTTTATGGTGAGAAGTTTGACATATATACTGATTATAAGAGTCTAAAGTATATATTCACATAGAGGTAAATCAATATGCCTCAATTAAAATGGTTTATCTAATCATGGACTATGATTTCTCTATTCACTACAATCCAATAAAGGAGAATAAGGTAGATGATGCTCTTAACATAAAAAAACATGCTACTATATCCATGATGAAAACTGAGAGAGACCTTATCTTTTTGTGTATGAAAAAGGATATATCTTGAATTCATAATGATATGGAATACATACTACCTCTCCCAAATTATTTTCCAAACATCTATCCAAGAGAAGATCATGGAGACATAAAGGGATGATCTGGAGCTAAAAAAAGTTTAAATAAATAAAGAAAGGGGAGCTACATGAGTTCTAAATTGATGATGATGGTGTAACTTAGTTTTTAATGAGTCTTTGTGTTCCTTCATCAACTGAGATAAAGACCATGCTATTGTATAATGAACATATCCTATCTTTCTACACCACCCCAAAAGTACCAATATGTACCATGATATTTGAGGACACTTTTTATGGGAAAACATGAAGAAGGAGATTACAGAGTATATATCAAGGTGTTTGGTATGCCATCATGTTAAAGTAAATTGACAAAATTCCAAAGGGATGATGAACTTATTTCTTATAACAATGTGGAAATGGGTTAATATCACCATGGACATTATCACCAGTCTCCCAAAAACATCCACAGAAAAAAAAATATGATATGGATTGTGGTGGATCGCCTCACCAAGACTGACCACTTTGTCACTATTTGGGATGATTTCTCACTTGAAAAAATTTCCATGATATATGTGAAGGAAATGGTGAGGTTTTATGGGGTTCCACTTTTTATCATATTTGATTGTGATCCAAGGTGCATCTCTAAATCTATAGAACCATTCAATAATACTTTAGTACTAAATTAAATTTTAGCATGACCTATCACCCCCAAACTGAAAGGAAATATAACAGGACTATTCAAGTACTTGAGGACATGCCAAGATCACACTTGATGGAATTTGAAGGAGGATGTGATCAAAATATCCCATTGGTTGAGTTCTCATGTTAAAAAAACATCCACTCGACTATTTAAATGGATATATATGAATCATTGAATGTAAATTAATGTACAACTCATAAATTTTTCAGATGAAGTTGTGGAATGAAAGATACATGGACCTAATCTTGTGAAACTGATGACAAAGAATATTCAATCAAAACAAAAACATATAAAAGCTACCTAGAATCGGTAAAAGAGCTATTCTGACTACTACCGAAGGGACTTTAATTTTGATGATAGAGGAAAAGTTTTTCTTTGAATATAACCACGGAAGGGATTCATACACTTTGTAAATAAAGGGAAGTTTTATCCAGAGGAATATTGACCCCTTTGAGATCCTTGATCGCATAGGATTAGTGACATATCAACTTTCATTTCCACAATGTATGGGTCAAGTTCATGATTTTTCCAAAACCAATTTTATGTAAATAATTATTCCATTAACCTTCCATTATTGAGTTTTTCTAGTTTTTTATGACTTTTTGTTAGGTAAAAATGTGGGTAAACCTAACTTTTTTTCAAAATACCTAGTGAGTCCTTTTCCACCCTTATAAAAAGTCACAACCTCTCCTCATTCCTCACACCTCTCAAACCAATTAGTTTCAACCAATATCTTCCCATATAGATTCCCAAAATCCCTCCCCTAGAACTTGAATCATCCCTCTGGTTAGAAATCCATACAAGGAATCCATTTGTTACAAACCAAAAGTAGTTACCTGATTAAGAGGTAACATCTTCCCTCGGTATTTTTAGTTTTATTTCCATTATCCTACCCCTCATATCTTATTATTTGATTCTTGTATAAAAAATGATATCCTCAATATAAAAGTATGTTTTATTATAAGGGTTAGACCTACACTTACACATACTTACATTTAATGGGTAATGAACATATTGTGTCTATGTATAGTGAAATACTGCCTCACAAAACGATGATTGTTCATTTTACTTTACCAACTTTCAAAGTTGGTCATTATGATGGAAAATATATTTTTATATGATATAAATAATTTTTATTAATTATTTATTATAATTTAATCCTTTTATAATACACACCTTTATTAATTTCAATTTTTCATTAATACGTAAACATCGTTTGAGGAAGTGTGGATTGTTACCCCCTCAAAGCGATGTGATTCATTCACATGATCCATGGAATGTATAAAGAATGATTATAATTAAAAATATGTGAAATAAACAAACTCTATTTGATATAAATAAAATAATTACCTTTCTGGAAATATACAATATATATATATATTTCTTTATTACCCTTTCACACACTAAAAAAGTGATAACGTCATTCATAGATGTGTGGGCTACTGCCTCCTCGACATGAAGTGATTCGTTTTACACAAAAATAATTATACATATATATATAAGTATATATGATTAAATAATATTGTATTTATGTTATATTGGTCATTATGTAAATATTTGGTGTTACTTACATTCATTCCATAATGATCATAGAAAAATAAGAACGTCACTCATGTTTACATACAGCCTACCATCACCATGATTGTAATGTTGGTTCATTTTTCATAACCAGATTTAATAATTTATTTTAAAGGTATAATTAATGAACTAATATGATAATTATTTCATGATTATTATTCTGTAGATGTCATATAATGACCCCTTTGACAATAGTTGACCTACCAATGTTGTTTTTGACACATAATCCGAATTTGGTGTAAATAGATGATGTAAACAAAAATGTTTAAGTAGTTGTATACAACATAGTATAAAGTTAAATAAAATTAATTTTAAAAATGAAAAATTATCTCAAGAAATTATAAAATTAAAATAAGTTTATTATACAGGAATTCAAAGGAGGTTCACCCAAAATGAAAACCAAGGTATGGTATTTACATCACACTTTTTACATCTATGATATAAATGTCATGTTCAACATTTAATTATTTTTTGTGGTGTATCTACTGCCCATTTTGATATATTATATAATTAATTATTTTATCTTTATGGTATTTAAAATATTCATTCAAAATTATTCCTTCATCAGGCTTATTATTTAAATTATTTTAGAGTGGTATGGGACACTTTGGGATGTTTTATTTTTTTTATGACTAGTACTAATGATCTTTCAATGGAATTTCTATTCTAGGATATTATATATCCATTTTTAACTAAAACATTTTATTATTATCTGGTTATTCATAACCATTTTCAAGTATTAGTACTATTTCTTCCACTCTTTGTTACTCAAAATGTTTTAGAATTTTTTTACGAAAACTAAACATTATTTATCTCCTTAGTCAGAGAACCTGTTTTCTTCTAAAACCCATGTTTTAATATAAAAATAATTCAAAAATGTTTTTAAAATAATTTTTTAAAGAAAACATTTCCCTTTTTTCTTTTACCATTGTTTTCAAATGAATTTTCTTATCACTTTATAAACAATTCATTTTTTAACCTTTAACAATGAAAAAATAATGTTCTTTTACCTCATATGACAAGTACAGATTTACCCACCATCATTTATTTTAAGCACCATTTTCTTGTATAAAAGGTTATTTTTTAAAGAATTTTTTTTAAAAGTGATTTTCAAAGAAAAAAATTTTAAAAAGTTTTTTCATAATAAAAGGATATTTTCTTCAATGAATTTTTTAAATAATATTTTATAGTATTTCTGTTAATCATCAAAAATAACCATTTATTTTTACTCCACATGATATTTCTTTATTGATACCATCCTTATTTTTCCTCTGGGTGGCTTATTATTGATTTTTTCAAGGATAGTATTCACATTCACTTCATTGAATCATTTGGTTTTCCCCTTGAAATATTCAATCTTCTATGATCATTGAACATTAAATTTCCCCCTAATTATCCACTTTATTAATCATGTATGTTACTATTACCTAAACCCTATACCATTTTATATATAGTGTCTACTTTGATTGTTATATTATTATTTGGGAAAATATTGATAATTTCATATCTTTTATTCAATACAGATATTTAATAAGGCATATTATTTATTTTGATTATTTAATAAGAGGAATGATTTGGACAGGAAATGACGGGAGGAGCCTAAGATTTATATAGGTCCTCAATGAATCAATAGGTTCTCATGAGAAAAATTAGTTTCACAAGTTAGAATTGTTTAAACCGTCTTGTGAAATGTTTTGATGGTAAAGGTTTTCATGTGACTCAAACATGGTGCCTATTAAAAATCATTTCCCTTGTTTAGTTTTAGTTATTATTCATCCATGATATTTTACATCGAAATATCTATTGATACATTTCATTTTTAGTTATTTAGATAGAATGTGTTTAAGTTTCTTACCTTGCCATATTTATTTTTCCTTATCTACTTATTTCAATGTAATGTGTTTTCAGTTATTACCTTTCCATAATATTTTTGAACTTCCGTCTCAGTTTATTGATTATATAGTGAAATTTCTTCTCAATTTATTGATTATATGGAATGTGAGTTCTGTTATTCACCATGTAATAATTATTATTCTCATTGATTCATTATTACTTCCGCTATATTTTCCCTTATTGAGAATTTTATCTCACCATTTTTATGTTTATTTCCCTAGGAATCCATGAAGCATACATTGAAATATATACATGGATTTACTAGATGGATTAGATTTATCCTTGATGATATTTATTTAGAAAGAATAAAAAATTATGTTTTAATTAGTTTATTCTATTATCATGTATGTGTCTTGTTTACCAAGAATACTAAACTCTCGATCCTTTAGGATTTAATTCCCTGTAATATTTCCAATGTAATAGTTTTAGACACCGACTCTGGGCCTTCTGGGGTCAGGTTACTACTGTTGGTATTAGAGTAAGTTTAGTATCAACCTTGGGAACTAGATTTAGGAAAACATAGGTTAGAGAACATATACATAAGGTAGAATTTTAGGAAAAGTATAGAATAAAATCCTAGAATTTTGATAAGGTAGAGATTATGTGGTTATTTATAGAAATACAACCATGTGTGGATACTACAAGTGTATGTGGTTTTGATACATATGTAGCTAGGATTAATAAATATGACTAGGTATTTTGAGCCTAACATGTGGTAACCTGGTATAGAACAACGAGTCTTACTTCAAAAGTGCTTTGACACTCCTGGGGTATATGTTAAGGATAATTTACATTTTCTTTAAAAACCACCATGAAGGATTTTGACAATGAATAACCAAGGTTATATCTAGGTTGTTTAGATTGATAATAGGGTATCATGATTTAAAAATCCTATAAATGATATTATGGATAAACTCTAGACTAAGGAAAGATCTATGTTGAAATACGTGGATGAAGTATTTATGTATTAGGGTTGTATTGAACAATTTAGTTAAATGTATATTTTGTGATTAAACTAATTTAAAGGATTTCCATAATATTTATTTTAGGAATTATATTAATTTTGTTTTAGAAAAGGATGACCTATAAGATGGGTGATAACTAATCAAATCTGGTAAGGCTGGGGGTCTTAAACCCATGACCAAAGGATGATAAGGGTTTCTTTCCAACCACTAACCTATGAAATTTCCTAGTTAAATTTTCATTGTTTTTAGTTAAACAATTTGATGATTAAATGTAAATGATAAACAAGTATTTTCACTTTTGAGAATTAGATATTAATATATTAACCATATTGGTTTTGGAATATAGTTAAAGAAAATAGTTATAATTTTCACTCTTTTATGAGCCTCACGATCCTTTAAATGTTTCTTTTAGTGCTTCGTGCATAAAAAAATCAGTATTGGTAATTAATTTCTAGGTGTAAAGGAATGAATTAGAATTTGATAAAAGGACAACCAAAATTTAGGATTTTTCGTATGAAATTGAAACCTATCATGTAAGAATATTTCATTATATTCTTAAGTAGTAAAATAATTACCCAAAATAAGGAAAATGTCTTAAAAAAAATGTTTCCTAATATCTTAGTTTCTGTGGAATTTATGGTCTTCTAAATAATCACAGAATTATTGCTTGAGTTCCACAACATTCCATTGATCATTCACTTTTATGTGATTGTTGACCCCATTCACTCCTTATAAATATTTACATTTTTCCAGCAAGTCAGTATCGCAACTTTACACTGATGTTATCTTACTTGGAGACCTAGTTACATGGTAGTCCATTTGACCTATTTACATTCTAGTATCTCTTTTATAGAGGATGACTTATAAACCCTTCTCATGATGTGGGATTCAAAACATAGGATGTATCAAACAATCTATCACCATGATCGAGTTTAAATTGCGAGGATGTAATTTAAATAAGGTGGGGAGAATGTGATGAACTGAAAATCTAAATTAAGAACCTTTTATTCGATAGCATGTATGACACGTGACACTGATCATGTAAGGTAATATAATATCTAGATACTTTATAAAATATTTACTATTTAAAATAGATTCTATGTATTTCAATACATGCAACACCGAGTTAGCTTGTGTTGCATGCAAGAGAGGCCTTCCTTGATAGATTATGTTACATGCAAGAGTGGCCTTCCTCGATAGCTTGTGTTACATGCAAAAATGATAGTCCATGATAGCTTCCATTACATGCAAGACCAATTTTCACCAAATAATAATGTATTATTAAAATATTATTATTTAATATAATATGATATAACCTAGACGTTTTGTTAGATGTTATAAATAGTATTAACTAACTTATGAAAACTTATGGTTTATATAAATATAAAATGAATTCATTGGTTACCAACTAATAATAAATGAAAATAAGAACCAATTGGATATAAAAAATAAATATTCTTATTTATATACATCCAAAGGAGTTTTGTCTTAATAAACATAGTTAATTAAAATTAATGAATTATTATAATGAAATATATATGTTTTATATTAAATAGAATATTTTTTATAATAATCCATTATGTTTGATATGTATAAGATAAGAATAAACCCTATTTTATATATACCACCAACATTTTTATAAAGGCAGTTTTACCACATTTTAAAAGAGAACACATTTTAAATTAGAATTTGGACACATTAATTGATTTATTTTCTAAATTTAAACTTAATCGTGGAAATATAAATATAATAATTATTTAATGGTGAATTTTTTATATTTGTCTGAAACATTTCATATTTAATGAATAGTTAAAATTACGAAATTTTAGTTCAAAACTTCCTTTTTATCTAATTTATTTATAAGGTTAAATTATATTTTTAATTGGATTTAAAGTTTAATTAGATAATATTATTATAATTTCATACAATATATGTCATTGGAATAAATTTTAATTTTAAATTGATTATAAAAAATAGCAAACTTTCATACATTTTTACCTTAAAAACATGCATTGTCGTCCCATCTTCGGGATTAAATTTAAATTAATTTCTACCACTTATGTGATTTGAATTTGGAAAATGAATTCCATATTTGGAATAAAAATAATTTATAATTTCAAAAAGACCAAATTTGTTTTTATAAAAATACTAGTGAATGTAATTAAAATTAATTACAATTATTATGGTAAAATTAAGCTTAATAAAGGACTAAACCTTTATCTTATGGGGAAAAATGACCTAGAAACATCTCCAAAACACCTTTTATGGACATAATTAGGACATTAACCATCCATTATTGAGTTTGGTTGGTTTTTTATTACATTTGTTTTGGTTAAAACATGGGTACACCTAACTTGATTTCAAAAGACCAAGTGATTCCTTTTCCTCCCTTATAAAATGCCGCCACCTCTCCCCATTCTTGACACATCTCAAACCACTTATATTTGAAATATATCTTACCATATAGCTTCCCAAAATCCCTACACTAGAACATTAATCCTCCATTTTAGTATAAATCCTTCCAAGGAATCCTTTTGGTAGACACCAAAAGTAGTTGCCCGATTAAGAGGTAATGTCTTCTCTCAAGCATTCTAGTTTTATTTCCATTCTCCAACCCCTAAAATATTATTATTATATTATTATATAACAACAAAAATATCCTTAACATTCTAGTATTTGTTTATGCTAAATAGTTTACCTACACTTACAGTCACTTCCATTTAATGGGTAACGAACATATTCTTTCTGTATATGACAAACTATAGCCTCACGAAATGATGATTATTTATTTTCCTTTACCAACATTCATGGTTGGAAATTATTATGGAAACTATGTTTATATATGATATATATGATATCTATTATTTCTTTATACTTATTTAATTTTTTTATAATACATTACTTTAATAATTTCCATTTATTTAATACGATAACTTTATTTGAGGAAGTGTGGATTACTGCCCCCTCAAAGTGATTTGATTTGTTTACACGTTCCATGGAATGTATAAATTATGATTATAATTAAAAATACGTGACACAAGAAAAAATTATATGATATTAATGAAATGATTACCTTTCTGTATATAAACTATATATATATATATCATTTTCTTTATTACCCTTTCACACACATAAAAAGTGATAACGTCATTCGTGGACATGTGGACTACTGACTCCTCAACACATTGTGATTCATTTTACAGAACAATAATTCTATATAAAAGTATATATGATTTAAAAATTTGTTATTTATGATATAATGATAATTTTGGATAGATATGGTGTTACTTACCTTCTCTCTATAACAATCATTGAAAAATAAGAGCATTACTCATGCGTACGTACAACCTACCATCTCCATGATTGTAATGTTGGTTCGTTTTTCGTAACCATATTTAATGATTAATTTTAAATACGCAATTAATAAAACAATATGATAATTATTTCATGATTATTATTTATGAGATTTTATATAATAACCCCTTTAACCATAGTTGACCAACCAATGTTGTTTTTTTACACCAAATCCGAATTTGTTTTAAACACCCAACGTAAACAGAATTTTTCAAGTAGTTGTATAAAACATAGTAAAAAGTGAAATAAAATTAATTATAAACTTGAAAACGTTTCTCAATAAATTAGAAAATTAAAATAAATTTATTATACATGAAGTGAAAGGATGTTCACCCAAAAGGAAACTCAAGGTAATGGACTCTCATCTCACTTTTTACATCTATGAGATAAATGTCATATTAAAAATTTGATTACTTTGTGTGGTGTATATACTTCAAATTTTGATATATAATATCATTAATTATTTTATCGTCATTGTATTTGAAAATTCCATTCAATATTATTCCTTCATGAGGCTTGTGATTTAAAAAATTTCAAAGTTGTATAGGACACCTTGGGATGTTTAAAGATTATTTTCCTCAAGAATAGTACTAATGATCTTTCAATGGAACATCCATTAGCGGAAATTGTATAACAATTTTTCAAAAATACCTTTCATTATTATCTACCTATTCATGACTATTTTCAAGTATCAATACCATTTTTACAATCTTTGTTACTGAAAATGTTTTAGAATATTTTTTAAGAAAGCCCATCTTAATTTATCTCTTTAGTTAGAGAACCTATTTTCTTTTAAAAATCATGTTTTAATAAAATGATTTCAAAAATATTTTTAAAATGATTTGGTAAAGATATTTTTATCCTTTTTTTATTTTACCATTGTTTTTAAAGGAATATTCTTTTCTCTTTTCAAACAATTTATTTTTCTAACCTTTAACCGTTCAAATAAAATGTTCTTTTACCTCGCACAATAAGTACGAATTTACCTTTTGTCATATATTTGAAGCTTCCCTTTCATTTCTAAATGGTTACTTTATAAAGATTTTTGTTTCAAAAGTGATTTTCAAAGAAAAGTTTTTGCAAAAGGTTTTCATAATCATAGTATATTTTCACATATTTTTTTTAAATATCGTTTTATAGTATTTCTATTCATCGTCATCACTAGAAACTACTACAAAACTAGGTTTATCCAATACTAGGGATTTAACAGTCTTGGCTAAAAATGATATTAAAGACCCCCTTTGTGAGTGATAAAAAACATTAGTAAAGGAGGTCATTAATAATGATAAAAAAATTTGTTAAAGGGGGACCTTTATCAGCACTTTTAAAAAAGCACTGATAAATGGGATCTTTTAACAACACTTGTACAAAAACACTGTTAATGGGGGGTCCTTATCAGCGCTTTTTTAGAAGCGCCGTTAAAGACCCCTCTTTATCAACGTTTTTTTAGTATCACTTATAATGGTATACTTAAAAAATCATTAAGAATAATATATTAATAGATAAATATATTTATATTGATATAAATATAATATATATTTTTTAAAATATGTTTTAGATAAGGTAAATAGAATTTTACACTTAATATATAAGATATTTTGTGAAAATGGATTACAAAATAAATAAAAAAAATATTTATAATTAATAATTTTCTTATTATTTCTGATTAATATTCATTTAATATCAATTTAACGATAGAAAATCCAAAAAATAATAAAATATCTAAAATAAGTTGAAAACATAACTCAAACTACAAACAGTGATAACATTTGATATGGGTGTCCATTTATTCTCTACCACATATCAAATCAAATTTTTTGATGAGATCTACAACCTTAGTGACAATGGTAAACCTCTATCACATGTTTAAAGGCCAGAAAATCTCATAAGATCTCAAAAATAGAGTTTTTAGTCCGGGTACCCTGATTGATTGACATTCGATGGATTTTCAACCTATTTTAAGGGGGGGTTTTATTGCCTTTTTTGGTGGTGAATAATTTTATTCCTAGGTATTACATTTATATTGATATTATGGTTTTAAAAAATTATCATTTTTCATAATTTGATGTTATTTATAGTTAAATATATGCATGTTTCGTATGTTTACTTATACTAAATCACTCATATAAATACATATATCAACATATTTATGTAAAAATGTATATTATAATATATGTAAATAAATACATATTCTAAAGATGTATTTAAAATAATATCTTTCCATTTTTACATTATATATACATATACATATGTGTGTATTAATAAAGAGATATATATTTATATTCTATTCTATTATATATAAATGAATATAATATATAACATATTTAAATAAATATAAGTATATATATATCACAGACATACACATATATATTGTATAAATGTATTTTAAAATAATTATATATATATATACATATAAACAGAAATATCATTAAATAGACATCAAAACAACATAGTGTTGTGGTAAAGGTGTTCCATCTTTGAAGGAGAGGTGTAGGGTTTGAATCCATGAAGATGCGCATAAGGATAAAAATTCACAAAGTGATGATAAAAGGTGGCGGGGTGAAAATAACTGATAAAGGGGAGGTGGAGCACTATTAAAGGGTTCTTGGAAGCGTTGATAAAGGGTGTCAAGCTCATAAGTGTCCAAAAATATATAATTTTCCCCTTTAATAGTGCTTCCTTTATCATCACTAAAAAAGTGTTATTAAAGGCCCCCTTTAACATCACTAAAAAAGTGTTGTTAAAGGACCCTTTTAACAATGATTTTTATCATTGTCAAAGGGGGACTTTAACAATTCTTTTTTAGCACTGATAAAGTTTTGAACTTTTAACCACGCTCATACTGTCAATATTTTATTATAATTGATACAAGACTATTCTAGCACTTTTAAAGGCATATTTTGTAGTAGTGAACCATTTATTTTTACTCCACTTAAGATTTTTTTATTGATATCATATGTATTCTTCCTTTGAATGGTTTATTCATGATTTTTATAAGGATTGTATTCACAATCATTTCCTTGAATTATTTGTTATTCCCCTTGAAATATTGAATCTCTTTTGATCATTGAACATTGAATTTACCCCTAATTATCCATTTTATTCATCATGGATGTTACTATATCCTAAACCAGATACCATTTTACATATGATGTCTACTTTGACAGTTATTTTATTATTTTATAAAATATTGATAATTTCATTTTCTTTATTCAATACAGATATTTGATAAGGCATATTATTTATTTTGATTATTCAATTTGAGGAATAATTTGGAAAATAAATGATGGGAGGATACTAAACATTATATAGATCCTAAATGCATTGATAGGTTCTCATGAGACAAATTATTTGTGCAAATCAAAATATTTTAAACCATCATGTGAAAAGTCTTGACGGTATAGGTTTTCATGTGACATAGACATGACATCCATTATGAAAGCATTTACCTAATTTTTTTTCCATTTATTATTAATCCATGAGATTTTGTGTCAACATATCTATGGATACATTTCATTTTTAATTATTTACATAGTATGTGTTTCAGTTTCTTACCAGACCATATTTCTTTTTTCTTATCTAGTTATTTTAATGTCATGCGTTTTCATTTATTACCTTTTCATATTGTTTATGCACATCTTTATTAGTTTATTGATTATATGGCATGTGAATTCAGTTATTCAACATTTCATAATTATTATTATCATTGATTTTTTATTTCTTCCACTATATTTTGACCTTACTAATCATTTTATCTCACCCTTATTATATTTATTTACCCAGGAATCCAAGAAACATACTATGAAAGATATGTATGGATTTACAAACTAGATTAGAGTTATCCTAAAATCTATTTATTTAGAAAGAAGAAGAAAAATATATAGTAATTAGTTTATTAATTTTTCATGTATATATCTATTTTATTGAGACTACTAAACTCTCATTCATTTGGGATTTAACTCCCTGTGATCATGTCAATGAAATAGTAGAAGACACCATCTTTGGGCCTTCTGGGGTTGGGTCTCTACGAATCTCCTCTTAGAGACGCTAGTGTTAGTACTTTGATAATCCAAGAACCTCTAATTTTATTATATGGAATTTAAGAAGAAAAATTGGAAGTGGTTGGTAGATCTAGAAGGGTCAAATTGGTGTAAGTGAGGCAGAAAGTTCCCTTTTATAATTTAGGTGGGGCATTTTAGGAAACTCCCAAAATATTAAATTAATATATATTATTTTTTAATTAAAAATGACTTAAAATTTTGTTATTTAAAACCTAAGATGATTATGGTTCTAAATCCTCTCAAAAAATAATTTTTAGACATGTTTAGGTCACAATTTTAACCTTATCATTTGCTAATAACCCTTAGTTAAACCCTTTAACTCTTACCATGGATTTTTTTTTACTCTTTAGGGATAATATAGTTACTATAAAATGATAAACGAACCCCAAATGGATCATTGATGACATATTTAACCTTATTTTAGTTATTTGGACGAATTTATATTTTTATGAATTTTATATCATTTAACAAAATATTATTTATTTTAAAGTATCATTTTTTTCATTTTTGATACTATTCAATATATGTCTTTGTTGACACCGAAAAAATCCCGCAACTCCCAGAGGAAGTTTCGGAATGACGAAGCGAAGTCATATTCGGAATCAAAGGCCTGATCCGGAGGCCCGGGAAGTGGTGCACGAAATAAAGAAGGATCCGCGCGTAAAAATGTTCTGCGCGCGAAGTGCTCCCGGGATTCACGGAATTGGACTGGTGAGGCGCGCAATAATTGCGCGCCCCGTTTCTCCTCGGCAAGATTTTGCGCGCAAGCGGTTCCCGGTGCGGAAAACTTCGCGCGCCACCTGGATTCCGTGCCGGAGGTCGCCTATAAATATAAGGTGACCCCGAATGGTTTGGGGGTTGAGGAATCCGAAGCGACTCTCGTGCGCGCAATTCGGATCCCCCCGCACGAAATATGACATCAAGGTAATCCCGAATTCCGCGCAACCTTGCCCCGGAGTTTGCCTTTTCACGCAACTCCACCGTCTTCAGTGAATTTGCCCCTTCCCCCGGTTTCCCCACTTGCGTGCAATCTGTGGTTCGTGCACGCAATACCCTGCCGTGCGCGCAAAACCTTGCACGTAATTCCCTCTTCGCGCACAATTCTGTTGCTCCTATTCCGCGCCGTCCCGATGTTTTTCACGCAAATCATCTCTTTTGTGTGCGCATGGCCGAGGTCCCCTCACCTTGACGCCCCTTGGCTGCCCCCTGCACCGGCACTTGATGTCTCCCCTGTCGGGCATGCGCGCTATGCGTTGTTTTCTCGCACGGCCTTCCAAGCTCATGCGAAGAAACCTCAAGGTCCCTTGGGCCGTGTTTCCCATTGCGTTGCTTTGCCTTATGCTTCTCCGCATAGGCACGCTAATGGCTATTGCTTCTTTGCATAGCCACGCTAACGTGGACCCCCTGGTGGTTTTCCCTGCGGCCCACCTTCACCGCGGCCTTGTCGATGCCTTCCCTTCCACAAGGGGTAGAGGGCGTTGGGCATGTAAGCCCTAGAGGTGTGGAATGAACCCACCTAATCCAAGCTGCAGGACGTTAAATTGATAAGAACCTTGTCCTTAACACAAGAGGTTAAACTGTGGTCCGACCCCGTGCTTCGCACGCAGGGTCCCCCCCAGCTCGGACATTCATTACGCCCACTCGTCTCCACGGGAATGGACTCTTCCTCACATGGAATGAGATCCTCCTTGTCGGAGTGGCGTTTGTCCGCGGGGGAAGGGCCGCCTCAGAGCGTAAGCCCCTAGACTTTAGTACGGATGATTTCACTCGTGCATCTCCGTACTTCCCCCCTGCCAAGGCCAGTGGAGTCCTTTTCCCACTGCGCTTTGTCACACCACGGGCCTCCACACTGGAGTAAGCCCTGACCCCAAGGGCCGCTAACCACGCATAAGCCCCTATTTACTCTTTGTGACGCTCAATGCGTAAGCCCCATTCCACTTCTCATGGACGCACCCTCCGCGACGTGATTGTCTGGTCCCTGGTGCCTCTTGTTTCCCACACCGAGCATGACTCACGTGGGCTTAGAGTGCGCGTCGACTATGACATCCTCCTATGGGCCTCCCCAGAGCGTAAGCCCCATCCCAGCAAACTACGTGGACTTTGATCTGTGCTAATGCATGGTACATAGGAAGCCTCCATGAGGTTCAATCCCACCACCCGGTCGTCCCGACCTCTCCATGTCGGTTCCCTGACCACCTTGGGCCGCCTCAGAGTGTAAGCCCCAAATATTTCATCCCGCAAGACGTTAAACTGTATCACGTCCCATATGATGTTAAACTGTATCTCGTCCCGCATGACGTTAAACTGTTTCCCATCCCACATGACGTTAAAATGTATCCCGTCCCGCATGATGTTAAACTGTATCGCGTCCCGCATGACTTTAAACTGTATCGCATCCCGCATGGCGTTAAACTGTATCGTGTCCTGCATGACGTTAAACTGTATTCCATCCCGCATGACGTTAAACTGTATCCCCACTCTTGGTCTGTCTCAGAACGTAAGCCCCATGATTCACTCCACCATTCATCCTGATCCTTACCCGGGCCGCCACATCCCGGTGAGATCATGCCACCCTTTCCCACTCCATGTTGTACGGGAGGCCGCCCACGTGCTGGCCCCAACATCGGTGTTCCCCCCTAGGGATCCTTTAACCCGATCCGTCTCTGCAAGACGTTAAACTCTCGACATACCCCGTGTGAAACATGCGAAGCTGAGGAAAACCTCAGATGGTACACATTCCCCACGTTCGATGGGGAATGCCTCGGGCTTCCGCGCCCTCGAGAAGCCCTGCGATGAGGGACCAAAGACAGACATGCCGACGATTCCCCAACGTGACCATTCTCCTCACCATAGGTTTCTGTCCCGACAAGACCGCTTGGATCGTCTTGACGGAAGCAGCGTAATTAATTGGCATCCATCCATGTAGATATGGCACCGGGAATGAGCTTCACGAACCCGTCTTAAATCTATGAGGGAGACCCGGACTCGGTGACGAGCTCCGAGGAGGAATCCACAGAAGGAAGAACCGACATCCCATCATCCTGGTTTCGATCAAGGAGAAGACGTCCCTGAGCAAGGAACAGATGCCGCCCGCCTTTGGAAAGCGGGAATTCGGGGCCACAAGCAGCGCGCCCTCCCCAGCGGACGGACGCGCACGCCCCGGTGTAAGCGTCGGAAACAAAAACTGGTGAACTCGACGTGAAGCTCTTCTCCTCAACACGGGGAGTGGTAGCCGTTGGAGCATCAGAATAATAGCATGTCACCAGGTTCAGGTAACCCCCACCATGACGTGAACCCTCCTGGGGTCGAGGCCGTTAGGACGTTGACTACTCTGTTCTGTGACGTCGTCAGCATGGATCCCTCTTGCCGACCATGGAAGACGGAATGACGCTGGGCCTTGGTTGTTGATCTACTTTCTTATTGATACTAATGGGTTCATCTCCCTGTTTCCAGGAATCAGATCACTGCATTCAGAGCTCGATTGCCACCTGCCCACCGGCGCAGGGGCAGGGGCAGTGCCGACGTGGCTACCCCGCGCAGTCCCACATATCCCACGGTCGCTCCGACTTCGACCACCGTAGTAGCCATGTTCTTGCACCCCCTCTCCCTGTCAGAAATAATCCAACGGAGGGTGATCCATAACCTGGTTCGTAGGTATGATGAGGAAGGGGTCATCCCCACTAGGGGCATGGCCTGCTTGGATCTAGAGGCGACCATGCCTCACCACCATCACTGCCCTCAAGTGCCGCGCAGGGAGCCGTCGCTCCCCACGCCGACGTTCAACCGCTTCGGGAGCGTATCCTCAGAGCGTTGTGACACACTTGTCCCCTACGCCAATGAGGTGGGGGATGTCCGGGTCCACCCGATCGGCGATCCATCACAGGGGTTACTGGCAAGAACCCCCGCCAGGCTGCGTCGACGCCGCCGCTTGACTCCCCGAGCCGAGGAGCAGGCAATCTTCATTCCTGCACCGCCGGTCCGGGCCAATCTGACTCGATGCCAGCGTCGGGCGCGAGTGGGGGAGAATGCCCGTCCTAGGGCACCAGCATCAGCAACCATTATGGCCCCAGCCACTGCTGACTCCTGTTCCTAGATCCCTGTGCATGTTGAGCAGGGGCAGCCGCGTGCCCGACTGGGATCGAAACCCCGACCGCCCTGCAGGCAGGTTGGGTCGAAACTCCCGGTCGCGGACACTGGCAATGGCCACTGCGGACCAATCCGCGGTAGTGCCGCTCACCTTGAGGGCTCATCCCGTGCCACCGATCTGGGAAGCCGAAAGCTTCTTTGCGACGACTATGCTTCAGGTATGACTCCTTCCAGCAAACACTGCATGGGGTATGAGGTCACTCCCCCTACCGGCGGTCGCGAGCATGGAGCCATTGTGTATCCAGTTGCTCACTCACATGGAGGTACTCCCCATGTCCCCTTCGACATCTTTCCAGGTGCATCTCGTACCCCAGCCTTCGGTCCCCTCTTCCCCAGCTCTATTGTGGCCGGGGGACCCTATGACGGGCGTCTTCCTTACCCTGAGGGGCTACCCAGGGGAAGGAAGGCCGGGCGTTGTCGCCATAGGAGGAATGTCAGGGGAGTCCGAACTGGAATCAGACCAGTCCGTTTCTCTAATTCTGAGGTAGAGTACGATTCGATGATAGAAAATCCCCCCAACCTTTCAAGTTGAGGTCAGGGATGGGGACGCGGCACGTCAGTCTCGTACTCCCTGAATGCGTGATCTGTACGATTCCCTCCTCCCTTCGAAGGTATATCCAGGAGGACGAAGACTTGGTGTACCGCTAGGGATCAAGCCCGTAGTTGCCGCTGATCTCCTCGGAAGCGCCTCCCTCCCCTGTTAGGGAGGATGAGGAACCTTTCTACGGACCGATGGAAGGATCACGAGGCGACACACCCTCGTCGAGCACCGACGGTGTGACAGGAGGCCCATCCACCGGCCCATCCTATCGCGACGTGGTGGCCAGGGCACTACAACCTCAGGAGGATGACCCAGGTATCGGAGGCCAATCGGCCTGTTTGCCGTATTCCCCGCCGGCCAGCCCACCGCCCTGACGGCCTGCCACGGCGCCATTGCTAATTCCCCGACTTTCCTCGGTGGATGAGAAGGGGCGGCATGTTCCGGACCCCGAGCCGGAGCCGTGGAGCTTCTGGACCATTCTTGCAGCGGGCCACTTCCCTGAGAAGTTTTGGCTGGTCGCAGAATCGTGTTTTGATGTGCCAGAGTCACTCACCCCGGGAGAGTTTGAATGATTCCGCCAGATCCTTCGGGTTACTCACTCCCGCCTCCGTCATCAGCTAGCGCCTAATCCCGGGATCCAAGCGCATCTCGAGTTGATTGGTGAGCAGTGCCGCCGGGTTGACCTAGCATCACTCTCCACGGTCCGGCACCCCGTGTCGCTGGGCCTCCACGAGGCCCTTCAGCAATAATACGTCCATAGTTTTCATGTACTCCGCAGAGTTATTGGGAAGGCCACCCCCCACGTGCACGTCCGCGGGTGGGGGCAGTACGCTGCTCTCCTCTTCTGTGCGATCTGCCGGCAGCCCGATCCACTGGGCGGCCCTGATGGAACATCGCCAAGGGAAGTCACGGTCAACATGGATGACCTTTCAGAAGAGGTAAACATTGTGGAGCCCCTCGACGGGGACTCACCCCACGAGGACAAGCCACTACTGGACCCATCTGGGAGGATTAATCACCAACAGAGGAGCCTCCTAGGACTTCCTGTACCCATGGAGGCACTGGCGCTGTGCCGAAACATCGGCAAGGGTAAAGAGCCCGTCGGGTCTGTCAAACTCGCCGACCCATCTGCCTCAGTGCAGAAGGCAGAGGAAGATCCTGAGAAGGCCACGCTGTGCCAACAACTAGCTGAGTAAAACAGGCTGGTTGATGAGCTCCTGGCAGAATGCATTGCAGAGCGGAAGCCTGTCTACGGCAACCCAAGACCAGGACAGTAGGGGCAGGAGCATCTAACCCTTGCTGAGATCCCCCGGGGCAATCGTGACCGTGTTGTGTTCGCAGACAGGGGAGACACTGGAGCCCATGGCAAGAGGGAACGATATGTTTTGTCGAACCCTCCCGAGCAGCGAGGTAACCTGGGAGACCCTGCTCGGTTTCCTCCCGCCGCTCCGACAGTCGCTCCGCCAAATGCCCCCCGAGCCGCTGAGCGCGACTATCGTATCGAAGAGCCTGAAAATCTGATTGTGGTTACAGATCCCCGTCAGGACATGAATCCGCATCCGGATGATCTGATGGAGGTACTCATCGCTCGCTTGGAGGCCCTGGAAACTCGGCAGGTGGCGATCCCACCGGATGGCAAGCCGTACCCCGCCTGGGTGGATGACATGTCGGCCCCGCCAGGATTTGGGAATCCAACTTTTGCTCCCTTTAACAGGACTGGAGACCCACCACAAAACTTGTCCCACTTCAACTCGCGGTGCGGGCCTATGTTGGGGACTCCGGCGCAGCAGGAGGCTACCAAGCTCCGGTGCTTCATTCAGACGCTGGAGGGACCAGCGTTCGTTTGGCACAGCTAGCTCCCTGTTGGATCAATGACTAGCTGGGGGGACCTTCATCGACAATTCCTCTACCAATTCAGTTCCACAACCCAGAAGACGAACTTTCCAGACCTCTTCAGGTGCAAGCAAAGTCCCGATGAGTGAGTCGCAGACTTCGTCGCCCGGTGGAAGGGGCTCACGTACTCCCTTGACATGCCACTGACTCTAAAGCAATTACTGACGATGTGTGTGGGGAACATCAAGGCGAAGTTGGTTTCTTCCCTGATCACACAGAATTACCCTGGAGGGTTCCGGGACTTCTCGGAGAAGGCTCAACGCCTCAAAGAAGCCCCGCAACAGGCCAGCCAGGCACGCCCGCTGCCTCCTGTGATCTCCGCAAGGAGAGCCTCCAGAGCCGAGCTCGCTACTGTGGCGTAGATAGAGGCCCCTAGATAGCTATAGTTACTACCGGTGAGGACAGCTCAACAGGCTCATAGGGGTCCACCCCCACCACCTCCGGCCCAGCAGCGACCGCCTCAAAATCGGCAGGCGCCTCCGCGTAACGCACCGCCACCACCTAGGCGAGGTAATTCGGCTCCGCCTCCTCGGCCTGCTCCTCCGGTCCCTGGCCATGGTTATCCCCTAAGGGTCCCCTTTCCAGATAGAAGGAATCAGGCTTACTCGTTTGGTGAGGCCCAGGTCCCCGGTTATTTATGTAGTGCCTTAGAGCAGAGGATCGTGCAACTGCCTGAGTGCCGGAAGCCAGAGGAGGCATGTCTCATGGATCGCCCTAACTACTGCCCTTATCACCGGTTCCTGGGACACACCATCCAATAATGCTATGAGTTCAAGGACTGGCTCCAAGACTAGATTAACAACAACATAGTCAGGTTGGGCCTAGCCCCGGCACAGGTGGCATGTGTCTTCGTGGGGTCAGATGGCAGTAGTGACGACGGGGATGGGTGGGAACAGGTTTCCGACCGTGGGTCCCGGAAGTATAATGACTGGATGGCCCTCAAGATGGTCACCCATGCCCATGGCATCATCTGTGCCCGCCTGGACCAGCCGGAGCCCTCAGAATCCGCGAGCGCCGCTTCAGCATCGTCGTCCAAACCTAATTCTTCCCAGAAGAGTAGGCGGCGGCGCATGAAGAAAGAACGTGCCCTGCCATTGCCGTCATCTTCTCGAACGCTTGGTGATTTCATGCCCCTGGGAATGGGGATCCCTCCGAGACCCCGTCCGGTAATGGATGAATCCTCGACCAAGAGCCCGGGGTACGCTTCGGTTAACACCGTGGAGTTGGTAAATCCCTTTGTGGCTCCCGAGGATGAGGAGCGCCGGGTGAACCTCCCCGAGAGCCCGGGGTACGCTTCATTAAACACCGTAGATTTGGTAAATCCCTTTGTGGCTCCCAACGACGAGGAGCGCCGGGTGAACCTCCCCAATGTCCCCAGCCGTCATCAACGTCGATGGAGCCGTGGCTACATGAATCGCTGGGGCACGGCGGTCGTCACCTCCAGTCAGGCCGTGCATGCCACCGAGACCAGGTAGCAGGCTCGGTGTAGAGAGCAGAACTCACAGCTCCCTCATTCGGTGACAACAGGTTCGCTTCCACCACTGTTTGTGTTGCTGGATCGGGTGGAATCGCCTTGCCCGCGTTGCAACCAGCCCAGCCCTGCCGCTGGCCGACTACGGCCTCCCGGTCCTAGCATGGCAGCCACCTCCCGATCTTCAGCTAGTGAACAGCGGGACGTGCCTAGTACCATTCAGTCACCGGTACCGCCAGCAGGGCCCGTCATGCCCCCAATCGCAGAGCGACCTCCTGTAAGCAGAAGCTCGCATTTGGCGTGAAAGTATGATGACCTGAAGCATCTGGCTGACATTATGGCGAGGATTTCCATCCTTGAGGCCATCCGCCTATCATCTGAAATGTGGGAGGCGCTCACTGAGGCTCTGATGAGCCCCCTCTAGTTTGAAACGGAGGTAGCGGCCGCAGAAGCCTTCCACACCGAGGTGATTGAGGACTACGAATGTCAGGAGGTTATCTCATTCTCCAGTGAAGATGAAGACCCTCCCATAAAGGGGCACATCCGCCTGCTGTACATCACCGGCCAGTTCAATGGCGTGGAGGTCTGTTGCTGTCTTTTCGACACGGGTTCTGGTATTACCTTGATCCCAACTCGGACACTGCAAAAACTGGGGTTGTCTGATGATGATTTAACTCCCTCCAACCTCAGAATCCAGGGGTATGATAGGACCGAGCAAACTCCACTCGGCAAGAATCATCTGAAGACCCAGTTCGGCGGCTTAATTGCCAATACTGAATTCATGGTTGTCTCTCAGAACACTGCCTATAATGCATTGATGGGCAGGCAGTGGCTCAATCTTCACGCAGCGGTTCCCTCATCATACCATCAGTGCCTCAAATACTCCGTTAAGGGTCGAGTGGGTGTGCTCCAAGGAGATACATCCCCGTTTTCCTCTTGTGAAGATCGTTACATGGACGCAGACTATTACAAGAGAAAGGACAAGATGATCCTGACAGGTGAGCTTGAGCCTGCCGTTGTCGCGAGTGATCCCTGGGCAGGTTTGGATGACGCATATTTCTTCCCAATCCATCAGTTGGAGGCCATGACTCCCGACATGGGAGAGTGCTTTGATGTCTCAGGTACCAGAGGAATGCATATTTCTGAGTCTAAGAAACAGTAGGAAATCACCTCGTACTCTTACACCAACCAGGCCTGGGTGATCCCCGAGCCTCCTACTCCCGTACGATATTGGGACGTTGGGCTTATGGCAACGGCGGTGCGTCATACGTGCATGTTTCGCCGAGCCGGGATCGATCGGCTCAGGCCAACGCGACACCACTTCTTCGATGTCGTAAAGTGTGGCCCCTTGGGCCGCAGGCCGGATGGGATTGGATCTACCGCCATTTTCGCTACGGTCTCCGCAGTGCATGAGCCTCCCGTCGTGACGACCTCTGCCGCCCATGCCGGTGCTAGCTCCCCATCAGGGTCGAGCAGCCCCGAAATGGCTCCCCCTATGGACGATCTTTCCCCAAGCGGAGAAGAAGACATGGAAGATGCTCCTCCTGCCTTTGATGTGGGTGTCTCTGCCACGGTCGACGAGCTCGTACAGGTGAACCTCTGTAGTGAGGCGGACCCGAGACCCACATTGGTCAGCGCCGCTATGCCTCCCGAGGAACAACAACGGTACATAGATTTCCTCAGACAACACCGTGATGTGTTTTCTTGGAGTTATGACGAGATGACGAGACTAGATCCCCAGGTAGCCATCCACCGCCTTGGCCTCCCAACAAACCATCGCAGGTTCAAGCAGCCTCCTAGAAAAATACACCCCTCTCACGGTGCCATGGTTGAGGCCGAAGTTGATAAGCTCATTAAGGCCAACTTCGTTAGGGAAGTCCAGTACCCCAGGTGGCTAGCCAAAATTGTGCCCGTCAATAAGAAGAATGGGCAGATCAGGGTCTGCATCGACTTCCACAACCTTAATCACCACTGTCCGAAGGATGAATTTCCCCTTCCCGTGACAGAGTTGTTGATCGATTCAACGGTCAGTTTCCAAGCCCTATATTTCATGGATGGGTACTCCAGGTATAACCAAATCTGGATGGCCTCCGAGTATGAAGAGTACACTGCCTTCAGGGCCCCCCAAGGAACTTTCTGCTATCGGGTTATGCCCTTCGGCCTGAAGAACGCTGATGCCACCTATCAACGGGCTGTGCACTGCATATTCAAGCCGATCCTAGGGACGCTGGTGGAGTGCTATGTAGATGACCTGGTGGTTAAATCTCGTCAGTGCCAGGACCATCTCAAATACCTTGAGACAGTGTTCGGTTTGCTCCGTTCTCGTCACTTGAAGATGAACCTGTTGAAGTGTGCCTTCGGGGTCACCTACGGAAAGTTTGTGGCTTCATCGTCAGGTATCGTGGTATCGAGATCGACCCCGAGAAGATCAAGGCCATTAGTCAGATGCCTCCCCTGAGTAATATTCGGGAGCTTCAAGGCCTCCAATGCCACTTAGCGTATATACGCCGATTCATTGCGAATTTGGCCGACAAGTGTAAGCCCTTCTCTTGGATCATGAAGAGAGGCGCCACCTATGGGTGGGACGAAGAGTGTCAGACCGCTTTTGAGGAAATCAAGAAGTATCTGCTTCAACCCCTGGTCATGATGCCACCCATCCCCGAAAGGCCGTTGGTCCTTTACGTGACCGCCCTGGAGCGATCCCTCGGCGCCTTTCTCGCCCAGAAAAACAATGAGGGAACAGAGAATAGCCTCTACTACCTCAGCCTCCTGCTCCTCGATGCGGAGAATAGATATTCTCCCATCGAGAAGAGCTTCCTGGCGCTCGTATTTGCCATACAGAAATTGCGGCACTACTTGCAGCACAATGAGGTACAGCTGGTCTCTCGGGTAGACCCATTGAAATACATCCTGAGCCGGCCTATGTTGACCGGCTGATTGGCACGCTGGGTGGTGATCCTCCAGCAGTTCGACATTAGGTTCGTACCTCAGAAGGCCATCAAAGGACAGGCGTTGGCAGACTTCTTAGCTACTCATCCAACCTCTTCGGACCAGCCGTTGGATGTGGGCTTTCCTGATGAGGCAATCCTCTCAGTCGATCACGCCACCCCATGCTGGCAGAATCACATTGATGGAGCCTCCCGAAGCCCTACCGGTAGAAGGCTCAACGATTCTAGGCTTAACAGAGTGGGACTGGGTATCGTCTTCATCACCCCGGAGAAAGCCGTGATGCCACATTATTTATTATTGTCAGAGGGCTGCACCAACAATGAGGCAGAATATCATGCCCCCATCACTGGCCTTGAGTTGGCCTTGAAGGTTAACATACCCCAGCTGTATGTAAAAGGGGACTCTGAGCTAGTCATCAAGCAGGTTAACGATGACTACGCTGTCAGGAAGCCAGAACTCGTGCCGTTGCTGGAGTGCACCCTCCATCTTATGGCTAAGTTCCCCTCCCGACCAGATGTTGTTCACGTTCCCCGGTCACAGAACAGTCGAGCAGATGCTTTGGCCAGCCTGGCCGCATCACTCGCGGAGCCCGAACAGGATGACCTAATCATCCACATGGCGTACTGAAGAGTCATTGCTCATGTTATCCCAGAGGGTGGTTGTGGCCCGCGAGTGAACCATCTCACCGCTGGTGCCCCCGCCTCGGGACCCCCCGGGGTTCCAGGCATGGAGATCGAGACAGTTCCTGACTGGAGGACACCTCTGGTTGAATATCTCTGGCACGACAATCTTCCGATGGACCGAGCTGGGCGGGAATGAATCCGGCGCCGCGCGCCGCAGTTCACCCGACAAAGCGGTCCCAGTCGTGAGCAGCTCCTCTACAGGCACGAGTTTGATGGTGTTCTCCTCCGTTGTCTTCAAGGAGTTTAGATCCCACAGGTCATGTAGGAAGTGCATGTTGGCTCCTGTGGCGCCCACCAGGCCGGGTCGAAGTTGTCCAACCAGATTCAGAGACTGGGATACTTCTGGCCCTCCATGATCCATGACTGCATCGAGTACGCCAAGAGGTGTCATGCGTGCCAAGTTCATGCTGACTTTGTGCATCAGCCACCGGAGCCTCTCCATACTACTAAGTATTCTTGGCCCTTTTCAGTCTAGGGGTTGGATGTCGTAGGGCACTACCCGCCGGCGACGGCCCGCCAGTGCCGGTTCATCTTAACCGCCACGGATTTCTTCTCAAAGTGGGCAGAGGCAGCCCCGCTTAGGGAAGTCAAGGATGGTTCTAGCGCCGACTTCGTGAGTTCCAATATCATTCACCGGTTTGGAATACCTCACGCTATCCTCACGGATAACGAAACCAACTTCCGAGCGGCCGAGCTGGAGAGATTGTACGCCAAGTACAACATTCTCTCGAACCACACCTCCCGCTATCATGCGCAGGAGAATGGAAAGATTGAGGCGTTTATCGAAACCCTCTCTAACATTCTTCAAAAAATGATTGGTCAGAACAGGAAAAGTTGGCCGGACAAGCTCCCCAACACCCTCTGCGCTTACAGGACGACGACTCGCAATTCCACCCAGGTGACACCGTATTCCCTGGTGTACGGAGCTGAGGTCGTCCTTCCCATCGAGGTCCAACTGCCCTCATTGCACACGGCGGTCTACGACCAGCAAGCACCGGAAAGAGTTTCCGAGATCCGTCTAGCCGAGTTGGAAGCGCTGGACGAAAGTAGGCTGCGCGCTTTACATAACCTGGAAAGGCATCAGAGCAGGAGGGCTAGAGCTTTCGATAAGAAGGTTCGCCTCCGCTCTTTACTGCAAGGTGACCTGGTGTTGGCTCTCAGAGTGCCAATGATTCCCGGCAGGAAACCACCGAAGTTGGAGCCCAAGTGGGAGGGCCCTTTTATTGTCTACAAGGTATATCCCAATGTTGCGTATTCCCTGGTGACTATGGATGGGGAGCGTATCACTCCTCCCACCAACGCCAGGTTCCTCAAGAAGTACTTTTCCTAAACCTTTATGGTCCTGCATGACCTTAAACTGTACGGTCCAGCATGACCTTAAACTGTATCGTCCAGCACGACCTTAAACTACACTCTTCCCTACATCTGGGTTCCTCATGGTCTAAGCTCTAAGACCTAAAACTAAGATCCTCTCGGTCCGAGCTCTAAGACCTAAAACTAAGATCCATATTTCATCTAGCATGACGTTAAACTGTATTTTCAGAACTACGTCTAGCTTGATTCCCATCCTAATGGGATATGCAGGGACGCCCAGACCTTTCGTCTTTGGGTCCAACTTGAGGTCCATTGTCGCGTCTGTTTCGCCTTTTGGATTTCGACCACAGGGTCGCGTGGCGTGGTGTGAGATTATGTCCCCATTCACGTCGGGTTTGCGATAGCTGCACCCCACGCACCTTGTCCTCAGGGTTTAGCCCTCCTCTATCCAATGGAGTATAAAGACGCATATCAAGAACTACGCATGGCATGATTCCCATCCTAATAGGATTCGTAGGACCTCCTGAACACCTAGATGTCAGGTCCAGCCCCATCTCTTAGAAGATCCCACGATCTATCGGTGCCCAGGGTGTTTGGCATTACACCCCCTCTTTTGCCCAGGGATCCGCCATCTCTTGGCCGCTCTCGGGCTAAGCCCTATGACCCTTTCCAGTGGTCTGCTGATGTGCTCAAAGCACTCTGGTCTAGAACTTGGAGTGCCAGATTCGACTTAGGAAAGTTCCATCAACTAGCCAAGATTTGTGTTCCCCTTCATTCGGGCCCCCGTCATCTTTCATACCCGGAGGGACCCCCAAGAATGGCCTGGATACAACACCCAAGGGCTCTCCTACCATCATGGGCCAACTACCCCGAGGGTTTTAGACAACAAATCGATACAAATCCCACGTTGCGAACATGGTCAGCGGTTGATGCTCATTTGTTTTTCCCCATGGCTAATACGACAGGATGCTGTATTGCGAACATGGTCAACAGTAATCCTCAGTCATCACGCCAGTCCCCTAGGCCCTGAATGTTGGTGGCATGGTTCATGTCATTTTCTGCCCCGCCGTGCCAAGGTGGAATCTCGACACACCTTGTACTAACCCTCAGTACACCCACGCACATCAGACAGACTGAGCTGCGTAACGGTGTCTCTCGGGGCTCCCACGGTCTGACCGCTAGAGTATGTGCTCGGGTCTCTTCTTTACGGGTCGCGTGCAGCTTGACCCTCATCCCCTTAGGGGAGTGAGGAGTCGCCCAGACATTGCGTTTCGGGCCCAGCATAGCTGGGATCTAGCATCTGCTGCCCCTCCCTGATTGTTGAACCCTCGTAGGCTCCTTTGCTCGAGGCTCCTCTCTCGTTTGGTCCAAACCATACGACCTTAAACTGTGTTGTTGGTCCAAAACTTACAGCCTTAAACTGTGTTGTTGGTCCAAAACATACAACCTTAAACTGTGTTGTTGGTCCAAACCATATGACCTTAAACTGTGCGGTTGGTCCAAACCATACGACCTTAAACTGTGTTGTTGGTCCAAACCATACGACCTTAAACTGTGCGGTTGGTCCAAACCATATGACCTTAAACTATGTTGTTGGTCCAAACCATACGACCTTAAACTCTGTTGTTGGTCCAAACCATATGACCTTAGACAGTGTTGTTGGTCCCAACCTTATGACCGTAAACTGTGTTGTTGGTCCAAACCATATGACCTTAAACTGCGGTGTTGGTCCAAACCTTATGACCCTAAACTGTGCAGTTGGTCCAAACCATATGACCTTAAACTGTGCTGTTGGTCCAAACCTTATGACCTTAAACTGTGTTGTTGGTCCAAACCATACGACCTTAAACTGTGTAGTTGGTCCAAACCTTACGACCTTAAACTGTGTTGTTGGTCCAAACCATACGACCATAAACTATGTTGTTGGTCCAAACCATATGACCATAAACTGTGCGGTTAGTCCAAACCTTATGACCCTAAACTGTGTTGTTGGTCGAAAACTTATGACCTTAAACTGTGCTGTTGGTCCAAACCATACGACCTTAAACTGTGCTGTTGGTCCAAACCATACGACCTTAAACTGTGTTGTTGGTCCAAACCTTACGACCTTAAACTATGTTGATGGTCCAAACCTTACGACCTTAAACTGTGTTGTTGGTCTAAACCATATGACCTTAAACTATGTTGTTGGTCCAGACCATATGACCTTAAACTGTGCTGTTGGTCCAAACCATACGACCTTAAACTGTGATGTTGGTCCAAACCATACGACCTTAAACTGTGTTGTTGGTCCAAACCTTACGACCTTAAACTGTGTTGTTGGTCCAAACCATATGACCTTAAACTATGTGATTGGTCCAAACCATATGACCTTAAACTGTGCTGTTGGTCTAAACCTTATGACCCTAAACTGTGACATTGTCTTCCTGGCCGCAGGACGAAAAATGGAATTGCATTGTGGTGACCTCATTGTAGAGGACATCACGTTGGGTATTGGTTTTATGACATGCCATTTGTCAATGCCTATCACAGCTTGATGCATGTGGCGACACCATGGCCTGCTACTCTAGGTCTGTCGCTTCACAAAAAAACCCCACTCACTATAAAGGACAAACAAGATTTATCAAATGTCTCTTCTTTTAGTGCAAGGTCCACGCCCGCACTCCCCCTTTTCCCTTGGCACTGGTATCTTACCATGTCACTTTCAGAACTATTTATGGCTTGATTCTCATCCTTATGAGATACGTAGGAACACCTGGGGCACTTCCCCATGGGTCCATCCTACCTCCGTGTTCGGTCCCTCGACTCGAGCGTTTCCCCGAAGAGCACATGTTAAGTAGGGCTTAGGTCCTCCTTCACGTCGGGTTTTTTGTAACCGCCTGGCCATGTGTCTGTTTCTCCCCTTTCCTCATGGTCCGAGCTCTAAGTCCTAAAACTAAGATCCTCATGGTCCGAGCTCTAAGACCTAAAACTAAGATCCATATTTCGTCCCGCATGACGTTAAACTGTATTTCGTCCCACATGACGTTAAACTTTATTCTGTCCCGCGTGAAGTTAAACTATATTTCATCCAGCATGACGTTAAACTGTATTTTTCAGAACTATGTGTGGCTTGATTCTCATCCTTACAAGATATGTAGGACCGCCCAGATGTTTCGTCTTGGGTCCAGCCCCAGGGATAGCTGAACACCGTCCTTCTTTATTGTCGGCCCCTCTGCCCGACTTCATGAGAAATGGTGTAATCAGGAAATCTACCGTGATCATGTTTGGGATGCCCCAGGGTAATGATGGGAACCGGCAGTTCTCTCGCAAAAGAGGTCCTGCCTGGAAATTGGGATGACCAGTGATCAGGTTGGTACGTCCGCCTAATGCGCCTTCACCCTGGTGGTGCAATGTCGAGAGTGTTGGACTCTGTTCGAACAAGCCACCACTCCACCTCCCATGATTTTCGTTCCCCCTTATTCGGACCCTCATTTCCTTTCTCGTTTGACAGGACCCCCTAACAGTATGGATGCTCGACCTATGGTCTGCCTACTATCCTGGGCCAACATTCTGGAGAACTGGTCATGTTTGATGGGACCCCCTAACAGTATGGATGCTCGACCTATGGTCCGCCTACTCTCTTGGGCCAACGTTCCGGAAAACTAACCAACGATATTTGAGTTAGGCCCCATGTTGCGAACATGGTCAGTGGTCAGCCCTCATTTATTGTCCTCCCATTCCGGGCCAATGTGATATGTATGTTGTGTTTCCGCCATGGTTGACAGTTATCCTCCATGGTTGCGCCCCATTGGGTTCCGAATTTGGGCAGTGTGATGCACCCTTTCTCTCCATCTCCTTGTGTTCAGATGGATTTCAATTCCCCCGTCATTGCCCCGCTCGTGTGTTAAGGCACATTGAGAAGTCGACACATCAATCGGCCCGGGGTCTCTTCAAAAGTCCAGGCCCGATTTTGGACGCCTGAAGCTTGGTCAATGCCCCACAGTTGAACGGAATGATGGTACGAGCATCTCGTTCTTCTTGCGTTGGGCATGTCCCACATGAGCCTCGGGGTGAGTTGTTATTCGTTTCAATGCTATGGTTGAGCGGATTAAACCAAGGGTACAAAAGAGTGGATTTGTCCATATATTGGATTGAGACGATGAGCAGTACAAGCAAAAAGTTCATGATATGGAAAAAACAAAGGGCTTAGGGATCAGCATGCTGAAGTGATCTTTCCAGCGCTACTACCCTCTGGCTGGTAGCCTCCAGGGCCGTTTTCTTCTCTTCAAAGACTCTCTCCTCATCGGCCACCACAGAGCGCAGCTCGTCAGCCCTAGCTTGTTCCTGCGCCCGCTCGCTTAGAAGCACGGTCATCTGGTGACTCGCCTCCACCAGTTGTTCTTGTGCATCAGCCAGCTGGGCGGTCAGTTTCTCCACAAGCTCAGAGCATGTTGAGATGAAGAACTCTTTATCTGCCGCCTGCCCTTCGAGGTGCCAGACTTCTTACTCTGCCCTCAGCAGCGCTTGAGCGCTCGTCGATCCATCCTGGCACTGGGAAATGTCGGTGCGTCGGCTGCTCTCGCGCAACATCTCAGCCATGTAGTCACGAACCGTTAGATAAAGGTTCTGAGCATCAGCCACTCCACGCGCATAGGAAGCGCAGCCAGGTCTGAAGTGATCCCATCCGCCTCAGCCAATCGGACTAGGGCTTCCTGAGAAATCACTGGATAAACTTCCACCCCTTGCGCCATGTCATCTGTCTCTCGTCGGCCACCTCTGAGTCTGAGTCATCAATCTCCTCAGGGTCAGAAGGTCGGTATATGGGGAAGGCCGCCAGCAGATCGGCAGCAGGATCCACCCTAGGGATGTCTTCATGAGGAATAGAATCCTAGACGTCCGGGCGAGCTTCCCTCTTTCCAGCAGCAATGATGCCTCCACCAGCTTTCGACCACGTTCCGGGAACAGCACCACTGATGTCCACCGCCCTCTGTTCATTTATTGTCGGGGCCGACTCAGTGCATAGAGCATGTTCCGAGCGAGGTGGTATGTCCGCCGCAGGTCCACTCGCGGATGGCCCGGGCTCCGCAGCCTGACGTGCCTCCAGTGTTGAGATCACTGCACGGGGCATACGCTGGTCAGACGGGATCTCTTGACACCAAGCACCAGTAGTGAAGCGTGAGACTTACAGGAATCCAGAGCGTCAGCCCCCTGTGTTCCGGCCGCTACAGGAGCCATCATAAGGGGAGACCCCTCTGCGCTGGTTAATTCAATGATGGGTGTCGGATCCCCATCATGTCCCACTAGTTCCTCTCCGCCTTCCTCTGGTGGGGAGGCCCGTCCACCACTCAGCTGCTCCTGAGTAAGATAGGGAAGTGAGTAAGAATTTGGAAGGTAGAATGGATGAATGAGGGAAATGAATGAAGACAGAGAGAAACCTCGAGAATCTCGGTTATGTCGATATCAGAGTTGGAAATCTCGCCGCTCTCTTGGAGATTCCCTTGGTAGGTCGCCCCATGAGAATCATCACCTTCGGGCTCCTCTTCTTCATCTTCTCCCTCGACTTCGTCCTCTCCAGTTTCCTCCTCCCCATCCGGCTCTTCATCACTGTCGCCTTCTCCCGACGACATCGCTTCCAGATCATGCTCCTGGCCGAGCATTACTTTCACTAGGAAAGTTGGCTCCGCACGCCGCCCCCTTTGGCATGCGTATGCGTCCATGGCCGTCAGATAAGCGTGCCACCGATGGAAGTTCACTCAGTCGGTAATCCGAACGAGCCCGAACTCCGGCAGTTGGATCCCATTCTGCATTATCTTCTGCCAAATGGCTTCGACACTCAGCGATTGCTGAAGGGTCATCCCGGCCGACCACAATGCCGAGAGAATTGCGTCTTGAGAAGGTTCAAGCAGATATCTTATCTGATACCCAGGCAGTTCCTTGGCCGCCTCATGTGACCCACCTACGGGTAAAGAGGACGTGGAGGCACCATGTGATGTCCTCACTGCCGAAGTCCCGGACTGCACAAGCCTCGCTGCCTGATGCGCCCTTGGTTCTCCCCTTCCGACGGCACCTTCCCTTCTTTCCCGTCGCCCGGTTTCCGCGCGAGTAACCTCGAGTTGCCAGACGCTCTTGCATAATAGCCTCTTAGGGTAAGAAATGGT
Source organism: Viscum album (assembly GCA_963277665.1). Classification (NCBI taxonomy): domain Eukaryota; kingdom Viridiplantae; phylum Streptophyta; class Magnoliopsida; order Santalales; family Viscaceae; genus Viscum; species Viscum album. Next base: position 945,302,475 of record OY728148.1, read on the forward strand.
CCAGTTTTCGGCATATTCGGTTGTTAGGCCGGCATCGACCCCGGTGGGAGGGAGAGTAATGACGTCTCCAGAGCCGAAGGTGGTAAACATCAACCACATCTGGCGCAGGATGCATGGATTCTTCTCCTTCCAGACAGTCGTGAATACCTTCTTCGGCATTCGTTGGAGGCACCCGAACTACCTGGAGAATCTGGACAGCATGTAGGGCTCGCAGATCACCTTCCCGTCGATCCGAGCCACGAGCACCGCACCCCGAATGCTCTGGAAGTATTCCTGCTATTCCAGAGAGCCTCGCCCGTTGTCCACCAGCTGGCCAACAGATGTGGGGAACGGGCTGAAGTTGAAGTTGGCATGGTTACCAATGCGGATCCTCACGCCCTCCTCATTGAGTGTCAATGGAGCCACCCCTACAATGTTTAGCAAGGACGGTCGCAAGCCATTGCCCGGAGGACGGATGGTGTTTGGGAAAGTATACCCGCCGAGATGAGCCGCCTCCCAGCCATGGATGATCTGAAAAGGACCACAGACTCTTCGAGGCGACCCCCCTCCTGAGATGCGCCCCAGAATGGTATACAACATGGCCAGCATGGGGATGCCCAAGTTGAACCGTTTGTTGGCGGCCATGGAGCCCTCCATCACCAAAGTCGTTGGACGGACACCCATCCTCGCATCCCGCACCGGCAGAAGCCACCCGCTCAGGAAGGTGGCAAGGAACCCGGCATACCGGATGTTCGGGTCCCGGGCCTCAATGACGCGGTAGCCCCATGATTGGTATTGCCCTGCCTCCAGGTTCTTCCAGTATGACCCGTTTTTGCTCCTCTGAGTCGCGGTTGGGCACTGTTTGCCCCGTCCCGACATATTGACGGTGGGATCCTTCTCAAGGAACTGGCTGAACCAGCCCTTGTAGGCGATTTTCATCAGGATGTCCTTGACCCCCAGCCTCTCCTTAGCCAGCTACAGCAGGTGCCACGTCAGCATAGGCGTCCGCGACCTGTCTCCCCAGGTGTTCTTTGGAGGAACGAACTCGTCGTATTGGTTACTGTCTAGTGGGATACCGCCGATGCAGTGAACATCCCAGAGACTGATGCTGACTTCCCCATGATGAATGTGAAACGTGTTGGTGCCAGGAGACCACTGGGTGAATAGCTCCAGTCCATGTTCTGGCTGACGGTGAAAATGGAACTGTGATGTCCATACCGCCTTGAACAGGCCGATATACCGCAATTCGCCTCCGAACAGGTCGCAGGTATGGTGTACCCAGAACGTCCATGCCCATTCGCTGGTGAAGTTACCCCCGGACCGTAGGTCCCAATCCTTCAGCCAACCCTTCGTGTCATCTGTGATGCTCTGATGGAACATGCTCCCGTAGAGGGCTGGAGAATCCTCCGCCACAGGCTCTTCCCCGGTGATGGTCCTAGTCCTCTGGTTGAGGACATATACATCCATGTGTCTAGTTTCCCTGGTAGGACGGCCGTTGTTGGTGATGTAGTAGCGAGGAAGTTCATCCTCCCGAGTCACCCAGGACCGCGGTGTGTCCACCTCGAAGCCCGGCAGTGGTACCTCCTCCAGGATGCCAAAATTCCAGAGCGGGAGGTTGTCCGACAAGGGATATGCCTTTTGGGCCGGAGTCAGCAGATTGAACAAGGTGAGATTGTTGGAGACGATCACCTTGGCGCCATATACCTCCTCGTTCGCCGCCATTTCTGTCCTACGGGCAGCGGCTTCCCCCTCATCGACTCGGTTTGCAGCCATCTCGAATTTTTCGGGAGTTGGGTGAAATCAGAATGCATTGCGTGGAATTGGAGAGTTCGGCGTGAAATCTGAAGGAGTTGCGCGAAATCCTGGAGATGAGCGCGCAATTGGCATGCGAAGCGCGGAAGATCCCGGTTTGGCGCGAAATCACGGCCAACTTTCGGAAGGAATTCCGCGCTTCAAGTGCGTTATTACGCGCAGCCGCGGAGCGATTTCGCGCACGAGAGCGAACAGCTTATCACGCGGAAAAAGGCGGGTGTACGGAGTTGGGACCCAGCACCCCTTTTTATAGGCAAGGCTAGGGTTCTTCGCCACGCAGAAAGAGGATTCTGCGCGAGTCCTGCATTTTGCGCGCCCCATCGAAAGTTTGCTCGCAACTTGACCAGGAGGCTCCGCACTTTGGCGTTTCGACGTTTCCCTTGGAATCCGATCGTTTTGACCTCTCGTTGATCCAATTACAAGGGGGGCATTTGTTGATGCCGAAAAAAATCCCGAAACTCCCAGAGGAAGTTTCAGAATGACGAAGCGAAGTAATATTCAGAATCAGAGGCCCGATCTGGAGGCCCGGGAAGTGGTGCGCGAAATAAAGGAGGATCCACGCGTAAAAATGTTCTGTGCGCGAAGTGCTCCCGGGATTCGCGGAATTGGAACGATGAGGCGTGCAATAATTGTGCGCCCCGTTTCTCCGCGGTGAGATTTTGCGAGCAAGCGGTTCCCGGCGCGGAAAACTTCACGCGCCGCCTGGATTCTGCACCGAAGGTCGCCTATAAATATAAGGTGACCCCGAACGGTTTGGGGGTTGAGGAATCTGAAGCAACTCTCATCCGAGCAATTCGGCTCCCCCGCGCGAAAGATGACATCCAGGTAATCCCAAATTCTGCGCAACCTTGCCCTGGAGTTCGCCTTTTCACGCAACTCCACCGGCTTCAGTGAATTTGCCCCTTCCCCCGGTTTCCCCACTTGCGCACAATCCGTGGTTCATGCACGCAATACCATGCCGTGCGTGCAAAACCTTGCGCGTAATTCCCTCTTCGCGCGCAATTCTGTTGCTCCTTTTGCGCGTCGTCCCGGTGTTTTGCGGGCAAATCGTCCCTTTTGCGCGCTCAATGACGAGGACCCCTCACCTTGACACCCCTTGGCTGCCCCCTGCACAGGCACTTGATGTCTCCCCTGCCGGGCATGCGCGCCATGCGTTGTTTTCCCGCACAGCCTTCCAGACTCGTGCGAAGTAACCTCAAGGTCCCTTGGGCCGTGTTTCCCGTTGCATTGATTTGCCTTATGCTTCTCCTCATAGGCACGCTAACGGATATTGCTTCTTCACATAGCCACGCTAACGTGGACCCCCCCGGTGGTTTGCCCTGTGGCCCCCCTTCACCACGTCCTTGCCGATGCCTTCCCTTCCACAAGGGGTAGAGGGCGTTGGCCATGTAAGCCCTAGGGGTGTGGAGAGAACCCACCTCATCCAAGCTGCAGGACGTTAAACTGCTAAGCACCTCGTCCTTAATACAAGATGTTAAACTATTGTCTGACCTCATGCTTCGCACGCAGGGTCCCCCCCAGCTCGGACATTCATTACGCCCACTCGTCTCCACGAGAATGGACTCTTCCTCACATGGAATGAGATCCTCCTTGTCAGAGTGGCATTTTTCCGCGGGGGAAGGGCCGCCTCAGAGAGTAAGCCCCTAGCCTTTCGTACGGATGATTGCACCCATGCATCTCCATACTTCCCCCCCTCCAAGGCCAGTGGAGTCTTTTTCCCACTGCGCTTTGTCGCACCACGGGCCTCCACCCTGGAGTAAGCCCAGAACCCAAGGGCCTCTAACCACGCGTAAGCCCCTATTTCCTCTTTGGGCCGCTCAACGCGTAAGCCCCATTCCTCTTCTCCCGGACGCACCCTCCGCGACGTGATTGTCTGGTCCCTGGTGCCTCTTGTTTCCCACACCGAGCATGACTCATGTGGGCTTAGAGTGCGCATCGACTATGACATCCTCCTATGGGCTGCCCCAGAGTGTAAGCCCCATCCCAGCGAACTATGAGGACTTTGATCCGTGCTAACGCATGGTATGTAGGAAGCCTCCACGAGGTTCAAGCCCACCACCCGGTCGTCCCGACCTCTCCATGTCGGTTCCCTGACCACCTTGGGCCGCCTCAGAGTGTATGCCCCAAATCTTTCGTCCCGCATGAAGTTAAAATGTATCCTGTCCCGCATGACGTTAAACTGTATCCCATCCCGCATGACGTTAAACTGTATCTCGTCCCGCATGACGTTAAACTGTATCCCGTCCCGCATGACGTTAAACTGTATCACATCCCGCATGACGTTAAACTGTATCGCGTCCCGCATGATGTTAAACTGTATCGCATCCCGCATGACTTTAAACTGTATTCCATCCCACAAGACCTTAAACTGTATCCCCCCTCTTGGGTCATCTCAGAACGTAAGCCCCATGCTTCACTCCACCATCCATCCAGATCCTTACATGGGTTGCCACATCCCGGTGAGATAATGCCACCCTTTCCCACTCCATGTTGTACGGGAGGCCGCCCACGTGCTGGCCCCAACATCGGTGTTCCCCCCTAGGGATCCATTAACCCGATCTGTCTCCGCAAGACGTTAAACTCATGACATACCTCGTGTTAAACATGGGAAGCTGAGGAAAACCTCAGATGGTACACATTCCCCGCGTTCGTTGTGGGATGCCTCGGGCTTCCGCGCCCTCGAGAAGCCTTGTGATGAGGGACCAAAGATAGACATGCCGACGATGCCCCAACGTGACCATTCTCCTCACCGCAGGTTGCTGTCCCGACAAGACCCCATGGAGCATCTTGATGGAAGAAGCGTAATTAACTGGCATCCATGTAGATATGGCACCGGGAATGAGCTTCGCGAACACGTCTTAAATCTATGAGGGAGACCCGGACTATGTGACGAGCTCCGAGGAGGAATCCACGGAAGGAAGAATCGACATCCCATCATCCCGGTTTCGATCAAGGAGTAGATGTCCCTGAGCAAGGAATGGATTCCGCCCGCCTTTGGAAAGCGGGAATGCGGGGCCACAAGCAGCGCGCCCTCCCCGGTGGACGGACGCGTGCGCCCCGTCGAAAGCGTCGGATATAGTCTTTTTAAAAAATATCCTAACTTCATGATAACTTGGAACCAAAACTTATAATATATCACTAAAATTTATAAACTATCTATAAAATTCATAGATGTAATTAATTATGTCAAATTTTATTTATTTTAATGTTTTTAATATCATTTATTTTTTTATTTCCATTAATTAAACAATTACTACGTCATTATTATGAAAGCTTTTAATTAAATTATTTCTTGTCTAAATCTTTTAAATAAATTATCATGATAAAGATACATTTATTATCTTTCAAATGAATATGTATAGTATAATTTATCATTTCGATAACCATGTATTAAAAATGTAATACTTATAAAAAACATGAGTATGACATTTTTAACTAATCTTTAAATAAAATATAATAAATCTCTTATTCTCATCCAAGTGGCTTAAAAAGAGTATAAATTGGGCCTAAAGATGATTTTGGTAGAAAACCACTCATTAAATGAAATTAGTACAAGTGTTGGGGTAATTTTATAATATCATTTATATCTATAATTACCTAATTTATGCTTAACTGTGGTAATTAAAATATTAATAAATTTTACTATTCATATGACAAAAAATAAATAAAACCTATTTACATAAATTGAACCCATTAATTCCAAATATAGAATCCATTTTTCATAATTCAAAACATAGAATTCGTAGTATTTAATTTAAAATTAATCTTGTTGATGACGTGAGAAAATGAGTTATTAAAGTTTAAACCTGCAAATAATTGAAGAATTTTTATACCTAAATTCTTTGTAAAATTGATTACAATAACCTAAATTGTATTAAATGATAAATTAAATCAATTTATACTTTAAAAACATTCAATAATATAATTTAACACTATAAATTATTTTGATGAAAAAAATTTGTTTTCAATTAAAATTTAGTATTTTTCACTATTCATCAAAACAGGAAAGTTATCATAAAAATACCAAAAATTTAACTAAAGTAAAATTTTATATTTATATTTAAAATAGGAAGTTTATTTTTTCTAATATAATTCATAAAATTGTCAAAAATTGGATTTAAAAAAGGTTCTCCATTAAAAATGATAAAACGGTTTTTATAAAACAAATAGGTTTTATGTGTAATATTGGGTTTGTTATTATCTTATACCTATAAAATATATTATATGAATATAAAAAATATTTTATTTAATATATAAAATTTATATTTCATTAATATCATTCTATAATAGTAATTAATTTAATTTATTAAAATTAAATGACTTTGTGAGCATAAAAATAGTTCATTAAAAAATATCTCATATATATTCAGTTGGTTACTATATTCATTTTTAATTAATTTAGAACCAATGAATTCAGCCATATATTTTCATAAGTTAGTTAATACTACTCATAACCACTAACTTAATGGCTAGGTTATATATAATTATATTAAATAATAATAATATTTTAATAATATATTATTGTTTGGTAAAACCCGGTCTTGTATGTAACGCAAGCCAAATCATTGTTGTGTGTAGCATAACCATATTTTGGAATTGAATACAACATAATCTTCCAAAGAAAATGAATTTATTTAAGAAGTGACATACTGTAAAATCTTGGGGTGTTATAGGGGATGTAGGGACATCGAGTGTTTTTGTTAATGAATTTCATCTACAAGGTAGAGATTTCTGAACATTATTCACTAAATATTGTTAATTAAATGATTTTAATTCCATGCATTATGTGAATACCCGACCCTAGAAAAACCAGGAGTCAGTGACTTATGAACATGATGTGTCATTTTAAAACAAAAAAATGCACTAACAAACACACATCACATCCCATACAGATGATCGAGTACAGTTCGGGCTCTGGGAAACCGGTAAATTCAGAAATGATTCATCTGATAAAAGTTGTTACCTTAAAATTTAAAATTCAAAACATGATGTGAGAATAAGAATTCCCAGTAAGGGGTTTAAAATAGACCAATGAATCATTTGAAAGCATTTTTTAAAAACTTATCCAAAGAACATTCTCTTATAGATAACTGTAACACATGTAACATAACATAAAAGTACTCAACTAATATTTTCAAGGAATACATGAATCGATTAGGACACTTTCAAAAAGGGGTAGTGAAGGATATCCAGAATAAGTAAGACATATGAATGTTTAAGCACAAATTAAATTGTTAAGAGTAGTACATAATCAAAGTTGTGCGTGAAGGAAAAAAACTTCAATTTCATATGTTGGTTACTGTTTTCCACGAATCATGCCCCGAACGTTTACTTGTGACATCAATAAGAACTTGTTAAAAACATAAGGGAAAGAGTAGTGAAAGAATAGGCATATCATCTTGAAAAGAACTTGTAACATGACTTGAATATGTGGATTCAACAATTCATTTATACATTCATGAACATATCACCGAGGTTCATCCCCAAGGTGTCAATAAAGAAAAATTACCGAGGTTATTCACCAGGGTGTCAAAAAGCAAGTCTTCTCTATAGATTAATTCTTTATCCCATGCATTGGAGCACTATCAGGGCACAACCTTAATATGTCTTTACATTCATGTGAGCCACATATATCAATACTTTACATAAACAGGGTTGTATATTTAAGATGTCCCATACCACCTTGAATAGTTCATTCATAGTTGGTCATAGTATTTGAATTTACATATCTTATAAGTGAGAAATGCATCTAGATGATTAAAAACCAAGAAAACAATCATATGACCGTTATTAGAAGGAAATAAGAAAGGAAGACTATAGAACATACATTGACATCTAAGGTACTGAAGGAATAGAAAAATAGAATTTATCACATGCAAGTTTGTTCTTGAAATTATAAAATTTTATCATTCAATTGATTACAAGGTGAACCAAAAATATCAAGTAGGGTTTTGAGCTTGCACATTCTAAGACATTCAATATTGATAAGCCTTTTCATAATACTAAATAATTTCCATGATAGAAAGCATGAATCTTCACCATAAGAAAAATCATTTAAAACATATGAAAAACAAATAAGTTACTCTTAAATGTGGATATAAGTTTTGTTTAACACCCTATTTCTTATGTTTTTAAACCTCCACCTAAACCTGAGACTTAATGTGTATGGACCATAACAACTAAAATCAAGCTTCACGCAACATATAAAATATATGTATGTACCCGAACTCAAACTAAAATATGGGCACACTTATGTGTGTTAATCCCTTATGAATATTAGTTCAACAACATTTTGAATAGGGAAGGTCATGCCCTTAGTCATAAAAATTTGTTTATGAAAACCTACAAAAAAATAATTTTATAAAAACACGATCATATATATATAATTTTCAAAATTTATTAATTATCTAAATATGAAATTAAGTGTATATGAATATGTGCAGTGCATGAACAATTATACACACACTTCATACATATTAACGAAGTAGAAAGGTCATGCCCATTCCTGCATATAACTGACGTATATAAATCTAACCAAAATTATATTTGTATTTTCAAAACAACAAAAGAAGTCCAGGTATAATCCTTACATTCATTAAGCTATTTTAATGAAAGAGAAAACGAAGGCCTTGGTTCAACATTTATGATTGTTTGGACTGAACTGTAAGGTTAAAAAAAATATATTTTTTCAAATATATAAGTTTATGTATTATCAAAGAAGCAAAACAAGGAAAAACTAAAAACCCTTACTTTAAAAACTAGGGAAAGGAGGACTTTTGGGAGGGTTGGTCGGGATCGCTGGAGTCTTTAACGATAGAGATGAAATGAGAGGTCTCAGTTATTTATATACAAAAGCTCACACACCACCTTCCACACAAAAACGTACCCACTTGCGTTGCATTCAATGGGGGTGTCGTGCTTGAAGAAAACGAGGAGACATGGGGGTCCCCGTTGATCAGAGGTGAAGAAAACAAGGGGTGTGCCATAGGGTAGGGTTACTGGTGTAACCCATGCATGGAGGAAGACAATGATGCAGCTAGGGGAAATGTCGAGGGAAAACAGACGGTCCAGATCGATCCCAACGTCAATTCAAGGGATGAGATGCGTCTGCTGTTTTAAAATAATTGAGGGTCTTAGATTAGATCTAAGTTACATCGGACGGTCTAAGTTCGACGCGACAATTTGAAAACCTTGAACATCCATGATTATAACGTTCCGGATTAAATGGTTGACAATAACCACAGAGAGATATGCAATTGCTGAGGGTCGAGCGCAGGATCGGAAACAAAGGCCCAGATCGCGCGTGATGCGATGCAACAGTCCAGATCGCATTTCACCCAAAAAACTTCTTCCCACATCGAAATAGAGAGCAGTTTTTGCCTCCCTTAAAACCCTAGGCCTCCCAAAGAGTGCTCAGAAATCACACAACACCCACGAAGGGGGCCCTATACACAGGCTCCTACCCGCAGGCCTTGGCCTACCCAGACCCCGCCACAACCTCACACCCGCATGGGTGCACCTATGCGCTCTTTCTCGCTCCCGAGCACCCTTTGGGGAACCTCTTCCTAAGCTCAGGCTGACCTTGGCTTGGGGATGATGGTCAAGATCATCCACTTCATGTTAGTTGCCTCCCTTTTCCCTAATCAAAAAGGGCTGGCCCTAGTGTGCGAATTTTTTTTTGAAAAAACTACACTAACAAAAGTTTTAAGAAGAGGAAACAATCCATTTATTTAAACTATATAGAATTTTATATTATTAAAACTTAATTAATACAAACTGAACATGTTTTAGTTAAAAGATTTTCAAAAATTAGAAATACTAAACCCCTTTTTTTAACTCAAAAAGTCACGAAAAAGATATTTTAATTAACCTGCATTATAATTTATATAATAGTATCAACGAAAAATTAGTTCAATCAAAAAATAATTTAATTTGAAAAACTTAAACATAGTTTATAACATTATTTAAGAAATGGAAATAATTATATTTTATTTGAAAAATACGAAAAGTGTTTTGAATTTCTTAATTCATTTCAAAATCACTTATGGATGAAATGAAGTTTTACACCATATCCTTTTAGAGTTCATAAATGATGGTTTAATTATAACCTTAATCATAACTCAATTAATTTGAAACTAATTAATATTTTAATAAGTTCACTTATCAAAACAAGGTCCAATGCCTATTTTTTAAAAACTGTTAGCTTCCAACTGTCACTAGAGAAACGGTCAAAAAAGTGTCCTATAAAACCAACCTTACAGTGTCCTAAAATTCAAACAGAAGAATATGGTGCTTCCCATTCCGCTAATTCTCAGCACGGTTTTTATGATCATAGTTGTGATGTTTTTTTATTCAGTTGACTCAAAGGATATCCTTTACTTACTGGGCCTCGTTGTCATGATTGGGGGTCTTCCAGTTGTTCTGATAGGGTTTTTAATAGGTATATTTGGTTTGCATGATTACTATTTTGTTATCGGTGTGTTGTAGACACTACGCTATTCGTATTTAAATAAAGAGACTTATGTTTATCCATTAATTTTTTTCTGTTAAAAGGGCTTTAACAAAACTAAATGCATAATATCATCATTATATGATACCCAAAATTTGGGGAGTTACATTACTACCCCCATCAATGAATTGTGTGTCCACAATTCCTTTCATACAAACATGCTAAGAGGAAGCTCTCAATTGTTCCTAACATATCCCCCATCGTAGAGGATCTTCAGGTGAATTCAGCGGAACACCCAAATTGATGCTCAACTCCACTAGTTCTCTGATCCAGATACACTTCGGGTAGAAGGGGTTGAACTCATGCACCGAACACTCGGGCTTCTAGAGGGAGGCTCGAATGGTACAAAGTTTGGAAGTGTCCAAATTGACCAACGTACGAAGAACATGCCGAATTATGTCTCGATCGAGAACATATAAGTTATAGACATTGTCGTACAGGAAAACGTTGAGGAGTTGGAACATGTAGGTCGCATAAATGTTTCCCTCTAAATCACACTGACGCACGCCTGTCGTGGGGCGTGGCAAAACAATATTTTATTTACCTAAGTATAGTATAGCAGTTGATCCTAGGTAGTCTCCCGAAGAGGAGTGCACACAAAACAAGGTTGTCACTTTTTGTTGGTTTTCTTAAAAAGATTGGTTTTAACAAATTTGAATGACTATGATAGAAACAAACAACAGAAATTGATTGATTTTAACAAATGATAAAGACGGTGATCGGATTTGGTTCGGCTATACTTAGTGTTGTGCCATCATGGTTTCCAAATTTTATCTTGTCTTCTTCCTTAAACTGGTAAGAGAGATGTGATTAGAATTTCCCTTTCTAAAACCTTAGATTGGTCTATCCTCCTTCCAATGTGTTTAGGGTTGTAGAAGGTCTCTTGATTAATTAGAGCAATCCCAGACCTGGAATTGTTGTTCCCTAATAAACCAAGATTTCAACATACAATCCTACACACGTGCTTGACAACCGTCGAGCAATCACCACCCAACCCTAATCATGTTCCACCGTATACAGATTAGAATTGGGTGGAGGGAGATGTGATCATCGACCAAAGAAATTTATAATTTCAGAATAAAAAACTTAACACAACCGCATTCAGAATTTAATACTGAATTATGAATTGGAACCGGAAGAAGAAAGAAGAACAAATTTTATTCATTTCAATCACAAAACTCAAGCACAACACATAGGTCCAGCCTCCCCTCTTTCCGATCACTCAAATGAAACTACCCCTCCATGGATGGGGTAAGAGAGATAATTCGGGAGAGGAGAGACATTTTAAAACAAAAGAAATAAATGAAAAAGCTGAGAAGTTCTTCTCCTGGGTGCCCGAGAATGAATGGGGTGGAGAATGGGATGTCTTGAGGGAGAGGAGCTCTCCTCCTTTTATAGGCAGAATTGGACCCCCGAAAATTTGAGCGTTTTCGACCCCATTAATGACCTCTTCACGCGTTCCACCCTTCATGAATGTTGTGCACAATTATCTTGGTCGTCTCTCCCCAAAATTTCAGATCATTTTAAAATCAATATGGAGGAGTTATGAATTTTTCATTCTCGATTTCTGTTTCTGGATGAAGTTTCCAGGATGGTTCCACCAAATGTATGTCGTTTAATGGACTCCTTAATGACTTCCCAACTTCACCAAATTTCTTGTAGAGTCGCCACTATATGTCCTCGTCATATCCCAGGTGTAAACACATCATTTAGATAATTTTAGGCCTAGTTTCATGTCCTTTATGTTGGGTGGGTCCACGCTGTCCGCCCGGAAAACTTTTCAACTTCAATGAATTGTTAGACCCTTTAGATGGCCGAATCAGCTCCTGGTCCAGAAGACAAAAATTATGGAAATAAAATAAGGATTATAAAAAAAATTTAATCATAAAATTTGGAATTTTATTTTTCCATAAATGACCGAAATACCCCTGACGTAAAAATCTGTCAAAAATCCAGAAATAGTCGTTTTTCACAATTGGGTTCAAAATAACACTAAAACCTAAAAACATGACAATTACCCATCCAATAACATTTTTTTGGGAGTATAAACAATGATATTCAATATAAATTAATTGAAAATATTTTCTCTATCAATTCCCCCACACTTAAACTATGCTTGTCCTCAAGCATAAAATCTCAACATGGAATTCAAAGGGCATCATTGTCACCAATATTTAAATTTCAAATGGAATAAAATCAAATGACTATCAATGTCCAATCAAATTTTCCAGTTCCACAAAAATAACAATTTAATTTCCCATTTTTCAAAGAAATAATCAATTCATGAATTTTACTTTTCCCCTTTGAAAAATAATGAAGCTTCTCCTTTCATTCATTCAAGCTTCTCAATTTAATATTATTAAACATGCCAAATCATGACCTACCTCACTTTGAATATTTTCTCTCATCACTCATGATACAATTAATAGTGGAGTTACGCTCATATCATGAGAACATGCTCCTTACCCATAGGCTTTTAAAGTAACTACTTTCTCCACTTTGTAAAGACAAAACACACATAAAATCATGAGGACTTGCAATAAAGGTTCAAATGACTCTGTGGCTTAGGGTTGGTGGGTAAATGATTGAAATAAGTTAAGGCCAGAAGTAGGAGGTTTGACTCTTAAGTACAATGCATGATTAATCAAGTGAAAACACAAGATGAACCTCACTCAAATCCCCTTGAAATGTGAATCACAACACCACTCCCCTTTAAATGACATGGGTCATGAGTCAATAAATGATTACAATGAATGATATAATCCATGTTCTCCCTGTTTTTTTTGTAAAGCTCCAGAAAGGCACAGCTTTATTTTCTCTTTTTTTTGTAAAGATCCAGAAAGGCACAGCTTTATTTTGATCTTTTTTTTTCTTTTTTTATGGAGAACTGGATGAAATGAAAGAAGCATAATGAAATGATGAATCATTCCCAATTTTCTAATAATACATTGCCCAAAATGATGACGCACACATTACACCACCCAAAAATGATACATATCCCAAGGAACGCACACGAAAGGCCCTTCCCCCACACTCAAACTTGAAATAACCATGCAAAAATACTAAAAGTGCAGGTAGGTAAGGAAAAATTGGATTGTAATGTGGCTTAAACCTATAAGGAAATTCATGGCATCTAAGGGCTTACGAAGGATAAATGTAAAGGTGGGTCTTAGGATAAAATGTGGCTAGCCAAAGATATGCCTCATTCATTTTAAATATGGTTTTGTACAGTCATAGCTTTGACAAGTTTCAATACAAGTTCTAGCAGGTGGCACGTCCCAAGATCACTCAAGAAATATGCTCAAGATAAAATAGGAAATATTTGGTCTAGAAATCCTCTCAGGAATGAGAATATGATATTGGACAATCACTCATGGCATGATTAATAATAACAAATTAATTCACATGAATTTCAGAAATTCAAAGAATTAAAAATGGAAGGGAAATTTCATTTACATGAATCAATTAATTCCCTTAAATCATGAGTCCTTATTTCAATATCCTTGCTTCACTTTAATCATCCAATTATCCATTTTAATCATTCAATCTCATTAACATTGAAATCTAAAACATGGCATCACAAGATTCCTAAGAAACTCATGTCTCCTAGAGAAGTCAAGTAAAACATGAATTCAAGCGTGGGCATGCCTTTTTTTGATTAATTTTTTAAAAGACTAAAAAAAAGTAGGGAATAAAGTCGGATAATATAGAATTGAAACTCACACTCCCCTGTCAAATGGATCCTTTTCTTCACGACGTATAATCCCACAACACCCTCTTCATTAATGGACCTGAAAAAAAACAATTGATAGTGCAGGCCCGTTCAATCATAATGGTAAATGACTAAGAAGACAAGTGGAAAATGGGGGAAAATGCGGGTTGCCTCCCGGTAACGCCTTTGTTTAATGTCGTTGGATCAATAAAACAAAACAAATTTATTATTTTTTTTTTTGAAAAATCTCTTGGACAACAAGATTTCCTCCCCCACACTTAATTTATGCAGTGTCCTCAATGCATGTAAATGTATGTCTCAAAAAATTGGAGTTACTGCATTTAATCAAGTGTAAAGGAATGATGCAACCGGGTAGGTGTTCATTTGTATTCAGGATGAAGGAGTGTGATCTCCTCTACTGGTTCTTGAGGTACGGTCCCATGGAACTTCTTTAGCCTCTGCCCATTTATAGTGAATGGGTTTCCTCCTCCTTCCTTTTGAATCTGCACAACACCAAAGGGATATACATGAGTAACAGTAAAGGGGCCTTCCCATTTGGAACGAAGTTTACCTGGCATAAGCTTAAGTCTGGATTTGAAGAGTAACATGTGATCTCCAGGGTTGAAGGTTCTTGGTTGAATTATATTGTCATGGGCCATCCTCGTTCTCTCTTTATAGATCATTGAGTTTTCAAAAGATTCCCTTCTAATTTCCTCTAACTCCTGCAACTGCAATCTCCTTTCTTTCCCAGCTTTCTCAAGGTCCAGATTCATCTCTCTGACCGCCCAGTAGGCTCTATGCTCCAACTCCACAGGAAGGTGGCAACTCTTTCCATAGATCAATCTATAGGGACTCATCCCTATCGGTGTTTTGTAGGCCGTCCTGTATGCCCATAATGTATCATCTAACTTTTGGCTCCAGTCCTTCTGGTTGGGTTTAACAGTCTTCTCCAGAATGGCTTTGATTTCTCTATTAGAGACTTCTGCTTGGCCATTTGTTTGGGGATGGTATGGGGTAGATGTTCTATGATGCACCCCATACTTCTTCAGCAATGCTTCCATTTTCCATGGTACTTCACTGTTGATGATGTAGAGTTGTTCTCCAGGAAGCTCATCATTAAGTGGGTTCTGCTTTGGTATTTCTGTTTCAGCGGTGTGGGGTAGTCGACTCAGATGATCAGCCACTTGATTTTCAGTCCCCTTCTTATCTTTGATTTCCAAGTTGAACTCTTGTAAGAGTAGCATCCATCTCACCAACCGTGGTTTAGCATCCTCCTTTTTCATTAAGTACCTAAGAGCTGCATGATCAGAAAAAACAACAACTTTAGTGCCCAGAAGATATGATCGGAATTTATCTAGTGCAAAAACGACTGCAAGGAACTCCTTCTCTGTGGTTGTGTAATTTATTTGGGTTTCATCCAAGGTCCTTGATGCGTAGGAGATGACTTGAGGTTTGCTGTCAATTCTCTGTGATAGAGCGGCTCCCACAGCTTGGTTGGATGCATCACAAAGTATCTCGAAAGGGTAATCCCAATTGGGTGGCTGCATTATTGGTGGTGTTATCAACCTTTCCTTTAATTCATCAAATGATTCCATACAAGCACAATCAAAATTAAAGTTAGAATCCTTTAGAAGTAATCTTGGGAGAGGGAGAGAAATCTTACTGAAATCCTTGATGAATCTTCTGTAAAATCCTGCATGCCCTAAAAAGGATCTAACATGTTTGACACAAGTTGGATATGGTAAGGAATTTATTACATCAACTTTTGATTTATCAACCTCAATCCCATTTTGTGAAATTATGTGCCCCAACACTCTCCCTTTTTCAACCATGAAATGATATTTTTCAAAATTTAAGACAAGGTTCTTTTCAATGCATGTTTTCAAAACTTTTTCCAAATTTCCCAAGCAATGGTCAAATGAATTTCCAAAAACTGTCAAATCATCAAGAAACACCTCCAAGAAATCCTCAATGTGGTCCGAGAAAATACTCACCATACACCGTTGAAATGTACCTGGGGCATTGAATAGCCCGAAAGGCATCCTTTTGTAGGTGAATTTTCCAAAAGGGCAGGTGAAGGTTGTCTTCTCTTGGTCTTCTGGTGCAATTGGTACCTGAAAATAACATGAGAATCCATCAAAAAAACAGTAATGAGTATTTCCAGCTAACCTTTCAAGCATCTGATCAATGAATGGAATAGGAAAGTGATCTTTTCTGGTAACTTGATTTAGCTTCTGGTAATCTATACACACTCTCCAGCTGTTTTGTATTCTCATGGGGATCAGTTCATTTCTTTCATTTGTAACAGTGGTCAGGCCATTTTTCTTGGGGACTACATGAATTGGGCTGACCCATTGAGAATCAGAGATTGGGTAAATGATATCAGCTGCTAACAATTTCTCAATCTCTTTCTTAACGACCTCCATGATTGTGGGATTGAGTCTTCTTTGAGGTTGTCTAACTGGTCGAGATTCACTTTCTAAAAATATCCTGTGAGAGCATACCGTAGGGTTGATTCCAGGAATATCACCTAAACTCCATCCTAAAGCTTTTACATTCCTTTTGAGAAGGTCAATCAATGTTTATTCTTGTGAATGGGATAGGTTATTTTCAATGATTACTGGCAATTTCTCTCCTTACATTAGTTAAGCATACTTCAATTCACATGGCAAAGGCTTCAGCTCTAATCATGGGGGTTGTTCAAGGGATGATATTTCATTTATGTTTTCTACTTCTAATGTTGAATTCTCTAGAATAATCTTACTTCCTCTTAACAAATCATCGAAAAAAATCAGATTTTACCTCATCCGCCAAAATGATATCAGAATTTTCAGGTTCATGGGAGTTATAAAATTCAAATGAAGAGTGTTCTCCCACATATAACAAGTCATGAAGCATACCTGAGTCTTCAATTGGTTCTATACCTTCATCATGGGAGATTGCATAAAGTGAGTGATTGCTGGAAGGGTGTTTCATCGTATCAAGAATATTGAAGTGTACCGTACTATCTCCGAGCTCCATGGTGAGTGTTCCTTCATGCGCGTTGATGATTGTCCTTGCTGTTTTCAGGAATGGTCTCCCTAGTATGATGGGAGATTGGGATGTTGCTCGGTATTCCTCCATGGTAAGGACATAAAAGTCTGCTGGAAAGAGTAATCCTCTCACTCCTACAAGTACATCTTCAACAACTCCACCTGGGAAAACGGTGGATCTGTTTGCTAATTGTACCACCACTCGAGTTGATTTTAGTTCTCCGATCTGCAAAGATGAAAACACAGAGTGAGGCATCACATTTATCGAAGCTCCAAGATCACATAGTGCATCAGTAAAATTTAATGAACCGATAGTGCAGGGAATAGAGAAAGTCCCTGGATCTTGACATTTTTGCGGTATCGGTGGTGTGATCAATTCTGAGACGCTTCTTCCTAAGTTGATTCTTTCATTTCCATCCATCCTCTTTCTTTTAGAACATAGCTCCTTCAGAAATTTTGCATATATAGGGATTTGCCTGATTGCATCCAGTAGTGGAATGTTAATCTCAACTTTTCGGAATGTTTCCTGAATTTCCCGTTGAAGTCGTTCTTCTTCTCCCTTCTTTGACTCAACCAATGCTGATGGGAATGGTGCTGGAATATCCTTTTTCTCCCGTTGTTGTTTCTGCAATGGTGTTTCTAGTCTTTCTTTCTTGAACCTTGTTCTTTCTACTTTGTTGTTGACTCCATCTTTTGGTTGGACAGGACGAGCTTCAGCAGGTTCCCTAGATTCATCCTCCTCATATTGTTCTGGTGGTTTGAGCTCCTTCCCGCTTCGGGTTGTGATTGCACTAACATTCTCTTTTGGATTGGGAATTGTTTGTGTAGGAAGCTTACCTTGGTTCTTGGTGAAAGCATCCATAATGCTTGCAAATTGATCAGCTAGCTTGTCCATCTTATCTTCTATTCCTGCAACTCTTGAATTCAGTTGTTGGTCTTCATTTGTCGGTGCACTTGTGGATGGTTGTTCATAATTCTTCCGCTGGAAAGGTGGTGGTTGAGAAGTTTGTTGTTGTTGTAAGGGCTTCTGATAAGGTTGTTGGAATGCTATCGGGTTCTGATATTGCTGCTGAAAAGGTGCTCTGGCTTGGTTCTGTTGAAACCCATACCCTGGTTGGGTTTGCGGTTGGTATTGCCTTTGTTGATAGGCTACAGCACAACTTTCTGTCCCCTTTACTTCTGGACATTTATCAGTGTAATGAGAATTAGAAGAGCATAAACCACATACCTGATTCTGCCCTTGTTGTTCCTTCACATGGTTCACAGCTATTTGTCGCACCAACCTGGTGAGTTCACCCATTTCATTCCTAATTAAATCAACTGAATCAGATGTTCTTACCTCATGGATCCCTCTGGTGATCGTACCTCGAGTTCCAAACTGCTGTGAATTTTGTGAAATCTTTTCAATCAGAATTCGTATATCTGCAGGTGATTTATCAATGAGGGCTCCTCCCGACGAGGCATCTAGTAGATTCCTGTCATTGTCAAGTAATCCTTGGTAGAAGCACACAAGGAATTGTTCCTCTTCTATTTCTTGGTGTGGACAACTTGCACAAAGCTTCTTGAAACGTTCCCAGTATTCGTAGAGTGTTTCTCCAGTTGATTGATGGATGACATAAATCTCCTTCTTTATTGCAGTGCTCCTAGATGTTGGGAAGAATCTTTGTAGAAAGAATTTTTTTAGATCTTCCCAGTCACTGAGCTCCCCCAGTTGTAGATTGTACAAACATTCCTTTGCTGCTCCCTCTAGTGAGAAGGGGAAAGCCCTCCACTTCACATGATCTTCCGCGACTGCTCGAGGTTTGATGCTGGAGCAGACATAGGTGAATTATTGAATATGTCGATTTGGGTCTTCACCTGCAAGACCATGAAATTTAGGAAGCACTTGGATCATGTTAATTCACAATTCAAAATCATTTTCTATGGTAGGAATTGTAAGTTGATAATTTTGATTGACAAATTGAGGTGCACAGATGTCACGTAGGGTTCGGTTGGGATTTACAGCCATTATTAAAGGTTCAAAGTCTTCACTCAAGGTATCACATGAATCGGTGAGATTGATTTCTTCAAATTCTTTGGGAAGATTTTGTTTTTTCAATTTGGTTATTGTGTGCTCAATTTCTGGATCGAATTCTAATAAATTGCTATTTGAACTACGGGTCATTCAAAAGAGATTGTTTTATTTATTTTTATTTTTTTTAAACTTTGAGGCACTGCCTCCCCGGCAACGGCGCCATGTTTGACGCACGCCTGTCGTGGGGCGTGGCAAAACAATATTTTATTTACCTAAGTATAGTACAGCAGTTGATCCTAGGTAGTCTCCCGAAGAGGAGTGCACACAAAACAAGGTTGTCACTTTTTGTTGGTTTTCTTAAAAAGATTGGTTTTAACAAATTTGAATGACTATGAGAGAAACAAACAACCGAAATTGATTGATTTTAACAAATGATAAAGACGGTGATCGGATTTGGTTCGGCTAGACTTAGTGTTGTGCCATCATGGTTTCCAAATTTTATCTCTTCTTCTTCCTTAAACTGGTAAGAGAGATGTGATTAGAATTTCCCTTTCTAAAACCTTAGATTGGTCTATCCTCCTTCCAATGTGTTTAGGGTTGTAGAAGGTGTCTTGATTAATTAGAGCAATCCCAGACCTGGAATTGTTGTTCCCTAATAAACCAAGATTTCAACATACAATCCTACACACGTGCTTGACAACCGTCGAGCAATCACCACCCAACCCTAATCATGTTCCACCGTATACAGATTAGAATTGGTTGGAGGGAGATGTGATCATCGACCAAAGAAAATTTATAATTTCAGAAAAAAAAACCTTAACACAACCGCATTCAGAATTTAATACTGAATTATGAATTGGAACCGGAAGAATAAAGAAGAACAAATTTTATTCATTTCAAGCACAAAACTCAAGCACAACACATAGGTCCAGCCTCCCCTCTTTCCGATCACTCAAATGAAACTACCCCTCCATGGATGGGGTAAGCGAGATAATTTGGGAGAGGAGAGACATTTTAAAACAAAATAAATAAATGAAAAATCTGAGAAGTTCTTCTCCTGGGTGCCCGAGAGGGAATGGGGTGGAGAATGGGATGTCTTGAGGGGGAGGAGCTCTCCTCCTTTTATAGGCAGAATTGGACCCCCGAAAGTTTGAGCGTTTTCGAACCCATTAATGACCTCTTCACGTGTTCCACCCTTCATGAATGTTGTGCAACATTATCTTGTCCGTCTCTCCCCAACTTTTCAGATCATTTTAAATCCATATGGAGGAGTTATGAATTTTTCATTCTCGATTTCTGTTTCTGGATGATGTTTCCAGGATGGTTCCTACAAATGTATGTCGTTTAATGGACTCCTTAATGACTTCAAAACTTCACCAAATTTCTTGTAGAGTCGCCACTATATGTCCTAGTCATATCCCAGTTGTAAACACATCATTTGGATAATTTTAGGCCGAGTTTTATGTCCATTAAGTTGGGTAGGTCCACGCTGTCCGCCCGGAAAAATTCCCAACTTCAATGAATTGTTAGACCCTTTAGATGGCCGAATCAGCTCCTGGTCCAGAAGACAAAAATGATGGAAATAAAATAATTATTATAACAAAATTTTAATCAGAAAATTTGGAATTTAATTTTTCCATAAATGACCGAAATACCCCTGACGTAAAAATCTGTCAAAAATCCAGAAATAGTCGTTTTTCACATTTGGGTTCAAAATAACACTAAAACCTAAAAACATGACAATTACCCATCCAATAACATTTTTTTGGGAGTATAAACAATGATATTAAATATAAATTAATTGAAAATATTTGCTCTATCACACACTCTTGAAATTTTATTCTGGACGTGTAGTTCTAGCCTAGGGTGAAACACAGGAAGATCCCTTCATGGTATTTTCTTCTTTGCTTATGCTCAACCAATTGTACTGAGCCTATGCGGTAGTATATGGGAGAATTCCCTTGATAGGTGTAGAGAATCCCCAGACCGTTTGTCACCTCAAATAATTCCTTGCACGTTCCTCACAGGTTTGCAAAGGGACGATACTCATCTTCAGAGGTTTTGATTGCAATAATATCTACTATCTCAGTAGAAAAAGATAACATGTGGTTTTTTCCTTCCATCTGAATGTTTAAGATGAGAGTTCAATCACTTGAAATCCATCCAAAAGTATAAACAACGTAAATAAAAAAGAAAGAAGAGATAAAAAAAATATGTTCTTTATATAACTACTGGTGCACAACGTAAAACTGGTCTAATGGTTTCCCCAGTTCCATAACACACGAATTCCCAAGAGAAGCTCAAAACTCTCTATCTCCCTAAACTATATACAACATGAGTAATCAGGTTCGATGGCATGGGAGCACTTATGGTATCTCCATAGTGTGACATGTGGGGTTTACAACTGTGAGACATCCCTTTGTACTTGTTGTCTGTACATAGAATGATAGGCTTTGTATTCAAGGATTCCAATTCCATCATTTGACCAAAATGGCCATAGGACAAGACTTGACACATGTATGTTGCGTGGAGATCTCCCTCTGCAATGGCCTCTTGGAAAGCTGTGAGAGATGAGATGCCTTCCACTGCGGTGAAGCATCTAAAAAGTCCCTCGTAGTACGTCCCTCGTCGTGTGTAAGATTGAAACTGGGCTTGCATCATAAAGATGTAATTCAGACCCGCTCTTCGATGGATTTGAAGTACTCAGGGAGAGTTGGACACATCATAGAGATTTTTTCACGACATATGGATATGGGCATAGTTTATAAAAGCTTAATGGATGGATATTGAAATTATGGTTTCTAAGGCCTCATTGGGAAGAGAAAAAATATTCGTACTTTCATTTTCCATCTAAAAATTAAGAAAACTCATTTTTAGTAATTCTGAAGTATATTTTTTTTGTTTCTGTTCAGGCTTTCCAGAGTTATCCAAAACGAATCCTCTAATTCCAACTGTGAAGACCCGACCCTAGAAAAATTAGGAGTCGGTTCCTTCTGAACATGATGTGTCGTTTTAAAACAGAATCATGCACTTATAAACACACATCACATCCCATACAGAGGATTGAGTTTGGTTCGGGCTCTGGGAAACTATTAACTTCAGAAATGTTTCATCTGATAAAAGCTGTTACTTGAAAATTTAAAATTCAAAACATAGGATGAGCATAAGAATTCCCAGTAACGGATTTAAAATAAACCAATGAAAATTTTGAAAGAATTTTTTAAAAACTTATCCAAAGAAAGTTATCATATAGAAAACTGTAACACATGTAACATTACATTAAAGTGCTCAACTCATATTTTTTAGGAATACATGAATCAATTAGGACATTTTCAAAAAGGGGTAGTAAAAGATATCCTGAACAAGTAGGACGTATGAATGTTTAAGCACAAATTAAACCATTAAGATTAATACATAATAAGAGTTTTGCATGAAGGAAAACCACTTCAATTTCATATTTTTTTACTATTTTACATGAATCATGCCTCGAACTTTTACTTGTGACATCAATGCGAACTTGATAAAAACATAAGGGAAAAAGTAGTGAAAGAATAGGCATAGAATCTTGAAAAGAACATGTAACATGACTTGAATATGTGGCTTCAACATTTCATTTAGACATTCATGAACATATCATCAAGGTCCATCTCCAAGGTGTCAGTAAATAAAAATTAATGAGGTTATTCACCAGGGTATCATGAAGCTTGTAATCTCTAGAGATAAATTCTTTACCCAATGCAGTGGAGCACTATCAGGGTGCACCCTTAATATGTCTTTACACTCATGTGAGCCACATAAATCAATACTTTACTTAAACGGGGTTGTATATTCAAGATTTCCTAAACCACCTTGAATAGTTCATTCAAAGTTTGTCATAGTAGTTGAATTTACATATCTTATAAGTGGGTCATGAATCTAGATTATTAAAAACCATGCTAACAATCATATGACCGTTATTAAAAGGAAATAATAAAGGAAGATTATGGCACATACATTGACATCTATGGTATAGAAAGAACAAAAAACTATAATTTATCACATTTAAGTTTGTGCTTGAAATTATAAAATTTTATCATCAAATTAATTACAAGGTGAAGCAAAAATCTCAAGTACAGTTTTGAGCTTGCACATGTTAAAACATTAAATATTGTTAAGCCTTTTCATAATACTGAATAATGTCCATGATAGAAAGAATAAATCTTCACCAAATGCCGCATCATTTAAAAGATAGGGAAAGAAAATAAGTTACTCTTAAATGTGGATAAAAGTTTTGTTTAACACCCTATTTTTTATGTTGTTAAAACTCCACCTAAACTCAAGGGTTAATGTGTAAGGACCTTAACAACTGAAATCAAGGTTCATGCAACATATAAAAGATATGTATGTACCCAAACTCAAACTAAAAAATTGGAACACCAATTTGTGTTAATCCACAATGAATATTAGTTCAACAACATTTTGAATAGGGCAGGTCATGCCCTTAGTCATAAAAATTTGTTTATGAAAACCTACAAAAAAAAGTAATTTTCTAAAAACCCAATCACATATATAAAATTTTCAAAATTTAATTATTATTTAAATATGAAATTAATTGTATGTGAATATGTGCAGTGCATGAACAATTATACAAAAACATTGTACATATAATCGAAACAGAAAGTTCATGCCCATTCCTACATATAACTGATGTATATACATATAACCAAAAGTATATATGTATTTTCAAAACAACAAAATGAGGCTAGGTATAATCCCTAAATTCTTTAATCTATTTGAATGCAAAAGAACTCGAAGGCCAATTTTCGACATTTAAGAACGTTTGGACTGAACCGGGAGGTTTATATATATATATATATATATATATATATATTGAATATATAATTGTATATATTTTAACACCCCAAGATTTCATAGTGTGTTATTTCCTCAAAATAATTCAATAACTTGCACTACACGCAACACCGAGTTCAATCATACCATGACTTACCAAACAAGACGTTCAAAAGAGGTTGCGAATAGTATTAACTAAATTTTAAACTTTATATAATCCCTATAATTTTAGAATCCATATTATGAATTTCTTAGCCATAATGTAAGAACAAATTCATTTTCAGTATTGCACTTTTACCAACTTTAATAGTCAACCCTATTTAAATACAATATTTTAAACTTTTTGACTAAATGGGGACATCAAAATTTTAAAATGAAACATCCCAAGCTTCCACGGTACGCTTTCCTTTGAATAATATAGTAGCGTGTGTTGTACGCAACTTCGAGTTCTAACACACACTACAACCAATCAAACTAGCCGTTATGAATAGTAATACCTACTTTTTGAAATTATATATATTTTATATTTCAAAATGGTCTTCATTTTTGGATTCAGAATATCGAATTTATCCTAAGGTGAAATTTTGGTACTTTTCGGATAACTTTAATATTTTGATGAATAGTGAAAATTACTAAATTTTAATTAAAAACAACTTTTTTAATCAAAATAATTAATAGTGATAAATTATAAATTTGGGTGGTTTTAAAGTATATTTAGAATATATTTTTACCATTTAATATAATTTTGGTCAATTTACGTAAATTTACAATTATACCGAACATAAACAAGTGTCAATCTTTTGATAGTTATTATCTCTTAAAAACACGCTTTTTGTTTTGACAGCGGGAATTAATTTTAAATTAATTTCTGCCACTTCTGTGTTTCGAATTTCAAAAAATGGATTCCATATTTGGAATCAGGATGTTCAAATTTTGTAAATAGGTAACTTTAATTCTTAGACATTTTGAATAATTACTGCGGTAAATATTTTATTTACCATGGTTAAGGGTAAATCCGGTAAATAAGGGTTAAAAAATAATATTATAATAATACTAAATTACCCTAAAACGTGTCCTAACCTTATTGGTTGATACATGTTCGACCATAGGAATCTTTGGGTCGATTTTGGGACCCCATGGAGCCACTTGTAGGTGATAGGGACACTTTATTTTAATTTATTTAAAATGAATACAAAAATGACACAAGCATATATCGTTTAGAAAAACAATTTTTACATAGGGTTATATATGTTGTATTTTCAACTATAAATATTCATTAGAAAGATAAAAAGCTTTCCTAAATAATTATATTTTATTTATAATTTTTTAACATTATATAATTTAATTTAGTTATGACACAATGATGATGCAGTAATTCCCATAATAGTGAAAATTTAAAATAATTGATATTATAAATACCCAAATAAATATAATTTGAGACTTTTTATGAATTAAAATAATTTTATAAGTTAATATGACATGTTATAAATCATTTAATTAAATTTGTTCGAATTAATCATTCTGTTATGAGTTTCACAAAAATCAACTATTGAATAGGGTCAAAATTGACATAAAAGAGTTTTTAAAACAAATATTATATTATTAATTGATATTAAATTCTTAAAAATCTAATATTCGGTCAAGAGACTTGTATCATGATAGTTTAATCATTAATGGACCACTTGGGGGTCTCGTGGATGTATATGGTAAGTTTATTAACCATATAATATAAAAATACAAAGAGACATTGTAAAAGTGAAACTAATTAACTTAGAGTTAATACTTAAAGATAAGGTTAATATAAGTACCCAAACCTGTCTAAATTATATTTGTTGAGTTGTTTTAGACCCATCCCTACCTTAACCTTTGAATATTTAACTTTTTATCCATTAGAAACCGAATATGAATTTATTATAAATTAATATTTCTAGCTTTTCCAAAGGTGCCCCCCACCCCTCTTATAAAAAGGCACTCCTCCTTCTCATTTCCTCACACCTTCAAAGCCTTTTGGATCGGCCAAAATCTTCCCAAATACTCTCTAAACATCCCTCACTACAACCTAGTGGCCTTAGTTTGATCATAAAGCCAACCTAAGGATCCCTTTTTATCAAATCAAAAGGAAGAACTCGAAGAAGAGGTAATGATTTCACCACACTTTTCCAAGTTCCTTTCTTCTTCCACTTCTTCTTACTTTGTTGTTACCATTCTAAAATAATAACTCCAGTATCATATATATACTATGATGTTATTATAAATATGGTACAACCATATTTATTATTCTATCCACCCTTTTAATAACATGTCACCATACATGTGTATGTACGGCTTACCGTCTCCACGTCGTGGTGTAATTGTTATTCAATATATTATTATTTGGATGGGTATAATAATGATGTGTAACTCATGTAAATAATAAATATAACATGTTAATGATTCTGTATATATGATATACCATCCATTTAAATATTATTTTAATATCAAAAAAATGATATTGTCGCTCGTGCGTACGTACAGACTACCGTCTCCACGAATGCGATGAGATTCATTCTCCATCTTATCCATTCAAGTATAATTATCATTTCATGATTTAAAAATGATGCTTAAGGACTTTATATCATTCTGGATATTAATAATATACAACCTATCCATTACAAACATGGCTTACGTAACAAAACATATAAAAGAAAACGAGTAGGTTAACACCCGAAACAACGATAATACTAAGATATTATTAACAAAGCGAAGTTAAAAGATCATATATGATATCATATTAATATATATGAATATTGTATAATTCAATAACAATTATTTCACTATTATACCGGAGGTTAACCTACCCCATCCAAGTAAAAGTACAAGGTAAAGGTTATTTCACAATCTCTTCATTATCCGAGGTTGTTTATACGTAATAATCTACTGGGATCTCATTATCATCCACATCCATGTTTCTTCAAAATGTATTTTAAAACATTTTTACTATTTACAAGAATTTGGGTTAAAGTCACTTATACCCTTGTTTGACTTTTTATAAGTGGTTTATAAAGGAATCTTCCCGTCGTTTTCCAAACAAGGTGCTTTTTAACCTTTTCGAAAGAATTAAGGTAAGAATGTTTTTTTAACTTATACGGCGGGTGCGGTTATTTTCCGCCGTTATAAAATCGTCGAATCTTCCCTTACAAGCTTATAAGAATATTTTCAAATTTAATGTATTATTTTATAATTATTTTACTTTTAAAATGATTTAAAAAAAGAGATATTTCCCTAAAATAGTTTTGATTTTATCTATGTCAACATCCTTTGATGGATTTTAAGCTTATTTGAAGTTGAGTTATTATGATACAAAACATACATAATTTATTGAAGGTTTTGTGATATTTTTGACTATGGATAAGTTATTCTTATGTCACTCATGGTTTTTGTTTAAAGTTTTGGCATTTCATAAGTTATTTTTAATCCGAATGTTTATGTTATATTTCAACCTTTCATTCAGATGAATGTTTTAGAAAAGTATGTTCCAGGTTGGGGACCGGTAAAAGTAAGCCCTCCGGTTTCGTCTCCGGTTATTAGAGGAATTCCGGTTTTGTCTCCGGTTTTTAGAGGCACTCCGAGTTGGTGTCCGGTTATTAGAGGCACTCCGGGTTGGTGTCCGGTTATTAGAGGCACTCCGGGTTGGGTTTCGGTTACAGTTAGCCCCTAGGTCTTGGGATGAGGCCTTGACAAAGAAATTAAAGTTCAGCATTATGCATTCCAACATTATGAAAGTGGTCATTGAAATTGCATGTGATTATTTGATTAGTAGAATATCCATGTGAATAAGTAAATGGCATTATTTCATTTTACTTTTCTCATACTATGTTGAAGTTCAAGTTGAAAATGCTTTTGTTTTAGTAATGCATTGCCTTAAATGTTTATGCTTATTTTTGAATGTTCCGCTATATTTTTATCCTTACTGGGCATTTGAGCTCACCCATTTCTATGTTTTATTTTTCCCAGGATGTGAAGAAGTAAGTTATGAATGACCTGCAGGGATATTATGAGGGGATAATAGTGTGGAATATGGAGACATTATGTTGTTGTAGTAGTTTTTCACTTTATGATGTAATGTAAAACATATGAATATTTCTAGTGTTTCCAAGGCTACTAAACCAATCGGTCTTTCGAGATTTGATCTTTCTTGTGATCATGCCAATGTTATGTAATAATGCACCGACTCTGGGTAACTAGGGTCGGGGCGTTACAGTTGGTATCAAGGAAGTTTAGTACAAACCTTGGAAGCTATATTTAGATAATATCTGATTAGAGCACATAGATTTAAGATGGAATTTGAGGATTAGTATAGAAAAACTTCCTAGAATTTTGGTATTGTACAGATTTTGTGAGTTTTTTGAGCAATACATCCCTGTCTGGATACGAGAAGCTAGAGGCGACTCTGGCACAGATGTACCTAGGGGTAAAACCCGAAAACACCGCTTTGAGCTAGACTCGAACGGGAACTGGTGCACGACAACGGGCCTTGCTGCACTCTTGGTTACGACACTCCCGGGGGATATGCTTAGTATAACCCTCATTTTCATTACAAATCATTATGAATGGTTTATGAGTATATAATTCCTCAAAGAAAACATTCTTATGATTATGGATTATATCCATAAATAGTTCAATTTATGTTAAGTGTTTTATAAGTATGTGATTATGTATTTTGATTCATAAACTGATCTAGTTTATTCCATTGTTTAGAAATGGAGCCCAGTAGAAGGAATGAGAACTCCAGTATTGCACATGATCCAAAGTGAAAGAAGGATCATATATTTCATGGTCTTTAGACAGAATTTATAAGAGAAATAGTCTCCCATGTATTATCATCATATGAAAAAATAAGATCGTGTGTTGATAAGATAAGTAAAGATTTTACTGAGTCCTATGGCTTCGAAGGGAAGAAAGAGAAGAAAAGGATGGAAGAGAGAAAGGTGGATAAAGGGAAGAGGGAAAAGATGAATTTTCCCATATGTGATAACTGTGGAAAGAAACAACCTGGAACTTGCCTGAAAGGAATGGGAGTTTGTTATAAGTGTGGAGGAAAAGGGCACAAAGTACGTGACTGCAAGGGTAAGAAAATGGTTTCAAATGTAAAATGCTTCATTTGCAAGAGGTTTGGACACTACGCGAACCTATGTCCCAGTCATCAGACTATGCCGCAAATGATGCTATTGGATAATAATAAAGTTATGATATTACCACAGATAAAGAGGAATGATTAGAGTGCTTGTATTGATTATGTCATTTGAGTGTTGTGTCAACAATGTACTTGTTATAATAATTATGTAGTATATAAGGATTGTACTGCAGTACTATTTCATTAAGGACTTGATATTGTGTGGAACAAAGAAAAGTGACTCAATAGCAGGATAAATTTTTGGAAAATATATGGTTGAGAGAATGATAAATGATAATATAGTTCTGTTACCGAGGTAGTGATTTAGGAATAATACATGATTGATTTGGATAAATTATATTGGATATTCTTGACTACCTTGAAACTGATTAATGATTTGTATATTCCATCATTGTTGGGGTTTAAAACATTTTTGGATTGGAGGATTATATCTATTGTTCTTTAAGGAATGAGGGATCATGAATGTAATGAATATGGTTTTATGGTAATTCTGGATGTTTCCATGTTTTAAAAGAATACATGATGAATGTGTTCACATGTTATTACGCGGAACAAAGGATCTTTATTGTGTTTACCTTCCTTATAAATTTTGGACTGAAGTATTTTGGATAGTTCTAGTTTGGATTATTTTGGATTACCATAAAAGGACAACCCAGAGGTTGGGCGGCAACCCATCGCGTCCGGCAAGGCCGCAAGACTTGAACCCACAACCGAAGGGCGACAAGGGTGTATCACCTACCACTGACCCACGTGATGTTCGAGATTAAATAATGTAGTTTTTTTAAAAAAGATCTGGTAGATGAATTATAAATTCTTTTTTTAACCCTATACGAATAGGATAAATAGAATATATTTTTTTACGTTCTATTATCTCTTATAGTGAAAGATAAGTTTGTGGTAGAAATTTATTAATGGATAAAACTCTAATTATAAAGTAAGTATATCTCCTTATGATTTTAGCCAATCTCATAAATAAATTCCTCAACATTAAGAAAAGGAACTTAGAACAAAAATGTTTTCCTAGATGGTACCTTAAATCATCACTAATTTATGGCTTTGGGATTGTTGGCCTTTTCATAGCCATGTTCTCTACCACTCTCCATCAGATAATTGATGGTTAGATTTATCTTCCATATCCATATATTCCAATATGGAACCCTAGTATGTGTTATTTTCGGTAATATTCATACTTTCCACTCTTTATTTTAAA
The DNA here is from genome assembly GCA_963277665.1 of Viscum album. Taxonomy (NCBI): domain Eukaryota; kingdom Viridiplantae; phylum Streptophyta; class Magnoliopsida; order Santalales; family Viscaceae; genus Viscum; species Viscum album. The sequence goes on from OY728148.1 coordinate 945,332,746, forward strand.
TAGAGGCCTCATTAATTCATTTTTCAATGTGGGATTTCAACTAAGATATTTTGAAACGTCAAAAATGGGTTATCCCAATACCCTATGTTTTGTTGAACCGATGGAATTTCAAATCATCATAGATTGATGAATTTAAGGACCTCAATTTTATACTTGTTTGTGATTGATGACCTCAATCACTACCTACAAATATTTACGTTTTTTCTCCAATTATATGTCTCTAATTAACACCAATGTTCTCCTAACCGAGATCATAATTTGGTGGTGACCCTTTCATTTCTCTTTCCCACATATTAAGACTATATTTTAGTAACCTAATTTCCGATGTGGGTTTTTCCACAATGATATTTTCTATTTTAAACCTTTTATTTACGAAGAACAATTTCAAATTGCGAGGACGCAATTTATTGAAGGAGGGGAGAATGTAACACCCCAAGATTTCATAGTGTGTTATTTCCTCAAAATAATTCAATAACTTGAACTACACACAACACCGAGTTCAAGCGCACCATGACTTACCAAACAAGACGTTCAGAAGAGGTAATGAATAGTATTAACTAAATTTTAAACTTTATATAATCCCTATAATTTTAGAATCCATATTATGAATTTCTTAGAAATAATGTAAGAACAAATTCATTTTCAGTATTGCACTTTTACCAACTTTAATAGTGAACCCTTTTTAAATACAATATTTTAAACTTTTTGACTAAATGGGGACATCAAAAATTTAAAATGAAACATCCCAAGCTTCCACGGTACGCTTTCCTTTGAATAATGCAGTAGCGTGTGTTGTACGCAACTTCGAGTTCTAACACACACTACAACCAATCAAACTAGCCGTTATGAATAGTAATACCTACATTTTGAAATTATATATATTTTATATTTTAAAATGGGCTTAATTTTTGGATTCGGAATATCGAATTTAGCCTAAGGTGAAATTTTGGTACTTTTCGGATAACTTTAATATTTTGATGAATAGTGAAAATTACTAAATTTTAATTAAAAAAAACTTTTTTAATCAAAATAATTAATAGTGATAAATTATGAATTTGAGTGGTTTTAAAGTATATTTAGAATATATTTTTAACATTTAATATAATGTTGGTCATTGGACGTAATTTTACAAATATACCGAACATAAACAAGTGTAAATATTTTGATAGTTATTATATCTTAAAAACACGCTTTTTGTTTTGACAGCGGGAATTAATTTTAAATTAATTTCTGCCACTTCTGTGTTTCGAATTTGGAAAAATGGATTCCATATTTGAAATCATGATGTTAAAATTGTTTAAATATGTAACTTTCATTCTTATACATTTTGAATAATTACTGCGGTAAATATTTTATTTACCATGGTTAATGGTAAATCCGGTAAATAAGGGTTAACAAATAATATTATAATAATACTAAATTACCCTAAAACGTGTCCTAACCATATTGGTTGATACTTTTTCGACCATAGGAATCTTTGGGTCGATTTTGGGACCCCATGGAGCCACTTGTAGGTGATAGGGACACTTTATTTTAATTTAGTTAAAATGAATACAAAAATGGCACAAGCATATATATTTTAGAAAAACAATTTTTACATAAGGTTATATATGTTGGATTTTCGACTATAAATATTCATTAGAAATATAACAAGATTTCCTAAATAATTATATTTTATTTATAATTTTTAAACATTAAATAATTTAATTTAGTTATGAAAATATGATGATGCAGTAATTCCCATAATAGTAAAAATTTAAAATAATTGATATTATAAATACCCAAATAAATATAATTTGAGCCTTTTTATGAATTAAACTAATTTTATAAGTTAATATGACATGTTAGAAATCATTTAATTAAAAATTTTCGAATTAATAATTCTGTTATGAGTTTCACAAAAATCAACTATTGAATAGTGTCAAAATTGACATAAAAGAGTTTTTAAAAAAAATATTATATTATTAATTGATATTAAATTCCTAAAAATGTAATTCTCGGCCACGAGACTTATATAATGATATTTTAATCATTAATGGACCACTTGGGGGTCTCTTGGATGTATATGGTAAGTTTATTAACCATATAATATAAAAATACAAAGAGACATTGTAAAAGTGAAACTAATTAACTTAGAGTTAATACTTAAAGATATGGTTAATATAAGTACCCAAACCTGTCTAAATTATATAGGTTGAGTTTTTTTCGACCCATCCCCACCTTAACATTTTAATAATCAACTTTGGAGCCATTAGAAACCGAATATGAATTTATTATAAATTAATATTTCTAGCTTTTCCAAAGGTGCCCCTCACCCCTCTTATAAAAAGGAACTCCTCCTTATCATTTCCTCACACCTTCAAAGCCTTTTGATTCGGCCAAACTATGCCCAAATACTCTCCCATCTTCCCTAAATACATCCTATAGGCCTTAGTTTGATCAGAAAGCCAACTTAAGGATCCCTTTTGATCAAATCAAAAGGAAGAACTCGAAGAAGAGATAATGATTTCACCACCCTTTTCCAAGTTCCTCTCTTCTTCCACTTCTTCTTCCTTTGTTGTTACCATTCTAAAATAATAACTCCAGTATCTTATATATACTGTGATGTTATTATAAATATGGTACAACCATATTTAGTATTCCATCCAGCCTTTTAATAACATGTTACCATACGTGCGTACGTATGGCTTACCGTCTCCACGTCGTGGTGTAATTGTTATTCAATATATTATTATTTGGAGGGGTATAATAATGATGTGTAACTCATGTAAATAATAAATATAACATGTTAATTATTCTTTATATATGATATACCATCCATTTAAATATTATTTTAATATCAAAAGAATGATATTGTCGCTCGTGCGTACGTACGGACTACTATCTCCACGAATGCGATGAGATTCATTCTCCATCGTATCCATTCAAGTATAATTATCATTTGATGATTTAAAAATGATGTTTAAGGACTTGATATCACTATGGATATTAATAATATACAACCTATCAATTACAAACATGTCTTACGTAACAAAACATATAAAAGAAAACGAGTAAGTTAACACCCGAAACAACGATAATACTAAGATATTATTAACAAAGAGAAGTTAAAAGATCATATATGATATCATATTAATATATATGATTATTGTATAAATAAATAAAAATTATTTCACTATTATACAGGAGGTTAACCTACCCCAACCAAGGAAAAGTACAAGGTAAGGTTTATTTCACAATCTCTTCATTATCCGAGGTTATTTATACGTAATAATCTACTTGGATCTCTTTATCATCCACATCCATGTTTCTTCAAAATGTATTTTAAAACATTTTTACTATTTACAAGAATATGGGTTAAAGTCACTTATAACCTTGTTTGACTTTTTATAAGTGGTTTATAAAGGAATCTTTCCGTCATTTTCCAAACAAGGTGCTTTTTAACCTTTTCGACAGAATTAAGGTAAGAATGTTTTTTTCAACTTATACGGCGGGTGCGGTTATTTTCCGCCGTTATAAAATCGTCGAATCTTCCCTTACAAGCTTATAATAATATTTTCAAATTGAATGTATTATTTTATAATTATTTTACTTTTAAAATGATTTAAAAAAAGAGATATTTCCCTAAAATAGTTTTGATTTCATCTATGTCAACATCATTTGATGGATTTTAAGCTTATTTGAAGTTGAGTTATTATGATACAAAACATCCATATTTTATTGAAGGTTTTGTGATATTTTTGATAGTGGATAAGTTATTCTTATGTCACTCATGGTTTTTGTTTAAAGTATTGACATTTCATAAGTTATTTTTAATCCGAATGTTTATGTTATATTTCAACCTTTCATTCAGATGAATGTGTTAGAAAAGTATGTTCCGGGTTGGGGACCGGTAAAAGTAAGCCCTCCGGTTTGGTCTCCGGTTAATAGAGGAACTCCTGTTTGGTCTCCGGTTATTAGAGGCACTCCGGGTTGGTGTCCGGTTATTAGAGGCACTCCGGGTTGGTGTCCGGTTATTAGAGGCACTCCGGGTTGGGTTCCTATTACAGTTAGCCCCTAGGCCTTGGGATGAGGCCTTGACAAAGAAATTAAAGTTCAGCATTATGCATTCCAACATTATGAAAGTGGTTATTGAAATTGCATGTGATTATTCGATTAGTAGAATATCCATGTGAATAAGTAAATGGCATTATTTCATTTTACTTTTGCCATACTATGTTTAAGTTCATGTTTAAAAGGATTTTGTTTTAGTAATGCATTTCCTTAAATGTTTATGCTTATTTTTGAATGTTCTGCTATATTGTTATCCTTACTGGGCATTTGAGCTCACCCCTTTTCTATGTTTTATTTTTCCCAGGATGTGAAGAAGTATGTTATGAATGACCTGCAGGGATATTATGAGGGGATAGTAGTGTGGACTATGGAGACATTATGTTGTTGTAGTAGTTTTTCACTTTATGATGTAATGTAAAACTTATGAATATATCTAGTGTTTCCAAGGCTAATAAACCAATAGGTCATTCGAGATTTGATCTTTCTTGTGATCATGCCAATTTTATGTAATAATGCACCGACTCTGGGTAACTAGGGTCGGGGCATTACATATATTCTCAAAGAAGAAAAAAAAAGGAAAAACATAAAAACCCTTACTTTAAAAACCAGGGAAATGAGGACTTCAGGGAGGGTTGGTCAGGCTTGCTGGAGACTTGAATGGGAGATACAAACCGAGTGGTATCAGTTATTTATATACAAAAGCTCACAGACCACCTTGCAGACAAAAACTTACCCACTTGCATTGCATTCAATGGGGGGTGTGGTGCTTGAAGAAAATGGGGAGACATGGGGGTCCCCGACAGTCAGAGGTGAATAAAATGAGGGGTGTACCATAGGGTAGGTTTACTGGTGTAACCCATGCGCGGAGGAAGAAGAATACAAAGGTAGGGGGAATTTTGGTAAAAAAATGGATGGTCCAGATCGATCCCAATATCGATCTAAGGGATGATATGCATCTACTGTTTTAAAAGAATTTAGTGGATTAGATTAGATCTAAGATTCATCGAATGGTCTATGTTTAACGCGTAAATTTAAAAACCTCAAGCGACCATGATTAGATCAATTCGGATCAAACGGTTGACAAAAACCACGGAGAGAGACGCGATCGATGAGGGTCGAGCGTGGGATCGGAAATAACAGCCCAGATCACGCGCGACGCGATCCAACGGTCCAGATCACATTTCTCCCAAAAACCTGCTTCCCACATCGAAACAGAGAGCATTTTTCACCTCCCTTATAAACACGGGCCTCCCAATGAGTGCTTAGAAATCACACAGTACCCATGAAGGAGGCCCTATACACGGGATCCCTCCCGCATGCTTTGGCCTACCCAGACCCCGTTGCGGCCTCACGTCCACACTGGTGTGCCAATGCGCTTCTGCTCGCTCCTGAGAGCCATTCGGGGAACCTCTGCCCGAGCTCGGGCCAGACTTGGCATGGGGCTGAGGGTCAGGCTTAGCCACTTTTTGTGAGCTGCCTCCCACTGCCCTAGCCAAAAAGGGCTAGCCCTAGTGGGAATTTTTTTTTGAAAAAGCTACACTAAAAAAAGTTTTAAGAAGAGGAAACAATCCATTTATTAAAACTATAATGAATTTTATATTCTTAGACATTAATGAATACAAATTAAACATGTTTTAGTTAGAATTATTTCTAAAATAGAAAATACTAAACCCATTTTTTTAACTCTAAAAGTTACGAAAATGAAATTTTAATAAACCTACATTATAATTTATATACTAGTATCCTCGAAAACTTAGTTCAATCAAAACATAATTTAATTTGAAAAACATAAACATATTTTATAACATTATTTAAGAAATGAAAATCGTTACATTTTATTTGAAAAATTTGCCAAGTGTTTTGAATTCCTTAATTCTTTTCAAAATCACTTAAAGGTGAAATGACGTTTTACACCATATCCTTTGGAGTTCAAAATTGTGGTTTAATTATAACCTTAATCATAACTCAATTATTTGGAAACTAATTAATATTTAAATAAGTTCACTTATCCTAACAAGGTCCAACAACTATTTTTTTATAACTGTTAGCTTCCAATGGTCACTAGAGTAGTGGTTGAAAAAGTGTCCTATAAAACCAAACCTTACGTTGTCCTAAAACTCAAAAGGAATAAGATGTTTCATCCCATTCTGCTGATGCTCATCATGGCTTTTATGATCGCAGTGGTGATGTTTTTTGATTTAGTTGACTCGAAGGATCTCCATTACTTACTGGGCCTCATTGTAGTGATTGGGGATCTTCCAATAGTTCTGATAGGGGTTTTAATAGGTATATTTGGTTAGCATGATTACTCTTTTGATCTCAGTGTATTGTAGACACTACGGTGTTCTTATTTAAATAAAGATCCTTATGTTTATCCTTTAAATTTTTTGTTTGGTTAAAAGGGATTTAACAAAAGTAAATGCATAATATCATCATTATATGATACCCAAAATTTGGGGTGTTACACATTGTTTTTTTACTTGTCATAATATTACTTTCCATTTAATTTTTGGTATTTTTATATGTCTTATTTATGTATTATTCAGCTTGAGCTTATTTTATTAGATCTTGTATGCCTTTTGTTTGGTTTATACATTGGGCATGTGCCATTACCCTTGGTACACTTTCCCATTTGATCTATGTCATCCTCATACCTGATGTTGATCCATTGATCCTTATGATCCTTTTGTTTTCTATTCCTCCATTTTTTCATTCTTCATGAAATGGATTGTCTTGATCTATGGGTGACCCTTGATAGATTATCCTCTGATATCATATGTCCTTATTTTGTTGTTTAAGTGGTTATGTTGGGACACTTATCTAGATTTTTCATATCCTTGGTTATATGATCTAGTATTCCTCAACCCCAACTAGAATGACTACTCAATTTGGAATCTATTACTCAGCTTGTGGGAGATTTAGTTGGGTGAAAAATCTCCATGGTTTTGGGAGCTCTAGTTTTCCTCGAGGGAGAAGAGTAGATGAAGGAGCACCGGTGGGATTCCATGACTTACTAAAGAAGAAATAGTGATCAAGATAATTTTTGATCATCTTTATCTATGTTTGGTGTGGTGATTTGATGAGGTCCTAGTGTTCCTTAGTGTTCTTTTTACCTTGATGGAAATGACGATTATATAGGAGTACAATCTTGATGACCATAACAACAAGACCTAATTACATAGAGGCTCTATGAAAACACATAGGAGAGATTTATCCCTAGTAAGGGGCCTTAGTATGGTATACTTCTTCTTTTCTATCAGTTATGTATGCCTTGTATTTGACTATTCTTTGGTTCTATGTTGCGTGTGTTGTTTGAGTTTTTCCAAGGTGCACGGTATATGATGAATCCCCAACTTGGTTCTACTGTGAGTCCGGGCATTTCAAGAACCTTAACATTAGATATTTTTCTCCTGTCCCTTTTTCTTATATGGTTATGTTTCACTATTTATCACATATCTTTTATAATCCCATATTTTCATAGAGGAATCCTGGTACCCATGCACCATTCATATAGGCCAAATAGGTAAATAATGTCAAAAATCTATGGTCCACTTTATGATTTGATTACTACTTTATGTCAATCGTTTCTATTGATCATCTCGCTTATGTTTGAGTCTGTTATCTCAATTAGGTCATGGTACTTATGAGTATTAATATCAAACTGGTTATATATATTCTCATTAGCATGTTATCTATTGTAAATGTTTACTTGAATTGGTACTTTTTATTCGCTCGTTCTTTGTTTATGGTTTGATAGAATCAACATGTTACACTTTTGATTATGAGAAATAATTACAAGATTTGTATTATTCGTGTTTTCTTGATTCTTCCTACTATTTACATAATTATAAACATGTTATATTTTTGTTCTGTAGTTTTTAGAAACAAAATTATTCCCATACAACTCAATTACTCCATTGAAAGTTGGTACCTCATAGCACAACACACAATTTTTTTATAGAATCTGATAATAAAATATTTAGTAAGGCTGCTATTGGGATCAAATATTATTGTCCCTTTCATGATGTGATAATTTTGAGATAATAGTAAATTATAAATGAATAAAAAATGAACAATAGATATAACATAGAAAACCCCAGAAATAAAGTGGGGTAAAAAACCATAGAAAAATAGAATGATATCATTATGGTAAAAGTGGTTAAACATACTCTCTTTATATTATAAGGAAAACATCCATGTAATTAACTCTCTTGATTAATGTATAATGAACCTCACAAAATACAACACTCAAAATGATGAAATAGGAAGCTCAATACTTGAGGTGATGTTGTTAAAACCGTCAAAGCGTTCTGCCTTTTATAGGCAAGGCCTTTACTTGATCTTCCTCCTCTATTTAACTCCATGGGTTAGTTTTTCCACCCATCCCACTAACCACACTACCCCCTTTGAAAAATCAAGGGGGCGAAACTGTTTGTGAGAAAAAAATGAAAATATATATCACACATGGATATCTGATTGGGAACCAATAATATTTCCACAAATATTTTCTATATTCCATCCATGTTTCTCTTATATCTATAATTACGATTGAGGATTTTTAATATATCAACTTAACAAAGTTAATAAACTTCATCATAAAATTATCCTAATTTTCTTTAATATAATTTTTCTGCATATCCACTCTTCCTTCCTCCACCACATCTCAAACAATGTGATATTTTACCATAATGTGCTTTATCTTGGAATGAAAAGATAGATTCCTTTTAATTTTCAAGGTTATATTAATGTCACAAAACAATTTGATATACTTTTGTCATTGTTTGGGATCCTCTGGAAACCTTCACATTTAAATCACCTTTTTACAAGCCTATGTAGTTTTCATGTACTCTACCTTAGTCGTGGATAAATATATAACAAACTACAACTTTGAATTCCAGCTCACAACCCATTCTATAAAATTAAACACCTAACCAAAAGTGTATTTTTGTTGGTCATAATCACCTACAAAATCTGAATCGGCGTAGGCTCTAATAGTGAAATTTGATCCTCAATAACATAATACAGCATATGAGATCTCCTTGATGTATCTAAGGGTCTTCTTTAATATGTTCCAATGCTCCTGTATTTAATTGTCCATCTACCAACTAACTTCTCCCACTATAGGTGCAATTTATTGTCTCATATAAACCATAGATATTATCATATTACCCACTACTAGTGCATAAGGTAATTGAGACATCTCCATCTTATATACATCACTATTATCACTGTTAGGATTCATCATAGAGGATAACATAAAATTAATAGTATGTGGGGTAAATATTGTATTATAATGTCGCATCTCGAAGTATTTCAAGATATTCGTCAAGAAATTCTTTTTTGATAGCTAAATCATACCCTTATTTCTATTTCATTAAATCTGTATCCCAAGATATTATTTTTTGGTCTTAATTTCATCATATCATACTCCCATTAAAACTATCAACATGTCATCCACATACAATAGAATAATGATAAAATCACTACCATCTAATCCCATGAAATATGCACAAGTATCTGAATGAAGTATTTTGTGCCCAATACTCATGATATAGGAATAAAATCTCTTGTACCAACACCTTGGTGCCTTCTTAATACCATAAAATGTTTTTCTCAACCTAAAAAAAAGTTCATTTTTTCTTATTTTGAAAAACATTCTGATTAGAGAATATATATTTATTTATCAAGATCACCATGTAGAAAAGTTCTTTTCACATCTATCTACTCTAGAGTTAAACTATATATTGCACAAATCCCCATAACTATCTGAACTGCCATTATTCTAACAATGGGAGAAAATATTTCCTTGAAATCAATAACTTCTCTCTATGCATATCTTTTGACCACAAGTCTTGAATGATATCTTTACAATTATTCTTTTTTATCCCAATTGATCTTAAAGAATCTGTTTTTACTAATAGTCTTCCTTCCATGAGGTAATGGATCAATATCTCAATTCTTGTTCTTATGAAGGGCATCATGTTTCTCCTGAATTGCTTCCATCCATGTGGATATTTCTGAACTCCACATCACCTCCAAAAAAAATAATATGGATTACCATCCTACATAAATATGTTGTAAACAATATTTCTCTTAGTGATAAATTTTGAGTGCCATATTGGTTCTCTTTTATCTTGAGTTGATCATCATAGTCCAAAATTAATCATAACATGATCATCATGCTCCTCAAAGGAAATTGGTTCTTCTATGGATTCTTCCTCCACCTCAACTATTATAGAATATGTGTTCTCTTTCTTCAAGTCCCCATTATTCATCGCATACACCTTATCTTCTAGACATATAACATCCATGCTGATGATAAGTCTATGGGTAGTGGGGTCCCACATACGATACCCCTTCATACCAACAACATATCCAAATAATATACATTCATTGGATCTCGAATACCACTTCAATATTTCCTGATCATTAAACAATACAAATACATGACCTCTATAAGTATGTAACCAAGCATAGTCAGTAGGTTTAACACTCCACATATTCATTAGTGTTTTCATATCAATCAACTCAAATGTAAATCGATTGATCACATATCATGTTCTCTTCATTACATTATCCCATAACTTCTTGAAAATTCCTACAGTCTTCAATATCTCCCTTGTTCTATCAAACAAGGTTATGTTCTCCCACTTTTCCACTCCATTTTTTGATGAGTGTATGACACCATGAATTTTCTCTTGATTCCTTCTCATTGAATAAAACATATCAAAATCCTCACTCGAATATTTTCCACCACTGTAAATCCTCAAACACTTGATCCTCTTCCAAGATTCCATCTTCATCCATGCTTTGAATGTTTTGAAGACTTTAAAAAAACATGATTTCATCTGGATTGGGTACACCTAAAATCTCATGGAATAATCATCAATGAATTCTACAAAGCACCATTCTCTTCCCAGGGATATAAACAGTGCTTTCCAAATATTGGAATGGATCAACTCTAAGATATCCTTGCTCCTCATTTCCAATGACACAAAATTGAACCAATGTTTGTTAAAAAAATCATAATGCTCCCAAAATGGAAAGGATACCTTTGTAATCTAGGAAGAAACTTATGTTCAGTCAGAATATTAAATCTTCATTCGAACATAAGACAAAGCTTTTGATACCATGACTTCCTCAATGCTTTTGTTGAGGTAGTTAACAGGACAACTATTATAATGTCTCCGTAATTCCATATATATTTTTTTCAATTATATAGAATTATTTCAAGACTGTAAAATCTGACAGCGTGCGATTTTGAGGCCCATGGTGCCCAGAATGATCCATCGAAGTTTTTTTAAGCTTTAATTAGCACACGTAAGCAATTTTCCTGAAAAAGTGGAATAATTCGTAAAAGGTTAGATGAATTAAAAATCTAAGGGCATTGTTGCGCTCAGAATGGCTGGTTTACCCAAGTCATGGATTAAGTTTAGTCTGTGCGGGCTTCCTATGTGAAAACCTGAAAATCGAATAACCGTAAATAAAATAATCAAATAATTTTTTTTTCCAATGCTTATAACTCACGAACGGTAACTCGGATTAAAAATATGAGACCACCGTTGAGATTGTGCGGGTATGATGTTTTTAGGAAGATACTAACTTTCGCCGGCATAAGCCACCAGTGAATGTTAGTTTTTGGACGTAAATAAAATAATTTAGTGAAAAATTATTTTATTGTAAAATCCATAACTTTTAAACGGTAACTTGGATTGGAAATCCGAGAGTACCGTTGGCTTCGTTGGGGTGTAATTCAATTAGTCAGACCCTAACCTCAACCGGCGCTGGTTGAGGGTGACTATTAGTAATTTTCCGAACATTTTTTAGGTACATTCAGTAAACGTGTGAGTGGCATTTTCTAACTTTTGAACTGTTGTTCTACTTAAAAATTAGAGGGCATCGTTGAACCCGCAAAGCCGGGATTCGCTTAATAGAGTTATAACTTCGACGAAAGTAGGTCAGCTGAAAAAGTTATTTTTGTGGACTTTTGAAAGATTAATAAGATAACATATTTTGTTATTTTTTCCTTCTTTCCTGCAAAGGACGAACGATGCTGGCGGGACCGACGATGTGTCAAGACAACAAATGGATTAACTCTTCTTTTCTTGTAACCACACCGTTGGAAATTTGGGAGGTTCATTAATTAAATGAACCTCATTAATTCCCAAAGCATTATACACTCCTTCTCCTCTCCTATTTATATAGAGCCCAGGTAGGGATGTTGGCACGAATTCACAAAACAACGAAGCTCTGGAAAAGTACCGCGAAGCCAACCACCAAGAGGACGAGACTAGTTCCAACGAGCGGTGACGAGCGCCACCAAGTCACGAACCGATGACAACGATAAAGGAGTTTTCATAGACCGTTGTTAGTGGACGTCTCTTCCAGGTAGGGGGTTATTTTTGTTTGTGCGTTTTTGTTTCCCTCTTCCACATTCTTGAAATTATATGAAGAACGCGAGTCGACCGACTAACGGGTTTACTCGCGATTCATCCGTCTTTACAGGACGTTATTGCGGGGAATCTTGTGGGGTTAATCTAGTGTTCAATACAATAATTTATTGAACTCCCTTAATATCCTTCATATTGCGGGCTAATGCAGAGGGTGCGAGACTAACAAACCCGTCCCAAACCCTCCGCTATCTTGCTTTCCTTAAACCCCCTCAGAAGACCACGAACACGTCGACACACACCGTTAGAGGAGGGTCGCGGCTCATCAACCACGGAGAATGGAGGTGGAGGCTGACACGACGGCCGACTGCGGGAAGGAAGGCGACACGACTGCCACACCGCCGATGAATGGAAGCTGCGGGAGAGGCCAAACCCACATCTTTAGGGTTCCGCAGCACCAACACGGTGCCCCCACCTCACCAACTGAATGGCCGCTGGGCCTTTTGGGAAATCCAGGTGACCAGGAGGTTACACCCCCCCCCCCCCGTATCGGACTGAACTAGGCCACATCCCTCGTAGCGGGCCGCTTCCCTCAAGTTGGGGAGCCGCCCTCGCACCGGGCCGCCGCCCGTAGACCAGGCATCCACCCTCAGACCAGGCCGCCGCCCTCGGACCGGACGGCCTCCCTCAGAGCAGGTCGCCGCCCTCGCACTGGGCCCCCACCCTCACACCAGGCCCCCGTCCTCGCACCGGGCCGACACCCTCACACCGGGCCTCCGCCCTCAGACCGGGTCGCCGCCCTTGAAGCGGGCCGCCTCCCAGGATCGGGTCTCTACCCCATGCAGTTGCGACTTCCCCCTTACAGGCCTCCCTATTCTAGCCGGGCCACCTTTGCGGGCCGCCCCCTGCGGGCCGCGGTGGGCTGCCCTTGCGGGCTGCCCTTGCGGGCTGCCCCTCTTGCGGGTCAGACAAAACACCAGCCCATCAGGCCGAGTCCACCCTGGCCCATCAGGCCGAGTCCCCCCTGGACCAGCCCAAAATGAGTCAGGCCATGTCGGTTTGACCAGTTCAGACTGGACCCATGCCCAACCAGAACCTAGAACACTTAAAGAAACATATCTTGAGAACCAGATATTTTTTTGACGAATTGTCTACGGCATTGGGATCCATTGATTAAGACGGTCCTTTTGGTATTCTCCAATTGATTTTTTTAAGATGTTAGATTATGGCTGGGTTGGATCGAACCTGAAACCAACTGGGCCCCCGAAGCTAAAATGCTTTTAACTCACAGTTCGGGCGTCCGATTGATGTGTTTGATCCCTTATGACATGGCAGTCCTTTGAGTTATTCCCTTGTGGAGATTAGTGGCAGGTGAGGTACGACCGATATCTCAAGGGGTAGATTCAATGGAACCTGAGTGTACCGGGAGCAAGGAAACTTGTGGTAGGAATCAACGTGAATAAAGAACATCGATCCTATGTGGGTCAACATCTATCGACCCTATGTGGGCCAAATCCTATGTGATTCAGTGCTCAGCGATCCTGTGTGGGTTAGCGCATATCGATCATGTGTGGGTCAGATCCTATTTGGGTCAGCAGGGGTTATTTAACTATCAATATTGTGTAGGTTAGCAGTGGTGCTTCATAATATAATAAGATGATATAGTTTATGAATAATCATCTGTACATCTGTACGTAAGTTATACCTGATTGTGAGCTGATTCTTTTTCCTATGTGGTACTTCTTGCATTGTGGTGTTACCTATTGGTACTTCTACCTTTGTGGTATTGTCTTTGTGGTGTTACATTTGTAGTATTTCTATCTTTGTGGTGTTACTTGCATGGTTCTTCTACCGCCTTGGAGTTACCTTCATGGTTTTATCTTCATGGTGTTACCTGTGTTGTAATTCTACCTTCATGATGTATTCTGTTTTCTTTCAGTTTTATTGTACTACCAGTCGTACTTGTACTTTTACAGTTGGGCTTGTATTCCGGCCCCTTTTTACTTTCAGCACTCTTTTACTACAACGGTTTACTTTGTGGTTACATCTTATTGTGTTATATTCTGTGTGGTTGCATCTTGTTTTGTTCTTGGATTATGTGTCTGTACAGGTTAAAAAAGAAATGTGTTACCGTTTAAGGGATACACCTTTCCGGTGCTAGTTGTGAGCCACTCGCCTATGGAAGACGGGTTTGGGGTAGTCATGACATGGGCCCCGAGGGACGGTTCGTGACAACTATCTCCACCTCCTTGTATGCTTCCCCATAATGAACACATAGATTCTTTGAGATATTCTCTGTCTTCATCACCACAAGCACAGCCTTCACAATCTTACCAACTACATTGTTAGTGCGAGTCTTACACCTGATATCATCAAATCCACCCAAATAAAATATGTTAATCTTCAGGATCTTCGCATGGTGTACTCCTTAGGTGGTTTGAATTATACCATCATGCATCTTCAGTTTGTTGGTATTGACTCCAAAGATCTTCAAGGTGTGATTGTTCCCCATGTAAACAAGTCCTTTCGAGATATGTTCATACTGGTCAAACCATTCCCTTTGAGCCATGTTTCTATTGAATCAATTATCCATACGTTGTTGAGTTGATGTGTACCACCATCCGTCATTCATGTTTTGTTGACTAGTATGTCTCCATTTTCGTAAGTACTCATCAAATTTCATTAAGAGTTGTTACCAACACTCTTACTGTTCAAACTATTCTTTTTCGCGTGCCCCTAATTTCCACAACCGTAACATGTGATGTTGTTATTCTTCTTTATTTGTACCTTCCATTATTTTGGATCCCACTTAGAATCATGATCCATCTTCCTTCCTCTCTCTATTGATAAAGTCTTCAATTGGTGAAATGTTTTTTATCTGTCACTTTGCTCTTGCATTGACTTTTTTCTTCAGGAACCGCAGTTGCAACGTTGTTGAGCATAAACATGTCCATCATGATATTGTTAGTAAGGTTGATGATCAACTGATCATATGGATTTGTAAATATTTAGAGCAGAATACCAGCACATTTAGTATCCCTAATTTTGTAGCCATGTGTAATGAGTTGAGTGAATAGGGTATTGACAGTGTTGATGTGATCATTCACTGATGATGACTCTTCATTCGAAGAGTGTATAATTTTCTCTTTAAGAAAATTTTGGTGTGCAGTGACATGGTCTTATAATGTTTCTTAGAACATCATAATTTTCATTGATTGTATTTTTCTCTGCAATTCTCGATAGGACCTTGGCGACCAAAGCAAAAGGGATGTTGGCAATAACATTCATATCCATGTTGTCCCATTTCTCCTCTGCTAGACCCACTGGTATTTTGTGGATCACATGTGGGCAATTTTTCTTCCACATCATCCCTTGAATTGTCATTTATGAGAATTATTAATACCTAAAAAACGAACTTCACTAGGCTGGGTATACCAGACAACCACAGTCGAGGTGTGTTTTTATCAAAACGATAAATAATACTCCATAGCATTTAGAGGCGTCAAATTTGTACCATAACATAGCACTCCATAACATACATGATTGAGCATCACTTTATTTTACATATCAAATCACCATAAAAGATTCATTTTAATGTCACCAACCAATCGGAGAAATCCTGGAGGGTGCGGGTGTCCACGTGGTAGTGTTTTTGGATGAAGTCATGGAAGGTGGGCTATTCGAAGTCTGGGTACGCCCTCCGGGGGTTCCCGCCGGCCAAAAACTGCACCGGGGGACTCACCACCCTTTCCATCGCCGAACAACCAAATAATCTTATCGACTTCCTCGCCCTCTGCTCACTCACCACAACCCTATGAACGAAGCTCTTGTACATCTCATTCGTCATAGCCTACGATTTTACCGATCATTATGACTATGAAATTCAGAAGTGTTAAATGGATCAGTGGTGAATGCAGACGCGTATACCATAAAGGTGTTTCCGACAAGAACAACGAATGTGGATGGAGCGGGGGTAACAGAATGCCACCTCCCATCATACGAAACATGGAGGCCACCCACGTCGTCCTGGTGGAGGATTGTAATGGAGGTGGGATCGCAGTGGGGTCTTTCCCCAGCGTCACCTCCGATCGCCGGCAGGGAGGCTAGTAATTAAGACCCACATTTGCTTCGTTTCCAATGAAGAAATCCCGAAGGTAGCTGCGTCCCACCCCAAGGCCGACGCCCATCACCTCCATGATCGCCACCGACAGACCGCTCATGGCCTCGCTATACTCCTCCCACTCCTTCCTGCCCCCGACACAAAAGGATCATGGAATATATGGACCTTTTCTGACTTCTAATCACCACCAATTTGAAATGTCATTTATTTTTCTCATTTAAATCTCAAAAATTACCTGAAATCTCGAAAATCCCTGCCCAAGGTCGGCACGAAGTAGTTCTCCACGCTCCCGGCGGTAGCTTCGGTGAAGTGGAAGGACAAAATCTCTTTCCACAGAAACTGCATCGTGAACCTGTCCGTGAGGCCGTCGACGTATCCTTGGTGATCCCCAGGGCTCCTCTTCACCCTATGCTTTTCCTGTGGTGGAAAGATGAAGAAACATTCCATGCCGGCCCGTTCCTCGATGGGATCCCTTCTTAGCTGTGGGTGTCGAGCTGATGATTTGGGAAGGAGTCGAGGGCCTCCTTTTACAGGTAGAATTCTGTGCATTAGAGGATTTCACATTGTTGGACCATTAAATCTTCTAATCATGCATCTACCCCTTCATAAAAGTTGTTCATAAATGTGTTTTCCGTTCATCTACCAAATTTCAGCTCATTTAGCCACTAGGTTAAGGAGTTATGTAATTTTCATTGAATAAGACTTTTTTATTGCCAAAATTTCCAGGAAGCTTCCTTCATATGTGTAACGATCAATGGAAACAATAATGACTTCACAACTCCCCCAAATTTGTTGTATAGTCGGTCCTATGTGTCCTAGTGGTACCCCAAGTAAAAGTACCTAAAATGGAGGTGAGGGAACCGATTTGTGCATCCATTATGTTGGTGGGGTCTACGCTGTCCACCCGAAAAAGATTCCAACTTCAATGAATTTTTTGAACTAATAGATCTTTGAATCAGCTCTAGGTACAAAAGAGAGAGTTGAATTAAATAAAATCAGGATTCAAAAAAATACTAATCACGAATTTTGGAATTATATGTTTTATGAAATGATAAAAATATATTTGTAGTAAAAATCATTCAAAAATCCAAAATTATGCACTTTTCACAATTTTGCTCATAATCATTCTAAAATTCAAACTACACATCATTTTAATAAAACATTTAAATAAATTAGTTTTATCATTTAAAAAATTAAAAAATACTCATTATTTGATAAAAAATATGCATAAATATTTTCTCTATCAAATACCCCCACACATAAACCATGATTTTTCTCAAGCATAAAATCTTCACATGGAAATCAGAGAACACAAATTTTACCAAAATTCAAATTCCAATGTAATAAAATCAAAAAAAATCATTGTGAAATAAAAAATTCAAAAATCTGCATAAAATATCAATTTAATTTTTCATTTTTAAAGAAACAAATAATTCACATATTTTACTTTTAGCCTTTGAAAATTGATGGAACTTCTCATTTCATTCATTCAAACTCTTTAATTTATTATTATTAAACATGCCAAGTCTTGATTTACCTCTCTTTTGATTCTTTTCTTTCATCACTCATGATAAAATTCAAGTAGAGTTATGCTTATCTCATTCTCGACTTTGTAAGGAAAAAAACACTCATAAAATCAGGAGGAATTGCAATTAAGGTTCTATTGACTTTGAGGTTTAAGGTTGATAGGATTTGATGTATAAAAAATTCATGATAAAGGAGGAGTCTAATCTCTTACGTACTATGAATGATATCAAAAGTAAAAATATAATTAAATTATCCCCTTCAAAGTAGCAACACCCACTTCCCAAAACTCAAAAAAAAATTTATGATCAAGTATGAATAATGAATGATTTGTGCACCCTCTTGAATTTTTTTTTAATTTTTTCTTTTTTCTAAATTTATGATTATATCAAACCTCAAATCCATCACATAACCACATAGGATCATAATATCATCAGTCTGAAAAAGGGTGCTTTTTTGTTTTCCCAAATCACAACCCATTTTTTTCTCTTTTTCTTGGTTCTTTTTGTCATTTTTGCCATTTTCTTAATTCAGGTTGGGCAAACAATAGATTATAATGAATGATTCCAAAAACTATTTCAATTACCACAATAATACCCCCACACTTTTTTCCTTATAATGTATAACACCACATCCACCATGATTCCCATTACCCCCACACTTCAACTTTAAAATATTATGCAAATACTCAGAGGAGGGTACAAATGGATAAAAATGGATTGAAATATGGCTAATTCCTATAATGTTCATTCATGGTTACTATGGGATAAATGAAGGATTGATGTAAAGGTGGTCTTTTAAGGAAAATTATTTTTTTAAGGATGCCTCAATCATTTTAAATGTGTTTTTTCAAAGTCATAGACTTGAAAAGATTCCATACATGTTCTGGTCGGTTAGATGTCCCCAGATCACTCAAAAAATATGATCAAGAATAAATATGAAGTAATTGGTCTATAAATCCTCTTAGTAATGGGAAATATAACATTGGTCAATCACTCATGGCATGAATAATAAATCAATTTACATGAACATCATAAATTCAAAGCCTGATGGATGGTAGGGAAATTTCTTTTATATGAATCAATTAATTACTTCAAATCATGAGTTAATACTTAAATATCTATACTTCATTTTAAAAATTCAATTATTAATTTCAATACTTTAATCATTTCAAAATTGAAATATGAAACATGGAATCTTAGGATTCCTATGAAACTCATGTCTCTTAGAAAAGATGAGTAAAACATGAATTTAATTGTGGGCATGCAATTTTATCTTTAAAGATCAAAACATGTTTTGGGAAAAAAATGTGGAATGTTTAAAAGATAAAACCCTAAAATTGAAAAACCTTTTACCATGAAACATGGAACTTCCCATTCTCTATCTAGGGCTTCCTTCTACCATCATGATCCTACAAAAGAAAATTACTCAATTAATCACACTGATCAATTCATTTAAACTTAAAATGGAAAGAGGGAGGGGGTCACATGCAAAATTATTTCAAAGAAAAGAAATTTACATCTAAATTCTTAGAAATAAAGTAAAGATAAATCTTGGTATTATCCCCAATGTGGGCCATGAATTTTGAATGCCTCTAAATAGAAGTACCAACTATTATCCAATGTCTGATGGAGGATGAAGCTTCTTTGATTGGAACCACCACATGTGGATTTTCTCAACTTGTGCTACATTCTTCTATGTGAGTAATGATCCCTGGAGAGAGTACACCATATCCCCCGCTTTACAATGACGTATAGCTTGCATGGTGGGGTAGGATGAAGTATGAATCGTCCTCCATCTAGCTTGATACATGTGCAGCCTCTTCTTCTCTGTCCATTGGTTCCTCCAGGAATTCATTATCAAAATAATAGTCAATAGGAAAGTGAGAGTGTAATTATATTTGAATAATATTAAAAGAGGAAGTATCAAGATCAAATTATTCCCCATCAAATAAGAATATTTTATCATTATTTCATTAGGGAAATCCAGTAGAATCTTTTCATGAACTTACTTCAATAAATATTCAACTTGTCAAGGGAGCTCCATATGTTCCTCAACATGTGCACATCCTGGTTCTTCTTCATCCTCCAAGGAATAACTGAGATTGTGAGATTCTGTATAATCAAAACCACAAGGAGTGATGTAGAATTCAGATTCAATAAAATTAGAAGGGATAGAGTCAAAAAAATTTCAACTCCCTGAGTTCGTTCAGCTTCAATCTCTTCCCCAGTGGTAAGTGCCTCTTTGAGTGACTCTCGGAGGATGGAAGTAGGTAGTCGGGCTCCTCTATCATGACTTCAAATTCCACCACTTGGGTGGTTTCTTCCTTTAGTGGTGATGAATATTCTTGTTTTTATTATATAGGGAGGTCAGTTAGTACCTCACATTTAATCAATAATTCATCCAAACATTTTTGATCTCCCACTTTTAGCTCACCAGGTAAGTCTTAATCCCTTTACTACTCAGGTTCTTAAATTTCAAATATAAGTGGTAAAATTTCTTCCACCACTTTCTGAGGTTATTCCTTTGGCTTTGGTTTGGGTTACTCCATTAATGCATGAACATAATCAAAAGCTCTATCATCCTTTTTGGATAATTGTTCAATGATTTCTCTAAGTTCATGCACCTAAGCTCTACTAAAATATTTATATTCTTGTTGTTGTTGTTTCTACACCTGTGAGTAATTTTTCCATGAATAATATTCTGAATTTGAATACATCATGGAAATATTTTTTTAGTTTTTTTTAAACAAAATGAAATATGACTAAGATGTGAATATATAAAAAGTAAATAAACTAACAATTGTCTCCTTAGAAACAACGTTAGTTTTGATGCACGCTTGTCGTGGTGCGTGAACAAAAATAATTATATTTTTCTAGTGCAACATAGTGGGTGACCAAAGTCTTCACTCTTGAAGAGCCTTATCAATGTAGTTCACTTGATCTAATTCAACTATTATATCTCTTTTTGTGGTTTTTTTATTAAATGAATGTGATGAAAATATTTTTGGGTTTTTTATTATTTAAAATAATGACATGTGAATCAAGAATTCTAAATTTATTCTAAGATGCAAGTCTAAACAGAATGAATTATTAAGAAAGAACTTGGTTTTGGGGGTTGGTTAAATTTTTAATCATTATGATCCTTTATATGTTTTATTTTAGTTTGATAATCCAAAAATGAAATCTCATGTTTGAACTACTATTATTTATTTATGAATTGTGGGATATCATTGAATGTTTGAGCACTCTCAATTCCACCTCCTCCTTTAATCCATGTTGGTGACATACCTTTGTCTAGAATGTGTCATTTCCAGGACCCAGTTCAATCGAAGCCATTTCATACATTGATTAGCTAAAATCCGTCATGTCAAGAACTAACAGATGGAGAGAGGGAAATGATTAAATAAAAGAATAGGGAAAGGTTTAGTTGCATGTCATTGGAGTCAGTCACAACATCAGAGACATTCGCCTTACCTGTGCATGCTACTCAAATCTATCTACAAACATAAAATTAAACATTAAAGAAAATTCATGATCACCTTCACCTCCCCCCAGGAAAATTCTCAAGGTCAGCCTCTCATTTCTGAGAGTATGATATTACACAATTGAGTGGTTGGAGGAGAAGATAGAGTGAGAGGGAATGAAATGAAGAAATGTCGATGGAGAAACACAATGTTATGGATTAATAAAACATAAATTTGAATTAAAATTTAAAAATAATACAAAAATAGAATTAAAATAAAATATAAAGAATAAATTAGGGGGGAAAGAGTAGAAGAAGTGGCCCATGCCCTGGTGGGATCCCTCCATAGCTGTGGTTGTCGAGCTGATGATTTGGGAAGAGGGTGAGGGCCTCCTCTTATAGTAAGAATTCATTCCTCTAAAAGTTTGCAAATTTTTGGCCTATAAAATGTTAGATTAATGTGTGTAATACTTTATGAAAGTTATTAAATAATGTGGTTTCCATTAAACCACCATATTTCAGCTCATTTAGCCACAGGATTAAAGAGATATGGAATTTTCATTGAATAAGACTTTTTATGGCCGAAATTTCCAGGAAGCCAAATTCAAATTTAGAATGATAAATGGAAACCTAATGGACTAAAAAATCCCCGCAATGTTTTTTTAAAGTCCTTCCTATGTTTCCTAGTGCTATCCTAGGTGGAATCACCTAAATATAAAGTGAGGAGACTGATTTTTTCATCCGTTATAGTGGTGGGGTCCATTCTGTTTGACTAGAAAAATTTCCAACATCAATGATTTTTTTGGACTAATAGATCATTGAATAAACTATATGTCCTTAATATAAAGTTTACTGAAATAAAATCATGATTCTAAGAAAAAGAATCATGAATTTTGGAATTATATTTTTTAAAAAATGACAAAAATACCTTTGTAGTAAAAATATGTCAAAAATCCAAAATTATGCACTTTTCTCAATTTTGCTCATAATCATTCAAAATTTCAAATTACCCATTATTTTAATAAAACATTGAAATACATGGGTTTTATCATTGAATAAAATTAAAAATACTCATTATTTGATAAAAAATATGCACATAAATTTGCTCTCTCAAATACCCCCACACTTAAACCATGCTTGTCCCCAAGCATAAAATCTCAACATTGAAATTAGAGGACCCCAATGTTTCCAATATTCAAATTCAAATTCAATTAAGTCTAACAATTATCAATGTGAAATCAAACTTTCATAATTTTTCAAAAATATCAATTTAATTTCCAATTTTTCAAAGAAACAAATAATTCAGATATTTTACTTTTACCATTTAAAAATTGATGGAAATTATCCTTTCATTCATTCAATCTCCTTTATTCATTATTATTAAACATTCCAAGTCATGATTTACCTCACTTTTGATTATTTTCTCTCATTACTCATTATATAATTCATGTAAAGTTATGCTCATATCTTCAGAACATGCTCTTTATCCGTATGCTTGTAAATAAACTACTTTCTCCACTTTGTAAAGTCAAAATGCACATAAAATCAAGAGGACATGAAATTAAGGTTCTATTGACTCTGACGTTTAGGGTTGGTAGGATTTGATGCTTTAAAAATTAAGGCTCAAGGAGGAAGCTAATATATTAATTAGTATACATGATATCAAAAGTCAAAATATAATGAAATTATCCCCTTCATAGTAGCAACACCCACTTCCCAAAACTCAATGAAAATGTTATGATCAAGTAAGCATAATGAATGATTTGTGCACCCTCATTATTTTTTATTTTGTACTTTATTTTCATTTTTCGAAATTTATGATTATATAAGACCTCACATCAATCACCAAACCATATACGCTCATAAGATCGTCAGCCTAAAAAATTGTGATTTTGGGTTTTCCCAAATCATAACCCATTTTTTCCATTTTTGTCGGTTCTTTTTGTCATTTTTTTAATTCAAGACAGGAAAACTGGAGTATACTGGGTGATTCCACAACCTTTTACAATTACCAAAATAAATCCCCTACACTTATTCTTTACAATGTATATCATCCCATCCACCATGATTCTCTTTACCCGCACACTTCAACTTTAAAATATCATGAAAATACTCAGAGGATTGTAGGAATGGATAAAAATGGCTTGAAACATGACTCATTCCAATAAAGGCCATTCATGGTCTCTATTTTCTAAATTAAGGATTGATGTAAAGTTAGTCTTTTAAGGAATAATATCTTTTTAATGGATGCCTCAATAATTTTAAATGTTTTTTGCACAGTCATAGATTTGACAAGTTTCAATCATGTTATGGTTGGTTACATGTCCCATGATTACTCAAGAAATATACTCAATAATAAATTGGTAGTACTTTGTCTAGAAATCTTCTCAGGAATGGGGAATATAACATTAGACAATCACTCATGGCATGACTAATAAATCAATTCACCTGAACTTCAGAAATCCAAAGCATGAATGATGGTATGGAAATTTCATTTAAATTTATAAATTAATTCCTTCAAATCATGAGTTATTACTTCAATATCCATTCTTCATTTTAATAATTAAATTATTAATTTGATTCATTTATTCATATCAACAGTGAAATCTAAAACATGGCATCACAGGATTCCTAAGAAACTCATGTCTCCTAAATAATTCGAGTAAAACATGAATTCGAATTTGGGAATGCAATTTTATCTTTAAAGCTCAAAACATGTTGTGGAAAACAAATGTGGAGAGATTAAACTATAAAAACGAAAATTTAACACTCTTTTTCCATGAAACATGGTCCTTCCCGTTCACTGTCTGGGGCTTCCTTCTACCGTTATGATCCTACAAAAGAAAATTACTCAATTAATCACAATGATCATTTCATTTAAGCTCAAAATGGAAAGAGGGAGGGGGCCACATGCTAAATTATTTCAAAGAAAATAAATTGACATCTGAATTCCTAGAAAGAATGTAAATATAAATATTGGTATTTTCCCCTATGTTGGCCCTGAATTTTGACTACCTCTAGAGGGTTGTACCGGCTGTTATCCAAAGTCTTATGGAGGATGATGCTTCTTTGATATGAACCACTACATATATCTTTTCCCAGCCTGTGCTTCATCCTTCTAGGTGAGTAATGATCCAGGGATAGAGTACACCATATCCCCACCCCCTTAACAATGATGTATATCTTGCATGGTGGGGGTAGGATAAAGTATAAATCATCCTCCTTCTTGGTTGCTACTTGTGAAACCTCTTATTCTCTGTCCATTGTTTTCTCAATGCATGCTTCATCAAAAGAATAGTCAATGGGAAAGCCAGAGTGTAATTCTATTTTAATAATATTAAAACATGAAGTATCAAGATCAAATTCTTCCCCATCAAAGTAAGCAGATTTTGTCATGGTTTACATAGGGAAATCCACTAGCATCTCTTCATGAACTTCCTTCAATAAATATTCAACATATCCAGGGAGATCCATATGTTCCTCATCATATGCACATCTAGGTTCTTCTTCATCCTCCATGGCATAGCTGAGATTTTTATGATTCTGTATAATCAAAACCATAAGGAGTGATGTAGAATTCAGATTCAATAAAATTAGAAGGGATAGAGTCAATGAATGGTTAAACTCCCTGAGTTGGTTTAGCTTCAATCTCTACCTCAGTGGTAAGTGCCTCTTGGTGTAGACTCTCTGCGGATGGAGGTAGGTAGTCAGGCTCCACCATCTTGACTTCAAATTCCACCACTTGGGTGGTTTCTTCCTTTTGTGGTGTTGAATCTTCTTCTTTGTATTGTATGGGGAGGTTCGGTAGTTCCTCACATTTAATCAATAATTAATCAAAACTTTTTTGATCTCCCACTTGTATCTTAGTAGGTACGCCTTCCTCCCTTTCCTACTTAGGTTATTCAATTTAAAAAATAAGTGGTGAAATTTCTTACACCACTTTCTTAGGTTCCTTCTCCAGCTTAAGGATGGGTTGCTCCATTAATGTACGAACATAATCAAAATCTATATCAGACTTTCTGGTTAGTTCTTCAATGATTTTTCTAAGTTCATGCACCTTAGCTCTTCTAAAATATCCATCTTCTTCATCCTATTGTTACTACACGTGTGATTAATTTTTCAATGCATAATATTCTGATTTTGAATACAGATTGGAAGTCATTTTTAGTTTTTTAAATGAAATGAAATATAAATAAGATGTGAAAATAGAAAAAGAAAATGAACTAATGATTGGATCCCCGAAAAGAGATTAAGTTTTGAAGCACGTCTGTCGTCAGGTGTGGACAAAAATAATTATATTTTTCCTAGTGCAGCATAGTGTCAGACCATGGTCGTCTCTCTTGATGATACTTCTCAATGTAGTTCACTTTATTTTTTTAATTCACCTATACTTTCTATTTTTGTTGTTTTGTTTTTTAAATGATAGTGATTAAAATATTTTTGGGTTTTTTATTATTAAAACTAATGACATGTGAAGCAAGAATTCTAAATTTATACTTAGATGAAAGTCTAGATAGAATGAATCACTACTAGAATTTTACACTTTACCGACGGTTGTAAACTGTTGGTAAAGGTTTGGAAACCATTGGTATATAGTATATCAACAGTTCCCTTAGCCATGGCCAAGTAAGGTGTGACAATAGTCCTATACCAACGGTTCTGTGAAAATCA
The DNA here is from genome assembly GCA_963277665.1 of Viscum album. Classification (NCBI taxonomy): domain Eukaryota; kingdom Viridiplantae; phylum Streptophyta; class Magnoliopsida; order Santalales; family Viscaceae; genus Viscum; species Viscum album. The sequence continues at coordinate 945,358,969 of OY728148.1, forward strand.
TTGGTATAGGTGTCAAAATAGAAGGTATACCAATGGTTTTCTACAAACTGTTGGTATATGTGTGTTAAAGTATAACATATACCAATGTTTTGTAAACCATTGGTATATGTGTGTTACACTTATACCAACGGTTATAAACTGTTGGTATAGAGGGGATATGGAAAGCCCTAAGGCTATACCAATGGTTTTGTTATAACTGTTGGTATAACCCTATACCAATGGTTATAACAAACCGTTGGTATAGTTATATTATATTATCTATACCAATGGTTTTGAAACCGTTAATATACAATTGCTCAGCTCCATAGAAGCAGGCCCCTCTCCCCTCTCCAGACCTACAACAACACAACAATACCTCTCCAGACCTGGAACAACACTAATAAAAAAAATCCCCATCCAAAGTATTAAAAATTTACAATTAATTCCCAAATTTAGAAATTTAGAAATTTAGAAATTAAAATTCAATAACACCCATAAGAGAAAAAGCTTACATGTTATAGGAAATGCAATAACACTCATAAGAGTATTCCAAATTTAGAATTCATTCCTTACTCAAACCACAACACCAACACACATAAGAGAATTCAAAATTTAGAATTCATTCCTCACTCAAACCACAACACCAATACACAAAAGAGAAAAAACCTACATTTTATAGGAAGAACATGGTATGTTATTCATGGTCGTGGGTTGAGTATCTTAATACCAACAGAAAAACTTGGGTAGAGTGGCAAGGATCATGACACCCATAAGATGGACAATGGTAGTGGACATGTTCTTAGACCTGGGATGAGTTTTTGGAAGCACATTGGATGTTTATATTCCTCTAATGATTATGTATCCATGTAAAAATGGTTCCTGATATGTTAGTGGGAAACATTGGCCAACCTTGACATACGAGATGGGTTACCGGAATAGACTACATGTTTTTCATATACTTTTCAATTAGAATAAGACGGTATGTGGCTAATTGTAAATTTCTCTCCTGGGTTTGATGTTAGATGAATCCCCATCATGGGTTGTGGGTATGAATATTCAATTAAGTCTTTGGTATTGGGTTCCCAAAGGGACTTTGGTTTGGTCCTAAAACCCATATTTTGAGGATGGGATTGAGGTGATCCATGGGGCTATGGTGTCACTATTTGTATTCCTCACCATTGGGGTATTTTTATGAGACTTTGAAACTAATTTTTCAAGATCTATGTGTAGCCTTGTTGACCAATTTGTTATATGGTATGCTTGAGTGTTCATAGGTTTCATATGAAATTACTATATGATATTTATTTGTTGTATGTTATTGTATAGAATGAACGACCCGTGATTGAGAATTAGAACATGAGTGTTGGTGCTTTTTCATGATGGGATATCGAGACTCATTCCTAATATAATTCATGTATTTTATATATACTATGACCCATTGTGTTTCAATATATGCCTTGTGAATATTTTCTTCTAATAACATATGACCAATAGACAATATTTTATTTTTTATCACTTAATTTCATGAATAAATGTGTAGCCTTGTGAAGATTTTCCATATGTCAGTTGTTTTTTTTCACATAAAATTTTGTTCATTTCAAACAAAAGTGACACACTTTGACTGATACCAGTCACACCGTGCCTTGGATTGAGGTGGGGTTGACTCGTACCCATCACAAATGATCCATGGATCATTGGGTGGGGGGGCTGCCCGGGGTGGGGGGGGTTGTTCGGTGGGGGGGGGACTGTCTGGTGGGTGGGGGCTGTCAGGGGTGGGGGGCTGTCCGAGGGGTGCAGGGGGCTATCCAGGGGTGAGGGGGGTTGTCCGGGCGGGGGGGGGGGGAGGGGGGTGTGGGCTGCTTAGAGTGTGTTTTTGGTCACCGCATTCACACAACACCTCTTATTGACGTATCATCTAGTTTACCATTTTAAAATTAACCCACTCTTTGTTGTCGTCAATTTTCATGGTATTCTGAGGTCGTTCGGCCAGTTTCGACCACCCCACGGACGTTTTTCAAGCACACCAAACATCAAATAACACATATTTTGTCGTTCCATGCAAACCGCTCATCTGAATGATTTTTCGTCTTTTTTTACACCTCATGAATAATAATTATGTTGTTTTCGTGTGATTTCAAGTCATTCTGATGTCGTTCGGTATGTATTTGACCGTAAAACCCATGTTTTGGCCATTTACAACACGCAGAGTGCGTTTTCGGCCACCGTGGTTACATGAAACCTTCGATTGTCATTCTGTCATGATGACCATTTCCCATTCACCCACCCTTTGTTGTCATCCGATTTCATGTAATTCATAGGTCGTTCAACCGATTTTGACTACCCCACACATGCTTTTCAAGCGCCCCAAACACCTAAAAAACACATATTCAGCCGTGACGCACAAACCATGCATCCAAATGACATGTTTTATCCTAATACTCCTCACTAATAATAATTAGGGTGTTTTAGTTGGATTTTAAGTCATTCTGATGTTGTCGGTATGCATTTGACCGTTAAATGCATGTTTTGGCCATTTACGACACACTGAGTACGTTTTCGGCCACCGTGGTTACCAGACACCTTTGATTGATGTGTCGTTTGGACAACCATTTCACAATTCACCCACCCTTTGTTGTCTTCTGCTTTCATGGCATTCCGAAGTCGTTTGACTTATTTTTCCCACCCTACGCACACTTTTCAAGTGCACCACCACCTAAAAAACACATATTCTGCTGTGCCGCGCAAACCGCAGGTCCGAATGATGCGCCATCATTTCGTAAACCTCATGAATAATAATTAGGGTGTTTTCGTGTGATTTAAAGTCATTCCAATATCGATCGATATGTATTTGACCGTAAAAAACATGTTTTGGCCATTTACGACACACAAAGTTCGTTTTTGGCCACGACGATCACACGACACCACTGATTGATGTGTTGTCTGGCCAAATATTTTACAATTCACCCACCCTTTGTTTTCATCCAATTTTATGGCATTCTGAGGTCGTTCAGCCGGTTTTGACCACCCCATGCACGCTTTTCAAGCGCGCCAAACACCTTAAAAACACATAGTCAGTCATGTCACGCAAAAGACACGTCCGAATGACGTACCATCTCCTCATACACCTCACGAATAATAATTAAGGTATTTTCGTGTGATTTCAAGTCATTTCGATGTCGTTCGACATGCATTTGACTGTTAGATGCATGTTTTGTCCATTTACGACACGTGGAGTGCATTTTTGGACACCACGGTCACACGACACCTTTGATTGACATGCCATCTGGCCGAAAATTTCAAAATTTACCCACCCATTGTTGTCATCTAATTTCATGGAATTTCGAGGTCGTTCGGCCGGTTTTGACCACCCCACGCACCCTTTTCAAGCGCGCCGAACACCTTAAAAACACATATTCATCTGTTCCACACAAACCGTGCGTCTGAATGATGTTTCATCTCCTCCTACACCTCAAGAATAATAATTAGGGTGTTTTCGTATTATTTCAAGTTATTATGATGTCATTCGGCATGCATTTGACAGTTAAACGCATGTTTTGGCCATTTACAACACGCGGAGCGTGTTTTTGGATAGTGCAGTCACACGACACCTCTGATTAATGTGCTGTTTGGCTGACCATTTCAAAAATCACCCGCCCATTGTTGTCGTCTGATTTCATGGCATTCGGAGGTCGTTCGTCCAATTTTGACCACCCCACGCACGCTTTTCAAGCACGTCAAACACCTAAAAAACACATATTCAATTGTGCCACACAAACCACATGTCTAAATGATGTGTTTTCTCCTCGTTCACCTCAATAATAATAATAATTATGGTGTTTTCTTGTGATTTTAAGTCATTCTGATGTCGTTCATCGTGCATTAGACCGTTAAACACATGTTTTGGCCATTTACGACATGCAGAGTCTGTTTTCGGCCAACATGGTCACACGACACCTCTGTTTGACGTGATGTCTAGACGATCATTTTACAATTCACCCACCCTTGTTTGTCATCCGATTTATGGCATTTCGAGGTCATTCGGACGGTTTTGACCACCCCATTCACACTTTTCAAGCGCACCAAACACCTAAAAACACATATTCAGCTATGTCACACAAACCACGTGTCTGAATGACTTGTAGTCTTCTTTTACACCTAAAGAGTAATAATTAGGGTGTTTTTGTTTGATTTCAAGTCATTCTGACGTCGTTCGACATGCATTCGACCCTTAAACACATGTTTTGGCCATTTACAACACGTGGAGTGCGTTTTCGGCAACCGCAGTCACACGACACCTCCGATTGATGTTCCGTCAAGACGACCACTTCAAAATTCACCCAAAATTTGTTGTAGTATGATTTTAAGGCACTCTGAGGTCATTCGGCTAGTTTGGACCACTCCACGCATGCTTTTCAAGAACACCATACACCTAAAAAACATGTATTCAGTTGTACCGTGCAAGCTGCTCATCTAAATGATGTGTCGTCCCCTTATACACCTCAAGAATAATAATTAGGGTGTTTTTTTGTGATTTCAAGTTATTCCAATGTCATTAGGCATGCATTGGACTGTTAAACGCATGTTTTGGCCATTTAAAACACACATAGTGCATTTTCGGCCGGCCCAGTCACATGACACATCTGATTGATGTTCCGTTAAGCTGACCATTTCACAATTCACCCATCCTTTTTTGTCGTCCGATTTCATTGCATTTTGAGGTCGTTCGGCTAGTTTTGACCACCCCATGCACGCTTTTCAAGCATGCCAAACACCTAAAAAACACACATGCAGTCGTGCCGTGAAAAATGCATATCCGAATGACGTTCTGTCTCCTCATAAACCTTACTAATAATTATTAGGGTGTTTTCTTGTGATTTCAAGTCATTATGATGTCTTTCGGAATTCATTTGACCATTAAATGCATGTTTTGGCCATTTACGACACATGAAGTGCATTTCGGACATCACGGCCACATGACACCTCTGGTTGAGGTGAATATGACTTGTACCCATCACAAATGACCAATGTATCATTGTCCTAAAGTATAAACACAATCTGAATGAGTTTGATCGGTTTTCCGTATGTCAGTTGTTGTTTCCACTTAAAATACGATGCATTTCAAATAAAAGTGAGACACTTTGAGTGGTACCAGCCCCATCACGCATCGGATTCATGCAGGGGTGACTCTTACACATAAAAAATGTCCCATGGATCGTTGTGAAAAATTATCAATAGAATCTGAATATGTTTGTTCCATTTTCCATATGTTAGTTTTTTTTACTTAAAATGTTGTCCATTTCAAATGAAAGTGAAAGGCTTTGAGTGGTAGCAGCCACACCGTGCCTCGGATTGAGGTGGTATTGACTCGTACATGTCACATATGAACCATGGATCGTGTTCCTAATGTATCAACACAATCCAAATACGTTTGGTCAGTTTTCCGTATGCCAATTGTTTTTACATAAAAGGGTGTCCATTTTAAACAAAAGAGAGACACTATGAGTGATACCAGGCACACCGTGCCTCATATTGAGGAAAGGTTGACTTGTACATGTCACATATGACTCATCGATTGTTTTCCTATAGTGACAACACAATCCGAATGTATTTGGTCAGTTTTCCGTATGCCAGTTAGGAAAATCGGGCAACAACAGTGATAATATCTCATTCTAAAACTGTAGACATTGTGCATGATGTGCATCCCCAGGTGCAAGGTTTGGGAATATCATGCACATTTCATCTAATATATATCCCTATATGGTTGGTAGATACCCTGTGGGATGGACTTAAATTTTTTACTAACCGTGAGGCATAGTTTTTTTTTACGCCGACTGGGGTTCCGAGCTCCGAACAAGCCCCAAAAGCCCCATAAACTATTATAACATCATTAGGCTTCCATATTTGGTAAAAAATAAAGAGTTATACTGAATTAAAAAATATCAATACCAGAGTGAAAAACCAGGTTAAAAAATAAAGAGTTATACAGAATTCAAAAAAGTAATGGATCAATCTGCCCCGGATAACCATCACCATCACCACTGTCATCATCAGCCGCATCCTCGCCGCAATCTTTTTCCTCATCGTCATCCTTGTCATCATCCCCATGATCATCCTCGGCCCCATCCTAACCCTCGTCCCCATCCTCACCCTCATCCTCATCCTCACCCTCATCCTCTTCAGCATCCTTGTCATCACCAGGAACTTCATCATCTCGACCGCCACTACAAATGCCACCGAGTGCATAGGGTAATGAACCCATCGATGACATATATGTCTAAAAAGCTGTGCTAGCCTCTGGTGGAAGTGATGAAGATATTGTTATGATCAGTTTCAAAAATTCTTTCTCCCTCATTTGAACCTATTCTTCCAACTCTATGACCTTTTATCAGACTATCATTCATTCTCATTGACGTGTTCCAACTCGGTGGTACTAGAATGGATTCCTAGAGAGGACAAAGACCTCGTCAGAACTATATTCTTCTCAGGCCGAAAGCATAATCGACCGGAGTGCTCATCTCCCAAAACCTAATATAAATGATCGTGTGACTCTAAATTGCCAGGCACATGGGCATCAAGGGCCTCTAAATCAGCCTGTTAAAAATATTAATAGAATATTCAATGTCAAAATAGATATTAAACTTTTAAATAAACCAATTAAAACTTACAATCTTTTCTTGGTTCAGTTCATTAACCGTAGTTCCATATTTTTTCCTTCTACTTGAGCAAAACAATTTTTCTCGAGGGAGACGTCCTTCATTATCAAATATTTCTATTCTCTAATGACCGTGAAACAATATAATGTGCAAGTAATAATCATATATTCAATATTCAATAAATCACATAATTTAAGTAGGAAACAATCAAAAGGTAAAGTCCTAAAGAAAAATTATAAACAACTATATCGTACCAGCTGCCTCTCATGATCTGACGTAGTAGTGCACCCCAAAGTGTGGTGGTATTAATTTGAATCAATGCTTTTTGTATTTTTTCAGAAGATTCCTAAATAATGTTTAACAATAAATAAGATAATATTAATGAAAAATATGAAAACTGTCATTTAAATACCTCAAATGGGATTAATACCTTAAATTTGGCAGTCGCCCAATGGGTAATCATTTGGCGATATTTCTCTATCGGGAAGTCACCCATGATAAGAACTTTCTCCAACTCTGTGCCCACTCTATCACACCATCCAATATACAGCTCATTCTTATAACCTCTCCAAAGCTCTCCTAGCTCCTTTAAACGTGCTGGTCGTGCACCTTCACCATTAGGGAAGCTAAACCAAAGCTGACACCCAATAGATTAATTCATATAAATTCAAAAAAATACTACATTAAATTCAATAGATTTTTTACCCATATTTGTTCCCATGCATTATCCTTGACTTCGTGTGGGAGATGTCTGCAAGAGAGAGGGCTGACTAGACTGATGTCAGAGTATTTGGCTAGTGTCACCAAAAAACTATGACATTCCTGCCCAGATTTATCAATCATTTTTCATTTATCATTTTATTCAACCATCAACTGTGTCTGGTGGTTCCATACCGCAAGAAAGTTAGTACGCCCCCTCCCCCACCTCCTATCTGTAGATGAATCTGTTTCTAAAGAAAAAAAATATATGTACAAGTTATAATAAAAATAATTTTTTTTATAAAAATCTATTAGAGTTATATAAATATACATGTGGTAGTCCGATCAATGGGCATCACAGGATGTGCATAAGTTGAAGGAATATCCTGTACAGGTGGAGTGTCTCTCAGTGTATGCTCCTCCGCCACATACTGTGTCAGAGCATGAGTCGAATAAGGTGGAATATAATAGCAGGAAGTTAATGAACCAGAAGCAAAAGATGATGCCACAGACATCTGGCCAACTGGTAGTGTAAACATCGGAGGCCTAAATATCTCGTGTGTCCCTAAAGACACACCAAGATAAAAATGGGGTATAGAAGATACGTCTGTGTTAGGGGCATAGTCTAATTGGGTACGACCTATGGATCATCTAACTCTCATACCACAAGCCCTCATACCACCGGCCTCAGTGCCAGGATCACCGGATGATCGTCTAACTCTGACACCACCCCCCTCCTACCACCAGCCTCTGTACTGAGAGCAATATCAGGGTCCTTGTTAGATATCTCTCATCTAGGGGGGTCGATCCTGATAAAAAATTTAACAAAGAAGTAAACACATGATATTATAAGTTATTGAAATATATATATTTGAGATAAAATACTCACAACCTGGATGAGTGGAGGAACACCCATCTGTGTCATGCGATGATTATTTTCTGTCATCTTTTTCCGCCACATCTCTTCAATGGGTATCATTTTCTGCAATGAAAACAAATATGGATGTAATTAGAAACAAATAACTAATGTGTAACCCAAAAATAATAATATAGAAAATATATTCTGATAAAAAAACGTAAAGAAACCGAATATTTATGGGGGTTTGATGGTAAGTACTAGGATACACACTCCGAATGATGTAGCTGTATTCAATGAATCCTATCCCAATTGATTTTGGAGAGGGGCCTTCAATAGTTATAGGTATGGATTTGATTAGAAACACCTATAAAAAGGATATCCAGAAGTTGTGATGTCCCAAACCAGGATTCCACTCATTAGTGACCCAAACCCAGATGGCCACATGGCCTCATGAACATCTACCAAAATTACAAATGTTATTGACTAATTGTGAGAGGCTTTGCTGTGTTTGGGGGAGACTATTCCCTCATTACCTATGTTGCACAATTTTTATATTATCAGTTAAAAGTGTAAGAAAGATAACAAAGGGAAAATATTGGAAATGGATAAAAATAACAAAATCAATAATACCAACTAATTACAGAATCATAAACCGAATGATGGTAATGTATGTCATGTATCAAGAAGAAAAACATAGTTACAACTATTAGGAAGTAGTACTTTACAAGACGCTCAATAAATTCAAAAATCCGAACTAGCTTCTTGAGCTACAACCCAATCATCTGGTTCATCGGTGGAAAGAGTGACTGTCATGTCAATAACTCGAAATCCAGAATCCTCAATAAAGGTGCATTGCCTTATCATTGAATCAAACCATTGGTAAAGGGAAGATTTTTTCCAATGGTTGCACACAACCATTGGTAAAAGAGGACTTCAAGGCCCCTTTATAGGCATCCCAAATAGAGGCACATGCCTTAGGCTCCATTATGTGTTACAAACATCCCAAATCATTCACTCATGTTCAATAAATCATTTTTGGCACCTCTATGGTCATACCTTTCATTACCCAATTAGTTCCTCATTTCAACCGCACCCCATGGGTGGATAAATTTTAGGCTTATACACTAATAGGTAGTTCATGGCTTTAAAGAAGGTTTAATTTCATAAAGTATAGAAAAAAACATTTCATTTTAAATTTGAGATTAATAATAATGTATGTCAATGATAACAAGATTTCTGAATTAAACTTGTGACTTATCTAATATTGTTATGGATGTATACACATGCCAGCATGGCTAGTGAAAAGCACCCCACCATCATAAAAGTGAGTATTGGCCAAGAAAGTGACATAATATACAACATATAGTGAGAACCATATATAATTAAACCTAAAGTTATATTAGTACATTCATATTAGGAATCCAATTATAACTCATGACTATCCATGCCAATATAATCAACCTGTAGTGTATGAGTTTTCTCTATGATCTTAACAACATCATCACACATTCTTACCATGATGTGAATCATGTGGAATATGGATGACATTAACACAAAATTACCAACAATACCAATCCTTATAAGAACTGAAAATTAATGGATGGTATTAACACAAAATTCATTTTGAATCAAATTTGATTCACTGTCAAAGCTCAACACACACACCCAAATCAAACAGAAAACAAAAGTCATAAACACCCAAATCAAAATATAAAACCAAAACAGTAGATATAGAATATTAAAATGAAAGTATCACTTACAAATTAGAAGTGTAGAACTAAGAAATTTTTAAAATGGATCGGAATGAAGATTTTCCGCAGTAGTTTAAATAGAATCCTGCTTCTCCACTTCACCCAAATGAAAACATAAAACCAAAATAGTCGATGCAGTATCAATTATATAATACAAGTGAAGAACTGATAAATCTTAAAGATGGAAGGATTTCGGCCATAGGAGAAGGAAAATCCCAATTCTCCCTTCTATTTAGGGCTGCAGTCATGCTGAATGGGGGAGTTCGAGCTTCTGTGAATTTGGAGCAAAACATTCCCAATGGTCTGTAAAAACCGTTGGTAAAAGATGATTTAAATCTCTCTATAACAATGATTTACTAAAACCGTTGTTATAGAATATACGTTTCCCAACGGTTTTGAAAAACTATTGGGAAAAGATGATTTAACCAGATTTTACCAACGGTTTCCTTTAACCATAGGTAAAAGTACTCTACAGGTGTTGGGAAAACATCCCTTTCCATAAGTGAATTAATATGAAAGAATTTGGTTTTTGGGGTTGGTTAAATGTTCAATCATTATTATCCTTTATATGTTTTATTTCAGTTTGATAATACAAACATTAAATCTCATGTTTTAACTACTATTCTTTATTTATAAATTGTGGAATATCATTGAATGTTTTAGAACTCTCAATTCCACCTCCTCCTTTAATCCAAGTTGGTGACACACCTTTGTCTATAATGTTCCATCCTCCATGACCCGATTCAATCGAAGCTGTTTCATCCACTAATTAGATCAACTCCAATGTGTGAAGAACTAAACAATAGAGAAAAGGAAAAATGGTTAAAAAAAATTATAGGGATAGGTTGAGTTGCATGTCATCGGAGGCAATCACAACATCAAGGAAATTCTCCTTACCCATGCATGCTACTCAGATCTATCTTCAAACGTAAAATTAAAAATTAAATAATATTCATGATCACCTTCACCTCCCCCCAGGCCAATTCTCAGGGTCAACCTCTCATTTCTAAGAGTAATATATTACTTAGTGGAGTGGGTGGAAGAGAAGAGAGGGAGAGGTAAAGAAATGAAGAAAAGTGGATGGAGAAACACAAAGACATGGATTCATAAAACTAAAATTTGAATTACAATTGAAAATAAAAAAAATTAAAATAAAATTAAAATAAGAAATAAGTTGTGAAAAGAGGAGAATCATCAGCCTGTACCCTGATGGGATCCCTCGTTAGTTGTGGGTGTCGAGATGATGATTTGGGAAGGAGTCGAGGGCCTCCTTTTATAAGCAGAATTCTTTCCTCTAAAATTTGGCATGTTGTTGGCCCATTAAATGGTCGATTCACACATAGACCCCTTAATAATTTTTTTTCATAAATATGTTTTCCATTCACCCTATAACCTTCATCTCATTTATCCATAGGATTGTGGAGTTATTGAATTTTCATTGAATAAGGATTTTTGTGGCCGAAATTTCCAAGAAGATTCCTTCAAATGTATAACAATCAATTAAAACCTTAATGACTTAGTAACTCACCCAAATTTTTTTAGAGTTTTTCCGATGTGTACTAGAGCTATCCCTAGTGTAATAACATAAATAGGAGGTGAGGAGACGGATTTGTGCATATGTTATGATGGTGGGGTCCAAGCTGTCCGCCTAGAAAAGTTTCCAACATCAATGATTTTTTTGGACAAATAGATATTTGAATTAACTCTAGCACCTGAAGAAAAATTTGAATAAAATAAAATCAGGATTCTAAAAAAATCACTAATTTTGGAATTATATTATTAAGAAATGAAAAAAATACCCTTGTTGTAAAAAACATTCAAAAATCAAAAATTATTCACTTTTATCAATTTTTCTCATAATCATTCTAAAATTCAAATTACCCATTATTTAAATAAAAAATTGAAATTCATTGGTTTTATCATAGAAAAACATTAAAAATCCTCATTATTTTATCAAAAATATGTACATAAATTTGCTCTGCCAAATACCCCCACACTTAAACCATTCTTGTCCCCAAGTATAAAATCTCAAAATGAAAGTCAAAGGACACCAATATTACCAATATTTAAATTCCAAGGTAATAAAATCAAAAAAAATTCAACGTGAAATCAAACATTCAAAAATCTTCATAAAATATCAATTTAATTTCCCATTTTTCAAAGAAACAAATAATTCCCATATTTTATGTTTACCCTTTGAAAATTGATGGAACTTATCCTTTAATTCACTCAATATCCTTGATTAATAATTATTAAACATGAAAAGTAATGATTTACCTCAATTTTTATTCTTTTCTCTCATCACTCATGATAAAATTCAATTATAGTTATTCTCATATCACGAGAACATGCTCCTTAGCCATAGGCTTGTAAATGAACTAATTTCTCCACTTTGTAAAGACAAAACGAACATTAAATCATGAGGACTTTCAATTAAGGTTCTATTGACTATGAGGTTTAAGGTTGGTAGGATTTGATGCTTTAAAAATTAAGGCTCAAGAAGAAGGTTAATCTATTAAGTACTATGCATGATATCAAAAGTAAAAATATAATGAAATTATCCCCTTCAAGGTAGAAAAACCTAATTCCCAAAACTCAAAGAAAAGGTTATGATCAAGTAAGCATTATGAATGATTTGTGCACCCTCTTGATTTTTTTATTTTTATTCTTTTTTCGAGAGTTATGATTATATCAAATCTCACATCTATCATCTAACCACACAAGAACATAAGATCATCGGTCTAGAAAATGATGATTTTTGTTTTTCCCAAATCACAACCCATTTTTTTCTCTTTTTGTTGGTTCTTCTTGTCATTTTTGTTATTTTTTTAATTCAGGAGGGGAAAAAATAGTGTATAATGAATGATTCCACAACCTTTTAAATTACCACAATAATACCCCCACACTTCTTCCATACAATGTATATTATCTCATCCACTATGATTCCCTTTAACCCCACACTTCAACTTTGAAATATCATGAAAATACTCAAAGGAGGGTAGGATTGGATAAAAATGGCTTCAAACATGGCTCATTCCTATAAAGGTCATTCATGGTCTCTATGGGATAAAAGAAGTATTGATTTAAAGGTGGTCTTTTAAGGAAAATTGGCTTTCCAAAAGATGCCTCAATCATTTGAAATGTGTTTTTGCATAGTCATAGATTTGATAACTTTCAATACATGTTCATGTCGGCTACATGTCCCAAGATCATCCATGAAATATGCTCAAGAATAAATAAGAAGTACATGGTCTATAAATCCTATTGGCAATTTAAAATATAACATTGGGAAATCAATCATGGAATGAATAATAAATCAATTCACATGAACTTCAGAAATTCAATGCATGAAGGTTGGTAGAGAAATTTTATTTACATGAATCAATTAATTCCTTAAAATCCTCAGTCATTACATCAATATCCATGCTTCATTTTAAAAATTCAATTATTCATTTCAATCATTTAATCATGTCAACATTGAAATATAAAACATGGAATCACATGATTCCTAAGAAACTCATATCTCTTTGATAAGTGGAGTAAAACATTAATTCAAGTGTGGGCATGCAATTTTATCTTTAAATATAAAAACATATTGTGGAAAAAAATGTGGAGAGTTTAAATGATAAAACACTAAAATTGAACACCCTTTTTTCATGAAACTTTGTCCTTCCCCTTTACTGTTTGGGGCTTCCTTCTACCTTCATGATCCTAAAAAAGAAAATTACCCAATTAATCATAATGATAATTTCATTTAATCTCAAAATAAAAGAGGGAGGGGACCACAAGCTAAATTATTTCAATGAAAATAAATTGAAATATAAATTCCTAAAAACCAAGTAAAGATAAATCTTGGTATTATCCCACAAGTGGGTCCTGAATTTTGACTGCCACTAGAGGGTAGTACCTGCTGTTATCCAAATTCTAATGGAGGATAATGATTCTTTGATTTGAACGACCACATGTGGCTTTTCCCAGATTTTTCTTCAACCTTCTAGGACATGGTACACCATATCCCCTCTTTACAATGAGTTATAACTTGAATTGTATGGGTAGGATGAAGTATGAATCATCCTCCTTCTTTAATGATAATTGTGCAACCTCTTCTTCTCTGTCCATTAGTTAAATGAGGCGTGATTCATCAAAATAATAGTCAATGGGAATGTAAGAGTGTAATTCAATTTGATTAATATTAAAACATGAAGTATCAAGATCAAATTATTCACCATGGAAGAATATTTTTTGATGGTTTCCTTAGGGAAATACACTAGAATATATTCATGAACTTCCTTCAATAAATATTCAATGTGTCTAGGGAGCCCCATATGTTCGTCAGCATGTGCTTATCGAGGTTTTCTTCGTCCTCCAAGGAAGAGTTCAGGTTGTCTAATTCTGTATAATCAAAACCCCATGGAATGATATATAATTCATATTAAATAAAATTAAAAGGGATAGAGTCAATGAATGGTTCATATCCGTTAGTTGGTTCATCTTCAATCTCCACCTTATTGGTAAGTGCCTCTTGGAGTATACTCTCTGAGGATGGAGGTAGTAGTCATGATCCTCCATCATAACTTCAAATTCCACCACTTTGGTGGTTTCTTCCTTCAGTAGTGCTGAATCTTATTATTTGTATTGTATGGGGAAGTTAGGTAGTTTCTCATATTTAATCAGGAATTCATCCAAAATTTGTTTATCTCCCACTTTTAGCTCAGTAGATACGTCTTCCACCCTTCCTTCCTTAGGTTCTTCAAATTCAAATATATGTGGTGAAATTTATTCCACCATTTTCTCATGTTCATCCTCTGGATTAGGGTTGGGTTTCTCTATTAATTTATGAACATAATCAAAATCTATATTAGCCTTTCTGGTTAGTTGTTCAATGCTTTCTCTAAGTTCATGCATCTGATCTCTTCTAAAATATTCGTCTTCTTGTTTTTGTTGCTGCACATGTGAGTAATTTTTCCATGCACAATATTCAAAATTTGAATACATCATGGAATTATTTTTTATGTTTTTTAAATAAAATGATATATAACTAATATGTGAAAATTGAAAAAGTAATTTAACTAATGATTGGATCCCTGGAAACAACGTCAGTTTTGATGCACGTCTGTTGTGGGGTGTGGACAAAAATAATTAGATTTTCCAAGTACAGAACAGTGGTTGACCAGGGTCATCTCCCTTGAAGATCCTTCTCAATGTAGTAGACATAAATTATTTAATTCACCAATTCTACCTATTTTTGTGGTTTTGTGTATTAGATGAAAGTGATTAAAATCTTTTTGAGTTTTTTTTATTTAAAATAATGACATGTGAAGCAAGAATTCTAAATTTATACTAAGATTAAAGTCAAAATAGAATGAATTAATAAGACAGAACATGGTTTTGGGGGTTGGTTAAATATTCAAACATTATTCTCCTTTATATGTTTTATTTTAGTTTTATAATACAAACACGGAATATCATGTTTGAACTACTATTCATTATTTATAAATTGTGGAATATCAGTGAATGTTTGAGCACACTCAATTCCACCTCCTCCTTTAATCCTTGTTGGTGACACACCTTTGTCTAGAATGTGTCATCTTCCAAGACCCGGTTCAATTGAAGCTGTTTCATCCATTGATTATCTTAAATCTAATGTGTGAAGAACTAACCAATTGAGAGAGGGTAAAATTATTAAATAAAATAATATGGATAGATGGAGTTGCATGTTATCGGTGGTAGTCACAACATTAGAGACATTCGACTTACCCGTGCATGCTACTCAAATATATCTACAAACTTAAAATTAAACATTAAAGAACATTCATGATCACCTTCACCTCCCCTTTTCCCACGTCTTGGGGTTATTCATACATTTCCAAGAGTAATTGATTACTTGGTGGAGTGGGTGGAAGAGAAGAGATAGATAGGGAATGAAATGAAGAAAAGTGAATGGATAAACACAAAGGCATGGATTGATAAAAATAAAATTTGAATTACAATTGATAAATAATACTAAAATAAAATTAAAATAAAATAAAATGAAGAAATGTTTTGGGAATAGATGTGTAGCATTGTCCCATTCCCTTTTGGGAACCCTCCTTGGCGTATGGTGTCAAGCTGATGATTTGGGAAGGAGGCGAGATCCTCCTTTTATAGGTAGAATTCTATCCCCTAAAAGTTTGTGCATTTTTGGAATAATAAATGGTATATTAACACATGGAATCATTCATAAAAGTTTTTCCTAAAAGTTTCTTTCGTTCAACCTCAAAATTTAATCTCATTTAGACATCGTATTAAGGAGGTATGGAAATTTCATTGAATAAAACTTTTTACGGCTGAAATTTCCAGGAAGCTTCCTTCAAATTTATAATGATATATAGAAACCTTAATGAGTTAAATAATCCGCCAAAATTGTTTTAGATTCAGTGTTATGTGTCCTAGTGATACCCCAGGTAGAATAACCTAAATTAGATATGAGGAGACTGATTTGTGCATCCGTTACGGTAGTGAGGTCCACATTGTCCACCTGGAAAAGTTTCCACATTGAATGATTTTTATGGACTAATAGATCTCTGAATCAGCTCTAGGACATAAAGATAAAGTTGAAGAAAATAATATCAGTATTATAAAAAATATTAATCAGTATTTTCTGACTTATATTTTTTAATAAATGACAAAAATACCCTTGTGGTAAAAATATGTCAAAAATCCAAAATTATGAACTTTTATCTATTTTTCTCATAATCATTTTAAAATTAAAATTACCCATTATTTTAATAAAACATTGAAATACAAGGGTTTTATCATTAAAAAATTAAAAAAAATCCTCATTATTTGATAAAAAATATGCCCATAATGTTTCGTTGTCAGATATTTCCTGCCTCTTTGTCTTGTGTTATCATAATATGTCATGCCTAAATTCATTAAATTCTTAAATGTGACTTGTTAAATGAGTGGGTATACATGTTAGTATTTTTATATTGCTGAAATGGTTTTTTGGTAATTATGATTAATGGGTGGGTATATCCATGTGATGTGTTAAATGACAATTGGTGATAAGTGGGTTGGTATAACCATGTGAGATGATTAAATGGATGTGGAGTACATGAGTGGATATACTAATGAGATTTAATGGTTTAAATGAGTAGGTATACTCATTTAATGGTTTTGAATGTAATTGTTTATATGAGTGGGTAGACTCATATGGTTAGAAATTGTTAAATGTATGGAATGGTTGATGCTTTACATAGATTACAAGGATGGATCTCCATGGATTTGGAACGCAGCAGTGGACACCTTGGTTGAGTATTCACTTTGGGTCTTCATTCTGTGGGATATCTCGGGCTTTGTTTTCCATTAGATCTGGCTTGATTGGACTCACGTAGGACATGATGGTATACATAATCCTAGGACTCCAACTAGTGCCTATACTAATTTTCTATAGAGATGATACTAGGACTTGATGATGATACCTTGGTCTTCAATACATTGGATTCAGACCTTCATGGTCTACACTTCATTATATGGAACGATCATGGGATATATGATTGTGGTTGTACGACAATGTTGTGGGATTTTTATATGGTTTTCCTTATAGAGTAAGGATGTGTGGACAAGATATGGATTGTTTTAGGACAAGGCTCTGTTATTTGTTTATATTTCCTATAGGTTTCTTGTTTGGATCTTCCACTTGTTGCAGGGAGCCACAAAAGGATTTTCGGTATATCTTGTTTGCGTTGGTTATAATCCTTGGGATTTCACACTTACATCACTACTTACTTGTACTTGTTTCACATATTTCATAGTGCATCTTAGAATTGTATAGATCTTTGTGTGGAAACCTACTGGGATGTTTATCTCACACCTTGTTTGGGCCTCCTTGGGGACCCAAACAAATTTTATGGTTTTAGGTGATAGTAGGGGCAAGCTCCCTAACACTAGTTGTTGATTATTTCTTTAGAGCATGGGAGCATGAGACCCAGCCGAGGCTTGCGATGCTACTATGACACTTTTTGATATTTTTTGATTTTGGATACTTGTATTGTACTTTATTTCCATGTATATTTTTTGGTTGTCTTCTAGATACATTTAGTATCTGCATCATGGTATATGAGACACTTATGGCCTGTTATATATTCCCCTCTTTCTTATTTATTTTACCTATTGTCTGATTATTTTATTTACTTCGGCAAATGAATTTGATTGACATCCACTATGATATAATCTAGTAATGAGGGAATAGTCTCCCCAATAACTCAACTAGGCCCTCACCACTAGTCGAAAACATATGGCCTTTGAGGAGTGCGCTTGAGGCCATGTAGCCAACCAGGAATGGGGAACTATTGAGTGGCATCCAAATTCCGGATGTTACAAAGTGGTATCAGGGAAAATTTATTTTCTATTTTGATTTACTGTTTGGAGACAATAGGCTGGGATATGAAGGGAAATAGAATTTGTTAATGAGCTATGCTAGAGCGTAGCAAACCCGTGTACAAGAAAAATCCAAATTACCCTAAATGAAATTTCTATTTTCTGGTTTTAACTATTAGAGTTGATTTGATTTCACTATTAGGAGACAAAAATGATTTATGCTAATACTATTGATGGAATTTTCGGTTCTATTTTTTTGTAACCTGATGAGACGAGGGTATTCCATCTCATGCATCATATATTCGTTTGTTAGAAATCACATATCACGCATTATGTCATGCCATTTCAGATGAATTATTTTACGCATTCTATTGTGATAGGTGATCTAATAGTTGGTCCTGATTTTGTGATAGACAATGTGTAGAGGATAGAGAAGTTACATCATCTTTTAATTACCAAGGTGTATGGGACCTTTTGAAATAGAAAATGACGTACCTTTTAAAATAAAATTTTAAAGTGAATTTGATGTGTATGGATTATATGGGAATAAAATTTTGGTTCCTGAGGTGTTATGGGTCCTCAAGGATCAGAACATGGTGGAACATTGGTTAAATCATGTCCAATAATGACTATTAAATGAAAATAAATGGAAAATAGAGACTTGACATATACCCGGATTTTGAGTGGGTGAGAGTTAGTGTTTCTAGTTGTGTTGTGGTTGTTCTTTATACAGTCATGGATTTAAGATTAGGTTGTGTTTTATGACTTTTTAGGAGGGTTTTGACCTGTCCTACACTTTTGAGATGTGACTTTGATATCATTCCTTTCTAAGGCGAGTGTTTGGAATTGTATAGGCATGTCATCGTGAAGAACTCCAATAGTATGCCATGAGGGTGGCGATGATCATTCTTCAAAGGTGGTGGGACATGAGATACTAGTGGATCCTCTTTTAGTACTTTTTGTGGTACAATAGACTATTCCAGACATAGGTACTGAGGTATAGTTCCAAAAGGGGTTATTTTCCTACATGCAGACTTTTCAAGGAGAATCGTAGACTACCATGACTATGGCCGAGCTGAAAAGGGTGTTCTAGCAGCAAAATCCTTTTACATATTGGGGGGATGATGTTCCACAAGCTTTTGTGTTGTGTCTTGAGACCACACTAGCTATCTCTGAGCATCTGGAGACACCTTTTTTGAGGAGGGTCAAGCTCACCCCTTATATGATATATGGAGTAGTAAATTATTGGCAAGATGTTTTTAACAAGGCTGAAAGGCTACGGGATATGGGTTGGACTGCTTTCCAAACCTAATTCCTTGACTACTTTTACCCCCAAGACACTATGGGCAGAGTGAGCTAGTGAGTTCTTGCGTCTAGAGCAGGGTACAATGATAGTTATAAAGTACTCAACATACTTTACAGAGTTGCATACTTTTGCAGTGATGTACCTTATTGATGAGTTGTTGAGAGCAAGATTCTTTGAGGGAAGCCTCTAACCTACTATCAAATCAGAGGTCAACATGTTCAGGTTGACCTCTATTACTGAGATTGTGAATCAGGCACTGATTATAGAGTGGAATCTAAGGGAATTTTAGGATATAGAGCATGAAATGTTTACTCTCAACCCAGTGGTTATACATCTTCAGGTAGGAAGAACCATTTTGATGCTTCCCATGTGATGAGCATCATTTTGGCTATGAGTGCTAGTAGCTCAATGTTTTGTCACTAGTGTGGCAGGAGAGGACACATGAAGAATCAGCGTGACGGTGACCCAGTCGAGTGCCGAGCTTATGGAGGTATAGGCCACATGCAATGGTTTTGCTGGACCTTCCCTCCAGTTGTGAGTTGTAGGGGTCAGCTCCAATTCATGTTTAGGAGTAGGTTTCTAAGATCTTTGTCAATCAGGGAGCTAAAGCAATGTAGGCCGATCATGCTACAGAATTAGTGGTCTTTTCTGAGGTATCCATACACCAATTACTCCTATACATCGATGGGTGCCTACTCTGAGTAGTCAGGTTGTTTCACAGGGTCATGGTATATGTCAATTATATTATGTACAACCTAAACCTAAGGATCAAGGTTTCATACTGTCTATAGCGATAGGAATGATCTTAGTATCCTCTACTATTACATTTACTCTTTTTGATACAGGTGTATCTCATAGTTTCATATCCGCACCTATGGTGAAAATCCATGGGCTTGTTGTGTGGTATTTTTAAAGTGTTTTAATGCTAGTAATAATATTGGGAATCAGAATGTATGAGGTGCACTAGTGCAGGGAGTACCCCCTTGAGGTTGGTGGGTGTCACTTAATTTGAGGTATTTATGTCTTTTAGATGATAGGGTTTGACATCATTCTTAGGATGGACTGTTTAGTATATTATCGATCTTACATTGTCTAATATCGCCTAAGGGTAAATTTCACATCACCTTAGGATGCAGTGTTTACACACAAGGGTGAATGGGGTGTCGAGGCGAGTTGATATGGACTAGATCATAATGAGTTGGGCAGAATGACAACCTAGATTTCTATTTTGTATTTTGGATGATCAGGGAGTGAGTCAGGTAGACTTTCCTCCAATAGCGGATTGTTTCAGGGGCATGTTCCCAGATTAATTTTCTAGTTTACTTCTCAAAATATAGGCTGAGTTCTCCATTGAACTAAATTTATGAGCTGCACCAGCATCTATTTCTACTTACTATGTGGCTACGATGGAGTTGTAAGAAATTAATTGGAAGCTAGAGTATTTCTAGGCAAAGGGATTTATATGACCTAATACTTATCTGTGGGGTTTTCCAATTATTTTTACAAAAAATTTGGATATAACACTTAGGCTATTTGGGGATTATCATAATTTGAATGAGCTAATGGTAAAAAACTGATATCACTTTTCAAAAATAGATGAAATGTAAGCTAAGATTCTAGGATCCTGGGTATTCTTGAAAATTGAACTACAGTTAGGATATCACTAGGTACATATTTGACCCACATACATACCTCGTAAAACCTTTCATAGTAGGTATGGTCTATATGAGTATCTGGTTATGCCAATCAGTCTCACAAACATAATAGTAGTTTTCATGGTGCTGATGAACCGAGTGTTCCATCCTTAATTGTGACACATCAAGTATTGGGTTGGGAGTAGTGCTGATGTTGGGGGACATGGTTTTGGCATATGAGTCTCAATTTCTAAGGCCACATGGGAGGAATTACCCTATGCATGATCTTTAGCTAGACGCAGTTGTTCATGCTTTTCATTATCGGAGGCTTTATTTATTGCAAGATCATTTTTTGGTTTATACAGACTACAAAATCATCAAGTATATATTTACTTAGTATTATTTGAATATGAGGCAAAAAAGGTTGGTGGATTACCTATAGTCTTTTGACTTCAAGCTTGAATACATGACTGGTAAAGGTAATGTAATGTTTGATGCACTGAGTACGTGGACTCAGATACAGACAGTGCAAATGGCAAGTAGCGAGTGGCAACGTATGGCTTTATTCTCTACGATCTATATGGAGGTGCACAATAGTTAGGGATAGACATATATAACATCCATAGTTGTGACCTATACCCTATTGGATAATGTATGGATGAGGCAATTATAGAATTCAGAGGGACTAGTTTTATGGGAGAGTGTGGAAGTTGAGGACCCTCCTCCTAGTTAGACCGTAGGTGTTGATGAGATCTTACATATCCACGGATGTGTTTGTGTTCCAGTGGATATACGTGGGGATATGATGTGGAAGTTTCATGCTTCTTCATTGGAACTACATCCTAGAGTCAGCAAGATGTACCGTGACTTGCATCATCAATAATAATGTCCAAGTATGAAAAGTGAGGTCACTAGTTTTGTTACGAGGTGTTACACCTGTCAGCATGTGAAGGAGGAACATCAACGACCAGCCATGATTTTATAGAAGTTACTTATTCCAAATTGGAAATGAGATGATTTCATAATGGATTTCATGACTGGTCTACTAAGGTTTCCTTAAGGTAATGATGCTGCGTGGGTTGTTATTGACGGGATCAAAAATGATGATCATTTATTTCCGATCAAGGATACCTTCGATGTTAATGTTCTTGGAATGTTGTATATCCATGAGATAATTCAACATCATGGGTTCTAATGCACTATTATTTAAAATAGGGATTCCCACTTTACCACACATTTCTTATAGAGTTTTCAGAGGGCACTGGGTACATAGGGGCTTCTGAGCACAGTCCACCACCCTTAGACTGATGGCCAATCAGAGTGTATGATACAAGTGCTAGAGAACATGATGAGGGAATGTGTCCTAGATTTTGGGGGATCTTGGGAGAGACACATTCATCTACATGAGTTCTCCTATAATAACAATTATTAAGAAATGATACAGATGTCACCTTACGAGGCTTTGTATGGTAGGCTATGCCAATCACCCTTGTGATGGCTAGAGGCAGGTAAGGTAGCTTTATTGGGACCTTGTCTCATGCAAGATTATTTTCAGTAGATCCAGTTGATTCAAAAGCAGATGGTTACTACACAATCTTGATATAAATCTTATGTCGATCACTGTATATGACCTCTACAGTTTGAGGTTAGGGGTTAGGTCTTTTTATGTGTTTCAATAAGGTTGGGACATAGAAGGATCATGATACAGGTAAGAATTCACCACTATATGTTGGGCCATTCATGAATCTTGAGAGAGTCAGATCAGTAGACTATTAGTATTAGTTACATCAGAGGTATTGATCCATGCATGACGCCTTTCACGTATCACAACTATGCCATTATAATTCGGACCCATATCACGCTTTTCAACCCAAGGAGGTTGAGCTAAAATTTGATGTATCCTTCAAGGAGCATCAAATTTTTATTGTTGATAGGAGCCTGATGGTTATAAAAGGCTAGTCAGTTCCTCTAGTATAGGTTCTATGGAAGCAAGACCGTTCACAAGATGATACTTAGGAGCGGGAGGCCGACATACGTGCTCAGTGATAAGAGTTTTTTCAAACGGATATTGACTACCCTTCAGAGGGAAATTAGGGGAATAATTTCTTTAAGGGGAGAAGATTGTAAGATCCTAGGTTTTTCTTGAGATTTGAATATTTTTCATTATTTTTTGGCTTAGACCATCAACTGGTAAATGAGCTGGTAGGGTTGTTTTTGGGAAATAATAGGCAAGACGGTTGTGTACCGGTTGCAGGCCAATTATACAATGTGTAATTGGATTACACACTGTGTAATCCGATTTCATAAGATGTAATGGTTTGTCTCGGACCATTCATGATCTATAAGGGTTTTACCCCATTAATGGAAAACTTCGAATCACACACCATGTAACAAATTTACTTGTCATGTAATTGCTCGTCTAAGTTATTTAAAAATAGATTCAGGGAACTCTATTTTTTGGACATAAGCCTTTTTTCTCTCTTTTGAAGACTAAAAACATTCTTATCTATATTTTCAGATCTAGAACCCTTTAAGATTCCATTTATTTCCCTTTCATTTTTGTTGGAACCACAACGGTAAGATATTGATTCCTTTTTCCCCTTTCTTGATTCTTCAGAACTACAGTTGCATTGTTTGGATTTAGGATCTTATGCCCTAATTTCTTGTTCCTCTTATGTTCTTTAGATTTATTACCAACCAGGACTAATTATGACATGATACTATATGATAAATCCACTAATGAGATAAGTTAGGTGGTCTATACTTTTCTTTCGGCTTTTGATGCTTTATAGAGCTATTGACCTTTTTTCCGCCCACTGGACTTTTTAGCGCAGGCCCGATAATAAAGTGTTAATCTGAAATAGATGAGGTAGGACCTATTTGGGACTCTCTTAGGTTCTTTGAGATACATTTCTGGTTTTTTGACCTAGCCCAAGGACACCCATGTGGTGAACCATGCCTTTACATTGGGTTTTACCATTGATGAACTACCCATGTGGTGTGACCTCGAGTTTTCCTAGTTTAAGGAAGCTCGGTTGTACTTAAATGTGGCCGAATTACATACATAGAAGATATATTGCCTCATTACCTTGTGTTATTATAATATTCCATTACTAACTTGATTAAATACTTAAATGGAACTTTTCAAATGAGTGGGTATACTTGTTGGATGTTTTTTAGATTGCTTAAATAGTTTTGTTGGTAATTGTTATTAATGGGTGGGTATACACATGAGATGTGTTAAATGGAAATTGGTGATAAGTGGGTGGTTATATCTATATGAAATGATTAAATAAAAGTGGTGTACATGATTGGGTATACTAATGAGATATATTGGTTTAAATGAGTGGGTATACTCATTTAATTCGTTAGAATGTAATTGTTTATATGAGTGGGTAGACTCATATGGTTTGAAATTGTTAAAGGCATGGAATGATTGATGATTTAAATAGATTCCATGAATGGTTCTTTGTTTGTGCCAAAATATTGAACACAAAGGGAAGAATTAAAATAAGCCTGGACACTGCCTTGTGAAGGTCTGACACAGAGCTCCCCAGAGCAACGCGGCTGCTGCGAAGCAAAGGAGGCGGTACCGCTCCGCGAACGCCCTAACGTTCGCGAGACCACTGTGGAGAACCCATCGCCCCTTCACGCCGCATGAGCGCTGCTTCGCGGTGCCCATTGCCTATAAATACTGGGCTCCCCCTGAGTCCAAGGGATGGACAATCCGACCTTTCGGCTTCTCAAACCCCGAATCACGAAGAACCCTTCGCCTCAGGAATCATGAGCTCCGTGAGGTATTTTTGCATCGCGAGATGCCTTCGCCTTGTCTCGTTTTGATCCCCTCTTCTGAGAGGGATGCCCTTCGCGGAGCCAAAGGGAATTCCCGAAGGAAGGAGATTCCCATGGGAACCCGGGAAGCCGCGGATCGTTTATGCTTCGTGAAACACCAATCCTGTACTAGTGATCCACATGCCAATGAAGGGACGCTGCACATCCTGAAGCACTCTTCTTCACAGCACCTTGCTTCGCAAGGCACATCTGCTTCACGAGGCAGTGCTCTGCGAATACTATTCCACTTCGCGAAGCACCTCCAATTCACATCCCTGCCCATGCTAAGGCCAAGGGACCCCACATCACGAAGCACATTACTTTGCTTGGCAATTCCTCTTCCCATGTGACCCTCCAGGTTTGCACGATGTGATTTCAAAGTCCCATGGACAACACCACTCGTAGAGTTACTACGCCTAATGATTCTTCGCATAGGCATGTTAACGGCTACTGCTTCTTCGCATATCCATGGTAACGTGGACCCCTCGATGGTTCGATTTGTGACCCCCCATGACCATGGCCTTACCAGTACCTTCTCTCCCTCAAGGAGCAGAGGGCACCGGTCATGTAAGTCCTAGGGGTGTGGAGTAAACCCACCTCATCCGATCTGCAGGACGTTAAACTGACAAGCACCTCGTCCTCAACACATGAAGTTAATCTGTGATATGACCCTGGGTGCCGCACACAGGGTCCCCCCAGCTCAGAAATTCTTTACGCAACTCATCTCCATGAGAATGGGATCACCCTTCCACATGGGATGATATCCCCCTTATCGGAGTAGTGTATGTCCACTGGAGAAGGTCAACCACCTTGGTGTAATCCCACACCCCCCCAAGCCTCTCTTGTGGATGGTAGCACCCATGCACCTCCGTACATCCCCACTACCAAGGCCAGTGGAGGGCGCGATAGGGAACGAGGAACCTTCCATATTTGGTCCCAAATCCCTCTCCCGCTACTCTTTTCTGCACTTTGGGCCTCCATCCAAGAGTATGTCCCCGCACCATGGGCCACCTAATGCATAAGCCCCTCTTCGTTTCTCACGGATGCACCCTTCACGACGTGATCATCAGGTCTCTGTTACCTCTTGTTTCTCACACCGAGCACGACTCACGTGGGCTTAGAGTAATCATTGGCCATGATAATAACTCATCCAGCATGACGTTAAACTATATGACCTCGTCCAGCATGACATTAAATTGTATGTCCCCCGTCCAGCATGATGTTAAACTGCACATCCACCTGAACTACGATGTCTTTGATCCATGTCAAGGCATGGTATGTAGGAAGCCTCCACGAGGTTCAATCCCACCCATCACTTCATCACGTCGGCCTTCTGGCATCCAACCTAAACTACGAGGTCTTCGATCCATGTTAAGGCATGGTACGTAGGAGGCCTCCACGAGGTTCAAGCCCACCCGTCATTTATTCACGCCATGTTCCACCCTCATCTATCATGACGTTATTCTGCATTCCAGTCCGACGGAAAGACATTGTGACCAACCCGAATTAAGAGGACGTTGATCCATGTCAAGGCACGGTACGTAGGAACCCTCCCAGAGGTTCAAGAACATCTCCCATTGGACCAAGGTCCTTTCTTCACGTCGGTTCGCTGACACCCACAATTTTCTCCTTAACTACATGGTCTTTGATCCATGTCAAGGCATGGTATGTAAGAAGGCTCCCTGAGGTTCAAGCCCTCCACCAGCATACCCATGGGTTCACCTTAACGTCGGTTCACTGATGAAATCCAACTGAACTACGAGGTCTTTGATCCATGTTATGGCATGGTACGTAGGAAGCCTCCATGAGGTTCAAGCCCATCACCTGGTCATTCCGACCCCATTCACGTCAGTTCACCCCCGTCCCTCATGATGTTAAACTGTATTCCACACCTCATTTAAACTACGTGGTCTTTGTGTCGTGCTAAGGCATGGTACGTAGGATGCCTCAATGAGGTTCAACCCCACCACCATTGGACCAAGGTCCACCTTCAGGTCGGTTCACTAATGATAACCATCGGTCCAAGGTCTACCATCACGTCTCTTCGCTGACGATACCAAGCGGGCCAAGGTCCACCTTCACGTCGGTTCGCTGACGACACCCATCGGACCACGGTCCTCCTTCACGTCAGTCCTCCGGCACACCAACCCGAACTACGAGAACTTTGATCTATGTCAAGGCATGGTACATAGGAAAACTCACGAAGTTCAAGCCCAACATCCATCGAACCAAGGTCCATCTTCATGTTGGTCCATCAACACCATCATGAACTATGCAGACTTTGATTCCCTGCCACAGGGATACGTAGGAGGTCTCTTCGAGGCTCAATCCCAACATCACTATTTCCATTGAGATAATCACATTTCATTCCCCATCCACTTCGTTCATCCATCCATCATCCATCCCGATTCTCACCCGGGTCGCCACATCTCGGTGGGATCATGCCAGCTACCCTTTTTGCTGCTCATAGCAGTACATGGGCCACTATACACACGTAAGCCGCAGCATGTCTCTGGGTCATTGTCCTCTGTGTACACTCTGATTCATCAACCCTTCAAACTATGTGGGTTTTGATCCATGTCCTCTACACAGGGTACATAGGAAACCTCCAAGAGGTTCAATCCCAGCCAATGGTAATCCATGGTGTCCCCCATCCCGGGGCGCACTTCCCCATGATCTGACCTCAGTGGTGTTCAGATCATCCATTACAGTGTGGAATCCACCCTCCTTGGAGCGTACCACCTCGGATCCGCCCTCATCGGGCATTCTGATCCATCCACCCTCTAGGTGTTACATCCTTGGGATACACCAATCTAATCCATCTTTATGGGACATTTTGTTCACCCTCAAACCATCTCCGCTCGACGTTAAACCAACAACATACCCTGTGTTAAACATAAGAAGATGAGGAAAACCTCAGATACATGCCTATGGTATATGATTCCCCGCGCTCGATGTGGGATGCCTTGGGCTTCCATGCCCTCGAGAAGCCCTATGATAAGGGAAAAAAGATAGACATGCCAATTCCCCATCATTCAGACACCCTACTGATGCCTCTACGTGACTACTCCCCCGAATGAAGGTTGATGCCCTAATCGGAACCTTTGGAATGTCCTGACAGTAGCAGCGTAATTAACCGACATCCATGGAATCATGGCACTAGGAAGAGTTTCATGAACAACGTATTAAATCGAAGAGGGAGACACGGACTAGGTGACGAGTTCCGAGGAGGAATACTCGGAAGGAAGAACTGACATCCCATCCTCCTGGTTTCGATCAAGGAGCAGACGTCCCTGAATAAGGAGCGGATGCTGCCCGCCGTTGGAATGCGGGAATGTGGGGCGACAGCAGAACGTCCTCACAGACGAATGCCTGCGCCCCGGAGAAAGCGTTGAAAACAGAAATGGTGAACCCGACGTGAAATTATACTCCTCAATGTGGATGTTAGTTGCGTTCGAGGCACCAGTAGATTGACGTGTCACTGAATCCAGATATCCGGTGTCGGGTCCCGCCAAGCAAATAGCGGGCCTGGTGTGAAACACACTGGAAGTCGGGGCAATAGAACATGGGGCATTCTGCTCTGCAACGTGTTGGAGTGGATCCCTCTTACCGACCACGGAGGATAGAATGACGCTGGGGCACTGGTTGTCAATCCTTTTCCTTGCATTACTGATGAGTTGATCTCGCAGTTTCCTAGGAACCAGTTTGCTGCTATGAATACACGATCACTACCCGCTCGCCTACGCAGGGGCGGGGGCAATACCAGAACAACCGCTCCGTGTGGCTTCACTAGCACCACGACAGCCTCTACATCTTTGAATACAGGATTCCCACATCCCCTGTCCCTGTCAGAGATCATCCAACGAAGGGTGATCAACATACTTGTATGCAGGTATGAGGAGGGAGGGGTCATACTGACTCGAGACATGGACCTCCTGGACCTGGAGGCATCCAGGCCCCGCCGTCAATGCCGCCCTCAAAGGCCGCACATAGAGCCCCTGCTACCCACCCCAACGTTCAATCATTTCGGGAGCCTGTCCCTAGAACTCCTCGAAGACTCATTGCCTTACAATGATGAGGTAGGTGATGTCCGGCTCGGCCCGATCAGATTCCCAATCCAAGGGCTCTAGGCAAGGGCTCTCATCTAGCCGCATTAGCGATGCCGTCCGGCTTCACTAGAAGAGCAGGAAGGATATACCCCTGCAACATATACGCCAGCTTGTCTGACCCGGCGTCAGCGTCGGGCCTGAGCTGAGGATGCTCGTCAAGGGGGTGTCGACATCAATAGCTATTTTGGCATGAGACACCACTAACGTGCATCATGGAGTCCCTACATAGACATAGCAGGGGCACTCCTTCATCCGACCAGGACCGAGGCCCCAACTGCCCCATGGGCAGGTCGGGTTGGCTCTCGAGGTTGCAGACCTGAGTGGTGATTTCCCCGAACCAATTCACGGTGGTGTCAACCCATACGAAGGGCCTCCCCGTACCACCATTCCACAGGGTGTGGGACTTCCCCACTCCAATTCTCTTCATGGAGGTATGACTCGTGCTACCCCCATCCCGAAGGAAGACCTACCCCGTGGCAGTGA
Organism: Viscum album; assembly: GCA_963277665.1. Taxonomy (NCBI): domain Eukaryota; kingdom Viridiplantae; phylum Streptophyta; class Magnoliopsida; order Santalales; family Viscaceae; genus Viscum; species Viscum album. Next base: position 945,388,634 of record OY728148.1, read on the forward strand.
CACTTGACGCGGAAGCCTCTCCTGCACCCACCATACAGATTATGGAGTCCCTCATCCTGACCCCGACTGTCGATGTAACAGCTTTACCTATCTAGTCCCTCTCCAATGTGGGGGTCCTCCCAACGTCCTCTCTGAAACTTGCGAAGGTCCTCCTCGCCCTGGAAACCCGAGGAGGGAAGTTCATCCTCGCTCCGCCCGCACCGACCAAAGATGTCCTCCCCGTGCTCCTAACGGTTCCAACAAAAGTTCCACCAACGTGGGTGCTGTCCATGGAGGTCCTCCCCATGTACCCTTTAACATATTCCCTGGTGACCCTCGCAACCTGGATATTTTAAGTGGTAGTCCTCTCCGCCATGGTGCCAGCGCCACTCCGAGACTACATGTTGAGAATCAACCTTGTCACGAAGAGCCATCTAGGGGTAGGAGAACGGGTCGTCGCCGCCACAAGATGAGTACAGGGAAGGACCGAGTGGAGGTCAAACCATCCCGTTTCTCTGATTCTGAAGCGGAATGCGACTCAGTGATGGAACGTTCTCCCCGCTCCTCTGTGTCAAATACTGGGGCAAGAACGAGGCGCATCAGCCTCATTCTCCCAGAATGCGAAGTCCACCGGATTCCAACCTCTCTCCTTAGGTACATCCAGGAATAATAAATTGTGGAAATTCTACAGGTTCCAACCATGCAATCACCACCATCATCACCAGAAGTGCCCTCTACCTCTATCAGAGATCACAGAGAGTTATTTTGGGGACCAAGGGCGGTCGAGCAACGACGTGACCCATCACTGGCGACGACAAATTCTATGCCAGAAGCTGTGGCTATCATCCCATCATATCGTGATATCATAGTCAGTTCAGCTCACACTTCAAAGGATGGCCCAGAATTCAGTGGCCAGTCAGCTCGTTCGCCGTATTCCCCGCCGCCATTTTTACTGTCCCAGTAGTCCGCCTCTGTACCACTACTGGTCCCTCTGCTTCCTCCGGTTCACGAGTAGGGAAATATGAGGCCAAACCCTGAGTTCGAGCCCAGGAGATTCTGGAACATTCTCGCAGTGGATCACTTCCCAGGGATGTTCTGGCTGACGGCAGCGCCGAACTTTTTGCACACCGGAGTCCCTTACCCCAGAGGAAGTGGGGAGCTTCCACTGAACCCTATGGGCGACACACTTCCACCTTCTTTATGAGCGGGTAGTGTACCCCAAGAGCCGAGAGCACATTGAAGAAATCAGCGAGCAATTCCACTTCATCGATTTGGTCACACACTCTGTGGCCCAGCGCCCTGAGTCACTAGGCCGCCAGAGAACCCTTCAACGGAAATGAATTCATAGTCTCAAAGTACACTGTAGAATCATCATGGATGCTACGCCCCATGTGCAAGTCTGTGGCTGGGGACAGTATGCCGCCCTCCTCATCAGTCCTATCCAGCGGCATCCCGATCGGTTAGGCAACATTGAGGACATGCCTCCAAAGAGGGTCGCGGTCCACATGGCTGACATAGTGGACAAGGAGGACGAGCATGAAATTCTCGAAGGAGACTTACCCCCTTAGGGTGTACCACCACTGCTATACCCATCGGGGAGGGTTACCCATCAGTAGAGGAACCTTCTAGTCCTCCCTATACCCACTGAGTCACTGGTACTCAGTCTAAATGCTAGTAAAGGTAAGGAGCACGTTGGAAATGTCAATCAGTCCAACCCATCCGCCTCTGTACAGAAGACGAACGAAGATCCCGAGAAGGTCGTGCTGCGCCAGCAGCTTGCTGAATAGAAGAGGCTGGGTGATGAACTCCTGGTAGAGCGTGCTGCAGAATGGCGACCCGACTATGATAATCCCAAGATAGGGCAGCAGGGTAAGGAACAATTTCCCCCCGAAAAGATTCTTCTGGGAAACCCTGATCATGTTGCTTCTACAGATAGGGCAGAAGTTGGAACTCATGGAAAGAGGGCGCGATACGTCTCGCCAAACCCTCTTGAATGACGGGGAAATCTGAGAAATCCAGTCTGGGTTCCCCCAGGTGCTCTACTAGCCGTTCCGCCAGTCCCTTGACGAGCTGCTGAAGCCATCTACCATGTCGAAGAACCCGGCAACACACTTGTGATTAGGGATCCCCGTCAAGACAGCGACCCCCACTCGGATGATCTAATAGCGGCACTCATCGCCCGCCTCGAAGTGTTGGAAACACGACAGGTGATAGTCCCACCGGATGACAAGCCATATCCCGCGTGGGTGGATGATATGCCCGCACTCCCAGGTTTTGGGAACCCCACTTTCTCGCCCTTCAACGGGATAGGGGACCCGCCGCAGCACCTAGCCCATTTTTCTTTCAGGTGTGGCCCCATGCTGGGGACTGTGGCCCAGCAAGAAGCCTCCAAGATCCGATGTTTCATTCATACACTGGAGGGCCCCACATTCATCTGGTACATCCAGATCCCTATTGGATTGGTGACCGGTTGGGAGGATCTCTTCCAGCAGTTCCTATACCAGTTTAGCTCCACCATGCGAAAGACCAGCATCACAGACCTCTTCATGTGCAAACAAAGGCATGATGAGCGAGTCGCAGACTTTATCGCCCGATGGAAGGGACTTACATACTCCCTCGACATGACACTGAATCAGGAGCAATTACTGACAATCTGTGCAGGGAAGGTTGAAACAGAGCTGGTTCTTTCCCTGATCACCCAGAACTACCCTGGAGGTTTCCCGAATTTCTCTGATTAGACTCAGCGCCTCGAGGAGGCTCTGCAACAGTCTAATCAGACATATCTGCTGCCCCTATGATCCCATCTGGGATGGATACCTGAGCCAAACCCATTGCGGTGGCCCATATAGAAGCCCCAAGGTAGCTAGAATTACTTCCAGCAGCATCGGCCCTGCAACCCCACAGAGGTCCTCCACCTCAAGCGTAGGCTCCTGCCCAGCAGCAACTGCCTCAGAATCGGAAGGTTCACCCACGCAATGTGCCACTACCACCTAGGTGAGACAATCAGGCATCACCTCCTTGGAAACCCCCTCCGGCACCTCATCAGGGCCATGCCCCCAGGGCCCCCTATCCGGAAATAAGTCACTAAACTTATTCGTTCAACAAGAATCAGGTCCCCTGTTACTTTTGAAGTGCTCTAGAGAAAGGGATTGTGCGCCTACCTGAGTGAAGAAGGCTGACAGAGGCAAATATCATCGATCACCCCAACTACTATCCCTATCAATGGATTCTGGGGCACACCCTCAAGAAATGCTATGTGTTTAAAGACTGGCTTCAAGACCAGGTCGACAACAACATATTCAGGTTGGTCCCAGCACAGACACAAGTAGCGGGTGTCTTTGTAGGGTCAGAAACTGGTAGTGACAGCGAAGGTGAGTGGCAACAGGTTCCCAGCCATGGGTCCCAGAAATACGATGACTGGATGGCTCAAAAAACCGCCGCCCATGCCCATGGTATCATTCAGGCACTCTTGAATCAACTGGAGCCTTCGGAAGAAGTATCCAGTACCTCTACATCGTCATCGCAGCCGACCTCTTCCCAAAGGTGCAAGCAGCGACGGGGCAAGAAGAAGCAAGGCGCTCCACCTCTGCCATCGTCTTCCCACACTCTTGGCGACTATATGCCCCCTAAAATGGGGATTCCTCCCAGAATCTACCTGGTGGTGGATGAATCATCAAGAAACTACCAGGGGTACGCTTAGGTTAACACCGTGGAGCTGGTAAAGCCCTATATGGCTCCCAAAGAGGGGGAATTCCAGTAGAACCTCCCCAACATCCCCAGCCGACGCCAATGTCAGCGGAACCGCAACCGTACAGGTTGTTGAGGCACGTCAGTGGGTGCTTTCAGTCAATCCATGCATGCTACTGAAACCAGGCAGTAGGCTCATCGTAGAGCCCATCATGCACAACCTCGTCTGATGCCCTCAGCTCTACATCCACAGACGTTTGTGCTACTAGATCAGGAAGAGCTACCTCATCCATATCACAGTCTGTCTTGACTGGCTATAGGACAATCTCTGTTACCCCATCCTAATCCGGAGGCTACTCTCTAGGCTTCAACTAGTAGGCAGCGGGATGTACCAAGTACTAGCCAACCGCCGGTTCAACCGGCAGGACCCGCTATGCCTCCAACTGCAGAACGACCTCCTTTAAGCAGAGGCTTGCGCTTGGCACGAATGTATGATGTCTTGAAGCACCTGGTTGGCATTCCAACAAGGCTTTCTATCCTTGAGTCCCTTCTCCTATCATATAAATTGTGTGAAGCACTTGACGAGGCCCTAAGGAGCCCCCTTCAGTTTGAGACGGAGGTAGCAACAACGGAAGCCTTGCATGTTGAGGAAATAGAGAACGCCGAATGCTAGGAGGTTATATCGTTCTCTAGTGAAGATGAAGACCCTCAAATACAGGGGAATATTCTCCCACTGTACGTCAATGGCTAGTTCAATGGCGTGGAATTCCGTCGCTGCCTCATTGACACAGGTTCTAGGATCAACATGATCCCGACTCGGAAACTACAAAAGCTGAGTTTGTCAGTAGATAATTTAACTCCCTCTGACCTTAGAATCCAGGGATACGATAGGACCGAGCAATCCCCAGTCGGAAAGATCTGCCTGAAGACCCAGTTCAGTTCCCTAATTGCCAGCACCAAGTTCATGGTTGTCTCCCAGGACACCGCCTACAACGCATTGATGGGAAGGCCATGGCTCTATCTGCACGCAGTGGTCCCTTCGTCGTATCACTAATTCCTCAAATACTCCCTTAATGGTCAAGTAGGTGTGTTCCAAGGAGATGTGTCTCCTTTCGCCTCTTGTGAGGCCTGCTCTTTGGATGTCGACTATTACAAGAGTAATGATAAGAAAATCCTAGAATGTGGGGATGAACACTCCCCGGTCACAATTGATCCATGGGCTGGCCTGGATGACACCTACATCTTCCCAATCCATTGATTGGAGGCCACAACACCTCACATGGGGTAGTGTTTTGTTGTTTCAGGTACGAAAGGAAGGCTTGTTCCCATGTCCAAGTGATGACGGAAAATCACCTCGTACTTCTACACCAACCAGGCTCAGGTGATCCTGGAGCCTCTTACCCCTGTGCGGTATCAGAATCTCAAGATTATGACAATGGCAGTACGTCATACGTGTCTCTTCTACCGTGTTGGAATCAACCGACTCAGGATGACGCGTCACCACTACTTTGATGTCATCAAACGTGTCCCCTTAGGCCGAAGGCTAGATGGGATAGGATCGACTGCCTTCATTGCTATGGTCTCAGTGGCGTGTGGGTCTCCTGATATGATGACCACTGCTGCCCAAGCCGGCACCAGCTTCCCATCAGGGTTTGATAGATCAGAAGCAGCTCCCCTTTCGGGAAATCCCTCCACGGGTGGAGAGAAAGATCTCGAGGATGCTCCCCCCACCATTGAAGAAGTCGACTCTACCACGGTTGATGAACTGGTATAGGTGAACCTCGTTAGTGAGGAAGATCCAAGACCCACATTGATCAGTGCAGCCATGTCCCCCGAGGAGCAGCAGTGGTACGTAGACTTTCTCAAAAAACACAGTGATGTGTTTTCCTGGAGTTACGGTGAGATGCCAGGACTAGATCCTCAGGTATTCGTTCACCGCCTGGGCCTCCCGTCAAACCATCATGGGTTTAAGAAGCCTCCCATAAATATGAACCATTATCACAGTTCTATGGTTGTGGCCGAAGTTTACAAGATTATCAAATCCAATGTCATCAAGGAAGTCCAGTACCCCAAGTGGCTTGCCAACATTGTGCCAGTCAAGAAGAAGAATGGACAGATCAGAGTCTGAATTGACTTTCATGACCTCCATCGCCACTGCCCAAAGGATGAATTTCCCCTCCCAGTGACGGAGTTATTAATTAGTGCCATGGCTGAGATACAAGACCTCTCTTTAATGGATGGGTATTCAGGGTACAACCAAATCCGGATGGCCCCCGAGGACAAGGATTCCACTACCTTCAGGGCTCCCCAAGGTATGTTTTATTACCAGGTTATGCCCTTTAGCCTGAAAAATGCAGCTTCCACTTATCAGCGAGCAATGCATCGCATATTCAGGACGGTTCTCAGGATGCTGGTGGAATGCTACTTGGATGATCTAGGGGTCAAATCTCGCCAGCACCAGGACCATCTTAATGACCTTGAGAAAGTGTTTGATTTCCTCTGTTCCCGCCACCTGAAGATGAACCCGTTAAAGTGTGCCTTCGGGGTCACCTCTAGGAAGTTTCCCTGCTTTGTTGTTAGATACCGGGGCATTGAGATCAACCCAGAGAAGATCAAGGCCATCAGCCAAATACCTCCCCTAAGAAATATTCAGGAAGTTCGAGGTCTCCAAGGCCACTTATCCTATATACGCAGATTCATCGCGAATCTGGCCGGAAAGTGTAATTCCTTTTCCCTGCTCATGAAGAAAGGCGCTACCTACGAATGGGATGAAGAGTGTCGGACCGACTTCAAGGAAATCAAGCAGTGTATGCTCCAACCTCCAGTTTTGATGCCACCCATCTCCAGAAAGCGGCTGGTCCTATACGTGACTTCCCTGTAACGGTCCCTCGGCACACTTCTCGCATAGAAGAATAACGATGGTACGGAGAATAGTCTCTACTATCTCAAGTGCATGCTTCTCGATACGGAGATAAGATACTCCCCTATCAAAAAGAGCTGCCTTGTGCTGGTTTTTTCCATACATAAGTTGTGGCATTACCTACAGCACCATGAGGTACAATTGGTCTCTCAGGTAGACCCACTGAAGTACGTTCTGAACTGCCCCATGTTAATTGGAAAACTAGCACGGTGGGCAGTGATCCTCCAGTAGTTTGACACGAGGTTCATGCCTCAGAAGGCCATCAAGGGACAGACATTGACAGACTTTTTAGCTTCCCATCCAACCTCCGCAGATCAATCCCTGGACCTGGATTTTTCTGATGAGACGATCCTCTAAGTTGATCATGTAGTCTCGTGTTGGAAACATCACTTCGATGGTGCCTCCCAGAGCCCCTCCGGTAGGAGGCTCAACGATCCTACACTCAACAGAGTGGGTCTGGGTATCGTCTTCATCACCGTGGTGCAAGCCGTCCTGCCATACTCTTTCCTATTGTCAGAAGGCTGTACCGACAACGCGGCAGAGTACCTGGCTCTCATCACCAGCCTCGTGTTGTCCCTCGAGATTGATGTGCCCCATATCCATGTGAAAGGAGACTCTGAGATGGTAATCAAGAAGGTCAATGGTGAATATTTCGTCAAGAAGATGAAGCTTGTACCGTTGCTGGAGTGCACCCTCTGTCTAATGGCCCAGTTCTCTTCTCGACCGGAGGTTACCTATGTCCCTCGGTCACAGAACGGTTGAGCAGATACTTTGGCTGGCTTAGCTGTGTCACTCACAGAACCCGAGCAAGATGATTTGATCATACATGTGGCACACCAGAGATTCATTTCCCCCGTCACCCCAGAGGACAATGACAACATGCAGGTAAGTCATCTAACCGTCGGACCTTCTACTTCAGGGGTCCCTGGTTCGTCAGACACAGTGGTTGAGGCCACTCCCGACTGGAGGAAACCATTTGTCGTGTATCTCCGATATGGTTTCCTCCCGGATGACCGGGTTGAGCATGAGAAAATCCGATGTCGCACGCTACAATTTACCCTCCAGATCGGTCCTAGTCTTGAGTAGATCATTTATAAGCGGAGCTTCGATGGAGTTCTCTTGCATTGCATTCAAGGAGTCAAGATTTCTCAGGTTATGCAAGAGGTTCATGATGGTTCCTGTGGTGCCCACCAAGATGGGCCAAAGCTATCTCATCAAATCTAGAGGTTGGGGTACTTCTGGCCCTCTATGATCCATGATTGTATCAAGTTTTCCAAGATATTCCACATGTTCCAATTTCATGCCAACTTCATGTATTGGCCGCCAGAGCCCCTCCACTCCACCAAGTACTCTTGGCCATTTGCGGTGTGTGGAATCAATGTAGTGGGACCATATCCACTGGCAATAGCTTTCCAGTGTAGGTTCATCCTACTACTATAGATTTCTTCTCTAAGTGGGCAGTGCCAGATTCGATGAAAGAGGTCAAGGCTTGTTCCATCATCGACTTTGTGAGCTCTAACATCATCCATCGGTTTGGGGTCCCTCACGCTGTCATCATAGATAACGACACCAACATCCGAGCATCCAAGATGAAGAAATTTTACGCCAAGTACAATATCCATTCGAACCATACCTCTCGCTATCATGCACATGGAAATGGATAGATCGAGGCATTCAACAAAACCCTCTCTAATATTCTGTAGAAAATGGATTGTCAGAACAAGAAAAGTTGGTCGGACAAGCTCCCCAACACCCTCTGGGCATATCGGATGAGGACTCGCAATTCCACCCAGGTGACCCCATATTCCCTAGTGTATGGGGATGAGGCCATCCTAACCATTAAGATCCAGATTCCATCATTACGCACTGCAGTCTATGACAAGCAGGCACTAGATAAGGTGGATAAAATCCGTCTAGCTGAATTGGAAGCACTGGACGAGAACAGGCTTCATGCCCTGCACAATCTGGAAAGGCATCAGAATAAGATATCCAGAGCCTTTAATAAGAAGGTTCGCCTTCTCTATTTTCTACAGGGAAACTTAGTATTGGCCCTTCGAGCACCAATGATCCCTAGTAGGAAACCACCCAAGCTAGATCCCAAATGGGATGGACCTTACGTCATCCATAAGGTTTACCCCAATGGAGCATACTCCTTGGTGACCACGAATGTTGAGCGCATAACTCCTCCCACCAACGCCAAGTTCCTCAAGATGTACTTTTCCTAAGCATCCTTGGTCCTTCACGACCTTAAACTGTATGGTCCCGCACGACCCTAAACTGCACGTTACGGTCCCGTACGACCCTATACTACAAGTTACAGTCCCACACGACCCTAAACTGCACGTTGCGGTCCCGCACGACCATAAACTGTACGTTCCGGTCCCGCACGAACCAAAACTCCACCATCGTCCAACAAGACGATAAACTACAAAATGGTCCGAGCTCTATGACCTTAAACTAAGATCTCCCCCATCCTTACTATAAGTCGTTAAACTGAAAGCCGGTCAGGCCTCCCTGAATGAGGCTCAGTCTCAGGCCCCTTGGCCTCTTCGGGCCCCTATCCCCAGTCCTTACTATAAGATGTTAAACTGCAAGCCGGTCAAGCCTCCCTGACCGAGGCTCAGCCTCAGGCCCCTTGGACTCTTTGGGCCCCTGTCCCACGTCCTTACTGTAAGACGTTAAACTGCAATCTGGTCAGGCCTCCCTGATCGAGGCTTATACTCAGGCCCCTTGGCCTCTTTGAACCCCTGGCCCCTATCCTTACTGTATGAAATTGAACTGCAAGCCGGTCAGGCCTCCCAGATTGAGGCTCACCCTCAGGCCCCTTGGCCTCCGTCGACTCAGACTCTCTTGTGGGATCACATGGTTTGGTGTGGGATACGTCCTCATTCACGTCGGGTTACATTTTTAACATACCTATCCCAAGTGAGATGCATCCCTTATCCAGGACGACATTAAACTGTGCTTTAAGAACTATGTGTGGCTTGATTCCTATCCTAATGGGATATGTAGGAACGCTCAGACGCTTCATCTTGAGCCCATCCCCGAGCTCCTCTCTTTCATTGCCCCTGGGTATAGTTTCCTTGGAGGATCCTTGCAGGATGAGGAGTAGGCTTTATTAACCCCACTCATACAAGGATTATAACAGTTGCACCATGTGCCCACTCCCGTTCTTCTATCCTCCCACGTCCTCACTGCATGACGTTAAACTGCATGGCCTTCAAGAAATATGTATGGATCTATTCCCATCCTAATGGGATTCATAAGAACACATAGAAATTTCATTTGTCAGCCCAGGCAAAAATTCAGAAATCTTCCCCTTGGGTCAAGAAATATGGAATAATGCACGCTTTTTCCCAACTCATGTCAAGTAAGCCTCAACCCGGCCACACATCCCCTAGGAGATGTTCGCCTCTTTCGTGGATGGATACAGGTATGCTTCACCCACTCCTTGACCGGGACTCCATCACTTTCCTCACCTAGAGGGACCCCCAAGAATGGCCTAGATATAATGCCCAAGGGCTCTCCTATCGATACAGGCCAACACCCCTGAGGGTTTCGGAGCAACAAGCCGATAAAAGTCCCACGTTGCGAATTTGGTCAACGGTCGACACTCATTTGTTGCTCCCATATCAGGTCACTATAGGAACTATATGTTTCAAACATGTTCAACAGTGTCCTGGATCTTCAGGTCCACCCCGAGATGTCCCAATCATCGAGTGCAGTGATTCATTCTACCCCTTCCCGAAGCGACAAACTTTCCTCTGGGTGGTGCCAGCGGTCAGGCCTATGTCCCCGACTCTCTTATAAGGGATGTACGACATGGTGCAGGATTATGTTCTCATTCACACCGGGTTACGTGCCATGTCGTACACCTCCCCGGATGAGATACAGTTATCTCTTTCCTCGTCCTCATTGCAAGACGTTAAACTGCAAATTGGCCAGGCCTCCCTGACTGACTCTTACCCTCAGGCACCTTGGCCTTTTTGGGCCCCTTGGCCCAGATTATTTCCTACAGAACTGTGCGGTATGGTGTGGGATTATGTCCTAATTACCCACCAAGCCACACTCCTTCTTGTTAGTATATTCTTCCCCCTGGGTATCCCTTCATAACTACGTGTGGATTGATTCCCATCATTATGGGACACGTAGGACCACCCGAATGTCTAAGCTTCGGGTCCATCCCCATCTTCTGGAAACCTCCAACCCACCTCAGCCCCTTGGCCTACTCTTCCTCCACGAGAAGATTATATGGTGTGGTTTGGGATTATGTCCTCATTCACGTTGGTCTTGAACACGCCATGCAGCTCTCCCTCCTGATCTGTTTCGTCGACCCTTTCTGATGGGTCACCAATGTGCCTAAGGATACTCTGGTTTAATACCTAGAATTTCAAACTTTACTCGGACACGTCCGGACCTGCTTTCCAGGCATTGTTTATCCCTTCATTAGGGATTCCATCATCTTTCACACCTGAAGGGACCTCCAAGAACATCCTAGATACCAGGCCCAAGGGTTCTCCTACCGTTACAGGCCAATGCCCCGAGGGTTTTGGACAACAAATCGATAAAAATCCAGCGTTGCCAATATGGTCAGAGGTCGATGATCTTTTGGTGTTCCCACCTCAGTCTAACGTGATATGGAGACTGTTTTTCCGCCATGGTTAATAAATTTCCTCTATCGGCATGCCAACCCCATTAAGCCCAAAACGTCGGTTACACAATTCACATCCTTCTCTAGTTTCATCATGTCCATGTAGAGTTTCAGAACTCTTGGTACTACTCCTCCATGCACGTCTGCGCGTTGGGGGAACAAAACCATGTCAAAGGTGTCCTTTGGGGCTCTTTTCCAACATCCCCTCGAAGGATGATTCGGGTGTCGTGATTTGGATCTTCCTCCCATGATTCCCACACCGAGTTTATCTCACGTGGGCTTAGGGATCAGGTGGAGGTCTGCGCTTACCCGGAAAGTTGTCATCCACTCATGGTCTGAGCTCTAAGACCATAAACTAAGATCTTCTATAACTACGTCTGGCTTGGTTCCCATCCCCCTGGGAAACGTAGGAATTCCCAAACCTCTTGTCCTTAGGTCCAGCTTGAGTTCAGCATCCTTCCTTTGGGACCCTGAGTACGGGACTGCGTGGTGTGATGTGGGATTATGTCCTCATTCACGTCGGTTATGTCGCACGACACCATACACATTCACTGCCTAGCATCATCTGTAATACGTCTGCACTTCATGAAGATAAAATGCATGCTTGGTCCTATCATATGATCCTAAACTGTGACATTATCGTCCTGGCCGCACGACGAAAAATGACACCGCATTGTGATAACCTCATTGTAGAGGACATCACGTTGGGTATTGGTCATGTGCCATGCCATTTTTCAACGCCCATCACAGCTTGATTCTTGCGGCGACACTAGGGCCTGCTACACTAGGCATGTCGCTTCACAAAAAAACCACTCACCTTAAAGGACAAACAAGATTTATCAAATTCTGATCTTTTAGTGCAAGGGCCACACCCACACTCCCCTTTTTCCATGACACTGGTACCTTATCGTGCCACCCATCATAAATATGTATGTATTGATTCCCATCCTCATGGGATACGTAGGATTGCTTGGGCACTTCCCCGTGGGCCCAACCTAACATTCGTGTTCGGTCCGTCGACATGAGCACTCCCTAAAGAACGCATGGAAGGTAGGACTTTTGTCCTCATCCACATCAGGTTTTCGTAAGTACCCGTCACATGCCTCCTGTGCTTCCTCCCACCCATGGTCTGAATTCTATGACCCTAAACTAAGATCTCCCTATGGGAAAGGACTCTGATCCCTCTATCTAATACGTCTCGTTTTTGTATTTAGATGTGTTTTGACAAAGATCCCGATGTGTGAGATTTTCATAGGGACATTCCCCTCATCCCATAACCAATCTTCATGAGATCTCTTTTTAGATCCTCATCCTCTTCCACATCCAAAAGGACCCTCAGACGACATGGATTCTAGGATTATGGGATCTCCATGAATGATGGACCTAAGGGCCCTCCAATCGTTTCGGGCCAACATCCCTACGGGTCTCTAACAACATTTGTGACATGGTCCTGTGTTTCGAACATGGTCAATGGTCAACCCTCATTTGTCTGTCCCCATTCTAGGCTAACGCGATATGGATGCTGCGTTTCTGCCACGGTTAACAATTTTCCTCCATCGTCAAGCCGCAATCATTGTGATCCAAATATCGAGCGTTGTGATTCACACATTTCCACTTCCTCATGTTCAAGTGGAATTCCAACATACTCGGCTCTATCTCTTCACGCATCTAATTGCACCAGATGTTCATGTTAGTGTCATGGGGCCAGTATTCACTGAGCGTCCCTTCACCCTAACATGTCCCTTTCTATGTCGGGAATGTCCCACCACTACTTCTTTTTTCCCACATCGAGAATGACTCATGTGGGCTTAGTAGTTTTTGAAGGATGTGTAGCAACATGCCCAGGCCTCCCATCATCCCGCATGACATTAAACTATGCTTTTAGTACTACGTATGGCTTGATTCCTATCCACATGGGGTACGTAGGAACGCCCGACCGCTCTACTTTGGGGCCAACCAAATTCTCACTCTTGGTCCCTCGACCTGGAGAGTTTCCTCCTGGGGTACGTGGTGTGATTTGGACTCCAAGTCCTCATTCACGTCGGTTTCATAACTACCACACCATATGCTCCCTGGGCTCTTCTCTTTCACTCCAAGTCCTATCGTATGATGTTAAACTACAGTAGTCCATATGTCCTCAATGAATGACACTAAACTGCGGTTCTACTCTAAACAAGTTCACGATGCCCTGTGTTAATCATGGGATGCACCAGAGCCTCTGCCAGAGAGGATTTCACCTTCCAGTGTTGGTCTATGACTACACTGTGCTTCTAGAACTATGTGTGGCTTGATTCCCATACTCATGGGATACGTAGAGACACCCTGGTATTTTTACTAGGGTCCAGCCCATAGGAATCATTAATCTTATCCTTCCCCTTTCCGCCCCCTGGCCAAAACCCTTACTAGAGAGGCCCTGTCCCAAAGAAGGAAGGATCCATAACCAAACCAATGCGCCCATCTGGCGTACTCCCACCATGGTGGTGTAATTACATGAGTGTTGGATTCTGTTAGGAAAAACTATCACTCCATATTCCACGCTTTGCGTTCCCCTTATTCGGACCCTCGTCCCCTTTCATGTCTGAAGGGGCCACCTAACGGCCTGGTCACATGCCACATCGGCTCACCTACCATCCTGGGCCAATGTTCAGGAAGATTGGTCATGTTTGGAAGGACCCCCTAATAGTATGGATGGTCAACCTATGGTCCGCCTACTGTCCTGGGCCAACGTCCTGAAGGATTGATCGACAACATTTGTGACCTGGTCCCGTGTTTTGAACATGGTCAACGGTCAACCCTCATTTTTTGTCCCCATTTCAGGCTAACGCTGTAAGGATATCATTTCTCCGCCACAGTTAATGATTGTCCTTTATTTTCACGCCATCCCCACAGTGTTCCGAATCATGGGTATCATAATTCACACTTCCCATTTCCATCCGTTTGTAATGGATTCAGTTCCCCTGGTGTTGCACCATTCGAGCATGAGAGAACACTAAAGAAACAATAATTCGGCCGTTTTGAGAACATCCTTCTCCGGCCAGGCCTCTCCTATCTTTCAGAAATCGGGACTTGTTATCCAAACCCCTGATTCCTGAAGCATGGTATCCACTCCTATGTTAGGTGGGACGAGGAGGCAACTATATCTTGTTTCTCACATCGGCCTTGACCCACGTGAGCTTGGGGAATTATAGCCGAATGTCCAGCAAACATTTTAGTGATGTAATGAACCAATGAAAATAATGGAAATCGTGCATTCTATGACATTCAAAACAAAAAAGAAAAAAACATTTGAAACACGAAAGTACCATTAAAAGGTTTGTAATTTGTTACAGTACCCGGGGGTCGACTCCCCCAATGGACGGGTTGACCCCGTCAAAAGAGCGTTGCAGCTCCGCCACCCTTCGGCTTGTGGCATCCAAGAATTGCTTCCGCTGACTCAGCTCCCACTCCTCCTCAGTTGTGGAAGGGTGCAGTTCGTCAGCCTTGGCCCTGGACCTCTCTATGCTATCCAAAATGGCAGCCATCTTTCCAGAAGCCTGCCTCATATGCTCTTATGTCTCTTCCAGCTGGGCCTTCAACTTTGAGATCAGATCATATTTTATATTAAGAGAGGCTGAGTGCTCATCTTCCCGGGCCTGCAGCTGTTTGACATCACTTTTAGCCTCCTAGAGCTTCTTGATGTTTGTCACCTTCCTCCGCTTCCAGCCCGCACTGAGCCCAAGATCATAATCTCGGATCTTCTCATCCATGATATCTCGGATGAGCGCATGAGGACGTTGGGTAACTAATCCCCCATCCCACATTTCACGCAATCGCGAGCGATGTCTGTCCGTTTCGTTCATCCATAGCACTTGGGGGGTGTCCTTGATGAAGCGCGTGATTAGCTTCCACGATCGGTGACAGACTATGCTGATGTCTTCCTCGTCGGAGGCTGTTTCGTCCCAGTCTACGTGATTGGCAGGCTCGTACACCAGATACGCCCACAGGAATTCCTCGGTGGGATCTACATCTGGCGTTGAATTTGGCGTGACATATGTCACCGGAGCAAGCATGACGGGATTTGGGTTGGCCGATTGATCCTTGTCATCGGACTCCAACTCAATAACCTCAGGCACAACCCTGCTGGTGGTCCCACCAATGATAGTGTGTGTTGCATCTCGAGGAGATGGGGGGACTATCTCCACCATCACCGGCATGCCCCTATGAGGGATGCCGCCAGACATCCGGAACAACCTTGCCGTAGTAGCCCATGCCAGTTGAAGAATTTTAAGATAGAGAGGGACATAAACGTTAGTTGGCATAATCTACATATGACAACAATGAATCCAGTAGAGGAAACATATGGAGATCGATCACCTGGTGCTGCTCTTGAGTCGATGCTAACGGGTCCCGAAGGCGTGGCCCTCCATATACTATTGGAAGGTCTGGAGATTCTAGGGGAGCCACCTTTGGTGCTCTGCCCCCACCAGATGCAGAACTGGATGCAGCCGTAGGCGCCGGTTCTGAAGGTCCTGAATCATCACCTGCCAAGGGGCGAGAGCGAGGCCTACGTACAAGTTCTTCCTGCATTGTTCAAACTTCGGTAAGAAATTCATGGTGGCCTAAGAACGGACCATGAGGAATGAAGCTCAAAAGTCTACGACGAGATCCTCTGCGAAATTATCATAATCTGATTCTTGGTCTCCAACATTGCCCTCCTCCAATGGGCTCCCTCTGCCAGCTTCATCCTCTCGAGAGGAGTCCTCTAAATCTTCTAGCAGGGGGATGTGCTCCCTCAGATTGGCGGCTGACAGTTGTGGTGGAACCGTCCGATCCATCAGTACCCTCACCCGGTCTGTCATTGGGTGTGGGACACCACTAGAGTGAACGTAGTCCTCCATCTTGACCAAATATTGCTCCGCCTCTGTCGAAGATGCCGTAAAACCTGCCTGGACTGGGCATATACCTAGTAGAACCATCCCGTGACAGTTCAAGAGTTCCCATATCTTGGGAAAACTTAGGTGTTGTTGGTTAACATCACAAATGTCCCAGGCCTCTAGGAATATGACATCATCTAGCATGTCAATATGACACATCCGCTTCCCTGGAGCCTGAGTGGATATCCTGCGGAATACCTCAGCGGCTGCCCCTCCGGATGGCCCTGCACTTCTGGAATCACCGGATCCACCGCTGCCGCCACACCCTCGGCCGGTGCGGGTCTCCAAGCCACGGCAGCCCCGCCACCTCGAGAGGCCCTTGCTGCCTTCCGACCCTGACCTCATGATAGAGGAGGCCCACCGTCCCCAACCCAAATAGTTGGCTGCCTCAGAATCTCCCCCGGATAAGCAGCCTCCAAGCTAATTTCATACTCCCTCACCAATCTGAAATCAGCGGTAGATGGAGGCAATGCAATTTGCATCTTCCCGTCTTCCCGTGTGAACATGAGCCACAGCTGCCTCATCACACATGGGTGATCCTCGTGACGCACCTCCCAATAGACCTGTGGGGTCAGCCGCTGGAGGCACCAGAATTGCCTCCCAAACCGATGCGGGGTGTACGGTTCACAGAGTGGCTCACTATCCACTTGTGCCAACAAAACTCCACCTCGAAAGGCCATGAGATAATCCCAGTGCTCTTCCGTTCCCCACCCATCGTCAGTAAGTACCCCCATCGGAAACAGAAATGGGTGGAAGTTAAACTCATCCACCCTCCACACCCGGTTCATCCCCATCGTCATAGTTAGTTTGAATGGAAATCACTTGGCCGCATTCATAATGGAGGGGTGGAAGTTTGATCCTAGTGGTGAGATTGGGTTTGGGTACTCATAAATCCCCCTGATGTGCGCCACAATCCACCCTTATAGAAGGTGGAAGGGCCTGCATATCCTTGGCGGCTTCTTGCCCTCAATAACTTGCCGCAGCATCCTGTACAGCTTGGCGAGCATTGGAATCCCCAGATTGACCCGCTTCCCCATGGCTAGACGCCCTGATGAATGAGCTAGGCCACACCCCCATGTTGGAATCCCGCACCGGTAGGATCCAACTGCAGATAAGGGTCACAATGAATGCCGCCAGCCAGACTATCGGCTGTTGTTCAGTGCTGACACTGAAACCCCAAGTCTTCCATTGGATATCATCCAAGACCTGCTAATACGAGTGTTCCTTGCTCCATTGAGCTGCCTTCAGACAAGTTCAAGGCCTTAGAGGGAACTCTCGATTCTTCGAGAAGTTCAGGAACCGCTCGAACCACTTCTTAAAATGAACATCTCTCACTGCCTACTTGTCCTCTCTAGAGACCAGTGCCATCAGTGTCGATGCCAATCGCGGAATCTGCTCCGAATCCTCCCACGCGCTCAAGACGGGGAGGAACTCATCATACATGGCCCCCAATAAGGAAACCCCCAAAATCTAATGGACATCCCACAGACTGATGCTCACCTCCCCATGGTGTAGGTGAAAAGTATTGGTCCTAGACGACCATCTGCTCAGTAGCTCCGGCATCAGCAATTTCGGTTGGTAAATGTGGAATTGGGAGGCCCATGCCGCCTCATACAAACCCACTCTCCACAGCTTGACCCCCAACTCCTCGCATGAGGCACCTACCTAGTAGGCCCATGCCCAGTCGTTGGTGAAGTTGCCGCACAGGTGCAGG
This sequence comes from Viscum album, assembly GCA_963277665.1. Taxonomy (NCBI): domain Eukaryota; kingdom Viridiplantae; phylum Streptophyta; class Magnoliopsida; order Santalales; family Viscaceae; genus Viscum; species Viscum album. The sequence continues at coordinate 945,406,498 of OY728148.1, forward strand.
TCCCACTCATCGGACCACCCATTCTTTGAATCCTGCAAAGCCGCCTTCAGCATGGTGCAGTACAGAGGAGGGGATGTCTCCAGTTGCAGTGGATTCCCATCAATATTATTCACATGGTTGTAGAGACAGTCGGCGGTGACGGGTGTGAAGTCCTCCCGCGCATGACAATCGGCCGACTTGAACCACTGGCACTGTCATGGCATGCTCCTGAACCAGCAAGCTGGTTCATCCCTACTCGCCTTGGGAATGAAAACATCATCCCTTAGCCTGAAGCCATACAATGGTAGTTTCTTCCACTGCGGATAGTTCTTCTGACTCTCGGATAGCAGTGCTATCAAAGAATCATGGTCTGAGTTACTTCGGAACATCTCTCCAAGGTCCATATAGTTATCCATCTCATCCATCCATGTGGCGTCTACAAGCACCCCCCAACACAGCTTCTCGATGGGCCATTTCGGTTTCAGAACTCCAAAAAATTTCTGGTTAGATCGCGATGGTTGTTCGTGGAGATCTCTCGGAAATCTCGGGCACAAAACCAAGCTGCAGATCCTTGCCTAGGACGGTAAAAAGAATTTCGCTTGGCACGGTCGCGGAGTCGGAGACTCGCGGTTCGCCACGAAGCTCGATTCGTGGAGAGTAGACGTGGAGTACGTGGAGCTTCATGAAGTCGAGAGCGCAAAAGGACAAAAGCCATGAGAGTAAAAAAGAGAGGTCATCCCCCCTATTTATAAGAGGATACCCCCGAGCATCATGGCACGTTCCGCCCGCATGGAGCATCGTGGTGCGTCCGGACCATGAGGCCGCTGTCAGCACCGCGAGCCCCTTCATGAGGCAGCATCGTGAACCCCCAATAATTCTGGTGATTTTCCCTCAGACTTCGACCCTTCATCCCTCCACAGATCCAAGTATGAGGGGGGGGGGGGGAATTTTTGGAACCAAAATATTGAACGAAAAGGGAAGATGGAAAAGAAGCCCGCACGCTGCCCCACGATTCTCTTACGCGGAGCTCCCCCTAGCAACGTGGCTGCCGCGAAGAAAAGGAGGCGATACTGCCCTACGAACACCCTAATGTTCGCGAGGCCACCACGAAGCACCTGCCACCCCATCGTGCCGTGTGAGCTCTACATCGTGGCGCCCCTTGCCTATAAATACTGGGCACCCCCTGAGTCCAGGGTATGGAAAATCCGACCTTTCGGCTTCTCAACTCACGAATCGCGAAGCACCCTTCGCCTCGGGAATCATGAGCTATGTTAGGTAATTTTTCTTCAGGAGATTCCTTCTCCTTGTATCGTTTTGATCCCCTCTTGTGAGGGGGAAGCCCTTCACCGATTATATGGGAATTCATGAAGGAAGGGGATTCCCAAGGGAACCCGAGCAGCCACATAGAATTTATGCTTCGCCAAACACCGATCATGTACTAGTGATCCACATGCCAAGGCAGGGTCACTGCACATCGCGAAGCAATCTGCTTTGCAACACCTTGCTTCGTGAGGCACCTCTGCTTCACGAGGCATTGCTCCGCGAATATAATTCCACTTCACGAAGCACCTCCCATTCACACCCCTATCCCATGCTAAGGCTAAGGCACTCTACTTCATGAAGAACACTCCTTTGCTTGGAAATTCCTCTTCCCATGCAACCCTCTAGGTTGGAACGATGTGATTTCAAAGTACCATGGACAACACCACTCATAGCATCGCTTCACCTAGTGCTTCTTTACATAGGCATGCTAACCGCTATTGCTTCTTCTCATAGCCACACTGACGTGGACCCCTCGATGGTTCGCTTTGTGACCCCCCTTGACCATGACCTTGACAGTACCTTCCCTCCCCCAAGGAGCAGAGGGTACCAGTCATGTAAGTCACAGGGGTGTGGAGTAAACCTGCCTCGTCCGAGCTGCACAACGTTAAACTACCAAGCACCTTGTCCTAAACACATGATGTTAAACTGTGATCCGACCCTGTGACCCACACGCAGGGTCCCCCCCAGCTCAGGAATTCATTACGCCACTCGTCTCCACGAGAATAGGATCACCCCCCCACAGGGGATGATATCCTCCTTATCGGAGTAGCATATGTCCATGAGAGAAGGGAAACCACCTTGGTGTAAGCCCCCCCCCCCAAGACTCTCTTGCAAGAAGGTATCACCCATGCACCTCCGTACTTCCCCACTGCCAAGGCCAGTGGATGGCACAATAGGGAACACGACACCTTCCATATTTGGTCCCAAATCCCTCTCCCGCTGCACTTTGTTGCACTTTGGGCCTCCATCCTAGAGTATGTCCCAACACCACGGGACACCTAACGCGTAATCCCCTCTTCGTTTCTCACGGACGCACCCTTCACGACGTGATCGTCAGGTCTCAGTTGCCTCTTGTTTCTCACACCGAGCACGACTCGCGTTGGCTTAGAGTAAGCATTGGCCATGATAATACCTCATCCAGCATGACATTAAACTGTATGCCCTCATCTAGCAGGACATTAAACTTTATTCCCTCGTCCATCATGATGTTAAAATGGATGCCCTCGTCCAGCATGACATTAAACTGTATGCCCCCCATCTAGCATGACGTTAAACTACACATCCACCTGAACTATGAGGTCTTCGATCCATGTCAAGGCATGGTACATAGGAAGCCTCCACGAGGTTCAAGCCCACCCATCACTTCTTCACGTCGGCCTTCCTGCATCCAACCTAAACTACGAGTTCTTTGATCCATGTCAAGGCATGGTACGTATGAGGCATCCACAAGGTTCAAGCCCACCCGTTATTTATTCACGCCAGGTTCTACCCTCGTCCAACATGATGTTAAAATACATTTCAGTATTATGGCAAGCCGTTGTGACCAACCCGAACTACGAGGACATTGATCCATGTCAAGGCACGGTACGTAGGAAGCCTTTCTGAGGTTCAAGCCCATCTCCCATCGGACCAAGGTCCTTTCTTCATGTCGGTTCGCCGACACCCACCATTTTCACTTGAACTATGAGGTCATTGATCCATGTTAAGGCATAGTACGTTGGAAGCCTCTCTGAGGTTCAAGCCCACCACCAGTGGACCCACTGGTTCACCTTCACGTCGGTTCGCTGAAAAACACCTCCTGAACTATGAGGTCTTTGATCCATGTTAATGAATTGAATGTAGGAAGCCTCCATGAGGTTCAATCCCATCACCTGGCCATTCTGACCCCATTCACGTTGGTTCAACCATGTCCCGCCTGACATTAATCTGTATTCCACACCTCATTTGAACTACATGCTCTTTGTTCCATGCTAAGGCATGGTATGTTGGAAGCCTCCACGAGGCTCAACCCCACCAACATTGGACCAAGGTCCACCTTCACATCGGTTCGCTGACGATACCCATCGAACCAAGGTCCACCTTCACGTCAGTTCGCTAACGATACCCATCGGACCAAGGTCCACCTTCACATTGGTTCACTGATGACACCCATCGGACCAAGGTCCACATTCATGTCAGTCCTCAGGCACACCAACCCGAACTACGAGGACATTGATCCATGTAAAGTCATGGTACATAGAAAACCTCATGAGGTTCATGCCCAACATCCATCAGACCAAGGTCTATCTTCACGTCGGTCCACCGACACCACCCAGAACTACGTGGATTTTGATTCCCTGCCACGGGGATACATAGGAGGTCTCTTCAAGGCTCAATCCCAACTTCACTGTCTCCCATGCGATAGTCCCATTTCATTAACCCTCCACTTCATTCATCCATCCATCATCCATCCTGATTCTCACCTGGGCCGCGACATCCCATTGGAATCATGTCATCCACCCTTTTTGCTACTCCTAGCAGTACCTAGGCCGCTATCCACATGTAATTCCCAGCATGTCTCCGGGTCGTTTTCCTCTATGTACACCCTGATTCATCAACCCTTCGGACTACGTGGGGTTTCATCTATGTCCCCTACCCAGGGTATGTAGGAAACCTCCTAGAGGTTCAATCCAAGCCAATGGCAATCAATGGTGTCCCCCCATCCTAGGGCGCACTTCCCCATGATCTGCCCTCAGTGGTGTTTAGATCAGCCATTATGGTGTGACATCCACCCTCCTTGGAGCGCACCACCTCAGATCCTCCCTCATTGGGTGTTCGGATCCATCCATCCTCCATGTGTTACCTCCATGGGATGCTCCAATCAGATCCGTCTTTATGGGACATTTTGATCACCCTCAAATCGTCTCCGCTGGACGTTAAACATGTGGCATACCATGTGTAAAATATAGGAAGCTGAGGAAAACCTCAGATACATGCCTATGGCATCTGATTCCCCGCGCTCGATGTGGGATGCCTTGGGCTTCCACGCCCTCGAGATTACCTATGACAAGGGACAAAATACAGACACACCAATTCCCCAACGTTTAGACATTCTTCTGATGCCTCGACGTGACTACACCCCGAATGAAGGTTGAGGCCCTGACCGGACCCTTTGGAATGTCCTAACAGAAGCAGTGTAATTAACCGGTCTCCATGGAAACATGGCACTAGGAAGAGTTTCATGAACAACGTATTAAATCTATGAGGGATACTTAGACTAGGTGACGAGTTCAGAGGAGGAATCCACGGAAGGAAGAACCGACATCCCATCATCCCAGTTTAAATCAAGGAGGAGACGTCCCTAAATAAGGAGAAGATGCCACCCAACTTTGGAAAGCAGGAATGCGGGGCGACAACAATGCATCCTCACAGACATATGTGCACACCCCGGTAAAAGCGTCGGAAACAATCTCCATGAATCTGGAATGTGGTAGTGGACACCTTGGCTGATTATGCACCTTTGGTATTTATTCCATGAGATCCCTTAGGCTTTGCTACCCCTTGGATCTAGCTATCTTGGACTCATGTAGGAAATGTTGGTACACATGCTCCTAGGATTCCAACCAGTGCCTATGCCATGTTTCATCGAGATTCTCCTGAGACTCGAAGAGGATTCCTTGGTCTCCAGGAGAACAGATCTGGACCTTTGTGATCTACACATCATTATACGGCATGACTGTGGGATATATGATTATGGCTGTACGACAAGGTCGTGGGTTTTTGATATAGTTTTTTTTATACGATAAGGACGTGTGGACATGATATTTATTATTATGTGGAAAGCCTGTGTTGTTTGTTTATATTACTTGTAGATGCCTTGTTAGGAGCCAAAACATGTTGCAAGGAGCCACAATAGGCTGTTTAGTATTACTTGTTTGTAGTAGTTATATGCCTTGGGATTTCACACCTATATTACTACTTACTTTCACTTGTTTAGCATATTTCATAGTACTTCTTAGAACTGTATAGATATTTAGTTGGAAACCTACTGGGATGCTTATCTCACATCCTATTTGGGCCTCCTTGGGGACCCAAATATATTATATAGTTATAGGTGATAGTAGGGGAAAGCTACCTAAAAGTATTTTATGATCATTGTTTTAGAGAATGGGAGCATATGACTAAGATGAGGCTTGCAATGCGATAGGGGAACTTTTCAGTCATTTTGGATTTTAGAGACTTGTATTTTATTATATTTCTATGTACCTATGTTGGTTATTTTCTAGTTACATGTATCATCTGCATCATGGAATATGAGACACTTCTGGATTGTAACATATTCTTGTCTTCCTTGTCTATTTTATCTATTGTTTGCTTATTGTATCTGATTCCACTATTTAATGTGATTTACTTCTATTGTGATAAATTAAGGTAGTGGGGGTATAGTCTCCCAAATTACTCACCTAGTCCCAAACTGCTAGTCATAATCCTCCGGAAATGGGGAAGATGTGCTTGAGGCCATGTAGCCAACCGGGCTTGGGGCACAGTTGAGTGACATCCAGGTTCGAGATGTTACATTTTTACAATTATTCAATGATTTCATTTCAAAATTCATTGATTTCGTATGACGTTATAATATGATTTTGTGCATGTACATACTATTTCACATCTAGGTGTGAAAAAAATTCCTTAATGTACAAAATAAATTCCTTTGCATGATAATTCATGTAGTGAAATAATTTCCTTAAACTAATAATAAATACTATGGTTGAGAAAATTCAAAAATTGGGAAAAAATTATAGTGAAAGAAATCCAATTGTTTGATAGGATAGAGAGATGGTATTTCTGGGTGACTTTTATATCTTTAGAATTGATAATAAAATTATATATGTCACTTTTAGGGTAAGATTCTGTTAGACTATGTTATCTAGTGCTGTAAAAAAGAGTGGTCTTAGTGAATGTTTATTAGTGGCAGTTCTAATAATCAATACTAAAAAACATTATTAAATATATTTTAAATATAGTGGTGGTTTCATAGAAACCAGTGCTAATATTTTTAAAAAATAACTGACCCCACCCCCTCTACCTGATTACCTAACCCCCTATCTACCTTGGTTGTGCCTCTCCCTGATGCTGGTGACTACCCCTCCCCCTTGGCAGTGCCTCTCCTCAACGTCCACAATCACACCTCCCTCTCGGCCTCACCTCTCCCCAACACTAGTGACCACCCCCACCTCAATCATGACTCTCCCTGTGCTAGTGACACCCTCCATTCCCCTACCCCCCACCAATCCCTCAGCCCCACCTCTCTCCCTCGACCCTGCCACTCCCCCAACATCGGTGACAACCCCTCTCCCTCGATCACCCCTCTCCCGAATTCCAGCAACTGCCCCTCACTCTTGATCATGCCTCTCCTTGGCGCCAGTGATTACCCCCCTCTACCCAAACTATCCCCGACATCGGCGACCGCACCTACTCCTTGGTCCCACATCTCCCTAATGTAGGTGACCGCCCCTCACCCTCGACCCCACATCTCCCCGACACTCACCCCCCTTCTCTCCAACAAAATACCTCTCCCCCTTCCCCCACTTACCCCCGATGACTCACCCCACATCCTCGATGGTGAAAACCCCTTTTACTACTCTCACATATGATCCTCATGACCCCAACCACACTTTCTACCTAATGATGACCCCACAATGACCCCCTGCTCCTTGATGGTGATCCCCAACAGCGACCCCTCTCCCCCATTTCTCAGAGAGTGCAATCCCCAATCGTAAGGTGTAATTTTTAATATTTTTTGATTGGTTTGATATATCATTATGTAGTGTATCATATTGTAAAATCAAATGATATATTTTATCACTTAGGAATCCTATACACATAACTATCATTAATGCATATTATAAATGGGGATCATGAATCATTTATATGATGAATGATTGTTTGTCTGTGGGGTTATAAATAGTCTGTAACTACATGATTCATTTATCCCTCAAGAATTCTTGGTGAGTAATCCTTAGTGAGTTTTGGATAATGTTTGATTAGAGGATAAGAAACCATTTGGTTTTATTGATTATTCACTAAATTTTAAGTATGCTTCTTCTACAATGGCATTAGACTTTCTACGTAAGAACATACTAAGTGTACATGCATGTTCACCAAGATTTTATATACTATACTTATAGAATTATAGGATAAATTAACTGACCAAGCTTAACGATTTTAATTGATGTTTTCTTTTAATTGTACTGGTTGGATTAACCATTCATATCATTATCTCTCAATATACAGGGAGAAGAGTGAAAATCAAATACCTATGGATAAAAGTTGTATTAATTTTCTTTGAAACACACCTTGTTATGACAAGAGTTTGAAAAAAATATATTATGTAATTAAATACTGATCATTGTATTGTAGAATAAAATGTGTATGTCCTGATTGAAAAATCAAGTGATGGTTAAATAGAAATGAAGTATATGATCATTTTATATAGAAAAAATTTTCTACTAAATATGTATTTAGGATTTGGAATGGTGAATATATTGTTATGGAAATTCAAAAAAAAGATAATCCTATCAATGAAACACAAAGTGACCCTCTAGAGGGGAATTCAGTTTGGAATTTGATAAATGAAACATTTGTCTTTGCAGGATATAGTATCCAAGATTTCAATAGATCAAAAAAACCATCAATTGACCCTGAAAATTTTAATCCTTCTAATAAGTTCAACGACCAAAAAAAATGAGCTTTATGAATTAGTTAATGACATGAAACAAGAACTATATGAAGGGTGTGATATGTATTCAATGTTTTCTTTTCTACTTAAGTTGTATCATATAAACTATCTCTGTGAAATTATTGACAAAGATATGTACATGATTTTAGAGTTTCTTCATGATGCATTTAGTGAAGCTATGATCCTTGCATCATTCTATGAGATTAATGAAGTCATAAATAAACTTGGACAGTATTATACAAAGATACATGAATTCCTTAATGATTTCAGGCTTTACTATTGAGAAGGGTCCAAAAAAAGAGAATTCATAAAATGTCATAAATGTAGATGAAAGTCAATGAACATCAATGAGAGTATAAATCAATGCAATACCAAGAAGAAAAAAAATAACAAAACTCCTTCAACTTTATTTCGTAACTTTCCTCTGATATGATTCTTGAAAAGATTATTCATGGCATCTAAGAATACATAATAATTGAAGTGACATGATCAAGATAGTAATGATGTCTTGATGAGACAACCAAAATATTCAACATAATAGAAAATGTTTGATTCATTATTTCTATATTTTTCTTCAAATATTAAGAATTCACCTTTGGTATTGGATTTTGATGGTTTTAACCCATTTTTGACTTTAGGTACTAGTTATAGTATTTGGAAAGTTGTTTTGGTCCCTTATAATCTACCTCCATAGATGTGTATGAATAAATTTTATTTTTTTATTTTGATGATTATTTCTAGAAATAAAATGACTAGAAATGGAATTGATGTATACCTTCAACCTCTAATCAAATAATTGTGAGAATTATGAGATGATGGAATGGAAACATATGACTCTTCAATGAGAAAACTATTAAAAATACTTGAAAATTTAATATAGAAAATTACTAACATTCATGGATTAGGAAATTTATCCAATTAGAACACTCATACTAGTTTGTATTTTCTAGTTTGTAATATTGTTCCTCAACGATTACCTCATAGAAGAAAATGATGTTTTATGTGTCATCATTGATTTCTTTATTTCTTCTCATAAATATAGGTTTAACAAGACACAATTCAGTGATGACATTAAACTAAGAAATCCACTAAAAGTGTTATTAGGTTCAGAAATAATGGGATAATTAATGAGTGTCATTGAAGAATTTGGAAAATATAGTCATTTTAAAGAATGGGAAAGGGTAAAAGGTACAATATTTGAAGCATCTGGAACAAAAAAAATAAAGGGTATAATTTTCAAAATTCTTCATTAGCAGTTTAATTTGATATGTTTTAATCTTGAAATAATGAATATTGAGAAAAAAGTCTATGGAAATGTAAAGTTCACATTGCTTAATGAGAAGGGTAAATCAAAGGATTTCCTTATTGCTCTTAAGAATTTGGAGTTAATGAATATAAAGCATGATTTTTGGGAAAATGAGATTGGAAAGTATCCTTTTACTATTTTTACAAAGAAAATTCAAGAGAAAGACCCATTCCTTCATTCATTAAAGAATTTACAAGTAGAAGATGGATATTCAAGTAATATATTAAAGTTCATTGACTAAAAAATTGAAAGTTAATGGATTGAAAAGTCACAACTCTTGTATTTTGATAGAATAGTTGTTTTCATTGGCATTTTGTAATATGTCAACTGAAAAATAAACTATTTTACCTTTTTCAAAGAGCATTGTAGAAAAATATAAATCCAATTTAGCTTGATAATCTTCAAGAAATAATTGTTTTGACACTTTTTTATTTGTAGATGTTATTTCACCCTTCATTATTCATTGTGATGATTCGTTTTAATGTTTATTTATTTGAAGAAGCTAAACTTGGTTGACCAGAATGTTATCAATTGATGTATCCAATTGAAAGGTACAATGATATTATTTTTATTTTCATTAGTGAATTTAATTTTATTAAATTATTGCATAATTTTATTTATATTTTTCTTATTTTTTTATCAGGTACACAGGTCATTTGAAATCATATATGATGAATAAATATCAACCAAAAGGCTCTATTGCTAAAAGTTACATATCTAAAGAGTTATTGACCTTGTATTCAAGGTATTTGGATTGGATTGAAACTAGATTCAATCATGTTTAATGTTTTAATGATATCTCCACTAATTATCATTCAGAAAACTAGTTATCAATATTTACAATTATTGGATAACCTATTGGAAATGGGTAAAATTTTACACTCAATGAATTGTAGTTTCTATGAGCACATAGATATATACTGCTCCGTAGTCTTTTTACAGATCCATTTATTGAAGAATTGCGATGTCAAACAAATAAGTGATTAAGGGGTAGATCTTGGAATAAGTTGGAATTAAAAAAATTTGTTAATAACGAGATTGTCAAATGGATCACCCATCAGGTAAGTATATACTCATATCAATATTATTGACATGTAGTTATTTTGTTTATAATAAAACTAAAACTTTATATATATATTACTAGATAATGAATGTTGAAAATCAAGATGAAATATAAAATGATGTTAAGATTTTTTTGGCCCGAGGTCCTCTAATAAAGTCTATGATATTCGAAGCCTCCAATATTCAAGGATTTAGGTTTCATTCAATTTATCAGGATGAAGACTTAAAATCACAAAATAGTGGTGTATTTACACTTACAAAGGTGGGATATTATGGAAATTTGGATGGTATAATTGAATTAAACTATCATGGTTATTTGTTGGTTATATTATTCAAATGAAAGTGGGATAATATGGATTTGGGTATAATGAATGATTCATTACATTTTAATTCAATCAAAATCTCTCGATTTATCCATAGCAATGAGCATGTAGAGAATGATCCATTTATCTTGGCTTCCTATGTGAAGATAGATTATTATGTGGATGATAAAATACATGAAGGTTATAGTTTTTTTATACTTAAATTAGAGAGACTTATTTGATATGAGTGATGCAGATCAATTGGAATATTGTGACATTAAACCTAATAAACCACAAAACATTGAATAATTATATACTGACAATATGGAAATAATAGAACTTGCAATAGAGTGTGAAAATGAAGCACTCGTCACAATGGAGGTCTATAATAATGAAGATAATGAAGATGAAGATAATTGAATGTATAAAATGGTAATTAAAATATATTACAATTTCTCATTGATAAGTGGTTCATACACATATACATTGTTCTAGTTTTTCTTTTTGTAAAAATTTATTATTTTTTAATTTTCTATACATTTAATATATTTTAACCAATTGAATTTCAATAATGATGAAAACAAATAAATTTCAAAATCCTACCTGGCTATCATCTTGGAGCACAACAAAACTACCGTAAGCTTTAGTGGATCTGAGTGATTCAGTTGTACTTGAGACTACCAGCGAGCCAGCCATTCCCTAGATGTTTTTAGTTTCCCACCATCCAATTCACCTCCAACTATGGAGCATTTGGTCATCCCTTCATCTAGTGGATATCGGTGAGTTACTATTACTGGTATGTATGTCATTGTAAAAAAACAATATATTTTATTAATTGTTTAATTCATTTTTCAAATGGATAAAAATAACAATAGAAGATATATAAATATGAACAGAAAGATGTATGAGACCTAAAGGAATTCAATATTATCATTACATTTGATGAGTTTGGGGTGCCTACTGATGATGTTTCTAGAATCTATGGGTAGATTATTGGGCATCTTATTTGTGATACAATCAGCATTCCCATTAATTATAAATATTGGAGGAATATTCCTACAACTTGGAAAAATGATGTTTTTGATACTTAATTAAAGGTAATTTAATTTAATATTCCTTGATAACTAATTTCCTTGAAATGAATAAAATTTTGTAATATACTTATACAGTGTTATGTTTTTTTTTATTTCTAGATGTTTTTTCATTTGGATGTCCCAGGCTCTTTTTCACGCCCATGCACTATGAAAATATTATTAAAGAAATGGTGATATTTTAAATGAATATTATGACATGAGTTTAATGAAATATCATTGAGCTCATAGTAGATTTATAAGAAGGTGTGTGAATGAATTTCTTATCTGAAATGGAATTCGTTTGTCGATATTAACAGAGATGCATCTCATGAGGTAATTGCATAATTTAGAGTATCGTAATAACCTAAAGAATAAAATTATAATTTTTATTAATGTTTCATTTTTTTGTAGGAATTATTGAAAAAAATACTATGAATCATGAGAAATAGTTCATTCTTCATATTAGTTTGTCTTAGAGTTTTTTTAGAAAAAGAATAATTTTGGTTTGTATGTTATTCATTATTATTTATATCATTTTATTATAAGTCAAATCTTTTCTAACATGTTTATATTTTTTATAGAGGCTAATGAATTAGGTTACTCTGTTGGCCATACATAGATAAGGTTTAAAATACATACGGAATCTGATGTCAGTTTAGTAAATGACCCTACCAAAGATGTTAGATTAAGTATTTTTCATTATCATTTCATGTTATTTCATTTCTGTAATAAAATAATAATGAAAAATATATTACTATAAAAAAACCCTTAAAACGAATTAAATGGGTCTGGATACATGGATAAAATGATGCCACTTTAACACTGTTTGATACATCTATCCAACCCCAATTAATTGGGTTTAAGGCCTATATGTTGTTATAATTTATTTTTCAATATTATGTTTTTATAGTAATGAAATAATAATACATAGTAATAAAAAATTTATTAATTAGATAATATTATGAAGTTAAAATATTTTAAAAAATAATTTTTAATATTTTTGTATTAACAGGTTCAAATTACAGAAATATGGGATGTGAACCCTTCAAAAATAATCATATGTTTCCCAGAATGATGAAGTTGCAATTGTTTCAGGGAAGGAGAATCCCATACAAGTATAGGGGATATTTTTTGGACCTACTCCATCAGTTGTCTTTGGTAGGGAGTCATCATCAGTTACTACTACACCTAGTGGGGGTTTGAGTAGCACTATTGATAGGTAATCACAACGTTAAATTGCAAGGTCGAAAGGAAAAGTGTGAGAACATGACTATTATAAGAAAACATAGGATCAATGGTGAGTGAAAATGGAAAATGATTTAGTTTTTATATTTCAATGGATTACTAGAACAATACCCAAGGAAATTTCTAGCCTTATAGATTATCCTATCAAGGTAAATTCTAAATTTCTTAGATAATTCACACATTTTCAAAGAACACATACAACATCCTTAAATAAAACAAAAATGACACTTTTATATTGAAAACATGAACTTCGAGCTATACTGAAAACATCTTGTGCCGGATTGATGTGTGTTTGATTCCTACACATAAAAAATAAATTATATATTGTTATCCTTATGTTTGAAAATAATTCAACCTCATTTTATCAGTTTTGACAGAGTAAATAGTTTGTAACGGTACCAAAGCATTTAAAAAAATTGTGTGTGGGGGGAGGGGGGTCAAAAATAGGAATAAGATTCCATATCAACATAAAATCATAGGAAATTGACTGTGGATTGATTTTTGAAATGTAGGAACATATGACACATCATTTCGAGTTATAGTTTACCTGAGATGCTTGTAAATGTATTTTTAGTGTCTTAAAACACCAAAACATGTGTGTAATGGTTCAAACCATAGAAAACGATATCATATTGACATGAAATCATGAGAAATCCACCATTGAATTATTTTTGACATGTACTCATATAAAAAATATCAATTAGACATGCGGTGCAGTCAAAATTCCTTAGAAAATAGTTTTAAAAGGTACTAAATCCTTTAAAAACACATGATAGGGGGTCAAAATTAGAAAAATGATTTTGTATTTCCATGAATTTAGTGGAAAATAACCATGGATATTTTCTGAAATGTAGGAACCAAAAACATGTTATTCCAAGTTACGGTTTTCCAAGGATTCTTGTAAATGCATTTTTAGTGTTTTAAACTACTAAAACATGTGTAAACTATTCCAAACCAAAGAAAAAAACCTCATATTGACTTGAAATCATAATAAAACCACCATTGAATTATTTTTTACACATAATCATAGACAAAAAATCATTCCGGCATGCGGTGTGGTTGGAATGACTTAGTAAATAAATTTTAAAGGCATCAAAGCCTTTAAAAATGTGTGTCAGGGTGTCACAACTAGGAAAATTTCATCATATTTCCATAAAACCAGATAGGAAATTTTGTTTATTGATTTTTCAAATATAGGACTTGATGATATGTCTTTATGTGTTACAAATTTTTTGGAATGTTCATAAGTGGGTTTTTAGTGTTTTAAACCACATAAACATGCATGTAACAATAAAAAACAATAGAAAAAGACCTCAGATTGACATGAAGTCATGAAAAACCCATTGTTTAGTTATTTATGATGTGTATTCATAGATAACACATCAATCTGATATGCAGTGTGGTCAGAATGGATGGTAAAATGTTTTTAAAGGTCCCAAATGCTTTAAAAATGTGTGTTAGAGGGACAAAATCTGGAAAACATTGTCAGATTCCCATGAAATTATATAAAAATTACTATAGATTAATTTTTTAAATGTTGGAAATGATAACATGTCATTATGATTTATGGTTTTCCTGTGATGCCTGTAAACACCTTTTTAGTGTTTTAAAAGATTAAAACAAGAATATAATGGTAAAAACCATGTAAAAATAACTTATATTGATTTCAAATCATGAAAAATTAACTATTGAATTATTTTTGACATTTACCCATAGACAACACATCAATCTAATATTTGGTGTGGTCGGAATGACACGGTAAACGACTTTTAAAGATATTGAATCATTAGAAAACATGTATATAGGTTTCCAAACTTGGAAAAATCAGTATATTTCTATGAAATAATAGTAAAAAACCATATATTTATTTTTGAAATGTTGGAAACAACAGAACATCATTCTAAGTTATTATTTTCCTGGGATGCCGGTAAATGTTTTTTTGTGTTTTAAAACACTATAATGTGTGTGTAACATTAAAAAAAAGATAAAATGGCCTCATATTAATGTGAAATCAGGGTAAATATACCAATTAGTTTGTTTTGACATGTACTCACTAACAACACATCAATATGATGTGCGATGTAGTTGGAATGGCTCATAAAACTGTTTTTAAAGGTAACAAAGCCTTTAAAAACATGTGGTGGGGTTTCAAAACCACGAAAAAATCATTCACCTGCCATGAAATCATAAATCAATAACAATAGGTGGATTTTTTAAATCTATTAATAGATGAGATGTCATTTTGAGTTACAGTTTTATTAGGATTCCCATAAATTCATTTTTAGTATTTTAAAACACTAAAACGTGAAACAGTCAAAGCCATAGGAAAAAACATCAGATTTATATCAAATCATGGGATAACCACCATTTTTTAATTTTTGAAGTGTATGCGTAATGTCAATATTATGTGAAGTGTGGTCGGAATGGCTTTGTATATAGTTTTTAAAGGTACTTAAGCCTTTAAAAACATGTTTCGGGGGTCAAAACGAGAAAAATGTTTTCATGTTTCCATGAAATCATAGAAAAATTACCACAAATTTATTTTTGAAATGTAGGAACTGACAGAACATCATTTTAAGTTATGGTTTTCTAGGGATGTCTTTAAATGGATTTTTAGGGTATTAAAACACATAAATGTTCATGTAATGGTAAAAACCATAGAAAATTAATCCATATTGACATGAAATCATGGGAAAACCAATGTTGACTTATTTTTGATGTATACACATTGACAACATGTCAATCCGATAAGTGGTGTTGTCATAATGTTTTAATAAATAGTTTTTTAAAGGTATCGAAGCCTTTAAAAACATGTGATGGAGGGTCAAAACTAGGAATAAATCATCGAATTACCATGAAATCAAAGTAAAAAAACTATATATTGATTTTTGAAATGTAATAACTAATGACACATCATTTCAAGTTACAATTTTCCTAGGATACCTGTAAACACGTTTTTAGTGTTTTAAAACACTAAACCATGCATGTAATGGTCAAAACCAAAGAAAAAGACATCAAATAAACATGAAATCATTTTACATATATATTTTAGTTATTTTTGATGTTTACACATTAAAAAAAACAGCAATATAATATGTAGTGTGATCAGAATAGATTGGTAAATTGTTTTTAAAGGTACTGAAGCCTTTAAAAACATGCATCAGGGGGTCAAAACCAAGAAAACAACATCTAGTTTCTATTATATCATAGTAAAATGACCAAATATTTATTTTTTAAATTTAATAATTGATAACGCGTCATTTTTACTTACAGTTTCCCTCCTATAACATGTTTTTAGTGTTTTAAAAAACTAAAATACATGTGTAATAGTCAAAACCATAGAAAAAGACTATATATTGATGTGAAATCATGGTAAAACCACCTTTAAGTTATTTTGGACATGTAATTGTAGAAAACATGCAAATATGGTGTGTTTTGTGGTCAAAATGGATCAATAAATAGTTTTAAATGTATCGATTCCTTTAAAACATTTATTGGGGGGGGTCAAAACTAGGTAAACATCATCAGATTACCATAAAATCAGAGGAGAATGACCATATATTTATTTTTGAACTTTAGGAATCTAAGTAATGTCATTTTAAGTTACGTTTTTCTAGGATGCCCGTAAATAGTTTTTTAGTGATTGAAAACACATAAATGTGTAGGTAACAATAAAAACCATAGAAAAAAACCTCAAATTGATGTGACATCGAGGGAAAAACACCATTGTGTTATTTATGATTTTTATGTGTAGAAAACACATCAATTTGACATGCAGTGTGGTCACAATGGCTTAGTAAATAGTTTTCAAAGGTATTGAAGCATTTAAAAGCGTGCATCGGGGGGTTAAGACTTCTAAAACTTCATCGGATTGTAATGAAATTAGAGGATAATGACTATAGAATGGATTTTGAAATATATGAATTAAAAACACATCATTCAGATTTATGGTTTTCCTAGGATTCCCATAAACACATTTTTAGTGTTTTACAACACTAAAACATGCATGTACTGGTAAAACCCATAGAAAAAACCCTCATATTGACATGAAACCATGGAATAACCACTATTGATTTAGTTTTTAAATATATTACAAGGTTTTTATCAAATTCTTTAAAAATAAAATTAAGTAAAATTTAAGCACATTGCACATCGATTTAAAAATCAATTATAATTTTATATACTTATCCCTTTTTAGTTTCAAGTATTGAATCATATTTTAAATAGTAAAATTTATCTTTTAAAAGTGTTTTTCATGGTATATTAAATGTTTTATGTTATAATGTATTCTATTTGATTGAAAAAATAACAAATTTTATGTGAAACATTTTAAAATACGATTCAATACTTGAATCATTTTATATTAAAATGTATGTGAAACATTTTATGTTAATATGTATTCTATTTGATTTTAAAAGTGCTTTTCATGGTATACTACCATCTCCATTCTCATTTTCTTAGCCATCAGCCATAAGTCCCTTTTCCTTATCCAAATCCCTAAACATAAAGTCTAAATGTGCATTGATATTTTTATGCAAGGTGTGAGTAATAAAATTCTAGTAGGATAGCACTAATTCATCCTTAAAAAGTGTGATCATGTTTCACTATTGTATTCAATGATAATAATAAATGAAAAATAAATCACAAAATCTAAAATCACATAACTAGTGGTTGTGCATTAACCAAGATGCTACAACCCCCGAATTTACTTTCTTCAAGTCCAAGTTGAATGGAAAGCCTATATATCGAAAGTAATCAAGATATGGCCATGAGACTAGTGATCATACTTCTTGGAATTGTGTGTATTTACTACTCGACATCCACTGAGCTCTAATATTGGACTTCCTCTCCCATATCTCCTCTTGGATGTATCCATACTGCCAAAGGATCAAGAAAAGTGGCACCTTATGATGGTTTTGGGAGTAGTGGAAACATGTGGTGCTGGGAAATTTATTAAAATTTATTTTAATGTTTATATGCTCAAAACCAAGATTGACGAGCTTGAATTCCAAATTTTTAATTAATTTATTTAATGTCATAAAAAATGATTACCTTATCTTAGGAATATTTCTTCATTAATGATGTTAATCATATGAAAAGACCCTTTCAAATTTCCTTTATTGCTCTATGAGGATCCAAGAATAGAATCCCTCTAGTGAAAATCCACACATGCTCCGTTGATATCCGATAAATGTTAAACGATCTCTATATGCTAGTATGGGGAATATAATATCTCGTGTTTTTCATTCATGATAACTGATTCTTTAATCATGAATAAATCACTCAAAAATTTATTTTTCTTGAGAGGGAGAGAGATAGATGAGTTAAAAGAAAATTCATTATTTGAAACAATTATCTATTTTCAATTACCTTCACAATAACCATAACAGGGTATTTATTGGGGTAAATTTTAGTTTAGGATATTTTTTATTGCATTATATCCCTTAAAAAATACTAAAACCTTTAATAAACATCAATCCATATAATAATAATATTCTTATTATTATTCTATGGTGTGCTCAAACTTGAGCATCGAAAAAAAATTATCTAACCATATTTTTAATTAATATTAATTATTAGACATGGTCTTGGTCTATTCAAACTCTTCTTTTATTTATTAAATACCTAAATAAATATTTAATTTAAACATTTCATTAATCAATATATATTTTTGATCAATAAAAAATGAATAAAATTATACCTCAGTTTTGAGAATAATATTTATTCAATTAATTAAATTCAAATTGTATTTAATCAAGATCATCAGAAACACTTAGTGTTTGACCCTATAGGATCCTTTCTAATTGGCTTCAAGAGAGCTTGACTAAAGTCCATAATTACTATCTATAAATGAGTCA
Organism: Viscum album; assembly: GCA_963277665.1. Lineage (NCBI taxonomy): Eukaryota > Viridiplantae > Streptophyta > Magnoliopsida > Santalales > Viscaceae > Viscum > Viscum album. The sequence continues at coordinate 945,425,364 of OY728148.1, forward strand.
AGGAACCCAAGAGAAATAACATAATTTTAAAATGATGAAAACCAAAAATGAACACTCACTATATTATATAATCCCTTTATCATAATATCTCATCAAGGTGGCTGCACATCTATGTCACCAACCAATTTTCAGGGTACATATTTCTTTAAATATCTAAAATAAACACATAGTTACACCAGGTACGTGGAATTTAACGCAATGGTTCTATTTCAATCAAATGGATGAGATATCAACTTCCATAAATATAGAAGGGATAAATCCTTCTTTTACTTATTCATTAATGACATGTGAGTCATGAAAAGAACAATGTATCCTAACATACCATGAATATATGTCTTCATGGTTTTAATCATAAAATCTATGAGCCTGAGTTATAAAATTCATTAATGATAATTTTAAATTCTAAGTACCATTACACATGCTCACATATAAGAATATCTGATGACACCAAAACTTGTTGATTTCCTTCCAGTGATTCTTTATCATAATCTCCCATATTCATGATTACCAAGTGAGAACTTCATGATACTAAGACTCATCCTCTTATGAGTGCTCTCACTTAACACTCTATGAACTATGTGTCTCATCATAGTACGTTATACAAGAGAATAACATTCTTTAAGAATATCATCATAATACTTCATGGTTCTCAATATAACAGAGAACTGATATGACCTTATCAATGTGACATGTACTCTAGGACATTATTACATTAGAGTCTTACAAAACAATGGAAAATATATAATAATACGTTTTATGAATATTCAATATATCGAACATACTTGTAATTAAAGTACAAATAGCTAATCCTAGGACACCAACACCAAGAAACTCCCATGAGGACTAGATCCAACTACCTAAAACATTCAGTGCAATTGAACTCACTTAATAAATATATTTATGGTGAGTAAATATTTAATTCATGGGGTATGATATATTTTCATCTTTGGAAATACTCCTCACTAAAACCTCACCTCTCTTAAACAAATCCCTCAAGAGATGATACTTCCAAAGTACCTGCTTCGTCCGTTGATGTGTACTTGGCTCTTTTATGAGAGACACTGCTACAATATTATCACAATAGATTGTAATAGGATATTTACTATTATATACCAATTCAATATCTTAGAAATTTTTTTCAACCATAATGTTTGTTTAGCTACCTCAGAAGTCACAATATACATGGACTCTACTGTAAAATCTATGACCATAGCCTTTTTTGGGCTCATCCAGCTCACAATACCTCCATTCAAAGTGAATATGTATCACTTTTGTGACTTCATGTCTTCATGATAAGTTTGAAAACTATAATCTTCATATATTTTGATGACTGGTTCCCCATATCATCCATAAACTAGGAACATATACTCAGTACACCTCAAATAATTAATGATACTCTTGAGTACCATCTAATATAGGTTAACTGGATCATCTTGATATCTTCTTAATGCATTTAATGCATAGTAAAAATCTATCCTAGTACATATCATAATATACATGAATGAACCAATCACTGATGCATATTAAATCCTTTCCATTCTATTTATTTCCCCATGTATCTGAGGAGACATTTTCCTGGAAAGATGAATGCCATATGACATTGGAAACAATCCCCTCTTGGATTTTTCCATACCAAATATCTTAAGTATCTTATCAATATAAGTACTTTTTCTTAGGATGAGCAGCTTCTTGGATCTATCATGATAGATATTGATTCGAAATATATATTATGTCTCACCCAAGTCCTTCATATAGAATCATTTATTCAACCAAATCATAAAAAACTGTAAGACTGGTATTTGATTTTCTATAAGTAATATGCCATCAAGATATACTATTAATAAAATAAATGCAACCCCACTAAATTTTTTGTAGACACAAGGATCACACTCATTATTTATGAAACCAAAATCTATTATAGATTCATCAAAAATGAATATTCCCTATCCTAGATAATTGATTTAATCCATAAATGGATAATTTTTCAATTTGTATATATTTTCATCATTTGGAGTCACAAAACCTTCAGGTTTTTTATATCAACATCTTCCTGATGGTTCCCATTATGTAAGGCAGTTTTGACATCCATTTCTCAAATCTCATAGTTACGGTAAACCTCAATGTCAACTAAAATTCTGATGGATCTCAACATTACAACTGGTGAAAAGGTTTTATCTTAGTTAATTTCTTGATGCTATTTCAATCCATTTACAACTATTCATACCTTATAGTTACTGACTTTTCCTTCAATGTGTAGTTTCTTATTGAATACCCACTTGAAACCAATGGGTTTAACATCCATTGTAGGATCTACCAAAATACAGACTTGATTTTGGTAGATGGAATCCATTTTAGAATTGATGGATTATTTTCACTTGGAAACATATGTGCCACTTAATGATTTATTTTTATTTATAGGATCATTATTATAAACTAATAATTAGTCACCATCCTTGGTGATAAGAAAACCATACCATTTTGGTTCTCTAACCTCTCTTGTACTCCCACACATTACTTGTGTCTCTAGAATAGTTTCTTCTTACATGGGGATTTATAGAACCTATTCCTATGACAAGTCTTATGTACCTTGAGTCTCACCTTCATCTAATTCTATCTCCATCCCACCATCACTTTTAGATATGTTTTCCCTCTCAAGGAATATGGAATGTCTTTCCACTATTACTTTTTTTCTGCAGGTTCATATTGGTAATATCCCATTGTTTCTTTGAGTTATCCTATAATGTCACATTATACACCTCAAGGTTATTGTTTGTTTCTAAAATATGCCTTAAAAAATGCTTTCCAAACCAAAAAATTAAAGTATGACAACATTGGTATCTTTCCAATTCATAAATGGTATGGTATACTAAATTACCTTCGTGATGTTTTTTTAAAAAATCTTTTGTATTTGTAGAAAACTAATCTTTTAAAAAAAATGGTTTTTGAAAAACTAGTGAATTTTTCTAAATTTCCTAACCTAAACATAAATAGGGAGAAAAGTTTTGTTTTAGAGAAAGTTGTTTTCTGGATACAGATGATCAGACTGAGCAGCATCAAACAAAAATTATCAAACTGTGTAGCACCGATTGGATAAGTTGTTAGAATAAAAAATATGTTGATCAGACACATCATTAGTCTTAGATCCATTAGCACGAAGTTCAAGTTTCATTCGACTCAGTGTTGGTTATAAAGTCAGAATGTTGTTGAAGATTTTGAATGAAGATAGTGATGTTAGGAGTTAGAAACTTTTAACCTTTCTAACCTTCAGTCAGATGATGATTTTCTAGTTTTTAATTTTCAAATATCTTAAATTGTCTATAACAATCGTGATACAATACTTATGAAGAAAAGGGGGAGAATAGTCGAAACCATTCATATTGTGTTTTGGTTGAAAAGAAACAAGGTTGTGAAAGTAATATAAGTCATAATAATTTCCAATGTAAGTTGGAAGGTGCTTTTCCAATTTTTAAGTTATCATAAATCATGAAAACTCTCATGATAAAAGCTTTTGAAGAAATGGAGGAATCATAAAGATTTTTTTAGTTACAAGAATCAAGAAAAAGTTTTCATCGGATCCAGAAGTACCGAGCATAGACGTTTTTAGAAATTTGAAAGAGTTATATATAGTAAGGTTTGAAGAATTTCAAAGGTGAAGAATGCAGTTTCCATCATAATGAGAATTCCATTGTTATGAGGATTCTATAAGACTAAAGCTAAGGATGTCCGATCAGACTAACTATGAGGAGGAAATTCAATCAGACTAACTCTGGGGAGGAAAGTCAATCATAATTACATTGAGAAGGAAATTCAATCAAGATTGACTTTGAGAAGAATTATCAATTAGACTAACTCTAAGAAAAAATTCAACCAGACTAACTCTGATGAGGAAAGTCAATTCAGAATGAGATGAGGAAGTTCCATCATAATGATTTGAGGAATTTCCATCCTAATGAGCTGAGTAAGTTACATAAAAAATGAGATAATGAAGTTCCATCATACCAAAGAAAATTTAAGACGTCTGATAATAATAATTACCAATAAGACTCAATAAGATTTCAATAGATTTGTGAAGAGTTTAAGTGGTCAAAATTGAAATTAAAATATGCGTAGATCATGAAGTTGTTGAATTTAATTAATTAGGAAAAGTTTTCTAGTTTTCTTCCTTTGCCTTTTTGGGATTACTATTAATAGAAGCACAATACATTCGTACTATACATATTTTTTATGAGATTTGAAAAGGAGGAGCATTGTAGAATTCCTGTCAAAGTTATCTTTTTTGGACTGAGACCTCATTATATGGTTGGACATCTTAATGTTTTGTTTACCGGACTAAGGAATATCTGACTGAGTATTTGAGAAGAGTTTGAGTAATATATATTTATAATGAGTTCATCGTAATGTTTCCATTAAACTAAATTCATTAGACTACATCCAATGAACCCATCCCCATTGGAATGAAAGAATCAGGCCTTTGCACATCGGACCGAGGATTCCAGATAGAGAATTTGTGGACAAGTTTCAAGAAAGTCTTTATTATTTTATTTTTTCTCAATTGTTTTTAGTAAAATTTGTATGGTTATGGGAGTTAGTATAATAATTTCTATTGATACATAGAAGCTATATAGTGGGAGTCAGTATGAGTTGTATTCACTTATTCATTATAGAGAATTTATATAGACCCACATGCGTGGCTATGTAAAGGATGTAGGTTCTCACACCGAGGAAAAACCTTTTAAATCTTACATGATTTACTTGATTTCCTACATTTTCAAGCATGGGAATTTACTAAAAGAATGTAAGGATATAAACTTTATCAGGTTTCAAGGGTTATGTTTTTTAAAAGTATTGCAGCTTATAAAAGTGACCAACTCATTCAACCCCATTTTAAGTTGTTATTTAATCCTTTGAAACTTCAATTGGTATCATAGGGTAGGTTCCCTTATTTAATCCTTATCATGGATAATATCAATTCTATTAATAGTATAGTAATTCCTACATTTGATGGAAAACAATTATTATGGATGGAGAAATTAGTTGATTATTTATCTCCTATATTTTCACGTAGAAGTTTTTTATGCTACTACAATTGGTTTTACACCTATTATGAAAGATTCTCCTATGTTGTTTACTAATAAAATAAATATAGAAGTTTATGGAAAGGCTAGAAATTCTATTCTTATGTCCTTATCAGAAAATGGTTATATGAAGGTGATGGGTTTCAAAACATCAAAGATTGTGTGGGATAAACTAGAATGTATATTCAATGGGAATACTAAAGTGAATGAAGAAAATATTGAAATTTGGAATAGTAATAATGAATACATAAGAATGAGAGACGAAGAATCCATTGATGAATACTTCAGGAGAGTAAATTAAATTGTTTGTGTAAGATCCTGACCTTTCCTGAAGATGACTCGAGATTAATTTCAGGTCTTTATTTTTTTCTTGTTTGAGAATAATTGGGTTGGGTTTTACCTTGGGGTGTGATTGGGAGAAAATTTGAGAAAATTGTAAGGGATAAGAGAAATTCATGGTTGGCGCATTGTTTTCCCTAACCATGTTCCCCAACCCATCAAATTGTGCAACACTGGACAGAGGAATTTCACGGTTAGCTCACGATTTTTAAAACAATGCACCCTCATAGGAGAAACTGTGCACCCCCATAATAGAGGCACATGGTTAGCCTCATAGTTAGGGTAAACCATGCACCCCTTGCCAACTAACCATGCACGACCTTTTAAATAACCCAAAAAATATATCTATAATCACTCAAACCCCCATTTTAACTTTTATTTGACCCCTATTCGACCCTAGATGAAATTTCATGATTTTTGAGCCTCCTAGATGGATTAAAAGTCTTCATGACCTCTATTATTTGTGATTCAATGACTATATCAAATATTTTCCCCCTTGTTAGTAAGAGGATCTCATCTCACTTGGTTTCTCATTCCTTCTCCTTTCTTCTCATATTTTAGATAGGGTTTTTTATTCTTATTTTGATTGGATATATACCTTGTTTTTGTGATCTAGATATATTATGGTAGATATATATATAGATTTAAGATATCTTTATTTGTTCAATCTTGATTTAGGGTTTTAGATTTAGATCTTGTTCTAGGTCGTTGTGCTGCTCAAATTTTGGGGATTTCTATTGGACGACCGCTTGTCAACGAATTGAGTTAGTTAGTCTATAATCCAAATCCCAAAGTCTTTATTTAAATTATGTATATGTTATTTTATAATTTCTATTAGATTTTTGGAAATTGTGTTCTTCACTAAATTAATTAATTTGTTGAATTAATTAATTAAAGAAATGTGAAATTGGGGATTTTGGAAAATATATATTGAGATAATTAATTGTATAATTAATTTTTAGATATTGAGATTTGAGGATTGAAATATTTAATTTTGTGATTAATTATGATATATTGAGCTTTTGATTGAGATTATTAATTTTGGAGTTACTAATGGAATTTTGAGTTTGTGGATATTGATTAATTAATTGAATAATTAATTAATGTGATTGATGTACTAAATTAATTGGGAAATTAATTAAGGGTATTTATGTGATTAATAATAGTTTAATTAGTAATGAAATTTGTGGGGTTAGATAATTGTTTAATTGACTAATATAATTTAAGTTATTAATTAATTTTAGAATTCATTAATTTACATGATGTGGTTAATTAATTTTTGAATTAATTAATGTTATTTATGTGATTAGTTAATTATTGAATTAACTATTGGAATAATTGTGTTTAAATAATTGTTGAATTAGTAATGAATTTTATTTGAATGTTTAACTGTTTAATTAATTATGTTTTATGAATTCTAACATGGCAATTTAGTTTAGAATTAAATAATAGGAACATGTTCATTCTAATTTGTATGTTATGAATGGTAACATGGTTATTTAGTTGTGAAATTAAGAATGGGAACATGATCATTATAATGTGTATGGTATGAATAGTAACATGATCATTTAGCTATGAATTAAATAATGATAACATGGTCATTCTATTATGTGATATATGAATGGTAACATGGGAATTCAAGAATGAATTAAATAATGGTATCAAAGACATTATGAGATAAGATATTCATCGGACATACATCAGGACCCGGTATGAGACAAATTAGGCATTGAATGATAAAAATGGAATTATGAGATATGAAATCCATTAGACATACTTCAGGCTTCAGAATGAGCCAAAGCAAGAATTAAGGTACGAGTGTCTATGAGAGTTTGGGGGTTTATGTTGTTAAATAAAGATTAATTGATAATGTGATAACAATTTACTTATGAATTGTAATTATGTATTTATACAGCTGAATACACATTATTTTTACTATATATTGTTTTATACACCATTGGTGGTGGCCTACTGAGCTGTACTCACACCCTATTTAGGCTGCCTTATTGGTACCCAAATAGACTTTGTGTTATCTAGATACCATAAGGGAAAAATATCATTGTTATATAGATGATATGGGATAGACAATGGATGTGGGAAATAGAAATGATTCGGGACCCAATTAGGGGTGTCATTAGTGTATTTATTTTTTGTTTAATTTTGGACACTTGACACATACATTGGCATGGAATATTTTCTTCTTTAGTTTGGATATTGTATTTCCACTTTTAGCCATCTCGTGATACCGGTTATTTTAGGTTATGATTACATGTTATTTATTTTTTGTTTCTTATTTTCTTCTATTGTATTTAATATGATAAAAGGGGGTATAGTATCCCGATTATAGATATTTTAGACCCTCACTACTATTCGGTTTCCTCTAGCATACGGGGAGGCACACCTGGGGTCATGTGATTGACCCACTCGAGGAACTTATGTGTGACACCTGGGTCAGGACATTACAATGTGATATCAGTGTCCATTTTTCATTTCTTTTTTAGGTTGTATTTCTATTTGTTAAAGGTAGACATGAAACTAGAAAGAGTCAGGACTTGGGTATGACCTCATGCATGGGAGTAGCCAACCCATGTATGGGGGAGAACCAAAGTACCCAGGGTGGGATTGTTGTTATTCCTATTTTCTATTACAGTTGAATATTATTTCAACATTGGTGACACACTTGTTGTGTGTTGTAATTATTGATGTTAATTTTTTTTGAGTTTTGACTCATGGACCAGTATGGTAGAAGATTCGAGTTACATGCCTCATTTTAGGAACTTAGGGTTATTCTGACATGCATCATTTTAGGGACACATAAAAAAAATGGGTTATGGGTAAGTTATTGAACATGAATTGTTTTTCCTTGCTTGTGAAATTGAAATGAAAATGGCACCCAACATGAAATTGAGAAATATTGTAGAATGATGTAAGATGAGAATAAATGGGTCACTAAATGAGAAACTTGAATAATTAGAAAGTGTTTTCCCATGTTATCTAGGACCAAGGAGTACGATTATTAAGGGTAGTGATAACACCTCAGTTTTGACTATGTGGTAGGGTTTGGGGAAATGAATTGTTACGCAATATTGTATTTTACAGTAAATGTTTTGATTTTGTAAAAGGTGTCCTAAGATAACTATTTGTAATGGTATAGATATTTCTCTATGACAATGCTTATTAAGAGGATAACATGAGGTTATGGCTAGAGATGATCTACTAGTAGTAGGAACTAAGGCACCAATTGTGTCAGGTGAGGAATTTCGGGAGCAGTTCCAAGAGAACATTTTCCACTTCATGAAATTAATGGGAAGAGACCCAGGGTGGGTTGTAAAGAATGTGTTTGATCTAAAAATAGAGTTAAAAATTCAACAACCTCATACTTTTATTGGAGAGGGTGGACCCGAGAGAGATGATTTTTGGGTTGAGTCCCTCGAGACTATAATTGACCACTTTGAGATTCCTATAGAGAGGATGGTCATGTTGGCTGCTTACATGATACGAGGATCACTGAATCACTGGTGGTATGTTTAGGATTGGACTGTATAGGCTAATGGTATGTTATGGAAGGAACTATTGGATATGTTTGTAGAGAACTTCTATCCAGATTTACTAAGGTAGGAGAGAGTAGTTGAGTTCATGAGGTTGTCTTGGGGGAGTATTTATGTGATAGACAATGTTGGACACATTACACATTTGCAACACTTTTCTCCAGCATTGGCAGTGGATGAGATAACTACAACAATACATTTTTATGATGGGATTAAATGTGAGATTAATTCCCAAGTTAACCATTTTCAGTTAAAGGAGTTTGCTGAGGTGGTTGATAAGAATCTCATTGATATGGGTAAACTAATGAGGCTTCTAGTGTAGGAAAAGTGGGTCCATTTAGATGATTAGAAGGTACAACTTCTGAGAGTAGGAAGCATTGCTATGAAAACATCAACCAAGGCTGTGTGAAACAGAGTACCTAAAAAGATGGATCATTTGCATAGGACCTTAATTGAGTGATATATCTCCATTGTAGTAGATTAAGAAACATTTGAATATATTTACCTCAAACACCATATAGTTTCAGTCTTGAAGATATATGGGACATTTATAAAAGTTCTATAGGACCGAGTGATAGATGAGTAGTAAGGGTATAGCTAGTCCGAATCAGAGTGTAGGAAGAGGATATTCTGCACCATATCAGTCTTGCATCTGTAGTTATAATGGACAAGTTGGTGAAGGTAGTGTATGTGGAGCATCAGGGTATGAGAGCTCATATTAGTAGAGTAGTGCAGCACAGGGGACTTATAATGCATCACAAGGAAGTGGGGTAAGACAGTTGCATTCTATTCACCCTACACTTGTGGATATCAAGGGTGGACCATTGATAGTGAGAGGTACTATTTATATAGCTTATATGATATCTAGTTCCATATTTGATATCGGTGCCTATCATTCCTTTATTTCTACAAAACTTGTTAATGGTTTGATCCTGGTGATGGAGTTCATGAGTGGGGTGTTGACGACAAACACACCTCATGGAGTTCAATCAGGAGACAATTTTTTGTTCAAGGGGTGTTCTCTTGAGGTCGAGTAGTATCAATTTCTATGGGATCTTTATATCCTTGAAATGTCAGGATTTGAACTAATTATGGGTTTGGACTAGTTAGTATCATATTTTCCCCACATTTATTTTTACCATAAGAGAGTTACCATTATATCTCCTAAGGCTTACAAATATATTCACTGTGGAGAGTGGGATATCGAGGCGTTCCGAGTAGGTCTAATTACTCATCAAATAGGAGAGATCACAACCCAGGTTTCAAGTATATTTCTAGATGATGGCAGTGTAAAATGGGATGTCTTTCCACACATAGTGGATAGGTTTTAGGATGTGTTTACTTAATATTTCTTAGGGATTCCACCTGATAGAGATGTGGAATTTAGCGTTGAGATCATACCTAGGGAAGATATGATTTCTATTCCACCATATAGAATGGCACAGAATGATATTCATGAGCTCAAGAAATGGCTGGAGGAGTTAGAGGATAAGGTATTTATTTATCTTATGTCTCCTTGGGGTTCACTAGTGTTGTTTGCCTAGAATGATGATAGGAGTTTATGCTTATGTGTTGATTACCGAAAGTCAAACCAGATTGCTGTGAAGAACTAGTATCCTCTCCCCCATATCAATGACCTATTTGACCAGTTGATATGATCTTGTGTGTTCTCAAAGATTGACTTGAGATTATGGTATCATAAACTAAGAGTTCAGACATCAGATATACTAAGGGATGAATTTAGAAGCAGGTATGGACTATATGATTTCATCATAAAATTTCATGGGTTGACGAACATAGCAGTAATGTTTATGGACTTAATGTACAAAATCTTTAATCTGTACCTAGATCAGTTTGTGGTAGTGTTTGTGGAAGACATCTTGTTGCACTCCAAGACACCATATTATTATGACCAACATCTTGATATCATCCTAAGTACACTAAGAGAGCATTGGCTATACATCATGATATCTAAGTACAATTTTTTGGATTGATCGGTTACACTTCTTGGGTAGAATCATCTTGGAGGAATGTGTGTTGGTAAATCTATAGAAGGTTCATATAGTGGTTTCTTGAGAGCATCCCAATAGCATGTTTTTCATCCATATATTTCTAGGATTTTTTTGAATATTATTAGAGGTTCATTCCGGAAATTTTCCGATTGGAAACATTACTGACGGGCTTGACCAAAAAGGGATAAAGTTTTTTTGGTCATGGGATTGTGATAATTCATTCTAGGAGTGGAAGAATATTTCTGCATTAGTACCAATATTGATCCTACCTAAGAAAGGTGAGAAGTACACAGTGTATTGTGACACTTCTAGTATTGTAATTGGAGTTATTTTGACGCAAGGAGATCAATTTTTGGTTTATGGGTATTTGAAGTTGAGGCCCCATGAACCGAACTATCCTACATATGACCTCAAGTTGGCTATAATGGTTTATGTTTTAAAGTGTTGGGGAAATTATCTATTGGGAAATTTTTTTGTGGTGTATATTGATCACAAGAGATTAAAGTACATATTTTCACAGTGAGACTTGAATATTCGATAACATAGATGGGTTGAGTATTTACAACCATTCAATTTTGAGCCAGCATATTTGCCTGGAAAGGGGAACATTTTTTATGATTCTTTGAGAAGGAAGACTCAAACTTAGGTGGTTTTGAAGTCTAGTGCTAAGTGGAAGATGATGGATTTACTGGATGAGATACACATTGTGGTTTAGGAGAGTTAAGATTAGATGACTCCCGTAATAGTTTCATTGGATTATACATTTTTGAGATAGATATAAGATAGAATGTATGTCGATTTATAATGTTTTACCTTGAGGGAAAACCTTGAAGGTGGGGATTCACCTTCTGATTAGAGCATAGACGAGGATGAGGTTATCTATGTTAGGAATCAGGTTGTCGTACCTAAAAGAATGTGAGACAAGCTGATGTGTGAGTTTCTTGCCTCGAAGTGGGTGGTACATCCATGTGTGTCCAAAATGCACTGTGAACTACAAAGATAGTTTTGATGGTTGGAAATGAAAAATATAATAGTATGTTTTGTGACATGATGCTACACCTATCAGTAGGAGAAGGCCTAGCATTAATGACCTATAGGTTTACTATAGTGATTGGACATGATAGAATGGAAGTGGAACAAAGTGACCATGGACTTTGTGGTTTTTCTCCCGATGATTCCTTAAGAGAATAATTCTATTTGGGTTATTGTGGATAGACAGAAAAAGGTAGTAAATTTCTTGAATATATGTGAGACTTTATCAGTGGAGCAGTTGGGATATTTTTATGTTTGGGTGATAGTCAATCTGCATGAGGTTCCACATAATATTGGTTGTGACTGAAACTTGTGTTTTACATCACAATTATTATAGGTATTTCAGAAGGTGCTTGGTATGTAGGTTTTATTGAGTATGAATTTCCACCCACTGACAGCTGGTTGGTCTGAGCATACTATCCAAGTTCTTGAGGATATGTTGTGATCTTGTGTTCTAAACTTTGGTGGGTCATGGGAGAATCGCCTAGCACTAGTGAAGTTCACCCTTACCAATAGTTATTGGGAAACTATATAGATGGAACCATATGAGGATATTTATAGTAGGCCATGAAAACCATCTCTAGTCTGGATGGAGGTAAGTGAGTCTATGTTATTGGGACTGAGTCTCGTGTAGGACACATTAGAGCATGTACAGTTGATTCAAAAATATGTGGATACGACCCAAAGTAGATAGAAGTCATAATCTGATAGAAATAAATGACACATAGAGTTTATAGTGGCTGATCATGTATTCATTTGGGTGTTTCCTTGATTCAATCACTATATAATACAGAGACAGGGTAAGTGGGCACCCATGTTTGTTGGACCGTTTAAGGTGGTGGAGAGAATCAGGCTAGTGGCGTTCTGATTGGCTCTTCCATAGGGATATAGTGCTATGTATGATGTTTTATAAGTGTCAAAACTAGGTTGGTATCACCCCAACCCTTCTTATGATATTGATATGAATGATGTTGAGATTGAGATAGATTTTCCCTTTGAAGAGATTCTAATACGTGTGCTAAATCGCAGTGAGAAAATGTTGCGGGGAAAGACCATGCCTATAGTTTTTGTATTCTGGAAACATGGGAATGTGTGTGAGGAGACATGGGAAAGGAAAGAAGATATGTGGGATCATTGTCCAAATCTTTTTGACTCAGAATCTTAGAGATTCTTGGGAGTGAAACTCAAGGATAAGATGTTATAAGGTGGTGAGATTGTAAGATCCTGACCGTTCCTGAAGATGATTTGGTCTTAAATTCAGGTATTTATTTTTTCCATGTTTTTGTGTACGTGGGTTGGGTTTTAACTTGGGGTGTTTTTGGGTAAAAATTTGAGAAAATTTGAAGGGAGAAGGGTAGTGCATAGTTGGCTCATGGTTTTCTTTAATCGTGTGCCCCTGCCCAGCAAACCATGAAACCTTGGATAGAGAATAATTACATGATTGACACCTGGTTTGTCAATATGTACACCCTATTATGAGAAACTATGAACCCCCATAATAGAGGGTCACATTTAGGTACACATTTAGGAGAAACCGTGCTCCCCTGCCCAGCTAACCATGTCTGAATTTTTAAATCACCAAATATTTAGATTTTTAATCACCAAAACCCCCATTTAACTTCTATTTCATCCCCATTTAACCCTAGACCATATTTAATTACTTTGGAGAATCCTATATGGATTAAAATCCATAAAAACCTTTTTAATTTGTTATTTTAATCCTGGATTGAAGATCTTCACCCCTCCCTGCAAGAGGATCTTTACTTGCATGGTTTCTTATTCCTTATCCTTTGTTATCCTATTATAGAAAGGGGGTTTTATTACTATTTTGATTAGATATAGTCATGTTTTTGTGGATCTGGATCTAGTATTGTAGATCTATATCTATATTTAAGAGATCTTGAATGACTTGATATTGATTTAGGGTTTTAAATTTGAATATCATTCTATATAATTGTGCTGCTCAAATTATTAGGATTTTCATTGGGTGATCGCTCATCAATGAATTAAGGTTGGTTTTCTATAATTCAAATATCAATGTATTTATTTAAATTATATGTATGTAATTGTATAATTTCTATTATATGTTTAGAAATTATGTTCTTAATTGAATTAATTAATTTTTTGAATTAATTAGTTGAGGAGATCAGAAATTGGGGATTTTGTGAAATATAGATTGAGATAATTAATTATAGAATTATTTACGAGATATTAAGATTTTAGTTTTGAGATATTTAATTATGGAAATAATTATGATCTATTGAGATTGTGATTGAGATAATTAATTATGGAATTAATTATTTGATTTTTAGTTTGTGGATATTGATTAATTAATTGAATAAATAATTAATGGGATTTACGTACTCAATTAATTAGAAAATTAATTAAGGGGATTTATGTGATAAAATAATTATTGAATTTGTAATAAAATTGGTGTTGTAGATAAATTATTGAATTTACTAATAAAATTTAAGTGATTAATTGATTATAGAATTAATTAATGTATTTTATGTGATTTATTATATTATGAATTAATTAATTTTATTTATGTGATTAGTTAAATTTTGAATTAACTAATGGAATTGTTATGTTTAACTAATTGTGGAATTAGTAATGTAATTGATGTGGATAATTAATTGTTGAATTAATTGTGTGTTTAGAATGGTAACATGGTCATTTAGTTGTGAATTAAATAACTAGAACGTGGTCATTATAATGTGTAATGTATGAATGGCAACATGGACATTTAGTTGTGAAATAGAGAATGTGAACAAGATTATTCTAATGTGTAAGGTATGAATGGTAACATGATTATTTAGTTGTGAATTAAAGAATTGAAACATGGAAATTCTATTGTGTGATGTATGAATGGTAACAAGTGAATAAAAATATGAATTAAATAATGATATCAATGGAATTTTGAGATATGATATTCCTTAGACATACTTTCGGCTCCAAATTATTTCAGAGTAGGTATTGAATGATAAAAATGGAATTATAAGATATGATATCCCTCAGTCATACTTCAGCCTCTGAAATGAGTTGAAGTGGGGATTGAAGTATGAGTGTCTGCGGGAACCCAAAGGTTTATATAGTTAAATAAAGATTAATTGATAATGTGATAACTGTTTAATTATGTATTTTAATTATTTCTATATACAACTATATACACTTGCTATTGATTAGATATTGTTTTAGTTTTAATTAGTGGTGGTATACTATAATGACTTATATTTTCGATGCACTAATTTTTTTGGATAATATATAGATTATTTGTGAGACCAAGCACTGAGACATTTTGCGATTCTGAGGCTGTTGTTCCTAAAATAAATGTTTGAAACATATTAAATAGCATGCATGTAGAGTTTTCAGGAAAAAGTGTAGTAACTTCTAAATGGGTACCCTGATCAGAAATATGATTGTACCGTTGAGTTCAAAATGTGAGGTTTACCCTAGTAATACATAACATTAGTCGGTGTGGGTCATTTGTAGAAAAGTCATTACAGGCGTGGAAATGAAAAAAATAATTTAATAAATAATTTTATTTCTTTTTTGTTGATGTTGTGATTTATGGACTCTAAATAGACTATTATGGAGAAATACTAGGGTTAGCTGTACAACCCTAGAACCGTTAGAGATGCATTGGATATAGCTTCAGTGAATCCCCTCAGACGAATGACGAAAGGATATTCGATCAATGATCGATGCAAAAAAGATTCAAAGGATCTCACCAAAAAACACGACACAACCCCATTCTTCATTAGTGATCGATTTGAATCAAGGAAGGGCATGTATTTTTATTTTATTCATCCACGTTCATGATTTATACAATGAACATGAATCAATCAATGAAAATATTGATATGTAGTTTGATCATGATGTGGGATGAGTTTATTTAATGCGGTTTTGATGGGATAATATATTTTTAATTTTATTATTCATATTTTCATTCTAATAATGATGGATCAAGATAAACATGAACATCGATCAATATTTGTTACTCCAATATGTTCTCATTCTTTTCACCCCCCATTCATCGTTCATCATGAGCATTCTCGATCAATCAATCATTGCCCACCTATTTCTTGGTGCAGTGATCCGATATCATAGATCTAAGATTGGAATAGCCTGAAAGAGGTGTGCTGATGGAGATAAATCAATTTAGATGACAGAGGATACCCAATTTACTATTCTTCAACACCCAACAAAGAATGAAAATTTGATTCATTTTTTGAGTAAAGTTGATGGTGTAATGCATTCTTCATGGGAAAAAATGATTGGACGAGTTGGGATCTATAATCTCATGGTGAAACGATCACCAGATCGAAATCTGGAGGTATTGGATCAAAAGCGAGAGTAGATATGGGATTCTGAAAAATCCTGAACAACATAATGTTTAATATGGATCTAGAAGTTGTGTGGGAACACATAAGCTACGATTAGTGTTTCCATAGGAAGTTAAATATCACATGGAATGTAACCCTATTTACATAGCATGTGGTATCACCTGGGTCACTCGGCATGTAATCAGGAATCACATGGGTTGTTTACATGGGAAGATGTTCACAAGCTAACCTGTGTACTGGTACTTGAGAAGACAGGCACATGATGGTGATGTGTTCTAGCATATAGTTAGAGTAAATGCGATACATACATGGTGTGTACTACTACATGGACACAGTTTTATGAGATGAGCCATTTACACGGGCAACACCCTGGTTCACGGGATAAGGATTGTGACCCCTACTACACACTGTGTACTCTTTTATACATGTCTTGGAGCCCTTGTACTTTATCTCTTGGAAAAGTTTTGTTAGGGTTTTTTACCTTTATATTTTCCCTGGGGGTTAGTATGCAATCATTTTTTACTCTCGGGACAATGATCCCTTTAGCTATAATTCCTATATAACGTTGTTGGAATCCCTCTGAGAGGCCTAGAGTGAGATCCTCTGTTTATATTCATGTGCTAGGTGGAGTTCTTGGTATCAACGTGACCAACACTACATGGGATTAAATCCTCTACTTAGTGGGTTAATCCTGATTGATTTGTTGGTTTTACCTCATGGCCTTGCCAGTGATCCTCATATGTGTATTGTATTCTATTCAAACTATTAGAATGATCTTTCTCATGAAGAGACCCGATAAGAAGTACCTATTGGACGAACATCATCAATGCTATCAGATTCAGGAGTGTGTTTTCTCAGGTGAGTTCGTAGTGGAATATTCTATATGGAATCATTGACTATTATAATATGTTTGAGACTTACCCCTAGAATGTGTGCCTTTGTTGAGTATATCTGGATATTCTTGTTATATGTGTTGTAGAAATATACCTGTGTGGATATTAATGTATTTCCTTTGTTTTATGTGACGCATGCCTATCATAGGGCATGTAAAAAGAAATTTAATTTTTCTAGTGTTTTATAATGGATGACTAGGTTTGTCTCACTTGAGGAACATTCTCATATGTTCACTCACATAATTTAATTCACCTAAAATAATTATTTTTAATTGTTCTGTTAATTTAGGAAGGTTATGAAATTTAAATTAATGAAAATATTAATCTAACATGCAAAGAAAAAATTTAATTAGTGAATAAAGAACTTTGAATTTATGGGTTTTTTTTGTGGGTTCCATAATTATCCTTGTTGGTGTTTAAATAAATTTTGATAATTCAATTTTGAGATCTCATTCTTGAATTACTATTCTATTATTAATTGGTGTGAAATCTTGAATGCATTTAGTAATATTTACTTCCCCTCCTACTTTAATCAAGGTTGATGGAATAACTCAATCGTGAGTGTGACAACATCCAAGACCTGGCTCTGTCATATGCCATTTCAACCAATGAATGGCTCAAATCCATCGTATTAAGAGCATATATTCAGTATAAGGGAGGGAACATATTTTATAAAATAATAGAAATGAGTTTGAGTTTAGTTTCTTGGTGGCCTATCGCCACACCCATGCATGTCACTCATTCTCATAAAAAACATAATAAAACATAAGAATTTTACCGCACAATAAATGAAATTAACACATACCCCCCTGAAGGATTTATGTATTTTTTATCGAAAATGTATTCCAGGAAGCTTCCTTCAATGTATAACATCTAATTGCCACCATAATTAGAGACAAACTCCATGAAATTTATTTAGGTAGTATATATATGTCTCATACATCATATCCATTTCTAATAAACTTTATTGTAGGTGTGTAGCCTTATTTATACACCCGTTATGGAGGTGGGGTCCACACTGTTAGCCCAGAAAATTTCAAAACATAAATTATTTTTTGGGCCTTTAGATATTCGAATAAGCCTCTAGTAAAGAAGAGTAAGTTAAAGTAATTAAAATAAGTATTCTATAAAAATAATCATTCAATTTGGAATTATATTTCTATATAAATGACCAAAATACCCTTGACGTAAAAATCTATAAAAAATCCAGAATTTAAGCACATTTCACTTTTTAGATGAAAACACACCAAAAATCCAAAATTGATCAATATAATATGAAATTGATAAATTAGGAGGGTTAATAGAATTGAAATTCATATAAAAAATGTGGGAAATATTAGTTTTATCAGTATATTTTTTGGTTTCGGGGTGTCCTACTATGTTTTGTTATACTCACCCATACATGGGGTTTTCCATTATGTGTCGTGTCTTGTGTAGAAGATTGAAATTTTGATAGAGTCTTAGGAGGACATGGTCCAGACGGTGCTTAGTGAGACCAGAAAAACCAAGGTGTGTTCCTAAAACTTTCTGAATGCAGTCCCAATACTTACTTTTAGGTTGTAATTTGGTTTTCTAACTCTTTGTGGTGGGATTTTATTTGGCCCCAATTACTTTATATTACTTCCTTTTATACTCTAGCTATGAAATTTGGATGTATGAATGCATGGGGTTTCAGTTGTTTTTATATTTCATAATTTTACAGGCTTCGAGATGTGTGTTTCTATATAGGTACTTAAGTTGAGGCCTCTCATGTCAGTGATTCATCTTCTTAGTTCTAGTCAATAGCCCCTAGCCTTTTTGAGGTGGGATTCAGGAGTCATGGCATGGGCCGCTCTAAGAGGGGTCCTGACATCTACTGAGTTGTACTCACACCCTACTTGGGCTGCCTGATCGGTACATGAATAGATTTTGTGCTTTATAGAGAGGTTAAGGGAAAATACATTGTGTTATATCATTGATATGGGAGAGAGCATGGATGAGGGAACCAGACACTATTCGGGACCTGCTTGGGGGAGTTGTCAATGTCTTTATTTTGGGTTTCATTTTAGACACTTGACATGTACATTGGCATGCCATATTTTTTTATTTAGTTTTTGATATTTTATTTTCTTTTTTTGTCATCTTATGATATTGGTTATTTTATGTTATGATTACATGTTATTAATATATTTTCTACTATTTTTTGATGGTGTATTTACTCTGATAAAAGAGGGTAATGTCTCCCCATGATCAATATATCAGACCCTCACTACTAATCATCAACCTCTGATATATGGGGAGGCATACCTGAGGTCATGTGAATAACCGATTGGAGGCACTGGTGTGTGGAACCTGGTAGGAGATGTTATAGTATTCAACATTATATGTTTTGTAGATTTCTTGTAATATTCAATAATTGTGAATAAAATCATGTGAAACTTTCCTGATAGGTTTGATTCTAAAATTTTCTCTTTATAAGATAAATCTGATTTAACTCTTGATGAATTTCTTAAATATATTATTACTTATGAAATGAGAAAATATCCAATGTTAAAAAAATATTAAATATGAAATATATTTTGAATCAATGAGAAAGATGATAATTCAAGATGTTGGACATGATGATCCTTGCTACTTTGAAGATAAAGAGGATGATAAGTTGAATGAAAAAATATTTTCTCTTATAACTAATAATTATAGTAGAGGAAGATGAAATTATGGTGGTAAACTTACACTTAAATGTTTTTATTGTGGTGGAATTGGACACTTTTCTATGAATTTACCTAAGAAGAAAGTTGGTGAGTATCGAGAATATTCTGATGAAACACCGTGATGAAACAAGTAAAACAAAATTTATGAAGAAGAAAATTCATCCAAAAAACACAAGAATAAGTCTACTAGAAACAAAATAAATATGATAAGTAATAAAGTTGTATCATACTCAACTGAAAATAATTCTTCAAAATATGAATGTTAAAGAAAAATTATAACCTTCATTTTAATATTTTATAAAATAAAATATTCCTTAGATAGTGAACAAGGTTGTGAAGGATCATATAGAGAGTATCAACTCAAAACATAATTTATATTATGTTTTGAGAAAAATAGAAATCTAAAGTAAGAAATTAGAGTAATGAATAAATATTGTGAAAATGTTTCTAAAGTAAGAAATTATGTCATCTAGTCTGAGGAAGAATAATTTCAAGTGTTCTTAAGTTACAAACTTATAATCAGTAAACATGGAATGATGGTTGAAAATCTCAATAATAAGTTGGAATATAAAAAAAGTCAATATGTTTCAAAATAAACATCATGATTCTATAAATACCTAGATAAATATGAATTAAAACATTAACAAAGCTTTACTAGTAAAATATAAGACTTATAAATTTGTTGAGAAATATCAAATAAATAATTAGGTGAATTACTCACACACCAAATATAATGTTTCATATGA
This sequence comes from Viscum album, assembly GCA_963277665.1. Classification (NCBI taxonomy): domain Eukaryota; kingdom Viridiplantae; phylum Streptophyta; class Magnoliopsida; order Santalales; family Viscaceae; genus Viscum; species Viscum album. The sequence continues at coordinate 945,446,045 of OY728148.1, forward strand.
TTTTTATAACATTTAAAGTGATAATAAAATTAATAGGAATGTTTGGGTGGATAAATAACTTGATAAACCTATCACATATACAAAATTTAAAACTCACTTAGAAGGAAATATGGTATACACCCAGAGTATGTTAGGGTAGGAAGTATTTATTAACCTCAATTTTTTTTTACAGAGAAAGATCTTAATTCAATAAAAAAGTGAGATTTGATGGATTCTATTGGTGCTATAGAATATATGGGCACATGACTTACAATTTTTGGAATAACATATCACTTCTCAAAAAAATATTTGAATAGAGTGGAATAATTAGTGAAATTAGAATGAATAACTTTCCTAACACATAGGATGTTATAAAAGAAAAATCACAAAAAGTAAGAAACATTAAAAAAAATCAATTTAAATGTCTAGAATAAGTTTATGGAAGATGTGATTTGGCTTTTCATCATGTCGAAAGATGTATGAGTCTCCTTTTAGAACAATTTTCTTAAGGGAGATAAAGAAAAAGAAGCTAGGATGATGAAAGTTGAGGAAATATTTTTTGAGACTACCTTGAAAGAAAGTAAAAATGAACAAACCATGGATAATTTATAGTGGTTGTTCTTCATTAATGATAGGTGATTTAAAAATCTTAAAACATGTTGAAAATCATTAAGGAGGTTCTATTACCTTTGGGAATAATAGTTCTTTAAAAATCCTAGGAATCAGAATGACTGAGATTAAAGAAGAAAAGTTGAAATCATTGAATTTTTATTTATTGATGTGCTAAAACATAATTTAATTAGTGTAAGTCAACATTTTAATGATGGAAAAGAAGTGATTTTCAGAAAATATTCATGTGTTATCAGAAGTGTGAAACATTGAAAAGTTATCACAAAAGGATAAAGAACTAGTGGAAATATTTTTCAAGTTAGATAATTTAAAACCCTTTTCCCTATTTCAAGGTTAGAAACAATTATAATGTTTTGAGTAGTGTCTAATCATAAAAATTACAAAGTGTACCAGATAGATATAAATTTGGATAAATTGAAGAAGAAGTTTACAATGAGCAACCTTTTGGGTGTCTACTTGATAAGGATGAAAACAAAGCTTTTAGATTGAAGAGATCTTTATTTGGGAATAAACAAGATCCACATTCATGGAATTTTCAGATTGAAAATTGTTTGAGAATGATGATTTTTTCAAAAGGAATATTTGACAGAAAATTATATATGAAAGATTTTCGACTTTGGAACTCTAATTGTAATTTTTTATGTGGATAATATAATTTTATCTAGGGATGAAGAAAATTTTTGTATATAATTTTCTGAGCAAATGAAAAAGAATTTTGAAATATCAATGTTGAGAGAATTAACATTCTTCTGTGTCTTACAAGTTCAATATAAGGAAATATAAATATTCTTATCTTAAGAAAAGTATGCAAGGGATTTTTTACAAAAAATTTGGAATTTTAGAATATAAAGAAGTTTTTACTCCTATCACAGTGAGGATGAAGATGAGTAAAGATGAGTCCAGAAAAAGTGTGAACTAGAGAGACTTTTGGAAGATGATAGGAAGTATACATTACCTTATAACCTCATGCCTGATATTGTTAATGCTATAAATTTTTGTGCTAGGTATCAAAGTAATTTGAAAGAGTCAAATAGTTTGGTAGAAGGATAATTCTAAGATAAGTCAAAGGAAAAAATTCACAAGGATTATTATAAAAAATAAATTATGAGATGATGTTTCATGGTTATACTAATATTGATTGGGCAGGAGATTGTAATGATAGACAATCAACCTTATGAGAATCATTTTTCTTGGGTGAATGTTCTGTAAATTTTCATAGTAAGAAACAAAGTTCAGTAACCTTGATAAAAGTGGAATTAGAATATGTTGGGACTATTCAAGTATGTACTCAGATATTGTGGATGAAAGTTCAATTGGAAGATTTGAATATAAAGGCTTCTAAACTATTGAAGACACTTTAGGAAAATAAGATTGTAATTGATCTTTCTAAAAATCATGTCCAACATTCAAGATAAAACACATAAATAAAAAGTTTCACTTTATAAAAGAGAAATTTTCTACTAGAGATGTTATGTTGGAATATATTTCAACAAAGTATCAAATTATTGATATCTTCACAAATTCAATTCCAAAATAATGGTTTTATGAGTTGAGGATGAAAATTTATGTTCATCCTCCTATAATGAATTCCTAAAACTCTTAATAATTTCCCCTACCATGCTTTGGATTATATTGAAAAAGGGTGAGAAAAAGTAACATCTTTAAACTATGTAAGATGTTTATAATTATCTTTATTTTATGAATATGAAGTTTTGATTATCAGATAATGGGGGAGAGGAAAATACGATTTATAGAAAAATAAAACTGAGAAAATATAAATGTTAGGAGATTTTATCTTAGCATGGCCGTTCAATTTTTTTCTCACCAAGGGATGGATTTTTTTCAATAAAAATACCTTATCTTTTAGTCTGGTGTCTAAACAATCTTTTAAAAAAGGATGTGTTTAGGTAAAATTCAAAAAACTTGAGTTGTTTAAAAAAGTTGAATTGTGAATTTTTTTTGAGAGTTAAAAATGTTATTAATGAGTATTAATAAAAAATCCAAATGGGGAGATTGAAGAACCTTTGTGATGTTTTTAATAAATTTTTGTATTTGTAGATAACTAATCTTTTATTAAATAATGATTTGGAAAAACAAGTGAAAGTTTCTGAACGTTCTAACCCAAACATAAAATGGAGAAAAGTTTTGTTTTTGACAATGTTGTTTTATAGACGCAGAGGATTAAACTGAGAAACACCAGATGAAAAGTATCAAAATGATAACCACCTATCATAGAATTCATCTAAAAGTTATAGTTTTTTATCAGACACACCATCAGTCTCAAATCCATTGACATGAAGTTAATGTTTCATTGGACTCAATTTTGTTTAGAAAGTTAGAATTTTGCTGAAGAGGTTGAATAAAGAATGTGATATACAGAGTTAGAAATTTCTTAATACTTATAACCTTCAATCAAATATTTATTTTCATGTTTTTAATTCTCAAATATCATTAGATGTCTATAACTCATTTGATGTGATCCTTATGAAGAAAAGGGTGAGAATAAGTGCAACCAATCATATTGAGTTTTTGTTTTAAATAAAGAAGGTGTTGAAAGTCATGGAAGTCATAATACTTTCCTATATAAGTCATATAGTACTTTGATAATATTGAAGTTCTCATAAATCAGGAGGGCTGTAATGGTAAAAGATTTTTAAGAAATAGAGGAATCATAAAGATTGTATTGATTCTAGGAATCAAGAAAAATGTTTTCATCAGATCCAGAAGTATTGAGCATAGATGTTTTTAGAAGTCTGAATGAGTTATAGTTGGTGAGTTTTGATGTATTTGAAAGTGGTATATTGGAGTTTCCATCGTAAATAAAATTCAATCATAACGATAATTCCATAATTATGAGGATTCAATTGGATTGAAGCTGAGGAAGTTCTATGAGGTAGAATCTGAGGAGGAATGTTAATTTAAATGACTCTAAGGAAGAAATTCATTCAAACTAACTCTGAGAATGAAATTCAATCAAGACTAACTCTATAAAGGAAAGTAAATAACACATAATCTAAAAAAGAATGTTAATTAAACTAACTCTAATGTGGAAATTAAATTTAGAATAAGATGAACAAGTTTCATCATAATGAGACGAGGAAGTTCCATCATAATGAGTTGACTAATTTCTATTATACAGAATAAATGTTAGAAAGTTTGAGAAGAATTATTATAAAGAAAACATAAAAAGATTTCATAATATTTCTGAAGATTTTATGTTGTCAAACTTGAAATTAATATATATATATATATATATTAAATTTTTTTTAATTTGAGTAAGTGGGGAAAGTTTTTTATTTTCTTAAATTTTTCTTTTTGGGATTCCTATAAATAGAATAAATGTTTATTTATAATTTTGAACTTTTTTATGTGAGTGGAAAAAGAAGATAACTATAGAATTCATGTCAAATTTATCTTTCCATATTGAAATCTAATTAGAAGTTTGGACATATAAAATTTTGGTTTATTGGACTGAGTAAGATTGAACTGAGCATCTGAGAAGAGTTTGAGTAATTCATATTGAGAATGGATTCATCAGACTGAGTCCATCAGACTGAATTCATCGGATTGAGTCAATTGGAACCAGCCCTATCCGATGGAGAGAATCAGACCCAACCACATCATAATGACGATTCTGAGTTGATAATTTATGGTGTAGTTTGAACAATATATTTTTCTTTTGTTTTATCTCAATTTTTTGTAAGAAAATTTTATAAACCATTATGAGTCAGTATAATCATTAAAATTAGGATATATAATGTGTCTAATGGGTGTTGGCACAATTTGTATTCACTTATTCATTTTAGTGAATTTCTATAGACCCCTAAGAGTGTCTATGAAAATTATATAGTTTCGCACACAGAGGTAGAACCTTGTAAATATCATGTTCTTTAATTTTTTTACTAGTTTTTATACATAAGTATTTACTAAAAGATTATAAGGATATAAACTTTAACAAGTTTCATGGTTTAATATTTTCAAAATTATTGAAAATTATAATAGTGAACAACTAATTCAACCCCACTTCTGAGTTATTATTCGATCCATTGGAACATCATATATTGTTTATCACTTTATTTGAAACTTTTTTTAATATTTGTTCTACTTTAATGTAATTAAAATCCCTCAAAGAATAATGGAATACTGTCATGAATCGTCATTGATTTCACCTTGTCCAACAAGATGTGGTTCCTCCTTTCAAATACATCATTCCACTGATGTGTATAAGGTGGAGTGAGTTAATATAGGATCCCAAACTCCCATAAGTAATCAATGAATTCTTGATTGAGATATTTTCCACCAAGTTATAAGAGTATTTTCTTAATCATATTACCAATTTGGTTCCCATATTCATTCTTTTATTTCTTGAATTTATCAAAATAACCTGACTTATACCTCATTAAGTAGACATATTCATTTCTACTAAAATCATTGGTAAAATTTATGAAGTATGAGAACCTACCCTTGCCTTAATAGTAAATGGTCCACACACATATATATGAACTAATTCAAGAATATCTTTAGACCTTTCAACTTTTCTACTAAATGGGGATTTATTCATTTTACCGTATAAATAAGTGTGACACATACCAATTGGTTTTAGTTCAAAAGAATCTAAATTTCCATTTTGGTATAACTTAGTCAAGTGTTTTTCATTTACATTACCAAGCCAATGATACCATAATTTGGTGTGGCACGAGTTATGTGAAGTAGTTTCATTATCAATTTCCATTACTTGGTCTGTGTTACACGATAAAATAATTTTTTTTAAATTCACCTTACCATAGAAAATTATATTTTTATAAAAGAAGCAACATTCATTTAAAAATATTAAAATAAATCCATCTATATCAAGTTTAGATATATAAATAATGTTTTTTTGTAATGGATGAAACATTATAACAACCTTTCAAAACAAATATCATTATAAGATCCCATATTTTTCTTGGAACGTACCAGTCTAAGGTTTTCATTGAACAGATTTTTTTTGGGGTTTCCTTTGTAATTAAGCCTTAGTGACTAAGTCTTATTTGATGACAGAGAGCATTTTTTGGAGAAAATAACCTTAATTTTAGTCATGTATGTCTATTTAAATTAATTGGATCCATGTATAAATATGATAAAAGGGATTACTAGGGTTTTCTATGAGTTTTGAATGATCATAGGTGGTTTGGTCACTATTATAGAAGCTAGGATAAAAACTATTCAATGAAAAATTATATGTTGTGTACATGTTACATGACATGTAACTATTTCTAGATGCATTTAATGAACTTGATTATGATGTGATGTTATTACATGTCATGAACCCGATTTACATTGTGTAAATTTTTATCAAAATAAATATTAACCCAGGGCAAAAGGTTTTTCCAGCATAACTTACAAATGAAGAAATACATGACATGAAAGGATTACACATAATGTATTCCTCATACCCAGTAGTTTTATGTGTGTCGTTTAATTATGACTCTCATTATTTTTTATTATATCCTCTCCTCTCTCTCTCCTAGGGTGAACTCTAGGAAATTTTGAATTATCTTCCCCCTTCCAGATGTCCCATTTTCACATTCGATCCTTCGTGACTTTATTCACTTTGGTTTCCCTCTTCTCACCCATCATTAGTTTTATTTTTAGTGTACATATTTTGAACATGGGTTTTCTTTTGGGAGTTGATCTTGTTTTGGGTTAATATAGGTACTTCTTGTGATCTTATGTGACTTCCTCTTTAATGGATTTTGTTATTTGAAGCGTTGGGTTAATCACATGTTAAAGGTATGAAGACTAAACCTAACCACATTGTATATTTAATTGTGAATTATATGAAATATTTTTATTATGACCATGTAATGTGAACTATAATTAATCAGTTGATTTATAGTAAATCATAGGTTGGATTCCTTTAGATTCAATGGTTGATGCAACTTGGATAATGGATACCTGTTGGGTGAGAAAACATTTGAGTAAAAAGGACTTGGCTAATGGTTTAAATCATAGTGAGTATGACATGATACCCTAGGTGATTTCTTGATATATAATCCCTAGGTAATCTATTATTGATTATTGAAATGACTCTTGATCATTTTAGAGATAAATGAAAGCTTATTTGAAAGAAAAATGGTAATTTTCATAATTAACCATTGATATTTATGATGTGATATTACGATATCCATACTATTATGACTTGTTGATTTGGTGATGAAATGATTATATATAGGGATATCCTAGTAGTGTTTAAATTATAATATGTAGAATCCCTATCTGTATGATATACTATTTCCATTATTTCTCTATTACTCTAATTTTTATTACTATGGTTTAGTTCAACTATGTTATACAAGGGGGTATAGTCTCCCCACTATAAATATCCAAGCCTTGCTATTAGTCAATAGCCTCTAGCATATGGGGATGCATGATTGACATCTAATAACCAAATCATTTTGACCATGTGAGAGAGTACCAGATCAGGGTACATTACAAAATGATATTAGATGATTAGCTTGTTATTTTCTATTGCTTTATTTTTTGGAAAAAGATGAAAGGAGACTAGGATCTATTGGGACTTGGTAATGATATTATTAATTGGTGTATCTAACCCATGTAAGGGGGAAAATTTGAGTTCCAGGGATGGGATTATTCTTTATATTGTTTTGTTGTTACAATTGATGTTATTTCACCTTAGTTAATTTACATGTTGTTTGATGTTATTATTTTTTGATGTTAATGTTTATTGATATTTACACTCATGGACCAGTATGGTGAGACATGAGTATGCATGCATCAGGATAGTCACATAAATAAATATATGTATATATATACATTCATTGTTCATGACAGGGACATGTTTATTGCATGTGTTATAAGCTTTCCAATAAGAATTGTGAAATAATATATCTATTATATTTGATAAATGCAATGAAATAAACTATTATTTTATCATAAAACACTTATAATCCATGGTTAGAGAGACCCAGAGTAATGGTTCTCTTCTGTCATTGCCTCTTGAGGTTGAATTTATATTTATCCAAAGATTATAGGACTGTGTTTTTCTTGGAGATAAAATGACTTCTCATCATCTTTGAGTTGAGTTCTAAGAGGGTGGAAATTAGTTATCTCCTAATGTAGATGAACTGGAGATTCCTGTAGCTCTTGAGGATCCAATGGATGTTCATCATCACAACAACTTCTTAAGGGTCATGAAATCCATGAAAAAAGATACTATTTTCATCGTGCCTTTGATGTATGAGTTGATGAGAGAGATTCAGCTACAACATCCACCTCTATTCACAGGGGAGTGAGGCTCCCAGGTAGCTGAGTTCTAGATTGAGTCAATCTATATAATCATAAAGCATCTTGAGACATCCAAAGATAGGAGGGAGAATCTCACTGTGTATATGCTCTGTAGACCTACCAAACATTGGTGGGATATTCTAGAGCAGGATGGGAAGGAGGAGGAGTTATCTTTGTAGGAATTTGAGGTGAATTTATTGAGCCACTTCTATACATAGATGCTGTGGAATGAGAATGATAATTAGTTCATTCATATGACATAGGATAGAATATCAGTGATGGACAATGTTGAACAATTCACCAACCTTCAATGCTTTGTGCCATATTTATCTATTGATGAGATATCTAGGGAGAAACATTTTCATGATGGTATTCACAATGTGGTTAAGTCATAAGTGAATGTTTTTATTATGAGTAGCTTTTTAGATTTGATGAATCATGAAATCATCGTAGCAATGAATCTGAGAGAGAGCCCAAGAGGTAGCCAGGCTATTTCCACAGGGTAAACTATGATCACTTATTTTGGTGGAAGGAAGTGATTTTAAGACATTTGTTTCCAAGGAAATGACAAAAAGGCCAGTTAGGGTAGGGGGAATACATCTTAGGATCGTATTCCATTGTAGTGCATCAGTGTTGAATGTTAATTGGCATGAAACCTTACTTTTGATACACCACTTTGGAGTGCCATGTTTGCAGCAGGATGGGCCATCTTCATAAGTTTTTTAGAACATCTCATATTATAGTAGTGATAGGGGAGAAAGATAGGTACTAGAGTCTATGATGGACTCAACTAATACTTATTAGATAGGTAGCTAGAGTTCTATAGTACGTTTAGGATGAGGCGAGAGATGTGGTACCCCATTTTAATGACATAATTTTTATTAGTAAAATTTGTTTCCTGAATAAATGTCTATTGTATTATATTATATATTATACACTTAAAAATATAGAGAAACCAATAAAAACAAGATTAATAAATATTGTTACATTAATCATCAATGAAACCAATTAAATTTCCTAACATTACAACTAGACAAAAAGTATAAAATTGAAAAGCTAAAATGAGAAAATATGGATCAACCTCATCTACTAGAATTATTAGCCCCACTACCAACACTATATAAAAGAAAAAAATTATAGTAAACCAATAAAAATTATTTAAAATGGAAATATAGAACCTTGAGAGGAATTTATTTGAATATTGAATGAAATAATTGGGTGGTATATATATAAGGCAATGTGACTATTGGAATAGTAATGTGACCGTTGGAAGAGTAACCTGATCGTTGGAGTAGTAACCTGACCATGGGAAGAGTGATTTTACCAAAAAAATAATAAATTATGATATAAATAATATTTATCATTCTTAATTTATGTAAATAGAAATATTATAATTTAATAAAATAAATATCTTGATTAAAAACCTCAAAGAAAATAAAGCATATTTTTAATAAACTTTATTTTAAATTATTTTGTATAAATCATTATTTTCCTGTTAAAAATTATATTTTTCCTATTTTAGATATTTATTTTTACTAAATTAATATCATTTTTGGAATTATCATGTTAAGATTTTCCTTGAGTGTGTTTTTGGTAATTTTCTGAAATACTTTAATTTTTAGGTGAATAGTAAAAATATAGTTTTTCACATAATCGAGGTATCTTGAGTTACATAATTCATGAGATAATAATGAAATAATACTTTATAGAAATTTGTTTCGGAAATTATATATTTAATTTCATAAATGAGTCATTAAAATACAATAAAATTAATTTTCGAACCTAAAAATCACATTCCAAAACCTAAATTCAAAAGTGATTCCTTAAAATATCAATATCTTTTTTTCTTCACTTTTCTTTTTAATATGTTAATGGATTAGAAATATAAATTTGATTTAAAGTATTAAACCCATTATATTATATTTATATATAATTTATTTTTTCAAAAATTCACTATTACATGTTTTTCCTTTGGTATATTATTTTACTAAATATTTTATTCTAAAAATACCCCTCTCTTAAAGTATAAATAATCCCTCTCCCTTCCCTTGGAAACACACTCCTCTCAAACATTCCAAAGTACAACATATTTTTAAATATTCCCTCTAAATCCCCTTACATTACTTAGGGACATTTTGGAGCAATACTACTCTAATCAACAAGGGTGTTATAGCGTCTTACAAGAGAAGCTACATTGAAGAGAGAGTAATTCTCTATTAAATTTTCCCTTTTTTCTTATTCTCTTCCTTATTTTTACCAATTAATTTAAAAACCATATACTATAAAACTAATTATTCAATAATTTAAAATTATATTATTTATGTTAACATGATGTAATGGTCATATTTATGAAAAAAATAAACGCAATACTTCTCTTTCCCTCTCTTTTAACAATGTCCCGTTAAAGGTTGATTAACCACCTACAGAGACATTTCTAAGAAAAATATTATAACCACCTTCATGTATGGATATTATTAATTACAAATAATATATAAATTATTAATTAATTTTATTATAATCTATTGGAGTTAATCATAATTTTCTATAAATGACTCTGAATGAAAATTGAGAAATCAAAGTGAAATAAGAAATATTTAGGAAAATCATGATACCAAAACACTACAATTTCATCAATAGAAATTAATAAATATAATAAAATGTTTATAATTGATAAATAATTGTATAAATGTATATAATTAACATATTTATTAGTTTTTTAATAAATATAAGATTATTATTCAAGAGGCGCAAAAGTGATGAAATAAAGAAGGAATTAAAGTAAGGGGGTTCTTGAAACCAACTCTTTTTCATTGAGTTATCCATATTTCATGTCACGACCCGACCTCGGGGCCCGTGCCGTGACTACCCCAAGCCCGCCTTCCATAGGCCAGGGGCTGGCGACTAGCACCAAGGTGTAAAATCACGGTAAACAGGGAAGGCTTTGCCTTTATAAGTAACAACCACCACAGAGTCACCAAGCAGAAAGTAACTACAAGTGCAGAAAAGTAAAGGGGGGCGGAATACAAGCCCAACAGAAAGTACAACTGAAAAGGAAAAGAACAGAAACTGAAGAAAAGATAGCGGCCATCGTCTATCGTCTCCGATCGAGATGCTCGTTTCACTTCCCGGCTTTGGAAGGGGTTGTAGGAGGCGTTCGGGACGCGGCTCCATCTGAGCACAGCCTTCCACCCTCAGACGGATGGTCAGACGGAGAGGACCATACAGACACTCGAGGACATGCTCCGTGCATGTGTTCTCGACTTTGGTCGCAGCTGGGAGGACCACCTACCCTTGGTGGAGTTCGTGTACAACAACAGCTACCACTCCACCATCGGGATGGCACCATACGAGGCGTTGTACGGCAGACCCTGCAGATCACCGTTGTGCTGGACAGACCCTGGGGAGTCTGCACTCGTGGGACCAGAGATGGTCCGAGCCACGACAGAGAAGGTCCAGATCATCCAGGAGAGGATGAGGACAGCTCAGAGCCGGCAGAAGTCATATGCTGACAGGAGGCGGAGGCCACTAGAGTTCGAGGATGGCGACCACGTCTTTTTGCGTGTCTCACCTCGACGTGGTTTACGGAGATTTGACCGAGGCGGCAAGTTGTCTCCACGCTTCATCGGGCCTTTCCAGGTCCTCAGCAGGATAGGAGAGGTGGCTTATCGCCTGGCTCTACCACCTCAGTTGCACCGGATGCACGACGTCTTTCACGTGTCTCAGCTGAGGAGATACGTGCACGACCCGACGCACATCATCGACTTTGGGTAGCTGGACGTGGATGATGGGGCGACTTTTGCAGAGGTCCCAGTGGAGATCGAGGATCGACAGGAGCGGGTCCTACGTGGGCGGTCGATTCCTCTTGTGCGCTTCAGATGGTAGCACGGGAACCTCCAGGAGAGCACTTGGGAGCGGGAGGCTCAGATGCGTGCTCAGTACCCCCATTTGTTCCCCTAGTTTTTGATGCATCTTTACGGGGACGTAAAGCCCTGAGGTGGGAGTAATGTAAAGACCCGAAAATTTCAAGGAAATTTTTTTCATAATTTTCTTTGGAATTTTACAAGAGCGCAGCTTCAGACGGCACCTGATTCCGAGGCCCGGTGTGCCCGGAATCAATTTCCGAAGTTTGGCTCGGGTACGTTCAGTGAACGGACGAGCGGGTTTTTCTATCTTTTGAACCGGTGCCCGGAATCAAATTCTGAGGGCACCGATGAAATCGCAGCGCCGGTATTTGCTTAGAAACACCTCTTCCGGAGTTGCGTTTTCTCAGACGTGGTTTTTAAATTTTGGGGCTTAAGACAGAAATAAAATAAAATTTGTGCGACAACTTTATTTTATTTCACTTAAGCTGCTTGGAAGTCACTTGGAAGCCACTTGAACTGAGTTAAAGCGGATAGGGTGCTATCCGGAAATATCCTACCCTCTTGGTAGGATATTTGTGAGGCAGGGCCCGCACGAGCCCCGCCGTTTCTTTCGCTAAGTAACGCACCCGCGAAAACCCGTCAAAGTAACTAAAAAGTCAACCGACGCGTTTTCTTTAATTTCTTAACAGACCATTTAATTGGGAGGTTTATTTCGTGAATTAAATGGGCTGTTTCATTCGTTGAATTAATTCAACGAATTTAATGGGTCGTTACTTACGCGTTTTGCGTTTGTTGGAAAAATAATAAAATAGACAAACTTGTCTATTTTGGAGGATCCTCCTGTTGTGCGAGATCCTCTAAACCTCCACTCTCCCCGCGAAGAACACGAAGAACGCGAAGAACGCCGGAACCGGAATTCGACGACGCACACCGTGATCTGCGACGTCGACGAACTCTACCCGCGACGTTCTTCGGCGACGCCTCTTCTTCCGCGGCCGATCCTCGTTCGGCAACTAAGGTGAGAATCGAATCTTCTAATTCTCCCCTTTTTATAATTCGATATCAATGGATTTAAATTAATTAAATCCATTTGATCTTGATCCGGAGATCGTCGGCGCGACGTTTTTCCCGCGGTGCGACGAACGTCTCCTCCGCAACGACGCGACGATCCCCTCCTTCCGCGACGAGCGATTCCGCGACGACCTCACGTCCGACGACGACAAGGTAAGGGATGTTGGAATATTTTATTCCCCGTGTTTATTCTTTTAAAATAAAGAACCTGATCTACGAACAATTTTAATTTAATTAAAATTGTTGTTGATTATTTTCTTTTCCTCCCGTTGTTTATGACTAACGCGGAGGGTGCGGATCTAACAAACAAGACCCGGCAACCCTCCGCCGATCTTTTGTTGTGCGGATTTGGCGGACGACGACGAACCGTGCGGCAAGGGCGATCCGTTGATCCCGCAGTGAAGATCGGCCCCCGGGAGGAGCAATGGTGCAGACGGGAGGCAAAAAGGGCCACCAGAGCAAATCCGGCGGCCCGCGGAAGGCGGCGGAGGCGCGGGTCGCCGGCGCGCCGCCGGAAACTCCGCCGCGGCCGAGCCGCGGCGGCGGCGAACCGCCGGACCGCGTCCGCGGTCCGGCCACCCAGCACGCGGCCCGCGCGGGCCGCGTTCCTCCAAGCCGCGGGTCAAACCCGCGGCGGTTTCTTCGGCCGCTCGGCCGAAGCCGAGCCGGCCGGTCCGGTCGGCCGGGCCGACCCGGTTCGGGTCGACCCGGTTCGGCCGACCCAGGGGTGGTTCGGGCCGGGTCGCCCCGGGCCCAGAACCCCCGTTTTCGGGCCTTCTTCGGTCTTTTTCCCATATCTTGGGCCTGAGACCTCCGATTGACGAACCGTCAGCGGCTACGCGATCCTTGGATCGATACGGTCGTTTCGGAATATTATACTCAAGGATTCGGAAGACTTTGGGTTCGGCCAGGTTGGTTCGTACACGAAACCAACCGGGCCCTCGGAGCAGAAACGCTCATAACTTGAGCTACGGACGTCCGATCGACGTACCGTCAGCTGTGGTAGTTTCCTCTAAGTGAGACGGAACTTTTGTCATACTCCGCCCGAGGATCGGATACAGACGGAGTACGGTCGGGTTGGTTTTGCCCTAATAAACCAACCGGGCCCCTGGGACGAAAATGCCATTAACTCTCAGACCGGGCGTCCGATTGACGCGCCGTCTATTGCGTTGAGATCCTGTTGTCGATACGGAACTTTTGGATACAGCAACTTCGGACTATGTGTCAGTTGATGTATCAGCCTCTCGGCTCGTGGAGCGGACCCTCCTAAACGAGCTCACTGTGTGCGGGAACCCTAGCGCTGGCTGTGACTTCGACGACAGAGCAGAGATCCTCCGTGGACTGCGACGACGGCAGAGCAGAGATCCTCAGTGGACTGCGACGACGGCAGAGCAGAGGTACTTCGTGGACTGCGGCGACGACTGTGCAGAGATCCTCAGTGGACTGCGTCGACTACTGCACTCAGCGATCCTACGTGGATCAGTGCTACAGGTTCTGTGTGAGCCCGATCCTATGTGGGTCCTTACTACCGGTTCTGTGTGAGCCACTGCCTACAGGTTCTGTGTGAGCCCGATCCTGTGTGGGTCTTTTGCGGGGGTTAGTACCTATCGATCCTTCGTGTGTCCGACGACTTAGATGGATCAGTGATCATCTTTGACGTCATCTGAAAAAGTATACATGGTTGAGCTGAATCTTATGTTACTCTCCTTTGTGGTTTGTGTTGAACTATCCTTTGTGGATTTACTGTTTACTCTCCTTGTGGATTTGAGTATTGCTTTCCTGCGTGGATTGAGTTGTTCTTGAGCTCGTGAGCAGAGCTAGAATTGGGGACTTAGGTATATGTATGGGCATATACCTAAGTCGAGTCAGATGTTACTTCGTGATTGCATTTTTCTTTTGTGCAATATCCTTTATGGATTTCGGGAGACCTTCGGGGGTCTCGGGGTCCTTACTGAGTAGCTTATACTCACCCCTGCACGGGCTATGCCCGCACCTTGTTGTGTTGGATGCAGACGACGGACAGCGCTGATCTCGGTTGGGGCGTGGAGCAGGACGGTACCTGGAGGTGGACCACTGGGCGGGACGTGCTCGGAGCGGACGTGGGACCCGAGGAGCCTGGAGGCTATCTGTACCCACCCTTCAGGTGGGATTGCCAGTGGACGACACGAGGCCGCTGTCTTTTCTTTAGTTGCTGTTCTTTTCCTTTTCAGTTGTACTTTCTGTTGGGCTTGTATTCCGACCCCCTTTACTTTTCTGCACTTGTAGTTACTTTCCGCTTGCTGACTCTGTGGTGGTTGTTACTTATAAAGGCAAAGCCTTCCCTGTTTACCGGGATTTTACGCCTTGGTGCTAGTCGCCAGCCCCTGGCCTATGGAAGGCGGGCTTGGGGTAGTCACGGCACGGGCCCCGAGGTCGGGTCGTGACATTTCAGGACATATTTGAAATTCAAAGTCTTATAATGTACCTTAAAAATAATTTCATTATTCCTCCCTCTTCTTTTTGAGATATACATGTTTTTTATTTGATTTTATGGAAAATACAATTATTTTCCAAAATAACTCTTCTTTCCAAAACACATCTTTGACTCCTCTTGAGTTGTTTATTCATAACTAATGAATGATGATTCTTATAGAAAATATTTTTTTTCCATTTTTCATTTTGGAACCCAAATTTTATTTATGAAATCATAATTTTTGAAATCCTAATGAAACACATTCCTTTCCATGGGTTATTTCATGAAATGATTATTACACATTCTAGGTGACATGCATTATTATGTAAATATTATGTTGTCATGACTAGAAAAAAATTATATATCTGTCCAATGAATTGGGTAATGTGTTATATCTCATGAGATAATGTGTATTATATGTGAACGTGATGCTAGATTTGATTACAGTGATGATGTTATGATTATTCACATATGTTATGTGTTAACATGATTCTAGAATTATTCCCAAATATATGTTTCATTTGACCACTATAACATGATGTTTCAATTTTATTCATTTCCACATTCGATGATTTTATCAAATTTTTAGCTCATGATATTGATGATTATCATAGGCTTATGATAGGATGATTATGCTCACCCATTTTAGATTGATTCAAGTTTTTTATTCATCCTCTTATAGCGCTTTTATCTTACCCATTTCATTGATGTATATCCTTATGTAATTCCATGTACTAAGGATAATGTGAGATTTTAGAAGGATAAATAAGAATGATTTAAATAAATTTTTATGTTTTATTTTATACATGTTATTTATGAGCCTAATTTTTCTAAGACATAAACCATTGGATCCTAGATTTGTAACACTATTATGTTGTTTATCATTAAAATGATGTAACCGTTAAGTATGAAAAATTAGGGTCACTATAGTTGGTACCTAAGAATGGTTTAGTTAATTTGGTAATTTTGATTATAAAACAAGAGTAAAAACCATTAGTATAAGTCTATGTATAGGTAAAACAGCCTAGAAGACTGTTTTTAGAAAAATATAGACATAGGTATCCCATAAGATATTCCTTTAGAGTTAATTTCATAAAAGAATAAATTAATCATGATTTATTGACTTATGTTTTTTATAACATTTTCTATTCTAGAAAATAGTAGGAACCAGGAGAAACTAGGCCTAAAACCTATGTGAGTGACAATGAAACAATTATCCAAATGAGATCCCCAATTCTATGGGAGGTTGAGTTCAAACCATTGTGGAAATGATTACCTAGTTGTCTTGAGATTTGAATAATAACATGAACTATGTGGAAAGTCCATATTCACCCAAGAAAGATCAATTATCCATTGAGTCCTTAATTCAGATATGATCATCGATGTTTAGTGGAACATCCAATCCACTAGATGTGGAATAGTGGGTCAACTCAATAAAGAATATCTTTTTTATAATCCATTTCTCTAATAAGGAGATGGTGACTCTTGCAATTTATCATTTATATGGAGAAGCTATTAAATACCATGGATTGATAAAGAACAAAAATACAAAGGATTAAATGTAAGAGATGGAGTGGGAAGAATTTAAGAAAATATTTCTTTAAAATTATTTCCCTTGAACTCTTCAAAGAAATGATTGAATGAGAATTCATATAGCTAAAGAAAAAGGAAGGTGAAGCTATCACAACTTATGATGAAAACTACATAATGTTTTAAATTTATTCCTTGGGTTTTTTTATCAATAAAGATAGACAAATAGATATGTTCTTTATTGTTTTAAAAATACACCTTCGAAAAGATCGAGAAATATAAGAATTTTGTAGTTTTGAATATGTGGTTAAATGTGATCTTAAAGTAGATATGGAGTTCAAAGAATGGTCCCATGGTTATAGAGATAATAAGAGAAGAATGGGGTTTCATGATTGTTGGTCAAATGACAAATGAGGAAATAGGATCCAACTACCCACATGTCAAAAATGAGGGAAGAAGCATCATGTTAATTACCTCAAAGGGATGGGGAAACTATTCATGTATGGGAGAGCAGGACACCATGATAATGAATATTGAAGATACATGATGAAGATGACCAACATGATTGAGGAAAGGAAGTAACATCCTAATACACAACCCATGGTTCAATTCTTCAACTATAGGGACCAAGGGTGTTATGCAAGCAAGTGCACTAAACCACATGTCCTTGAGCAAAACCAGTGTCAGCAAACACCAAAGTCAAAGGATAAAGGGAAAAATTATATCATCAATACTAATTAATTGGAGTGTGAAAATGAATTTAAACAAGGTATGATTCCTATTCACTAAATAATAGAAAAAGTATTATTTTATTTTGGTTCTACTTATTCATTTATATCCTAAAAGTTTTCTAGAACTGTTGAATTGAATCCCTGATACCTTTAAGTGGAGATATCCATAAAAAACATAGTGGTGTAATAATTACAACCCATGTGTTGGACTCTTCTCCTATAATCATATTTAGGATGATTCTTATTTCATATTTTATTATATTTCCCTTGTTAAAATTTGATGCTATATTGGACATGTATTGGATTTCATTATATATATAAGAAATCTACTATTGGAAAGAATCTATTTTTATATTCTGAACCATACCATAATCCTCTAAAAATTCTTGGAAGATAATGAATCTTCTTTGGAAAATCCATCAATAGTGTGGGTGTTGATACCCTGTAGAGAAGCATACCTTTCCCAAATGATTGAGTCAATGGAAGGTATTAACCTGGAGGAAATGTCCATTGTTCAGGAATACATTGATGTTTTTCTCAAAGATTTTCTTGGAATACCCTGATCATGAGGTAGAGTTCTCAATAGATCTCATACCCAGAGTCACTCCTATCTCAAAATTCCCATATAGGATGGACTTGATTGAAATGGAGGAGTTAATGACGTTTCTACAAGAGCATTTGAAAAAATGGTTCATACGCCCTAGTACATCACCTAGGGGTTCACCAATGCTATTTTTCAAGAATAAAGATAGATTAAAATAGGTGTATATCAATTACCAAGATATCAAAAAGATCACCATAAAAAAAATTATACTCAACCAAGGATTGATGTCTTTTTCAATCAACTATGAGGAGTGAAATACTTCTCAAAGGTGTATCTTTTTTATGGATATCATCAACTAAAGATGAAGAAGGAAGATATTCAAAATACTTCTTTCCTTACAAGGTATGGGCACTATGATTTCATAGTAATTCCTTTCAGACTTACTAATTTTCCTACAATCTTTATGGATTTTATGAATATATTCTTTAGAGACCACTTCAACAAATTTTTGGTAGTTTTTATCGATTATATTCTCATTTATTCCAAGATTAAGTAGGAACATGAAGAGAATATAATGATTGTGTTGGTGATATTAAGGAAGGAGAAAAAGTAATCTATGTTCAAAAAGTGTAACTTTTGGATGAATGAAGTCACATTATTGGGGAACGTGATCACAAGTGATGGAATTTAGGTGGACCCTTCAAAGACAAAGGCAATTGATGAATAACCTAGAACCACTAGTGTCATAGAAATCTATAGTTTTATGGAATAGCTGGTTACTATTTATATTTTGGGATAAATTTATCATTATTTTTTAGCCAACTAACTAATTTACCACAAAATGGGGTAAATTAATTATGGATGAAAGATTTGAAGAAAGCTTTAAGGAGATCAAGAAGAGGCTAATCACTGTTCTTATACTGAAATTTCCCAGTCAAGATAATTATATCACTGAGAGGGGGAGATAGTAAATCAATGATATATATTTATTTTATATTTCCATAATTATGTAATAACTGTAGAATCATATTAAATATTTCTTTCCGTATTGAAAAAATTAAAACAGACATCTATAGGAACACATGAATTTATAAGTATCATTATTCAACAAGAATTTCTACATCCTTTCTATGATTTTGAAATTATATAATATCACACAATCTATTAGCAGATAATGTATTTGTGTGGAATATAATGAGTAGGATATTCCATTTCACTCACGTAGCTCTATATAAATAATTCAACAGTGAATGTGATACTTCTATAACAAATTATGAAATACAAAGTTTTGTAACAACATATTATATGGTGATTCTTTATTAACTATCAAAAATGAATTATTGTTTAAAAAATTCTTCAATTTCTTACCTATAAGTTGGTACGAACTTTTCCAAATTTTGTTACAAAACTTAGTCTGATTTCCCAATCCAATTCCCCCAGTCCGATTATCCCAGTTTTATTTCTCAATATGAAAAATTTATGACTTTTTCATAATACGGTTGGGAAAATTCTGAAAAACTTCTTCTTTAATCCAAAAATCCCAATATGATTTTCCCAGTCCAATGATTCATCCCAATATGATGACTAGTTGAATACAACAAAACAAAATATGGAAACCTCTTCTTCTCTCTAGAGCTATGTCTTCTCTATTTTTTTTTTCTGTGAATAGTACATCTGTCAAAATTACAAAGTACTTTCCCTTTTATACTCACCCAAAAAATGGTTTGGGTGGGATTCCTAAAAAATTCTTCACTCATTAAAATTTTCTAAATCTACACGTTCCTTTGAATTTTGCGTTCATATTAACTCCATTGTGTAGAAACAACAAGAAAAATTATGATTGTTTCTAAAATTTCCACAAGAGAAAAAGTTTCATCAAAATCATCAACTTCAATTTTAGAGTAACCTTTACATACTAATATTTCCATATTTGTTATCACTTCACCTTATTCATTCATTTTGTTCTGGGAAATACACTTTTTACCAATATCATTTTTGTTATCTAGATTTGGTATGAGTTCTTATGAATCATTATTTTCTATCTGGACTGACTCTTCATTCATGGACTGAACCCATTCAAGATACTCAAAATCTTATTTCACATCATTCGGCCCAATTATTGAATACAAATAATTACATCTAATAGTTTCTTGGGGTTGGAACATATTTTTAATTTTTACACCATCATTATCAGGTTTCTTTAGAACTTATTTTTCAAACTTATTCTTTTGAGAAGATCGAATCCCCCTATACCTATGAATTTCATAACCTATAATAGTATTAATGTTGTTGGTTGAACCAACACACATTTGTTTTATTTATGATTCCATCCCAATGCCAGTATTAACTATAGAAAGAATATTTTCCTCTATAGCTTCTATACTGACAGGAGTTATGAATATGTTTCTTATCAACATTCTTATCTGATTTTTCAAAAACATAAGATTTCTCAACTTTGTTAATCTTAGCCACATTGATAATTTTATAATCTTTATTATTTCTAGAAATAATTCTATCTTTCCTATCAACTTTTGATGGTTACTTTTTTTCCTTATCAGGTTTTTCCTTATGAAAACTTTCACCGACTTCATATATAGATTTTTTGGAAAACATAATTTTGTTTTCCTATTTACAAAGTTTATACTAGACAAGTTCTAACTATTATTTTTATGCCTTTAACTTTAATTCCAGATGTTCATTATGATTCATTTCTCCCTTAAGATATTTCTTCAAATCACTAATATCCTGTTGTATATTTTTCTTCTCATCTAAAAAACTTTCAGTATTTTTTATGAGGAACATTTATCTTCCGACTTCTTATTTTGTTTTTCAAGACTTCTAATATTTCTCAAATATATTTCAAATATTATTTTAAATGAAATTTAAGTTGAGTTTCTTCTTAATCAGAACTGCTGATTCTGAATTCTTCATCATTAATTGTTACACTAAAATTATTCTCACAAACATGCTCAGTAGAATATTTTTATTTAGCTTTCATATCTTCTTATTCTTTATATTTAGATATGAAAATACACCTTTTAGATTTTGAGAATTATTTACCCTTCCCTATGGAATAAAATTTTCCTTTCCGCTTTATTTCTTCCATGACCTTCTTGGACTTATTTATTCTTCATCACTATCTTTTTCTTTCTTTATTTGTGGATTTTTTTGTAAAGTGCCCAATGAATCCATATTCAAAACATTTCAAGGGAAAATTCCCTTTATATTTACCTGTACCTCTTCTAAAATTTTTAGAAGAAAAGGATAAAATATTATCAAGATTTTTACATACCTCATTTTCAGAATCAAAATAACCACATTCTTATTCAATAATAACCTTATTTGAATTCTCTTTATTTGTAGTCTTGAACAAAATTTATCTATCAAATTTTATTTTTATTTTCATATCTTTATACCTTATTTTTTATAAGTGATGAGAGTTCTATGAAAATAATCTACAGATAATTTTTTTTATGATATCTATCTTCTAATTAATAAACTTTTGCATCAAAATTTTCGGGAATAATTCTTAATATATTTTAAATAACAATAGAATCCTCAAACTTTTAACTAAGACATATGATAGTGTTGATGATGTTATTTAACCTGGTAAATATGTCCCTAATAGATTCATACCCACCCATTTTCAAGTCTTCATACTTCAGCCTCTAGATTTATAATTTTTCTTCTTCACTTTTGTATTGCCTTCATATATGTTTTTTAGCTTATCCCATATACCTTTAGCTATGGAAACAACCTTCACCATTAATAATTCACTTTTATAATGTGATGATAGTAAATAATTCTTGTCCCTTCCATCACTCTCAAGATTATTCTAATCAACTGATTAAGATGAACTTTATCATCAATAGGAGGAAATACATCTGTTGCATCATCAAGAAAATCATATCTAATAGACATAAGATGGGGAAACATTATATCATTCTAGATATGGTAAATCTTACCTTCAAAAACCAGGATTCCTTTATTGTTGACACAATTCAAATTATCCATCAACTTCTCTTCATAACATCAATAAAGAATAAATGAAGGGTACCTGTCTCTAATACTAATTTAAATTGCCCAGTCAAGATAATGTTATCACTGAGAGGGGGCAGGTGAATTAGTCACATATTTTTCTTTTATATTTCCTTTCTTATTAAAAAACATTTGCCTCCTATTAAATATTTTTTTCCCTATCGAAAATAATTAAAACCCACATCTATAACAACACAAGAATTTACATGGTTTGTTATTCAACAAGAATATATACATCCTTGGTATTGTTTGATAATGATCTAATACAACACAATACACTAGAATACAATCATTGTGTGTGGAATACATTGAGTAGGATATTCCCTTTCACTTGTGTGTCACTATGTAAAAAATTCAATAGTGCATATTATCCTTCCAGAACAAATGATGTAATAAATTTTTTTGCAAAAAAATGTTATGATTCATCTTTGTCAACATTCACAAATTTGTACCTTTTTATAAAAAATATTTACTTTCTTACCTAGAAGTTGGTAAGAACTTTTATGGACTTTATTATAAAACTCAGTTTGATTCTACTAGTCTATTTGATCAATAAGAAAAATATATGACTTTGTTAGAATATATTTGAAGAAATTATGAACCATTTCTTCTTTAATCTAGAAATACCAATACAATTTTTCGAGTCTGATGATTCAGCCTAATACGATGACCAATTGAATACAATCTCGTCTCTCCTCTTATACTTTTACTATCTGAAATACTTCTTCATCAAAATTCAATCAGGAAACCTCTTATTCTCTCTAAATCTCTTCCTTGTCTCTTATTCACCATGAACAGTACATCTATCAAAAATTACAAAGTAATTTCTCTTTAATACACACCCCAAAAATGGTTTGGGTGGGATTCCTGAAATCTTTCCTCTCAATTACATTTTACGAATCTATATGTTCCTTTGAATTTTAGGTGCATCTTTCCTTAATAAACTATTCTCAACACTTCTCAAATCATCATGAATATTCAAATATCTTTATCTATACTTTATTCTTTCTTAAAAAAACATTTTTCTGATTCTAATTTCCCATTATAATTTTTCATTATGATCCACCTCATTACGATGAAGACAAATGTAAAATAATATATACTTCTTCATCTCTTATCTTGACCCACTTGAATGATAAACAAAGTAATTAAACCTATAATAATTGGTTGACTACATTATTGATAAATCTCTGTATTTATTCTTCATATTGTCCACTATATACTTTTCATTTTCTTTACAGTCATCAGTTTCAATCAATTCTTCCTCTGATGAATATGATGGTATACCGAGTGTAATGGACCGGTATTAGCAGCTTCAACTTCATCAACTTTTTTCTCTTCTAAATATGATACCGGTGAATTTTTATCACAAAAAATTCATCCTTTGATGAATATGATTACATACTAAATCCAATGGATCAACATTAAGAGATTATTTCTTTTTTTTTTAATATGATGCTCGCTAACTTCTTTCTTTGAGGATTTAAATCTTTCATGCAATTAGTTTAAATAAAATCTATCACCTTCATTATGATCATCCTCCTTGGTTATTAAACCATTATTCATCCAGAAATATCATTATGATGATCTTGAGACTGAAATGATTCAAATTTATTAAATTTATTGTTTCATAAACTTTCATATAATACCATTAATTCCTTCATGACTTTGATTATATTGAATATCCGTTTTATCATCATATAACCTAACATGTAAAGTGTTGCTGCTTACCTATATTTTATCAACATCTTTCTTTCCTTCTCAACCTAAATACGATCGGTATGATTATGATCAAATTGAATATGATTGGTAGAATATTTTTCTTCTCTTTATTTCATCAATCATTGATCACTAGTTTTATAACTTACTAATGATTTATGAGAACTCCAAGATCATCAATGCATCATTACATTTTCATCGAAGTCAGGAAGACTATGTTTTTTCCACATTACAATTAAACCTTTCATTCTAGACTTAGGGTGAGTATAATGATCCTCTTCATCCTGAAAACATATTCGCAATATAATGGACTTTCTTAACCATTGTGAGTCTTATTTTCTTGAATATAATGGTCAGTATGATTTTTAAAAAATAAAAAGTGAGGTGATTTATTTTCTTCTTAAACTTCTTTGACAATAAAAAATAATACCTAAATATGATAGTCATCCTTACCATCTTGGCATTTACATGTACTCACACTACCAATAAGTGGAAAAGGTTATGTGATATATAGTGATGATTCAAAGAAAGTCTTGGGTTGTGTAGTCATGTAGAATGATAAAGTGATATCCTAGTCCCCATGATAGTTAAAGATCCATGAGAAGAACTATCTAGCACATGATCTAGAGTTAGAAGATATGATTGTTTCTCTAAATATTTGGTCTCACTATATTTATGGTGAGAATTTTGACATATATACCATTCATAAGAGTCAAAATTATATATTGACATAGAAGTATATCAACATGCATCAAAGAAAATTATTTGATCTAATCATGGACTATGATTTCTCTATTCACTACAATCCAAGAAAAGAGAATAAGGTAGATGATGCTCTTAACAGAAAAAAACATGCTACTATATCCATGATGCAAATTGAGAGAGACCTTATCTTATTGTATATGAAAAGGATATATCTTGAAATAATAACGATATGGAATACATCCTACCTCTCCCAAATGATTTCCCAACCATATATCTAAGAGAAGATCAAGGAGACATAAACGAATGATCTGGAGCTAAAACAATTTGAAATCAATAATGGAATGGGAGCTACATGAGTTCCAAATTAATTATGATGGTGTAATTTAGTTTTTCATGAGGCTTTGTGTTCCTTCATCACCTGAGATAAATACCATGCTATTGTATAATTCATATAGCCTATCTTTATAAACCACCCCAAAAGTACCAATATGTACCATGATCTTTAAGAACACTTTTGATAGGACAACATGAAGACGGAGATTACGGAGTATATATCAAGGTGTTTGGTGTGACATAAAGTTAAAGTAGAGTGATAAAATTCCAAAGGGATGATGAAACCATTTCTTATAACCATGGGTAAATGGGGGAATATCACCATGGACTTTATCACCAGTCTCCCAAAAACATCCATAGAAAAAATACGATATAGTTTGTGGTGGATCGACTCACGAAGACTGACCACTATATCACTATTTGGGAAGATTTCTCATATGGAAAAATTTCCAAGATATATGTGTAGGAAATGGTGAGGTTTCATGGGGGTCCACTTTCGATCATATTTGATTGTGATCCAAGGTTCACCTCGAAATTCTATAGAATAAATAAATAAGATTTTAGTACTAAATTAAATTTTAGCATGACCTATCACCCCCAAACTGATAGGAAATCTAAAAAGAATATTCAAACACTTGAGGACATGCTACGATCACACATGATGGAATTTAAAGGAGGATGTGATCAGCATTTCACATTGGTTGAGTTCTCATATAAAAACAACTTCCACTTGAGTATTTAAATGGATCTATATGAATCTTTGAATGTAAATCAATGTAGAACTCAAAATTTTTTGGGATGAAGTTGTGGAATTAAAGATACATGGACCTAATCTTGTGAAAGTGATGACAAAGAAGTTTCAATCCATATAGAAACATATTAAAGATACCTAGAGTCAGTAAAAGAGATATACTGACTACTACCGAAGGGATATTAATTTTGATGTTATAGAAAAATATTCCTTTGAATATAGCCATGGATGAGAGTCATACACTTTGTAAAGAAAGGGAAGTTTTAGCCCGAGGAATATTGACCCCTTTGAGATCCTTAATCGCATATGATTAGTGACATATCAACTTTAATTTCCACAAAGTATGGATAAAGTTCATGATTTTTCCAATACCAATTTTATGGAAATAATTAGGCCATTAACCTTCCATTATTTAGTTTGGTTGGTTTTTATGACTTTTTGTTAGGTAAAAATGTGGGTAAACCAAACTTGTTTTCAAAAAACCATGTGAGTCCTTTTCCTCCCTTATAAAAAGTCACAACCTCTCCTCATTCCTCAAAACTCTCAAAAAATTAGTTTCAACCAATATCTGCCCATATAGATTTCCAAAATCCATCCCCTAGACATTGAATCCTCCATTTTGTTACAAATCATTACAAGGAATCCTTTTGTTACAAACCAAAAATAGTTACCTGATTAAGAGGTCACATCTTTTCTCAAGATTTTTAGATTTATTTCCATTATTCAACACCTCAGATCTTATTATTTGATTCTTGTATAAATAAACCATTTCCTTAATATAATAGTATGTTTTATTCAAATGGTTAGACATACACTTACACATACTTACATTTAATGGGTAATGAGCATATTGTGTCTGTGTATTGTGAAATACTGCCTCACAAAACGACAATTGTTCATTTTACTTTAACAACTTTCATAGTTGTCCATTATGATGGAAAATATATTTTTATATGATATAAATTATATTTATTAATTATTTATTCTTATCTAATCCTTTTATAATACACACCTTTAATACGTTCTATTTTTCACTAATACGATAACATCATTTGAGGAAGTGTGGAATACCGCCAACTCAAAGAGATGTGATTCATTCACACGATCCATGGAATGTATAAAGAATGATTATAATTAAAAATATGTGAAATAAAAAACCTATATATTATATAAATAAAATAATTACCTTTTTCTAAATATACTATATATATATTAATTTCATTATTACCCTTTCACACACTTATAAATTGATAACATCGTTCATAGATGTGTGGACTACTGACTCCTTGACAAAATGTAATTTGTTTTGCACCACAATAATTACATATATATATATATAAGTATATATGATTAAATAATACAGTATTAATGTTATATTGGTCATTCTGGAAATATTTTGTGTTATTAAACTTCTTTCCATAATGATCATTGAAAAATATGAACTTCACTCATGCATACGTACGGCCTACCATCACCATGATTGTAATGTTGGTCCCTTTTTTATAACCATATTTACTAATATATTTTAAAGGTTTAATTAATGAATGAATATGAAAATTATTTCATGATTATTATTCTGTAGATGTCATATAATGACCCCTTTGACAATAGTTGACCTACCAATGTTTTTTTACACATAATCCGAATTTGGTGTAAACAACCAATGTAAATAGAATTTTTTAAGTAGTTGAATACAACATAGTATAAAGTGAAATAAAATTAATGTTAAACATGACAAATTTTTCAAAGAAATTAGAAAATTAACATAATCTTATTATACAGGAAGTCAAAGGATGTTCACCAAAAATAAAACTCAAGGTAAGGTATTTACCTCTCACAATTTACATCTATGAGATAAATGTCATTTTCACCATTTAATTATTTTGTGTGGTGTATCTACTACCCATTTTGATATATAATATCATTAATTATTTTATATTTATGGTATTTAAAATATTCATTAAATATTATTCCATCATCAAGCTTATGATTTAAATTGTTTTAGATTGGTATGGGACACTTTGGGATGATTAAAGATTATTTTCCTTATGACTTGTACTAATTACCATTCAATGGAATTTCCCTTCTAGGATATTATATATCCATTTTTCAATAAATCCTTTCATTATTATCTTGTTATTCATGACCATTATCAATTATTAGTACTATTTTTTCCACTCTTTGGTACACAAAATGTTTTAGAAAATGTTTTTAAGAATACTAAACATTATTTATCTCTTTAGTCAGAGAACCTGTTTTCTTCTAAAACCCATGTTTTAATAAAAAAAATCAAAAATGTTTTTAAAATGATTTGGTAAAGATATTATTACAATTTTTTTCTTTTACCATTGTTTTCAAAGAAATCTTCTTATCACTTTATTATCAATTCCTTTTTCTAACCTTTAACAATAAAAAGAGAATGTTCTTTTACCTCATATGAAAAGTACATATTTACCCACCATCATTTATTTGAAGCTTCCTTTTCATGTATAAAAGGTTAATTTTTTATGAAAATGTTTTTAAAAGTGATTTTCAAAGAAAAAAATTTCCAAAAGGTTTTTTCATAATAAAAGGATGTTTTCCACAAGGATTTTATTAAAATATCATTTTATAGTATTTTTATTCATCATCATCAATAACCATTTATTTTTAATCCACTTGAGATTTCTTTATTGATACCATCCTTATTCTTCCTCTAGGTGGCGTATTATTGATTTTTCCTAGGATAGTATTCACATTAACTTCTTTGAATAATTTGTTATTCCCCTTGAAATATTAAATATTCTATGATCATTGAACATTCAATTTCCCCCTAATTATCCATTTCATTCATCTTGTATATTACTATTACCTAAACCCAATACCATTTTACATACAGTGTTTACTTTGATAGTTATTTTATTATTTGGGAAAATATTAATTATTTCATATCCTTTATTCAATACAGATATTTGATAAGGCATATTATTTATTTTTATTATTCGATATGAGGAATGATTTGGACAGGCAATGATGGGAGGAACATAAATTTATATAGGTCCTCAATGAATCGATAGGTTCTCATGAGGAAAATTAGTTTCACAAATTAGAATTGTTTAAACTGTCTTGTGAAAGATATTGATGGAATAGGTTTTAATCTGCCTAAAATATGTTGTCTATTAAGAAATAATGTCCCTCATTTAGTTTTAGTTATTATTTTTCAAAGATATTTTACATCGACATATATATGGATACATTTCATTTCCAGTTATTTAGATAGAATGTGTTTTAGTTTCTTACCATGCTATATTTGTTTTTCCTTATCATGTTATTTAAATGGAATGTGTTTTTAGTTATTACCTTTACATAATATTTATGAACTTCCTTCTTAGTTTATTTATTATATAGTGAACTTCCTTCTCAGTTTATTGATTATATGGAATGTGAGTTCAGTTATTCACCACGTCATAAATATTATTCTCATTGATTCATTATTACTTCTACTATATTTTTCCCTTACTGAGAATTTGATCTCACCATTTTTATGTTTATTTACCTAGGAATCCAAGAAGCGTACATTCAAAGATATACAAGAATTTACTAGATGGATTAGATTTATCCTTGAAGAAATTTATTTAGAAACAATAAAAAATTATGTTTTAATTAGTGTATTCTTTTCTCATGTATGTATCTAGTTTACCAAGAATACTAAACTCTTGATCCTTCGGGATTTAATTCCTTGTAAAATTTCCAATTTAATAGTAGTAGACACTGAATCTAGGCCTTCAAGGGCCAGGTTACTTTTGTTAGTATCAGATAAAGTGTAGTATCATCCTTGGGAACTAGAATTAGGAAAATATAGGTTAGATAACATAGACCTAAGGTATAATTTGAGGATAAGTATAGAATAAAATCCATGAATTTTGGTAAGGTTGAGAATATGTGGTTCTTTCTAGAAATATATCCATGTCTCGATAATACAAGTGTATCTGGTTTTGATACATATGCATCTAGGATTACTAACTATGACAATGTATTTTGAGCCTAACTTGGGGTAACATGGCATACAACAACGAGCCTTACTACACAGGTGCTTTGAAACTCCTGGGGGATATGTTTAGGATAATTTAAATTTCTTTAAAAACCACCATGAAGGATTTTAAAAATGAATAACCTAGGATAAAACCAGGGTGTTTAGATTGAAAATAGGGTATCATGATTTAAAAATCCTATAAATGATATTATGGATAAACTCTAGACTAAGGAAAGATCTATGTGGAAATAAGTGGATGAAGTATTTATGTATTAGAGTTGTATTGAAAAATTTAATTAAAATTCTATTTTGTAATTAACCTAATTTAATGTATTTCCATCATATTTATTGTAGGAATTATATTGATTTTTTTTAGAAAAGGATGACCTATAAGCTGGGTGATAACCAATCAAATCTGGAAAGGCTGTGAGTCTTAAACTCATGACAAATGGAAAACAAGGGTTTCTTGCCAACCACTAAACTATGAAATTTCCTAGTCAATTACCCATCATTAGGAAAATGACTTAGAAATAAAATGTTTTCCTAATATCTTAATTTTCTGTTGAATACATGGTCTTCTAAATCATCACAGATTTATGGATTTGAGGTCCTCAAATTTCCATTGATCATTCACTTGTTTGTGATTGATGTCCCCTTTCATTCCTTATAAATATTTACATTTTTCCTACAAGTATGTATCTCTACTTTACACTTATGTTATCTTACTTAGGGACCCAGTTACATGGTATTCCATGTGACCTATGTACTTTCTATTCTCTCTTTTATAGAGGATGACTTATAAACCCTTCTCATGATGTGGGATTTCAAAAATTGGAAATATCAAACAATCTATCACCATGAATGAGTTTAAATAATGAGGATGTAATTTAAATATGGTGGGGAGAATGCGATGAATAGAAAATCTAAATTAAGAACATTTTATTCGATAGCGTGTACGCCACGCGACACCGAACATGTATGGTAAAATAATATCTAGATACTTTATAAAATATTTACTATTTAAAATAGATTCTATGTATTTCAATACATGAAACACCGAGTTAGCTTGTGTTGAATGCAAGAGAGGACTTCTTTGATAGATTATGTTACATGCAAGAGTGTCCTTCTTAGATATCTTGTGTTGCATGCAAAAATGACCTTCCTTTATAGCTTCCATTACACACAAGACCTATTTTCACCAAATAATAATGTATTATTAAAATATTATTATTTAATATAATATGATATAACCTAGCTGTTATGTTAGTAGTTATAAATAGTATTAACTAACTTATGAAAATTTATGGTTTATATAAATATAAAATTAATTCATTGGTTACCAACTAATGATAAATGAAAATAAGAACAAATTGGATATAAAAAGGAAATAATTTTATTTATATACTTCCAAAGGAGTTTTTTCTTAACAAACATAGTTAATTATAATTATTGAATGATTTTAATGAAATATATATGTTAAATATTAAATGAAATATTTTTTATATAAATCCATTATGTTTCATATGCATAATATAAGAATAAATCCTATTATACATATAAAACCTATATATTTATAAAGGCAATTTTACCACCTTTTAATAGAGAACCCATTTGAAATTAGAATTTTGACACTTTAATTGATTTAATATGTAAAAATAAACTTAATCTTGGAAATATAAATACAATAATTATTTTATGGTGAATTTTTGATATTTTTTTTGAAACATTTCATATTTAATGAATACCTAAAAATATTGAATTTTAGTTCAAAACTTATTTTTTATCTAATTTATTTATAAAGTTAAATTATATTTTTAATTGGCTTTAAAGTTTAATTAGATTATATTTTTATAAATTAATACAATGTATTTCATTGTAATAAATTTTAATTTTAAATTGATTATAAAAAACATCAAAATTTCATACCTTTTTACCTTAAAAACATGCATTGTCGTCCCATCATCGGGATTAAATTTAAATTAATTTCTACCACTTTTGTGATTTGAATTTGGAAAAATGGATTCCATATTTTGAATAAAAATAATTTATAATTTCTAATAATACCAATTTTGTTTTTTATAAAAATATTAGTGAAAGTAATTAAAATTAATTACAATTATTAGGGTATAATTAAGCTTTATAAAGGACTAAACCTTTAACTTAAGGGCCAAATGACCTAGAAACTTCTCCAAAACACCTTTTATGGAAATAATTAGAAAATTATCCTTCCATTATTGAATTTGGTTGGTTTTTTTCTGAAATTTTTTTCAGTTAAAATATGTGTACACCTAACTTGATTTCAAAAGACCATGTGAGTCCTTTTCCTCCCTTATAAAAGGCCGCCACCTCTCCCCATTCTTGACACATCTCAAACCACATAGATTTGAAAAATATCATCCCATATATCTTCCCAAAATCCCTCCACTAGAACTTTAAGCATCCATATTAGTATAAATACTTCCAAGGAATCCTTTTGGCAGAAACCAAAAGTAGTTACCTGATTAAGAGGTAATGTCTTCTCTCAAGCTTTCTTGTTTTATTTCTATTCTCAAACCCCTCGTATATTTTTATTATATTATTATATAACAACACAATTATCCTTAATATACTTTAATTTTTTTATCCTAAAGGTTATAACTACACTTACTGACACTTTTATCTAATGGGTAACGAACATATTGTTTTTGTGTATGACAAACTACTACCTCACCAAATGATGATTGTTCATTTTCCTTTTGCTACATTCATGGTTGGAAATTATGATGGACACTCTATTTATATATCATATTTATTATATTTATTATTTCTTGATACTTATTTAATTTTTTTATAACACATACCTTTAGTACTTTCCATTTTTTAATTCTATAACTTTGTTTGAGGAAGTGTGGACTACTTCCCCCTCAAAGCGATGTGATTTGTTCACACGATCCATGGAATGTATAAATGATGATTATAATTAAAACTATTTGACATAAAAAAACTTTATATGATATTATTGAAATAATTACCTTTCTGTATATATACTATATATATATATATCATTTTCTTTATTACCCTTTTACACACTTAAAAAGTGATAACGTCGTTCGTGGACACGTGGCACACCATCTCCTAAACACGATGTGATTCATTTTACATCACAATAATTATATATAAATGTATATATGATTTAATAATATGTTATTTATGATATAATGATCATTTTGGAAAGATATGGTGTTACTTACCTTCTCTCCATAATAATCATTAAAAAATAAGAGCATTACTCATGCGTACGTACAACCTACCATCTCCATGATTGTAACGTTGGTTCATTTTTCATAACCATATTTAATGATTTATTTTAAATTCATAATTAATGAAAAAATATGATAATTATTTCATGATAATTATTTCTAAGATGTTATATAATGACCCCTTTAACCATAGTTTACCTACCAATGTTGTTTTTTACACATAATCCGAATTTGTTCTAAACACCCTACGTGAACATAATTTTCAAGTAGTTGTATAAAACATAGTATAAAATGAAATAAAATTAATTATAAACTTGAAAAAGTTACTCAATAAATTATAAAATTAAAATAAGTTTATTATACAAGAAGTGAAAGGATGTTCTCCCAAAAGGAAACTCAAGGTAATGGATTCTCATCTCACTTTTTACATTTGTGAGATAAATGTCATATTAAAATTTTGATTATTTTGTGTGGTGTATATACTGCCAATTTTTATATATAATATCATTAATTATTTTATCGTCATTGTATTTGAAAATTCCATTCAATATTATTTTTATATGAGGCTTATGATTTAAAAATTTTCAAAGTTATATGGGACACCTTGGGATGTTTAAAGATTATTTTCCTTAAGAATAGTACTAACGAACTTGCAATGGAACATCCATTAGAGTAAATTATATAAAAACTTTTCAATAAACCCTTTCATTATTATCTAGTTATTCATGACTATTTTCAAGTATTAGTACCATTTTTACACACATTTGTACTGAAATTTTTTAGAATTTTTTTAAGAAAACCCAAATTTTTTATCTCTTTAGTTGGAGAACCTGTTTTGTTTTAAAAATCATGTTTTAATAAAATGTTTTCAAAAATATTTTTAAAATGATTTGGTAATGAAATTTTTATCCTTTTTGTCTTTTACCATTGTTTTTAATTTAATATTCTTTTCTCTTTTCAAACAATATGTTTTATAACATTTAACCGTGAAAATAGAATGTTCTTTTACCTCGCATGAAAAGTATAGATTTACCTATCACCATTGCTTTGAAGCTTCCCTTTCATGTCTAAAAGTTTACTTTATAATGAAATTTTTT
The DNA here is from genome assembly GCA_963277665.1 of Viscum album. NCBI lineage: Eukaryota > Viridiplantae > Streptophyta > Magnoliopsida > Santalales > Viscaceae > Viscum > Viscum album. The sequence continues at coordinate 945,480,026 of OY728148.1, forward strand.
TCAAAAGTGATTTTCAATGAAAATTTTTTACAAAAGGTTTTCATAATCATTGGATATTTTACCCAATTGTTATTAAAGATCATTTTATAGTATTTCTATTCATCAGCATCAATAGAATCTACTATAAAACTAGGCTTATCCAATACTAGGGATTTAATAGTGCTAGCTAAAAATGATGCTAAAGACTCCCTTTTTCAGTGCAAAAAAACAATATTAAAGGAGGTCTTTAATAATGATAAAAAAATTGTTAAAGTGGGACCTATATCAGCACTTTTAAAAAAGTACAGATAAATGAGATCTTTTAACAGTACTTGTAAAAAAACACTGTTAAAGGGGGGTCCTTATCAGCACTTTTTTAGAAGTGCTGATAAAGAACCCTCTTTATCAACTCTTTTTTAGTAGCACTGATAAAGGTATACTTAAAAAAACTCATTAAGAATAATATATTAATATATAAATATATTTATATTGATATAAATATAACATATATTTTTTATAATATGTTTTAGATAAGGTAAAAAGAATTTTACACTTAATATATAAGATATTTTGTGAAAATGGATTACAAAATAAATAAAAAAATTAATTAATAATTTTCTTATTATTTCTGATTAATATTCATTTAATATCAATTTGATGATAGAGAATCAAAATAATAATAATATATCTAAAATAAGTTGAAAACGTAACTCAAACATCAAACAGTGATAACTTTTGATCCAGGCATCCATTTATGCTCTACCAGATATCAAATCAAATTTTTTGATGAGATCTACACCCTTAGTGACAATGGTAAACCTCTATCACATGTTTAAAGGCCAGAAAATCTCATAAGATCTCAAAAATAGAGTTTTTAGTCAGGGTACCCTGATTTTTTGACATTCGATAGATTTTCAACCTCTTTTAAGGGGGTATTATTGCCTTTTTTGTTGGTGACTAATTTTATTCCTAGGTATTAAATTTATATTGATATTAAGGTTTTGAAATTTTTTCATTTTTCATAATTTAATGTTATTTATAATTAAATATATGCATGTTTCTTATGTTTACTTATAATAAATCACTCAAATAAATACATATATCAACATAGTTATGTAAAAATGTATATTCTAATATATGTAAATAAATACATATTCTAAAGATGTACTTAAAATAATATCTATCCATTTTTACATTATAAATACATATACATATGTGTGTATTAATAAAGTGAGATATATTTATATTCTATTCTATTATATATGAATAAATATAATATATAATATATTTCAATAAATATAAGTATATATATATATCACACACACATATATATATTGTATAAATGTATTTTAAAATAATTATATAAATATATGTAAATATATATATATATATATATATATATAAACAGAAATATCATTAAATAGATATCAAAACAACATAGTGTAGTGGTAAAGGTGTTCTATCTTTGAAGGAGAGGTGTAGGGTTTGAATCCATGAATATGCATATAAGGATAGAAATTCACAAAGTGATTATAAAAGGTGGCGGGTTGAAAAGCACCGATAAAGGGGGGGGGGGGGGGTGGAGCGCTATTAAAGGGTTCATGGAAGCGCTGATAAAGGGGGTCAAGCTCATAGGTGTCGAAAAAAATATAATTTTACCCCTTTAACAGTGCTTCCTTTATCATCACTAAAAATGTTATTAAAGGCCCCCTTTAACATCACTAAAAAAGTGTTGTTAAAGGACTCTATTAAAAATATGTTTTTATCATTGTTATAGGGGGACTTTAACAGTGCTTTTTTAGCACCGATAACGTTTTGATCTTTTAACCACACTCACATTGTCAGTGTTTTATTAGAATTGATAAAGGACTATTCTAGCACTTTTAAATGCCTATTTTGTAGTAGTAAACCCTTTATTATTACTCCAGATAGGATTTTGTTTCGTAATGATATCATCTGTATTATTCCATTGAATAGTTTATTATTGATTTTTCTTAGGATAATATTCACATTAAATTCGTTGAATTATTTTTTATTCATCTTGAAATATTCAATCTCCTTTGGTAATTGAACATTGAATTTCCCCATAATTTTCCATTTCATTCATCATGGTTGTTACTATTTCCTAAACTAGATACTATTTTACATATGATGTCTACTTTGATAGTTATTTTATTATCTCATAAAATATTGATAATTTGGTCTTCTTTATTCAATACAGATATTTGATAGGTCATACTATTTACTTTTATTATTCAATTTGAAGAATAATTTGGAAATTAAATGATGGGAGGATATTAAACATTAAATAGATCCTAAATGCATCGATAGGTTCTCATGAGACAAGTTGTTTATGCAAAACATAATATTTTAAATCATCATGTGAAAGGTCTTGATGGTATAGGTTTTCATGTGCCTTAGACATTATATCCATTAAGAAAGCATTTACCTAATTTAGTTTCATTTATTATTCATCCATGAGATTTTGTTTCAACATATTTATGGATACATTTCATTTTTAATTATTTAGATAGTATGTATTCTAGTATCTTACCCTACCATATTTCTTTTTTCTTATCTAGTTATTTTAATGTCATGTGCTTTCATTTAATACCTTGTCATGTTGTTTATGCACATATTTATCAGTTTATTGATTATATGGAATGTGAATTCAGTTATTCACCATTTAATAATTATTATACTCATTGATTAGTTATTTATTATACTATATTTTCATCTTACTAATCATTTTATCTCACCCTTATTATATTTATTTACCTAGGAATCCAAGAAACATACTATGAAGGATATGTAGGGATTTACGAACTAGATTAGAGTTATCCTCAAAGCTATTTGTTTAGAAAGAAGAAGAAAAATATGAAGTAATTAGTTTATTATTTTCTCATGTATATATATATTTTATCAAGACTAATAAACTCTCAGTCCTTTGGGATTTAATTCCTTGTTATCATGTCAATGCAATAGTAGTAGACACCAGCTTTGGGCCTCCGGGGGTTGGGTCTTTACAGATCTCCTCTTAGAGATGCTAGGATTATTTTTTTGAGAATACCAGAACCTATAATATGTGTATATGGATGTTATGAAGATAAATTGGTAGGGTTTGGTCGATCTTGAAGGTTAAAATTTGTGTAAGGAAGTGATGGAGAATTTTCCCTTTTATAACTTAGGTGGTGATTTTTAAGAAACTCCCAAAATATTAAATTAATATATATTATTTTTTAATTAAAAAGGTCTTAAAAGTGAGTTATTTAAAACCTAAGATGAGTACGGGTCTCAATCCTCTCAAAAAAATAATTTTTAGACATGTTTAGGTCATAATGTTAACCTTATCATTTGTCTTTAGCCCTTAGTTAAACCCTTTAACTCTTACCATGCCAACTTTTTTACGCTTTAGGGATAATATATTTACTGTAAAATGATAAAGAAACCCCAAATGTATCATTGATGACATATTTAACCTTATTGTTTTTATTTGGCCGAAATTAGTTTTTTATGAATTTTATATCATTTAATAAAATATTATTTATTTTAAAGTATAATTTTTTTCATTTTTGATACTATTCAATAAATTTCTTTTTATGAAATATCCTAAAAATATGATAACTTCAAACCAAAACTTATAATATATCAATAAAATTTCTAAATTATCTATAAAATCCATGGATGTCCTTAATTATATCAAATTTTATTTATTTTAATTTTTTTAATATCATTTATTTTTATTTCCTTTAATTAAACAATTACTACATCATTATTATGAAAGAATTTAATTTAATTATTTTTTTTATAAAAATTTTAAATAAATTATCATGATGAAGATAAATTTATTATCTTTCAAATGAATATGTATAGTCTAATTTATCTTTTCTATAACCATGTATTAAAAATGTAATACTTATTAAAAACACGAGTATGACATTTTTAACTTATCTTTAAATAAAATATAGTAAATGTCTTATTCTCATCCAATTGGCATAAAAAGTTTATAATTTCAACCTAATTTTTATTTTGTTTGAAAACAACTCATTAAATGAAATTAGGACAAGTGTTTGGGTAATTGTATAATATCATTTATATCCATAATTACCTAATTTACCCTTAACGGTGGTAATTAAAATATTACTAAATTTTACTATTCATATGACTAGAAATAAAAGAAACCTATTTACGTAATTTGGACCCACTAATTCCAAATATTGAATCCATTTTTCATAATTAAAAACATAGAATTTGTATTAATTAATATAAAATTATTCTTGTTGACGGTGTGAGAAAATGGGTTATTAAAGTTTAATCCTGCAAAAGATTGAAGCATTTTTATATTTAAATTCATTGTAAAATTAATTAAAATAACTGAAATTGTATTAAATGATAAAAATAATCTATTTATACTTTAAAAACATTCAATAATATAATTTAACACTTTTAATTATTTTGATAAAAAAATTTGTTTTCAATTAAAATTTAATATTTTTCACTATTCATCAAAACATGAAACTTATCAGAAAAATACCAAAAAATTAACTAAAGTAAAATTTAATATATATATTTAAAAGATGAAGTTTATATTTCAAATAGAATTCAAAAAAATTTCAATAATAGGATTTAAAATAGGTTCTCCATTAAAAGATGATAAAACAGTTTTTATAAAAAAATAGGTTTTATGTGTAATATTGGGTTTGTTATTATCTTATACCTCTAAAATATATTATATGAATATCAGAAATATTTTATTGAATATATTAAATATATATTTCATTAATATCGTTCTGTATTAGTAATTAATTTAATTTATTAGAATAAAATGACTTTGTGAGCATAAAAATAGTTCTTAAAAAACATCTCATGTATACTCTGTTGGTTACTATATTCATTTTTAATTAATTTATAACCAATGAATTCAACCATATATTTTCATAAGTTAGTTAATACTATTCATAACCGCTAACTAAATGCCTAGGATATATTTATTTATATTAAATAAAGATATTTTAATAATATATTGTTGTTTGGTAAAACATCGTCTTGCATGTAATGCATGCCAACTCATTGTTGTGTGTAGAATAAACATATTTTGGTATTGAATACAACATAATCTATCAAAGAAAATGAATTTATTTAATAAGTGACATACTCTAAAATCTTGGGGTGTTACAGGCGATGTAGGGACGTTGTGTGTTTATGTTAGTGCATTTCATCTACAAGGTGGAGATTTTTTAACATTATTCACTCAATATTGTAAATTAAAAGATTTTAATTCCGTGCATTATCTGAAGACCCTACCCTAGAAAAACCTGGATTTGGTGCCATCTGAACTTGATGTGTCATTTTAAAACAAAAATATGCACTGATAAACACACATCACATCTCATACAGAGGATCAAGGTCGGTTCGGGTTCTGGGAAACTGATAACTTCAGAAATGATTCATCTGATAAAAGCTATTACCTGAAAATTTAAAATTCAAAATGTACAGTGAGAATAAGAATACCCAATAAGGGGTTTAAAATAAACCAATGAAACTTTTGAAAGCATTTTTTTATAAAACTTATCCAAAAAACATTCTCTTATAGAAAACTGTAACACATGTAACATAACATAACAGTCCTCAACTAAGATTTTCAAGGAATACATGAATCAATTAGGACATTTTCAAAAAGGGGTTGTAAAAGATATCCTGAACAAGTATGAAGTATGACTGTTTAATCACAAATAAAAATGTTATGAGTAATACTTAATCAGAGTTGCGTGTGAATGAAAAAGCCTCAATTTCATATGTTGGTTGCTATCTTACACGAATCATGCCCCAAACTTTTACTTGTGACATCAATAAGAACTTGATAAAAACATAATGGAAAGAGTAGTGAATGAATAGGCATATCATCTTGAAAAGAACTTGTAACATGACTTGAATATGTGGCTTCAACATTTCATTTAGACATTCATGAACATATCACCGAGGTTCATCCCCAAGGAGTCAATAAAGAAAAATTACCTATGTTATTCACTAGGGTATCGTGAAGCTTGTCATCTCTAGAGATTAATTCTTTACCCAATGCTTTGGAGCGCTATTAGGGAACACCCTTAATATTTCTTTACTTTCATGTGAGCCAAATAAATAAATACTTTACTTAAACGGGGATGTATATTCAAGATGTCCCATACCACCATGAATAGTTCATTCATAGTTGGTCATAGTAGTCGAATTTACATATCTTATAAGTGATAAAGGCATCTAGATGTTTAAAAACAAAGCTAACAATCATACGACCGTTATTAAAAGGAAAAAAGAAAGGAAGATTATGGCAGATACATTGAAATCTAAGGTACTAAAACAACATAAAACTAGAATTTATCACATCAAAGTTTGTTCTTGAAATTCTAAAATTTCATCATCCAATTGAATACAAGGTTAACCAAAAATCTCAAGTAGGGTTTTGAGCTTGAATATACTAAAACATTCAATATTGTTAAACCTTTTCATAATACTAAATAATGTCCATGATATAAAGCATTAATCTTCACCATAATAAACATCATTTAAAACATACAGCAAACAAATAAGTTACTCTTTAATGTGGATATATGTTTTTTTAACACCCTATTTCTTATGTTTTTAAAACTCAACCTAAACTCGAGACTTAATGTGTAAGGACCTTAACAACTGAAATCATGGTTCACGCAATATATAAAATCTATGTATGTACCTGAACTCAAACTGAAATATTGGCACACCCAAGTGTGTTAATCCCCTATGAATATTGGTTCAACAACATTTTGAATAGGGAAGGTCATGCCCTTAGTCATAAAAAACATGTTTATGAAAACGTAATTTTTTTTATAAAAACCTGATCATTTATATAAAATTTTCAAAATTTATTTATTATTTATATATGAAATTAAGTTTATGTGAACATGTGCAGTGCATGAAAAATTATACACAAAATTCATACATATAACTGAATTATAAAGGTCATTCCCATTCCTTCATTTAACCTACATATATACATATAACCAAAAGTATATAAGTATTTTCAAAACAACAAAACGAGTCTAGGTATAATACTTACATTCATTAAGCTATTTGACTGCAAGAGAACCTGAAGGCCTTGGATCAACATTTAAGAACGTTTTGACTGAACCGTAAGGTTAAAAAAATATTTTTTTGAATATATAAGTGTATATACTCTCAAAAAAGAAAAACAAGGAAAAACTAAAAAACCTTACTTTAATAACTAGGTAAAGGAGGAATTCAGGGAGGGTTGGTCGGGCTCACTAGAGACTTGAATGGGAGGGAAGAACCGAGACATCTCGGTTATTTATATACAAAATCTCACACACCACCTTCTACACAAAAACGTACCCACATGCATTGCATTCAATGGGGGTGTAATGCTTGATGAAAATGAGGAGACATGGGGGGTCCCTGGTGGTCAGAGTTGAAGAAAACGAGGGCTGTTCAATAGGGTAGGGTTACTCATGTAACCCATGCGTGGAGGAAGAAGATGACACGACTTGGGGAAATGCCGGTGAAAAACTGATGGTCCATATAGATCCCAATGTCGATCCAAGGGATGAGATGTGTCCGATGATTTAAAATAATTGAGTGGCTTAGATTAGCTCTATGTTTCATCGGACAGTCTATGTTTGATGTGAAAATTTAAAAACCTCGAATGACCATGATTAGATCGTGCCGGATCGAATGGTTGACAAAAACTGCGGAGAGAGATGTGGTCGGTGAGGGTCGAGCGTGGGATCAGAAACAATAGCCAAGATCGCGTGCGATGTGATCCAATTGTCCATATCATGTTTTTCCAGAAAAAACTGCTGGCCACATCAAAATAGAGAGTGGGTTTTTCCTCCCTTATAACCCCGGGCCTCCCAACGAGTGTTCAGAAATCACACAACACCCACGAAGGGGGCCCTATACACGGGCTCCCACCCGCAATACATGGCCAACCCAGACCCCGCCGCGTCCTCATGCCCTCACTGGTGCGCCTATGTGCTCTTTCTTGCCCTCGATCGCCCTTTGGGGAACCTCTGCCCGAGATCAGGCTGGCCCTGTCTTGGGGTGAGGGTCATTCTCAGCCACTTCGTGTGAGTTGCCTCCCTCGGCCCTAGAAAAAAATGACTGGCCCTAGTGGGCCAATTTTTTTGAAAAAAGCTACACTAAAAAAAATTAAGAAGAGGAAAAATTACATTTATTAAAACTATATAGAATTTTATATTCTTAAACATTAATGAATAGAAATTAAACTTGTTTTCGTTAGAAGAATTTCTAAAATTAAAAATACTAAACCCCTTTTTTAACTCAAAAAGTTACAAAAAGGAAATTTAAATAAACATACATTATAATTTATATACTAGTATTCATGAAAACATTGTTCAGTCAAAACATAATTTAATTTGAAAAACTTAAACATAGTTTATAACATTATTTAAGAAATAAAAATTGTTACATTGTATTTGACAAATTCTCAATGTGTTTTGAATTCCTTAATTTGTTTCAAAATCACTTAAGGGTGAAATGATGTTTTACATCATATCCTTTTAGAGTTCATAAATGATTGTTTAATTATATCCTTAATCATAACCCAATTATTTTGAAACTAATTAATATTTAAATAAGTTCATTTATCATAACAATGTCCAGCGACTATTTTTTTTATAACTGTTAGCTTCCATCGGTCACTAGAGCAATGGTCGAATAAAATGTCTTATAAAACCAAACCTTACGGTGTCCTAAAACTAAAAAGGAAGAATATGGTGATTCCCATTACGCTAATGATCATCATGGTTTTTATTATCACAATGGTGATTTTTTTTCTTTATTTGACTCGATGGATCTCATTTACTTATTAGGACTCATTGTGGTGATTGGGGGTCTTCCAATACTTCTGATAGGGTTTTTAATAGGTATATTTGGTTAGCATGATTGCTCTTTAGATATTGGTGTATTGTAGACACTACTGTGTTTGTATTTAAATAAAGGGCCTTATGTTAATCCTTTAAATTTTCGTTCTATTAAAAGGGCTTTAACAAAAGTAAATGCATAATATCATTATTACATGAGACCCAAAATTTGGGTGTCACATTACTCCCCCCATCGAATAATTGGGTCCCCACAATTCCTTTCATACAAACTTACTATGAGGAAGCTCTCAGTTGTTTCTACCATATCCCCCATCGTTGAGGATGCTTAAGTGCATTTAGCGGAACACCCAAATTGATGCTCAACTACTCTAGTTCTCTAATCCAGATTAACTTCGGGCAGAAGGGGTTGAACTCATGCACCGAACACTCTGGCTTCCAGAGGGAGGCTCTAATGGTACAATGTTTGGAACTGTCCATATGGACCAACGTACGAAGAACATTCCGAATTATTTATCTATCGAGAACATTTATGTTATAGATTTTGTCATACATGCTAACGCTGAAGAGTTTGTACATGTAGGAGGCATAAATTCTTCCCTCTAAAACACCCTCTTGAAATTTTACTCAGGCCATGTAGTTCCGACGTAGGGTGAGACACAGGAAGATCCCTTCATGGTATTTTCCTCTCCGCTTACACTTGACCAATTGTGTTGAGCCTATGCGGTAGTAGATGGGAGAATTCCCTTGACAGGTGTGGAGAATCCCCAAACCATTTGTCACCTCAAACAATTGCTTTCACGTTCCTCGCAGGTTTGTGAAGGGATGATACTCATCTTCAGAGGTTTTGATTGCAATAATATCCAGTATCTCAGTAGGAAGAGATAACATGTGGGTTTTTCCTTCCATCTGAATGTTTAACATGAGAGTTCAATCACGTGAAATCCATCCAAAAGTATAAACAATGTAAAGACATAAGAAAGAAGAGATAAAAAAATATGTTCTTTATATAACTACTGGTGCACAACGTAAAATGAGGCTAATGGTTTCCCCAGTTCCATAACACAGGAATTCCCCAAAAAATCTCAAAACTCTCTATCTCCCTAAACTATATGCAACCTGAGCAATCAGGTTTGATGTCGTGGGAGCACCCATGGTAACTCCATAGTCTGACATGTGGGATGTACAACTGTGAGACATCCCTATGTACTTGTTGTCTATACACAGAACGAGAGGATTTGTATTCAAGGATGCCAAAGTCCATCATTTGACCAAAATGGCCATAGGACAAGACTTGACACATGTATGCTGCATGGAGATCTCCCTCTACAGCAGCCTCTTGGAAAGCCATGTGGGATGAGACTCCTTCTGCTGTGGTGAAGCATAAAAAAATTCCATCGTAGTACTTCCCCCATTGTGTGTAAGATGGGAACTGGTCTTGCATCATAAAGATGTAATCCAAACCCTCTCTTCAGTAGATTTGAAGTACTCGGGGAGAGTTGGACACATCATAGAGATGTTTGCATGAAATACAGATATGGGCATAGTTTTTAAAAGATTCATGGATGGCTATAGAAATTATGGTTTCTAATGCCTCATTGGGAAGAGGAAAAAGATTATTACCTTCATTTTCCATTTGAAAATTAAGAAAACTCATTTGTAGTAATGCTGAAGTATATTTTTCTTTGTTTCAGTTACGGCTTTCCAGAGTTATCCAAACTGAATCCTATGATACAGACTCTGAAGACCCGACCCCAGAAAAACCAAGTTTCGGTGCCTTCTGAACATGATGTGTCATTTTAAACTAGAAACATGCACTGATAAACACATATCACGTCCCATACAGGGCACTGTTCTCACACCGGGCCACCGCTCTCAGACCGGGCTGCCACCCTCGGACCGGGTCACCGCCCTCGAGGCGGGTCGTCGCCTTCACACCGGGCCCCCACCCTCAGAGTGGGACGACACCCCCACATTGGGCCACCTCCCTCATACTAGGTCACCTCCCTTTAAGTGATCCACCTCCCCGGAATGGGTCACCACCCCATGTGGGTCGGGATTCCCCTTTGCGGGCCTCCCCCTTGCAGGCCGCCTTATTCTGGTCGGGCCGCCCTTGCAGGCTGTGGTGGGCTGCCCTTGCGGGCCACCCCTATTATGGGTCAGACCAAATATCGGCCCATCAGGCCGAGTCCACCCCTACCCATTGGTCCGAGTCCCCCCCAGCCTCGCTTAGAGCGAGTTGGGCTGGGTCGGTCTGACCAGGTCAGACCAGACCCAGACCCAACCGGACCTTGGAACACTTAAAGGAGCATATCTTGAGAACCTGATGTCATGAAATCCACCCAAAGAAAATATGTTAATCCTTAGGATCATTGCATGGTGTACTCTTTAGGTGGTTTGAATTATACCATCATGCATCTTCAGTTTGTTCTTATTGACTCCAAAGATCTTCAAGGTGTGATTGTTCCCCATGTAAACACGTCCCTTCGAGATATTTTCATACTGATCAAACCATTCCCTTTGAGCCAAGATTCTATTGAATTAATTATCAATGCGTTGTTGAGATGATGTCTACCTCCATCCATCATTGAAGTTTCGCTGACCAATATGTCTCCATTTTCGTATGTACTCTTCATATTTCATTGAGAGTTGTTTCCACCACTCTTACTGTTCCAACTATTCTTTTTGGTGTACCTCTACTTTGCACAACCATAAAATGTTATTTTCTTATTCTTCTTGATTTGGACCTCCCATTATTTTGGCTCCCACTTAGAATCATGATCCATCGTCCTTCCTCTCTCTATTGGCAAAGTCTTCGATTGGTGCAATGTTTTTTGACTATCACTTTGGTCATGAATTGAATTTTTTGATCAGGAACCATAGTTGCATTGTTGTTGAGTTGGGCGAATAGGGTATTCTTAGTGTTGATGTGATCAGTCCCTGATGATGACTCTTCATTCAAAGAGTGTATAATTTTCTTTTTAAGAAAATTTTGGTGTGCAGTGACTGATTAATAAAACTAAAATATGAATTATGAAGGCCTGGATTAATAAAACTAACATTTAAATTACAATTGAAAACTAATACAAAAATAAAATTAAAATAAAATTAAAATAAGAAATGAGGGAGGAAGAGAGGATAAGTAGCGGCCCGTTCTATGATGTGATCCCTCCTTAGATATGGGTTTCGAGCTGATGATTTGGGAAGGAGTCGAGGGACTCCATTTATGGGAAGAATTCTGTCAACTATATGAGTGCGCATTGTTAGAATATTAAATGGTCTATTCACGAATCAACCACATCATAAAATTTGTTCATATATTTTCTTTCCGTTCATCCTACAAATTTCTTTTCATTTAGCCTCTAGGTTAAGGAGTTATGTAATTTTCATTGAATAAGAATTTTTTATGGCCAAAATTTCAAGGAAGCTTCCTTCAAATGTGTAAAGATCAATGGAAACCTTAATGACTTAAAAACTCCCCCAAATTTATTTTAGAGTCGGTTCTATGTGTCCTAGTGGTATCCCAGGTAAAAATACCTAATTTGGAGGTGAGGGAACTGATTTTTGCATCTGTTATGGTGGTGGGGTCTACATTGTCTGCCCGAAAAAATTTCCAACTTCAATGAATTTTTTGAACTAATAAATCGTCGAATCAGCTCTAGGTCGAAAAGAGAGAGTTGAATGAAATAAAATTATGATTTTAAAAAATACCAATCAGGAATTTTGGATTTATTTGATTTTTGAAATGATAAAAATACATTTGTAGTAAAAATCAATCAAAAATCCAAAATTATGAACTTTTCTCAATTTTCCTCATAGTCATTCTAAAATTCAAAATACCCATTATTTTAATAAAACATTGAAATAAATGAGTTTTTCACTGAAATGAAATTAAAAATCCTCATTATTTGTTAAAAAATATGCATAAAAAATTTCTCTGTCAAATACCCCCACACTTAAACCATACTTGTCCTAAAGTATAAAATATCCACATGGAAATCAGAGAACACCAATGTTATCAAAATTTAAATTCCAATGCAATAAAAAAAAATCAAAGTTATATTAAAATTTAAAAAATTTGCATAAAATATCAATTTAAAATTTTATTTTCCAAAGAAACAAATAATTCACATATTTTACTTTTACCCTATTAATATTAATGGAGCTTCTCATTTCATTCATTCATCTTCCTTCATTTATTATTATTAAACATGCCAAGTCATGATTTACCACATTTTTTATTCTTTTCTCTCATCACTCATGAAACAATTCAAGTAGATTTATTCTTATATCAAGAAAAAATGCTCCTTATCCATAGTCTTATAAATGAACTAATTTCTCCACTTTGTAAAGATAAAACACACATAAAATCACGAGGACTTGCAATTAAGGTTCTATTGACTATGATGTTTATGGTTGGTAGGTTTTGATGCATTAAAAATTAATTCTCAAGGAGGAGGTTAATCTCTTAAGTACTATGCATGATATCAAAAGTAAAAATATAATGAAATTATCCCCGTCAATGTAGCAACACCCACTTCCCAAAACTCAATGAAAAGGTTATGATCAAGTAAGAATAAGGAATGATTTGTGCACCCTCTTGAATATTTTTTTTATCTTGTACTTTTTTTCCTTTTTTTCAAATTTATCATTATATAAAACCTCACATCCATCACATATCCACGTAGGATCATAAGATCCTCAGTCTAAAAAATGGTGATTTTTGGTTTTCCCAAATCACAACCCATTTTTTTCACTTTTTGTTGATTATTTTTGTCATTTTTGTCATTTTTTAATTCATGTGTGGAAAACAATCGAGTATAATGAATGATTCCACAACCTTTTATAATTACCACAATAATACCCTCACACTTCTTCCTTATAATGTATATCATCAAATCCACCATGATTCCCTTTACCCCCACACTTCAACATTAAAGTACTATGCAAATACTCAGAGGAGAGTGGGAATGGATAAAAATGGATTGAAATATGTCTCATTCTTATAAAGGTCATTCATGGTCTCTATGGGTAAAAAGAATGATTGATGTAAAGGTGGTTTTTTAAGGACAATTATATTTTTAAAGGATGTCACAATCATTTTAAATGTGTTTTTGCACAGTTATAGACCAGACAAGTTTTATTACAAGTCTTAGTCGGTTACATGTCCCAAGATCACTCAAGAAATATGCTCAAGAATAAATAGGAAGTACTTGGTATAGAAATCCTCTTACGAATGGGAAATATAACATTGGAAAATCGCTCATGGCATGACTAATAAATCAATTGACATGAACATCATAAATTCAAATCATGGAGGATGGTAGAGAAATTTCATTTACATAAATCAATTAATTCCTTCAAATCATGAGTCATTACTTAAATATCCAGGATTCATTTTAAAAATTCAATTATTAATTTCAATAATTTAATCATTTCAACATTGAAATCAAAAATATTGCATCTCAAGATTCCTAAGAAAATCATGTCTCCTAGATAAGTCGAGTAAAACATAAATTTATGTGTAGGCATGCAATTTTATCTTTAAATCTCAAAACATGTGGTGGAAAAAATATGGAAATTTTAAAAGATAAAACACTAAAATTGAACACCCTTTTCCCATGAAACATGATCCTTCCCCTTCACTTTCTGGGGCTTCCTTCTACTATCATGATCTTACAAAAGAAAATTACACAAGTAATCACACTGATCATTTCATTTATGCTTAAAATGAAAAGAGGGAGGTGGCCGAATGCTAAATTATTTCATAGAAAATAAATTTACATCTAAATTCCTAGAATGAAAGTAAAGATAATTCTTGGTATTATCCCCCACGTGGGCCCTGAATTTTGACTACCTCTAAAGGGAAGTACCAACTATTATCCAATGTCTTATAGAGGATGACACTTCTTTGATTGGAACCACCTCATGTGGATTTTCTCGACTTGTTCGTCATTCTTCTGGGTGAGTAATAATCCATGGATAGAGTACACTATTCTCCCCCACCACTTCACAATGAGGTATAACATGCATGGTGTGGTAGTATGAAGTATGAATAATCCTCCTTCTAGGTTTCTACTTGTGAAACCTCTTCTTATCTATCCATTGGTTCCCCAAGGCATGCTTTATCAAAAGAATAGTCAATAGGAAAGTCAGAGTGTAATTCTATTTGAATAATATTAAAACATGAAGTATCATGATCAAATTTTTCCACATAAAAGTAAGAATCTTTTATCATGATTTCATTATGGAAATGCACTAGAATCTATTCATGAACTTCCTTCAATAAATATTCAACGTGTCCAGCAAGCTCCATATGTTCCACAATATGTGCACATCTTGGTTCTTCTTCATACTCTATGACATAGCTGAGATTGTAAGATTCTGTATAATCAAAACCACAATGAGTGATGTAGAATTCAGATTCAATAAAATGATAAGGGATATAGTCAATGAATGGTTCAAATCCCTATGTCGGTTCAGCTTTAATATATGCCTCAATGGTAAGTGCCTCTTGGAGTAGACTCTTTGAGGATGGAGGCATTGAGTCAGTGTCCTCCATCTTGACTTTAAATTCCACCACTTGGGTGGTTTCTTCCATCAGTGGTGATGAATCTTATTCTTTTTATTGAATGGGGAGGTCAGATAGTTCCTCACATTTAATCATGAATTCATCCAAACGTTTTTTATCTCCCACTTTTAGCTCCCCAGGTACGTCTTCCTGCCTTGACTCCTCAGGTTCTTCAATTTCAAATATAGGTAGTGAAATTTCATCCACCACTTTCTCAGGTTATTCCTTTGGCTTAGGTTTGGGTTACTCCATTAATGAATGAACATAATCAAAAGTTCTATCATCCTTTCTAGTTAATTGTTCATTTCTTTCTCTATGTTCATGAACCTATGCTCTTCTAATGTATTTATCTTCTTCTTGTTGTTGTTGTTGCACCTGTGAGTAATTTTTCCATGCATAATATTCTGAATTTGAATACATCATGGATGTATTTTTTTTAGTTTTTTAGACAAAATTAAATATAACTAAGATGTGAAAATAGAAAAATTAAACAAATATATGATTGTCTCCTTTGAAACAACATTAGTTTTGATGCATGCCTGTCATGGGGTGTGGACAAAAATAATTATATTTTTTCTAGTGCAACATAGTGGCTGACCAAAGTCGTCTCTCTTGAAGAGATTTCTCAATGTAGTTAACTTACTTTATCTAATTCACCTTTTATATATCTTTTTTGTGGTTTTTTTATTAAATGAATGTGATGAAAATATTTTTGTGTTATTTATTTTTTAAAATAATGACATGTGAATCATGAATTCTAAATTTATACTAAGATGCCAGTCTAAATAGAATGAATTAATAAGAAAGAACTTGGTTTTCGGGGTTAGTTAAATGTTAAATCATTATGATTCTTTATATGTTTTATTTTAGTTCGATAATCCAAACATGAAATATCATGTTTGAACTGCTATTATTTAATTATAAATTTTGGAATATCATTGAATGTTTGAGCACTCTCAATTCCACCTCCACCTTTAATCCAAGTTGGTGACACACCATTGTCTATAATGTGTCATCTTCCAGGACCGAGTTCAATCAAATTTGTTTCATACATTGATTAGCTCAAATCTAGCACGTGAATAACTAACCAATGGAGAGAGGGAAAAATGAAAAAGTAAAATAATAGGGATAGGTTTAGTTGCATGTCATTGGAGTCAGTCACAACATCAGAGACATTCACCTTACCTGTTCATGCTACACAAATCTATCTACAAACATAAAATTAAACATTAAAGAAAATTCATGATCACCATAAAATCCCCCCAGGCCAAGTCTTGGTGTCAGCCTCTCATTTTTGAGAGTATTATATGACTCAGTGGAGGGGGTGGAAGAGAAGAGAGAGAGAGGGGGGGAAAGAAATGAAGAAAAGTGAATGGAGAAACACAAAGGCATGGATTAATAAAACTAAAATTTGAATTACAATTGAAACATAATACAAAAATAAAATTAAAAAAAATATAAAGAATAAATTATGGGGGAAAGAGGATAAGATGTGGCGCGTGCCCTAGTTGGATCCCTCCTTAGCTGCGGGTGTCGAACTGATGATTTGGGAAGAAGGTGAGGGCCTCCTTTTTATAGGCAAAATTCAATCCTTTGAATGTTGCACATTTTTGGCCTATTAAATGTTATATTAATGTGTGGAAAACTTCATAAAAGTTATTCAATAATGTGGTTTCCATTAACCCTCCAAATTTCATCTCATTTAGCCACAAGATTAAAGAGTTATTGAATTTTCATTGAATAAGATTTTTTATGGCTGAAATTTCCAGGAAGTTGTCTTCAAATTTATAATAATAAATAGAAACCTTAATGACTTAAAAATACCCCCAAATTTGTTTTAAAGTCAGTCCTATGTGTCATAGTTCTATCCTAGGTGGAATCATCTAAATATGAGGTGAGGATACTGATTGTTTCATCTGTTATAGTGGTGGGGTCCATTCTATTTTCCTAGAAAAATTTCAAACTTCAATGATTTTTTTGGACTAATAGATCTTTGAATCAACTCTATGTCCTTAAGATAAATTTTAATGAAATAAAATCATGATTATATGAAAAAGAATCCTTAAATTTGGAATTATATTTTTTAATAAATGAAAAAAATACCTTTGCAGTAAAAATCTGTCAAAAATTCAACATTATGAACTTTTCTCAATTTTTCTAATAATGATTCTAAAATTCAAATTACCCATTATTTTAATAAAACATTTAAATACATGGATTTTATCGTTGAAAAAAAAACTAAAAAATCCTCATTATTTGATCAAAAATATGCACATAAATTTGCTCTCTCAAATACCCCCACACTTAAAACATGTTTGTCCACAAACATAAAATCTCAATATAGAAATTAGAGGACACTAATGTTACCAATATTAAAATTACAATTCAATTAAATCAAACAATTTTCAATATGAAATAAAACTTTCAAATATTTTCAAAAATATCAATTTAATTTTCCATTTTTCAAAGAAACAAATAACTCACATATTTTACTTTTACAATTTTAAAATTGATGGAACTTCTCCTTTCATTCATTCAAGCTCCTCGATTCATTATTATTAAACATGCCAAGTCATAATTTACCTCACTTTTGATTATTTTATCTCATTACTCATTATAAAATTCAATTAGAGTTATACTCATATCATGATAACATGCTCCTTATCCATGGGCTTGTAAATAAACTACTTTTCCACTTTGTAATGACAAAATGGAAATAAAATCACGAGGACTTGAAATTAAGGATCCATTGACTCTGAGGTTTAAGGTTGGTAGGATTTGATTCTTTAAAAATTAAGGCTCAAGGAGGAGGCTATTATATTAAGTACTATGCATGATATCAAAAGTAAAAATATAATGAAATTATCCCCTTCATATTAGCAACACACACTTCCCAAAACTCAAAGAAAATTTTATGATCAAGTAAGCATAATGAATGATTTGTGCACCCTCTTGAATATTTTTTATTTTGTACTTTTTTTTTAATGTTATGATTATATCAAACCTCACATCAATCACCTAACCATATACGCTCATAAGATCATCGGTCTAGAAAATGGTGATTTTGGGTTTTCCCAAATCATAACACATTTTTTATCTTTTTGTTGGTTCTTTTTGTCATTTTGTCATTTTTTTAATTCAATAAGGGAAAAATAGAGTATAATGAGTGATTCTATAACCGTTTACAATAACCACAATAAAACCCTTACACTTTTTCCTTACAATGTTATCATCCCGTCCACCATGATTCTCTTTACCCGCACACTTCAACATTAAAATATCATGAAAATACTCACAGGAGGGTAGGAATGGATAAAAATGGCTTGAAACATGACTCATTCCTATAAAGGTCATTCATGGTCTCTATGTGATAAAAGAAGGATTGATGTAAAGGTAGTCTTTTAATGAAAATTATCTTTTCAAAGGAAACCTCAATCATTTTAAATGTGTTTTTTCACATTTATAGATTTGAATGATTCAATACATGTTATTCTTGGTTACATGTACCAAGATTTCTCAAGAAATATGCTCAAGAATAAATAGGAAGTACTTGGTCTAGAAATTTTATAGGGAATGGGAAATATAACATTAGACAATCACTCATGACATTTCTAATAAATCAATTCACATGAACTTTAGAAATTCAAAGATTGAAGGATGGTAGGGAAATTTCATTTAAAGGAATAAATTAATTCCTTCAGATCATGAGTCGTTACTTAAATAACCATGCTTCATTATAAAAATTGAATTATTAATTTCAATTATTTAATCATATCTACATTGAAATCTAAAACATGCAATCACATGATTCCTAAGAAACTCATGTCTCCTAGATAAGTCGAGTAAAAACTGAATTCAAGTTTGGGCATGAAATTTTATCTTTAAATCTCAAAACATGTTGTGGACAAAAATGTGGATATTTTAAAAGATAAAAAACTGAAATAGAACACCCTTTTTCCATGAAACTTTGTCCTTCTCATTCACTGTCTGGGGCTTCCTTCTACCATTATGATCCCACAAAAAAATTACTCAATTAATCAAAATGATCATTTAATTTAAGCTCAAAATAAAAAGTGGGAGGGGACCACATGCTAAATTATTTCAAAGAAAATAAATTGAAATCTGAATTCCTATAAGAAAGTAAAGATATATCTTGGTATTATCCCCTAAGTCGGCCCTAAATTTTGACTACCTCTAGAGGGCAGCACCAGCTGTTATCTAAAGTCTGATGGAGGATGAAGCTTCTCTGATTTGAACCACTACATGTGACTTTTCCCAACTTGTTCTTCATCCTTCTGGGTGAGTAATGATCCAGGGATATAGTACACCATATCCCCACCCCCTTAAAAATGAGGTATTTCTTTCATGGTGGGAGTATGATAAAATATGAATCAACCTCTTTCATGGTTTCTACTTATGAAACATCTTATTCTATGTACATTGGTTCCTCAATGCATGATACATCAAAAGAATAGTCAATGGGAAAGTCAGAGAGTAATTATATTTGAATAATATTAAAACATGAAGTATCAAGATCAAATTATTCCCCATCAATGTATGCGAATTTTGTCATGGTTTCCTTAGGGAAATCCACTAGTATCTCTTCATGAACATCCATCAAGAAATATTCAACATATCTAGGGAGATCGATATGTTCCTCAGCATGTGCACATCTAGGTTCTTCTTCATCCTCCAAGGCATAACTGAGATTGTATAATTATGTATAATCAAAACCACAAGGAGTTATGTAGAATTCAGATTCCATAAAATTATAAGGGATAGAGTCAATGAATGGTTCAACACCCCATGTTGGTTCAGCTTCAATATCTGCCACAGTTGTAAGTGCCTCTTGGTGTAGAATCTCTAAGGACGGAGGCAGGTAGTTGGGTTCCACCATCTTGACTTCAAATTCCACCACTTGGGTGGTTTCTTCCTTTTGTGTTGTTGAATCGTCTTCTTTGTATTGTATAGGGAGTTTAGGTATTTCTTCACATTTAATCAATAATTAATCCAAATTTTTTGATCTCCAACTTGTAGCTCAGTAGGAATGCCTTCCTCCCTTGCCTCCTTAGGTTCTTCAATTTCAAATATAAGTGGTGAAATTTCTTACACAA
This sequence comes from Viscum album, assembly GCA_963277665.1. Taxonomy (NCBI): domain Eukaryota; kingdom Viridiplantae; phylum Streptophyta; class Magnoliopsida; order Santalales; family Viscaceae; genus Viscum; species Viscum album. The sequence continues at coordinate 945,500,581 of OY728148.1, forward strand.
CTTTCTCAGGTTCTTTCTCCAGCTTAGGTTTGGGTTTCTCAATTAATGCAAAAATATAATCAAAATCTCTATCAGCCTTTCTAGTTAGTTGTTCAATGCTTTTTTGATGTTCATGCACCTGAGATCTTCAAAAATATCAATCTTCTTCTTCTTCTTGTTGCTGCACCTGTGAGTAATTGTTCGATGCATAATATTCTGATTTTGAATACATCCTAGAAGACTTTTTTAGTATTTAAATAAAATGAAATCTAACTAAGATGTGAAAATAGAAAAAGAAAATGAACTAATGATTGGCTCCCCGAAAATAGCTTCAGTTTTGACGGATGCCTGTCAGGGGGTGTAGACAAAAATTATTATATTTTTTCCTAGTTCATCATAGTGGCAGATTGTGGTCATCTTTCTTGAGGATCCTTCTCAATGTAGTTCACTTTCTTTATCTAATTCAACTATTCTGTATCTTTTTTTGGTTTTGTTTATTAAATGATAGTGATTGAAATCATTTTGGGTTTTTTTTATTAAAAATAATGACATGTCAAGAAAGAATTATAAATTTATACTAAGATGCAAGTCTAGATAGAATGAATTACTACTAGAATTTTACACTTTACCAACGGTTTTAAACCATTGGTAAAGGCCTGGAAACTATTTGTACATAGTATATCAATGGTTCCCTCAACCGTGGCCAAGTGAGTCTTGACAATAGTCCTATACCAATGGTTCTATGAAAACTATTGGTATAGGTGTCAAAATAAAAGGTATAAAAATGGTTTTCTACAAATAGTTGGTATATGTGTGTTATAGTATAACATATACCAAAGGTTTTTAATCCACTGGTATATGTGTGTTACACATATACCAATGGTTAAAACCGTTGGTATAGAGGGGATATGGAAATCCATAAGGCTATACCATCAGTTTCGTTATAACCGTTGGTATAAACCTATACCAACAGTTATAACAAACCGTTGGTATAGTTATATTATAGTATCTATACCAACGGTTTTGAAACCGTTGGTATATAATTGCTCATCTCCACAGCTGTAGGCCCCTCTCCCCTCTCCAGACCTTAAATAACACAACAAACCCTCTCCAGACCTGCAACAACACCAATAAAAAAATCCCCATCCAAAGTATTCAAAATTTCGTATTCATTCTAGAATTTAGAAATTTAGAAATTTATAAATTTATAAATTCAAATGCAATAACACCCATAAGATAAAAGGCCTACATGTGATATGAAATGAAATAACACCCATGATATTATTCCAAATTTAGAATTCATTCCTCACTCAAACCACAACACCAACACACATAAGTGTATTCAAAATTTAGAATTCATTCCTCACTCAAACCACAACACTAATACAGAAACGAGAGAAAACCTTCATGTTATAAGAATAACATGGGATGTTTAGTCATGGTCTTGGGTTGAGTATCTTAAAACCCACAGAAAAACATGGGTAGAGTGGCAAGGATCATGCCACCCATAAGAACTAAAATGGTAGTGGTCATGTGCTTAGACCTAGGATGAGTTATAGGAAGCACATGGAAAGTTTATATTCCTATAATGATTATGTATCCATGTATAAATGGTTCCAGATGTGTTAGTGGGAAAAATTTGCAAATCTCGACATATCAGATGGGTTACCGGAATAGCCTACATGTTTTTCATGGACTTTTCAATTAGAATAAGGGGGTATGTGGCTTATTGTAATTTTCTCTCTTGGGTTTGATGTGAGATGAATCCCCATCTTGGGTAGTGGGTATGGATATTCAATTAAGTCTTTGGTATTGGGTTCCCAAAGGGACTTTGGTTTGGTCCTAGAACCCACAGTTTGAGGATGGGATTGAGGTGATCAATGTGGCTATGGTGTCACCATATGTATTCCTCAACATTGGGGTATTTTTATGAGACTTTGAAACATATATTTCAAGAATATATGTGTAGCCTTGTTGGCCAATTTGTTATATGGTATGCTTGAGTGTTTATAAGTTTCATATGAAATCACTATATGATATTTATTTTTTGTATGTTATTGTATAGAATGAACGACCCATGATTGAGAATTATAACATGAGTGTTGGTGCAAGTTCATGATGGGATGTTGAGACTCATTCCTAATATAATCCATGTTTTTTCAATATATACTATGACCCATTATGTTTCAATCTATGCCTTGTGAATATTTTATTTTAATAACGTATGACCAATAGACCATATTTTATTTTTTATCCCTTAATTTCAAGAATCTATGTGTAGTGTTGTGAAGATTTTCCAAATGTCAGTTGTTGTTTTCACATAAAATGTTGTCCATTTCAAACAAAAGAGTCACACTTTGTGTGATACCAGTCACACCGTGCCTCGTATTGAGGTGGGGTTGACCGTACCTATCAAAAATTATCCATGTATCTTTGGGTGAGGGGTTTGTCCGGGGGGGGGGGGCTTTCCGAGTGGTGGGGGGGCTCTCCGGGGGTGAGGGGGGCTGTCGGGGGGGGGGGGGGGGTTGTTCGGAGTGCGTTTTCAGCTACCACGGTCACACAACACCTCTAATTGACGTTTCGTCTAGTCAACCATTTCACAATTTACCCACTCTTTGTTTTCATCCAATTTCATGGTATTCCGAGGTCATTAGGACGGTTTCGAACACCCCGCACACATTTTTCAAGCGCGCTAAACTCCTAAAAAACACATATTCTACCGTGCTGGGAAAACCGCGTGTCCGAATGACGTTTCGTCTTTTTTTACACCTCATGAATAATAATTAGGGTGTTTATTGTGATTTCAATTCATTTCGATTCCATTTGGTATGTATTTGACTGTAAAACACATGTTTTGGCCATTTACGACACGTAGAGTGTGTTTTTGGCCACCGTGGTCACACGACACCTCCGATTGGCATATCGTCTAGCCGCAAATTTAAAAATTCATCCACCCATTGTTTTTGTCCGATTTCATGGCATTCTGAGGTCATTCAGCAAATTTTGACTGCCCCACGCACGCTTTTCAAGCGCACCAAACACCTAAAAAACACATATTCAGTCATGATGTGAAAATCGTGCATCCGAATGACGTTTTGTCTCCTCATACACCTAAAGAATAATAATTAGGGTGTTATCATGTGATTTCAAGTCATTCTGATGTCTTTCGGTATGCATTTGATCGGTAAACGCATGTTTTAGCCATTTACTACACACGAAGTATGTTTTCGGCCACCACTGTCACACAACACCTCCAATTAATGTGATTTCTGGCCAACCAATTCAAAATTCACCCAACCTCTATTATTGTCTGATGTCATGGAATTATGAGATCGTTCGACTAGTTTTGACCACCCTACGCACGCTTTTCAAGTGCGCCAATCACCTAAAAACACATATTCTTCTGTGCCGCACAAACTGTGGCTTTGAATGACATTCCGTCATTTAGTACATCTCAAGAATAATAATTAGGGTGTTTTCGCATGATTTTAAGTCATTCTAATATCATTCGGTATGTATTTGACCGTAAAACACGTGTTTTGGCCATTTACAACACGCAAAGTGTGTTTTCGGCCACCGCGAGCACACAACACCTCTGATTGATGTGCCCTCTGGCCGAAAATTTCACAATTCACCCACCCTTTGTTGTTGTCCGATTTCATGGCATTCTGAGGTCGTTCGGCCAGTTTTGACCACCCCACGCACGCTTTTCAAGTACGCCAAACACCTAAAAAACACATATTCAGTCGTGTCGCACAAAATTCATGCCCGAATGATGTGTCGTCTCCTCATACACAACACAAATAATAATTTTTGTGTTTTCGTGTGGTTTTAAGTCATTCGATGCTGATCGGCATCCATTTGACCGTTAAACGCTTGTTTTGGCCATTTACGACACGTGGAGTTCATTTTCAGCCACTACGGTCACACGAGACCTCCGATTAATGTGTCATCTGGTAGAACATTTCACAATTCATCCACCATTTGTTTTCATCTGATTTCATGGCATTCCGAGGTCGTTCGACTAGTTTAGACCACCCCACGCACGCTTTTCAAGCGCACCAAACACCTAAAATACACATATTCTATCATTCAACGCAAACCGAGCATATGAATGATGTGTCCTCTCCTCATACACCTAAAGAATAATATTAGTGTGTTTTTGTTTGATTTCAAGTCATTCTGATGTCATTTGGCATGCATTTGACAGTTAAACACATGTTTTGGCCATTTACGACACGTGGAGTGCGTTTTTGGCTAGCACGGTCACACGACACCTCTGATTTATGTGTCGTCTTTCCAACCATTTCAAAATTCACCCACCCTTTATTGTCGTCTGATTTCATGGAATTCTGAGGTCATTCAGACGGTTTTGACCACCCCACGCACGCTTTTCAAGAGCGCCAAACACCTAAAAAATACATATTCAGCTGTTCCATGCAAACCGTGCATCCGAATGATGTGTCGTCTCCTCGTAAACGTAAAGAATAAAAACTAGGGTTTTTTCGTGTGATTTTAGGTCATTCCAATGTCGTTCGGCATGCATTTGACCATTAAGCACATGTTTTGGCCATTTACGACATGTGGAGTGCGTTTTCGTCCAGCGTGGTCACAGGACACCTTCAATTGACGTGATGTCTGGCCGATCATTTCAAAATTCACCCAATATTTGTTTTCGTCCAATTTTATGGCATTTCGAGGTCGTTTGACTGGGTTTGACCACCCCATGCACACTTTTCATGCACGCCAAACACCTAAAAAACACATATTCTGCCGTGTTGCGCAAACCGCGCATCTGAATGACATGTCATCTCCTCGTATATCTCACGAATTATAATTAGAGTGTTTTCGTGTGATTTAAAGTCATTTCATTTTCGTTCAACATTCATTTGACCGTTAAACACTTGTTTTGGCCATTTTCGACATGCAGAGTGCGTTTTCGGCCACTACGGTTACACGACACCTCTGATTGATGTGCCCTCAAGCTGACGATTTCACAATTCACCCACCCTTTGTTTTTGTCTGATTTCACGGTATTCTGGGATCGTTCAGCCGGTTTTGACCACCCCACACACACTTTTCAAGGGCACCAAACACCTAAAAAACACATATTCAGTCGTGCCGTGCAAACCGCATGTCCGAATGGTTTGAAGTCTCCTCTTACACCTCAAAAATAATAAGTAGGGTGTTTTAGTGTGATTTCAAGTCATTCTAATGTCGTTAGGAAAGAATTTTACCATTAAATTCATGTTTTGGCCATTTACGACATGCATAGTGCATTTTCGGACAGCACGGTCACACGACACCTCTGACTGATGTGTCGTCTAGCCAGCCATTTCAAAATTAACCCACCCTTTTTTGTCCAATTTCATGGCATTCTGAGGTCATTCGGCCGGTTTTGACCACCTCACTCATGCTTTTCAAGCGCGCCAAACACCTAAAAAACACATATTTTGTCGTGCCACACAAACCATGCATTTGAATGATGTTATGTATCCTTGTACACCTCATCAATTATTATTAGGGTTTTTTAGTGTGATTTAAAATCATTCTGATGTCTTTCGGCATGCATTTGACCGTTAAATGCATGTTTTAGCAATTTACGACACGCTGAGTGCATTTTCAGCCATATTGGTCACACGAAACCTCTTGTTGAGGCAGAGCCGACTTGTACCCATCTAAAATGACCAATGTATCATTTTCCTAACGTATCAACACAATCCTAATGCGTTTGATCAGTGTTTTGTATGTCAGTTGTTGTTTTCATTTAAAATCTGGTCCATTTCAAATAAAAGTGAGACACATTGAGTGGTACCAGACACACCATGCATCGCATTGATGCAGGGTTTACTCCTACACATCAATAAATGTCCCATGGATCATTGTGATAAAGTATCAACAAAATCTGAATATGTTTGGTCCATTTTCCGTACGTCAGTTTTTTTTCACTTAAAATTTTATCCATTTCAAATAAAAGTGAGACACTTTGAGTGGTACTAGCCACACTGTGCCCTGGATTGAGGTGGGATTGATTCATACACATCACATATGACCCATAGATTGTTTTCCTAAAGTATCAACACAATTCCAATATGTTTGGTCAGTTTTCCATATGCTAGTCGTTTTTACTTAAAAGGGTGTCCATTTTAAACAAACGAGAGACACTTTGAGTTATACCAGCCACACCGTGCCTCAGATTGAGGCGGGTTTGACTCTTAGATCTCATATATGACCCATGGATCGTTTTCCTAAAGTATCAAGACAATCCGAATGCGTTTGGTCGGTTTTCCGTATGCCAGTTAGGCAAATCATGCAACAATAGTGATATTATCTTATACTAAAACTATAGACATTGTGCATGATGTGCATCCCTTGGTGCATGGTTAGGGAAACTCATACACATTGCTTCTAATATATATCCCTATATGGTTTGTAGAAACCCTGTGGTATGGACATACATTTTTTACTAACTGTGGGACATAGTGTTTTTTTATGCCAACCAGGGTTCTGATCTCCGAACAAGCCCTAGAAGTCCCACAAACCATTATAACATCATTAGGCTTCCATATTTGGTAAAAAATAAATAGTCATACTGTATTGAAAAATATCAATACCAGAGTGAAAAACCAAGTCAAAAAATAAATAGTTATATAGAATTCAAAAATTTAATGGATCAATCTGCCCCTGATCACCATCACCATCACCACTGTTATCATCAGCCTCATCCTCATCGCCATCTTTTTCCATGTCGTAATCCTAGTCATCATCCCCATGCTCATCATTGGCCCCATCTTCTCCCTCGAAGCCATCCTCACCCTCATCCTCATCTTCATCCTCGCCCTCATCATCTTCAGCATCCTCGTCATCACCAGGAACGTCATCATCTTGACCTCCACTAGAACTGCCAACTGGTGCATAGGATAATGCACCCATCAGTGACATATATGTCTGAAAATCTGTGTCAGCTTCTGGTGGAAGTGATAACGATAAATCTTTGATAAGTTTCATAAATTCCTTCTCTCTCATTTAAACATGTTCTTCCAACTCTATGACCATTTTACCAGACTGTATTGCATGCTCCTTGACTTGTTCCTACTCGGTGGTACTAGAATGGATTCTTGGAGAAGACCAATACCTCGTCGGGACTATATTCTTACTAGGTCGGTAGCGTAATCGACCATAGTGCTCATCTCCCAAAACCTTATATAAATGATCGTGTGGCCCTAAATTGTCAGGCTCTTGGGAATCAAAGGCTTTTAAATCAGCCTATTAAAAATATTAATAGAATATTAAATTTCAAAATAGATATTGAACTTTTAAATAAATAAATTAAAACATAAAATCTTTTCTTGTGTCAGTTCATTAACCGCAGTTCCATATTTTTTCCTTCTACTCGAGCAAAACAATTTTGCTCGATGGAGACATCCTTCAATAGTAAAATTTTCTTTCTGTAATGACATTGAAACAATATAAAGTGAAAGTATAATCATATATTCAATATTCAATAAATGACATAATTTATGTAGGAAATAATAAAAACAGAAATTCCTAAATAAAAATTAAAAACAACTATATCGTACAAGCTGCCTCTCATGATCTGACATAGTAGTGCACCCCAAAGTGTAGAGGTATTGCTTTAAATCATTATTTTTTTGTATTTTTCAGAATATTCCTAAATTATGTTTAATAATAAATAAGATAATATGAATGAAAAATATTAAAACCAGAATTTAAATACCTCAAATGGTGTTAATACCTTAAGTTTGGAAGTCACCCAATGGGTAATCATTTGGCGATATTGCTCTATCGGGCAGTCAAACATGATAGGTACTGTCTCCAACTCTGTGACCACTCTATCACACCATCCAAAATACAACTCATGATTATAACCTCTCTAAAGCTCTCATAGATCCTTTAAACGTGTCAGTCGTGCACCTTCGCCACCAGGGAAGTTAAAACGAAGCTGACACCCAATAGATTAATTCATATAAATACAAAAAAATACTACATTAAATACAATATATTTTTACCCATATTTGTTCCCATGCATTATCCTTGACTTCGTGTGGCAGATGTCTCCATGAGAGAGGGCTGACCGGAATGATGTCAGAGTATTTGGCTAGCATCACAAAAAAAACCCCGACATTCCTGCCCAGATTTATCATTCATTTTTCATTCGTCATTGTATTCAACCATCAACTGTGTCAAGAAGTTCCATACTGCACGCAAGCAAGTACGCCGCCTCCCCGGCCTCCTATCAGTAGACGAATCTGTTTGTAAAGAAAAAAAAATATCAGAACAAGTTATAATAAAAATAAATTTTTGTATAATATTTGTTAGAGTTATATAAATATACTGGTGGTATTCGGATCAATGGGAATCACGGGATGTGCAGAAGCAGAAGGAATATCCTATATAGGGGGAGTGTCCCTCAATGTACGCTCCTCAGCCGAATACTGTGTTGGAGAAGGAGTCAAAGAAGGTAGAAAATAATAGGGCAGAGAAAGTGAACCAAAAGTAAAAGATGATAGCACATATGTCTTGCAAACTGGTAGTGTGAACACTAGAGGCATAAATATCCCATGTTTCCCTAAATACACACTAGGATAAAAATGGGGCGTAGAAGATACATCTGTGGTAGGGGCATAGTCCAATCTGGTATGACCAGTGGATTATCTAACTCTCGCACCAAAAGCCCTCGTACCACCGGCCACAGTACCAGAATCACCAGATGATCGTCTAACACAGACACCACCGCACCTCCTACCACCAACCTCTGTACTGGGAGCAATATCAGGCACTTCGTCCGATATCTCTCGTCTAGGGGGTCGATCCTGAAAAAAAAATTAACACAAAATTAAACACATGATATTATAAGTTATTGAAATATATATATTTCATATAAAATAATCACAACATGGATCAGTGGAGGAACGCCCATCTGTCTCATGCACCAATTATTTTCAGTCATCTTTTTCCGTCACATCTCTTCAATGGGTGTCATTTACTGCAATGAAAACAAATATGGAATTAATTAGAAACAAATAACTAATGTGTAACCAAAAAAACATAATATAGAAAATTCATTCTGATAAAAAAAACACAATGAAACAGAATATTTATGGTGGCTTGAAGGTAAGTACTAGGATATACACTCGGAATGATGTAGGTGTATTCATTGAATCATGTCCCAATTGATTTTGGAGAGTGACCTTCAATATTTATAGGTATGGATTTGATTATAAACACCTATAAAAAGGATATCCAGGAATTGTGGCGTCCAAAATGAGGATTCCACTCATTAGTGACCCAGACCTAGATGGACACTTGGCCTCAATCACATCTACAAAAATTCAAAATGTTATTATCTAATAGTGAGAGCCTTTGCTGTGTCTGGGGGAGACTATTCCCTCATTACCAAAGGTGCACAATTTTAATAATATCATTTAAAATGTGGAAGAATGATAACAAGGGGAAAATATTGGAAATGGATGAAAAGAACCAAATCAATAATACCAACTAATAACAGAATCATAAACCGAATGATGGTAATTTATGTCATGTATCAAGAAGAAAAACATAGTTACAACTATTAGGAAGTAGTACAATAATAGAGGCTCAATAAATTCTAAAATTCAACCTAGCTTCTTGAGCTACAACCCAATCATCTAGTTTATCGATGTAAAGAGTGTGAGACTTGTCAATAACTCGAAATTCACAATCATCAATAAAGGTGCATTACCTCATCATTGAATCAATCCATTGGTAAAGGGAAGAGTTTTACCAATGGTTGCACACAACCATTTGTAAAAGCGGAATTCAAGGCCCCTTTATAGGCATCCCAAATAAAGGCACATGCCTCATGCCCCATTATGTGTTAAGGGCATCCCAAATCATTCACTCATGTTCAATAAATCATTCTTGGAACCTCTATAGTCATACCTTTCATTAGCCAATTAGTTCCTCAAGTCATGCGCACCCCGTGGGTGGATAAAGGTTAGGATTATATACTAATAGATTGTTCATGGATTGTAAAAAGGTTTAATTTCATAATGAATACACAAAAACCATTATTTTTAAATTTGAGAATAATAATAATGTATGTCAATGATAACAAGATTATTGAATTAAACTTGTGACTTATCTAACATTTTTATGGATGTATAAACATTCCAACATGGCTAGTGAAAATCACCCCACCATCATAAAAGCGAGTATTTTCCACGAAAGAGACATAATATACAATGTACAATGAGAACCATATTTAATTGAACCTAATGTTATATTTGTATAGTTATATTAGGAATCCAATTATCACTCATGACTAACCATGCCACTATAAACAACTTGGAGTGTATGAGTTGTCTCTCTGATCTTATCCACAACATCACACATTCTTACCATGATGTGAATCATGTGGAATATGGATGATATTAAAACAAAATTACCAGCAATACCAAGCCTTCTAAGAACTGAAAATATATGGATGATATTAACACATAATTCATTTTGAATCAAATTTGATTCACTGTCAAAGCCCAACACACACACCCAAATGAAACAGAAAACAAAATTCATACCCACCCAAATCAAAATATAATACCAAAACAATAGATGTAGAACATTAAAATTAATGTATCAGTTACACATTAGAAGTGTAGAACTAAGAAATTTTGAAAATGGATGGGAACGAAGAATTTCCGCAGCAAGGTAAACAGAATCCTGCTTCTCCACTTCACCCAAATGAAAACATAAAAACAAAATAGTAGATTTAGTATCACTTACATAATACAAGTAACGAACTGATAAATCGTAAAGATGAAAGGATTTTGGCCATAGGGGAAGGGAAATCCCAATTCTCCCTTCTGTTTAGGGCTGTAGTCGTGTGGAATGGGCGAGTTCATGCGTCTTTGAATTTGGGGAAAACATTTCCCAACAGTTTTTAAAAACCATTGGTAAAAGAAAATTTAAACTTCTCTATACCAATTGTTTAATAAAACCGTTGCTATAGAGTATAATTTTCCCAATGGTTTTGAAAAATTGTTTGGAAAAGATGATTTAACCAGCTTATTCCAACGGTTTCCTTAAGCCGTTGGTAAAAGTACTCTACAGACATTGGGAAAACATCCCTTTCCAGAACTGAATTAATATGAATGAATTTGGTTTTGGGGGCTGGTTAAATGTTCAATCATTATTATCCATTATCTGTTTTGTTTCAGTTTGATAATACACACATTAAATCTCTTTTTTTAGCTATTATTCTTTATTTATAAATTGTGGAATATCATTGAATGTTTGAGAAGTCTCAATTCCACCTCCTCCTATAATCCAAGTTGGTGACAAACTTTTGTCTAAAATGTGTCATCTTCCATGACCCGATTCAATCGAAGTCGTTTCTTCCATTGATTATATCAACTCCAAAGTGTGAAGAAATAAACAATAGGGACAAGGAAAATGGTTAAATAAATGAATAAGGATAGTTTGAGTTTCATGTTATCAGAGGCAGTCACAACATCAGGGACATTCGCCTTACCCATGCATGCTACTCAAATCTATCTACAAACTTAAAATTAAACATTAAAGAAAATTAATGATCACCTTCAACTCTCCCTAGGCCAAGTCTCAGGGTAAACCTCTCATTTCCAAGAGTAATATATTAATTGGTGGATTGGGTGGAAGAGAAGAGAGAGAGAGGTAAAGAAATGAAGAAAAGTGGATGGAGAAATGCAAAGACATGGATTAATAAAACTAAAATTTGAATTACAATTTAAAACTAATAAAAAAATAAAATTAAAATAAAATTAAAATAAAAAATAAGGGGGGGGGGGGGAAGAGGAGAAGCATAGGCTCGTGCCACGATGGGATCCCTCCTTAGTTGTGGGTGTCATGTTGATGATTTGGGAAGGAGTCGATGGCCTCTTTTAACAGGACGAATTATGTCCTCTGAAATTTTGCGTGTTGTTGGCCCATTAAATGGCCGAATCACACATAGACCCCTTCATAAAATTTGTTCATAAATATGTTTTCCATATACCCTCCAACCTTCTTCTCATTTATCCATAGGATTAAGGAGTTATGGAATTTTCATTGATTGATGATTTTTCTGGCCAAAATTTCCAAGAAGATTCCTTCAAATGTATAACGATCAATGGAAACCTTAATGAATTAAAAACTCCCCAAAATTTGTTTTAGAGTTTTTCCAATGTGTACTAGTGCTATCCCTAGTGTAATAACCTAAATGGGAGGTGAGGAGACTGATTTGTGCATCTGTTATGGTGGTGGGGTCCACACTGTCTTCTCGGAAAAGTTTCCAACTTCAATGAATTTTTGGACTAATAGATTTTTGAATCAACTATAGGACCTGAAGAGAAATTTGTATGAAATTAAACCAGGATTCTAAAAAAATCACAAATTTTGGAATTATATTTTTTACGAAAAAAATACAATTTTGGTAAAAATACTTCAAAAATCCAAAATTATGCACTTTTATCAATTTTTGTCATAATTTATCTAAAATTAAAATTAACCATTATTTTAATAAAACATTGAAAAACATGGGTTTTATAATTGAAAAAACATTAAAAATCCTCATTATTTGATCAAAAATAGGCACATAAATTTGCACTATCAAATACCCCCACACATAAACCAAGCTTATCCCCAAGTATAAAATCTAAAAATGGAAATCAATGGACACCAATATTACGAATATTTAAATTACAAGGTAATAAAATCACAAAAAGTTCAATGTGAAATCAAACTTTCAAAAATATGTATAAAATATCAATTTAATTTCACATTTTTCAATGAAACAAATAATTGACATATTTTACTTTTACCCTTGAAAATTAATGGAACTTATCCTTTAATTCATTCAAGATCCTTGATTAATTATTATTAAACATGAAAAGTCATGATTTACCACACTTTTGATTCTTTTCTCTCATCACTCATGATACAATTAAAGTAGAGTTATTCTCATATCACGAGAACATGCTCCGTAGCCATAGGCTTGTAAATAAAGTACTTTCTCCACTTTTTGAAGACAAAACACACATAAAATCATGAGGACTTTCAATTAAGGTTCTATTGACTCTGAGGATTAAGGATGGTAGGATTTGATGCTTTAATAATTAAGGCTCAAGAAGGATGCCAATCTCTTAAGTGCTATGCATGATATCATTAGTAAAAATATAATGAAATTATCCCCTTAAAAGAAGAAACACCTAATTCCCAAAACTCATAGAAAATGTTATGATCAATTATGAGAAATGAATGATTTGTGAACCCTCTTGTTTTTTTATTTTTTACTTTTTGTTCTTTTTTTGAAAGTTATGATTATATAAAATCTCACATCCATCATCTAACCACATACGATAATAAGATCATCGATCTAGAAAATGGTGATTTTTGGTTATCCCAAATCACAACCCAATTTTTTTTCTCTTTTTGTATGTTCTTTTTGTCATTTTTGTTATTTTATAAATTCAAGAGGGAAAAAATAAAGTATAATGAATGATTCCAAAACCTTTTAAAATTACCACAATAAAACCCCCACACTTCTTCCCTACAATGTATATTATCTAGTACACCATGATTCCCTTTCACCCCACACTTGAACATTTAAATATCATGAAAATACTCAAAGGAGGGTAGGAATGGATAAAAATGGCTTGAAACATGGCTCATTCCTATAAAGGTCATTCATTGTCTCTATGGGATAAAATAAGGATTGATGTAAAGGAGGTATTTTAAAGAAAATTGGCTTTCCAAAAGATTTTTAAATCATTTTAAATGTGTTTTTTCATAGTCATAGCATTGATAAGTTTCAATACAAGTTCTTGTCGGTTATATGTCCAATGATCATCCAATAAATATGCTCAAGAATAAATAGGAAGTGCTTGGTCTATAAATCCTCTTGGGAATGGAAAATATAACATTAGACAATCACTCATGGAATGACTGATAAACCAATTCACATGAAATTCATAAATTCAATGAATGAATGATGGTAGAGAAATTTCATTTAATGAATCAATTAATTCCTTCAAATTATTAGTCATTACTTCAATAGCCATGCTTAATTTTAATAATTCAATTATTCATTTCAATAATTTAATCATATAAACTTAGAAATCTAAAACCTGGAATCACAATATTCCTATGAAACTCAGGCCTCTTTGATAAGTTGAGAAAACATGAATTCAAGTGGGGGAATGCAATTTTACCTTTAAAGAAAAAAAATGTTGTGGACAAAAATATGGAGAGTTTAAAAGATAAAACACTAAAATTGAACACACTTTTCCTATGAAACTTTGTCCTTCCCCTTTAATGTCTGGGGGTTCCTTCTACCATTATGATCCTACAAAAGTAAATTACTCAATTAATCACAATGATCATTTCGTTTAATCTCAAAATAATAGAGGGAGGGGTCCACATGCTAAATTATTTCAATGAAAATAAATTTTAATATAAATTCATAGAGAGATAGTAAAGATAAATCTTGGTATTATCCCCCATGTGGGCCCTGAATATTGACTGCCTCTAGAGGGTAGCACCTTCTGTTATCCAAATTCTAATGGAGGATAAAGATTCTATGATTTTTAATGACCACATGTGGATTTTCCCATCTTTTTCTTCATCCTTCTGGGATTGAGTACACCATATCCCCCATGTACAATGAGTTATAACTTGCATGGTGGTGGTTGAATGATGTATGAATCATCCCCTTTATTTTATTTTACATGTGCAACCTCTTCTTCTCTTTCCATTAGTTACTTGAGGTATGCTTCATCAAAATAATAGTCAATGGGAATGTCAGAGTGTAATTCAATTTGAATAATATTAAAACATGAAGAATCAAGATAAAATTCTTCACAATAAAATAATCTTTTGTCGTGGTTTCCATAGGGAAATACAATAGCATCTCTTCATGAACTTCCTTCAACAAATATTCAATGTGTCTCAGGATTTCCATATGCTCCTCAACATGTGCACATAGAGGTTCTTCTTCGTCCTCCAAGGCATAATTGAGGTTGTATAATTATATATAATCAAAACCACATAGAGTCATGTATAATTCATATTCAATAAAATTTGAAGGGATAGATTCATTGAATGGTTCAACTCCCTGAGTCGGTTCAGCTTCAATCTCTACCATAGTGGTAAGTGCCTCTTGGAGTATACTCTCTGAGGATGGACGTAGGTAGTCAGGCTCCTCCATCTTGACATCAAATTCCACCACTTGGGTGGTTTATTATTTTAGTGGTGCTGAATCTTATTATTTGTATTTTATAGGGAAGTTAGTTATTTCCCCATATTTAATCATGAATTTATCCATACTTTATTGATCTCCCACTTGTAGCTCAGCAGACATGTCTTCCTCCCTTGCTTCCTCAGGTTCTTCAATTTCAAATAAATGTGGTGAAATTTATTCAACCACATTCTCATGTTCTTCATCTGGATTAGGGATGGGTTTCTATATTAATGCATGAACATAATCAAAATCTATATTATCCTTTCTGGTTAGTTGTTCACTACATTCTCTATGTTCATGCATTTGATCTCTTCAAAAATATTCATTCTCTTCTTGTTTTTGTTGCTGCACCTATGAGTAATTTTTCCATGCATAATATTATGAATTTGAATACATCATTGAAGACTTATTTTAATTTTTTGAAATAAAATGATATATCACTAATATATAAAAATAGAAGAAGTAAAATAACTAATGATTGGAACCTCTGAAACAGTGTTAGTTTTGAAAAACATCTGTTTTGGGGTGTGGACAAAAATAAATATATTTTTCCTAGTGCATAACAGTGGCTCACCAGGGTCATATCTCTTTAATATCCTTCTCAATGTAGTACACCTAATTTATTTTATTCGCCTATTCTATCTATTTTTGTGGTTTTGTTTATTAGATGAAAGTGATTAAAATATTTTTGGGTTTTTTATTATTTAAAATAATGACATGTGAAGCAAGAATTCTAAATTTATACTACGATTCAAGTCTAAATAGAATTAATTTATAAGAAAGAACTTGGTTTTGGGGGATGGTTAAATATTCAATCATTATTCTCCTTTATATGTTTTATTTTAGTTTGATAATAAACACATGAAATCTCATGTTTGAACTACTATTATTTATTTATAAATTGTGGAATATCATTGAATGTTTGAGAACTCTCAATTCCACCTCATCCTTTAATCGAAGTTGGTGACACACCTTTGTTTAGAATGTGTCATCTTCCCGGACCCATGTTCAATTGAAGTCGTTTCATCCATTTATTATCTCAACTCCAATGTGTGAATAAATAAACAATTGAGAGAGGGGAAAATTATTAATTAAAATAATATGGATAGGTTGAGTTTCATGTTATCGGTGGTAGTCACAACATCAGGGACATTTCAACTTACCTGTGCATGCTACTCAAATATATCTACTAAATTAAAATTAACCATTTATGAAAATTCATGATCACATTCACCTCCCCTTTGTCCAAGTCGTGGGGTTATCATCTCATTTCAGAGAGTAATAAATTACTTGGTGGAGTGGGTGGAAGAGAAGATATAGTCAGGGAAAGAAATGAAGAAAAGTGGATGGAGAATCACAAAGGCATGGATCGATAAAACTAAAATTTGAATTACAATTGAAAAATAATACCAAAATAAAATTAAAATAAAAAATCAATAAATGGGGTGGTAAGAGAGGTGTAGCATCATCCCATGCCCCGTTGTGAACTCTCCTTGGCTGTTGGTGTCGAGCAGATGATTTTGGATGGAGGCGAGATCCTCCTTTTATAGGCATAATTCTATCCCCTAAAATATTGCGCAATGATGGCATAATAAATGGTCGATTAACACATGGAATCCTTCATAAAAGTTGTTCCTAAATGAGTTTTCCATTCAACCTACATATTTCAGCTCATTTATACATTTATTAAGGAGGTATGGAATTTTCATTGAAGAAGACTTTTTATGGACGAAATTTCCAGGACGCTTCCTTCAAATGTATAATGATCAATGGAAATCTTAATGACTTAAAAACTCACCAAAAATTGTTTTAGAGTCATTCCTATGTGTCGTAGTTATATCCCAGGTAGAATAACCTAAATTAGAGGCAAGGAGATCGATTTTTGCATCTGTTACATTTGTGGGGTCCACGCTGTCCACCCGGAAAAGTTTCCAAATTCAATGAATTTTTGGGACTAATAGATCTTCGAGTCAGCTCTAGGTCATAAAGATAAAGTTGAAGGAAATAAAAGCAGTATTATAAAAAAAAATTAGTACTTTTGGAATTATATTTTTGAATAGATCACAAAAATACCCTTGTGGTAAAAATTTGTCAGAAATCCCAAATTATGCAATTTTCTCAATTTTTCTCATAATCATTCTAAAATTAAAATTACCCATTATTTTATGAAAACATTGAAATACATGGATTTTATCATTAAAAAAAATAAAAAAATCCTCATTATTTGATAAAATAAATATGCTCATGAATTTTCTTTGTCAGAGATGTCTTGCCTCCTTGTCTTGTGTTATCATAATATGTCATGCCTAAATTGATTAAATACTTAAATGGAACTTGTTAAACTAGTCTGTATACTTGTTAGTTGTGTTTATATTTCTTAAATGTATTTTTGGTAATTATGATTAATGGGTGGGTATATCCATGTGATGTATTAAATGGAAATTGGTGATAAGTTGGTGGGTATAACCATGTGACATGATTAAATGGAGGTGGAGTACATGAGTGGATATACACATGAGATGTAGTGGTTTTAATGAGTAGGTATACTCATTGAATGGTTTTGAATGTAATTTTTTATGTGAGTGGGTAGACTCATATGGTGGGAAATTGGTAAATTTATGGAATGGTTGATGATTTACATAGATTCCAAGGACGAATTTCTATGGATTTGGAACGTAGAAGTGGACACCTTGGTTGAGTATTCACTTTGGGTCTTGATTTTATGGGATGTCTCGGGCTTTGTTTTCCATTATATCCGGTTTGATTGGTCTCACATAGGACATGCTAGTACACATGCTCCTAGGACTCCAACCAGTACCTATATTGAGTTTATATCGAGATGATACTAGGACTAGATGATGATTCCTTGGTCTTCAATACATTGGATTCATCCCTTCATGGTCTACACATCATTATATGGCACGATCGTGGGATATATGGCTGTGGTTGTACAACAAGGTCGTGGGTTTTTTATATGGTTTTCATTATAAAGTAAGGCTGTGTGGACAAGATATGGATTGTTTTACGGCAAGGCTATGTTGTTTGTTTATATTGCATATAGGTTCCTTGTTAGGAGCTGCCACTTGTTCCAGGGAGCCATAAGAGGTTGTTCGGTATAACTTGTTTGTGTTGGTTATATGCCTTGGGAATTCACACATACATTACTGCTTACTTGTACTTGTTTCAAATATTTCATAGTGCAGCATAGAATTGTATAGATATTTGGGTGGAAACCTGCTGGGATGTTTATCTCACACCTTGTTTGGGCCTCCTTGGGGACCCAAAAAAATTATATGGTTTCAGGTGACAGTAGGGGAAAGCGCCCTAACACTAGTTGTTGATCATTTCTTTAGAGCATAGAAGCATGGGTCACAGTTGAGTCTTGCGATGCTACTGTGACACTTTTTGATCTTTTTGGATTTTGGATACTTATATTGTACTTTATTTCCATGTATATTTTTTGGTTGTTTTCTAGATACATGTATCATCTGCATCATGGTATATGAGAGACTTATGTATTGTTATATATTCATGTATTGCTTATCTATTTTACCTATTGTCCGCTTATTGTATTTACTTCTCCTATTGAATTTGATTGGATTCCACTATGATATACTCTGGTAATGAGGGAATTGTATCCACAATAACTCAACTAGGACCTCAACACTAGTCGGAAGCATCTGTAATTTGAGGAGTGCGCTTGAGGCCATGTAGCCAACCGAGCTTGGGGCACTATTGAGTGGCATCCGAGTTCAGGACGTTACAAAGAGGTATCAGAGACAATTTCTTTTCTGGTTTGATTTACTATTTGGAGGAAATAGATAGGGTTATGATGGAAAATAGAATTTATTAATGAGCTATGTTCGAGCGTAGCTAACCCGTGTACAAGAAAAATCCAAATTACCCTTAATAAAATTACTATTTCTTGGTTTTGACTATTACAGTTGATTTGATTTCACCATTAGGTGACACACATGATTTATGCTGATATGATTGATGCAATTATGGGTTCTATTTTTTTACAACGTGATGAGATGAGGGTATTCCATATAATGCATCATATAGTCGCTTGTTAGAAATCACATATCATGCATTATGCCATGCCATTTAAGATGAATTATTTGACGCATGCTATTGTGATAGGTGCTCTAATAGTTTTTTCTGATTTTGTGATAGGCTTCATGTAGAGATAGAGAAGTGACATCATCATTCAATTTATAAGGTGTATGGGAACTTATGAAATAGAAAATTAAGAACCTTTTAAATTAAAATTTAAATGTTAATTTGATGTGTATGGATTAAATGGGAATCACGTTTTGGTTCATGAGTTGTTGTGGGTCCTCAAGGATCAGAACATGGTGTACCATTTGATAAATCCTGTTAAATAATGACTGTTAAATGAAAATAAATGGAAAATAGAGACATGAACTACACCTAAATATTTAGTGGGTGAGAGGTAGTGTTTCTATTTGTGTTTTGGTTGTTCTTTATACAGTCATGGATTTAGGATTTTGTTGTGTGTCATAACTAGTTTTATGAGGGTTTTGACCTCTCCTACACTTTTGAGATGCGACTTTGATATCATTTATTTATGAGGTGAGTGTTTGGCATTGTAGAGTCATGTCACCATGGAGACCTCCAATGGTATGCCAAGAAGGTGGAAATGACCATGCTTCGAAGGTGGTGGGCCATGAGATACTTGTGGATCCACTTTTAGTGGTTTTTGTGGTACAATAGTCTATTTCAGACATAGTTGCTAATGCATAGTTCCACAAGGGGTTATTTTTCTGTATTTGACTTTTCAAGCATCACCGTAGCCTACCATGACTATGGCAGAGTTGACAGGGGTGTTCTAGCAACAACATCCTTTCCTGTTTTTGGGGGATAATGGTCCACAAGCTTCTAGGTTGTGGCGTGAGACCACACTAGCTATCTTCGAGCATCTGGAGACACCACTTGAGAGGAGGGTCAAGCTCACTCCTTAAATGATACAGGGAGTAGTAAGGTACTGCTGGGATATTCTAAACTAGGCTAAAAGTCTACAAGATATGGGTTGGACTGATTTCCCAGCCTACTTCCTTGACTACTTTTACCCCAATACACTATGGGTAGAGTGAGCTAGTGAGTTCTTGCATCTAGAGCATGGCACCATGGAAGTTATAGATTACTCAACATACTTTATAGAGTTTCATAGTTTTGCACTGATGTAACTTACTAATGACCAGTCGAGAGCGAGATTCTTTGAGGAAGGCCTCTGACATACTATCAAATCCCAGGTCAACATGTTCAGGTAGACCACTATCACTGAGATTGTGAATCAGGCACTGATTATACAGTGAAACCTGAGGGAATTTGAGGATATAGAGTAGGGAATTGTTTCTTCTCAACCTAGTGGTTCTACATCTTCAGGCAAGAAGCACCATTTTGATTCTTCCCATGAGATAAGTATTATTTATGATATGGGTGCTAGTAGCTCTGTGTTTTCTCACTAGTGTGGAAGGAGAGGACACATGAATAATCAGCATGACTGCGACCCAGTCGAGAGTCGAGCTTATGGAGGGATAGGTACATGCAATGGTTTTGCAAGACATTCCCTCCAGTTGTGAGTGGTTGGGGGACAACTCTGATGTCAGGTTCAGGAGTAGGTCTCTATGATCTGTGTTAAGCAGGGTGCTAGAGCAATGCAGGCTGATCGGGCTGCAGAAATAATAGTCTTTGCTGAGGTAGTTTTGCACCAATTACTCCTATACATCGATGGGGACCTACCCTGAGAAGTGAGGTTATTTCAATGTGTCGTGGTATAGGTCATTTATATTATGTACAATCTACCCTTGGGGAGAAAGGTTTCATACTGTCTATAGTGAGAGGAATTATCTTAATAGCCTCTACTATTGCATCTGCACTTTTTGATACAAGTGTATCTCATAGTTTCATATTTGCACCTACGGTGAAAATCCTTGGGCTTGTTGTGTAGTAATTTGAAAGAGTTTTAATGCTAGAAATAATATTGGGAATCATAATGGATGATGTGCTCTAGTGGAGGGAGTACCCCCTTGAGGGTGGTGGGTGTCACTTCATTTGTGATATTTATGTCTTTGAGATGATATGGTTTGACGTCATTCTTGGGATGGACTATTTAGTATATTATCGATCTTACATTGTATACTATCACCTGAGGGTAACATTCACATCACCAGAGGATGCAGTGTTTACTCACAAGGGTGAATGGGGCATCCAGGAAAGTTGATATAGACTAGATCATCATGAGTTGGGCAGAATGACTACCCAGATTGCTATTTTTTATTTTGGATGATCATAGAGTGAGTCAGGTAGTCTTTCCTCTAACGGTGGATCATTTCAAAGACATGTTCCCAGATGAATTTTCTAGTTTTCCTCTTGAGAGATAGGTTGAGTTCTCCATTGAACTAGTGTTATGAGATGCACTAGTATCCATTTCTACTTACTAGGTGGCTCCGATGGAGTTGTAAGAAATGAAGTGGAAGCTAGAGTATTTGGAGGCAAATGGGTTTATCTGACCTAATACATCTCTATGGGGTTTTCTAGTTCTATTTTCAAAAAATTTGGATATAACTCTTAGGTTATTTTGGGATTATCGTAATTTGAATTAGCTAATGGTTAAAATCCGATATCCCATTCCAAAATTAGATGAAATGTTTGATAAGATTCTAGTATACTGAGTATTATTGAAAGTTGAACTAAGATTAGGATATCACCGGGAACATATTTGACCCACTGACATACCCCGTAAACCATTCATAGTAGGTATGGTCTATATGAGTATCTGGTTATTCCATTCAGTCTCACAAACATGATAGTAGTTTTAATGGTGCTGATGAACCGAGTGTTCCATCCTTAATTGTGACACATCAAGAATTGGGTTGGGAGTAGTGCTGATGTAGGGGGATATAGTTTTAGAATATGAGTCACAGTTTCTAAGGCCATGTGAGAAGAATTACCCTATGCATGATCTTGATCTAGATGCAGTGGTTCATGTTTTTCACTATTGGAGACATTAATTATTGGGAGATCATTTTCTGTTGTATACAGACTACAAAATCCTCATGTATATATTTACTTACTATTATTTTAATATGAGGCAAAAAATTTGGTTGGATTACTTATAGTCTTTTGACTTCAATATTTAATACATGACTAGTAAAGGTATTGTAATGTTCGATGCACTGAGCACGTGGACACAGATACAGATAGTGCAGCAGGCAAGTAGCGAGTGGAAACTGAAGGCGTTATTCTCTAAGATATATATGGAGGTGCACAATAGTTAGAGATAGACATATCTAACATCCATAGTTGTGAACTCTACCCTATTTGATAAAGTAAGGATATGGAAATTATCGAATTCAGAGGTTCTAGTCCTATGGGAGAGTATAGAATGTGAGGACCCTCTTCCTGGTTGGACCGTAGGTGTTGATGAGATCTTACATATCCATGGATGTGTTTGGGTTCCAGTGGATATACATGGTGATATGATGTGGGAGTTTCCTGCGTCATCTTGGGCACTACATTCCGAAGTCAGCAAGATGTACCGTGACTTGCACCATCAATACTAATGGCCATGTATGAAAAGTGAGGTATCTAGTTTTGTTACGAGGAGTTACACCTGTCAGCAAGTGAAGGAGGAACATCAACGACCAGACATTATTTTATAGAAGTTACTGATTCCAAGGTGGAAATGAGTTTATTTCATAATGGATTTCATGACTGGTTTACTGAGGTCGCCTAGAGGTAACGATGCTATGTGGGTTGTTGTTGATGGGATAAAAAGGTTGATCATTTATTACTGATCAAGGATACCTTCGATGTTAATGTTCTTAGATGGTTGTATATCCATGATATAATAAAACTTCCTGGGTTCTCACAAACTATCATTTCAAATAGTGATTCCCACCATAGAGTTCATTTCTTATAGAGTTTTCAGAGGGCACAGGGTACATAGGTGCTTCTGAGCACAGTCCACCATCCACAGACTAATGGCCAATCAGAGTGTATGATACAAGTGCTAGAGAACATGATGAGAGAATGTGTCCTTGATTTTGGGGGATCTTGGGAGAGATAAATTCAACTAGATGAGTTCTCTTATAATAAAAATTATCAGGAAACGATACAGATGTCTCCTTACAAGGCTTTGTACGGTAGGCTCTGCACATCACCCTTGTGATGGCTAGAGGCAGTTGAGGTAGCTTTACTGGGACCTCATCTCATGCAAGATAATTATGATTATATCCAGCTGATTTAGAAGCAAATGGCTACTACAAAATCTTTATATAAATCTTATGTCGATCACCGTGTATGACCTCTAGAGTTTGAGGCCAAGGATCAGGTCTTTTTATGTGTTTCACTAAGGTTGGGACATAGAAGGATATTGATATGGGGTAAGATTTCACCACTATATGTTGGTCCATTCGAGATTCTTCAGAGAGTCAGATCAGTATACTATTAGTTTTAGTTACCTCATAGGTATTGATCAATGCATGACTTCTTCCATGTATCACAACTACGCCATTATAATTCGGACCCATATCACTCTTTTCAAACCATGGAGGTTGAGTTACAATTTGATGCATCTTTCAAGGTGCATCTAATTCGTATTATTGATATGAAAATGAAGGTCATACAAGGTTATTCAATTTCTCTAGTACAGGTTCTATGGAAGCAAGAGTGTTCACAAGATGATACTTAGCAGTGGGAGGCTGGCATACATGCTCAATGACATGAGTTCTTTCAAATGGACCTTGACTACCCTTGAAAGGGAAATATGAAGAAGAATTGCATTAAGGGGGTAAGATTGTATGATCCTAGGTTTTTTCTTGAGGTATAAATGTTTTAAATTCATTTTTGGCATAGACCCTATGCTGGTCCATGGGCCGGTTGGGTTGTTTTTGCAAAATAATAGGCATGACGGTTGTGTACCGGTTGCAGGCCAATTAGACAATGTGTAATTGGATTACACACTGTGTAATCCGCTTTTATAACATGTAATGGTTTTTCTAGGAACTTTGAAGATGTTTAAGGGTTTTACCCAATTAATGGAAACCCGAACATTACACACCATGTAAGGAAATTACTTGTCATGTAATTGCCCGACTATGTTTTTTAAAAATAGAGGCAGGGACCTCTATTTTTTGGACATAAGCATTTTTTCTCTATTTTGAAGCCTAAAACCTTTCTTATATAGATTTTCAGATCTGGCGCCCATTTGGATTCCATTTCATTCCCTATCATTTTTGTTTGAACCATGACGGTAAGATATTGATTCCTTTTTATCCATTATTGATTCTTCATAACAACAGTTGCATTGTTTGGATTTAAGCTTTTAATCCCTAATTTCTTGTTCTTCATAAGTTCTTAAAATTTAATCCCAACCAGGAAGAATTAGAACTTGATACTAGATGAGTACTCCACTATTTAGATAATGTAGGTGGTCTATTCTTTTCTTTTAGATTTTTATTCTTTATAGAGCTATTGACCTTTTTTCTTCCCACTGGACTTTTTAGTGCGGGCTAGATTTTAAAGTGTTAATTTGAAATAGATGAGGTAGGACCTATTTGGGACTCCCTTAGGTTCTTTGAGATACTTTTGTGGTTGCTGACCCAACCTAAGGACATCGATGGGGTGCACCATGTGTTTACTTTGGTTTTTACCATTAATGAACAACCCATGGGGTGTGACCTCGAGTTTTCTGAGTTTAAGGAAGCTCGGTTGTACATAAATGTGGATGAATTACATACATTGGAGATAACTTGTCTCCTTACCATGTGTTATTATAATATTCCATGCCTAACTTGATTAAATACATAAATGGAACTTTTCAAATTAGTGGGTATACTCGTTGGCTGTTTATAGATTGCTTAAATAGTTTTGTTGGTAACTGTGATTAATGGTTGGGTATACCCATGTGATGTGTTATATGGAAATTGGTGATATGTGGGTGGGTATATCCATGTGACATGATTAAATGAATGTGGAGTACATGAGTGGGTATACTCATGAGATGTAATGGTTTAAATGAGTGTGGTATACTCATTGAATTGTTTTGAATGTAATTGTTTATATGAGAGGGTAGACTCTCATGGTTTGAAATTGTCAAAGTCAAGGAATGATTGATGATTTACATAGATTCCATGAATGGATCTCCCTGGATCTGGAATGCGGTAGTGGACACCTTGGCTGATTATGAACCTTTGGTATTTATTCCATGAGATGCCTTAGGATTTTCTACCACTTGGATCTAGCTATCTTGGACTCATGTAGGAAAAGTTGGTACACATGCTCCTAGGATTCCAACCAGTTCCTATGCCAAGTTTCCATTGAGATTCTCCTGAGACTCGAAGAGGACGCCTTGGTCTTCAACACCATAGATCCGACCCTTCGTGATCTACACTTCATTATACAGCATGACTATGGGATATATGATTGTGGTTGTATGATAATGTCGTGGGTTTTTTATATAGTTTTCATTATACGGTAAGGACATGTGGACATGATATGGATGTTTATGTGGAATGGCTGTGTAGTTTGTTTATATTTCTTGTAGATTACTTATTAGGAGCCAAAACATGTTGCGGGGAGCCACAAGAGGTTGTTTAGTATTAATTGTTTGAAGTAGTTATATTCCTTGGGCTTTCACAATTACATTACTACTTACTTTCACATGTTTAGAATATTTCATATTACTTCTTAGAACTATATAGATATTTAGGTGGAAACCTATTGGTATGTTTACCTCACATCCTATTTGGGCCTCCTTGGGGACCCAAACAAATTATATCGTTACAGGTGATAGTAGGGGAAAGATCCCTAAAATTATTTGTTAATCATTGTTTTAGAGCATGGGAGCATAGGATTATGATGAGGCGTGCGATGCTACGGGGGCCCTTTTCGGTCATTTTGGATTTTAGATACTTGTATTTTATTATATTTCTATGTACCTATTGTGGATATTTTCTAGAAACATGTATCATCTGCATCATGGTATATGAGACACTTATGGCTTGTTACATATTCTTGTCTTGCTTGTCTATTTTATCTATTGTCTGCTTATTGTATCTGCTTCCACTATTTAATGTGATTGACATCCACTGTGGTAATTTATGGTAATGGGGGTATAGTCTCCCAAATGACTCACCTAGTCCCTAACTGCTAGTCATAAGCCACTGGCATTTGGGAATATGTGCTTGAGGCCACATAGCCAACCGGGCTTGGGGCACAGTTGAGTGACATCCGGGTTAGGGATGTTACATTTGTACAATGATTCAATGATTTCATTTCAAAATTCATTGATGTCATATGAAGATATAGTATGATTTTATCCATGTATATACTATATCAGATCTTTGTGTGAATAAAATTCATTAATGTAAAAAATAAATTCCTTTGGGTGATAATTCTTGTAGTGATATAAATTCCGTAAACTAATAACAAATACTATGGTTGATAAAACTCATAAAGTGAGAAAACAAATTTAGTGAGAGAAATAAAATTGTTTGAGAGGTTAGAGAGATGGTATTTCTTAGCGACTTTTATAGCTTTAGAATCGATAATAAATTTCATATGTCACTTTTAGGGTAAGATTACGTCAAACAATGTTATCTAGCATAACAAAAAAGAGTGGTCTTAGTGAAGGTTTATTAGTGACAGTTATAATAATCACTACTAAAAAACATTATTAAATATATTCTAAATATAGGGGTGGTTTCCATGAAACTGCTACTAATATTTTTAAAATATAACTGGCCCCACCCCCTCCACCAGATTTCCTAACCCCCTCGCTCCCTTGGTCGTGCCTCTCCCTGATGCTGGCGGCATCCTCTCCCACTTGGCGGTGCCTCTCCTCGACGTCGGTAATCACCCCTCCATCTCGGCCTCGCCTATCCCCAACACTGGTGACCACCCCCACCTCGATCATGTCTCTCCCCAGTGCTAGTGACTCCCTCCCTCTTCCCAACCCCCCACTGATCCCTCATCCCCACCTCTCCCTGAAGTTGATGACCACCCCTCCACCCCGACCATACCCCTCCCCCAACATCAGTGACCGCCCCTCTCCCTCAATCCCGCCTCTCCCGAATTCCAGCAACTGACCCTCACTCACGATCATGCCTCTCCCCATCTCTAGTGATTACCCCCCTCTACCCAACCTATCACCAACACAGGCGACCACCCCTCCCCCTTGGTCACACCTCTCCCCAATGTAGGTGACTGCCCCTCACCCTCGACCCCACATCTCCCTGACACTAAACCCCCTTATCTCTGACAACATACCTCTCCCCCCTTCCCCCACTTCCCCTCGATGGCTGACCCCTCATCCTCAATGGTGACCACCCCTTTTTCCACTCTCACAGATGATCCTCGTGACCCCAACCCCACTTGCAACCTGATGAAGACCCCACAATGACCCCCCTTCTCCTTGTTGGCGATCCCCAATGGCGACCCCTCTCCCCCATTTCTCGGAGAGTGGAATCCGAAATCGTAATTTGTAATTTTTTAATATTTCATGATTGGTTTGATATATCATTATGTAGTATATCATATTGTACAATCAAATGATAAATTTTATCACTTAATAATCCTATACACATAAATATCATTAATGGATATTATAAATGGGGATCATGAATCATTTATATAATGAATTATTTTTTGTATGTGGGGTTATAAATATTGTGTAACTACATTAATCATTTATACCTCATGAATTCTTGGTGAGTTAGACTTAGCGAGTTTTGGATAATGGTTGATTAGAGGATAGGAAACCATTTGGTTTTATTGATTATTCACTAATGTTTTAGTATGATTCTTCCACATTGGCATGAGAAATTCAAGGTAAGAACATACTGAGTGTACATGTATGTTCACCATGATTTTATATACTATATTTATATAATTATAGGAAAACTTAGGTGACCAACATTAATGAAGTTAATTGATGTTTACTTTTAATTGTACTTGTTTGATTAACCATTTATATCTTTATATCTGAATATATAGGGAGAAGAGTTAAAATCCAATAGCTATGGATGAAAGTTGGACTACATTACCTCGAAAAACACCTCATTATGACAAGAGTTTGAAAAAAAATTATGTAATTAAAAACTGACCAGTGGTTGGTAGAATAAAATGTGTATGTCCGGATTGAAAATTCAAGTGATGGTTAAATAGAAATGAAGTATATTATCATTTTATATAAAAACAATATTCTACTCAATATTTATATAGGATTTGGCATGGTAAATATATTGTTATGTAAATTCAAAACAAATATAATCCTATCAACGAAACACAAAGTGACCCTCCAAAGGGGAATTCAGTTTGAAATTTGATAAATGAAACATTTGTCTTTGCATGATATAATGTCCAATATTTCAAAAGATCAAAAAAACCTTGAATTGACCCCAATAATATTAATACTTATAATATGTTCTATGACCAAAAAATTATCTTTATGAATTAGTTGAAGACGTGCATCAAGAACTGTATGAAGTGTGTGATAAGTATTCAATGTTTTGTTTTCTACCTAAGTGGTATCATATAAACTGTCTCTGTGAAATTATTGACATAAAAATGTACATGATCTTAGAGTTTCTTCATGATGATTTTAGTGAAACTATGGTCCTTGCATCATTCTATGAGATTAATAAATTCATAAATAATCTTGGATTGTATTATACAAAGATTCATGAATTCCTTAATGATTTCATGCTTTACTAGGGAGAAGAGTCTGAAAAAGGAGAATTCATAAGATGTCATAAAAGTATATGAAAGTCAATGAACAAGAATGAGAGTATAAATCAATGCAACCCCAAGAAAAAAAAGAAAAAACCTTTAACTTTATTTCATTACTTTCCTGTGATATGATGGTTGAAAAGAATATTCATGGCATCTATGACTACATACAAAATGAAGTGACATAATCAAGATAATAATTATGGATTGACGAGACATCCAAAAGATTCCACATCATAGTAATGGTTTGATTCATTATATCTAAATTTTTCTTCAAATATTATGAATTCACGTTTGGGATTGGATTATGATGGTTTTAACCCCTCTTGTACTTTAGGTACTAATTATAGTATTTGGCTAGTTTTTTTGATCCCTTATAATCTACCCCCGTAGATGTGTATGAATAAATATTTTATTTATTTCGATGATTATTTCTAGAAATAAAATACCTAGAAATGGAATTGATGTATACCTTTAACCTCTAATAAAATAATTGCGAGGATTATGATATGATGGAATGGAAACATATGCCACTTTAATGAGAAAACTATTAAAAATACATGCTAATTTAATATATATAATTACTAACATTCCTCGATTAGGAAACTTATCTTACTGGAACACTCATACTAGTTTGTCTTTTCTAGTTTGTAATTTTGTTCATCTACGATTACCTCATAGAAGAAAATGATTTTTTATGCATCATCATTGATTTCTTTATTTCATCTCATAAATCTAGGTTTAACAAGACACAATTCAATGAAGATATTAAACTGAGAAATCCACTAAAAGTGTTATTAGGTTCCGAAATCATGGGACAATTAATGAGTGCCATTGATGAATTTTGAAAATATAATCACTTTAAAGAAAGGGAAAAGGGTACAACGTACAATATTTTAAGCATCTAGTATAAGAAAATAATGGGTTTATTTTTCAAAATTCCTTATTAGGAGTTTAATTTGATATGTTATAATCTTGAAATAATGAATATTGAGAAAAAATTATATGGTAATGTAATTTTCACATTTCATAATGAGAAGGGTAAATCAAAGGATCACCTTAATGCTCATAAGAGTTTGGAGTTAATGAATATAAAGCATGATTTTTGGGAAAATGAGAATGGAAAGTATCCTTCGACTATTTATAGAATGAAAAATCCAGAGAAAGGTATATTCCTTGAAACTTCAAAGAATTTAAAAGTGGAAGATGGATATTCAACTAATATATCAAGGTGCATTATCTAAAAAAATTGAAAGTTACTTGGATTGAAAATTCACAACTCATGTATTTTTATGGAACAATTATTTTCATTGGCATTTTGTAATATGTTGACTGAAAAATAAAATATTATACCTTTTTCAAAGAGCATTGTTGAAGAAATATAAATCAAATTGAGCTTTATACACTTCATGAAAGAATTTTTTTGACAATTTTTTATTTTTAGATGTTATTTCCCCCTTCATTATTCACTGTGATGATTCATTTGATTGTTCATTTGGTTGATGAATCTAAACTTAGCTGACCAGAACATTATCAATTGATGTATCTAATTGATAGGTACAATGATATTATTTTTATTTTCATTAGTGAATTTAATTTTATTAAATTATTGCATAATTTTTTTATATGTTTCTTATTTTTTTCATCAGGTATATAGGTCATTTTAAATCAAATATGATGAATAAATATCAAACACAAGGCTCTATTGCAAAAGGTTACATATCCAAAGAGTGATTGACCTTTTATTCAATGTATATGGATGGGATTAAGACTAGATTAAATCGTGTTTAATGTTTTGATGCTATCTCTACTAATTATAATTTTGAAAAACAATTATCAATATTTCCAATTATTGGATAACCAATTAAAATGAGATCAAGATTTACACTGAATGAATTAGAGTTTCTATAAGCACATAGATATAAAATGATCAGTAGTCTTATTACAGATCCATTTATTGAAGAATTGTGATATCAAACAAATTAGTGATTATGGGGTATATCTTGAAATGATATGGAATTAAAAAAAGATGTTAATAAGGATATTGTCAAATGGATCACCCATCAAGTTTGTATATTCTCATATTGATATTATTGACATGATGATATTTTTTCTATGTTAAATCTAAAACTTTATATATATTTCTCTATATAATGAATTTTAAAAATCATGCTAAAATATCATATTATTTTATGTTTTTTTTCTTGATGTCCTCTACGAATGTCTAATATATTCGATGCCTACAATATTCATGGCTTTAGGATTCGTACCATTTATCAGGAAGAAGACTTAAAAACTCAAAATAGCGGTGTATTTAAACTTAAAAAGGTGATATATTATGTAAATTTGGATGATATAATTGAATTAATCTATTAGGGTTAGTTTTTGTTGCCTTATTCAAAAGAAAGTGGGTTAATATTGATATGGGTATAATGAATGATTCATTACATTTTACTTCTATCAACTTCGCTCGATTTATCCATACCAATGAGCATGTAGAGAATGATCCATTTATCTTGGCTTCCTAAGTGAAGATAGTTTATTATGTGGATGATGAAATACATGAAGGTTAGAGTGTTTTTACACTTAATGTAGAGAGACATATATGATATGAGTGATGAAGATCAATTGGTACTTTGTGAAAGTGAACCTAATCAACCACAAAACATTGAATAATTTTTTTCTAACAATATGGAAACAATAGAACATGCAATAGAGGGTGAAAATGATGCACTCGTCAAAATGGAGGTTTATAATAATGAAGATAATAAAGATGAGGATAATTTAATGAATAAATTTCTATTGAAAATATATAAGAATTTTTCATTGATAACTGGTTCATACATATATACATTGTTCTAGTTTTTCTTTTTTTCTTTTTGTAAAAAATTATTAGTTTTTAATTTTCTATTCATTTAATATATCTGAACCAATTGTATTGAAAGAATTATGAGAACAAATTAATTTCAAAATTCTAGCGGGTTATCAGCTCGGAGGACACCACAACTACCGTCAGCCTCAGTGGATTTGACTGATTTGGTTGTACTTGAGACTACCAGAAAGCCAGCTATTCCCCAGATGTTTTTAGTATCCCACCATCCAATTCACCTCCAGCTATGGAGCAGTTGGTCATCCCTTCATCTTGTGGATATCGGTGAGTTACTTTTACTATTATGTATTTCATTGTAAAAAAACTATATATTTTAGTAATTGTTTAATTCATTTTTCAAATGGATAAAAATAACAATAGAAGATATATAAATATTAACATGAAAGATGTATGAGACCTAAAGGAATTCAATATTATCCTTCAATTTGATGAGTTTGGGGTGCCAACTGATGATGTGTCCATAATCTATGGGAAGATTATTAGGAAACATATTTGTGATACAATGAGCAATCCCATTAAGTATAAATATTGGAGGCATATTCCTACAACTTGAAAGAATGAGGTTTTTGATACTTAATTAACGATACTTTAATTTAATACTCCTTGATAACTAATTTACATGACATGAATAAAATTTTGTAATATACTTATATAGTGTTATGTTTTTTGTTTCTAGATGTTTTTTCATTTGGTTGTCCCAGGCTCTATTTCATGCCCATGCACAATGAAAAAATTAGGAAATAAATGGTTAGATTTTAAATGAATATTATGACATGAGTTTAATGAAATATCTTCGAGATCATGATATATGTATGAGGAAGTGTGTGAATGAATTTATCAATGTGAAATGGAATTCGTCTATTGATATTAATAGAGATGAATCTCATGAGGTAATTTCATATTTTAGAGTATCGTAATAACATAAAAAATTACTATAATTTTTATTAATGTTGCTATTTTTGTAAGAATTATTGAAATCAATACTATGAATCATGATAAATAATTCATTATTTATATCAGCGTGTCATAGAGTTTTTTTTAGAAAAAGAATAATTTTGGTTTGTATTTTATTCATTATTATTTATATCATTTTATCATAAGTAATATTTTTTCTAACATGTTTATATTTTTTATAAAGGCTAATGAATTAGGTTACTCTGTTGGCCATACATAGATGTGGTTTAAAGTGCATAGGGAATCTGATGTCAGTTTTGTAAATGACCATCCCAGAGATGTTAGAGTAAGTATTTTTCATTATCGTTTCATGTTATTTCATTACTATAAAAAAATAATAATGAAAAATATATTATAACAAAAAAAACCATTAACCCAATTAAATGGGGCTAGATACATGGATAAAATGATGCCAATTTAGCATCGTTGGATACATCTAGCCAACACTAATTAATTTGGTTTAAGGATTATTTGTTGTTATAATTTATTTTTCAATAATATGTTTTTATAGTAATGAAATAATAATACATAGTAATAAAAAATGTATTAATTAGATTATATTATGATGTTCAAATATTTTAAAAAATAAATGTTATTATTTTTGTATTAACATGTTAAAATTCAAGATATATGGGATGTGAACCCTTCAAAATCAACATCAGTTTCCCAGAACGATGAAGTTCCAATTGTTTTAGGGAAGGAGATTCTGAGACATGTATAGGGGATGGGTTCTGGACCTAATCCATCTGTTTTCTTTGGTAGGGAGTCATCATCAGTTACTACTACACCTAGTGGGGGTTCGAGTAGTTATATTGATAGGGAATCACAAATATAAAATTCATGGTTGAAAGGAAAAGTGAGAGAACATGACTCTTATAGGAAAAAATAGGATCAATGGTGAGAGAAAATGGAAAATGATTTAGTTTTTATATTTCAATGGAATACTAGAACAATACCAAATGAAATTTATAGCCTTATTATTTATCCTATCAAGGTAAATTCTAAATTTCATAGACCATTCACACATTTTCAAAGAACACATAGAACTTCCTTAAATAAAACTAAAATGATACCTTTTTATTGAAAACAAACTCTTCAAGTTATACCGACAACATCTTGTGCTAGATTGACGTGTGTTTGATTCCTACACATTAAAAATTAATTATATATTGTTATCCTTATGTTAGAAAATAATTGAAGCTCTTTTTCTCAGTTTTGACACAGTAAATAGTTTGTACTGGTACCAAAGCCTTTAAAAACATTTGTGTGTGGGGGGAGGGGGAGTCAAAAATAGGAATTAGATTCCATATCAACATAAAATCATAGGAAAATGATTGTGGATTGATTTTTGAAATGTTGGAATAGATGACACATCATTTCAAGTTATAGTTTTCTTAAGATGCATGTAAATGTATTTTTAGTGTTTTAAAACACTAAAACAAGTTTGTGATGGTTCAAACCATAGAAAATGATATCATATTGACATAAAATCATGAAAAAACCACCATTGAATTATTTTTGACATGTAGTCATATAAAAATTATCAATTAAACTTGTAGTACAGTCAAAATTCCTCAGTAAATAGTTTTTAAAGGTACTAAATCCTTTAAAAACACATGATAGTGGGTCCAAATTAGAAAAATGATGTTGGATTTCCATGAATTTAGATGAAAATAACCATGGGTATTTTTTTGAAATGTAGTAACCAACAAAATGTTATTCCATGTTACAGTTTTCCAGGGATTTTTGTAAATTCATTTTTAGTGTTTTAAACTACTAAAATATGTGTATAATATTTCAGTCCAAAGAAAAAATCCTCAGATTGACTTGAAATCATAAGAAAACCACCATCAAATTATTTTTGACATGTAATCATAGACAAAAAATCATTCCGACGTGCGCTGTGGTTGGAATGACTTAGTAAATTAATTTTAAAGGCATCAAAGCCTTTAAAAATGTGTTTCGGGGTGTCACAACTAGGAAAATTTCATCATATTTCCATAAAACCAGATAGAAATAAAATTGTTTATTGATTTTTGAAATGTAGGACCCGATGATATGTCATTATGTGTTACAAAATTTTTGTAATGTACATAAGTGGGTTTTTAGTGTTTTAAACCACATAAACATGCATTTAACAATCAAAACAATAGAAAAGACCTCAAATTGACATGAAGTCATGAAAAAACCATTGTTTAGTTTTTTTATTTGTATTCATAGATTACACATCAATCTCATATGCAGTGTTGTCGGAATGGATGGTAATCTATTTTTAATGGTCAGAATGCCTTTAAAAATATGTGCCAAAGGGTCAAAACTAGGAAAACATTGTCATATTCCCATGAAATTATATAAAAATGACTATAAATTAATTTTTGAAATGTAGGAACTGATAAAATTTCATTATGATTTATGATTTTCCTGGGATGACTATAAACACATTTTTAGTGTTTTAAAAGAGTAAAACAAGAATATAATGGTGAAAACCATAGAAAAATAACTCATATTGATGTCAAGTAATTCTAAATTAACTATTGAGTTATCTTTGACGTTTACACAAAGCCAACAAATCAATCTAACATGTGGTGTGGTCGGAATGACTCGATAAATTTTTTTTAAAGTTATTGAAGCCTTTAAAAACATGTATATGGGGGTCAAAACCAGGAAAACATCATTATATTTCTATGAAATAAAAGTAAAACAACCATAGATTTATTTTTTAAATTATGGAAACAACAGAACATCATTCTAAGTTATTATTTTCCCTGGATACCCGTAAATGTGTTTTTTGTGTTTTAAAACACTAAAATATGTGTGTAACATTAAAAAAAAGATAAAATGACCTCATATTTATGTGGAATCAGGGCAAATATACCAATTAGTTATTTTTTACATGTACTCACTAACAAAACATCAATATGATGTGCAATGTTGTTGTAATGGATTAGTAAACAATTTTTAAAGGCAACAAAGCCTTTAAAAACATGTGGTTGGGGTTCAAAACCAGGAAAAAATCATTCGATTTCCATGCAATCATAATTCAATAACCATAGTTGGATTTTCCAAATAAATTAATTGATGATATGTCATTTTGAGTTACGGTTTTATTAGGATTCCCATATATTCATTTTCAGTATTTTAAAACCCTAAAATATGCAACAGTCAATGCCATAGAAAAAAACATCAGATTTATGTCAAATCATGGGACAACCACTATTTTTTTATTTTTGTAGTGTAAAAATAATGTCACTCTTATATGAAGTGTGGTCAAAATGGCTTTGTAAATAGTTTTTAAAGGTACTGAAGCCTTTAAAAACATGTTTCAGGGGGTCAAAACGAGGAAAATGTTATCATATTTCCATGAAATCATAAAAAAAAATTACCATAGTTTTATTTTTTAAATGTTGGAACCGACATAAAATCATTTTAAGTGTTTAATGATGTATGTATGATGGGTTTACTATTCATTTATGTTTTATTTTATTACATTTCAATGTTTTCATAATTATTTTTTTTTTATTAAATTTTATTTAAAAAGTATATTTTTAAAAAAATATAAGTGGTGATTTTTAAGAACCACTGTTAAAAAAAAGATTTTGAATCATAATTAACAGTTTATAATATTAACTACCAATAAATATAACATCCACCAACATATTTATCAGTTCCTAGGTTCATTTTATCTATTTTATTTTCAAGTTTTTTTAAAAAATATCCATTAAATAAAATGAAAATCATTGATAAATTCTAAAAAAATCACATAAAAAACCAACGCTAAATGAATCAAACTACTGTGTAATGACTAGAGAACATGCAATATAGGGAGATTTTAGTAACCACCGCTAAATAATTAAGTAAAGGTTTAAACTACTTCCACTAGAAGAAAAAACCACTATTAAATGGTATTTTTTTAGTATGGAGTCTTTTTTAATGGTTTTTGTCATGACTTCACCTGAAATGTAGGGTTCAAACCGGAGTGCTACAAGACCTCATGTATTCCTCCCTGAACAAAAGATGTTTCTGACCAGCAGTGAGGGCCTAAGTCCATTAGTGGGGAGACTGTACCCATAGTATCATGTCATAATAGAAATAATACATAACAAAAAATATAATAGCAACTAGAGTAATTACATGGAAACTTAAAGATGAGGCACATGCCAAACAATAATAAATGGGCTTATAAAGTGGAAATCCAAGCTTGAGTAATAATAGGTAGATAATTAAATAAATAAAACATCAGGGTAATCCGGAGTCCATCTCGATACACTACCATCTCCATTCTCATTTTCTCATCCATCAACCACAAGTCCCTTTTCTTTATCCAAATCCCTAAACATAAAGTGTGAATATGCATCTATATTTTTATGCAAGGAGTGAGTAATAAAATTCAGTAGGACACCACTAATTCATCCTTAACAAGTGTGATCATGTTTAACTAGTGTATTCAGTGATAATAATAAATGAAAAATAAATCATAAAATCTAAAATCACAAAACAAGTGGTTGTGGGTTAACCAAGATGCTACAACCCCCGACTATACTTGTTTCAACTCAATATTGAATGGAAAGTCAATATATCAAAAGTAATCAAGATATGGCATTGAGACTTGTGATCATAGTTCTTGGAATTGTGTGTATATACTACTCGACATCCACTGAGCTTGAACATTAGACTTCTGCTCCCACATCTCCTATTGGATCTATCCATACTACCAAAGGATCTAGAAGAGTGGAACCTTATGATGGTTTCAGGAGTAGTGGAAGCATGTGGTGGTGGGAAATACATTAAAATTTCTTTTAATGTTTATATACTCAAAACCATGAGTGAGGAACTTGAACATCAAATTTTTAATAAATTTATTTAATGTCATAAAAAATTATTACCTTATCTTAAGAATATTTCATCATTAATGATGTTAATCATATGAAAAGACCCTTTAAAATTGCCTTCATTGTGCTATGAGGATCCAAGAATATAATCCCTCTTGCCA
The DNA here is from genome assembly GCA_963277665.1 of Viscum album. Classification (NCBI taxonomy): domain Eukaryota; kingdom Viridiplantae; phylum Streptophyta; class Magnoliopsida; order Santalales; family Viscaceae; genus Viscum; species Viscum album. Next base: position 945,538,408 of record OY728148.1, read on the forward strand.
AAATCCACACATGCTCCATTGATATCCGATAAATGTTAAATGATATCTATGTGCTAGTGTGGGTAATAAAATGTCTTGTGTTGTTCATTCTTGATCACTCATTCTTTAATCTTGAATAAATCTATCAAACATTTGTTTTTCTTGAAAGGGAGAGAGATAGAGGAGTTAAAAGAAAATTCATTATTTGAAACAATTATCTATTTTCAATTACCTTCACAATAGCCATAACGGGCTATTTATTGAGGTAGATTTTAGGATAGGATATTTTTTATTTCATTCTAGACCTTAAAAAATACTAAAACCTTTAATAAACCTCATTCCACATAATAATAATATTCTTAATATTATTCTATGGTGCTCTCCAACTTCAGCATCAAAAAATATTATCTAACCATCTTTTTAATTAATATTATTTATTAAATATGGTCTTGGTCTATTCAAACTCTTCTTTAATTTATTAAAAACCTAAATAAATATTTAATTTAAATATTTCATTAATCAATATATATTTGTGATCAATAAAACATGAATAAAATTATACCATAGTCTTGAGAATAATATTTATTCAATTAATTAATTTCAAATTGTATTTAATCAAGATCATCATGAACACTTAGTATTTGACCCTCTAGGATTCTTTCTAATTGGCATTAAGAGAGATTTCCTAATTTCCCAAATTACTATCTAGAAATGATTCAAGGCACCCAAGATAAATAAATTAATTTTGAAATGATTGAAACTAAAAATGAGCACTCACTACATAATATAATCCCTTTATCATAATATCTCATCAAGCAGGTTGCACATCTATGTCACAAACCTATTTTCATGGTACATCTTTCTTTAAATATCTAAAATAAACACATGTTACACCATGTTCATGGAATTTAATGAAATGGTTCTATTTCAATCAAATGGATGAGATATCAGCTTCCATAAATATAGAAGGCATAAATACTTCTTTATCTTATTCATTAATGACTTGCGAGTCATGACAAGAACAGTGTAACCTAACATACCATGATTATATGTCGTCATGGTTTTAATCATAAAATCTAAGTGCATGAGTTATAAAATTCATTAATGATAATTTTAAAGTCCATGTACCATTACACATGCTCGCATATATGAATATATGATGACACCAAAACATGTGGAATTCCTATTAGTGATTATTTCTCATAATATCCCATATTGGTGATTACCAAGTGAGAACATCATGATACTAAGACTCATCCTATTATGAGTTATCTCACTTAACAGTCTATGAACTATGTGTCCCATCATAGTACGTTATCCAAGATAAGAACATTCTTTAAGAATCTCATCATAACACTTCAAGGTTCTCAATATAACAGAGAACTTCTATGACCTTATCAATGTGACATATACTCTAGGACATTATTACATTAGATTATTGTAGAAAAATTGAAAATATTTAATATTATTTTTTTATTAATATTCAATATATCAAACATACATGTAATTAAATTAAAATTAGCGAATCCTAGGACACCAACTTCAAGAAACTTCCATGAGGACAAGATCCAACTCCCTATAACTTTCAGTCCAATTGAACTCACTTAATAGTCATATTTATGGTGAGTCAAGATTTTAGTCAAGGGGTATGATATATTTTATTCTTTGGAAATACTTCTCACTAAAACCACACCTCTCTTAAAAAAATCCCTCAAGAGATGATACATCCAAAGTACATGCTTCGTCCATTAATGTGTAATTGTCTCTTTTACGAGAGACACCACTACAATATTATAAAAATAGAGTGTAATAGGATATTTACTATTGTGTACCAATTAAAGATCTTGAATACTTTTTTTGCATCCATAATGCTTATTTAGCTACCTCATAAGTCACAATATACTTGGACTCTACTGTAAAATCTATGATCATAGCCTTTTTTGAGCTCTTCCAGCTCACAATACCTCCATTCAAAGTGAATATGTATCTTGTTTGTGACTTTATGTCATCTTGATAAGTTTGAAAACTATAATATTCATATCTTTTGATGACTGGTTCCCCATATACTCCATAAACTAGAAACATCTCCTTAGTACACCACAAATAATTAAAGATACTCTTGATTGCCATCTAATAGAGGTCAGCTGGATCATCATGATATAGTCTTATTGCACATAATGTATAGGAAACATCTATCCTAGTACATATCATAATATACATGAATGACCCAATCACTAATGCATAGAAAATCCTTTACATTATATTTGTTTCCCCGTGTATCTGGGGAAACATTTTCCTAGAAGGATGAATTCCGTGTGACCTTGGAAACAATCCCCTCTTGGATTTTTTCATACCAAATATCTTAAGTATCTTATCAATGTATGTACTTTGACATAGGTTGAGAAACTTCTTGGATCTATCATGATAGATCTTGATTCAAAATATTTATGATATCTCACCCAAGTCCTTCACAGAGAAGCATTTATTCAACCACATCTTAAAAAACTGTAAGACTGGTATTTGATTTCCTATAAGAAATATGTCATCAATATACTATTATGAAAATGAATGCAATCCCACTGAAACGTTTGTAGACACAAGGATCACAGTCATTCATTATGAAACTACATTCTATTATATATTCATCAAAAAGAATTTTCCATATACTAGATACCTGATTTAATCCATAAATGGATTTTTTTTTCAATTTGTATAGATTTTCATACTTTAGAGTCAAAAAACCTTCAGGTTGTCTTATAACAACTTCTTCCTGATGGTTCCCATTAAGTAAGGCAGTTTTGACATCCATTTCTCAAATCTCATATTCACGGTAAGCCTCAATGTCAAGTTTAATTTTTTTGGATCTGAACATTAAAACTGGTGAAAAGGTTTTATCTCAGTTAATTTCTTAATGTTATTTAAATCAATTTACAACTATTCATAACTTATAGGTACCGAAATTTCCTTCAATTTCGAGTTCCTTATTGAATAACCACTTGCAACCAATGGGTTTTTACATCCATTGTAGGATCTACCAAAATACAGACCTGATTTTGGTAGATGGAATCCATTTTAGAATTGATGCATTATTATCACATGGAAACATCTATGCTAGTTACTGCTTCCTTTTTGGTTATAGGATCATTATTATAAACTAATAATTAGTCACCATCCATGGCGATAAGAAAACCATAAAATTCTAATTCTCTAACGTCTCTTGTACTCCCATACATTACTTGTGTCTCTAGAATATTTTCTTCTTACATGGGGATTTATAAAACCTATTCAGATGACAAGTCTTATGTACCTTGAGTATCAAATTCATCTAATTTTATCTCCATCCCACTATCACTTTTATTGATTTTTTACCTCTCAAGGAATATGGAATTTCCTTCCACTATTACTTTTTTTCTAATGGTTCATATTAGTAATATACCATTGTTTCTTTGAGTTATCCTATAGAGTCACATTCTAATCCTCAAGGTTAAAGTTTCATCCTAAAATAGGCTTTAAAAAACACTTTCCAAACCAAAAAATGCAAGTATGACAAAATATGTTTCTTTCCATTTCAGAAATGGTATGGTATACGAAATAACCATCGTGATGTTTTTTTTAAAATATGTATTTGTAGAAAACTAATCTTTTGAAAAATAATGGTTTTTGAAAAACTGGTGAATGTTTTTAAATTTTCAAAACTAATCATAAATAGGGAGAAATTTTTTTTAGAGAAAGTTGTTTTCTGGATACAGATGATCAGACTGAGCAGCACCAAACACAAAGTATCAAACTGTGTATCACCGATTGGATAAGTTGTTAGAATAATAAAGTTGTTGATCATACACATCATTGGTCTTAGATCTATTCACATGATGATCAAGTTTCATTCGACTCAGTGTTGGTTATAAATTTAGAATGTTGTTGAAGAGATTGAATAAAGGTAGTGATGTTAGGAGTTAGAAAGTTTTTAACTTTCTAAGCTTCAGTCAGATGATGGTTTTCTACTTTTTAATTCTCAAATAGCATAAATTGTCTATAATAATTTTGATAAAACACTTTTGAAGAAAAGGGGGATAATAGGTGAGACTATTCGTATTGTGTTTTGGTTAAAAGGAAACATGATTTTGAAAGTAATAGAAGACATAATAATTTACTATGTAAGGAAGAAGGTGCTTTTCCAATCTTGAAGCTATCATAAAACATGAAAACTCTCATGATAAAAGCTTTTGATGAAATGGAGGAAACATAAAGATTTTCTTAAGTATAGAAATCATGAAATAGTTTGCATCGGATACAGAAGTACCTAGAACAGAAGTTTTTAGAATTATGAATGAGTTATAACTAGTGAGGTTTGAAGAATTTCAAAGTTGCAGAATGCAGTTTCCATCGTAATGGTAATTACATCATTATGAGGATTCTATCAGACTAAATGTAAGGATGTTATATCAGACTAAATATGAGGAGGAAATTCAATCAGACTAACTCTGAGGAGGAAAGTCAATCATAATGACATTGAGAAGGAAATTCAATCAAGATTGCCGTTGAGAACAATTTTCAATTAGACTAAATCTAAGAAAAAATTCAACCAGACTAACTCTGATGAGGAAAGTCAATTCAGAATGAGATGAGGAAGTTACGTCATAATGATTTGAGGAAGTTCCAAGATAATGAGCTAAGTAAGTTACATCATAATGATCTAATGAAGTTCCATCATACCAAAGACAATTTTAGATTTCTGATAATAATAATTACAAATAAGACTCAATAAGATTTTAACAGATTTGTGAAGAGTTTATGCGGTCAAAATTCAAATTCAAATATGCGTAGATCTTGAGGCTTTTGAATTTAATTATGTAGAAAAAGTTTTCCAGATTTTTTCTTTTATATTACCTGTATTCCTATTAATATATGCATAATACATTCTTACATTACATATTTTATATGTTATTGGAAAAGGTGGAGCACTATAGAATTCATGTCAAAGATATATTTTTGGACTGAGATCTCATTATAAGGTTAGACATCTTAATGTTTTGTTTACCAGACTAAGTAATATCTGACATAGAATTTGAGAAGAGTTTGAGTAATATATATTGATAATGAGTTCATCGTAATGTTTCTATTATACTAAATTCATTGGACTAAATCCATTGAACCCATCCCCATCAGAATGAGAGAATCAGGCCTTTCCACATCGGACTGAGGATTCTAGATAAAGAATTTGTGGAGATGTTTCAAGAAAGTATTTATTATTTTATTTTGGCTCAATTGCTTGTAATGAAATTTGTAAGGTGATGGGAGTTAGTATAATAATTTCTACTCATACATAGAAGCTATCTAGCAGGAGTTGGCACAAGTTTTATTCACATATTCATTATAGAGAATTTATATAGACCCACAGGAGTGGCTATGTAAAGGATGTAGGTTGTCACATTGAGGACAAACCTTTTAAATCTTACGTTATTTACTTGATTTCCTACATTTTCAAGCATGGGTATTTACTAAAAAAAATAAGGATATAAACTTTAACAGGATTCAAGGGCTATGTTTTTTAAAAGTATTGCATCTTATAAAAGTGACCAACTGATTCAACCCCCTTCTAAGTTTTTATTTAATACTTTGAAACTTTAATTGGTATCATAGGGAAGGTTCCCTTATTTAATCCTTATCATGGATAATATCAATTCTATCAATAGTAGAGGAATTCCTACTTTTTATGGAAAAAATTATTATGGATGGAAAAATTAGATGATTCTTTATCTCTTATATTTTGGCCTAGAAGTTATTGATCCTAATAAAATTGGTTTTACACCTATTATAAAATACTATCCTATGTTTTTTACTAATAAAATAAATATAGAAGTTGATGGAAATGACAGAAATTCTATTCTTATGTCCTTATCAGAAAATGGTTATATGAAGGTGATGGGTTTCAAAACATCAAAGATTATGTGGGATAAGCTAGAAAGTATACTCAATGGAAATACTAAATTAAAGGAAGAAAAGATAGAAATTTGGAATAGTATGTATGAAGACATAAGAATGAGAGATGAAAAATCCATTGATGAATACTTCATGAGAGTAATTGAAATTTTTTGTGTAAGATCCTGACCTTTCCTGAAGATGACTTGAGATTATTTTCCGGTATTAATTTATGTATTGTTTGAGAATACTTGCGTTGGGTTTTACCTTGGGGTGTCCTTGGGAGAAAACAATAGGCAATTGGATGGGAGAAGAGAAATTCATGGTTGGCGCATGGTTTTCCCTAACCATGTGCCCCCACCCATCAAATAGTGCAACACTGGACATGGGAATTTCACAGTTAGCACACAGTTTTTAAAACCATGCACCCTCTTAGGAGAAACTGTGCACACCCATAATATAGGTGCATGTTTAGGCTCATCATTAGTGGAAACCATGAACCCCTTCCCAACTAACCGTGAACGACCATTTAAATAACCAAAATATTATATTTTTATTCACTCAAACCCCCATTTTAACTTTTATTCAACCTCTATTCGACCCTAGAAGATATTTCATGATTTTCGAGCCTCCTAGATGGATTAAAAGTCTTCATGAAATCTATTATTTGTGATTCAAATACAATATCAAAAAAATGCACAAATCTTAGTAAGAGTATCTAATCTCACTTGGTTTCTCATTCCTTCTCCTTTCTTCTCCTATTTTAGATAGGGTTTGTAATTCTTATTTTGATTGGATATATAACTTGTTTTTTTATTTAAATATATTATTGTAGATATAAATATATATATATATATATTTAAGAGATATTTATTTTTTCAATCTTGATTTAGGGTTTTAGATTCAGATCTTGTTCTATGTCGTTGTGCTGCTCAAATTTTGGGGATTTCTGTTGGACGACTGCTTGTCAACGAATCGAGTTAGTTGGCCTATAATCAAAATCCCAACGACTTGATTTAAATTATGTATATGTTATTTTATAATTTCTATTAGATTTTAGGGAATTTTGTTCTTGATTGAATTAATTAATTTGGTGAATTAATTAATTAAGGAAATGTGAAGTTGGGGATTTTGGAAATTATAGATTGAGATAATTAATTGTAGAATTAATTGTGAGATATTGAGATTTGAGGATTGAAAAATTAAATTTTGTGATTAATTATGATCTATTGAGCTTGTGAATGAGATAATTAATTGTGGAATTAATTATGTAATTTTGAGTTTGTGGATATTTATTAATTAATTGAAGAATTAATTAATGTGATTGATGTACTTAATTAATTGTGGAATTAATTAAGGGTATTTATGTGATAAATTAATAGTTGAATTAGTTGTGCAATTTGCGGGGTTAGTTAATTGTTTAGTTGACTAATATAATTTAAGTTATTAATTAATTGAATAATTAATTAATTTACATGAAGTGGTTAATTAATTATTGAATTAATTAATGTATTTGTGTGATTAGTTAATTATTTAATTAAATAATGAAATCTATGTGTTTAAATAATTATTTAATTAGTAATGGAATTTATATGGATGTTTATGTGTTGAATTAATTATGTTTTATGAATACTAACATGGAAATTTAGTTTAGAATTAAATAATGGGAACTTGTTCATTCTAATGTGTATGTTATGAATGGTAACATGGTTATTTTGTTGTGAAATTGTTTGTCAAAAATCCCTCAAGGTATCATTGAATCATTTTTGAGGTGATTGTGTTTGTTGAAAAAATGGGCATCCATGTTGTCTTTGTCGAGAAAGAATACCATGTTGTATTTGTGTGTCGACAAAGGGGGTGTACATGGTGATTTTTAGGGCTCAAGGGATGCTTTCAGCAATCAATGATTTATTGAAGAACCTTGAAAAAGGAATGTACTATCTGGAGGAAGAAAACAAGGGGATGCGCGGAAAAACAGTGGGATGCATGAAATAGAGGGATAAGGTATTTCTCATAAGAAATGTTTCGAGGTATGAAGCTTGAAAATTGGAAAAGGAATGAGGTGTGAAAAATTTTGGAGTAGTGTGCGAAAAATGGTGTTGCGTGGAAGATTTGTTTTTCGTGCTCGAATTTAATTACACGCTCAATGAGGGTTTTTCACGTGGGGTCAGTTTTTCCTATAAATATGAAGTGACCCCCTCCATTTAAGAGTCCATGATATAGAAAATACCTGAGCTCTAGTGCGCGAAATTGAAGTTAGCAAGGGAGTTGCTCGTAAACTTTAAGTTTGTGTGTAAAGTCTGGTGTTGCGTGAAAAGCTTAAGTTGCGCATAAAATTGGTATTGGCGCGTAAAGTGGTCTTGCACTAAAAGTGGATTTCGAACAAAAGAAGAGAATTGCACTCAAGAAATTTTAGAAGTTGCGCATAATATTGGGAGGTTGCACGTTAAAGTGGGTTGTTGTGCAAAAAGTGAATTTCGCATAAAGCAAAGGAATTACATGCAAGGTGCCATAAGGGCTGAACGTTAAAAATGGGGTTGCCCGGTCCACCCGGTGCAAAGTGAGAATCATCTCTGGGTGAAATTTGGACGTCAACAGAGCATCTATAAGTAGTTAAGCATGTATTAATTAGTGATAATGAAGAGACCTATATGTCTACAAACTGTGAGTGGATCCATTCCAGAGCAGTGGGCAAAAGAAGAGGAAGAATGTGATCCTCTCCACCGGCAGTGAGCCAGAGAGAGAGAAAGAGGGAGTGACCATTGGGAAAGTAGTGAGCTGAACCTAAACATTGTAAAGGCAGTGATCCTGGGCATATAAGTGATCTAGCATGAACATTTTTGGTAGTGAGCCTTAGTGGATTTGGTACAGTGGTACATCGTCGTTGTATGCTCCTTGGACATAGCCCAGTGAGGGTGAGCCAAGTAAAAATCTATGTGTCTTCCTACTTTCTTCCTTGCATTGCATTCAAAGCATCATCATCATAAAAAGAAGAAAAAGAAGTGATCATAATAAAAATAAAAGTGAAAACAATGTGACCCTTGTAATAAAGTCATCAACATCCAGTGGGGAAAGAAGAATTTTCAAAAGAATATCCATACCCTGATTCAACCCCCTCTCAGGGTATATAGGTCCCTATTGGTCCTAATAAAAATAAAGAATGGGAACATGGTCATTATAATGTGTAAGGTATGAATGGTAACATGTTCATTGATCTGTGAATTAAATAATGGGAACATGGTCATTCTATTGTGTGATGTATGAATGGTAACATGGAAATTCTTTTATGAATTAAATAATGGTATCAATGACATTATGAGATAAGATATTCATCAGACATACTTCAGGACCCGGTATGATAAAAAGTAGGTATTGAATTGTAAAAATGGAATTATGAGATAAGGAATCCATTAAACATACATCAGGCTTCAGAATAATCCAAAGAAAGCATTAAGGTACGAGTGTCTGTGATAGTTCGGGGGTTTATTTTGTTAAATAAAGATTAATTGATATTGTGATAACTATTTACTTATGAATTGTAATTATATATTTATAAAACTAATTACACTTTCTAATAACTATATAATATTTTATACCCCATTGGTGGTGGCCTACTGAGCTGTACTCACACCCTAATCGGGTTTCCTTATTGGTACCCAAATAGACTTTGTGTTTTATGGATATGTTAAAGGAAAAAGCTCATTGTTATATGGATGTTATGGGATAGAGCATGGATGAGGGAACTAGAAATGATTCGGGACTCAAATACGGGTGTCATCAGTGTATTTATTTTGGGTTTAATTTTAGACACTTAACACGTACATTGGCATGTCATATTATCTTTCTTAGTTTTGAAATTGTATTTCCACTTTCAACCATCCCGTGATACCAGTTATTTTAGGTTATGATTACATGTTATTTAGTTATTGTTTCTTATTTTCCTCCAGTGTATTAAATATGATAAAAGGCGGTATAGTCTCCCCATTATCGATATTTGTGACCCTCACTACTATTCAGTATCCTCTAGCATATAGGGAGGCAAACCTGGGGTCATGTGACTGACCGACTCGAGGCACCGATGTGTGGCACCTGGGTCAGGACATTACAAAGTGGTATCAGAGTTAATTTTTATTTTCTTTTTTATATTTTATTACTATTTTGTTAAGGTAGACATGAAACTAGAAAGAGTCGGGCCTTAGTTATGATATCCTACATTGGAGTAGCTAACCCATGTATGGGGGAGAACCCAAGTATCCAGGGTGGAATTATTGTTATTCTTATTTTCTATTATAGTTGAATATTATTTCAGCTTTTGTGACACACTTATTGTCTGTTGTGATTATTGTTGTTAATTTTTTCTGAGTTTTGACTCGTGGACCAGTATGGCACATGATTTCAGTAACATGCATAATTCTAGGAACATACGGTTATTGTAAAATGCATCATTTTAGGCACACATAGAAAAATGGGTTATGGGTATGTTATTGAACTTGAACTGTTTTTCCTTGTTTGTGAAATTGAAATCAAAATCACAGCTAACATGAAATTGAGAAAGATTGTAGAATGATTTAAGATGAGAATAAATGGGTTTCAAAATGAGAAACTTGAATAATTAGAATGTGTTTACCCTTGTTATCTAGGACCAAGGAGTATGATTATTAAGGGTAGTGATAACACCTCAGTTTTGACTATGTGGTAGGGTTTGGGGAAATGACTTGTTGTGGAATATTGTATTTTACCTTAAATGTGTTAATTTTGTAAAAGGTTTCCTAAGGTTTCTATTTGTAATGGTAATGATATTTCTCTTTGATAGTACTTATTAAGAGGATAACATGAGGATATGGCTAGAGATGATCTACCAGTAGTAGCAACTAAGGCCCCAATTGTGTCAGGTGAGGAATTCAGGGAGGATTTCCAAGAGAACTTTTCCGACTTCTTGAAATTCATGGGAAGAGACCCAGGGTGGGTTGTGAAGAGTATTTTTGATCTAAAAATGGTGTTACCAATTCAACAACCTCCTAATTTTATTGGAGAGGGTGGACCTAAGAGAGATGATTTTTGGGGTTAGTCCATCGAGACTATAATTGACCACTTTGAGACTCTTGTATAGAGGATGGTCATGTTTGATGCTTACATGATACGAGGATCAGTGAATCACTGGTGGTATGTTCAGGCATGGACTGTATAGGATAATGGTATGTTATGGAAGGAATTGTTGGATAAGTTTCTAGTGAACCTCTATACATAGATACTGTGTTAGGAGAGAGTAGATGAGATCATGAGGTTGACTTGGGGGAGTATTTATGTGATAGACTATGTTGGACACTTTACACATTTTAAACACTTTTCTCCATCATTGGCAGTGGATGAGATATCTACAGGGAGACATTTTTAGGATGGGCATAAATGTGAGATTAAGTCCCAAGTTAACCATTTTCAGTTAAAGAAGTTTTCTGAGGTGGTGGATAAGGATCTCATAGATATGGGTAACCGAAAGAAGATTCCAGTGTTGGAAAGTTGGTTCTATTTTGATGATTTGAAGGTATGACTTCTAAGAGTAGGAATAATTTCTATGAAAACATCAACCAGGGCAGTGGGAAACAGAGTACCTTAAAAGTGTGATCAGTTGTATAGGACCTTAATCGAGTGATATATCACCAGTGTGGTCGATTAGGAAACTTTTGAAGATATTTATCCTCAACCACCAATATTGATATAGTCTGGCAGAATGATGGGACATCTACAAAATATCTACAGGACCCAGTGATAGATGAGTAGTAAGGGTATAACTGGTCATAATTAGAGTGGAGGAAGAGGATATTCTGCACCAAATCAGTCTTGCATTGGGAGTTCTACTGGACAAGGTGGTAAAGGTAGTGTATGTGGAGCTTCAGGGTATGAGTGCTCATATTAGTAGAGTATTGCAGCACATGGGACTTAGACTGCATCACGGGGAAGTGGGGTAATACCGTTGCATTATATTCACCCTACACTTGTGGATATCAATACTCGACCATTGATAGTGAGAGGTACTATTTTTATAGCTTCTATGAAATGTAGTGCCTTATTTTATATTGGTGCCTATCATTCCTTTATTTATACAAAACTTGTTAATGGATTGAGCCTGGTGAAGGAGTTCGTGAGTGGGGTGTTGGAGACAAACACACCTCATGGAGTTCATTCAAGAGACATTTTTTTGTGCAAGGGGTGTTCTCTTGAGGTCGAGTAGTATCGATTTCTATTGGATCTTTATATCATAGACATGTCAGTATTTAAACTAATTATGGGTATGGCCAGTTTCATATCATATTATCCCCACACATATTTTTACCATAAGAGAGAGACCATTACATCTACTAAGGGTTACAAATATATTCACTGTGGAGATTGGGATATTGAGGCATTCCGAGTAGGGCCAATTATACATCAAATATGAGAGAACACAACCCAGGTTTCTAGTTTATTTCTAGATGATGGAGGTGTAAAATTAGATGTATTTCCACACATAGTGGATTTGTTTTTACGATGTGTTTACTTAATATTTCTTAGGGATTCCACCTAAGAGAGATGTGGAATTTAGCATCGAGCTCATACCAGGGGAAGAGATGATTTCTATTCCACCATATAGAATGGAACTGAAAGATATTCAAGAGCTCAAGACTTAGCTGGATGAGTTAGGGGATAAGGTATTTATTTATCTGAGTATGCCACCATGGGGTTCACTAGTGATGTTTTCAATGAAGGCTGATAAGAGTTTATGCTTATGTGTTGATTACTGAATGTTAAACCAGATGACTATGAAGAACTAGTATCCCCTCCCCCGTATCGATGATCTATTTGAACAGTTGAGTGGTGCTTGTGTGTTATCAATGATTTACAAGAGATTTTGTTATCATAAACTGACATTTCAGACTTCTCATATACCAAGGGATGAATATAGAACCAGGTAAGGACTATATGATTTCATCATAATATTTCTTGGTTTGACGAACACACTAGTAATGTTTATGGACATAATGAAAAAAATCATTAATCTGTACGTAGACCAGTTTGTGGTAGTGTTTGTGGAATACATCTTGGTGCACTCCAAGACACATTATTATTATGACCAACATCTTTATATCATTCTAAGTACACAAATATAGCATTGTATATACATCAAGATATCTATGTACAATTTTTTGGATCGATCATGTACACTTCTTGGGTAGCACCATCTTGGAGGAATGTGTGTTGGTAAATCATGATAAGGATCAGATAGTGGTTTCTTGAGAGCATCCCAAGAGAATGTTTGATATCTATATATTTCTAGGATTTTCTGAATATTATTATAAGTTCATTCAGGACATTTACCGATTGGAGACATTGCTGATGGGCTTGACCAAAAAACGGATAAAGTTTAATTGGTCATAAGATTTTGATAATTCTTTCTATGTGATGAAGAATATTTTGGCATCAGTACCAATATTGATCCTACCTGAACAAGATGAGAAGTACACAGTGTATTGTGACACTTCTAGGATTTTAATTGGAGTTGTGTTGATTCAAGGAGATCAATTTGTGGTTTATGGGTCTTTGAAGTTAAGGACCCATGAACCGAACTACCCTACATATGACCTCAAGTTGGATATAATAGTTTATGTTTTAATGTTTTGTGGACATTATCTATTGTAATTTTTTTTAATGTGTATTTTGATCACAAGAGATTAAAGTACAAATTTTCACAGTGAGACTTGAATCTTTGATAAAAAAGATGGGTTGAGTATATGAAACCATTTAATATTGAGCCAGCATATACGCCTCGAAAGGGGAACATTGATGATGAGGCCTTGAGAAGGAAGACTCAAACTCAGTTGGCTCAAGAGTCTAGTGCTGAGCGGAAGATGATGGATTTACTGGATGAGATACACATTGTTGTTTATGAGAGTTAGTATTAGATGACTATCCTAATAGTTTCATTGGAGTATACATTTTTGAGATAGATCTAAGATAGAATTTATGTGGATTTAAAATGTTTTACCTTGAGGGAAAACCTTGAAGGTGGGGAGTCACCTTCTGATTGGAGAATAGATGAGGATGAGGTCATCTATGATAGGAATCAAGTTGCCGTACCTAAAAGAATGTGAGACAAGATGATGTGTGAGTTTCATGCCTCGAAGTGGGTGGTACATCTAGGTGTGACCAAAATTCACTGTGAACTACAAAGATAGTTTTGATGGTTGGAAATGAAAAAGAAAATAGTAAGGTTTGTGACATGATGCTACACCTATTAGTATGTGAATGCTGAGCATTAATGACCTATAGGTTTACTACAGTCATTGGCCATTATAAAATGGAAGTGGAAAAAAGTGACGATGGACTTTGCGGTGGTTCTCCTGAGGATGCCTTAGAAGAATAATTATATTTGGTTTATTGTGGATAGACTGAGAAAGATAGTGAATTTCATGAATATATGGGATACTTTCTCAGTGGAGCAGTTGGGATATTTGTATGTTTGTGTGATAGTCTGTCTGCACGAGGTGCCACAAAATATTGTTTCTGGATGAAACTTGTGTTTTACTTCACGATTATTGTTGGGATTGCAGAAGGTTCTTGGTATGTAGGTTTTATAGAGTATGAATTTCCACCCACTGATAGATGGGAGGTCAGATTATACTATACATGTGCTTGAGGATATGTTGTGAGCTTGTGTTCTAAAATTCGGTGGGTCTTCGGAGAATCACCTAGCATTAGTGGAGTTTTCCCATACCAATATTTATTGGGAAACTATATAGATGGAACCATATGAGGCTCTTTATATTAGGCCATAAAGACCACCTCTAATCTGGATGGAGTTAAGTGAGTATATGTTGTTGGGACTGAGTCTCGTGTAGGACACATTAGAGCATGTACAATTGATTTGGAAATATATGGATATGACCCAAAGTAGATAGAAGTCATTTGCTGATAAAAATAAATGACACCTAGAGTTTACAGAGGCTGATCATGTATTCATTTGTGTGTTTCCAAGATTCAATCACTATAGAATACAAAGAAAGGGAAAGTGGGCACACATGTTTGTTAGACCGTCTTAAGTGGTGGAGAGAATCGGGCTAGTGGCATACTGATTGGATCTTCCACAAAGATACAGTGCTATGTATGATGTTTTCTAAGTGTCAAAACTATGTTGGTATAACCCCAACCCTTCCAATGTGATCGATATGGATGATGCTGAGATTGAGATAGAATTTTCCGTTGAAGAGAATCTAATAAGTGTGTTGAATCACAGTGACAAAGTGTTGCGAGGAAAGACCGTTCCTATAGTTTGTGTATTGTGGAAACATTGGAATGTGTGGGAGGAGACATGGGAAAGTAAAGAAGATATGAGGGATCATTGTCCTAATCTTTTTAACATATAATCTTAGAGATTTTTGGGAGTGCAACACAAGGATAAGATGTTATAAGGTGGTGAAATTGTAAGATCCTGACCTTTCCTGAAGATGACTTGGTCTTAATTTCAGGTATTTATTTTTGCGTTGTCTCGGTGTACTTGGGTTTGGTTCTACCATGGGGTGTGTTTGGGTGAAAAATTTAGAAAATTTGAAGTGATAAGGGTAGTGCATAGTTGGCTCACGGGTTTCCATAACCATGCTCCCCTGCACCACAAACCATGAAACCTTGGACAGAGAGGAATTACATAGTTCACATATGGTTTGTCAATCTGAACACCCAATTATGAGAAACTATGAACCCCCATAACAGAGGTTCACATTTAGGTACACATTTAGGAGAAACTGTGCTCCCCTACCAAGTTATCCATGCATGAATTTTTAAATCACAAAAAAATTAGATTTTTAAACACCAAAACCCCCAATTAACTCTTATTTGATCCCCATTTAACCCTAGATAGTATTTCATGATTTTGGAGAACCCTATATGGATTAAAAGACTTAACAACCTTTTTAATTTGTTATACATATCCTGGATTGATGATCTTCACCCCTCCTTGTAAGAGGATCTTACCTCGCTTGATTTCCTATTCCTTATGCTTTATTATCATATTCTTGAAAGGGGGTTTTCTTCCTATTTTGATTGGATATAGACATGTTTCTGTGGATATGGATCAAGTATTGTAGATATATTTCTATATTTAAGAGATCTTTATTGATTTGATCTAGATTTAGGGTTTTAAATTTGAATCTCATTCTATATAATTGTGATGCTCAAATTAGGAGGATTTTCATTGGGTGATCGCTCATCAACAAATTGAGGTAGGTTGTCTATAATTCCAATCTCAATGTATTTATTTAAATTACATGTATTAATTGTATAATTTCTATTAAATGATTAGAAATTACCTTCTTAATTAAATTAATTAGTTTGTTGAATTAATTAATTGTGGAGATCGGAAATTGGGGATTTTGGGAATTATAGATTGAGATAATTAATTGTAGAAATAATTATGAGATATAGAGATTTTAGGATTGAGATATTTAATTGTGGATATAATTATGATCTATTGAGAGTTTTATTGAGATAATTAATTATGGAATTAATTAGGTGTTTTTTAGTTTGTGGATATTGATTAATTAATTGAATAATTAATTTATGGGATTTACATACTCAATTAACTAGAACATTAATTAAGGGGATTTATGTGATAAAAAAATTATTGAATTAGTAATAAAATTGGTGTGGTTGATTAATTATTGAATCTACTAATATAATTTATGTGATTAATTAATTTTGAATTATTTAATGTATTTTATGTGATTAATTATTTTTTGAATTAATTAATGTAATTTATGTGATTAGTTAAATTTTGAATTAACTAATAGAAATGTTATGTTAAACTAATTGTGGAATTAGAAATGGAATGGATGTGGAAAATTAATTGTTGAATTAATTATGTGTTAAGAATAGTAACATGGTCATTTAGGTGTGAATTAAATATAGGGATCATGGTCATTATAAAGTGTAAGGTATGAATGGTAACATGGCCATTTACTTGTGAAATAGAGAATGCGAACAAGATTATTCTAATGTGTAAGGTATGAATGGTAACATGGTCAATTAGTTGTGAATTAAAGAATAGAAACATGGAAATTCTATTGTGTTATGTATAAATGGTAACATGTGTATTAAAATATGAATTAAATAATGATATCAATGGAATTTTGAGATATGATATTCCTCAGACATACTTTAGGCTCTAACATATTTCAGAGTAGGCATTGAATGATAACAATGGAATTATAAGTAATGATATCCCTCAAACATAATTCAACCTCTGACATGAGTTGAAGCGGGGATTGAGGTATGAGTGTCTACAGGAACCGAAAGGTTTATATAGATAAATAAAGTTTAATTCATAATGTGTTAACTATTTACTTATACATTGTAATTATTTCTTTATACAACTACATACACTTTCTATTTATTAGATATTGTTTTAGTTTTAATTAGTGGTGGCATACTATAATGAATTAGATTTTCCATGCACTATTTGTTTTGATACTATATTGATTATTTGGGTGACCAGGCACTGAGACGTTGTGCGATTCTGAGGCCGTTGTTCCTAAAATAAATGTTTGAAATATATTAAATAGCATGCATTCATAGTTTTCATGAAAAAGTGTAATAACTTCTAAACGGGTACCTTGATCAAAAATATGATGTTATCGTTGACTTCAGAATGTGAGGTTTACCCTAGGAATGATTTAACATTAGTCGGTGTGGGTCATTTGTATAAAAGTCATCACAGGCGTGGAAATGAAAAAAATAATTTAATAAATAATTTTATTTCATTTTTGTTGATGCAGTGATTGATAGACTTTAAATAGACTATTATTGAGAAATACTAGTGTTAGTTGTACATCCTTTGAACCATTAGAGAGCCATTGGATATAGCTTCAGTGAATCCTCTCAGACAAATGGTGACAGGATCTTAGATCAATGATTGATGCAAAAAAGATTCAAAGGATCACACCTAAAAAAAGGACACAACCCCATTATTCATTAGTGATCTATTTGAATCATGATAGGGCATGAAATTTTATTTTATTCTTCCAAATTCTTGATATATTCAAAGAACATGAATCAATAAATGAAAATATTGATACGTGGTTTGATCATTATGCGGGATGGGTTTATTTTATGAGGTTTTGATGGGAGAATATATTTTTAATTTTATTATTCCAATTTTCATTCAAATAATGATCGATCAAGATAAACAGGAACATCGATCAAGGTTTGTTACACCAATATGTTCTTGTTATTTTCTCCCCCCATTCATTGTTCGTCATGAGCATTCTCGATCAATTGATCATTGTGCACATATTTCTTGGTGAAATGATCCGATATCATAGATCTAAATTGGAATAGCCTGACATAGGTGTGATGATAGAGATAAGGCAATTTAGATGCCAGAGGATACCAAATTTACCATTCTTCAACAGACAACAAAAAATGACAATTTGATTCATTTTTTTAGTAGATTTTATGGCGTAATGCATTATTCATAATAAAAAAGGATTGTAAGTGTTGGTATCTTCAATCTCATGGTGAAATGATCACCATATCAAAATATGGAGGCATTGGATCAAATGCGGGAGTAGATATGGGATTCTGAAAAATCCTAAACAAAACAATGTTTAATCTGGATCTATATGTTGTGTGGGGCCGCATGAGCTGCAATTAGGTTTTCCATAGGAAGTTAAATATCACATATAATGTGACCCCTTTCACATAGCATGTGGTATCACCTGGGTCACTCGGCATGTACACAAGAATCACACGGGCTATTTACATGGGAAGATGTTCACAAGCTAAGCTATGTACTAGTACTGGGGAAGACACGCATAGGATGGTGACGTGTACTAGCACATTGTTTTAGTGAATGGGATACGTACATGGTGTGTATTACTATATAAACATAGTTTGATGAGATGATCCATTTACACAGGAAAGACATGGGTTCAAGGTTCATGGAGTGTGACCCCTACTACACACTGTGTACTCTTTTATACATGTCATGGTGCCCTTGTACTCTATATCATGGAAAATTTTGTTAGGGTTTGTTACCTTTATCTTTTCCATGATGGTCAGTATGCAATCATTTTTTACTCTCAGGGTAGCGATCCCTTCAGTAGTAATTCTTAGATAGAATTGTTAGAATCCCTCTGAGAGGCCCAGAGTGAGATCCACTATTCATATTCACGTCCGAGGTGGAGTTCATGTTATCTACATGACCAACACTACATGGGAGTCAATCCTCTACTTAGCGAGTTAATCTAGATTGATTTGTTGGTATCACCCCATGGACTTTCCAGTGATCCTAATCTGTGTATTGTGTTGTATTCAATCAATTAGCATGCTCTTTCTCATGAAGAGACCTGATAAGAAGTACCTATTGGAAGGACATCATCAATGCTATCGGATTCAGGAGTGTGTTCTCTCAGGTGATTGCTTTGTGGAATATTCTTTATGGAATCATAAAATAGTATAATATGAGTGTGACTTACCTCTAGAATGTGTGTATTTGTTGATTATATCTGGATATTCTTGTTATATGTATTGTAGAAATATACCCGTGTAGAGATGAATGTATTTCCTTTGATTCAGGTGAAGCACGCCTATCATAGGGCATGTAAAAAGCAATTTAATTTTCATAGTGTAGTATAATGGATGACTAGGTTAATATCACTTGAGGAACATTCTCATATGTTCACTCACATAATTTAATTCCCCTAAACTAATTCTATTTAATTGTTTTTTTTAATTTAGGAAGGTTAGGAAATTTAAATTAATGAAAATATTAAAATAACATGCAATGAAAAAATTTAATTAGTGAATAAAGAACATGGAATTTATGAGTTGGTTTGAGGGTTCCATCTTTCTCCTTGTTGTTTTTTACATAAATTTTGATAATTCAATTTTAATATCTCATTCTTGAAATAATATTCATTTATTAATTGGTGTGAAATCTTGAATGTATTTAGCAATCATAACTACCCCCCCTTCTTTAATCAAGGTTGATGGAACACCTCAATCGTGAGTGTGAAAACTTCCAAGACATGGATCTATTGTATTCCATTTCAACCACTGAATGACTCAAATCAATCGTATTCATAGCTTGTATTTAGTATAATGGAGTGAACATATTTAATAAAATATTAGAAATGATTTTGAGTTTAGTTTCCTGGTGGACTATCGCCACACTCGTGCATGTCACTCTTTCTCATCAAAAACTAAATAAAACGTAAGAACTTTACCGTAGAATAATTGAAATTGACACACACCTCCCCTGAGCCAAGGATTGAGTAAGTATATCATTTTTTAGGGTAAGAGGTAATGGTGGATTTTATTAGAATATGAAAATAAGAAAATAAGGATAAAATATGGAGTTGAAAGGATGGTGGTTGGGAAGAAGAAAACACAAAAATAAAAACTGGGCATGAATTTATTAAAAATCTAAATTGCAATTGAAATATAAAAATATAACTAAAATTAACAAATTATTAATATGATAAGGGAAATATCTGTGAATTTCCTCCCTCAGTGGACATCTCCCCTTGGTTTGTTGGAATAAATGTCAGGGAAAAGGGGATGAGATGAGAGGTGGGAGATCCGCTCGTTTTAAAGGAAGAAATTGTCCTCATCAAGTTTGCACATTTTTGCAATAAAAATGGATGATTAACACATTCCATCCTTCATAAAAGTTGTTAATAAACAACTTTTTCATTCAACCTAAAAATTGCATACTAATTAGACTGTTCTAAATAGATTTATGTATTTTTTATTAACAACGTATTTTATCTAGATGAATTTTCCAGGAAGATTACTTCAACGTATAACATCTCTTTGCCACCAAAATGGGAGAAAAACTCTATGAACTTTATTTAGGTAGTTCATATTTGTGTCCTACTTCATATACATATCTAATCAACACCATTTTAGGTGTGTATCCTGATTTATACATCTGTTACGGAGGTGGGGTCAACGCTGTCAGCCCGGACAATTTCCAAATATCAATGATTTTTTGGGCCTTTAGATATTCGAATAAGCCTCTAGTCAGGATGAAAAAGTTAACGGAATTAAAATATGTATTATAAAAAAATAATCATTCAATTTGGAATTATATTTTTATATAAATGACCAAAATACCCTTGATGTAAAAATCTTTCAAAAATCCAGAAGTTATGCACATTTCACATATTACCTCAAAACACACCATAAATCCCAAATTGATCCAAATAAGCACAAACTGATAAAGTAGGAGGTTTAAAAAAATTTAAATGCAAATAAAAAATATGGAAAATATTAGTTTTATCATTATATTTTTTGGTTTTGGGGTGTCCTACTAAGTATTGTTATACTCACCCATACATGGGCTTTTCCTTCATGTGTCATGTCTTCTGTAGAAGATTGAAATTTTGATAGAGTCTTAGGAGGACCGGGACCAGACGGTTCATAGTGAGACCAGAAAAACTGAGGTGTGTTCCTACAGCTTTCTAAAAGCAGTCCCAATACTTACTTTTAGGTTTTACTTTTGTTGTCAAACTCTTTGTGGTGGGCTTGTATTTGGCCCTACATACATTATACTACTTCCTTTTATACTCTAGTTATGCAGTTTAGATGTATGAATGCATGGGTTTTCAGTTGTTTTTACATTTTATCATTTTATAAGCTTGGAGATGTGTGTTTCTGTATAGGTACTTAAGCTAAGTCCTCTCATGTTAGTGATACACCTTATCAGTTCTAGTCACTAACCGCTAGCCTATATGAGGTTGGATTCAGGAGACGTAGTATGGGCCCCTCTGGAAGGGGGCATGAAACCTACTGATTTGTACTCACATCCTACTTAGGTTGCCTGATCGTTACCTGAATAGAGTTTGTGCTCTCTAGAGAGGTTAAGGGAAAATACATTGTGTTAGATCATTGATATGGGATGGAGCATGGATAAGGGAACTAGACACTATTTGAGACTTGCATGGGGGAGTCATAAATGTGTTTATTTTGGGTTTAATTTTAGACACTTGACATGTACATTGGCATGAAATATTTTCTTCTTTATTTTTGGATATTGTTTTTTCATTTTTGGTCATCTTCTGATCCTGGTTTTTTTAGGTTATGATTACATGTTATTAATATATTTTCTATTATTTTTTTATGAAGCATTTACTCTGATAAAAGAGGATAAAGTCTCCCCATGATCAACATATCAGACCCTCACTACTAATCAACAACCTCTAACATATGGGTAGGCATGCCTGAGGTCATGTGACTAACCGATTGGAGGCCCTGGTGTGTGGAACCTGGTCTGAGATGTTACAGTTTTCAACATTAGTGTTTTTGGCGATGTCATGTAATAATGTTGAATCATACTCAAGTAAGAAATTAGAGTAATGAAGAAATACTGTGAAGATGTTTTTAAAGTAAGAAATTATGTCATCAAGTCTAAGGAAAAATATATTCAAGAGTTTTTAAGTTACAAACTAATAATCACTAAAAATGGAAGGATAGTTGAATATCTAAATAAGATATTGGAATATAAGGAAATAAGAAGTCAATAAGATTCAATATATCTGGATTCTATAAATACCTTGAGAAAGATGAATGAAAACTTAAACAAAGCTTTAGTAGTAAAATATAAGACTTATAAATTTGTTGAGAAATCTCAAATAACGAATTAGGGGAATTACTCACACAACAAAAATAAAGTTTCATCTGATTTTTCTGAAATTTCAATTGATAAGAAAATTAATAGGAAAGTTTGGGTGGAGAAAAAATGTGATAAACCTATCACATATACAAAATATTAAAAATCACTTAGAAGTAAATATGGTATACACCCAGAGTATGTTAGGGTAGGAATGATTTATAAACCTCAAATTTTTTTTACAGAGAAAGGTCATACTTCAATAAAAAATTAAGATTTGATGGATTCTATTGGTGCTATAGATTATATGGGAACATGACATATAATTTTTGGTATCACATAACAGTTCCCAAAATAATATTTGAATAGAGTATAAGAAATAGTGAAATTAGAATGAATAACTTTCCTGACACATAAGAAGATAGAAAAGAAAAATCACAAGAAGTTAGAAGCTTTCCAAAAAAATCAATTTAAATGTCTGGAAGATGTTTATGGAAGATGTGATTTGGATTTTCATCATGTCTAAAGGTGTATTAAACTCCTTCTAGAACAAGTTTCTTATGGGAGACAATCAAAAGTAAGCTAGGATGAAGAAAGTTGAGGAAATATTTTTTGTTGAGACTGCCTTGAAACAAATTAAAAAAGAACAAACCATGGATACTTGATAGTGGTTGTTATTCATGTATGATAAGTCATTTAAAAATCATGAATCATGTTGAAAACCATGAAGGAGGTTATATTACCTTTGAGGATAATAGTTCTTTAAAAATCATAGGAATCAGAATGACTGAGATTGAAGAAGAAAAGTTAAAATATTAAGAATTTTTATTTATTGAGGTGCTAAAACATAATTTACTTAGTGTAAGTCAACATTGTGATGATGGAAAAGAAGTAATTTTTAGAAAATATTCATGTGTTATTAGAAGTGTGAAACATTGAAAAGTTATCACAAAAGGAGAAAGAACTAGTGGAAATCTTTTTCATGTTAGAGAATTTAAAAACTCTTGTTATCTAAGAGGCAAAGATGAGAATATGTTGTAGTTCAAATGAATATTCCAACATGGGAAGAAAAGAATTAAAAAGGTTTTTAAAGTTTATTGTTTACAGAATTTTCCAAAATTGAAAATAAGAGAGGATGATTTTTGTGTTACTTGTTAGAAAGGGATGATGTCCAATAAAAGTCATAAGAATGTTCAGATTCCATCTACTGAGCCTCTTAAACATGTTCATTCTAATTTATGTGGGTCAATGGGACATCAATAAAAAAATTATATTTATAATTTATCAATTTTAATTGTGATTTCACTCAAATGAAAAACAACATGTTTTTGAAATACAACTCAGAGCCCATATAAATGATCAGGTTTTTCAAAAAAGAAGTTGATAAAGATATGGGGGTTTATATAAAGAAATCGAGAATGGATAATTGTATTGAGTTTACAAGAAATACTTTGGAAACTTATCTTAGAGATCATGGTATTAAACATTATTATAGTTATCTATATACCCCACAAAAAAAATAGAGTGGTTGAAAGGAAGAATATATTTTTTCTGGAAATGGGAAGAATCATGTGAGAAGAATAAAGACATTTAAAGTTCTAGTAGAGTGAAGTTGTTAGTATTATTTCACATGTTTAGAATAAACAATTTACTTTTTTAAACCAACATGAGTTCTTATGAAAATTTCTATGATAAAAAACATTTATTAAAGTACATCAATGTTTTTGGAATCCCATATTTACTTAAAATAATAAATTTCGATTGGGGAAAGTTTTATGAGAAAGTTGGCGAAGGAAATTTTATTATTCAACCAATGGAAGAAGTTAGAAATGTTGGAAAAAATGTTTATAAAAGTTGGTGGAATCATTTTATGTGGAAGTTATTGAGAATCAAACATATTTACCAAAATTTTATGGAGATTTTGAGGAATAAAAAATGAAATTTTCCAATGAAAATAAAAGTGATAAAAGTAATGTTCATGAAGGCTCAGATGAATCGTATGATGAGGAAAGTGAAGAAGGAAGAGGGTCTCTAAAATTTCATACTTTAGAAAAATGAGACTAAAAATATTCCAGGGAATTAGAAGGCTCTACTTCAGGCTAGAAGAAACCTGCGATTAGAAAATAAAACTTCACTCATCTCAAAATTTGAACTAGAATCAGTCTCATAAGCTATTCAACACAAAGATTGGGTGAATTCTATGAATGAAGAGTTGGATCAAATTGAGAAAAATGAAACATAGGAACTTGTTTTATGTCTGAAATATAATAACTTTATCATAAAAAATTGTTTTATAGAAACATTTTGAAGGAATATGGAGAAGTTTCAAGAATCAAATCTTGGATTTTTTATAATGGTTGTGCACAGGAGGAAGGCGGAGATTTTGATGAATCATTTTACCCTATTTAATGGTTATAAACAATTATAATGTTTTTAGTAGTTCATTCTCATCAAAATTATAAAGCATATCAGATAAATATAAATTTGGATAAATTGAAGAATAAGTTCACAATGAGAAACCTTTTGGGTTTCTACTTGATAAGGATGAAAACCAAATTTTTAGATTGAAGAAAGATTTATATGGGCTAAAACAAGATCCGCATTCATGGTATTCTAAGATTGAATTTTTTTGAGAATGATGATTTTTTCAAAAGGAAATGTTGATAGAAACTTATATATGAAAGATGTTGACTTTGGAAGTTAATTGTATTTGTTCATGTGGATAATATAATTATTTCCGGGGATGATGAAAATTTTTGTAAATAATTTTCTTAGGTAATGCAAAAGAATTTTGAAATATCAATGTTGTGAGAATTAACATTCTTCTTGGTATTACAAGATCATATAAGGAAAAATAAATTTTCTTATCTTAAAAAAATTATTCAAGGTAATTGTTATAAAAACATGTAATTGTAGAATATAAATAAGTTTCTACTCCTATCTCAGTGAGGATGAAGATGAGTAAAGATGAGTCTAGGAAATTGTGAATTATAAAGTCTTTTGGAAGATGATAGGAAGTATACATTACCTTATAACATCAAGACTGATATTGTTTATGCTATAAATTTGTGTGCTAGGTATCAAAGTAATCTTAAAGAGTCAAATATGTTGGCAGCAAGGATAATTCTGAGATATGTCAAAGGAAAAAATCACAAGGATTATTATAAAAAATAAATTATGAGATGAATTTTCATGGTTATACTAATATTGATTGGGCTGGAGATTGTATTGATTGAAAATCAACCATATGAGAAACATTTTTCTTGGGTGAATGTTGTGTAAATTTTCATAGTAAGAAACAAAGGTCATTAACCTTGAGAAAAGTCGAATTAGAATATGTTGTGACTATTCAAGTATGCACTCAGATATTGTGGATGAATTTTCAATTGGAAGATTTGAATATAAATGTTTCTAAACTATTGAAAACACTTTATGACAATTATATTACAATTGATATTTCTAAAAATCATGTCCAAAATTCAAGATCAAAACAAATAAATATAAAGTTTCACTTTATAAAAGAGAAAGTTGCTGGTAGAGATGTTTTGTTGAAATATATCTCACCAAAGTATCAAATTAATGATATATTCACAAAGTCAATTCCAAAATAGAGGTTTGATGAGTTGAGGTTGAAAAATCATGTTCATCCTTATATAATGACTTCTTAAAACTCATATGGAAGTGCCCTACCATGCATTGGATTATATTGAAAAAGGGGGAGAAAAAATTAACAACTTCGTACTATGTAAGAAGTTTTTAATTATCATTATTTTATGAATATAAAGTTTTGTTTATCAGATAATGGGGCAGAGGAAAATAAAATTTATAGAAAAATAAATGTGAGAAAATATAAAATTTAGGGGGATTTTATCATAGCATGGCCATAAAATTTTCTTCTCACCAAGGGATATATTTTTTTTTCAAAAAAAATACCTTATCTATTAGTGTGGTTTCTAAACACTCTTTTAATAAAGGCTGTGTTTTGGTAAAATTCAAAAAACACGAGTTGTCTACAAAAGTTGAATTGTGAAAATTTTCATTGAGTTAAAAAACTTATTAATGAGTGTAGATAAAAAATCCGAATGGGGAGATTGAAGAACCTTTGTGATGTTTTGTTTTTAATAAATTTTTGTATTTGTTGATAACTAATCTTTTATAAAAGAATGTTTTTGAAAAAAAGTGAATATTTCTGAATGTTTGAACCCAAACATAAAGGGGGAGAAAAGTTTGGTTTTTTAGAAATTTGTTTTATAGACAAAGAGGATTGAACTAAAAACACAAGATGAAAAGTATTAAACTAATCACCACCGGTCATAGAATTCATCAAAAAGTTAGTGGGTTTTATCAGACGCACCTTTAGTCTCGTTACCGTTGACGTGAAGTTCAAGTTTCATTGGACTCAATGTTGGTTAGAAAGTTAGAATGTTGTTGAAGAGACTGAATAGAGAAAGTTATGTCAGGAGTTAGAAATTTCTTATATATTTTAAACATCAATAAAATATTTATTTTCTAGTATTTAATTCTCAAATATCATAAGTTTTTAGAAACACTTGTGATGTCATCCTTATGAATAAAAGGGGGAGAATTAGTGCAACCAATCATATTTAGTTCTGGTTGGAAATAAAGAAGGTGATGAAACTAAGGGAAGTCATAATACTTTCCTATATAAGTCATATAATACATGGATAATATAGAAGTCCTCATAAATCAGGAAAACTATAATGATAAAATATTTTTAAGAAATAGAGGAATCATAAAGATTGTATTGATTATAGGAATCAAGAAAAATGTTTTTATCCAATCCAGAAGTAATGAGCATAGAAATTTATAGAAGTCTGAATGAGTCATAGTTGATGAGATTTTATGTATTTCAAAGTGGTAGACTTTAGTTTCCATAATAAATAAAATTCCATCATAGTGATAATTCCATCATTATGAGGATTCCATTGGATTGAAGGTTAGGATGTTCTATAAGTTAGAATTTGAAGAGGAAAGTTAATTAAACTGACTCTGAGGAAGAAATTCAATCAAACTAACTCTGAGAAGGAAATTAAATCAAGACCGACTCTGAGAAGGAATTTCAATCACACTGAATCTGAGAAAGAATGTTAATTAGACTAACTCTAATGAGGAAATTCAATTTATAATGAGATGAAGAAGTTTCATCATAATGAGATGAGGAAGTTCCATCATAATGAGTTGAGTAATTTCTATTATACTGAATAAAAGTTAGGAAGTCTGAGAAGAATTATTATAAAGAATACATAAGAATATTTCATAATATTTTTGAAGAGTTTAAGTGGTCAAACATGAAATGAAAATATGTAATGATATTGGATTTTTTTAATTTGAGTAACTGTGAAAAGATTTTTAGTTTTTTAAATTTGTCTTTTTGGGATTACTATAAGTAGAATAAATGTATATTAATACTTTTTAACTTTTTTATGTGAGTGGAAAAAGAAAAACACTACCGAATTCATTTTAAAGTTATCATTCCATATTGAAATCACATTAGAAGTTTGGATATCTAAAATTTTTGTTTGTTGGACTGAGTAAGTTCGGACTGAGAATTTGAGAAGAGTTTGAGTAATTCACATTGATAATGGATTCATCAGACTGAGTCCATTAGACTGAATTCATCTGATTGAGTCCATCAGACCTAGCCTTATCAGATGGAGAGAATCACACCCAACCACATCATAATGAGAATTCTGAGCTGAGAATTTTCTTTGTTGTTTGAACAAAGTATTTTTCTTTTGTTTAATCTCAATATTTTGTAAGAAACAATTATAAACCAATAGGATTCAGTATAATCATTACAATTATGATATATAATGTGTCTAATGGGATTTGGGACATGTAGTATTCACTTATTCATTTTAGTGAATTTCTATAGACCCATAAGAGTGTCTATGAAAATGATATAGGTTCTCACACTGAGGTCGAACCGTATAAATATCATATTATTTACTTTTATTACTAATTTTTAATCCATTAGTATTTACTAAAAGATGATAAGGATATAAACATTAACAAGTTTTAGGGATTAATATTTTCAAAATTATTGAAACTTATAAAAGTGAACTAATTCAACCCCACTTTTGAGTTATTATTCGATCCTTTGGAACTTCATATACTATTTATCACTTTATTTGAAACTTTTTTAATATTTGTGATACTTTTTTGTAATTAAAATCCCTAAAAGAATAATGGAATACTCTCATGACTCATCATTGATGTCACCATGTCCAACAATATGTGGTTCCTCCTTTCACTTACATCATTCCACTGATGTGTATATGGAGGAGTGAGTTGATATAGGATCCCAAACTCCTATAAGTAATCAATTAATTCTTGATTGATATATTCTCCACCAAGTTATAAGAGGATTTTCTTAATCATATTACCAATTTCGTTCCCATATTCATTCTAGTATTTCTTGAATTTATCAAAAGAACCTTACTTATACCTCATTAAGTGGACATATTCATTTCTACTAAAATAATTGGTAAAATTTATGAAGTATGAGAACCCACCCCCTGCCTCAATAGGAAATGGTCCACACACATTTTTATGAACTAATTCAAGAAATTATTTAGAACTTTAACCTTTTCTACTAAATGAGTCTTTATTCATTTTACCATATAAATAAGTGTGACACATACCAATTGGTTTTAGTTCAAAAGAATCTAAATATCCATTTTGGTATAACTTAGTCAAGCGTTTTTCATTTACATGACCAAGCCAGTGATTCCATAATTAGGTGTGGCACGAGTTATGTGAAGTATTTTCATTATCAATTTCCATTACTTGGTATGATTAATATGATAAAAAAATTAGTTATTTAAATTCACCTTATCATAAAAAATCTTATTTTTATAAAAGAAGCAACATTCATTTTCAAATATTAAAATAAATCCCTCTATTCACATTTAGATATATAAATAATGTTTTTTAATGGATGAAACATAATAACAACCTTTCAAAACCAAGATCATTATAAGATCCAGTATTTTTCTAGGTAATTCCCACTCTGAGGTTTTCATTGAACATATTTTTTTGGGTTTTCATTTGTAATTAAGCCTTACTGACTAAGTGTTATTTGATGACAAAGAGAATTTTTTTGGAGAAAATAACATTAATTTTTGGAATTTATGTCTATTTAAATTAATGGGTTCCATGTATAAATATGTTAAATGGGATTACTAGGATTTTCTATGAGTTTAGAAGGATCATAGGTGGTTTGGTCACTTTTATAGAAGCTAGTATAAAAATTATTCAATGAAAAAATAAATGTTGTGTACATGTTACATGACATGTAACAATTTTAATATGAATTTCATGAACTAGTTTTTGATGTTATGTGGTTACATGTCCTAAACCTGATTCACTATATGTAAATGTTGATCAAAATAAATATTTACCCAGGGAAAAAGTTGTTTCCAACATATCTTAAAAATGAGGAAATATATGACATTAAAGGATTACACATCATGTATTTCTCATACCCTGTAGTATTAAGTGTGTCGTGTTTTTATGAATCTCATTATTTTTTATTATAGCCCCTCCTCTCTCACTCCTAGGGTGAACTCTAGGAAATTTTGAATTATCTTCCCCCCATCCAGAAGTCCCATTTTCAGATTCAATCCTTGGTGAGTTTATTCACTTTGGATTTCTTCTTCTCACCCATAATTACTTTTCATTGAAGTGTACATATTTTGAAGACAAGTTTTGTTTTGGGAGTTGATCTTGTTTTGGGTTAATCTAGGTTCTTATTGAAATCTTCGGTGACTTCTTCTTTAATGGATTTTGTCATTATAAGCATTGTGTTAATCACATGTTAAAGGTATGGAGACTAAACCTAACCCTATGGTATATTTAATTGTGAATTATATGAAATATTTTGATTATGACCACGTAATGTGAACTATAATTAATCAGTTGATTTATAGTAAATCATGGATTGTATTCTTTTAGTTTCAATGGTTGATGCAACCTGGATTATGGATACATGTTTGGTGAGATAAAATTTGAGTAAAAATAACTTGGTTAATGGTTTAAAGCATTGCGAGTATGACATGATACCTTAGGTGATTGATTGATATAGAATCCCTAGGTAATCTATTATTGAATATTGATATGACTGTTGATCATTTGAGAGATAAATGAAATTTTATTTGAACGAAAAATGGTAATATTCATAATTAACCATTGATATTTTTGATGTGATATTATGATATCCATACTATTATGACTTGTTGAGTTGGTGATGAAATGATTATATATAGGGATATCCTAGTAGTGTTGAAATTATTTTATAGTAGTCTTGGCCCAGCGATTCATGATAAAATTATTATATAAATGGATTTTATTGGAAGTTCAAATGCTTATATAGTAGGCAATTCCTAGTGATAATTGCTGAAATGATTATATACCAAGCTACACCCAGGGACACATGCTGAAATGCATTTATATGGGGTGATGATTGGAGGATGAAATTATTATACAATGAGAGCTACCTGATTGTTTGATTTTTCCATGGTATATGGATATTGATGGAATGGTTGTGTTACATGCTCAGAGACATTTCATCATGGTTTTGAAATAGGTTGATTGATATATTATATTAATTAGTTAATTAATACTCCTATTTATCACTTTATTGCATATAATTATTATTAGACTGGTTGTATTTAGGGATGGCGGTGTCGACCTACTGAGTTTTATTCACACCCTATTTGGGAAGCATTTGGTACTCGAGCAGATTACATGGATGTTGGTTTGGACAAGGGAAAGGGACATTACTGTTGATTATTTTGTTTCTTGCTAGATGGGATGGATTTTGGAGATGGGTCTGACATGGGGATCAGGACCAGAGCTTTTTGGGCTTATTTAATTTGAGTAGATTATTTTGTTTGTATTAGTTTCAGTTTTACTTTTAGATACATCTTATATTGTCATTACATTATTCATCATTATAGGTTCCTCATTTTATTTTCCTAGCTATATGATATACTATTTACACTATTTCTCTGTTACTCTTATTTTTATTACTACGGTTTAGTTCCACTATATTTTACCAGGGGGTATAGTCTCCCCACTATAAATATCACAGCCTTGTTACTAGTCAATTGCCTCTAGCATATGGGGATGCATTCTTGACGTCAAATAACCAAATCATTTGGACCACGTGATAGAGTACTAGATCGGGGGACATTACAAAGTGGTATTAGAGGAATAGCTTGTTGTTTTATATTGCTTTATTTTTTATAAAAAGTAGAAAGGATACTATGATCTATTGGGACTTGGTAATGAACTTATTCATTGGAGTAGCTAACCCTTGTAAGTGGGAAAATTTGAGTTCCAGGGATGGGATTATTGTTTATGTTGTTCTCTTGCTACAATTGATGTTATTTA
Organism: Viscum album; assembly: GCA_963277665.1. NCBI lineage: Eukaryota > Viridiplantae > Streptophyta > Magnoliopsida > Santalales > Viscaceae > Viscum > Viscum album. The sequence goes on from OY728148.1 coordinate 945,570,362, forward strand.
ACCTTGGTTGATTTACATGTTGTGTGATGTTATTGTTTATTGATATTTACACTCATGGACTAGTATAGTGAGATATGATTTTGAATGACTCATGATAGACACATAGGTATATATATATATATTGGCATGCATTTTTCATGATAGGGACATGTTTGTTTCATGTGTTATATACTTTCCAATATGAATTGGGAAATAATATATCTATTATATTTGATAACTAGAATGAAATAAACTATTATTTTATCATAAAACACTTATAATCCATGGTTATAGAGACCCAGATTAGTGGTTCTCTACTTTCATCGCCTCTTGAGGTTTACTTTATTTTTGTCCAATGTTTATAGGAGTGTGTTTTTCTTGTAGATAAAAAGACTCCTCATCATCTTAGAGTTGAGTTCTAAGAGAGTGGAAATCAGTTATCACCTAACGTAGATGAACTGATGCTTCCTGTAGGTCTTGAGGATCAAATGGATGTTCATCATCACAATATCTTCTTAAGGTTCATGAAATCCATGGAAATGGAGACTATTTTCATCGTTCCTTTGATGTATGAGTTGATTAAAGAGATTCAGCTACAACATCCACGTATGATCACTGGGGAGGGAGGCTCCCAGGTAGATGAGTTCTAGATTGAGTCAATCTATAAAATCTTCAAGCATCTTGAGACACCCACAGATAGGAGGGAGAATCTCGTTGTGTATATGCTTAGTGGACCTACCAAACATTGGTGGGATATTCTAGAGCAGGATGGAAAGGAGGAGGAGTTATCTTGGAAGGAATTCGAGGTGAATTTATTGAGCCACTTCTATCCATAGATGTTGAGGGATGATAGGGATCATTAGTTCATTCATCTGATATGGGATAGAATATTAGTGGTGGACTATGTTGAACATTTCACCAACCTTCAATGATTTGTGCCTTATTTAGCTATTGAAGAGATCTCTAGGGAGAAACATTTTCAAGATAGTATTCACTATGACATTAGGTCATCAGTGAATGATTTTATTCTAAGTATATTTTTAGATTTAATGAATCATGAACTCATCACAGTAATGAATATGAGAGAGGACCCAAGAGGTAGCTAGAATATTTCCACAGGGTAAACTATGATCACTTATTTAGGGGGAAAGAAGTGATTCTATGAATTGTTTTTCCAAGGAAATGACATGAAGACCTGTTAGGGTAGTGGGAATCCATCTTAGGATCATATTCCATTGTATTTAATCTTTGTAGATAGTTAAACCACAAGAAACCATAGTTTTCATACACCTCTTTGGAGTTCCTTGTTTGTGGTAGGATGGTCCATCTTCATAAGTTTTTTTAGAACTTCTCATAGTATAGTAGTGGTAGGGGAGTAAGATAGGTACTAGATTCTAGGAAGGACTCAACAAATCCTCATTAGATAGGTATCTACAGTTCTATAGTACATTTAGGTTGAGGTGGGAGATATGGCACCCCATTGTAATGACATAATGTTTATTAGTAATATTTGTTTCCTGAATAAATGTGTCTTGTATTATATTATATATTATACACATAAAAAATATAGAGAAACCAATAAAAACTATATTAATAAATATTTTTACATTAATTAGAAATGAAACCAATTAAATTTCCAAACATTACAACTGTACAAAAAGTATAAAATAGAAAAGCTGAAATGATATAATATAGATCGACCTCATCTACTAGATTTATTGGTCCCACTACAAGCACAATATAAAAGACACAAAAATATAGTAAGCCAATAAAAAAAATTAAAATGGAAATACAGAACCTTGAGAGGAATTTATTTGAATACTGAATGAAATAATTGAGTGGTATATATAAGGTAATGTGACTGTTGGAATAGCAATGTGACTGTTGGAATAGTAACCTCATCGGTGGGAATAGTAACCTTACCATTGGAAGAGTTATTTTACAAAAAAATAATAAATTATGATATAAATAACATTTATCATGATTAATTTATGTAAATAAAAATATTATAATTCTATAATATAAATACCATGATTACCAATCTCAAAGAAAATAAAGAATATTTTTAATAAACTGTATTTTAATGTATTTTGTAAAAATCATTATTTTTCTGTTAAATATTATATTTTAACTATTTTAGAAATTTATTTTCATTAAATTAATATCATTTTTGAAATTATCATGTTAAAATTTTCCTGGGGTGTGTTTTTGCTAATTTTTTAATATACTTCAATTTTTAGGTGGATAGTAAAAATATAGTTTTTCTCATAATCGATGTATCTTAGGTTACATCATTCATGATGTAATAATGACATAATCCATTATAGAAATTTATTTTCGGCCATTATATATTTAATTTCAAAAATGAGTTATTAAAATACAATAAAATTAATTTTCAAACCTAAAAATCACTTTCCAAAACCTAAATTCAAAATTGATTCCTTAAAATATCAATTCCTTTTTTTCTTCACTTTTCATTTTAATAAGTTAATAAATTTGAATTATAAAGAGGATTTAAAGTCTTAAACCCATTATATTAAATTTATATATAATTTATTTTTTTCAAAAATTCAGTATTGCATGTTTTTCCTTTGATATATTATTTTATTAAATATTTTATTCTAAAAATACCCCTCTATTAAAGTATAAATAATCCCTCTCCCTTACATGGGAAACACATTCTTCTCAAACATTAAAAACTACAATATCTTCCCAAATACTCCCTCTAAATCCCCTTACATTACATAGGGAAATTTTGGATAAATCCAACTCTAATCACCACGGGTGTTATATCGTCTTACAAGAGAATCTACATTGAGGAGAGAGTAAGTATTTATTAACATTTCCCTTTTTTCTTATTCTCTTTCTAATTGATACCAATTAATTTAAAAACCGTATACTATAAAACTAATTATTAAATAATTTAAAATTATATTATATATGTTAACATGATGTAATTGTCATATTTATGACAAAAATAAATGCAATACTTCTCTTTCCCTCTCTTTTACCAACGTCCTGTTAAAGGTTGATTAACCACCTACGGAGACATTTATAAGAAAATTATTATAACCAACCTTATGGATGGAAATTATTAATTATATATAATATATAAATAATTAATTAAATTTATTTTAATCTACTGGATTTAAACATACTTTTCTATAAATGACTCTAAATGAAAATTGAGAAATCAAAGTGAAACAAGAAATTTTTAGGAAAATCATGATTTCAAAACACTTCAATTTCATTAATAGAAATTAATAAATATAATAAAATTATTATAATTGATAAATAATTGTATAAATTGATATAATTAAAATATTTATTAGTTTTTTAATAAATAGAAGTTTATTATTCAAGAGGCACAAAAGTGAAAAAATAAAGAAGGAATTAAGGTAAGGGGATTCTTGAACCCAACTCTTTTTCATTGGGTTATCCATATTTCATGACATATTTGGAATAAATAGTTCTCTAATGTTCGTTAAATATAATTTAATTATTCAACCCTATTCTATTTTGGGATATACATGTTTTTATATGAATTTATGGAAAATACAATGATTTTCCAAAATAACACTTCTTTCCAAAACACATCTTTGACTCATCTTGAGTTGTTTATTAGTAACTAAAGATTGACGATTCTTATAGAAAATATGTTTTCCCATTTTTCATTTTGGAACTCGATGTTTATTTATGAAATCATAATTTTTGAAATCCTCATGAAACCCATTCCTTTCCATGGGTTATTTCATGAAATGATTGTTACACATTCTATATGACATGCATGATTATGTAAATATTATGATGTGATGACTAGACCAAAATTATATATCCCTCCAACACATCGGATAATGTGTTGTATCTCATGAGATAATGTTTATTATATGTGAACATGATTCTAGATTTGTTTAATGTGATGATGTTATGATTATTCACATATGTTATGTGTTAACATGATGCTAGCATTATTCACAACTATATGTGACATTTAACCATTGTGACATGATGTTTCATTTTTATGCATTTCTACATTCGATGAATTTGTCAAATTTTTACCTCAGGATATTGATAAAGATCCTAGGCTTATGATATGATGATTATGCTCACCCATGTTATGTTGATTCAAGTTCTTTATCCATCCTCTTACAAGGCTTTTATATTACCACTCTCATTGATGTATATCCTTAGGTAATTTCATGTACTAAGGATAATATGATATTTTAGAAGGATAAAGAAGAAGGATTTAAATAATTTTTTTTGTTTTATTATGCACAAGTTATTTATGAGCTTTAATTTTCTAAGACATAAACCGTTGGATCCTAAATTTGTAACTCTATTGTGTTGTTTATCTTTAAAATGATGTAATAGTTATATATGAAAAATTAGGGTCACTATAGTTGTTATCTTAGAATGGTTTAGTTAATTTGAGAATTATGATTATAAAACATGAGTAAAAACCAATAGTATAAGTCTATGTATAGGTAAAACATCCAGGAACACTATTTTTAGAAAATTATAGACATAGGGATCACATAAGACATACCTTTAGTGTTAATTTCATAAAATAATAAATTACACATGATTTATTGACATAGGTTTTTTTCTAACATTTTCTATTCTATAAAATGGTAGGAACTAGGAAAAACTAGGCCTAAAACCTATATGAGTGACAATGAAACAATTATCCAAATGAGATCCCCAATTCCATGGGAGGTTGAGTTCAAAACTTTATGGAAATGATTACCTTGTTGTCTTGAGATATGAATAATAACACGAACTGTGTGGAATGTCCATATTATCCCAAGAAGTAACAATTATCCATTGAGTCTTTAATGATAAAATGACTATTTATGTTTAGTGGAACTTCCAATCCACTTGATGTGGAATAGTGGGATAACTCAATGAAGACGATCTTTTCTATGATCCATTTCTCTAATAATGAGATGGTGACTCTTGTAATTTATCATTTATATAGAGAAGCTATTAAATAGAAGGAATTGATAATGAACAAAAATCCAAAGGATTAATGGAAGTGTTGGAGGGGGAATAATTTGAGAAAATATTTCTAACAAAGCATTTCCCTTGAACTCTTCAAAAAAATATTGAATGAGAATTCATATAGCTAAAGAAAAGGGAATGTGATGTTGTCATAGCTTATTATGAAAACTTCATAAGGTTTTAAATGTATTCCTTCAGTTTTTTATCAATAATTATTGAAAAATAGATATATTCTTTATTGATTTAAAAATACACCTTCGAAACGATCTAGAAATATAAGAATTTGGGAGTTTTGAAGGTTTGGTTAAATGTACTCTTAAAGTAGATATGAAGTTTAAAGAATGGTCACATGGTTATGGAGGTAACAAGAGAAGATTTTGGTTTCAAGATTGTGGGTCAAATGAAAAATGAGGAAATATGATCCAACTACCCACATCTCAAATATGTGGGTAGATTAATCATGTTAATTGCCGCACAGGGGTGGGGAAATTCGTCAAGTATGGGAGAGAAGGACACCAAGCTAATGAATATTGAAGATACATGAAGATACTGACCAACATGATAAGAGAATGTATATAACATCCCAATGCACCTCCAATGGTTCAATGCTTCAACTATAGGGTCCAAGGGTGTTATGCATGTAAGTGCACTAAACCATATGTCCTTGAGGGCAACCACTGTCAGCAATCACCAATGTCAAATGAGCAAGGGAAAGCTTATATCATCATTACTAATGAAGTGGAGTGTGAAAATGAATTCATAAAAGATATGATTCCTATTCACTAAATAGTAGAAAAGTATTATATGATTTTAGTTCTACTTATTCATTTATATCCTAAAACTTTTCTATAACTATTGAATTGAATCCCAGATACCATTAAGTAGAGATATCCAAAAAAAAACATAGTGGTGTAATCATTACAACCCAAGTGTTGGAACCTTCTCCTATAATCATATTTGGGATGATTCTTCTTGAAAATATTATTATATTTCCCTTGTTGAAATTTTATGATATATTGGACACGTATTGGCTTTCATTATATATAGAAGAAATCAACTATTGGAAATAAATCTATTTTTATATTCTGAATTATCCCATGATCCTCTAAAAATGCAAGGAATATCATGAATCTTATTTGGAAAATCCATAAAAAGTGTGGGTGTTAATACCCTGTAGAGAAGAATACGTTTCCCAAATAGTTGAGTCAAAGGAAGGTATTAACCTGGAGGAAATGTCCATTGTTAAGGAATACATTGATGTATTTCTCAAAGAGTTACTCGGAATCCCCTGATCGTGAGGTAGCGTTCTTAATAGATCTCATACCCAGAGCCACTCCTTTCTCAAAATTCCCATATAGGATGTCCTTGATTGAAATGGAGGAGCTAAATAATTATCTACAAGAGAATTTGAAAAACTGGTTCATACGCCCTAGTACTACACCTAGGGGTGCACTAATGCTCTTTGTAAAAAAGAAAGATAGATCAAAACAGGTGTATATCAATTACTAAGATATCAACAAGATCACCATAAATAAAAATTATCATCAACCAAGGATTGATGACTTATTCAATCAACTAAGAGGAGTGAAATAATTCTCATAGGTGTATCTTTTTTATGGATATCATCAACTAAAGTTTAAGAAGGAAGATATTCAAAAGACTGCTTCACTTACAAGGTATGGGCACTATGAGTTCAGAGTAATTCCCTTTAGACTTACTAATTTTCCTACAATATTTATGGATTTGATGAATATATTCTTTAGAGACCTTCTCAAAATATTTTTGGCAGTGTTTATTGATTATATTCTCATTTATTCGAAGATTAAGTAGGAACATGAATAAAATCTAATGATTGTGTCGGTGATATTAAGGAAGGAGAAAAAGTATTCTAAGTAAAAAAAGGGTGACCTTTTTATACACGAAGTCACATTATTGGGGAACGTGATCACAAGCGATAGAATTTATGTGGACCCTTCAAAGATAAAGGCAATTGAAGAATAACCCAGACCCACTAGTGTCATATAAATCTATAGTTTTATAGATTAACTGGTAACTATTTACAATTTGTCATAAATTTACCATTATTTTTTAGCCAACTAACTGATTTAACACAAAATGGGGTAAATTATTTATGGATGAAAGATATCATGAAAGCTTTAAGGAGATCAAGAAGAGGCTAATCATTGTTCTTGTGTTGTAATTTCCCAGTCAAGATAATTGTATCACTGAGAGGGGGAGAGAGTGAATTAGTGATATATTTTTCTTTTATATTTCTTTAATTATGTAATAAACATAGAGTCCTATTAAATATTTCATTCCCTATCGAAAAAAATTAAAACACACATCTATAGGAATACATGAATTTATAAGTATCACTATTCAACAAGAATAGCTACATCCATACTATGATTTTGAAATGATCTAATACCACACAATATCTTAGAAAATAATCCTTTTATGTGGAATATAATGAGTAGGATATTCTATCTCACTCATGTAGCTCTATATAAACAATTCAATAGTGAATTGTGATCCTTCTATAAGAAATGATAAAATATAATGTTTTTTAACAACTCATTATATGGTGATTCTTTATCATCTTTCACAAATGTATTATTTTTTAAAAAATTCTTCAATTTATTACCTAGATGTTGGTAAGAACTTTTCTAAATTTTGTTACAAAATTCAGTCTGATTTCCCAATCCAATTCTCCCAGTTCGACTATCCCAGTTTAATTTTTCAATATGAAAAATAAATGACTTTTTCAGAATACGGTAGAAAAAATTATGAACCACTTCTTCTTCAATCCAATAATCCCAATATGATTTTCCCAGTCTGATGATTCAGCCCCATATGATGACCAGTTGAATACAACAATACAAAATATGGAAACCTCTTCTTCTCTCTAGAGCCATTTCTTCTCTATTATTCTTTGTGAATAGTACATTTTTCAAAAGTACAATGTACTTTCCCTTTTATAATCACCCAAAAAATTGTTTGGGTGGGATTCCTAAAAAATTTCCCACTCAATCAAATTTTCTGAATCTACATGTTCCTTTGAATTTTTGGTTCATATGAACTTCATAATCTCTTCTCAACACTCATTTAACATTTTCAAATATTCTCACAAATTCAACTCTACTTTAGAATTTTTGTAAACATCATACTAACTTTTATTTCCCATTTCAATTTGTTCTTACGACCTGCTTCATAATGATGAATACAAATTTAATACAATATATTGTTCTTCATATCTTCTCTTGACCCACTTGAATTATAACCAATGTAATTCAAAATATTTTAAATGGTTAACTAAATTATTCATATAGTTATTAATTTCTTCTTCATATTGGACACCAAATAAATTTCTTATTCTTTTCATTCATCACTTCCAAAATATTATTCCTCTGATGATTATTATAGAATACCGAGTATGGACCGGTATCACCATCTTTAACATCAACAAATTAGTCATGTTTTGAATATGATACCAATCAATTTTTATAATAAACAATTATGCCTCTAATTAATATGATTACATACAAAAGTCGATGGATCAACATTAATAACTTATTTATTTTTTGAATACGATTCTCAAAAACTTCTTTCTTCAAGGATTTCATTCTTCTAGATTTTGGTCTGACCGACAACTAGAACCTTTATTATGACTATCCTACCCTACCTTTAAACAAATCTGTATCTAGATATATCATTATGATGATATTTATACTAGAATGATTAAAATACATTAAATTTATTCTTTCATAAACATTTAACAAGTATCCTGACATTATTTATGACTTTTATTACTTTTAAGATCAACTTTAGCATCATCTCACTTACCATGTAAAGTGTTGCAACATCCCTACCATTCATAATCATATTTATTTCCTACTCATCTTGAATAAGATTGGCATGATTACAATCAGCCTTAATATGATTGGAATAATATTTTTCTCGCATTTCTCTCATCATGATTTCATCAAAAGTTTTACAACTTACTTATGATTTATGAGAACTCCAGGATCAGAAAAGAAACATCACATTTTCATCAAATTTAAGCAGACTCAAATTATTCCCCATTAGGATCAAAAATTTCATTCCAAACTTTTCCTGAGTTTGATGATCCTCTTCATCCAGAAAAAATATAACCAATGTGATGGAATTTCATAACCATTCTGAGTATGATTTTATTGTATATGATGGCATGTCCAATTTTTATCACATACACAGTGAGGTGATTTATTTTCTACTTTAACTCTATTGACAACAAATGAAAATACCTGAATATGATATTCATATTTATCATCTTGGTCCTAGCAATCTCCCACTTTGTATTTTTTGTCAACCAAGGTTCATAATTCACTGAAATTTTTATCCTCAAGCTATTTATTACTTATCAATAATTATAAGACTACCTATGGTAAATCATTGTAGGAAACAAGAATTATTGAAATAAAATTCATGATGTCCAAAAGTAGTGTTTATGAAAAATTTATTCATCTTTTCTTCCGAAAATTTTAAACCTCCATAGAATACAAAAAAAATTGTTTCCAACAACCACTCCAACAAACAGTTATAATAGTTCACACACTTACAATGATGAATTCACAATTTACCCACAAATCTCTCTATTAACATGCTTCTATAATTATAGATTTATAAAACAATTCCCCCCCTTGAAAACACTTTCTAAAGATAAGTTGAGATTGGGAACAAAAACATATACCTCAACCTAGATGAGAAAGAAGTTATATGACCTTGTTCAAGCTCAATTTAGAAAATTCTTCCTTGGGTAATGGTTTTCTGAAAATGTCAGCAGCTTGTTCTAATTTAGAAACATACTCAAACATTAACTCGTTCTTCTACACTAGATATTTGATGAAATAATTGTGGATATCAATATGTTTTGAATGATAATGTTTTACCAGATTCTTAGAAAGTTTTATTTCACTTTGATTATCATAAGCGAAGATAAAGGGTAACATCAATTCAACAAGTTAGTATTCTAACTGATTCTTCATCCACATAAGTTGGGTAGCAGATTGTGTAGTAGAAAAATATTCAGATTTAGTTGTAATGAATATTACTGAATTCTATTTATTTATATTCCAAAAAACATAACTTTTACCTAGAAATAAAACTCCACCTGCTGTGGATCCTCTATCATCAACATTTACTACCCAATCAGCATCTGAATAACCAAAAAAATCAATACTTTCTAAGCTATCATACCCGATTATGAAATTTTTTGGGCCTTTGATGTATTTGAGGATTCTTTTTATAGAAAGTAAATTTGATTATTTTGGATCACTATAAAATCATTCACATAAGGTATCATAATAAACAATATTGGGTCCTAAGAAGTAACGTATAACAAAATTCCAATCAGCTTTGGAAACTCTTTCTAATCAACTTTCTTGTCTTCTCCATCTTTACTCAACTTGGTTCCATTTAATATTGAGGTGTAAACTAGATTCAAATTTTCTATACCAAACTTTTTAAGAATATTTTTAGCATACTTTTCTTGAGAAAGAAAAATGTGTTTCTTCTTTTATAAAATTTGTAACCCAATAATGTATTTTATTTCTCCCAACATTGAAATATCAAACAAAATTTTCATTTATTTAGAAAACTTTTCACAAGATATTTCATTATTCCTATTAAAAATAATGTCATTAATATAAACAATTATGATGAAGGAGAACTCTTGAATTTGTTTGTTGTAAATATTATTATCAACCCTTCATTTCTTAAAACTCATATTCATTAAGAATGTATCCAGTTTGAAATACTATGCCCTCATAGATTTCTTTAGTGCATACAAGGATTTGTTAAATATGCACATATTACTTTCCTATTTCCCAACAACTAATCGACAAGGCTATTTAATGTAAACTTCCTCATTAAGATCAACATTTATAATTGTAGCCTTTACATCCATTTGAAAAATTTTGTAACTCCATTGTGTAGAAATAACAAGAAAAATTATTATTTTTTCTAACCATTCCACCAGAGAAAAAGTTTCATCAAAATCAACTCCTTCAATTTTAGAGTAACCTTTACATACTAATATTTCCTTGGTTATTATCACTTCACCTTATTCATTCATTTTGTTCTGGGAAACCCACTTTGTACCAATAACATTTTTGTTATCTGGATTAGGTATGAGTTCCTATGAATCATTCTTTTATATCTGTTCTAACTCATCATTCATGGACTGATCCCATTCTAGATACTCAAAATCTTATTTCATAACATTGGGCCCAATTTTTGAATACAATGAATTACGTTTAATAGAATTTTTTGTCCTTATTGTTTGAACCTTCTAATGTTGATCAACTATAGTGTTATGAGTTTCCACTAGCTTCCTCATCTTGGGATGATATTTTAGAGATTCTTCTTCTTCATTTGAAATAGCTGAGTCTGATTCTTGTTTTTGAGTAGGATTATAATTGGATGTATCTTTATCAGAAATATTGATAAAACTTTCATAATCCTACTCAACATCCTTATTTGATTGATTGTATTTATCCTTAATATATTTTTCAATAACTATAAAATTATTAGAATAAAAAATTATTTCTATTTCTTTGATGAAACAATTATATCCTCTTCCTTCTAGAGCATAACCATGAAAAATTACATCTTCACATTTCTGCTCGAACATTCCCAGATTTCCACCTTTCTTCTTTATAATTCATGGACTCATGAAAACTCATAAGTTTTTGAAACATGTAGTTTTTCCATAAAAAAAATTTGTATAGAGTAATATACAAAAATGGCCTATAGAAACACCAGTTTTGAATATAAACAATAGTACTCATGGGTTGCCTCCAATACGAATGAGAAATACCTTATTAATGTAACATAGTTCTCCCCATTTCCACCAAACTTCTATTCTTCCATTCATCAACCCCATTTTGTTGAGGTGTGTATAGGGTACTATATTCATGAAAAATTCCATTCTTCTTAGGATAACATTCAAATTATTCATTCTTATGCCCATCACCATTATTAGTTTTCATCTTTTTCACATAATACTCACTTTTCTTCTTAGATTTTCTCCTAAAACCTTTAAACATTCTCAGAGGATATGAATTATATTTCATATTCATAACACAAGTAATGTGATTAAATTCATCAATGAATGTGATGAAGTAATTATCATCATTTTTTGATTGTTTTGTCATTGGTCCATAGATGTCAGAATGAATAAGTTCCATGGGTTGTTTTGAAAAATTCTCAACTTTCTTATACACAGACTTTGTAATTTCTCCCATATGAAAAATAGTGCAACAAAAATCTCATATTCATTGAAAATAAAGAATATCACGAACACAATATAACTTTTATAACTTACTCTTATTTATTTGACACACGTTTCCCATCCTTTTATGCCATAATTAATTTTCTTCTACCATACCCATGTAACAAGAGTTTTGTACCTCACGAACTTGAAATAAGATTCCCTTTGTATGTTGGCCTCTTGTAACTATCACTTTATCCTTCTCAATTTTCAGAAAAAATACATCCTTCATGAAGGTAAATTTGTTACCTTCATCACAAAATTGTGAAACACTCAACAATTTATGTTTCAACTCATCAATATATAAATATTTCTTAGATTTAATCTTTGATTTCCTAATGATAGTTGATCCAACACCTTTGATTATTATTTTTATCATCCTTGTTGAATGTCATAGTAACCTCTTTGACGTCTTTTAATTTTTTCGAAAATTTTAAATCTCCTTTAATGTGTGAGGAACACCATCTATCATGAATCCAAGGTCATTCACCTTTAAATGATTTGAGGGTAGTTTTAAAAACAAGAGATTTTTCTTTTTTCACCTCCAGATTATGAGAAATGATAAGAAAATTATATGGTGATGGTAATAAAAAGATATAACCCTTAGCAAGATTACCTAGTTTTTCACATCTTTTACAAATAGTTTCAGGGGGTTGGAACCTATTTTTAATTTTTACACCATCATTATCAGGTTTCTTTAGAACTACTTTTTCATACTTATTCTTTTTAGAAGATTGATTCCCCCTAAACCAATGAATTTCATATCCTATGGAATAGAAGTTATGTTGTTGGTTGAACCAAAAAATATTTGTTTTATTTATGATTCCATCACAATACCAGTAGTAGCCATAGAAAGAATATTTTCCTCTATAGCTTCCATACTGAATGGAGTTTTGAATATGTTTCTTAGCAACCTTTTTATTTGAATTTTGTTGACCACCAACCTTTTTGTTGTAATTCAGAATCTTCTTTTTTAGCTTATTTCTCCTTTTATCTTTGTCATAACTAGAAATAATAGAAACATTTACATATACATAATTTTTAGAAATATTTTTAGACTGAGGTTTTTCAAAAACTTTTGAATTATCAACTTTATTAATCTTAGCCACATACAATTATTTCCAAGCTTTCTTATTTCTAAAAATAATTATATATTTCCTATCATCTTTTGATGGTTACTTTTTTATCCTATTGGGTTTTTCATTTTGAAATCCTTCACCAACTTCATATATAGAATTTTTGGAAAATATAATTTTATTTTCATATTTACAATGTTTTTACCAGACAAGTTCTACCTATTATTTTTATGCCTTTAACATTAATTCCAGATGTTCATTACGATTCTTTTCTTTCTTATGATATTTTTTCAGATCACTAATATCTAATTTCATCTTTTTCTTATAATCTAAAAAATTCATGATTTTTTTATGAGGAACATTCATCTTCCAACTTCTTGGTTTGTTTTTCAATACTTCTAATATTTCTCAAATATATTTCAAATCTTATTTTAAATGAAATTTATGTTGTGTTTCTTCTTAATCAGAACTACTGATTCTGAATTCATCATCATTAATTATTACACTAAAAGTATTCTCACCAACATGCTCAGTAGAATTTTTGGATTTAGCTTTAATATCTTATTATTATTTATATTTAGATAACAAAATACACCTTTTATATTTTGATAATTTTTAACCCTTCCCTATGGAATAAAATTTTCCTTTCCATCCTATTTTTTCCATGACCTTCTTGGCCTTATTTCTTCTTCACCACAATCTTTTTCATTCATTATTTGTGGAAATGTTTTTGTAAAGTACCCAATGAATCCATATTCAAAAAAAAATCAAGGTAAAATTCATTTTATATTTACCTGTACCTCTTCTCACATTTTTAGAAAAAAATGATAAAATATCATCAATATTTTTACATACCTCATTTTCAGAATCAAAATAACCACCATCTTTTTCAATAATAATCTTCTTTGAATTATCTTTCTCCATAGTCTTGAATGAAATTTCCCAATCAATTTTTTTTTTATTTTCCTCTCTTTATACCTTATTATTTTATAAGTGATTAGATTTCTTTGAAAATCATCTATAGATAATTTTTTATGATATCTGTCTTCTAATTAATAAACTTTATCATCAAAATTGCCGGGAATAATTCTTAATATCTTTTCAATAACTATATATTGTTTGAAAATTTAACTAAGACATCTGATATTGTGGATGAAGTTATTTAAATTGGTAAATAAGTCCCCAATAGATTCCTACCCACCAATTTTCAAGTCTTCATACTTCAGCCTCAAGATTTGTAATTTTTCTTATTCAATTTTGTATTGCCTTCATATATGCTTTTCAACTTATCCATTATACCTTTATCTATGGAAACACCCTTCACCCTAAAAAATTCACTTTTAGAAAGTGATGATAGTAAATAATTCTTATCCCTTCCATCACTCTCATGATTATTCTTATCAATAGATTAAGAAGAACTTGATCATCAATATGAGGAAATACATCTGTAACATCTTCAATAAAATCCTATCTAATATACATAAGATGGGGAAACATTATATGATTCCAGAAATTATAATTCTTTCCATCGAAAACCAGGATTCTATTATTGTTAACACAATTCAAATAATCCATCAACTTCTCTTCAAAACTAAAAACATAGAATAAAAAAAGGGAACCTATCTCTGATACTAATTGTTATTTCCTAGTCATGATAATTGTATCAATGAGAGGGGTAAGGGTTAATTGGTGATATATTTTTCTTTTCTATTTCCTTACTTATTAAAAAAAATTTCCACATCTTAAATATTACTTTTCCTATTTAAAATAATTAAAACCCACATCTATATGAACACAAGAATTTACAAGGTTTATTATTCAACAAGAATATCTACATCCTTTGTAATGTTTGAAAATGATCTAATACCAAAAAATCCACTAGAATACAATCATTTGGTGTGGAATACATTGAGTAGGATATTTCCATTAACTTGTGTGTCACTGTGTAAACAATTCAATAGTGCATATTATCATTCTATAAGAAATGATGTAATACAAATTTTTATAACAAAACAAGTTCTGATGCTTCTTTATCAACTTTCACAACTGTGTTCTTTTTTATAAAAAATATTTACTTTCTTATCTAGAAGTTGGTAAGAAATTTTATGAACATTGTTATAAAACTCAGTCTGATTCTTCGAGTATAATTGATCAATAAGAAAAATATATGACTTTGTTAGAATATATTTGAAAAAATTCTGAACAATTTCTTCTTCAATCTATAAATCCCAATACAATTTTTCTAGACTGATGATTTAGCCCAATACGATGACCAGTTGAATATTATATTGTCTCTTCTCATACGCTTCTTCTCTCTGAAATACTTCTTCAACAAATTCAATCAGGAAACCTATTATTCTATCTAAATATCTTACTTGTCTCTTATTCACCATGAAAAGTACATATATCATAAATTACAATGTAATTTCTCTTTTATACTCACCCAAAAACTGATTTGGGTGGGATTCTTGAATATTTTTCCTCTCAATTACATTTTTTGAATATATATGTTCTTTTGAATTTCAGGTGCATCTTGCCTTCATAAACTCTTATCAACACTTCTAAAACCATCACGAATCTTCAAATATATTTATCTATACTTTATACATTCTTTAAAAACATTAGTATGATTATAATTTCCCATTCTGATTTGTCATTATGATCTGCCTCATTACGATGAAGACAAATGTAAAACAATATATTCTTCTTTATCTCTTCTTTTGACCCACTTGAATGATAAACAAACTAATTAAACCGAATTTAAATGGTTGACTCCATTATTGATAAATCTCTGAATTTATTCTTCATATTGGCCACTACATACTTTTCATTTTCTTTACAATCATCAGTTTCAAACAATTCTTATTCTGATGATTATGATGGCATACCGAGTCTGATGGACCGGTATCAGCAACTTCAACTTCAACAACTTCTTTCTCTTCTAAATATGATACCGGTCAATTGTTATCACAAAAAATTCAACCTTTGATGAATATTATGACATACTAAATACAATGGATAAACATTAAGATCTTATTTATTTTTTTGAATATGATTCTCTCTAAATTATTTCTTTGAGGATTTAAATTTTTTTGGATTTTAGTTTAACTTAGAACTAGCACATTCATTACGATCATCCTCCATTGTCACTAAACAATTATTCATCCAGAAATATCATTATGATGATCTTGAGACTGGAATGATTCAAATTCTTCAAATTTATACTTTCATAAACTTTCTGCAAGTACGCTTAATTACTTCAGGACTTTGATTATATTGAATATCAACTTCATCATCATATAACCCACAAAGTAATGTATTGCTACTTACCTATATTTTATCAACATATTTCATTCCTTCTCAACCTAAATATGATTGGTATAATTATGATCAAATTGAATATGAATGGTATAATATTTTTTCGCCATTATAATTAAACCTTTTATTCTGGACTTAGGGTTAGTATAATGATCCACTTCATCCCAAAAACATATTCCGTATACCATGTACTTTCATAGCCATTGTGAGTCTTATTTTTATGAATATGATGGTCAGTCTGATTTTCACCAAATAAAAAGTTAGGTGATTTAGTTTCTTCTTAAACTTCCTTGAAACAAATAATACCTAAATTTGATAGTCATCCTTATCATCTTGGTCTTAACATGTACTCACACTACCAATAAGTGGAGAACGTTTTGTGATATAGTGATGATTCAAAAGAAATTCATGGGTTGTGTAATCATGCAGAATGATAATGTGATATCCTATTCCTTAGGATAGTTAATGATCCATTAGAAGAACTACCTGGTGCATGATCTAGAGTTAGAAGATATGATCTTTGCTCTAAATATTTTGGTCGCACTATCTTTATGGTGAAAATTTTGACATATATACCGATCATAAGAGTCAAAAGTATATATTCACATAGAAGTATATCAATATGAATCAAAGAAAATGGTTTGATATAATCATGGACTACGATTTCTCTATTCACTATAATCCGAGAAAGGATAATAAGGTAGATGATGCTCTTAATAGAAAAAAACATGCTACTATATCCATGATGAAAATTGAAAGAGACCTTATCTTATTATATATGAAAAGGATATATCTTGAAATAATAAAGATATAGAATACATCCTACCTCTCCAAAATGATTTCCCGACCTTCTATCTAAGAGAAGATCAAAGAGACATAAACATATGATCTGGAGCTAAAAAAGATGAAATCAATAAAGGAAGGGGAGCTACATGAGTTCCAAATTCATGATAATGGTGTAATTTAGTTTTTAATGAGGCTTTATGTTCCATAATAACCTGAGATAAAGACCATGCAATTTTATAATGCACATAGCCTATCATTCTACACCACCCTAAAAGTAAAAATATGTACCAAGATATTTGAGAACACTTTTTATGGGACAACAAAAAGAAGTATCTTACAGAGTATATATCAAGGTGCTTAGTATGCCATCAAGTTAAAGTAGAGTTTCAAAATTCCAAAGGGATGATTAAACCATTTCTTATAACAATGTGAAAATGGGTGAATATCACCATGGACTTTATCACCAGCCTCCCAAAAACATCCACAGAAAAAATATGATATGGTTTGTGGTGGATCGACTCACCAAGACTGACCACTTTATCACTATTTGGGAAGATTTCTAACTTGAAAAAATTTCCATGATATATGTGAAGGAAATGGTGAGGTTTCATGGGGTTCCACTTTCAATCATATTTGATTGTGATCCAAGGTTCACCTCAAAATTCTATAGAAGCATTCAATGAGACTTTAGTTCTAAATTAAATTTTAGCATCACCTATCACCCCCAAACTGATAGAAAATCTAAAAGGAAAATTCAAACACTTAAGGACATACTATGATAACACTTGATGGAATTTAAAGGAGTATTTGATCAATATATCCCATTAATTGAGTTCCCATATAAAACAAACTTCCACTAGATTATTTAAATGGATATATATGAATCTTTGAATGTAAAGCAATGTAGAACTCAAAATATTTTGGGATGAAGTTGTGGAATGAATGATACATGGACCTAATCTTGTGAAAGTGATGAAAAAGAAGTTTCAATCCATAAAAAACATATAAAATCTACCTAGAGTAGGTAAAAAAGCTATACTGACTACTACCTAAGATAATTTAATTTTGATGTTAGAGAAAAAGTTTTCTTTTGAATATAACCATGGAAGAGAGTCATACACTTTGTAAAGAAAGGGAAGTTTTAGCCAGAGTAATATTGTCCCCTTTGAGATCCTTGATCGCATAGGATTAGTGACATATCAACTTCATTTCCACAATGTATGGCTCGAGTTCATGATTTTTCCAAAACCAATTTTATGGAAATAATTAAGCCATTAACCATACTACACAACTGCTTAGACACGCCTGGGGGATATGTTTAGGATAATTTAAATTTTCTTTAAAAACCAGCATGTAGGATTTTGACATTGAATAACCTAGTTTTAAAATGGGGTGTTTACATTGAAAATAAGGTATCATGATTTAAAAATCCTATAAATGATATTATGGATAAACTCTAGAGAAAGGAAATATCTATGTGGAAATAAGTGGATGAAGTATTTATGTATTGGTATTATATTGAAAAATTTAGTTAAAAGTCTATTTTATGATTAACCTAATTTAATTGATTTCCATCATATTTATTTTAGGAATTATATTAATTTTTTTAGAAAAGGATGACCTATAAAATCGGTGATAAATAATTAAATCTGGCAAGGGTGTGCATCTTAAACCCATGCCCAAACGATGATAAGGGTTTCCTTCCAACCACTAACCTATGAAATTTCCTAGTTATTTTTTCATTGTTTTTAGTTAAACAATTTTATGAATAAATGTTAATGATAAACTAGTAGTTTCAGTTTTGAGGATTTGATATTAATCTATTAAAAATATTTTTTTGAAGATAGTTAATGAAAATAGTTATATTTTTCACTCTTTTATAGGCCTCATGATCCTTTAAATGTTTCTTTTTGTGATTTGGGAATAAAAAATCACTATTGGTAATTAATTTATAGGAGTAAAGGAATGAATTATAATTTGATCAAAGCACAACCAAAATTTAGGATTTTTCATATGAAATTGAAACATATCATGTAAGAATATTTCATTATATTTTTAAGTAGTAAAATAATTACCCATCATTAGGAAAATGTCTTAAAATAAATTTTTTTCCTAATATCATAATTTCTGTTGAATCTGTGGTCTTATAAATCATCACAGATTTATGGCTTTGAGGTCCTCAACTTTCCATTGATCATTCACTTGTTTGTGATTGATGACCACATTCACTCCTTATAAATATTTACATTTTTTCAGTAAGTATGTATCTCTACTTACACTGATGTTCTCTTACATAGAGACCTTGTTACATGGTAGTCTATGTGACCTACATACTTCCTACTCTCTCTTTTATAGAGGATGACTTATAAACCCTTCTCATGATGTGGGACTTCAAACATAGGAAGTATCAAACAATATATCACCATGATCGAGTTTAAATTGTGAGGATGTAATTTAAATAAGGTGGGGAGAATGTAATGAACTGAAAATCCAAAGTAAGAACCTTTTATTCGATAGAGTGTATGAAATGCGACCCCGAACACGTAGGGTAAAATAATATCTAGATACTTTATAAAATATTTACTATTTAAAGTAGATTCTATGTATTTCAATACATGCAACACCGAGTTAGCTTTTGTTGCATGCAAGAGAGGCCATTCTTGATATATTATGTTACATGCAAGAGTGTCCTTCCTCGATAGCTTGTGTTACATGCAAAAATGACCTTCATTGATAGCTTCCATTTCACGTAAGACCGATTTGAACCAAATAATAATGTATTATTAAAATATTATTATTTAATATAATATGATATAACCTAGCCGTTATGTTAGCAGTTATAAAGATTATTAACTTACTTATGAAAATTTATGGTTTATATAAATATAAAATGAATTCATTGGTTACCAATTAATGATAAATGAAAATAAGAACCAATTGGATATAAAAGAGAAATATTTTTATGTATATACATCCAAAGGAGTTTTGTCTTAATAAACAAAGATAATTAAAATTAATTAATGATTTTAATGAAATATATTTTATATATTAAATAAAATATTTTTTATATTAATCAATTATGATTGATATGAATAAGAAAAAATTTAAACCCTATTTTACATATAAAACCTATATGTTTATAAAGGCAATTTTACCACCTTTTTATAGAGAACCCATTTTAAATTAGAATTATAACTCTATAATTGATTTAATATGTTAAAATAAACATAATATTGGAAATATAAATATAATAATTATTGTAGGATGAATTTTTGATATTTTTCTGAAACATTTCATATTTAATGAATAGTTAAAAATACTGAATTTTAGTTCAAAACTTCCTTTTTTTTCTAATTTATTTATAATAATAAATTATATTTTTAATTGGTTTTAAAGTTTAATTAGATAATATTATTATAAATTAATACAATTTATGTCATTGGAATAAATTTTAATTTTAAATTGATAATAAAAAATAGCAAACTTTCATACCTTTTTACCTTAAAAACATGCATTGTCGTCCCATCTTGGGGATTAAATTTAAATTTATTTCTACCACTTCTGTGATTTGAATTTGGAAAAATTGTTTCCATATTTGGAATAAAAATAATTTCTAATTTCTAATAAGGCAAGTTTTTTTATAAATATTACTGAAAGTAATTAAAATTAATTACAATTATTAAGGTAAAATTAAGCTTAATAAAGGACTAAACTTTTTACTTAAGGGGCCAAATGACCTAGAAAATTCTCCAAAACCCCTTTTATGGACATAATTATGACATTAACCTTTCATTATTGATTTTGGTTGGCTTTTTATGACATTTTTTTTGGTTAATACATGGGTACACCTAACTTTATTTCAAAAGACCAAGTGAGTCCTTTTCCTGCCTTATAAAAGGCCGCCACATCTTCCCATTTTTTGGCATATCTCAAACCACATAGATTTGAAAAATATCTTCCCATATATCTTCCAAACATCCCTCCACTAGAACATTAATCCTCCATTTTAGTATAAATCTTTCCAAGGAATCATTTTTGTAGAAACCAAAAGTAGTTACCTGTAACAGCCCGAGATTTTATGAAAAATATTCTTTTTATTTCACTAATGTCTTGTGTTGTACGCTACACCAAAAGGATCTTGCACAACACGCATCCTTGAGTTGCCTTGCATTACATGCAATCGCGACCTTCCTCAATAGCATGTGTAGTACGCAATAACGAGTTTCACTAAACAGCGATATGCTATTAAAATGTTATTAAAACTAGCCGTTATGAATAGTAATAACCACTTTTTGAAATTTTGTAAATTTTATTTTTCAAAATGGATTTCATTTTTGGATTCGGAGTATCGAATTTAGCCTAAGGTGAAATTTTGGTACATTTCGGATAACTTTTATATTCTGATGAATAGTGAAAATTACTAAATTTTAATTAAAAACAAGTTTTTTAATCGAAATAATTAATAGTGATAATTTACTAATTTGAGTGGTTTTAAAGTATATTTAGAATATATTTTTACAATTTAATACAATGTTGGTCATTGGTTGTAATTTCACATTTAAACCAGACATAATCAAGTGTCAATCTTTTGATAGATATTGTTTCTTAAAAACACGCTATTTGTTTTAACAGCGGGATTTAATTATAAAAATAATTAATGAAACTTATATGTTATGAATTTGGTAAAATAGACTTTATTTTTGAATTTGGAATATAAAATATAGCTTAGGATGAAATTTTGGCATTGTTCTGAAAAACATCAATTTTTGATGAATAGTGAAACTACTAAGTGGTAGTTAAAAAACTGAATTTTTCATAAAACTTAATTTTACCACTTCTGTGAATGGAATTTCAAAAATCCGAGAGACACGGTTGATGTCAGTAAGTAAAATGTGGTTCAATGAGATGAAAATAATTTTTTGGTGAATAGTAACTTTTTTCTTTTTTTACCGCGGTTAATAGTAAATAGGGTAACTAAGGGTAAATATGATATAACTATTACCCTAACACATGTCCTAATTCTATTGGATAAGTGTAATTAGACCAAAAACAACCTTATGAATAAAATATGACCATTTAGGCCCACTTGGATTAGATTAGGACATTTATTATTAATTTATTTAATGAAGGGTTAAAATAGTTAAAATCAATGTTTAATAAGTAAATAATTTTTAATATGGGGTTATACATAAGATAAATTCGACTATAAATATTAATTAGAAAGCTAAAACGATTTCCTACATAATGGTATTTTATTTGTAATTTGTAGACATTAAATAATTTAATTTAGTTATGACACAATGATGATGCAGTAATTATCTTATTTATGAAATATTGACATAATTGATGTTATAAACACCAAAATAAATGTAATTTGAGACTTTTTATGAATTACACTAATTTTATAGGTTACTATGATATATTAGTGTTGATTTAATCAACTTGGCTCGAACATATAATTCTGTTATGACTTTCACAAAAATCATATATCAAATAGTGTCAAAATTGACACAAAATAGTTTTTAAATCAAATATTATATTATTAATTGTTATTTTATTCCTAAAAATATAAGGTTCGGCCAAATGACATAGATAAGGATATATGTATTAGTAATAAACAATTTGGGGTTCTTTTGGCATGTTATAGTAAGTGTATTAACCATATAGTGAAAGAAAACAAAAAGACACGATAAAAGTTAAATTATTTAACTTAGAGTTAAATCTAATTGATAAGTTTAAAATAATATCCTAAACTTGTCTAAATCCTATTGGTTGATAGGATTTCTACCCTTCCCCACTTTAGCTTCGAAATAAGACCCTTTGGAACCATTATAAAGCGATTTTGACTTTAATATAAAATAATATTTTGAGATATTCCTAAGGTGCCCCTCTCCTCCCTTATAAAAAGGCACCTCCTCCCCCTTCCTCCTCACACCAATTTGAGCACTCAAGCTCGTCCAACCTCTGCCAAAATCCCTTCTCCACTTCCCTAGAATAATCCTAGAGGTCCTGGTCTTCTTCAAAGACCAATCTTAGTTCCCTAAGTGGAGGATTCAAAGAGGCGTTTCAAAGAAGAGGTAATAACCATTACCGATCTTTTCAATTTCTTTCTTCTTCAACTTCTTCTTCTTTAGTTGTTTCATAACAAAGTAATAACATCAGTATTAATTACATGCTGATATGTTATTATAAATATGAAACAACCCTAATTCACCTTCTATCCATCCTACGGAAAAAATGAAATCACCGCGCGTGCGTACATACGGAATACCGTCTCCACGCCGTGGTGTAATCTATTTTCCACCACCACCTTACAAGGATGGGTATAATGGTTTAATGAGTAACTATATATGATTATTATAAAGTGATATTGATACTGAAATAGTATAAATACACTTCAATGCAATTCCACGACCATGGGAACGATATCATCGCTCGTGCGTACGTACGGACTACCGTCTCCACGACGCGATGAGATTCATTCTCAATGATTAACCATTAATGAATAATTATAAAGTATATATAATAAGTACTAATGAAATATATGACCTAATAATTATACTGGAATTATTTATATGTATGTCATCTACTTAATTCCATTCAATTCGATAAGGAAACGAAAATAGCGTTCATGCGTACGTATGGACTACCGTCTCCATGAACGATGTATTTCTTTCCATTTACTGATTTATTATATATGTATATTCTGAATATATATATATATCATGTTTTATATTCTGGAATTAAGTAATCATGATCTAAGTAATCATATGAATAATTACAAGTTAAAAACACGAACGACAAATGAGACGATTTTACCCGAAACGCTACTTTAACATGAATTTACAAAAGAACGGGTAATATAAAGTCGTAAGAGTAGCATATATGATATAATAACAATGAATATGATTCTGGAATAAGTCAATAACATGATTTAAATCATTATACAGGAGTTTCGGACACGTACAAAGGAAGTCGGACCTAAGGTAAGGGAAAATATCACAATCTCATTTTTATCCGAGATTGCTTTTACTTTGGTATTTACTGGGGTGTATTTTATCATCCACATCAATGTTTCATAAATATGTAATATTATTTCCATCCACCTACAATTGTTTAAATCCATTTTTACCCTTCGGTGAGTTTTTAGAAATATGTATGAAAGGAATCTTTTGTCTTTTTTCGTACGAGGTACTTTTTGACTTTTCCGACAAAAGTACGAAGAATGTTTTTTTTAACTTATACGGAATGAATGGATTTTTAAAACATTATTTCCAAGAAGATTCCTTTACAAGCTTTCAAGTTTATTTTTAATCAACTTCTTTTATTTTAAAGTTTTATGACATGTTATGAAAGGAAAAATGTTTTTGAAGAAGAAAGGATATTTTCCTCAAGAATGGAGTTCAAGTGATTTATCAAAATTATTTTACATCTAAGATAATAAAGGGTTCTGTTTTTATCCCTATTATTACATTGATTTGATCATGTTGTTATGGAATTATGAATTCCTTTATCTTATATGAATTGATTTATGATGTCATGATGTTTCAAGAATCCCATTTTTGTTACATGTGTTATGCGATGATGTATGTTTTATGATTATGTGCCACACATAAGAAAGGATTCATTATAAGATTGATGGGACATATATCTCTCTCCAATGCATTGGGTAAAGATTTTATATCTCATGAGATAGACAGGGCTGGAACGGTAGGTTATACCGGTTCAGTAAAACAGGACTGAAACGAGGGTTACTCGATTCAGAAAGGGACTTTGTCCACTAAGATAGTCTTGTCAATGAGTCTTGACTAACAAGAAATGATTCTCTATGATTATGTGTGAATGCCACAAAGTTTCATGTTTTAAGTTATGATTATTGTGATTACATTTCACTGCCATGATTTATCCCATGTTATGAAATTTTGATCTCTTTTGCAGGTTAAGATTTCCAAAAGTTATGTGCTTGTGTATATGATGTGATTGATATTTCTTTTGTTTACCCTTACTGAGCATTTGAGCTCACCCTTTTATGTTTTCTTTTCCCCAGGATATAAAGAAAGGTTTTAGGTTAAAAAAAAAGGGGAAGATCTTTATGGGAGATATTGAAGATCTTTCACCACGATTAGAAGATTACGTTCCGAGTTTCCAAAGACACTAAACTATTACGATCCTTGTGTGTGTGTTTTTGTTATGTACTAAGTATTCCGCAAAAGTAATGTAATGTCAATGTACGTCAAGCTTCGGGTCTCTACAGTTGGTATCAGAGGAAAGGTTTAGTCAACCTTTGGAAACTAGGATGCGAAAACGTTAGTGAGATCCCTAGAGATATTTCTACGGTATGTCTAGGGATGTCCCTAAGGTTAAGTATACGTATAGGTTATAGTACTAGAACTACGCTAACGATCATAGAATTAAACCTAAGATGTTAGATATTGAAGGTACTTCCCCTTTATTATGTTGTTTTCCCTAGCATGATTTTTGCCTCACACACTATTCTTTTTGGGTTTTAGACGATGGCTGGAACCCGAAGGAACCGTGTTGATCAATGCAATGGACAATGCAATGATTGTCCTCCTGAATAAACAAATGTTATGGGAGATGGAGTGAAAAATCTTATTGCTATACTTACACAAGCTATGAATCATTCTGGACTTCCAAATGAGCAGAGAAGGGAACAATATTCTATTGAGTCCTTCATGAGGCAACGTCCACCTTCTTTCAGTGGGTCTTCTGATCCACTTGTTGCTGAACAATGGATCATTAACACTGAAAAGATATTTTCAGTTCTTCAATGTTCTGAACATGATAAAGTCATCTTAGTAGTATATCGTTTGGAAGGTGAAGCTGATCAATGGTGGAATCTTATCAAGAATACAAGGCAAAGAGATGAAATTGAGTCCATGGAATGGGACGAGTTCAAGAACTTATTTTTCAATAAGTACTTCCCTCGTATTCTTCAAACAAAGATGGAGAAGGAGTTTCTTGAACTAAAGAAAAAGGATGATGAATCTGTTGGTATATACGAAGCGAATTTTACAATACTTTCAAGGTATGCATCTGGCATTATCATCCAACCTGAAAGTAAAGTTGATCGATTTTTCAGTGGCTTAAAACCAAGTCTTCGAAGGGAATTAGCTATAAGAGACTTCAGTAGCTATGAAGAAATTGTGCATTGTGCTATCAAGGTATAAATGGAAGTTGGTGTTACATATCCATCTCATGGTTTTGACAAAAAATGAATGATGGAGTTCAAGGAGAAATCTCAGAATAATGGTGAAAAGAAGATGAATGTTTCCTTATGCACAAAGTGTGGAAAGAAGCATGGTGGAGATTGTCATAAAGGGACTAGAAAATGTTTTAAGTGTGGAAAAGAAGGTCACCGAGTAGCTGAGTGTCGAAGTAATGGAAAAAGTGTTTCTAATGATGTGAATAAATCAAACACTGCAGAGAACGCACCACCAACACTTCAATGCTTCAAGTTCAAGGAAATGGAGCATTATGCTAATAAATGCCCTAATCCAAGGGTTAGTGATGATCAACATGAGCAACCACTGAAGTCAAAGGACAAAGGGAAGTCACATGCGATCACTATTGGAAATGTTTAATATGACAACGATGTGGTGGAATGATTAAGTGTTTATGTAATGGGATTTCGAAATAATGTTGTATCATTGAGTATTACAATATTTATTGATGTGGTATTCAAAGTGATTGATATATTTTGGAAATAAGATGATATGTGCATAATGAAGGGAAAATGAGAAAATGAAATGTTTAATAGTATTCATGAGCTCATGATTAATATAAGGACTAAGTGATATCATGGTTTGAGTATATACAATTTTGAGGATTTTGGTATGTGGAAGGTGTTAACTTTTAACTACATTCAGGTTTTCACTATGGTTCAATGGGTATTCAAGAGAATACATGATTAAGGCCTTTGAATGTTTGGAATGTGACCAACAAGACATATATATGGGGATTAACGATAGTATTAAATCTCTGGAAATCGTTTTCACTATATTATGAGAGTGGACTGCAGTATTATGGATAAGCCTAAAGATTAGAATGGATTATGTTGGACATAAGTTAGTATTGTTTAAGGATAGAAGTTTTTTCGATATTATTGATGGGATGTTATAGTAATATAGTTTTAGAAAAAGGACAACCTGCAGGACGGGCGACATCCCATCGCGTCGGACAAGGCTGTGGGAATCAAACCCACAACCGAAGTGCGACTGGCCTTTATCGCCTACCACTGGCCTACAGGAAGTCCCTGTTTAGTAGAAACTAGTTTTATTATATTAAGCAGTATGATATATGAAGTATTAGTCCATTTTAGGAACCATATATGATTAATCTCACTATAGACTGACTTATGTATATAATTTTTGCTAACCTTTTGTCTAAGACAGATGGAATGACCCGTCATTCTATCACATAATCTGATAACACTTCACGAATAACAAATTCAACTTCATTTATTTAAGAGATGAAGTGGAAATTGTTCAAGGCACGAACAACAGTGATATTGTACCAAAATAAACTAAGTATTTATTCTAATTCAAATTTTCAACTTTAGGGAAATGATCTTGAAAACCAAAAATGTTGTCCTAGTGATCTTATACCTGATGAATCAGATGATACCTTATATCATCACAAATCTATGGATTTGTGATTACTGGATTTTCCATAGCCATGTTCTCTACCACTCTCCATCAGAACATGATGGTTAGATTTCTCTTCTATATCCATATTTTTACCTATGTGGAAACCCAGCGATTAGTTTATTTGGGTAATCGTTACATTTCATACTTTAGTTTTTAAAGCCAAGTTTTGGTATTCCTTTTTACGATGTGGGATTCTATTAAAGAATCTTTCAAATATTAAACCATTTATAACCCCGACGAATTTCGAGGGCGAAATTCATTTTAAGGGGGGTAGAATGTAACAGCCCGAGATTTTATGAAAAATATTCTTTTAATTTCACTAATGTCTTGTGTTGTACGCTACACCAAAATGAGCTTGCACAACACGCATCCTTGACATTCCTTGAATTACACGCAATCGCGACCTTCCTCGATAGCATGTGTAGTATGCAATAACGAGTTTCACTAAACAGCGATATGCTATTAAAATGTTATTAAAACTAGTCGTTATGAATAGTAATAACCACTTTTTGAAATTTTGTAAATTTTATTTTTCAAAATGGATTTCATTTTTGGATTCGGAATATCGAATTTAGCCTAAGGTGAAATTTTGGTACATTTCGGATAACTTTCATATTCTGATGAATAGTGAAAATTACTAAATTTTAATTAAAAACAACTTTTTTAATCGAAATAATTAATAGTGATAAATTATTAATTTGAGTGGTTTTAAAGTATATTTAGAATATATTCTTACAATTTAATACAATGTTGGTCATTGGTTGTAATTTCACATTTAAACCCGACATAATCAAGTGTCAATCTTTTGATAGATATTGTTTCTTAAAAACACGCTATTTGTTTTAACAGTGGGATTTAATTATAAAAATAATTAATGAAACTTCTATGTTATGAATTTGGTAAAATAGACTTTATTTTTAAATTCGGAATATAAAATATAGCTTAGGATGAAATTTTGGCATTGTTCTGAAAAACATCAATTTTTGATGAATAGTGAAACTACTAAGTGGTAGTTAAAAAAATGAATTTTTCATAAAACATAATTTTACCGCTTCTGTGAATGGAATTTCAAAACTCCGAGAGAGACGGTTGATGTCAGTAAGTAAAATGTGGTTCAATGAGATGAAAATAATTTTTTGGTGAATAGTAACTTTTTACTTTTTTTACCGCGGTTAATAGTAAATAGGGTAACTAAGGGTAAATATGATATTACTATTACCCTAACACATGTCCTAATTCTATTGGATAAGTGTAATTCGACCAAAAACAACCTTATGAATAAAATATGACCATTTATGCCCACTTGGATTAGATTTGGACATTTATTATTAATTTATTTAAAGAAGGGTTAAAATAGTTAAAATCAATGTTTAATAAGTAAATCATTTTTAATATGGGGTTATACATAAGATAAATTCGACTATAAATATTCATTAGAAAGATAAAAATAATTTCTACATAATGGTATTTTATTTGTAATTTTTAGAGATTAAATAATTTAATTTATTTATGACACAATGATGATGCAGTAATTATCTTATTTATGAAAGATTGACATAATTGATGTTATAAACACCAAAATAAATGTAATTTGAGACTTTTTATGAATTTCACTAATTTTATAGGTTACTACGATATATTAGTGTTGATTTAAGCAACTTGGTTCGAACATATAATTCTGTTATGACTTTCACAAAAATCATATATCAAATAGTGTCAAAATTGACACAAAATAGTTTTTAAATCAAATATTATATTATTAATTGTTATTTTATTCTTAAAAATCTAAGGGTCGGCCAAATGACTTAGATAAGGATATATGTATTAGTAATAAACAATTTGGGGTTCGTTTGGCATGTTATAGTAAGTGTATTAACCATATAGTGAAAGAAAACAAAAAAGACACGATAAAAGTTATATTATTTAACTTAGAGTTAAATATAATTGATAAGGTTAAAATAATATCCTAAACTTGTCTAAATATTATTGGTTGATAGTATTTCTACCCTTCCCCACTTTAGCTTCTAAATAAGACCCTTTGGAACCATTATAAACCGATTTTGACTTTAATATAAAATAATATTTTGAGATATTCCTAAGGTGCCCCTCTCCTCCCTTATAAAAAGGCACCTCCTCCCCCTTCCTCCTCACACCAATTTGAGCACTCAAGCTCGTCCAACCTCTGCCAAAATCCCTTCTCCACTTCCCTAGAATAATCCTAGAGGTCCTGGTATTCTTCACAGACCAATCTTAGTTCCCTAAGTGGAGGATTCAAAGAGGCGTTTCAAAGAAGAGGTAATAACCATTACCGATCTTTTCAATTTATTTCTTCTTCAACTTCTTCTTCTTTAGTTGTTTCATAACAAAGTAATAACATCAGTATTACTTACATACTGATATGTTATTATAAATATGAAACAACCCTAATTCACCTTCTATCCATCCTAAGAAAAAAATGAAATCACCGCGCGTGCGTACGTACGGAATACCGTCTCCACGCTGTTGTGTAATCTATTTTCCACCACCACCTTACAAGGATGAGTATAATGGTTTAATGAGTAACTATATATTATTATTATAAAGTGATATTGATACTGAAATAGTATAAATACACTTCAACGCAATTCCACGACCATGGGAACGATATCATCGCTCGTGCGTACGTACGGACTACCGTCTCCACGACGCGATGAGATTCATTCTCAATGATTAACCATTAATGAATGATTATAAAGTATATATAATAAGTACTAATGAAATATATGACCTAATAATGATACTGGAATTATTTATATGTATGTCATCTACTTAATTCCATTCAATTCAATAAGGAAACGAAAACAGCGTTCATGCGTACGTATGGACTACCGTCTCCATGAACGGTGTATTTCTTTCCATTTACTGATTTATTATATATGTATATTCTGAATATATATATATATATATCATGTTTTATATTCTGGAATTAAGTAATCATGATCTAAGTAATCATATGAATAATTACAAGTTAAAAACACGAACGACAAATGAGACGATTTTACCCGAAACGCTACTTTAACATGAATTTACAAAAGAACGGGTAATATAAAGTCATAAGAGTACCATATATGATATAATAAAAATTAATATGATTCTGGAATAAATCAATAACATGATTTAAATCATTATACAGGAGTTTCGGACACGTACAAAGCAAGTCGGACCTAAGGTAAGGGAAAATATCACAATCTCATTTTTATCCAAGATTGTTTTTACTTTGGTATTTACTGGGGTGTATTTTATCATCCACATCCATGTTTCATCAATATGTAATATTATTTCCATCCACCTACAATTGTTTAAATCCATTTTTACCCTTTGGTGAGTTTTTAGTAATATGTATGAAAGGAATCTTTTGTCATTTATTGTACGAGGTACTTTTTGACATTTCCGACAAAAGTACGAAGAATGTTTTTTTTAACTTATACGGAATGAATGGATTTTTAAAACATTATTTCCAAGAAGATTCCTTTACAAGTTTTAAAGTTTATTTTTAATCAACTTCTTTTATTTTAAAGTTTTATGACATGTTATGAAAGGAAAAATGTTTTTGAAGAAGAAAGGATATTTTCCTCAAGAATGGAGTTCAAGTGTTTTATCAAAATTATTTTCCATCTAAGATAATAAATGGTTCTGTTTCTATCCCTATTATTACATTGATTTGATCATGTTGTGATGGAATTATGAATTCCTTTATCTTATATGAATTGATTTATGATGTCATGATGTTTCAAGAATCCCATTTTTGTTACATGTGTTATGCGATGATGTATGTTTTATGATTATGTGGCACACATAAGAAAGGATTCATTATAAGATGGGTGGGACCTATATCTCCCTCCAATGCATTGGGTAAAGATTTTATATCTCATGAGATAGACAGGGCTGGAACGGTAGGTTATACCGGTTCAGTGAAACAGGACTGAAACGAGGGTTACTCGATTCAGAAAGGGACTTTGTCCACTAAGATAGTCTTGGAAATGAGTCTTGACTAACAAGAAATGATTCTCTATGATTATGTGTGAATGACACAAAGTTTCATGTTTTAAGTTATGATTATTGTGATTACATTTCACTGCCATGATTTATCCCATTTTATGAAATTTTGATCTCTTTTGCAGGTTATGATTTCCAAAAGTTATGTTCTTGTGTATATGATGTGATTGATATTTCTTTTGTTTACCCTTACTGAGCATTTGAGCTCACCCTTTTATGTTTTCTTTTCCCCAGGATATAAATAAAGGTTTTAGGTTAAAAAAAGGGGAAGATCTTTATGGGAGATATTGAAGATCTTTCACCACGATTAGAAGATTACGTTCCGAGTTTACAGAGACACTAAACTTTTACAATCCTTGTGTGTGTGTTTTTGTTATGTACTAAGTATTCCGCAAAAGTAATGTAATGTCAATGTACGTCAAGCTTCGGGTCTCTACATTACCTGATTAAGAGGTAATCTCTTCTCTCAAGCTTTCTAGTTTTATTTCCATTATCCAACCCCTCATATATTCTTATTATATTATTATATAAAAACACACTTACCATTATTATAATAGTATTTTTTATTCTAATATTTTTACATAAACTTACACACACTTCCATCTAATGGGTAACGAACATATTGTTTCTGTGAATGAAAAACTACTGACTCACGAAATGATGATTGTTCATTTTCTTTTACCAACTTTCATGGTTGGAAATTTTGATGGAAACTATGTTTATATATCATATTTATGATATTTATTATTTCTTTATACTTCTTTAATTTTTTTATAACACATACCTTTAATACTTTCTTATTTTTTAATACGATAACTTTGTTTGAAGAAGTGTGGATTATTTCCCCCTCAATGTGATGTGATTTGTTCACACGACCCATGGAATGTATAAATGATTATTATAATTAAAAATATGCGACATAAAAAAAAATTATATGATATTAATGAAATAAATAACTTTCTATATATATTCTATATATATATATATATATTTCATTTTCTTTATTACCCTTTCACACACTTAAAAAGTGATAACGTCGTTCATGGACATGTGGACTACCGTCTCCTCAACACGAAGTGATTCATTTTACATCACAATAATTCTTTATAAAAGTATATATGATTTAATAATATGTTATTTATGATATAATGATCATTTTTGAAAGATATGGTGTTACTTAACTTCTCTCTATAACAATCATGGAAAAATATGAGCATTACTCATGCGTACATACAACCTACAATCTCCATGATTGTAACGCTGGTTCGTTTTTAATAACCATATTTAATAATTTATTTTAAATGCATAATTAATGAAAAGATATGATAATTATTTCATGATTATTATTTTTGAGATGTTATATAATGACCCGTATAATCATAGTTGACCTACCAATGTTGTTTTTGACACATAATCCGAATTTGTTCTAAACACCCAACATAAACCGAATTTTTCAAGTAGTTGTAAAAAACATAGTAAAAAGTGAAATAAAATTAATTTTAAACTTGAAAAAGTTTCTAAAAAATTACAAAATTAAAATAAGTTTATTATACAAGAAGTGAAAGGATGTTCACCCAAAAGAAAACTCAAGGTAATGGATTCTCATCTCACTTTTTACATCTGTGGGATAAATGTCATATTCAAAATTTGATTATTTTGTGTGGTGTAAATAATACCAATTTTGATATATAATATCATGAATTTTTTTATTGTCTTTGTATTTGAAAATTCCATTGAATATTACACCTTCATGAGGCTTATTATTTAAAAATTTTATAAGTTGTATGGGACACCTTGGGAGGTTTAAAGATTATTATCCTCAAGAATACTACTAATGATCTTGCAATGGAACTTCCATTAGAGGAAATTGTATAAATTTTTTTTCAACAAAACCTTTCATTATTATCTATTTATTCATGACTATTTTCAAGTAGTAGTACCATTTTTACACTCCTTGGTACTGAAAATGTTTTATAATTTTTTTTATGAAAAGCCAACTTTATTTATATCTTTAGTTGGAGAACCTGTTTTCTTTTAAAAATCATGTTTTAATAAATTTTTTCAAAAATATTTTTAAAATGATTTGTTAAAGAGGTTTTTATCCTTTTTTTCTTTTAACATTGTTTTCAAAGGAATATTCTTTTCTCTTTTCAAACAATTTATTTTTATAACCTTTAACCGTGAAAATAGAAGGTTCTTTTACCTCATACGACAAGTACAGATTTACCTATCGTCATTTCTTTAAATCTCCCCTTTCATGTCTAAAAGATTAATTTATAAAGATATTTTTTTCAAAAATTATTTTCCAAGAAACAATATTCCAAAATGTTTTCATAATCATAGGATATTTTCCCAAATTTGTTTTAAAGTACATTTTATAGTATTTCTATTCCTCAGCATCAACAAAAACTACTACAAAACTAGGTTTATCCAATACTAGGGCTTTAATAGCGCTAGCTAAAAATGATGTTAAAGACCCCCTTTGTCAGTGCTAAAAAAAATTATTAAAGGAGGTTTTAATAATGATAAAAACCATTGTTAAAGGCGTACCATGATCAATACTTTTAAAAAAGAACTAAAAAATGGGACCTTTTAACAACACTTTTAAAAAAACACGGTTAATGGGGGTCCTTATCAGTGCTTTTTTAGAAGCACTGATAAAGACCCCTCTTTATCAACATTTTTTTAGTAGCACTGATAAAGGTATACTAAAAAAATCATTAAGAATAATATATAATTATATAAATATATGTATATTGATATAAATATAATATATATTTATTAAAATATGTTTTAGATATGGTAAATAGAATTTTACAATTAATATATAAGATATTTTGTGAAAATGGATTACAAAATAAATAAAAAAAATATTTTTAATTAATAATTTTCTTATTATTTTTGATTAATAGTCATTTAATATCAATTTGAAGATAGAAAATCAAAAATAATAATAAAATATTTAAAATAAGTTGAAAATGTAACTCAAACATCAAAAAGTGATAACTTTTGATCTTGGTGTCCATTTATGCTCTACCACATATCAAATCAAATTTTTTGATGAGATCTACACCCTTAATGACAATGGTAAACCTCTATCACATGTTTAAAGGCCAAAAAATCTCATAAGATCTCAAAATAGAGTTTTTAGTCAGGGTACCCTGATTTTTTGACACTGAATGGATTTTCAACCTATTTTAAGGGTAGATTATTGCCTTTTTTGGTGGTGACTAATTTTATTCCTGGGTATTATATTTATATTGATATTATGGTTTTGTAATTTTATCATTTTTCATAATTTAATGTTTTTTATAATTAAATATATGCATGTTTCTTATGTTTACTAATAATAAATCACTCATATAAAAACATATATCAACATATTTATGTAAAAATGTATATTCTAATATATTTAAATAAAAAAATATTCTAAAGATGTATTTAAAATAATATATTTCCATTTTCACATTATATATACAAATACCTATGTGTGTATTTATAAGGATATATATATTTATATTATATTTATTATATATAAATGAATATAATATATAATATATTTAAATAAATATAAGTATATATATATCACACACACACACATATATATATTGTATAAATGTATTTTAAAATAATTATATAAATATATGTATATTTATATATATATAAACAGAAATATCATTAAATAGATTTCAAAACAACATAGTGTAGAGGTAAAGGTGTTCCATCTTCGAAGGAGAGGTGTAGGGTTTGAATCTATAAAGATGCGCATAAGGATACAAATTCACAAAGTGATGATAAAAGGTAGCGGGGTGAAAAGCACTGATAAAGGGGGGGGGGGGGGTGGAGCGCTATTAAAGGGTTCATGGAAGCGCTGATAAAGGGGGTCAAGCTCATAGGTGTCCAAAAAAATATAATTTTACCCCCTTTAATAGTGCTTCCATTATCATCACTAAAAAAGTGTTATTAAAGGCCCCCTTTAACATCACTAAAAAAGTGTTGGTAAAGGACCCTTTTAACAATGTATTTTATCATTGTTAAAGGGGGACTTTAACAGTGTTTTTTAGCATGATAAAGTTTTGAACTTTTAACCACGCTCATATTGTCAGTGTTTTATTGGAATTGATAAATGACCATTCTAGCACTTTTAAAGGCCTATTTTGTAGTATTGAACCGTTTATTTTTACTCCACTTAAGATTTTCTTTTTGTATTGATATCATCTATATTATTCCTTTTAATTTTTTATTATCGATTTTTCTAAGGATAGTATTCACATTCACTTCCTTGAATTGTTTTTTATTCGCCTTGAAATATTCAATATCCTTTGATCATTGAACATTGAATTTACCACTAAATATCCATTTCATTCATCATGAATGTTACTATTTCCTAAACCAGATACCATTTTATATATGATGTCTACTTTGAAAGTTATTTTATTATTTCAGAAAATATTGATAATTTCATATTCTTTATTCAATAAAAATATTTGATAAGCCATATTATATATTTTGATTATTCTATTTGAGGAATAATTTGGAAAATAAATGATGGGAGGATACTAAACATTATATAGATCCTAAATGCATTGATAGGTTCTCATGAGACAAATTATTTGTGCAAATCAGAATATTTTAAACTGTCATGTGAAAGGTCTTTACGGTATAGGTTTTCATGTGCCTTAGACCTGACGTCCATTAAGAAAGAATTTATCTAATTTAGTTTCATTTATTATTCATCCATGATATTTTGTGTCAACATGTCTGTGGATACATTTAATTTTTAATTATTTAGATAGTATGTGATTTAGTTTCTTACCTTACCATGTTTCTTTTTTTATCTAGTTATTTTAATGTCATGTGTTTTCATTTATTACCTTATCATGTTGTTTATGCACCTCTTTCTCAGTTTATTGATTATATGGCATGTAAATTCAGTTATTCACCATTTCATAATTATTATTCTCATAGATTAGTTATTTCATCCGCTATATTTTGAACTCAACAATCATTTTATCTCACCCTTATTATATTTATTTACCTAGGAATCCAAGAAACATACTATGAAATATATGTAGGGATTTACTTACTAGATTAGTGTTATCCTCAAAGATATTTATTTAGAAATAAGAAGAAAAATATGTAGTAATTAGTTTATTATTTTTTCATGTATATATCTATTTTATCAGGACTACTAAACTCTCAGTCCTTTTGGATTTAATTCCTCGTAATCATGTCAATGCAACAGTAGTAGACACCAGCTTTGGGCCTTCTGGGGTTGGGTCTCTACAGATATCCTCATAGAGATTCTAGGTTTAGTCATTTAAGAAGACCATAACCTCTAATATGTGTATATGAATGTCAAAAAGATAAATGGGTAGGGATTGGTTGATCTAGAAGGTTCAAATTGGTGTATGGAAGTGAGGGAGAAAGTTCCCTTTTATAATTTTGGTGGGGCATTTTAGGAAACTCCCAAAATTTTAAATTAATATATATTATTTTTTATTTAAAAATGTCTTAAAAGTGAGTTATTTAAAACCTAAGATCATTATGGGTCTAAATCCTCTCAAAAAATAATTTTTAGACATGTTTATGTCACAATGTTAACCTTATCATTTTTCATTAACCATTACTTAAACCCTTTAACTCTTACCATGACAACTTTTTGAAACTCTTTAGGGATAATATAGTTATTATAAAATGATAAACGAACCCCAAATAGATCATTGATTACATATTTAAACTTATTGTATTTATTTGGCCGAATTTATATTTTTATGAATTTTATATCATTTTAAAAAATATTATTTATTTTAAAGTATCATTTTTTCATTTTTGATACTATTTAATATTTGTCTTTTTAAAAAATATCCTAACATCATGATAACTTCAAACCAAAACTTATAATATATAACTAACATTTCTAAATTATCTATAAAATTCATGGATGTCATTAATTATGTCAAATTTTATTTATTTTAATGTTTTTAATATCATTTATTTTTTATTTCCATTAATTAAAAAATTACTACATCATTATTATGAAAGAATTTGATTAAATTATTTCTTCTCTAAAAATTTTAAATAAATTATCATGATTCATATAAATATATTTTCTTCCCAATGAATATGTATAGTGTAATTAATCTTTTCTATAACCATTTATTAAAAATGAAATACATATTAACAAAATGAGTACGACATTTTTAACTTATCTTTAAATAAAATATAATAAATGTCTTATTCTAATACAAGTGGATTAAAAAGAGTATAATATCGGCCTAATGATGATTTTGGTAGAAAACCACTCATTAAATGAAATTAGGACAAGTGTTTGGGAAATTTTATAATATCATTTATAACTATAATTACCTAATTTTCCCTTAACTGTGGTAATAAAAATGTTACTAAATTTTACTATTCATATGACCAAAAATAAAAGAAAACTATTTACATAATTTGGACCCACTAATTTTAAATATAAAATCCAATTTTCATAATTTAAAACATAAAATTTATAGTAATTATTTTAAAATTAATCTTGTTGACGGCCTGGGAAAACGAGTTAATAATGTTTAAACCTGCAAAAGATTGAAACATTTTTATATCTAAATTCATTGTAAAATTGATTACAATAACCTAAAATGTATTAAATTATAAAAATAATCTATTTATACTTTAAAAACATTCAATAATATAATTTAACACTATAAATTATTTTGATGAAAAAATGTTGTTTTCAATTATAATTTAGTATTTTTCACTATTCATCAAAATATAAACTTATCAGAAAATTATGAAACATTTAACTAAAGTAAAATTTTATATTTATATTTAAAATATGAAGTTTTCGTTTTCAAATATATTTTATAAAATTGTCAAAAATTGGATTTAACATAGGTTCTCCATTAAAAGAAGACAAAACTGTTTTTAGAAGAAAAAAAATAGGTTTTATGTGTAATATTAGGTTAGTTATTATCTTATATCTCTCAGATATATTACATGAATATCAAGAATATTTTATTTAATATATAAAATATATATTTCATTAATATCATTCTATAATAGTAATTAATTTAATTTATTCGAATAAAATGACTTTGTGTGCATAAAAATAGTTCTTTAAAAAACATCTCATATATATTCAGTTGGTTACTATATTCATTTTTAATTAATTTAGAACAAATTAATTCAGGCATATATTTTCATAATTTAGTTAATACTATTCATAACAACTAACTTAAGGGATAGGTTATATCTAATTATATTAAATAATAAAATTTTAATAATATATTGTTGTTTGTTAAAACTCAGTCTTGCATGTAACGCCAACCAACTCATTTTTGTGGGTAGCATAAACATATTTTGGTATTGAATACAACATAATAAATCAAATAAAATGAATTTATTTATGAAGTTGCATACTATAAAATCCTGCAGTGTTACAGGTGATGTAGGGACATCAGATGTTTATGTTAATGCATTTCATCTACAAGGTGGATATTTTTTATCTTTATTCACTCAATATTGTAAATTGAATGATTTTAATTTCATGCATTATGTGAAGACCTGAGGCTAGAAAAAATAAGAGTTGGTGATTTCTGAATATGATGTTTCATTTTAAAATAATAACATGCACTGATAAACACACATCACGTCCCATACAGAGGATCGAGTTCGGTTCGGGTTCTGGGAAACTTGTAACTTCAGAAATGTTTCATCTGATAAAAGCTATTACCTGAAAATTTAAAATTCAAAACATAGGGTGAGAATAAGAATGTAGAGTAAGGGGTTTAAAATTAACCAATGATACTTTTGAAAGCATTTTTTAGAAACTAATCCAAAGAACATTCTCTTTTAAAAACCTGTAACACATGTAACATAACATAAAAGTGATCAACTAATATTTTCAAGGAATACATGAATCAATTAGGAAATTTTCAAAAAGGGGAAGTAAAAGATATCCTAAACAAGTATGACATTTTAATTTTTAAACCCAAATTAAACGGTTAAGATTAATACTTAATTAGAGTTGCATGAGAAGGAAAAACGTCAATTTCATATGTTGGTTACTATTTTACACGAATCATGCCCCAAATTTTTACATGTGACATCAATAAGAACTTGATAAAAACATAAGGGAAAGAGTAGTGAACGAATAATAATATAATCTTGAAAATAACTTGTAACATGACTTGTATATGTGGCTTCAATATTTCATTGAGACATTCCTGAACATATCACCAAGGTTCATCCCCAAGGTGTCAACAAAGAAAAATTACCGAGGTTATTCACCAGGGTATCGTGAAGCTTGTCATCTCTAGAGATTAATTCTTTACCCAATGCATTGAAGCGCTATCAGGGCACACCCTTAATATGTCTTTAATTTCATGTGAACCACATAAATCAATACTCTACTTAAATGGGGTTATATATTCAAGATTTCTCGAACAACCTTGAATAGTTCATTCAAAGTTGGTCATATTAGTTGAATTTACATATCTTATAAGTGGTAAAGGAATCTAGATGATTTAAAACCAAGATAACAATCATATGACCATTATAATAAGGAAACAAGAAAGGAATATTATGGCACATTCATTGACATATAAGGTATTTAAAGAAAAGAAAAGTAGAATATATCACATGCAAGTTTGTTCTTGAAATTATAAAATTTTATCATCCAACTGATTACAAGGTGAACCAAAAATGTCAAGTAGGGTTTTGAGCTTGCACATTCTAAAACATTCAATATTGTTATGCCTTTTCATAATACTGAATATTGTCCATTATAGAAAGCATGAATCTTCACCATAATCAACATCATTTAAAACATACGAAAAACAAATAAGTTACTCTTAAATGTGGATATAAGTTTTGTTTAACACCCTATATCTTATGTTTTTAAAACACCACCTATACTCGGGACATAATGTATAAGAACCATAACAACTGTAATCAAGGTTCAGACAACATATAAAATATATGTATGTAACCGAACTCAAACTGAAATAATTTCACACCCATGTGTGTTAATCTCCTATGAATATTAGTTCAACAACATTTTGAATAGGGAAGGTCATGCCCTTAGTCATAAAAATTTGTTTATGAAAACCTACAAAAAAATTATTTTATAAAAACCTGATCATATATATGACATTTTCAAAAATTTATTTATTATTTAAATATGAAATTAAGTGTATGGGAATATGTGAAGTGCATGAACAATTATACACAAACATCATACATATAACTGAAGTAGAAAGGTCATGCCCATTCCAGCATATAACCGATGTATATACATATAACCAAAAGTATATATGTATTTTCAAAACAACAAAACGAGGCCGGGTATAATCATTACATTCTTTAATCTATTTGAATGCAAGAGAACTCGAAGGCCTTGGTTCAACATTTAAGGATGTTTGGAATGAACCGTAAGGTTAAAAAAAATATAATATTTTTCAAAGATATAAGTGTATATATTATCAAAGAAGCAAAACAAGGAAAAACTAAAAACCTTAACATTATTAACTAGGGAAAGGAGGAATTTAGGTAGGGTTGGCCGGGCACGCTGGAGACTTGAATGGGAGAGACGAACCGAGAGGTCTCGGTTATTTATAT
This sequence comes from Viscum album, assembly GCA_963277665.1. Taxonomy (NCBI): domain Eukaryota; kingdom Viridiplantae; phylum Streptophyta; class Magnoliopsida; order Santalales; family Viscaceae; genus Viscum; species Viscum album. Next base: position 945,612,157 of record OY728148.1, read on the forward strand.
ACAAAATTTCACACACCACCTTCCACACAAAAACGTACCCACTTGCATTGCATTCAATGGGGGTGTTGTGCTTGATGAAAATGAGGAGTCATGGGGGTCCCCTATAGTCAGAGGTAAAGAAAACGAGGGGTGTTCCATAGGGTAGGGTTACTGGTGTAACCCATTTGTGGAGGAAGAAGACGACGCTGCTAAGGGAAATGTCGGGGAAAAATGGACGGTCCAGATCGATCCCAACGTCGATCCAAGGGATGAGACATGTCCGCTGATTTAAAATAATTGAGTGTCTTAGATTAGATCTAAGTTTCGTCAGACTGTCTATGTTCAATGAGATAATTTAAAAACCTCGAACGACCACGATTAGATCATTCCAGATCGAATGGTTGACAAAAACAGCGGAGACAGATGTGGTCGCTGAGGGTCGAGCATTAGATCAGAAACAATGGCCCTGATTGCGTGTGATGTGATCCAATGGTCCATCGCACGTTTTTCCCAAAAAAATGCTTCCCACGTCGAAATGGAGAGCGGTTTTCACCTCCCTTATAACCCTCGACATCCCAACAAGTGCTAATGAATCACACAACTCCCACGAAGGGGGCCCTATACACGAGCTCCCGCCCGCAGGCCTTGGCCTACCCAGACCCCGTCACGGCCTCATGCCCACACTGGTGTGCCTATGAGCTCTTTCTCGCTCTCAAGTGCCCTTCGGGGAACCTCTGCCCGATCTCGGGCCGGCCTTGGCTTGGGGATAAGGGACAAGCTCAACAACATTGTGTGAGCTGCCTCCCTTAGCCCTAGCCAAAAAGGGATGGCCCTAGTGGGCCAATGTTTTTTGAAAAAGCTATACTAAAAAATGTTTTAGGAAGGGGAAACAATCCATTTATAAAAACTATATAGAATTTTATGTTCTTAAACATTAATGAATATAAATTGAACTTGTTTTAGTTAGATTTATTTCCAAAATTTAAAATACTAACCCCCTTTTTTTAACTCAAAAAATTTATGAAAAGGAAATTTTAATAAACATACATTATAATTTATATACTAGTATCCATGATAACTAAGTTCAATAAAAACATAATTTAATTTTAAAAACATAATCATAGTTTATAACAATATTTAAGAAATTAAAATCATTATATTTTATGTGAAAAATTCGCAAAGTGTTTTGAATTCCTAAATTCTTTTTAAAATCACTTAATGGTGAAATGAAGTTTAACACTATATCCTATTAGAGTTCATAAAAGATGGTTTAATTATAACATTAATCATAACTCAATTATTTGGAAATGAATTAATATTAAAATAAATTCAATTTTCCTAACAAGGTCCAATGACTATTTTTTATAACTGTTAACTTCCAACGATCACTAGAGCAATAGTCAAAAAAAGTTTTTATATAAAACCAAACCTTACAGTGTCCTAAAACTCAAAAGGAAGAAGATGGTTCTTCCCCTTCCACAGATGATCAGCATGGTTTTTATGGTCATAGTGGTGATGTTTTTTTCCTTAGTTGACTCAAAGGATCTCCTTTACTTTTTAGGACTCGTTGTGATTGGGGGTCTTCCAGTAGTTCTGATAGGGTTTTAATAGGTATATTTAGTTAGCATGATTACTCTTTTGATCTCAGTGAATTGTAGACACTACGGTGTTCTTATTTAAATAATGAGCTTTATATTTATCCTTTAAATTTTGTTCTGTTAAAAGGGATTTAACAAAAGTAAATTCCTGATATCATCATTATATGATACCCAAAATTTGAGGTGTTACATTACTCCCCCCATCAATAAATTTCATCCCTGCAATTCCATTCATACAAATTTATTAATAAGAAGCTCTCAGTTGTTCCTACCATATCCCCCATCGTAGAGGATCCTTGGGTGCATTCAGCGGAACACCCAAATTGATGCTCAACTCCTCTAGTTCTCTGATCAAGATAGACTTCAAGCAGAAGGGGTTAAACTCATGCACCAAACACTCGGGAATCCAGAGGGATTCTCTAATGGTACAATGTTTGGAAATGCCCATATGGACCAGCATACGAAGAACATTCTGAAATATGTCTCGATCGAGAACATCGAAGTTATAGATGTTGTCGTACGAGCTAACGCTGAGGAGTTGGTACATATAGGTCGCATAAACATTTCCCTCTAAATAACCCTCTTGAAATTTTACTCTTTCCATGTAGTTCCAGCCTAGGGTGAAACACAGGAAGAGCAATTCATGGTATTTTCCTGTCCGCTTATGATTGGGAAATTGTGCTGAGCCTATGAAATAGTAGACTGGAGCAATCCCTTGACATGTGCAGAGAATCCTCGGACTGTTTGTCACCACAAAAAAATTCTTGCACATTCTATGCAGGTTTACGAAGGGACAATACTCATCTTTTGAGGTTTTTATTGCAATAATATCCATTATCTCAGTAGGAAGAGATAACATGTGGGATTTTCCATTCATCTGAAAGTTTAAGATGAGAGTTCAATCACTTGAAATCCATTCAAAAGTATAAACAAAGTAAATAAATAAGAAAGAGGAGATAACAAAATATGTTCATTATATAACTACTGGTTCATAATATAAAATGTGGCTAATGGTTTCCCCAGTTCCCTAACACATGAATTCCCAAGACAAGCTCGAAACTCTCTATCTCTCTAAACAATATGCAACCCTAGCAATCTGGTTCGATGTCGTGGGAGCACTAATGGTATCTCCATAGACTACCATGTGGGGTGTACAACTGTGGGACATCCTTATGTACTTGTTTTCTATACACAGAACGAGAGGCTTTGTATTCAAGGATGCCAAAGTCCATCATTTGACAAAAAATGGCCATAGGTCAAGACTTAACACATGTATGTTGCGTGGAGATCTCCCTCTGAAGCAGCCTCTTGGAAAGACGTGAGGGACGAGACACCATCCACTATGCTGAAGCATCTAAAAATTACCTCATAGTACTTCCCCCATCGTGTGTACGATGGAAACTAGGATTCATCATAAAGATGTAATCTAGACCCGCTCTTTTGTGGAGTTGAAGTACTTGGGGAGAGTTGGACACATCATAGAGTTGTTTGCACGACATACGGATATGGGCATAGTTTATAAAAGCTTCATGGATGCCTATGGAAATTATGGTTTCTAAGGCCTCATTGGGAATATAAAAAATATTATTACCTTCATTTTCCATCTGAAAATTAATAAAACTCATTTATAGTAATGCAGAAGTATATTTTTCTTTGTTTCTGTTCTTGCTTTCCAGAGTTATCCAAACTAAATCCTCTGATAACAACTGTGAAGACCGGAGCCCAGAAAATCCAGGAGTCGGTGCCTTCTGAAAATGATGTGTTGTTTTAAATCAGAAACATGCACTGATAAACACACATCACATCCCATACAAAGGATCGAGTTCGGTTCGGGCTTTGGGAAACCCGTAACTTCAGAAATGTTTCATCTGATAAAAGTTGTTACCTGAAAATTTGAAATTCAAAACATAGGGTGAGCATAAGAATGCCCAGAAAGGGATTTAAAATAAACCAATGAAACTTTTTAATTCATTTTTTAAAAACTAATCCAAATAACATTCTCTTATAGAAAACTGTAACACATGTAACATAACATAAAAGTGCTCAACTAATATTTTCAAGGAATAAATGAATCAATTAGGAAATTTTCAAAAACGTGTTGTAAATGATATCCTGAACAAGTATGACATATGAATGTTTAACAAAAAATTAAACCCTTAAGAGTAATACTTAATCAGAGTTGTGTGTGAAGGAAAAGAACTTCAATTTCATATGTTAGTTACTATTTTACATGAATCACGCCCTTAACTGTTACTTCTGATGTCAATATGAACTAGATAAAAATATTAGGGAAAGAGTAGTGAAAGAATAGGCATATCATCTTGAAAATAACTTGTAACATGACTTGAATATGTGGATTCAATATTTCATTTATACATTCATGAACCTATCACTATGGTCCATCCCCAAGGTGTCAATAAAGAAGAATTACCAAGGTTATTCACCAGTGTATCGTAAATCTTGTAATCCCTAGAGATTAATTCTTTACCCAATGCATTGGTGCCCTATCAGGGCGCACCATTAATATGCCTTTACATTCATTTGAGCCACATAAATCAATACATTACTTAAATGGGGTTGTATTTTCAAGATGTCCCATACCACCTTGAATAGTTCATTCATAGTTGGTCATAGTAGTTGAATTTACATATCTTATAAGTGAGACAGGAATCTAGATGACTAAGAACCGAGCTAACAATCATATAAACATTATTATAAGGAAAGAAGAAAGGAATATTATGGAACATAAATTGACATCTAACGTACTGAAAGAACATAAAAATAGAATTTATCACATGCATGTTTGTTCTTGAAATTCTAAAATTTTATCATCCAATTAATTACAAGGTGAACCAAAAATCTCATGTAGGGTTTTGAGCATTCACATGCAAAAACATTCAATATTGTTAAGCCTTTTCATAATACTAAATAATGTCCATGATAGAAAGCATGAATATTCACCATAAGAAAAATCATCTAAAAGATATGGAAAATAAATAAGTTACTCTTAAATGTGGATATAAGTATTGTTTAACACCCTATTTCTTATGTTTTTAAAACTCCACCTAACCTCAAGACATAATGTGTAAGGACCTTAACAACTGAAATCAAGGTTCATGCAACATATAAAATATTTCTATGTACCTGAAATCAAACTGAAAGATTGGAACACCCATTTGTGTTAATCCCTTTATGAATACTATTTCAACAACATTTTGAATAGGGAAGGTCATGCCCTTAGTCATAAAAATTTGTTTATGAAAACCTAGAAAAAAACAATTTTAAAAAAACCCTATCATATTTGTAACATTTTTGAAATTTATTTATTATTTAAATATGAAATTATGTGTATGTGAAAATGTGAAGTGCATGTACAATTATACACAAACTTCGTACATATAATCAAAGTAGAAAGGTTATTCCCATTCTTACATATAACTGACGTATATAAATATAACAAAAGTATATATGTATTTTCAAAAAAACAAAATGAGGATAGGTATAGTCCTTACATTCTTTAATCTATTTGAATGCAAGAGAACTCGAAGGCATAGGTTCAACATTTAAGAATGTTTGGACTGAACTGTAAGGTTAAAATATAAATAAATATATATATATATATATATTGAATATATATGTGTATATATTCTCATAGAAGCAAAAACAAGGAAAAAATAAAAACCCTTGAAAAACATGGGAAATGAGGACTTCAGGGAGGGTTGGTTGGGCTCGCTAGAGGCTTGAATGGTAGAGAAGAACTGAGAGGTCATAGTTATTTATATAAAACAACACACACACCACCTTCCACATAAAAACATACCCACTTACATTGCATTCAATGGGGGGTGTCGTGTTTGACGAAAACGAAGATACATGGGGGTCCCCAACGGTCATAGGTGAAGAAAATGAGGGGTGTGCCATAGGGTAGGGTTACTAGTGTAACCCATGCATGGAGGAAAAAGAAGACGAGGCTAGGGGAAATTCAAGGAAAAAACGGATGGTCCAGATCGATCCCAACATCCATCCATGGGATGAGATGCGTCCGTTGTTTTAAAAGAACTGAGCGGCCTAGATTAGATATAAGTTTCATTGGATAGTCTATGTTCGACGCAGAAATTTAAAAACATGAAATGGAAATGATTAGATCATGCTGGATTAAATGCGGACAAAAAATGCGGATAGAGACGCATACACTGAGGGTCGAGCTTGGGATCAGAAACAATGGTCCAGATCACGCGTGACGTGATCCAACGGTCCAGATCACGTTTCTCTTGAAAAACATCTTCCCACATCGAAACGGAAGAGGTTTTCACCTCCCTTAAAACCTAAATCCTCTCAACAAGTGCTGAGAAATAACACAGAACCCTCGAAAGGGGCCCTATACATGGGCTCCCAGCAGCAGGCCTTGGCCTACCAAGACCCTGTTGCGGCCTCACGCCCACACTGGTGCGCCTATGCGCTCCTGCTCTCTCTCGAGCTCCCTATGGGGAACCTCTTACCGATCTCAGGCTAGCCTTGGCTTGGGGATGAGGTTCAGGCTCAGCCACTTCGTGTGAGGTGCCTCCCTCGGCCCTAGCCAAAAAGGGCTGGCCCTAGTGGGCCAATTTTGTTTTTAAAAAGCTACACTAAAAAAAATTAAGAAGAGGAAACAATCCATTTATTAAAACTATATATAATTTTATATTCTTAAACATTAATTAATACAAATTAAACTTGTTTTAGTTATAAGTATTTCTAAAATTAAAAATACTAAACCCCTTTTTTTAACTCAAAAATTTACAAAAAGGAAATTTTAATAAACCTAAATTATAATTTATATACTAGTATCCTAAAAAACATAGTTCAATCAAAACATAATTTAATTTGAAGATCTTATACATAGTTTATAACATTATTTAAGAAATGAAAATCATTACATTGTATTTGAAAAATTCGCAAAGTGTTTTGAATTCCTTAATTCTTTTCAAAATCACTAATGTGTGAAACAAAGTTTTACACCATATCCTTTTAGAGTTCATAAATGGTGGTTTAATTATAACCTTAATCATAACTCATAAATTTGGAAACTAATTAATATTGAAATAAGGTCACTTATCCTAACAAGTTCCAACGACTATTTTTTTAACCGTTAGCTTCCAATGGTCACTAGAGAAATAGTCGAAAATTTTTCTTATAAAGCCAATCCTTACAGTGTTCTAATACTCAAAGGAAGAAGATGGTGCTTCCCATTCCACTTATGCTCAGCATGGTTAATATGATCTTAGTGGTGATGTTTTTTTCAATAGATGAATCGAAGGATCTCGTTTACTTATTGGGCCTCATTGTGGTGATTGGGGGTCTTCCAGTAGTTCTGATAGGGGTTTTAATAGGTATATTTAGTAAGCATGATTACTCTTTTGATCTCGGTGTATTGTAGACATTACGATGTTCTTATTTAAATAATGGTCCTTATGTTTATCCTTTAAATTTTTCTTTGGTTAAAAGGGATTTAACAAAAGTAAATGCATAATATCATCATTATATGATACCCAAAATTTGAGGTGTTACAAATTTTTTTTACTTGTAATAATATTTATTTTCATTTTATTTTTGGTATTTTTATATGTTGGATTTATGTATTATTTAGCTTTAGATTCTTTTATTAGTTCATGTGGGCCTTTTGTTCAGTTTATACATTGGGAATGTGCCTTTAGCCTTGGTTTGCTTTCTCATTTGATCTTTGTCATCCTCATACCTGATGTTGATCCATTGATCCTTATGATGCTCTGACTTTCTATTCCTCCCTTTTTCCATTCTTCGTGAAATAGATAGGCTTGGTCTATGGGTGACCCTTGATAGATTATCCTCTGATGTCATATTTTTTTATTTTGTTGTTTAAGTTGTTATGTTGGGACACTTATCTAGATTTTTCATATCCTTGGTTATATGATCTAGTATTCCTCTACCACTACTAGAATGAATCCTATATTTTGAATCTACCTCTCCACCTATGGGAGATTTTGTTGGGCGAAAAAACTCCATGGTTTTGGGACCTCTAGTTTTCCTCGAGGGAGAAGAGTAGACGAAGGAACACTGGTGGGATTCCTTGACTTACCAAAGATAAAATAGTGATCTAGATAAGTTTTGATCATCTTCATCTATTCATGGTGGGGAGCTCTGATGAGGTCATAGTGTTCCTTGGTGTTCCTTTTACCAAATGGAAATGATGATTATATAGGAGTAAAATCTCGATGACTCTAACAACAAGACCTAATTACATAGAGACTCTATGAAAACTAATAAAAGAGGTTTATCCTTAGTAAGGGGCCTTAGTATGGTATTATTCTTCTATTATATTGGTTATTTATGCCTTGTATTTGATTATTCGTTGGTTCTATGTTGAATGTGTTGTTTGAGTTTTTCAAAGGTGCACAGTATATGATGAATCCCCAACTTGGTTATACTGTGTGTCCTGGCATTTCAAGAACCCGAACATTGGATATTTTCCTCACGTGCCATTTTCATATATGGTTATGTTTCACTATTTGTCACATATCTTTTATAATCCCATTTTTTTCATAGTGGAATCTTGGTACCCATGCACCATGCATATCTGCGAAATAGATAAATAATGTAAAAAACCTATGGTTCTCTTTATTATTTGATTACTACTTTATATCAATCATTTCTATTGATCATATCTCTCATGTTTGAGACTGTTGTCTTTAATAGGTCTTTGTACTTATCAGTATTAATATCAAACTGGTAATATATGTTCTCATTATTATGTTATCTATTGTAAATGTTTACATGAATCAGTACTTTTTATTCTCTCGTTCTTTGTTTATGGTTTGTTAGAATCAGCATCTTACACTTCTGATTATGAGAATTCATTACAAGATTCGTATTATTCATGTTTTCTTGATTCTTTGTACTATTTATATAATTATAAACATGTTAAATGTTTTTCTATAATTTTGAGAAACAAAATTATACCCATACAACTCAATTACTCCATTGAACCTCATAGTACAACCCACATTTTTTTTATAGAATCTGACAAAAATATATTTAGTAAGGCTGCTATTGGGATCAAATAATAATGTCCCTTTCATGATGTGATAATTTTGAGATAAAATTAATGTAAAAATAAATAAAAAAATAACAATAGATGTAACATAGAAAACCCCACAAATAAAGAGGTGTAAAAAACCATAGAAAAATAGAATGATATCACTTTGGTAAATGATGTTAAACACACTCTCTTTATATTATAAGGAAAATATCCATGTAATTAACTCTCTTGAGTAACGTATAATGCAGCTCAAAAAATACAACACTCAAAATGTTGAAATAGGAAGCTCAATACTTGAGGTGATGATGCTAAAACTGTCAAAGAGCTCTGCCTTTTATAGGCAAGGCCCTTACTTGATCTTCCTCCTCTATTTAACTCCATGGGTTATTTTTTTCACCGTTCCCACTAACCACACTACCCCCCTTTGAAAAACCAAGGGGTGAAATTGTTTGTGAGAAACAAATTCCAATATATATCACACTTGGATATCTGATTGGGAACCAATAATATTTCCACAAATATTTTCAATCATCCAACCATTTTGCTCGTATATCTATGATTATGATTGAGGTTTTTTACTATATGAACATAAAAAAGTTAATAAAGTTCATCATAAAATTAACCTAATTTTCTTCAATATAAATTTTCTGGATATCCACCCTTCCATCCTCCAACACATCTCGAAAAAAGTGATATTGTACCATAATGTGCCTTCTCTTGGAATGAAAAGATAGATTTCTTTTAATTTTCAATGTGCTATGATTATCAAAAAAACAATAGGATATACTTGTGTCATTGTCTGGGATCCTCTGGAATCCTTTACATATAAATTACTTCTTTGCAAGCCTATGTAGTTTTCATGTACTCTACCTTAGTCGTGGATAAATATATAATAGACTACAAATTTGAATTCCAGCTCACAAATCATCCTATAAAATTAAACACATAACCCAAAGTGTATTTTCGTTGGTCATAATCACCTACAAAATCTGAATCTACGTAATATCTAGTAGTGAAATTTGATCCTCAATAACTTAATACAGCATATTAGATCTACTTTATGTATCTAAGGGTCTTCTTTAATATGTTTCTATGCTCCCGTATTTAATTCTCTAGAAACCAACTAACTTATCCCACTACATGTGAAATTTCTGGTCTCATATAAACCATAGATAATATCATACTACCCACTGCTGGTGCATAAGTTAATTGATACATCTCTATCCTCTATACTTCATTGTTATCACTGTTAGGATTCATCATAGAGGATTACATAAAATTAATAGTAAGTGGGGTAAATATAGTTTTATAATGTCTCATGTGGAAGTATTTCAAGATATTCCTAAAGAAATTCTTTTTTGATAGCTATATCATACCATTATTTCTATCTCATTAAATATGTATCCCAAGATATTATTTTCTGGTCCTAATTCTTTCATATCTTACTCACATGAAAACTATCAACAGGTCATCCACATACAATAGAAGAATGATAAAATCATTACCATCTGATCCCAGGAAATATGTACAAGTATCTGAATGAAATATTTTGTGTCCAATTCTCATGATATAGGAATAAAATATCTTGTACCAACACCTTGGTGCCTACTTAATACCATAAATAGTTTTTCTCAACCTAAAATCCAAGTTAACTATTCCTTATTTTGAAAACCATTCTGATTAGAGAATTTATATTTAATTATCAAGATCAGCATGTAGAAAAGTTATCTTCACATCTATCTACTCTAGAGTTAAACTATATATTGTACACATCCCCATAACTATCAGAACAGTCATTATTCTAACAATGGGAGAAAATATTTCCTTGAAATCAATAACTTCTTTCTATGCATATCCTTTGACCAACGGTCTTGCATGATATCTATAAATTTATTCCTTTTCATCCCAATTTATCTTAAAGAACCTATTTTTGTTGATAGTCTTCCTTCCAAGAGGTAGTGGATCAACATCTCAAGTCTTGTTCTTGTGAAGGGCATCAAGTTTCTCCTGAATTGCTTCCATCCATGTGGATATTTTTGAACTCCACATCACCTCCAAAAAAATTATATGGATTACCATCCTCCATCAATAATTAGTACACAATATTTCTCTTAGTGATAAATTCTAAGTGCCATATTGTTTTTCTTTTATCTTGAGTTTATTGTCATAGTCCAAAATAAATCATAACTTGATCACCATTCTCCTAAAAGGAAATTCGTTCTTCTATGGATTCTTCCACCACCCCAACTGTTATAGTATATGTGTTCTCTTTGTTTACGTCCCCATTAATCATCACTTTCACCTTATCTTCTAGACATATAACATCCATGCTGATGATAAGTCTATGGGTAGTGGGGTCCCACATATGATACACCTTCACACCATCAACGTATCCTAAGAATATACATTCATTGGATCTCGAATCCAACATCAATCATTCTTGATCATTAAAAAATATAGATACATGACCTCCATAAGTATGTAACCATGCACAATAAGTAGGTTTAACGCTCCACATATTCATTAGTGTTTTCATATCAATCATCACAAAAGTAAAACCATTGATCACATAACATGGTCTCTTCATTACATTATCCCATACCTTCTTGAAAATTCATATAGTCTTCAATATCTCCCTTTTTCTATCCAACAAGTTTATGTTCACCCACTTTTCCACTCCATTTTGTCGAGGATTTTAAGACACCATGAATTGTCTCTTGATTCCTTCTCATTGAAAAAATGTATCAAAATCTTCACTTGAATATTTTCCACCACTATCAATCCTCAAACACTTGATCTTCATTCAAGATTCCATCATTATCCAGGATTTGAATGTTTTGATGACTATAAAAACACTTGATTTAATCTTGATTGGGTACACCTAACATCTCATGGAATAGTCATCAATGAATTATACAAAGAACCATTCTATTCCTAGGGATATAAACAGTGCTTTCCAAATATTGGAATGGATCAACTCTAAGATATCCTTGCTCCTCATTGCCAACGTCACAAAATTCAACCAATGTTGGTTGAAGAAATCAAAATTCTTCCTAAATGGAAAGGATACCTTTTTAATCTAGGAAGAATCTTATGTATGGTTTGGATCTTCAAGCTTCATTTGAACATAAGACCAAGCTTTTGATACCATGACTTCCTCAATGCTTTTGTTGAGTTAGTTAACATGACAACTATTGTAATGTCTCCGAAATTCCATATATTTTTTTTAATTATATGGAATTATTTTGAGACAACAAAATCTGATGGCGAGTGATTCTAAGGCCCAGGGTGTACAGAATGATCCGTCAAAGTTTTGTTAAGCTTTAATTAGACCAGGTAAGAAGTTTTCCTGAAAAAGGTGAATAGTTATTAAACAATTACTCGAATTAAAAATCTGAGGGCATTACTACACTCAGAATGGCAGGTTTAACGTTGGCACGACTTAAGTTTAGTTGGTGTGGGCTTCCTGTGAGATAACCTGAAAATGGAATAACCGTAAATAAAATTATTTTATTTTTCAAATGCTTATAACTCACAAACTGTAAGTAGAATTAAAAATCTGAGACCACTTCTAAGCTCGTGAGTGTATGCTATCTTTTTGAAGATACTAACATTGGCCGACGCGGGCCACTACTGATAGTTACTTTTTGGCCATAAATAAAATAATGAAGTGACAATTATTTTATTGTAAAATCAATAACTTTTAATTGGTAACTCGGATTGGAAATACGAGAGTACCGTTGGGTTTGTTGGGGTATTTTTCAATTAAGAAAATCCTACCCTCAACCAGCGTGGGTTAAGTGTGACTGTTAATAATTTTATGAAATTTTTGTTGGGTACGTTCAGAAAATGCGTGAGCGTCATTTTCTATCTTTTGAACTGTTGTTCGACTTCAAAATCTGAGGGCATCGTTGAACCCACAGTGCCATGATTCTCTTAAAAGAGGCATAACTTCAACCGTAGTAAGTCGGGTGAAAATGTTTTTTTTTGACTTTTGAATGATTAATTAAATAACATGTTTTGTTATTATATTTTCCTTCTTTCCTCCAACGGACAAATGATGCTGGAAGGACCGACGATGTGTCAAGCCAATAAATGGCTAAACTCTTCTTTTCTTGTAACCACACTATTGGAAATTCGGGACGTTCATTAATTAAATTTAACTCATTAATTCCACGAGAATTATACACTCCTTCTCCTCTCCTATTTATATGGTGATCGGGGAGGGGTGTTGGAACGACTTCACAAAATGACGATGCTATGGAAAAGCACCGCGATGCCAACCACCATGAGGATGAGACTGCTTCCAACGAGTAGTGATGAGCACCACCGAGTCACGAACCGACGACAATGATAAAGGAGGTTATGTCGACCATCGTCAGCAGACGTCTCTTCCAGGTAGGGGGTTATTTTCGTTTTTGTGTTTTTGTTTCCCTCTTTCAAATTCTTAAAATTATACGAAGAACACGGTTCAACCGTCTAACAGGTTGACCCATGATTCATCTGTCTTTGCGGGAGGTTATTGCGGGGAATCATGTGGGGTTAGTCTTGTGTACAATACAACTGTTTATTGAAGTCCCTTAATATCCTTCATACTGCGAGCTAACGCGGGGGGTGAAGCCCAAACAAACCCGGCCCGAACCCTCCGTTATCTTGATTTCCTTGCACCACCTTGGAATACCACGAACATGTCGACGCACGCCGCAAGGGGAGGGTCATGGCTCGTCAGCCGCCTCATCAACCGAACGGCCTCCGGGAATTTGGGGAATCTGGGTGACCGGTGGGTTACAACCCCCCCCCCCCCCCCCCGCATCGGGCTGAACTGGGTCGCAGCCCTCCGAGCGGGCCGCCACCCTCGAGTCGGGGTGCCGCCCTCGCACCGGGACACAACCCTCACAATGGGCCACCGCCCTCGGACCGTGCTACTGCCCTTAGAACGGACGGCCTCCCTCGCACCGGCATGCCGCCCTTGCATCGGGCCCCCACCCTCAGAGCGGGACTACACCCTCACACTGGGCCGCCTCCCTCAGACTGAGCTTCCGCCCTCAAAGCGGGCCTCCTCCCCGGACCGGGATGCCGCCCCGCGCTGGTCAGGACGCCCTTTTGCGGGCCGCACCCTTGCGGGCTACCCCCCTTGCGGGCTACCCCGCTTGTGGGCCACCCTATTCTGGTCGGTCCACCCTTGCGGCCCACCCCCCTTGCGGGTCGCGGTGGGCTGCCATTGCGGATCACCCCTCTTGCGAGTCAGACCAAACATCGACCCATCTGGCCGAGTCCACCCCGGCCCATCAGGCCGAGTCCACCTCGGCCCAGCCTAGAGCGAATCAGGCCGGGTTGGCCCGACCAGGTCAGACCGGACCCAGGCCGAACCGGACCCTGGAACACTTAAATAAGCATATCTTGAGAACTAGATGTCTGTTTGATGAACCATCAATAGAGTTGGGATCCTTGGATTGAGACGGTCCTTTTGGTATTCTTCAATTGAGTTTTTTGGGCAGTTGGAGTAAGGCCGGGTTGGATCAAACCCAAATCCAACTGGACCCCCGAAGCTAAAATGCTTATAACTCACAGACCGAGCATCTGATTGTCGCATCGTCTATCACGTTGTAACCCTTATGACATGGAGGTCCTTTGAGTTATTCCGTTGTGGAGATTAGTGGTGGTAATGGTATGACCGATATCTTGACGGGAAGATTCTATGAATCTTGAGTGTTTTGGGTGCAAGGAAACCTATGCAGGCTGCAACGTGAAGAATGAACATCCATCCTATGTGGGTCAGATCCTGTGTGGGTCAGTGCTCAGTGATCCTATGTGGGTCAACGCATATCGATCCTATATGGGTAAGATTCTGTGTTGGTCAGTGGGGGTTAGTTACCTATCGATCCTGTGTGGGTCATCAGTAGTTATTCTTAATAGAATAAGATGATATTGTTTATGACTAGTCATCTGTACTTATGTACTTAAGTTATACCTGATTGTGTGCTGAGTCTTTTGCATGTGTGGTACTTTTTGATTTGTGGTGTTACCTATGTGTCACTTATACCTTTGTGGGATGGTCTTTGTGTTATTACCTGTGTAGTATTTATATCATTATTGTGTTACTTGTGTGGTACTTCTACCTTCATGGAGTTACCTTCGTGGTTTTATCTTCGTGGTGTTACCTGTCATGGAAGGTGGGCCATTAAAAGTCTGGGTACACCCTCCGGGGGTTCCCGCTGGCCAGCAACTGCGGTGGGGGACTCACCACCATGTCCCTCACCAGACACAGAAATAATATTATCAACTTCCACGTCCTCCGCTCATTCACCACCGCCCTATGTATGCAGCTCTTGTACATCCCATTCGTCAGAGCCTGCGATTTTCCCTTTCATTATGACTATGAAAATAAGAAGTGTTAAATTTATTAGTGGTGAATGTGGATGTGTATACCATAAAGGTGACACTGATGAGAACATCGAACATGGCTGGAGCGGGGGTGACAGAATTCCACCTCCCTTCATACGAAACTTGGAGGCCACCCACGTTGTCCTCGTGGAGGATGGTAATAGAGGTGGGATCACAGTTTGGTCCCGTCCCCAGCGTCACCTCCGATTGCCGGAAAGGATGGTAGTAATTTAGACACAAATTCTATTCGTTTCCAATGAAGAAATCTTGAAGGTAGCTATGTCCCACCCCAAGTCCGATGCCCATCACCTCCAGGATCGCCACCGACAGACCGCTCATGGCCTCGCTATAATCCTCCCACTCCTTCCTTCCCCCGACACAAAAGGATCATGGAATATATGGACCTTTTCCAACTTTCAATCACCACCACGTTGAAATGTCAGGAATTTGCATCATTTAATTCTCAAAAAATTACCCGAAATCTCGAAAATCCATGCCCAAGGTCTGCACGCTGTACTTCTCCAAACTCCCAGTGGCGGCTTCAGTGAAGTGGGAGGACTGCATCTCTTTCCGCAGAAACTGCATCGTGAACCTATCGGTGAGATCGTCGGTGTATCCTTGGTGATCCCCGGAGCTCCTCTTCGCCCTTTACGTCTCTTGCGGTGGCAAGCTAAAGAACCGCTCCATGCCGGCGTGGGCTCATGCAACGAGCTGTGGGTCCACGCAGTGATTTTGGACCAAAAAAACAAAAAAAAAACAATCCCCATTATTTTAATAACACATTGAAATAAATTATTTTTATCATTGAAAAAATTAAAATACCCTCATTATTTGAAAAAAAATATGCATAAAAAGTTTCTCTGTCAAATACCCCCACACTTAAACCATGCTTGTCCTCAATCATAAAATCTCTACATGGAAATAAAATAACACCAATGTTACCAAAATTCAAATTCCAATGCAATAAAATAAAAAAAAAATCAATGTGAAATCAAACATTCAAATATCTGTATAAAATATCAATTTTAATTTTAATTTTTCAAAAAAAAAATAAATAATTCAAATATTTTACTTTTTCCCTTTAAAAATTAATGGAACTTCTCATTTCATTCATTCAATCTCCTTTATTTATTATTATTAAACATGCGAAGTCATGATTTACCTCACTTTCGATTATTTTCTCTCATCAGTCATGATACAATTCAATTAGATTTATGCTTATATCATGAGAAACATTCTCCATATCCATAAGCATGTAAATGAACTACTTTCTCCACATTTTAAAGACAAAAAACACATAAAATCACGAGGAATTGGAATTAAGGTTCTATTGACTTTGAGTTTTAAGGTTGGTAGGAATTGATGCATTAAATATTAAGGCTCAAGGATGAGGCTAATCTCTTAAGAACTATGCATGATATCAAAAGTAAAAATATAATGAAATTATCCACTTCAATGTACGAACACCCACTTCCCAAAACACAAAGAGAAGGTTATGATCATGTAATCAAAATGAATAATTTGTGTATCCTCTTGAATATGTTTTTTCTTTTTTAGAAAATTTATCATTATATAAAACCTTACATCCATGACATAACCACATAGGATCATAAGATCATCGATCTGAAACTTGTTCATTTTTTGATTTCCCAAATCACAACACATTTTTTCTCTTTTTGTTGGTTCTTTTTTTTCATTTTTGACCTTTTTTAAAATTCAAGTGTGGAAAACAATAGAGTATAATGAATGATTTCACAACCTTTTACAATTACCACAATAATACCTCCACATTTCTTCCTTATAATGTATATCATCCTGTCCACCATGACTCCCTTTACCCCCACAGTTCAACTTTAAAATATTATGCAAATACTCAGAAGATGGTAGGGATGGATAAAAATGGATTGAAATATGGCTCATTCCTATAAAGGCCATTCATGGTATCTATGGGCTAAAAGAAGGATTGATGTAAAGGTGGTATTTTAAGGAATATTATCTTTTTAAAGGATGCCTCAATCATTTTAAATGTGTTCTTGCATAGTCATAGACTTGACAAGTTTCAATACAATTTCCGGTCAGTTACATGTCCCAAGATCACTCAAAAAATATACTCAAGAATAAATAGGAATTACATGGTGTAGAAATCCTCTTAGGAATGGGAAATATAAAATTGGACAATCACTCATGGTATGACTAATAAATTAATTCACATGAACATCCGAAATTCAAAGAATAAAGGATGGTAGGGAAATTTCATTTACATGAATCAATTAATTCCTTCATATAATGAGACATTACTTAAATATACATGCTTCATTTTAAAATTTCAATTATTAATTTCAATAATTTAATCATTTCAACATTGAAATCTAAAAAATGGAATCTCAGGATTCCTAAGAAACTCATTTCTCCTAGATAAGACGAGCGAAACATGAATATAAGTGTGGGAATGCAATTTTATCTTTAAAGCTCAAAACATGTTGTGGAAAAAAATGTGGAATGTTAAAAATATAAAACACAAAAATTGTACACCCTTTTCCAATGAAACTTTGTCCTTCCCTTCACTGTTTGGGGCTTCCTTCTACCATCATGATACTACAAAATAAAATTACTCAATTAATCACACCGATCATTTCATTTAAGAAAAAAATTAATAGAGGGAGGTGTCCACATGCTAAATTATTTTAATGAAAAGAAATTTACATCTAAATTTCTAGAAAGAAAGTAAATATAAATCATGGTATTATCTCCTAAGTGGGCCCTGAATTTTGACTACCCCCAAAGGGAATTACCTACTACTATACAATGTCTGATAAAGGATGAAGCTTCTTGGATTGGAACAACCACATATGGAATTTCTCAACTTGTGATTCATTCTTCTGGGTGAGTACTGATCCATGGATAGAGTACACCATATCCCCTCTTCACAATGAGGTATATCTTTCATGGTGGGGTAGGATAAATTATGAATCATCCTCCTTCTATGTTGCTACTTGTGCAACCTCTTCTTCTCTGTCCATTGGTTCCTCAAGGTATGTTTTATCAAAATAATAGTCAATAGGAGAGTTAGAGTGTAATTATATTTGAATAATATTAAAACATGAAGTATCAATATGAAATTCTTCCCCATCCAATTAAGAATATTTTATCATGATTTCCTTAGTTTATTTACTTGTGCAACCCCTTCTTCTCTTTTTGTAGTTTTTTTATTAAATGAAAGTGATGAAAGTATTTTTGCATTTTTTATTATTTAAAATAATGACATGTGAATCAATATTTCTAAATTTATACTAAGATGCAAGTCTAAACAGAATGAATTAATAAGAAAGAACTTGGTTTTGGGGGTTGGTTAAATGTTCAATCATTATGACCCTTTATATGTATTATTTTAGTTTGATAATCCAACCATGAAATATCATGTTTGAACTACTACTATTTAATTATAAATTCTGGAATATCATTGAATGTTTGAGCACTCTCAATTCCACCTCATCCTTTAATAAAAGTTGGTGACACACCTTTGTCTAGAATGTGTCATCTTCCAGGACCCAGTTCAATCGAAGCCATTTCATACATTGATTAGCTCAAATCCAGCATGTGAAGAACTAACCAACATAGAGAGGTAAATGATTAAATAAATGAATAGGGATAGGTTTAGTTGCAAGTCATTGGAGTCAGTCATAACATCGAAGACATTCACCTTACCTATGCGTGCTACTCAATTCTATCTACAAACATAAAATTAAACATTAAAGAAAATTCATGATCACCTTTACCTCCCCTCGGGCCAAGTCTTGGGGTCAGCCTCTCATTTTTGAGAGTAATATGTTACTCAATAGAGTGGGTGGAAGAGAAGAGAGAGAGGGAAAGAAATGTAGAAAAGTGGATGGAGAAACACAAAGGCATGGATTTATAAAACTAAAATTTGAATTAAGATTGAGAAATAATACAAGAGTATAATTAAAATAAAATATAATGAATAAATTAGGGGGGAAAGAGGAGAAGAAGTTTCACGTGCCCTAGTGGGATCCCTCCTTAGTTGTGGTTGTTGAGCTGATGATTTGGGATGAAGGCAAGGGCCTCCTTTTATAGGCAGGATTCATTCCTCTGAATGATTTCATATTGTTGGCCTATTAAATGTTAGATTAATGTTTGGAACCCTTAACAAAAGTTATTCAATAATGTGGTTTCAATTCACCATCCAAATTTCAACTCATTTAGCCGCGGGATTAAAGAGTTATGGAATTTTCATTGAATAAGACATTTTCTGGCCAAAATTTCCAGGAAGTTGTCTTCAAATTTATAATGATCAATAGAAACCTTACTGACTTCAAATTTCCCCTAAATTTGTTTTAAAGTCGGTCCTATGTGTCCTAGTTCTATCCTAGTTGGAATCACATAAATAAGAGGTGAGGAGACTGATTGTTTCATCTGTTATAGTGGTAGGGTCGATTCTATTTTCCTAGAAAAATTTCCAACATCAATGAATATTTTGGACTAATAGATCATTGAGTCAAATATATATATTTTAGATAAATTTTAATGAAATAAAATCATGATTATAAGAAAAGGAATCATTAATTTTGGAATTTTATTTTTTTAAAAATGACAAAAATGCCTTTGTATTAAAAATTTGTCAAAAATCCAAAATTTTTCACTTTTCTCAATTTTGCTCATAATCATTCTAAAATTCAAATAACCCATTATTTTAATAATACTTTGAAATAAAGGTGTTTTATCAGTGAATAAAATTAAAAAATACTCATTATTTGATAAAAAATATTCACATAAATTTGCTCTCAAAAATACCCCCACACCTAAACCATGCTTTTCCTCGAGCATAAAATCTTAACATTGAAATTAGAGGACACAATTGTTACCAATATTAAAATTCCAATTAAATTAAATCAAAAAAAATTCAATGTGAAATCAAACATTCAAAAAAATTAAAAAATATCAATTTAATTCCCCATTTTTCAAAGAAACAAATAATTCACATATTTTACTTTTACCATTTGAAAATTGATGGAAATTTTCCTTTCATTCATTCAAGCTCCTTGATTTATTATTATTGAACATACCATGTCATTATTTACCTAAATTTTGATTATTATCTCTCATTACTCATTATAAATTTCATGTAGAGTTATGCTCATATCATGAGAACACGATCCTTATCCATCGGCTTGTAAATAAACTACTTTCTCAACTTTGTAATGAAAAAATGCACATAAAATCATGAGGACTTGAAATTAAGGTTCTATTGACTCTGAGGATTATGGTGGGAAGGATTTTATTCTTTAAAAATTAAGGCTCATGGAGGAGGCTAATATATTAAGTACTATGCCAGATATCAAAAGTAAAAATATAATGAAATTATCCCCTTCATAGTAGCAACACCCACTTCCCAAAACTCATAGAAAATGTTTTGATAAAGTAAGAATAATGAATGATTTGTGAACCCTCTTGAATATTTTTTTTTTATTTTTTACATTATTTTTTTTTGAAAGTTATGATTGTATCATACCTCACACCAATCACCTAACCATATACGCTCATAAGATCGTCAGTCTAGAAAATGGTGATTTTGGGTTTTCCCAAATCATAACCCATTTTTTCACTTTTTTTCTGGTTCTTTTTGTCATTTTTTTATTTTTTTAATTCAAGAGGTGAAAAATAGAGTATAATGAGTGATTCCACAACCTTTTACAATTACCACAATAAAACCCCTACATTTCTTTCTTACACAGTATATCATCCCGTCCACCATGATTCTCTTTACCCGCACACTTCAACATTAAAATATCATGAAAATCCTCAGAGGATGGTAGGAATGTATAAAAATGGCATGAAACATGACTCATTCCTATAAAGGTCATTCATGGTCTCTATGTGCTAAAAGAATGATTGATATAAAGGCAGTTTTTAAGAAAAATTAGCTTTTCAAAGGATGCCTCAATCATTTTAAATGTGTTTTTTCACTGTCATAGATTAGACAAGATTAAATAAAAGTTATGGTTGGATACATGTCCCAATATTGCTCATGAAATATGCTCAAGAATAAATAGGAAATACTTTGTCTAGATATTTTCTCAGGAATGGGAAATATAACATTAGACAATCACTCATGGCATGACTAATAAATCAGTTCACATGAACTTCAAAAATTCAAATATTGAAGGATGGTAGGGAAATTAAATTAAAATGATTCAATTAATTCCTTCAAATCATGAGTCATTACTTCAATATCCATAATTCGTTTAAAAAATTCAATTATTAATTTCAATAATTTAATCATATCAAAATTGAAATCTAAAACATGGAATCAGAGGATTCCTAAGAAACTCGTGTCTCCTAGATAAGTCGAGTAAAACATGAATTCGAGTTTGGGCATGCAATTTTATCTTTAATGCTCAAAACATGTTGTGGAAAAAAAATGTGGAGAGTTTAAAAGATAACACACCAAAATTGAACACCCTTTTCCCATGAAATATGGTCCTTCTCTTTCACTGTCTGGGGCTTCCCTCTACCGTTATGATCCTGCAAAATAATGTTACTCAATTAATCACAAAGATAATTTAATTTAAGCACAAAATGAAAAGGGGGAGGGGCCACATGATAAATTATTTCAAATAAAATAAATTTACATCTGAATTCCTAGAAAGCAAGTAATGATAAATCTTGGTATTATCACCTATGTCGGCCTAGAATTTCGACGACCTCTAAAGGGAAGTACCGGCTATTATCCAAAGTTGGATGGAGGATGAAGATTCTTTGATTTTAACCACTACATGTGGATTTTCCCAGCTTTTGCTTAATCCTTCTGGGGGAGTAATGATCCAGGGATAGAGTACACCATATCCCCACCCCCTTAACAATGAGTTATATCTTCTATTGTGGGGGTTGGATGAAGTATGAATCATCCTCCTTATTGGTTTCTAATTGTGAAACCACTTATTCTTTGTACATTGGTTCCTCGAGGCATGATTCATCAATAGAATAGTCAATGGGAAAGTCAGAGTGTAATTCCATTTGAATAATATTAAAACATGAATCATCAAGATAAAATTCTTCCCTATAAATGTAAGCAGATTTTGTCATGGTTCCATTAAGGAAATCCACTAGTTTCTCTTCATGATCATCCATCAATAGATATTCAAAATATCTAGGGAGATCCATATGTTCCTCACTATCTGCACATATAGGTTCTTCTTTATCCTCCAAGGAACAGATGAGATTGTCTGATTCTTATAATCAAAACCAAAATGAGTGATGTAGAATTCAGATTCAATAAAATTATAAGGGATAGATTCAATGAATGGTTCATCTCCCTGAGTTGGTTCATCTTCAATCTCTGCCTCAGTGTTAAGTGCCTCTTGGTGTAGACTCTCTGGGGATGGAGGCAAGTAGTCAGGCTCCACAATCTTCACTTCAAATTCAACCACTTGGGTGGTTTCTTCCTTTTTTGGTGTTGAATCTTCTTCTTTGTATTTTATGGGGAGGTAAGGTAGTTCCTCACATTTAATCAATAATTAATCCAATATTTTTTGATCTCCCACTTGTAACTCAGTAGGTACATCTTCCTCCATTTCCTCCTTTGTTTCTTCAATTTCAATTATAAGTGGTGAAATTTATTACACCACTTTCTCAAGTTCTTTCTTTAGGTTATGGTTGGGTTTATCCATTAATGCACGAAAATAATCAAAATCTCTATCAGACTTTCTGGTTAGTTGTTCAATGTTTTTTCTATGTTCATGCACATGATCTCTTCTAAAATATTCATCTTCCTCTTGTTGTTGTTGCCACACCTATGAGTAATTTTTTCATGTATAATATTCTAATTTTGAATACATCATGGAAGTCCTTTTTAGTTTTTTAAATGAAGTGAAATCTAAATAAGATGTGGAAATAGAAAATGAAAATGAACTAATTATTGGCTCCCCGAAAACAGCTTCAATTTTAATGCACACCTTTCTTGGGGTGTGGAAAAAAATAATTATATTTTTCCTAGATCAGAAAAGTGGTAGACCGTGGTCATCTCTCTTGAAGATCCTTCTAAATTTAGTTCACTTTATTTATCTAATTCACCTATTCTATCTCTTTTTGTGGTTTTGATTATTAAATTATAGTGACTAAAATCTTTTTGGGTTTTTTTATTATTAAAAATAATGACATGTGAAGCAAGAATTCTAAATTTATACTTATATGCAAGTCTAGATAAAATGAATCCCTACTGAAATTTTACACTTTACCAATGGTTGTAAACCATTGTTAAAGACCTGGAAATAGTTGGTATATAGTATATCTACGGTTCCCTCAATCGTGGCCAAGTATGGCATGAAAATAGTCCTATACAAACGGTTCTGTGAAAATTGTTGGTATAGGTGTCAAAATAGAGGGTATACCAACAGTTTGCTACAAACCGTTGGTATATGTGTGTTAAAGTATAACATATACCAAAGGTTTGTAAACCGTTGGTATATGTGTGTTACACTTATACCAATGGTTGTAAACCATTGGTATAGAGGGGATATGGAAAGCCATAAGGCTATACCAATGGTTTTGTTATAACCGTTGGTATAAACCTATACCAACGGTTATAACAAACCATTGGTATAGTTATATTATAGTATCTATAACAACGATTTTGAAACTGTTGGTATACAATTGCTCAGATCCACAGCAGGAGGCCCCTCTCCCCTCTCTAGACCTGCAACAACACCACTAAAAAATCCCCATCCAAAGTATTCAAAATTTAGAATTCATTCCAGAATTTAGAAATATAGAAATTCAGAAATTCAAATGCAATAACACCCATAAGAGAAAAACCCTACATGTTATAGGAAATGCAATAACACCCATAAGAGTATTCCAAATTTAGAATTCATTCCTCACTCAAACCAAAACACCAACACACATAAGAGTATTCAAAATTTAGAATACATTCCTCACTCAAAACACAACACCAATACACACAAGACAAAAACCTACATGTTATAGAATGAACATGGGATGTTTAGTCATGGTCTTGGGTTGATTATCTTAAAACCAACAGAAAAACTAGGGTAGAGTGGCAAGGATCATAACACCCATAAGATAGACAATGGTAGTGGCCATGTTCTTAGACCTAGGATGAGTTATAGGAAGCACATGGTATGTTTATATTCATTTAATGATTTTGTATCCATGTATAAATGGTTCCTGATGTGTTAGTGGGAAACATCGGCCAATCACGACATATGAGATGGGTTATCGGAATAGACTACATGTTTTTCAAACACTTTTCAATTAGAATTAGGGGGTCTGTGGCTAATTGTAATAATATCTCCTGGGTGTGATGTGATATGAATCCCCATCTTGGGTAGTGGGTATGAATATTCAATGAAGTATTTGGTATTGGGTTCTCAAAGAGACTTTGGTTTGGTCCTAGAACCCCCTGTTTGAGGATGGGATTGATGTGATCCATGGGGCTATGGTGTCACCATATGTATTCCTCGCCATTGGGGTATTTTTATGACACTTTGAATCTTATTTTTCAAGAATCAATGTGTAGCCTTGTTGACCAATTTGTTATATGGTATGGTTTACTGTTCATAGGTTTCATATGAAATCACTATATGATATTTATTTGTTGTATGTTATTGTATAGAATGAATGACCCATGATTGAGAATTAGAACATGAGTTTTGGTGGATGTTCATGATGGGATGTCGAGACTCATTCCTAATATAATTCATGTTTTTCTATATATACTATGACCCATTGTGTCTCAATCCATGCCTTGTGAATATTTTCTTCTAATAACGTATGACCAATAGATCATATTTTGTTTTTTATCTCTTAATTTCAAGAATCTATGTGTAGCCTTGTGAAGATTTTCCATATGTCAGTTGTTGTTTTCACTTAAAATGTTGTCCATTTCAAACAAAAGTGACACACTTTGAGTGATACCAGTCACACCGTGCCTCAGATTGAGGTGGGGTTGACTCTTACCCGTCACAAATTATCCATGGATCGTTGGGTTGGGGGGCTGTCCGGGGTGGGGGGGCGTCCGGAGTGTGTTTTCATCCTCTACGGTCACACAACACATCCAATTGATGTGCCCTCTGGCTGACCATTTTAAAATTAACCCACTATTTATTATCTTCTGATTTCATGGTTATCCGAGGTCATTCGGCTGGTTTCGACCACCCCACACATGTTTTTCAAGCACGACAAACACCTAAAAACACATATTCTATTGTGCCGTGTGAACCAGGCTTCCGAATGATGTGTCATCTTTTCGTACACCCCAAGAATAATTATTAGGGTGTTTTCGTGTGATTTCAAGTCATTTCGATGTCGTTCAATATGTATTTGACCGTAAAACACATGTTTTGGCCATTTACGACACACGGAGGGCGTTTTCAGCCACCGTGGCCACACAACACCTCCGATTGGCATGACATCTAGCCAAAACGTTTAAAATTCACCGACCCATTGTTTTCATCCGATTTGATGGAATTTTGAGGTCATTAAACCCATTTTGACTACCCCACACATGCTTTTCAAGTGCACCAAACACCTAAAAAACACATATTCAGCCGTGTTGTGGGAACCGTGCATCCAAATGACATTTTTTCTCCTCATACATCTCTCGGATAATAATTAGGGTGTTTTTGTGTGATTTCAAGTCATTCTGATGTCGTTCGGTTTGCATTTGACCGTTAAACGTATGTTTTGTCCATTTACGACACGCGAAGTACATTTTCGGCCACCGCGGTCACATGACACCTTCGATTGATGTTCCATATGACTGACCATTTCAGGATTCACCCACCCTTTGTTTTCGTCTGATTTCATGGAATTCCGAGGTCATTCGGCTGGTTTTGACAACCCTATGGATGCTTTTCAAGCACGCCAAACACCTAAAAAACACAAATTCTATCGTGCCACGGATACCGCGGGTCCAAATGATGTGCCATCTTTTCGTACACCTCAAGAATAATAATTAGGGTGTTTTTGTGTGATTTCAAGTCATTCTGATATCATTCAGTGTTTATTAGAACATAAAACACTTGTACTAGCCATTTACGACATGAAAAGTGCGTTTTCAGATACCACGGTAATACGACACCTCCGATTGATGTGCCGTCTGGCCGACCATTTCACAATACACCCCCTTTGTTTTTATTCAATTTTATGTGATTCTAAGGTCGTTCGACCGGTTTTGACCACCCCACGCACGCTTTTGAAGCATGCCAAACACCTAAAAAACACTTATTGAGTCGTGTTGCACAAAACACGTGTCCGAATGATGTGAAGTCTCCTCATAAACCTCAAGAATAATAAATAGGGTTTTTTCTTGTGATTTCATGTCATTTTGATGTCTTTCGGCCTGCATTTGACCATTAAACGCGTGTTTCAGCCATTTACGACACATGGAATGCATTTTCGGCCACCGCGGTCACAAGACACCTCCGATGGATGCGCCGTCTGGCCAAACATTTCAGAATTCACCCACCCTTTGTTGTCGTCTGATTTCATGGCATTCCGAGGTCATTCGGCCAGTTTTGACCACCCCACGCAAGCTTTTCAAGCGCACCAAACACATAAAAAACACATATTCAGCTGTTCTGTGCAAACCGCGTGTCCGAATGACGTGTTGTCTCCTCATACACTTCAAGAATAATAATTAGGGTGTTTTTGAACAATTTCAAGTCATTATAATGACATTTGGACTGCATTTGACTGTTAAATGCATGTTTTTTCCATTTACGACACGCAGAGTGTGTTTTTGGCTAGCGCGGTCACACGACACCTACGATTAATGTGACGTTTTGCCGACCATTTCACAATTCACCCACCCTTTGTTTTCGTATGATTTTATTCCATTCTGAGGTCGTTCGACCAATTTTGACCACCCCATGCATGTTTTTCAAGCACACCAAACAACTAAAAAACAAATGTTCAGTCGTGCTATGCAAACCGCGCGTCCGAATGATGTGTCATCTCCTCGTACACCTCAAGAATATTAATTAGGGAGTTTTATTGTCATTTTAAGTCATTCCGATGTCGTTCGACATTCATTTGACCTTTAAACACATGTTTTTGGACATTTACGACATGTAGAGTGCATTTTCGGCCAACGCGGTCACACAACACCTCTGATTGACGTGTTGTCTGGCCGATCATTTCAAAATTCACCCACCATTTTTTGTCGTCTGATTCCATGGCATTCCAAGGTTGTTAGGCCGATTTTGACCACCCCCATGTACGCTTTTCAAGAGCACCAAACACCTAAAAAACACATATTCAACTATATCACGCAAACCGCGTGTCTGAATGACATGATGTATCCTCCTAAACCTCAAGAATAACAATTAGGGTGTTTTTGTGTGATTTCAAGTCATTATGATGTCGTTCAGTATTCATTTGACCATTAAACACATGTTTTGGCCATTTACGACACACTGAGTGCGTTTTTGGCCACCGCGATCACACTACACCTCCGATTGATGTTCTGTCTATTCGACCATTTCACAATTCACCCACCTTTTGTTGTTGTCTGATTTCATGGAATTCTGAGGTCGTTCGGCCGGTTTTAGCCACCCCACGCATGCTTTTCAAGCACGCCAAACACCTAAAAAACACATATTCAGTCATGCTGTGAAAACCGTGCATTCGATTGGCATGTCGTCTCCTCATACACCTCGAGATTAATAATTAGGTTATTTCTGTGTGATTTCAAGTCATTCTGATGTCGATAGTCATGAATTTGATCGTTGAACGCATGTTTTGGCCATTTACGACACACAGAGTGCATTTTTGGCAATCACAGTCACACGAAACCTCTGGTTGAGGTGGAGTTGACTTGTACCAGTCACAAATGACCAATGCATTGTTCTCCTAATGTATCAACACAATCTGAATGCGTTTGATCGGTTTTCTGTAGGTCCGTTTTTTGTTTTCACTTAAAACCTGGTCCATTTCAAATAAAAGTGAGACACATTGAGTGGTACCAGCCACACCATGCATCAGATTGATGAGGGGTTGACTCTTAAACATAAAAAATGTCCCATGGATCGTTGTGCTAATGTATCAACAGAATCCGAATATGTTTGGTCTATTTTCTGTTTGTCAATTGTTGTTTTCACAAAAAAATGTTGTCCATTTCAAATAAAAGTGAGACACTTTGAGTGGTACCGGCCACACCGTGCCTTCGATTGAGGTGGGATTGAGTCGTACACAACACATATGACCCATGGATTGTTTTCCTAAGGTATAAACACAATCCAAATATGTTTGGTCAATTTTCCATATGCCAGTTGTTTTTACTTAAAATGGTTTCCATTTTAAACAAAATAGAGACACTTTGAGGGATACCAGCCACACCGTGCCTCAGATTGAGTTGGGGTTGACTCGTACATGTCAGATATAACTCATGGATCATTTTCCTAACGTATCAACCCAATACAAATGTGTTTTGTTGGTTTTTCATATGCCAGCTAGGAAAATCGTGCAACAACAATGATAATATCTTATACTAAAATTATTTACATTGTTCATGATGCGCATCCTTGGGTACATGGTTAGGGAAAATCATGAACATTGCTTCTAATATATATCCCTATATGTTTGGTAGATACCATGTGGTATGGACTTATATTTTTTAATAACCATGAGGCATAGTGTTTTTTACAGCGACCGGGGTTCCGAGCTCCAAACATTCCCCAGAAGCCCCATAAACCATTATAACATCATTAGGATTCCATATATGGTAAAAAATAAAGAGTTATACTGAATTCAAAAATATCAATACCAGAGTGAAAAACCAGGTTAAAAAATAAAGAGTTATAATGAATTCAAAAATGTAATGGATCAATCTTCCCCTGATCACCATCACCATCCCCACTATCATCATCAGCCTCATCCTCGCCTCCATCATTGTCCTCGCCATCTTCCTTGTCATCATCCCCATGCTCATCCTTGGCCCTATCCTCGCCCTCATCCCCATAATCACCCTCATCCTCATCCTCATCCTCATCCTCACCCTCATCCTCTTCAGCATCTTCATCATCACCAGGAATGTCATCATCTCGACCGCCACTAGAACTGCCACCTGGTGCATAAGATAGTACAACCATCAGTGACATATATGTTTGAAAAGCTGCACTGGCCTCTAGTGGAAGTGATGAAGATAACGCTTTGATCAGTTTTATAAATTCTTTCTCCATCCTTTGAAAATGTTCTTCCAAATCTATTACCATTTTATCAAACTATCTTGAATACTCCTTGACCTGTTCCAACTCAGTGGTACTAGAATGGATACCTTGATAGGACCAATACCTCGTCGAGACTATATTCTTACCAGTTCGGCAGCGTAATTGACCAGAGTGCCCATCTCCCAAAACCTGATATAAATAATCGTGTGGCCCTAAATTTTCCGGATTTTAGGCATCAATGGCCTCTAAATCTGCATGTTAAAAATATTACTAGATTAGTAAATTTAAAAATAGATATTAAAATTATAAATACACAAATTAAAACATACAATCTTTTTTTGTGTCATTTCATTAACCAGAGTTCCAAATTTTTCCTTCTACTCGAGCAAAACAATTTTACACGAGGGAGACGTCCTTCAATATTCAATTGTTGATTCTGTAATGACAATGAAACAATATAAAGTGCAAGTATAATCATATATTAAATATTCAATAAATCACATAATTTAAGTAGGAAAAAATAAAAAGGGAAATTCCTAAAGAAAAATTATAAACAACTATATCGTACTAGCTGCCTCTCATGATCTGACGTAGTAGTGCACCCCAAAGTGTGGAGTAATTTCTTTGAATCAATGTTTTTTTTGTTTTTTATGAAGATTCCTAAATAATTTTTATTAATAAATAAGATAATATTAGTGAAAAAAATGAAAATTGTCATTTAAATACCTCAAATGAGATTAATACCTTAATATTGGTAGTCTCCCAATGGGTAATCATTTGGAAATATTCCTCTATCGAAAAATCATCCATGATAGGTACTATCTCCAACTCTGTGCCCACTATATCACACCATCAAACATGCATCTCATGCTTATAACCACTCCAATGCTCTCCTAGCTCCTTTAAACGTGTTGGTTGTGCACCTTCTCCATCAGGGAAGTTAAATCGAAGCTGACACCCAATAGATTAATTCATATAAATTCCAAAAAATACTATATTAAATCCAATATATTTTTTACCCATGTTTTTGCCCATGCGTTATCCTTGACTTCGTTTGGAAGATGTCTCAATGAGAGAGGGAAGACCGGAATGATGTCAGAGTATTTGGCTAGCATCACCAAAAATCCCTGACATTCCTACCCAGATTTATCAATCATTTTTCATTCATCATTGTATTCAACCATCAACTGTGTCTGGATATTCCATACTGCATGCAAGTGAGTACACCCCCTCCCTCACCTCCTATCAGTAGGTGAATCTGTTTTTAAAGAAAAAATAAATCAGTACAAGTTATAATAAAAATAAAAATTGGTATAAAAAATTATTAGAGTTATATAAATATACATGTGGTAGTCAGATCAATGGGCATCACTGGATGTGCAGAATATGAAGGAATATCCTATACAGGTTGAGTGTCCCTCTGTGTACTCTCCTCAACCACATACTTTGTCGGAGTAGGAGTTGACGAAGGTGGAATATAATCGCTCGTAGATAATGAACCAGATGGAAAAGATGATGGCACAGACGTCTGGCCAACTGGTATTGTAAACATCAAAGGCCTAAATATCATCTATGTCTATAAAGACACACCAGGATCAAAATGGGGCATAGACGATATGTCTGTGGTAGAGGAATAGTCCAATCGGGTATGACCAGTGGATCGTCTAACTCCCGCACCACAAGCCCTCGTACCGCTGGCCACTGTATCGGGATCACCAGATGATCGTCTAACTCTTAAACCACCCCCTCCTACCACCATCCTCTGTATTGGGAGCAATATCTGGCTCCTTGTCGGATATCTCTAGTTTAAGGGGTCGATCCTGAAAAAAATTATAATACAAAAGTAATCACAAGATATTTTATGTTATTGAAATATATATATTTGAAATAAAATACTCACAACATGGTTGAGTGGAGGAACGCCCATCTGTGTCATGCGATGATTATTTTCTGTCATCTTTTTCCGCTGCATCTCTTCAATGGGTGTCATTTCCTACAATGAAAAGAAATATGGAAGTAATTAGAAACAAATAACTAATGTGTAACCCAAAAAACATAATATAGAAAATCCATTCTGATAAAAAAACATAACGAAATAGATGTTTTATGGTGGTTTGAAGGTAGTTACTATGATACACACTCTGAATGATGTAGGTGTATTCATTGAATCATTTCATAATTGATTTTGGAGATGGACCTTAAATAGTTATAGGTATGGATTTTATTAAAAACACATATAAAAGGATATTCTAGAATTGTGATGTCCTAAACCAGGATTACACTCATTAGTGACCCAATCCTAGATAGCCACATGTACTCAAGCACATCTATCAAAATTCCAAATGTTATTGACTAATAGTGAGAGCCTTTGCTATGTCTGGGGGAGACTATTACCTAATTACCTAAGTTGCACAATTTTAATATTATCAGTTAAAATGTGGAAGAATGATAACAATGGGAAAATATTGGAAATGGATGAAAAAAACCAAATCAGTAATACCAACTAATAATAGAATCATAAACAGAATGATGGTAATGTATTTTATGTATCAAGAATAAAAACATAGTTACAACTATTAAGAAGTAGTACTATACAAGAGGCACAATAAATTCTAAAATTTGACCTAACTTCTTAAGCTACAACCCAATCATATGGTTCATTGGTGGAAACATTGTGATTCATGTCAATAACTCGAAATCCACAATCATTAATAAAGGTTTATGGCCTCTTCATTGAATCAAACCATTGGTAAAGGGAAAATCTTTTCCAACGGTTGCACCCAACCGTTGGTAAAAGAGGACTTCAAGGCCCCTTTTTAGGCATCCCAAATAGTGTCACATGCCTCAGGCCCCATTATGTGTTACAAGAATCCCAAATCAGTCACTCATGTTCAATAAACCATTATTGGAACCTCTATGGTCATACCTTTCATTGCCCAATTAGTTCCTCAAGTCAAGCGCGCCCCATGGGTGGATAAAGTTTAGGCTTATACACTAACAGGTTGTTCATGGCTTCCAAAAGGGTTTAATTTCATAAAATATAGAAAAAAAAATTATTTTTAAATTTGAGATTAATAATAATGTTTGTCAGTGATTACAAGATTACTGAATTAAACTTTTTACTTATCTAACATTGTTATGGATGTATACACACGCCAGCATGGCTAGTGAAAAGCACCCCACCATCATAAAAGTGAGTATTGGACAAGAAAGAGACACAATATACAACATATATTGAGAACCATATTTAATTAACCCTAATGTTATATTAGTACAGTCATCTTAGGAATCCAATTATCACTCATGACTAACCATGACACTATAAACAACCTGGAGTGTATGAGATTTCTCTCTGATCTTAACAACATCACCACACATTCTTACCATTATGTGAATAATGTGGAATATGGATGATATTAACACAAAATTTCTAGAAATACCAAGACTTCTAGGAACTGAAAATTTATGGATGATATTAACACATAATTCATTTTGAATCAAATTTGATTCACTGTCAAATCCTAACACACACACCGAAATAAAACAGAAAACAAAAGTCATACACACCCAAATCAAAATAGAAAACCCAAACAGTAGATGTAGAGCATTAAAATGAAAGTACCACTTACAAATTAGAACTTTAGAACTAAGAAATTTTGAAAATGGATCGGAACGAAGAATTTCTATTGTATGGTAAACAGAATCCTGCTTCTCCACTTCCCCAAATGAATACATAAAACCAAAATATTAGATGTTGTATAACATACATAATAAATATGAAGAATTGATAAATCTTAAATATGATGGATTTCGGTCGTAGGGGAAGGAAAATCCCAATTCCCCCTTCTGTATAGGGCTGCAGTTGCATGGAATGGGGGAGTTCGAGCATCTATGAATATGGGGAAAAACATTCTCAATGGTTTGTAAAAACCGTTGGTAAAGGATGATTTAAACCTCTCTAAACCAATGGTTTAAGAAAACCATTTGTATAGAGTATAAATTTCCCAACGGTTTTGGAAAATTGTTTAGAAAAGATGATTTAACCAACTTTTACCAACAATTTCCTTAAACTGTTGGTAAAAGTACACCACATGCATTGGGAAAACCTCCATTTCCAGAATTGAATTAATATGAAAGATTTTGGTTTTGGGGGATTGTTAATTGTTCAATAATTATTATACTTTATATGTTTTATTTTAGTTTGTTAATACAAACATTAAATCTCATGTTTTAACTACTATTATTTATTTAAAAATTGTGGAATATCATTGAATGTTTGAGAAGTATCAATTCCACCTCCTCCTTTAATCCAAGTTGGTGACACACTGTTGTCTAGAATGTGTCATAATCCAAGACTCGATTCAACCCAAGCCATTTTATCCATTGATTAGATCAACTCCAACATGTGAAGAACTAACCAATAGAGACAATGAAGAATGATTAAATAAATTAACAGGGATAGGTTGAGTTGAATGTCCTTGAAGGTAGTCACAACATCAGGGACATTATCCTTACCCATACATACTACTGAAATCTATCTAAAAACTTAAAATTAAACATTAAAGAAAATTCATGATCACCTTCACCTCCCCCCAGGACAAGTATCAAGGTCAACCTCTCATTTCCGAGAGTAATATATTACATGGTGGAGTGGGTGGAAGAGAATAGAGAGAGGTAAATAATTGAAGAAAAGTGGATGGAGAAACACAAAGACATGGATTAATAAAATTAAAAATAAAATTAAAATTGGAAACTAATAAAAAAATAAAAATAAAATAAAATTAAAATAATAAATAAAGGGGTAATAGAGGAGAAGCATCAGCCCATGCCCTGATGGTATCCCTCTTTAGTTGTGGGTGTCGAGCTGATGATTTGGGAAGGAGTCGAGGGCTTCCTTTTATAGGTAGAATTCTATCCTCTAAAATTTTGCGTGATGTTGGCCCATTAAATGGTCAATTCACACGTGGACCCCTTCATAAAATTTGTTCATAAATATGTTTTCCATTTAACCTCCAACCTTCATCTCATTTATCGATGGGATTAAGGAGTTATGGAATTTTCATTGAATAAGGATTTTTATGGATGAAATTTCCAAGAAGATTCCTTCAAATGTATAACGATCAATGGAAACCTTAATGAATTAAAAACTCCACCAAATTTTTCTTAGAGTTGTTCTGATGTGTACTGGTTCTATCCCTAGTGTAATAACCTAAATGGGAGGTGATGAGATTGATTTGTGCATTTGTTATGGTGGTGGGGTCCATGGTGTTTGCCTGGAAAAGTTTCTAACTTCAATGATATTTTTGGACTAATGGATCTTTGAATCAACTCTAGAACCTAAAGAGAAATTTGAATGAAATAAAATCAGGATTCTAAAAAAACAATGAATTTTGGAATTATATTTTTTTTCCAAAATGACAAAAATACCCTTCTGGTACAAATCTTTCAAAAATCCAAAATTATGCACTTTTTCCAATTTTTCTCATAATCATTCTAAAATTATAATTACCCATTATTTTAATAAAAAATTAAAATACATTGGTTTTATCATTGAAAAATATAAAAAATCCTCATTATTTGATAAAAAATATGCACATAAATATTCCCTGTCAAATACCCCCACACTTAAACCATGCTTTTCCAAAAGTATAAAATCTCAAAATGGAAATCAGAGGACACCAATATTACCAATATTTAAATTCCATGGTAATAAAATCAAAAAAAATCATTGTGAAATCAAGCTTTCAAAAATTTGGATAAAATATCAATTTAATTTCACATTTTTCAAAGAAAAAAATAATTCACATATTTTACTTTTACCCTTTTAAAATTAAAGGAACTTATCCTTTGATTCATTAAAGATCCTTGATTAATTATTATTAAACATGACAAGTCATGATTTATCTCACTTTTAATTCTTTTCTCTCATCACTCTTGATACAATTCAAGTAGAGTTATTCTCATTTCATGAGAACATGCTCCTTAGCCATAGGCTTGTAAATGAAATAATTTCGCAACTTTGTAAAGACAAAATGCATATGAAATCATGAGCCCTTTAAAATAATGTTCTATTGACTCGGAGGTTTAAGGTTGGTAGGATTTGATTCTTTAAAAATTAAGGATTAAGTAGGAGGATAATCTCTAATGATATCAAAAGTAAAAATATAATGAAATATATCCCCTTCAAAGTAGAAATAATTAATTCCCAAATCTCAAAGATAATTTTATGATCAAGTAACAATAATTAATGATTTGGTCACCCTCTTTAATTTTTTTTATTTTTTAATTTTTATTATTTTTTCGAAATTTATGATTATATCAAATCTCACATCCATCATATAACCACATACGATCATAAGATCATCGGTCTAGAAAATGGTGATTTTTTGTTTTCCCAAATCACAACCCATTTTTTTCTCTTTTTGTTGGTTCTTTTTGTCATTTTTGTTATTTTTTCAATTCAAGAGGGAAAAAAATAGAGTATAATGAATGATTCCACAACCTTTTTACAATTAACACAATAATACCCCCACACTTCTTCCTTACAATGTATATTATCACATCCACCATTATTCCCTTTAACCCCACACTTCAACTTTAAAATATCATGCAAATACTCAAACGATGGTAGGAATAGATAAAAATGGCTTGAAACATGGCTCATTCTTATAAAGGCCATTCATGGTCTCTATGGGATAAAAGAAAGATTGATGTAAAGGTGGTCTTATAAGGAAAATTGGCTTTCCAAAATATGCCTCAATCATTTTAAATGTGTTTTTAGTAGTCATATCATTGATAAGTTTCAATACAAGTTCTTTCCGGTTACATGTGGCATGATCATCCATGAAATATGAAAAAGAATAAATAGGAAGTACATGGTCTATAAATCCTCATGGGAGTGGAAAATATAACATTGAAAAATAACTCATGGAATGACTAATAAATTAATTCACATGAACTTCAGATATTCAATGCATGAAGGATGGTAGAGAAATTTCATTTACATGAATCAATTAATTCCTTCAAAACATGAGTCATTACTTCATTATCCATGCTTCATTTTAAAAATTCAATTATTAATTTAAATAATTTAATCATATCAACATTTAAATCTAAAACAAGGAATCACAGTATTCCCAAGAAACTCATGTCTCTTTGATAAGTCGAGTAAAACATGAATTATGTGCGACATGAAATTTTAACTTTAAAGATAAAAAAATGTGTAGAGTTTAGAAGATAAAACAGAAAAATTGAATACACTTTTTCCATGAAACTTTGTCAATCCCCTTTACTATATGGGGAATCCTTCTACCGTCATGATCCTACAAAAGAAAATTACTCAATTAATCACAATGATCATTTCGTTTAATCTCAAAATAATAGAGGGAGGGGGGAACATGATAAATTATTTCAATGAAAATAATATGAAATATTAATTCCTAGAAATCATGTAAAGATAAATAATGGTATTATCCCCCAAGTGGGACCTGAATTTTGACTGCCTCTAGAGGTCAGTACCTGTTGTTATCCAAATTCTGATGAAGGATAAAGCTTATTTGATTTGAACGACCACATGTGGCCTTTCCTAACTTTTTCTTCATCCTTCTGGGATAGAGCACATGATATCCCCCATTTAAAATGAGTTATTGATTGCATGGTGGGGGTAGGATGAATAATGAATCATCCCTTTTCCTTGATTATACTTGTTCAACCTCTTCTTCTCCCTCTATTAGTTACTTGAGGTATGATTCATCAAAATATTAGTTAATGGGAATGTCAGATTGTAATTCAATTTGAATAATATTAAAACATGAAGTATCGAGATCAAATTATTCACCTTCAAAGCATCTTTTATCATGTTTTCCATAGGAAAATACACTAGCATCTCTTCATTAAATATCATAAATAAATATTCAATGTGTCTAGGGAGCTCCATATGTTCCTCATCATGTGCACATCAAGGTTCTTCTTCATCCTCCAAGGAAGAGTTACGGTTTTCAATTTCTGTATAATCAAAACCACATGGAGTGATGTAGAATTCATATTAAATAATATTAGAAGGGATAAAATCAATGAATGGTTTAACTCCCTAAGTCGGTTCAGCTTCAATCTCTTCCTTAGTGGTAAGTGTCAGTTGGAGTATACTCTCTAAGGATGGAGGTAGGTAGTCAGGTTCCTCCATCTTGACTTCAAATTCCACCACTTGGGTGGTTTCTTCCTTCAGTGGTGCTAAATATTATTCTTTGTATTTTATGGGTATGTTTGGTAGTTCTACATATTTAATCAAGAATTAATCCAAACATTGTTGATCTCCCACTTATAGCTCATCAGATATGTCGTCCTCCCTTGCTTCTTTAAGTTCATTATTTTCAAATATAAGTGGTGAAACTTATTCCTCCACTTTCTCATGTTCTTCCTCTAGATTAGGTTTGGGTTACTCTATTAATGCATGCACATAAGAAAATCTCTATTGGACTTTATGTTTAGTTTTTTAATGCTTTCTCTAAGTTCATGCATCTGATCTCTTCTAAAATATTCAACTTCCTCTTGTTTTTGTTGCTGCACCTGTGAGTAATTTTTCCATGCATAATATTATGAATTTGAATACATCATGGAAGTATTTTTTAGTTTTTTTAAATCAAATGATATATAAATAATATCTGAAAATAGAAAAAGTAAATAAACTAATGATTGGATCCCCGGAAACAGTGTCAGTTTTGACACACGTCGGTTGTGGGGTGTGGAAAAAAATAATTATATTTTCCTAGTGCAGATTAGTGGCTAACCAGGGTCATCTCTCTTGAAGATTCTTCTTAATGTAGTACTCTTAATTTATTTAATTCACCCATTCTATCTCTTTTTGTGGTTTTTTTTATTAGATGAATGTGATTAAAATATTTTTGGGTTTTTTATTATTTAAAATAATGACATGTGAAGCAAGAATTCTAAATATATACTAAGATTCAAGTCTAAATCGAATGAATTAATAAGAAAGAACATGGTTTTGGGGGTTGGTTAAATATTCAATAGTGTTTATCCTTTATATGTTTTATTTCAGTTTGATAATCCAAACACAAAATCTCATGTTTGAACTACTATTCTTTATTTATAAATTGTGGAATATCATTGAATGTTTGTGCACTCTCAATTCCACCTCCTCCATTAATCTAAGTTGTTAACACACCTTTTTCTAGAATGTGTCATCTTCTAGGACCCAGTTCAATTGAATCTGTTTCATCCATTGATTGTCTCAACTCCAATATGTGAAGAAATAACCAATTGATAGAGGGAAAATTATTAAATAAAATAATATGAATAGGTTGAGTTGCATGATATCTGTGGTAGTCACAACATCAGGGACATTTGGCATCCCCGTGCATGTTACTAAAATATATCTACAAACATAAAATTAAACATTAAAGAAAACTCATGATCACCTTCACCTTCCATTTGGACATGTATTGGGGTTATCCTATCATTTCTGAGAGTAATAGATTACTTGGGGGAGTGGGAGGAAGAGAAGAGAGAGATAGGGAAAGAAATGAAGAAAAGTGTGTGGAGAAACAGCAAGGCATGGATTGATAATACTAAAATTTGAATTACAATTGAGAAATAATACCAAAATAAAATTAAAATAAAATAAAATTAAGAAATGGGGTGGGAATAGAGGTGTAGCATTGTCACACTCCCCATTGGGAACCCTCCTTGGCTATTGGTGTCGAGTTGCTGATTTGGGAAAGAGGCGAGAGCCCCCTTTTATAGGTAGAATTCTATCCTCTAAATGTTTTTGCATTCTTTGAACAATAAATTGTCAATTAACACATGGAATCCTTCATAAAAGTTGTTAATAAATGTGTTTCCATTCAACCTCCACATTTCAGCTCATTTTGACATTGTATTAAGGAGGTATAGAATTTTCATTGAATAAGACTTTTTATGGCTAAAATTTCCAGGAATCTTCTTTCAAATGTATAACGATCAATGGAAACCTTAATGACTTAAAAAATACACCAAAATTGTTTTAGAGTCAGGAATATGTATCCTATTGATATCCCAGGTTGAATAACCTAAATTAGAAGCGAGGAGACTGATTTGTGCATCTGTTACGGTGGTGGAGTCCACACTATCCACCCGGAAATGTTTCCAAATTCAATGAATTTTTTGGACTAATAGATCTTCGAATCAGCTCTAGGTCATAAAGATAAAGTTTAAGGAAATAAAATATGTATTATAAAAAAAATTCATCAGTAATTTTTTACTTATATTTTTTAATAAATGACAAAATTACCCTTGTGGTAAAAATCTGTCAAAATCCAAAATTATGCATTTTTTCCAATTTTTCTCATAATCATTATAAAATTAAAATTACCCATTATTTTAATAAAACATTGAAATATAGGGGTTTTATCATTTCAAAAAATAAAAAAATCCTCATTATTTCATAAAAAAAATGCACATAAAGTTTCATTGTCAGAGATGTCCTACCTCCTTGTCTTGTTTTATCATAATATGTCATGCCTAGATTGATTAAATGCTTAAATGGAACTTATTAAATGAGTGGGTATACTTTTTAGTTGTTTCTAGATTGATTAAATGTTTTTTTGGGTAATTATGATTAATGGGTGGGAATATCCATGTGATGTGTTAAATGGAAATTGGTGATAAGTGGGTGGGTATAACCATGTGACATGATTAAATGGAAGTAGAGTACATGAGTGGATATAATCTTGAGATGTAACGGTTTAAATGAGTAGGTATTCTCGTTGAATGGTTTTGAATGTAATTGTTTATATGAGTGGGTATACTCGTATGGTTGGAAATTGCTAAATATATGGAATGTTTGATGATTTACATAGATTCCAAGGATGAATCTCCATGGATTTGGAATGCAGTATTGGACACCTTGGTTGAGTATTCACTTTGGGTCTTGATTCTGTGGGATGACTCGGGCTTTGTTTTCCATTAGAATAGGATTGATTGGACTCACGTAGGACATTCTAGTAAACATGCTCCTAGGACTCCAACCGGTGCCTTTAATGAGATTCTATTGAGAGGATACTAGGACATGATGATGATGCCTTCTTCTCCAATACATTGGATTCAGCCCTTCATGGTTTACAATTCATTATATGGAATGATCGTGGGATATATGACTGTGTCTGTATGACAATGTCATGGGTTTTTGATATGGTTTTATTTACAGAGTAAGGCTGTATGGATAGGATATGGATTGTTTTATGATAAGGCTGTGTTGTTTGTTTATATTTCCTATAGGTTCCTTGTTAGGATCTGCCACTTGTTGTAGGGATCCACAAGAGGTTGTTCGGTATAACTTGTTTGCATTGGTTATATGCCTTGGGCTTTCACACTTACATTACTTCTTACTTGTACTTGTTTCTCTTATTTCATAGTGCAGCATAGAATTGTATAGATCATTGTGTGAAAACCTACTGGGATGTTTATCTCACACCCTGTTGGGTCCTCCTTGGGGACCCAAACAAATTATATGGTTTCAGGTGATAGTAGGGTCAAGCGGCCTTACACTAGTTGTTGATCATTTTTTTAGAGTATGGTAGCATGAGACCCAGCTGAGGCTTGCGATGATACTGTGACACATTTTGATCTTTATGGATTTTGTGTACATGTATTGTACTTTATTTCCATGTATATTTTATGGTTGTTATCTAGATACATGTATCATTTTCATCATGGTATATGAGACACTTATGTCTTGTTATATATTCCTATCTTGCTTATCTATTTTACCTATTGTATGCTTATTGTATTTACTTCTGATATTGAATTTGATTGACTTCCACTATGATATACTCTCGTAATTAGGGAATAGTCAACCTAATAACTAAACTAGACCCTCTCCACTAGTCGGAAACATCTGGAATTTGAGGATTGCGCTTGACACCATGTAGCCAACCAGGCTTGTGGAACTATTGAGTGGCTTCCGAGTTCAGGATTTTAAAAAGTGGTATCAAAGACAATTTCTATTCTAGTTTTGGTATACTATTTGGAGACAATAGACTGGGATATGAAGGAAAATGTAAATTGTTAATGAGAAATGATCAATCGTAGCTAACCCGTGTATAAGAAAAATCCAAATTACACTAAATGAAATTTCTATTTTCTGGTTTTGTCTATTAAAATTGATTTGATTTCACCATTAGGAGACACACATGATTTATGATGATACTATTGACGCAATTGTGCATTCTATTTTTTTACAACCTGATGAGATGAGGGTATTCCATCTCATGCATCATATATTCGCTTGTTAGAAATCAGATATCATGCACTATGTCATGCTATTTAAGATGAATTATTTGACGCATGCTATTTTGATTGGTGCTCTAACAGATGTTCCAGATTTTGTGGTAGACTTTGTACAAAGGATATAGAAGTGACAACATCATTAAATTCATAAGGTGTATGGGCCCTTTTGAAATAGAAAATGACGTACCTTTTAAATTAAAATTTTAAAGTGAATTTGATGTGTATAGATATATGGTTATTCATGTTTGGTTCATGAGGTGTTATGGGTCCTCAAGGATCAGAACATGGTGGACTATTGGTTAAATCATGTCAAATAAAGACTGTTAAATGAAAATAAATTGAAAATAGATAGTTAACTACACCCAGATTTTGAGTGGGTGAGAGGTAGTGTTTCTAGTTGTGTTGTGGTTGTTCTTTATATAGTCATGTATTTAGTATTTGGTTGTGTGTTATGACTTGTTTTTAGGAGGGTTTTGACATGTCCTACGATTTCGAGATGTGACTTTGATGTCAATCCTTTCTGAGGTGAGTGGTTGGCATTGTAGAGGCATCCCACCATGAAGACCTCCAATGGTATGCCAAGAGGGTGGCGATGACCATGCTTCGACGGTGGTGG
Source organism: Viscum album (assembly GCA_963277665.1). Taxonomy (NCBI): domain Eukaryota; kingdom Viridiplantae; phylum Streptophyta; class Magnoliopsida; order Santalales; family Viscaceae; genus Viscum; species Viscum album. Next base: position 945,654,277 of record OY728148.1, read on the forward strand.
GACATGAGATACTAGCGGATCCTCTTTTAGTGATTTTGTGGTACAATATACTATTTCAGACATAGGTTATGAGGCATAGTTCCACGAGGTGTTATTTTGCTATATGCAGACTTTTCAAGGAGCACCATAGCCTACCATGACTATGGACGAGCTGACATGGGTGCTCTAGCAGAAAAATACTTTCATGTTTTTGGGGTATAATGGTCTATAAGATTCTGAGTTGTGGCTTGAGAACACAGTAGCTATCTTCAAGCATCTAGAGACACCTCTTGAGAGGTGGGTCAAGCTCACTCTTTATATGATACATGAAGTAGTAAAGTACTGGTGGGATGTTCTGAACCAGGATGAAAGGCTACAAGATATGGGTTGGAATGATTTCTAGACCTACTTCCATGACTAATTTTACCCCAAGACACTATAGGAAGAGTGAGGTAGTGAGTTCATGCGTCTAGACTAGGGCACCATGAAGGTTATAGAGTACTCAACATTCTTTACATAGTTTCATAGTTTTTCACTGATGTACCTTACTGATGAGATGTCGAGAGTGAGATGCTTTGAGGAAGGCCTCTGACATACTATCAAATCCCAGGTCAATGTGTTCAGGTTGACCTCTACCACTGAGATTGTGAATCAGGCACTGATTATAGAGTGGAACATGAGGGAAATTGAGGATATAGAGTAGGAAAATGTATCTTCTCTACCTAGTGGTTCTATATCTTTAGGTAGGAAGCGCCATTTTGATGCTTCCAATGAGATAATCATCAGTTAGTCAATGAGTTCTAGTAGCTTGGTGTTTTTTCACTAGTGTGGCAGGAGAGGACACATGAAGATTCAGCGTGACTGCGACCCAGTCGAGTGCTGAGCTTATGGAGGGATGTGCCACATGCAATGGTTTTGCAGGACCTTCCCTCCAGTTGTGAGTGGTAGGGGGTCAGCTCTGATGTTTGGTTTAGGAGTATGCTTCTAAGATCTGTGTCAATTAGAGAGCTACAACAATGTAGGCCAATCAGTCTGCATAAATAGTGGTCCTTGCTGAGGTATCCATACACCAATTACTCCTATACATCGAAGGGGACCTACTCTGAGCAGTGAGGTTGTTTCACAGGGTCGTGGTAGAGTTTAATTATATTATGTACATCCTGCACCTGAGGTGCAAGGATTCATACTGTCTACAGTGAGAATAATGATTTTAGTAGCTTCTACTATTGAATAAGCTCTTTTTGATACAAGTCTATCTCATAGTTTCATATCCGCACATATGGTGAATATCCTTGGGGTTGTTTTGTGGTATTCTGAAAGAATTTTAATGCTAGAAATACTATTGGGAATTATAATGGATGATGTGATCTAGTGCAGGGAGTACCCCCTTGAGGTTGGTGGGTGTCACTTCATTTGAGATATTTATGTCCTTGAGGTGATAGGGTTTGTCGTCAGTCTTGGGATGGATTGTATAGTATATTATCGATCTTAAATTGTCTACTATCGCATATGGGTAACTTTCACATAACCGGAGGATGCATTGTTTACTCACAAGGGTGAATGGGGTGTCCAGGTGAGATGAGATGGACTAGATCCTCATGATTTAAGCAGAATGATAGCCTAGATTGCTATTTTTTATTTTGGATGATCATGGAGTGAGTCAGGTAGACTCTCCTCTAATGGTGGATTGTTTTAGGGACATGTTCCCAGATTAATTATCTAGTTTACCTCTCGAGAGATAGGTTGATTTCCCCATTGAACTAGTGTTATTAGATGTACCAGTATCCATTTTTACTTCATAGGTGGCTATGATGGAGTTGTAAGAAATTATGTGGAAGTAAGAGAATTTTAAGGCAAAGGGGTTTATCTGACCTAATAATTCTTTATGGGGTTCACCAGTTCTTTTCAAAAAAAATGTGGATATAACTCTTAGGCTATTTGGGGATTATCGTAATTTGAATCAGTTAATGGTTAAAAACTGATATCCCTTTCAACAAATAGTTGAAATGTTTGATAAGATTCTAGGATCCTGAGTATTCTTGAAAATTGAACTAACGTTAGGATATCACCAGGTACATATTTGACCCACAGACATACCTCATACAACCTTTCATAATAGGTATGGTCTATATGAGTATCTGGTTATTCTATTCAGTATCACAAACATGATAGTAGTTTTCATGGTTCTGATGAACCAAGTGTTCCATCCTTAATTCTGATACATCAAGTAATGGGATGGGAGTAGTGCTTATGTAGGGGTATAGAGTTTTGGAATATGAGTCTCAGTTCTTAAGGCCATGTGAGAGGAATTACCCTATGCATGATCTTGAGCTAGATGCAGTTATTCTTGCTTTTCACTATTGGAGACATTATTTATTGGGAGATCATTTGTTGGTGTATACAGACTAAAAAATCATCAAGTATATATTTACTCAGTATTATTTGAATATGAGGGAAAAAGGTGGGTGGAGTACCTATAGTCTTTTGACATCAATCTTGAATGCATGACCGATAAAGGTAATGTAATGTTGGATGGACTGAGCACATGGACTCAGATACAGATAGTGCAGCAGGGAAGTAGCAAGTGGAAACTTATGGCATTATTCCCTAAGATCTATATGGAGGTTCACAACAGTTAGGGATAGACATATCTAACATCCATAGTTGTGACCTCTACCCTATTGGATAAATTATGCATGAGGCAGTTATCGAATACAGAGGGTCTAGTCCTATGGGAGAGTGTGGAAGGTGAGGACCCTCCATCTGGTTGGGCCGTAGGTGTTGATGAGATCTTACATATCAATGAATGTGTTTGGGTTCTAGTGGATATACATGGGGTTATGATGTTGGAGTTTCATGATTCATATTGGTCACTACATCCCAGAGTCACAAGATGTACCATGACTTGCATCATCAATACTAATGGCTTGGTATGAAAAGTGAGGTAGCTAGTTTTGTTACGAGGTGTTACACTTGTCATCATGTGAAGGAGGAACATAAATGACCAGCCATGATTTTATAGTAGTTACTTATTCCCATGTGGAAATGAGATTATGTCATAATGGATTACAGGACTGGTTTACCAAGGTCGCCTTGAGGTAACGATGTTGTATGGGTTGTTTTTAACAGGGTCAAAAAGGTTGATCATTTATTATCAATCAAGGATACCTTTGATGTTAACGTTCTTGGAAGGTTGTATATCCATGAGATAATACAACTTCATCGGTTCTAACGCACTATCATTTTAAATAAGGATTCCCACTTTAAATCTTGTTTCTTATAGAGTTTTCAGAGGGAATTGGGTACATAGGTGCTTCTGAGCACAGTCCACCACCTTCAGACTGATGTCCAATCAGAGAGTATGATACAAGTGCCAGAGAACATGATGAGAGAATGTGTCTGAAATTTTGGGTGATCTTGGGAGAGACATTCATCTAGATGAGTTCTCCTATAATAACAATTATCATGCAATGATACAAATGTCTCCTTATGAGGCATTGTACGATAGGCTTTTCCAATCACCCTTGGATCCAGATATCTTGGAATCACATAGGACATGTTGGTACACATGCTCCTAGGTTCCAACCAGTGCCTATGCCAAGTTTCCATCAAGATTATCCTGAGACTCGAAGAGGATTCCTTGGTCTTCAGCACCATATATTTGGCCCTTCATGATCTACACTTAATTATATGCCATGATTGTGGGATATATGATTGTTTTTGAATGTCAAGGATGTGGGTTTTTGATATAGTTTTCTTTATATGGTAAGGACATGTGGACATGATATGGATGTTTATGTGGAAAGGATGTGTTGTTTGTTTATATTACTTGTAGAAGTGTTGTTAGGAGACGAAACTTGTTTTAGGGATCCACAAGAGGTTGTTTAGTATTACTTGTTTGCAGTCGTTATATGCCTTGGGCTTTCACACTTACATTACTACTTACTTTCACTTATTTAGAATATTTCATAGAACTTCTTAGAACTGTACAGATATTTAGGTGGAAACCTACTGGGATGATTATCTCACATCCTATTCGGGCCTCCTTGGGGACCCAAATATATTATATAGTTACAGGTGATAGTAGGGGAAAGCTACCTAAAACTATTTGTTGATCATTGTTTTAGAGCATGGGAGCATAGGACTAAGATGAGGCTTGCAATGCTATGGGGTCACTTTTCAGTCAATTTGGATTTTAGATACTTGTATTTTATGATATTTCTATGTACCTATTTTGGATATTTTCTAGATACATGTATCATCTGCATCATGGTATATGAGACACTTCTAGCTTGTTACATATTATTGTCTTGATCGTATCTATTGTCTACTTATTGTATCTTCTTCAACTATTTAATGTGATTAAATTCCATAATGATAAATTATGGTAATTGGGGTATAGTCTCCCAAATGACTCACCTAATCCCTAACTGGTAGTCATAAGCCTCTGGAATTTTGGAAGATGTGCTTGAGGCCATGTAGCCAACTGGGCTTGGGGCACAGTTGAGTGACATCTGGGTTCAGGATGTTACATTTATACAATGATTCAATGATTTCATTTCAAAATTCATTGATGTCATATGAAGATATAATATGATTTTGTGCATGTACATACTATATCACATCTAGGTGTGAATAAAATTCCTTAATGTAAAAAATAAATTACTTTGGGTGATAATTCTTGTAGTGAGATAAATTCCTTAAACTAATAAAAAATACTATGAGTGAGAAAATTCATAAAGTGGGATAAAATTCTAGTGAGAGAAATCCAATTGTTTGAGAGGTTAGAGAGATGGTATTTCATAGTGACTTTTATAGCTTTAGAATTGATAATAAAATTATATGTGTCACTTTTAGGGTATGATTCAGTCCAACTATGTTATCTAGAACTACAAAAGAGAGTGGTCTTAGTGAAAGTTTATTAGTGGCAGTTCTAATAATCACTACTAAAAAAAATTATTAAATATATTTGAAATATAGGGGAGGTTTCAATGAAACCACTACTAATATTTTTAATGAATAACTGAACCCACCCCCACCAAACAATGCCCTAACCCCCTCACTCCATTGGTCGTGCCACTCCCTGGTGCGGGAGACTTCCCCTCCCCCTTGCCTGTACCTCTCCTCGACGTCGGCAATCACCCCTCCCTCTCAGCCTCACCTCCCCCCAACACTGGTGACCACCCTCACCTCGACCATGACTCTCCCAGATGGTAGAGACTCCCTCCCTCCCCCTACCCCCCACCGATCCCTCAACCCCACCTCTCCCTGATGTTGATGACCACCCATCCCCCTCGACCCTGTCCCTCCCCCAACATCAGTGACCAACCCTCTCCCTCAATTACGCCTCTCCCCAATTCCAGCGACTTCCCCTCACCCTCGATCATGCCTCTCCTCAGTGCCAGTGATTACCCCCCCTCTACCCAACCTATTCCTGACACTGGCGACTGCCCCTCCCCCTTAGTCACACCTCTCCCCAATGTAGGTGACCGCCCCTCACCCTCGACCCCACATCTCCCCGACACTGACCCCCCTTCCCTCGGACAACATACCTCTCCCCCTTTCCCCCACATCCCGGCGACGGCTCACCCCTCATCCTCAATGGTGACCACACCTTTTCCCAATCCAACATATGATCCTCGTGACCCCAACCCCACTTGGTACCTGATGATGACCCCACAATGACCCCCCTGCTCCTTGATGGAGATCCCCAACGGCGACCCCTCTCCCCCATTTCTCGGAGAGTGCAATCCTCAATCGTAAGGTGCAATTTTTTTATATTGTATGATTTGTTTTCTATATCATTATGTATTATATCATATTCGACAATCAAATGAAAAATTTTATCACTTAAGAATCCTATACACATAACTATCATTAATGCCTATTATAAATGGGGATCATGAATCATTTATATGATTAATGCTTGTTTGTCTGTGGGGTTATAAATAGTCTGTAACTGCATGATTCATTTATCCCTCATGAATTCTCGGTGAGTAAGCCTTATTGAGTTTTGGATAATGGTTTATTAGTGGATAGGAAACCATTTGGTTTTATTTATTATTCCCTAAAGTTTTAGTATGCTTTTTCCACATTGGCTTGAGACTTTCTAAGTAAGAACATACTGAGTGTACATGTATGTTCACCATGATTTTATATACTATATTTATATAATTATATGATAAATTAGTTGACCAAGCCTAATGAAGTTAATTGATGTTTAATTTTAATTATACTTGTTTGATTAACCATTTATATCTTTATATCTGAATATACAGGGAGAAGAGTGAAAATCCAATACCTGTGGATAAAAATTGGATTACATTACCTCGAAACACGCCTCGTTATGACAAGAGTTTGAAAAAAAATATTTTGTAATTAAAAAATGATCAGTGGATGGTAGAATAAAATGTGTATGTCCTGATTGAAAATTCAAGTGATAGTTAAATTAAAATGAAGTATATGATCATTTTATATAGAAAAAATTTTCTGCTCAATATATATGTTGGATTTGGCATGGTGAATATATTTTTATTGAAATTCAAAACAAAGATAATCCTATCAACAAAACACAATGTGACCCTCCATAGGGGAATTCAGTTTGAAATTCGATAAATGAAACATTTTTCTTTGTAGGATATAATGTCCATGATTTCAATAGATCAAAAAAACCTTCAATTGACCATTAGAATTTTAATCCTTCTAATAAGTTCAACAACCAAAAAAATGATCTTTATGAATTAGTTGATGACATCCCACAAGAACTGTATGAAGGGTATGATAAGTATTCAATATTTTCTTTTCTACTTATGTTATATCATATAAATAGTCCCTGCGAAATTATTGATAGGGAAATGTACAAGATTTTAGTGTTTCATCATGATGAATTTAGTGAAGCTATAATCCTTGCATCATTAAATGAGATTAATGACGTCAAAAATATACTTGGACAGTATTATACAATGACACATGCATTCCTTAATGATTGCATTCTTTACTAGGGAGAGGAGTCTGACAAAGTAGAATTCATAAGATGTTATAAAATTAGATGAAATTCAATGAACAACAACGAGTGTATAAATCAATGCAACCCCAAGAAAAAAAATAAGAAAACACCTTCAAATTTATTTCATTACATTCCTCCGATATGATGCTTGAAAAGATTATTCAGGGCATCTAACACTACATACGAAATGAAGTTGCATGATCAAGATAGTAATGATGGATTGAAGAGACATCCAAAAGATTCAACATCATAGAAAATGTTTGATTCATTATATTTATAATTTTCCTCAAATATTAAGAATTCATGTTTGGGATTGGATTCTGATGGTTTTGACCCCTTTTGTACTTTAGGTACTAATTATAGTATTTGGACAGTTGTTTTGATCCCTTATAATCTACCTCCATAGATGTGTATGAATAAATATTATTTTTTATTTTGATGATTATTTCTAGAAATAAAACGACTAGAAATGTAATTGATGTATACCATCAACCTCTAATCAAATAAATGGGAGAATTATGAGATGATGGAATAGAAACATATGATGCTTAAATGAGAAAACTATTAAAAATAATTCCTAATTTAATATAGACAATTAGTAACATTCCTGGATTTGGAAATTTATCTGATTGGAACATTCATACTAGTTTGTCTTATCTAGTTTTTCATTTTTTTCATCAATGATTACCTCATAGAAGAAAATGATGTTTTATGTGTCATCATTGATTTCTTTATTTCTTATCATAAATCTAGATTTAACAAGACACAATTCAATGTATATATTTTACTAAAAAATCCACTAAAAGTGTTATTAGGTTCAGAAATCATGGGACAATTAATGAGTGTCAATGAAGATTTTGGAAAATATAATCATTTTAAAGAAGGGGAAAATGGTAAAAGGTACAATATTTGAAGCATCTGGAACAAAACAATAAAGGGTATATTTTTCAAAATTCCTTATTAGGAATATTGAGAAAAAATTATGTGGAAAGGTAATTTTCACATTGCTTAATGAGAAGGGTAAGTCAAAGGATCGCCTTAATGCTCATAAGAATTTATAGTTAATGAATATAAAGCATGATTTTTGGGAAAATGAGAATGGAAAGTATCCTTAAACTATTTTAACAATGAAAAATAAAAATAAAGATATATTCCTTCAAATATTAAAGAATTGAAAAGTGTAATATGGATATTCAAGTAATATATCAAGGTACATTGACTAAAAAAATTGAATGTTTCATGGAATAAAAAGTCACAACTCATGTATTTTGATGGAGCAATTGTTTTCATTGGAATTTTGTAATATGTTAACTGAAAAATAAACTATTATTCCTTTTTCAAAGTGATTTGTAGAAAAAATATAAATCCAATTGAGCATGATAAACTTCAATAAAGAATTTTTTTGACTCTTTTTTATTTGTAGATGTTATTTTCCCCTTCATTATTAACGGTGATGATCCATTTGATTGTTCGTTTGGTTTAAGAAGCTAAACATGGCTGACCAGAACATTATCAATTAATGTATCCAATTGAGAGGTACAATGATATTATTTTTGTTTTCATTAGAGAATTTAATTTTATTAAATTATTGTATAATTTTTTTATATGTTTCTTATTTTTTTTCGTCAGGTACATAGTTCATTTGAAATCTTATATGATGAATAAATATCATCAAAAATCTCTGTTGCTAATGGTTACATATCCAAAGAGAGATTGACCTTGTATTCAATGTATTTGGATTAGATTGAGACTAGATTAAATCGTGTTTAATGTTTTGATGATATCTCCACTAATTATAATTTTGAAAACTAGTTATCAATATTTCCAATTATTAGATAACCAATTTGAAAGCGGTCAAAGTTTACACTAAATGAATTGGAGTTTCATTAAGCACATAGATATATACTGCTCAGTAGTCTTATTACAGATCCATTTATTGAAGAATTGTGATGTCAAAAAAATATGTGATTAAGGGGTATATCTTTAGATGAGATGGAATTAAAAAAAAGATGTTAATTAGGATATGGTCAAATAGATCACGCATCTGGTAAGTATATACTCATATTAATATTATTGAAATGTAGTTATTTTGTCTATGTTAAAACTAAAACTTTATATATATTTTTCTAGATAATTAATGTTGAAAATAAAGCTAAAATATCACATGATTTTATGTTTTTTTGGCTCGAGGTCCTCTAAGAACGTCTAAGATATTTGATGACTACAATATTTATAGCTTTAGGTTTCATAAAATTTATCAAGAAGAAGAATTGAAAACTCAAAATAGTTGTGTATTTACCCTTACAGAGGTGGGATATTATGGAAATTTGGATGAAATAATTAAATTAAACTATCATGGTTATTTTTTGGTTGTCTTATTCAAATGAAAGCGGGTTAATATTGATATGGGTATAATGAATGATTCATTAATTTTTAATTTTATCAACATCTCTCGATTTATCCATACAAATGAGCATGTAGAGATTGATCCATTTATCTTGGATTCCTATGTGAAGATAGTTTATAATGTAGATGATGAAATACATGAAGGTCTGAGTTTTTTTACACTTAAAATAGAGAGACTTATATGATATGAGTGATGAAGATCAATTTGTACTTTGTGACAGTGAACCTAATCAACCAAAAAACAAAGAATATTTTTTTACTGACAATATGGAAACAATAGAACTTTCAATAGAGGTTGAAAATGAAGCACTCATCGCAATGGAGGTTTATAATTATGAAGACAATTGAATGTATAAATCTGTAATGAAAATATATTACAATTTCTCATTGATAAGAGGTCCATACATATATACATTGTTCAATATTTTCTTTTTTATTTTTGTAAAAAATTATTAGTTTTTAATTTTCTATACATTAAATATATCTGAACCATTTGAATTGCAAGAATGTTGAGAACAAATAAATTTCAAAATCCTAGATGGTTATCATCTTGGAGCACACTACAACTACCATCAGCTTCTGTGGATCTGAGTGATTCAGTTATAATTGAGACTACCAGCGAGCCATCCATTCCCCGGATATTTTTAGTATCCCACCATCCAATTCACCTCCAGCTATGGAGTAGTTGGTCATCCCTTCATCTAGTGGATATCAGTGAGTTACAATTACAAGTATGTATGTCATTGTAAAAAAACTATATATTTTATTAATTGTTTAATTCATTTTTCAAATGGATAAAAATAAAAATTGAAGATATATATATATGAACATGAAATATTTGTGAGACCTGAAGGAATTCAATATTATCATTCCATTTGATGAGTTTGGGGTGCCTACTGATGATGTTTCTGGAATCAATGGGAAGATTATTAGGCAGTTTATTTGTGATAGAATGAGCATTCCCATTAATTATAAATATTGGAGGCATATGTTCGGTCGGAGAAAAATGGGAAGGATGGCAAGAGTGGGGGTGAATTGCCTTTTAAAAATTAATTAACAAATTAAAAATCAAAGGAAAGTGCAGCGGAAAGTAAAGAGGCAAGACACAAGAAATTGATAACGGAGTTCGGCCAAAACCCGGCCTACGTCTCCGCTCCCAACTCAACCGTTGAGAGATTCCTACCGCTTGCTTTTCAATGGTTTTAGCAAGAAACCCACTAGGCATTGAGGTAGCACTAGGACCTATTACAGCTTGCTTTTGAAATGGTTAAGCAAGAACCCACTTGCTTTTAATGGTTTAGCAAGAACCCACTATCCTTCTTACAGGTGAAGGATAGATCACCTATGTCTCAAGCTATTTAAAGGAAATCTTGACAACCTCTTCACACCTTAATGGTGATGTGAAACCCAAAAGAAAGAGGGGATGAGAAAGAGTTTGGGGTTTGTAGGCACAAACCCAAATTGAAAGCTCAAAAAGATAAAAACAATAAAACCCGTAATTGGAGAAGCCTTGGGAGCCTTTGATTGATAGGAGAGTTTGAAGGCCGCTTCCAAGCTTCTTTGGTGGTGCTCTTGGATGTGTAATTGGATGGAGCACTTGGGGTTCCTTGAGGTGGCTCGCCGGGGGATTGCCGAATGATGGAAAAAGTGTTCGTTGGCTTGGTATATGATCCGGTAGGTGTCCGGGGCTTCCTTGGCCTTTATTTATAGGCATGGAACCCTTGGGGAGTCTTCGGAGCCGTTGGAGAAGTCTTCGGAGCCGTTGGAGGCCAAAAGAGGGTTGACTGGTCAAAGCCAACGGCTAGTTTGACTGGGATACCGGCTGGCCGGTGCAGGGCCACCGGCTGGCCGGTGCCTTGGATGTTGAGAAGGATTTGGTCCAGGCTCCACCGGCTGACCGGTGGAGGAGACACCAGCTGGCCGTTGGGGAGACAGTAGCTCACACTATTCATCTGGGTGCCACCGGCTGGCCGGTGATAGAGCCACCGGCCGACCGGTGGAACCTGGCAGTGGGCAATCCCTCTGGCAGGTCCACCGGCTGGCCGGTGCTATCACACCGGTTGGTCGGTGGACTGCAATTCAGTCCATTTTGCCATCTTTCTTGGGCCAATCCTTTGGCAATCAATTGCCTATCAACAAAAACACTTAAAACACAATTAGACAAATAATAAGGTGATTGTGATCATGAAAATCAAACAACGAGGGGAACGAGAGGTACAACAATCTCCCCCTATTTTGATGATCACAATCACCAAAACAATAAAAGTAAAAACATAAATTAAAGACATTCTTAAAGGATAATTTGAAAATAAATCAAAGCATGATAGAAAAGATTATCCCCCAATCAATCAAGAAATTTCTCCCCCTTTGTGATTATCAAAATAGCGTGGGGCATAAAACTTGATTGAGGGAAAGGGTTTGAAAAACTAGATATGAGAATTGAAAAATCAATTGAGATTTTTGAAATTGAAATGAAAATTTGAATAACAGTTTGAATTGAAAGTTTTGAATCAAAAACCAATTGAAATTTGAAATTTGAATTGAAAGTTTTGAATCAAAAGTTTGAACTGAAAGTTTTGAATGAAAAATTCGAATTGAATATTTTGAAATGAAAATTTTGATACCAAGTGTTGAAATTGAAAGTTGGAATCGAAAATTTTGAAATTGAAATCAAAAGGGCTTAATTTGAAATTGAAAGTTTGAATTGAAACAAAAAGCTTAAACAAACCTAACTCCCCCTAAATAAAGACAAAAAGTCACCGGGGAGAGGGATTTTGAAAAGAGACAATTTTAGGCCCGGAGAGACTCGCTAAGAGGGATTTTTCAATCCACACTTGCCTTGTAGCGGGTCTTCTCCTATAGAATTCATCCGAATAAAAAATCGATTTGGGCCTACCATACCGGGCGTTTTTGCAATTACATTCATATATCATGTGCCCGGGTTTTTTACAATAATTGCAAAATTTATAACTAGAGCTCCCCCTTACAAAAACAGTTGGAGCATGGGAGGAGGAAGCTTGGTTGGTGTAGCCAAGTCCATTGGTGGTTCTAGATACTCGTTGAGAACCTAATAATTTGGTCAAATTTTGTTCACCTTGGGTGAACTTGGCTAAGGACTCTCTAAGGTCCTTGATGGTTGATTCCAAAGAATCAACATTTGGGAAATTTTGGATTTTTAGAGAGAGTTCCTCCTTCTCTTTGAGAAGTTGTTCTTTTTCGGAGGAAAGTTTTTTGAAATTCTTATTTAAAGCAACAAATTTTGAAGAGAGTTCATGAAAACCATTTTCTAATTGGTCTCTATCATGTTGGAGTTCTTCATATGACAAATGATTGATAGAATTAGAAGAACTAGAGGAGGAAGAGTAGGAAGAGGAGGAAGATACCTCATGTTTTGCCATTAGGCAATTATTACCATTGTCGCTCGAGGAGAAAGAAGAGAAGGAGGAGCTATCACTCCAAGTTTTCTTTAAAGCCTTCTTCTTCTTCTTCTTGGCCCTTTTCTTGTGAGGTGGGCAAACGGGCTTGATCTTTTCGTCGGGTTCTTGCTTTTGATCGGATTCTTTCTTTGGAGCCTCGCTAGTACCTTCATAGGTTAGCTCTAAAAATTTACAAAGATCGTAAGAAGTAGAGCAAGTAGAAATACAATTAAAAACATTACGGTCAAGACCACAATGAAGAGCGTTCATGGCTTTGCCATCAAGCTCAAAATAAGCAATGTCATTGGGGGTCCATTTAGACTCATCGGGAGAGGAGAGGGAAAATCCTTGCATAACAATTTTAAAAATAGGATATCCAATACTTTTACGAAATGTGGTCATGCGGGTTTTCCAAAAACTATAATCGGTTCCATCAAAGAATGGAGCACGATCCAAAGAATGACCTTCGGGGGATTGAGAGGAAGAAGCGGTAGAAGCCATAAAAAAAATAGGATCTTTAATTTGAAACCGGTTAAGGAATTATTCAAATTACCCCTCTGATACCAATTGTTCGGTCGGAGAAAAACGGGAAGGATGGCAAGAGGGGGGGTGAATTGCCTTTTAAAAATTAATTAACAAATTAAAAATCAAAGGAAAGTGCAGTGGAATGTAAAGAGGCAAGACACAAGAAATTGATAACGGAGTTCGGCCAAAACCCGGCCTACGTCTCCGCTCCCAACTCAACAGTTGAGAGATTCCTACCGCTTGCTTTTCAATGGTTTTAGCAAGAAACCCACCAGGCTTTGAGGTAGCACTAGGACCTATTACAGCTTTCTTTTGAAATGGTTAAGCAAGAACCCACTTGCTTTTAATGGTTTAGCAAGAACCCACTATCCTTCTTACAGGTGAAGGATAGCTCACCTATGTCTCAAGCTATTTAAAGGAAAGCTTGACAACCTCTTCACACCTTAATGGTGATGTGAAACCCAAAAGAAAGAGGGGATGAGAAAGTGTTTGGGTTTTGTAGGCACAAACCCAAATTGAAAGCTCAAAAAGATAAAAACAATAAAACCCGTAATTGGAGAAGCCTTGGGCGCCTTTGATTGATAGGAGAGTTTGAAGGCCGCTTCCAAGCTTCTTTGGTGGTGCTCTTGGATGTGGAATTGGATGGAGCACTTGGGGTTCCTTGAGGTGGCTCTCCGGAGGATTGCCGAATGATGGAAAAAGTGTCCGTTGGCTTGGTATATGATCCGGTAGGTGTCCGGTGCTATCACACCGGTTGGCCGGTGGACTGCAATTCAGTCCATTTTGCCAGCTTTCTTGGGCCAATCCTTTGGCAATCAATTTCCTATCAACAAAAACACTTAAAACACAATTAGACAAATAATAAGGTGATTGTGATCATGAAAATCAAACAACGAGGGGAACGAGAGGTACAACAGCATATTCTTACAACTTGAAAAAATGAGGGTTTTGATACATAATTAAAGCTAATTTAATTTAATATTCCTTGATAACTAATTTACACGACATGATAAAATATTGTGATATACTTATACAGTATTATGTTTTTTATTTCGAGATGTTTTTTCATTTGGATGTCCCATGCTTAATTTCACGCCCATGCACTATGAAAAAATTAGTAAAGAAATAGTGAGATTTTTAATGAATATTATGACATGAGTTTAATGAAACATATTTGAGCTCATGATAGATGTATGAGAAAGTGTGTGAATTAATTTCTCATGTGAAATGGAATTCGTTTATCGATATTAACAGTGATGCATCTCATGAGGTAATTGCATATTTTAGAGTATTGTAATAACATAAACAAAACAAAATTATAACTTTTATTAATGTTGCTAATTTTTGTAGGAATTATTGAAAAAAATACTTTGAATCATGAGAAATAATTCATTCTTCATATCAGTGTCTCTTAGAGTTTTTTTAGAAAAAGAATAATTTTGGTTTGTATTTTATTCATTATTATTTATATCATTTTATTATAAGTAATTTTTTTTATAACTTGTTTAGATTTTTTATAAAGGATAATGATTTAGGTTACTCTGTTGGCCATACATAGATGTGGTTTAACGTGTATAGGGAATCTGATGTCAGTTTTGTAACTGACACTACCAAATATGTTTGAGTAAGTATTTTTAATTATCATTTCATGTTATTTCATTACTATAAAAAAATAGTGAAAAATATATTATAACAATAAAATCCTTAAACTCAATTAAATGGGGCTGGATACATGGATAAAATGATGCCAATTTAGCACCATTTGATACATATAACCAACCCCAATTAATTGGGTTTAAGGATTATTTTTTGTTATTATTTATTTTTCAATATTATGTTTTTATCGTAATGAAATAACAATACATAGTAATAAAAAATTTATTAAATAAATAATATTACGAAGTTCGAATATTTTAAAAAATAATTTTTAATATTTTTTATTAACAAGTTCAAATTCAAGAAATATGGGATGTGAACCCTTTAAAATAATCATCAGTTTCCCAGAACGTTGGACTTCCAATTGTTTTAAGGAAGTAGAATCCCAGTCATGTACATGGGATGGGTTCTGGACCAACTCCATCAGTTGTCTTTGGTAGGGAGTCATCATCAGTTACTAGTACACCTAGTGGGGTTCAAGTAGTGCTATTGATAGGGAATCACAAATATAAATTGGAAGGTTGAATGGAAAAGTGTGAGAACCAGACTCTTATAAGAAACATAGGATCAATGGTGAGAGAAAATGGAGAATGATTTATTTTTTATATTTCAATGGATTACTAGAACAATAGCCAAGGAAATTTCTAGACTTATATCTTATCCTATCAAGGTAAATTCAAAATTTCATTGATCATTCACACATTTTCAAAGAACGTATACAACTTCCTTAAATAAAACTAAAATGACACATTTATATTAAAAACTTGATCTTCGAGTCATACCGACATCATATTGCACCGGATTGATGTGTGTTTGATTCCTATACATAAAAAATAAATTATATGTTTTTATCCTTATGTTTGAAAATAATTCAATCTCATTTTCTGAGTTTTTACATAGTAAATAGTTTGTAAAGGTACCAAAGCCTTTAAAAACATGTGTGTGTAGGGGGAGGGGGGTCAAAATAGGAATTAGATTCCATATCAACATAAAATCTGAGGAAAATTATTGTGGATTGATTTTGAAATGTTGGAATAGATGAAACATAATTTCAAGTTATAGTTTACCTGAGATGCATGTAATTGTTTTTTTAGTGTTTTAAAACACCAAAACATGTGTGTAATGGTTCAAACCATAGAAAACGACATCATATTGACATGAAATCATTAGAAAACCACCATTGAATTATTTTTTACATGTACTCATATAAAAAATATCAATTAGACTTGTGGTGCAGTCAAAATGAATCAGTAAATAGTTTTTAAAGGTACTAAATCCTTTAAAAATGCATGATAGGGGGTCAAAATTAGAAAAATGACATTCGATTTCCATGAATTTAGAGGAAAATAACCATGGATAGTTTGTGAAATTTAGGAACCAACAACATGTTATTCTAGGTTACAGTTTTCTAAGGATTCCTGTAAATACATTTTTAGGGTTTTAAACTACTAAAAGATGTGTAAAATATTCCAAACCAAAGAAAAAAACCTCAGATTGACTTGAAATCATATGAAAAACACCATTGAATTATTTTGGACACGTAATTATAAACAAAAATTCATTCCAACATGCGGTGTGGTTGGAATGACTTAGTAAATAAATTATAAAGGCATCAAAGCCTTTAAAAATGTGTGTCGGGGTGTCGCAACTTGGAAAATTTCATCATATTTGCATAAAACCAGATAAGAAAAAAAATTATTGATTTTTGAAATATAGGACCCGATGATATGTCATTATTTGTTACAAATTTTTTTGAATGTTCATAAGTGTGTTTTTAGTGTTTTAAACCACATAAACATGCATATAAAAATCAAAACAATAGAAAAATACCTCAGATTGACATGAACTCATGAAAAAACCATTGTTTAGTTATTTCTGATATGTATTCATAGATAACACATCAATCTGATATGCTGTTTGGTCGAAATGGATGGTAATCTATTTTTAAATGTCCCAAAGCCTTTAAGAATGTGTGTTAGGGGGTCAAAACCAAGAAAAAAATTGTTTGATTCCCATGAAATTATATAAAAATGAATATAGATTAATTTTTTATATGTAGGATTGATAACATGTCATTATGATTTATGGTTTTCCTGGGATGCCTGTAAACACATTTTTAGTGGTTTAAAAGAGTAAAACAAGAATATAATGGTGAAAACCATAGGAAAATAACTCATTCTGCTGTCAAATCATGCTAAATTAACTGCAGAGATATTTTTGACATTTACGCATAGACAACACATCAATCTAACTTGTGGGGTGGTCAGAATGACTCGGTAAACGACTTTTAAAGTTATTAAATCCTTTAAAAACATGTATATGGGGGGGGGGGTCAAAACTAGGAAAAATCTACATATATCTATAAAATAGAAGTAAAACAACCATAGATTTATTTCTGAAATATTAGAACCAATAGAACATCATTCTGAAGTATTATTTTCCTGGGATGCTCGTAAATGTGTTTTCTGTGTTTTCAAACACTAAAATGTGTGTGTAACATTCAAAAAATTGAAAATGACTTCATATTAATGTGAAATTAGGGTAAAAATACCAATTAGTTACTTTTGACATGTACTTACTGACAACACATCAATATGATGTGAAATTTAGTTGGAATGGCTCAATAAACAGCTTTTAAAGGTAACAAAGACTTTAAAAACATGTGGTGGGGGTACAAAACTAGGAAGAAATCATTCTATTTCAATGAAATCATAATCCAAAAACCATAGGTGTATTTTTTAAATCTATTAATAGATGAGCTATCATTTTGAGTTACGGTTTTATTTGGATTCCCATGAATTAATTTTTAGTATTTTAAAACACTAAAACATGAAACAGTCAATGCCATAGAAAAAAACATCAGATTTATGTCAAATCATGGGACAACTACCATTGTTTTATATTTGAAGTGTATGAATAATGTCAATCTGCTGTGAAGTGTGGTCATAATGTCTAGGTAAATAGTTTTTAAAGGTACTGAATCCTTTAAAAACATGTTTTGGGGGGTCAAAACCAAGAAAATGTTGTCATATTTCCATGAAATCATAGAAAAATTACCATATATTTATTTTTGAAATGTAGGAACCAACATAACATAATTTTAAGTTACGATTTTCCTACGATGTCTTTAAATGGATTTTTAGTGATTTAAAACACATAAATGTGTGTGTAATGGTAAAAACCATAGAAAATTAATCCATATTGACATGAAATCATGGGAAAACCACTTTTGAGTTATTTTTGATGTATACACATTGACAACATGTCAATCCGACATGTGTTGTGGTCATTATGGCTTAATAAATAGTTTTTTAAAGGTATCGAAGCCTTTAAAAACATGTGATGGAGGGTCAAAACTAGGAAAAAATAATTGAATTACCATGAAATCAAAGTAAAACAACTATATATTGATTTTTAAAATATAATAGCTAACGAAACATCATTTCAAGTTTCAGTTTTCCTAGGATACCTGTAAACACGTTTTTAGTGTTTTAAAACACTAAAACATGCATGTAATGGCCAAAACCATAGAAAAAGACCTCAAATTGACATGAAATCATAGTATATCTATATTTTATTTATTTTTTATGTTTACACATAAGAAATATATCAACATAATGTGTAGTGTGATCATAATGGATTGGTAAATAGTTTTTAAAGGTACATAAGCCTTTAAAAACATGCATTAGGGGGTCAAAACCAAGAAAAAATCATCTAATTTCTATGAAATCATAGTAAAATGACCAAATAATTATTTTTTAACATTAATAATTGATGACACAACATTTTTACTTATGGTTTTCCTATGATTCTTATAACATGTTTTTAGTGTTTTAAAAAACTAAAATACGCGTGTAATAGACAAAGCCATAGAAAAAGGCTACAGATTGATGTGAAATCATGGTAAAACCACTGTTAAGTTATTTTGGACATGTAATTGTAGAAAACATGTCAATCCGTTGTGTTTTGAGGACAAAATGGATCTATAAATAGCATTTAAATGTGTCAAATCCTTTAAAAACATGTATTGCGGGGGGTCAAAACTTGGGAAACATCATCATATTACCATAAAATCAGAGGAAAATGACCATATATTTATTTTTGAAATTTAGGAATCGATGCAATGTCAGTTCAAGTTAGGTCTTTTCTAGGATGCCCATAAATAGGTTTTTAGTGTTTTAAAAACATAAACGTGTAGAAAACAATCCATACCATAGAAAACCACCTCAAATTGATGTGAAATCAAGGGAAAAACACCATTGTGTTATTTTTGAATTTTTAGTGTAGAAAACACATCAATTTGACATGCAGTGTGGTCACAATGGCTCAGTAAATAGTTTTTAAAGGTATTGAAGCCTTTAAAAGTGTGAATCGGGGGGTTAAGACTTGGAAAACATATTCGGATTGCAATGAAATTCGAGGATAATGACTATAGAATGGTTTTTTGAAATGTATGAATCAACAACCCATCATTCAGATTTATGGTTTTTCCAGGATTCCCATAAACACATATTTTGTGTTTTAAAACACTAAAACTTGTGTGTAATGGTAAAAACCATTACAAAATCCCTTATATTGACACAAAACCATGGAACAACCACCCTTGATTTGGTTTTTAAATATAGTATATGATTTTATATCAAATTCATTAAAAAATATGAAGTAAAATTTAAGCACATTGCACATCGATTCAAAAATCAATTAGAATTTTATATACATATCACATTTTAGTTTCATGTGCTGAATAATATTTCAAATAGGAAAATTTATATTTTAAAAGTGTTTTTTATGGTATATTATTTGTTTTATGTTAAAATGTCTTCTGTTTGATTAACAAAATAACAAATTTTATGTGCAAAATTATAAATATATTCAATTTCTTTTCAAATTTCCATTTCTTTTCATAAATGTTATGGTTTTTATTGTAGGTGATAGATGTTAACCAAATGAAAGAGGTTGACCATTCGATTCCAGAAATTATTTATAAGTCAGTGGCGATGGTTTTTAGTTTCATTGGTATATTTAAATTTTATCGATGATTCTATTGTAATTCTGATTTATTATGTTTAGTTTTAATTTCTGTGTTTTTTATTACAATTGATGAGATTATGTGGTATGTTTCAATTGATGAGATGACTTGGAGTTTGAAGATTGAAACATAGGTCATGGGGTCGTAATATATTGGTCATGGGTGGTTGATGGACATATTTATATGTATATATTGATAATTGAGGTATGGGTTGACTAAGGTAATCAGTTGACTGTGGTTATGATGACTATGAATGTATATGTATATAAATATGGATGTAACTTGTATGATGTATGTATGATGAGTTTATTGTGAATTTATATTTTAGATTATTACATGTCAAAGTTTTTATATTTATATTTTGTGATTAAATATTTTTGAAAAGTATAAATTTTTAAAAATATTGGGAGGTGATTTTTAAGAACCACTGTTAAAAAAATGAATTGGAATCATAATTAACAGTGGTTAATATTAACTACAAATCATCCTAACATCCTCTAACATATTTATCGGTTGTTAATTTCATCTTATCTATTTTATTTTCAAGTTTTTTTAAAAAATCAACATTAAATAAACTTAAAATCATTGCTAAATTCACAAAAAACAATCACATAAAAAACCATCACGAAATGAATCAAACTACTGTAAAATGACTAGAGAACATGCAAAAAAGGAATATTTTAGTAACCACTACTAAATAATTTGGAAAAGGTTTAAACTACTTCCACTAGAAGAAAAAACCACTACTAAGAATGGTATTTTTTGTAGTATGGAGTTTTTTAATGGTTTTTGTAAAGCCCTCACCTGAAATATCGGGTTCGAACCAGAGTGCTACAAGACCTCAGGTATGCCTCCCCACACACAAGAGGTTTCTGACTAGCAGTGAGGGACTAATTCCTTCCGTGGCGAGACTATACTCATAGTATCATGTCATAAATCAAATAATACATAATAAAGAATATAATAGAAACTTGGGTAATTATGTGGAATCTTAAAGATGAGATACAAGCCATAAAATAATAAATGGGATTCTAAAGTGGAAATCAAAACTAGAGTAAAAATAGGCAGATAAATAAATAAATAAAACATCAGGGTCCTCCAGAGTCCATCTCGATATAATATCATCTCCATTCTCATTTGTGCAGCCTTCAGCCATAGGTCCCTTTTCCTTATCCAAAACCCTAAACATAAAGTCTGATTGTGCATCTATATTCTTATGTAAGGTGTGAGTAATAAAATTCTATAGGACACCACTAATTCATCTTTAACAAGTGTGATCATGTTTAACTAGTGTATTCAGTGATAATAATAAATGAAAAATAAATCATAAAATCTAAAATCACATAACGAGTGGTTGTGTGTTAACAACGATGCTACAACCCCCGACTATACTTTAATCAACTCCATGTTGAATGGAAAGTCAATATATCGAAAGTAATCAAGATGTGGCCATGAGACTAGTGATCATACTTCTTGGAATTGTGTGTACGTACTACTCAACATCCACTGAGCTCGAACATTAGACTTCCACTCCCACATCTCATCTTTGATCTATCCATATTTTCAAAGGATCAAGAAATGTGGCACCTTATGATGGTTCCGGGAGTAGTGGAAGCATGTGGTGGTGGGAAATATATTAAAATTTCTTTTAATGATTATATGCTCAATACTAAGAGTGATGAACTTGAACATAAATTTTTTAATTAATTTATATAATGTCCTAAAAAATGATTACCCTATCATAGGAATATTTCTTCATTAATGTTGTTAATCATAGGAAAGGACCCTTTCCAATTTCCTTCATTGCGCTATGAGGATCCAAGAATAGAATCCCTATAGAGAAAATCCACACATGCTCCATTGATATTTGATAAATGTCAAACGATCTCTTTTTGCTAGTGGGGGTAATAAAATTTCTTGCATTGTTAATTCTTGATGACTCATTCTTTAATCTTGAATAAATATCTCAAAAATTTATTTTTATTTAGAGGGAGAGAGATAGAGGAGTTAAAAGAAAATTCATTATTAGAAACAATTATCTATTTTCAATTACCTTCACAATAGCCATAATAGGATATTTATTTAGGTAGATTTTAGTTTAGGATATTTTTTTTTGCATTTTAGCCCTTAAAAATACTAAAAACTTTAATAAACCTCATTCCATATAATAATAATATACTTATTTTTATTCTATGGTGCTCTCCAACTTGAGCAACAAAAAATATTATCTAACCATCTTTTTAATTAATATTATTTATTAGACATGGTCTTGGTCAATTAAAACTCTTCTTTTATTTATTAAACACCTAAATAAATATTTAATTTAAATATTTCATTAATCAATATATATTTGTGATAAATAAAACAAGAATTAAATTATACCTTAGTCTTGAGAATAATATTTATTCAATTAAGTAAATTCAAATTGTATTTAATAAATATCATCAGAAACACTTAGTGTTTGACCCTATAGGATTCTTTAAAATTGGCATCAAGAGAGCTTCCCTAAAGTCAAAAAATTAATATCTAGAAATGTGTCAAGGCACCCAAGAGAAATAACTTAATTTCGTAATGATGAAAACCTAAAATGAACACTAACAATATAATATAATCCCTTTATCATAATATCTCATCAAGCAGGTTACACATCTATGTCACCAAGCTATTTTCTTGGTATATCATTCTTTAAATATCTAAAATAAACACATCGTTACACCATGTACATGGAATTTAATGTAATGGTCCTATTTTAATCAAATGGATGTTATATCATCTTCCATAAATATAGAAGGGATAAATCCTTCTTTATCATATTCATTAATGACATGTGAGTCATGACAAGAACAATTTAACCCAAATTAACATGAATATATGTCATCATGGTTTTCATCATAAAATCTAAGTGCATGAGTTATAAAATTCATTAATGATAATTTGAAAGTCCAGGTACCATTACACATGCTCTCATATAGGATTATCTAATGACACAAAAACATGTGGAATTCCTACTAGTGATTCTTTCTCATAATCTCTCATATTGGTGATTACCAAGTGAGAACTTCATGATACTAAGACTCATCCTCTTATGAGTGATCTCACTTAACAGTCTATGAACTATGTGTCCCATCATAGTATGTTATCCATGAGAAGAAAATTTTTTAAGAATATCATCATAACACTTCAAGGATCTCAATATAACAGAGAACTGCTATAAACTTATCAATGTGACATATACTCTAGGAAATTATTACATTAGAGTTTTACAGAACAATAGAAAATATGTAATAATATGTTTTATAAATATTCAATATATCAAACATACTAGTAATTAAAGTAAAGATAGCTAATCCTAGGACACCAACTCCATGAAACAATCATGAGGACTAGATCCAACTACTTACAACTTTTAGTCCAATTGAACTCACTTGATAATCATATTTATGGTGAGTCAAGATTTTATTCATGGGGTATGATATATTTTATTCTTTGGAAATACTGCTCACTAAAACCTCACATCTCTTAAAAAAATCCCTCAATAGACGATACTTCCAAATTACATGCTTCGTCCGTTGATATGTACCTGGCTCTTTTACGAGAGAGACCACTACAATATTATCACAATAGAGTGTAATGGTATATTTACTATTATATTCCAATTAATTATCTTGGATGACTTTTTTCATCCATAATGCTTATTTAGCTACCTCATAAGTCACAATATACATTGAATCTACTGTAAAATCTATGAGAATACACTTTTTGAGCACTTCAAGCTCACAATACCTCTACTCAAAGTGAATATGAAACTCATTTGTGACTTCATGTCATCTTGATAAGTTTGAAAACTATAATCTTTATATCTTTTGGTGATGGGTTCCCCATATCATCCATAAACTAGGAACATATCCTGAGTACACCTCTAATAATTAAAGATAATCTTGAATGCCTTCTAATAGAGGTCAACTGGATCATCTTGATATCTTTTTACTGCACTTGATGCATAAGAAACATCTATCCTAGTACATATCATAATATACATGAATGACCCAATCACTTATGCATATGAAATCCTGTCCATTCTATTTATTTCCCCATGTATCTGAGAAAACATTTTCCTGGAAGGATGAATGCCATGTGACATTGGAAACAATCCCCTCTTGGATTTTTCCATGCCAAATCTCTTAAGTATCTTATCAATGTATGTACATTGACTTAGACTGAGAAACTTTTTGGTTCTATCATGATAGATCTTGATTCAAAATATATATGATGTCTCTCCCAAGTCCTTCATAGAGAAGCATTTATTTAACCATATCTTAAAAAACTGTAAGATTGGTATTTGATTTCCTATAAGTAATATGTCATAAACATGTACTATTAATAAAATGAATGCAATCCCACTAAATTGATTGTAGACACGAGGATCACACTCATTCTTTATGAAACCACATTCTATTATAGATTCATCAAAATGAATGTTCCATATCCTAGATACTTGATTTAATGCATAAATGCATTATTTTTCAATTTGTGTATATTTTTATCATTTGTAGCGACAAACCCTTCAGGTTGTTTTATATCAACATCTTCCTGATGGTTCCCATTATGTAAGGCAGTTTTGACATCCATTTCTCTAATCTCATAGTCACTGTAAGCCTCAATGTCATGTATAATTCTGATGGATCTCAACATTACAACTAGTGAAAAAGTTTTATCTCAGTTAATTTCTTGATGCTATTTCAATGCATTTACAACTATTCATACCTTATAGGTACTGAATTTTCCTTCAATGTCTAGTTTCTTATTGAATACCCACTTTCAACCAATGGGTTTTACATTTATTGTAGGATCTACCAAAATACAGACTTGATTTTGGTAGAAAGAATCCATTTTAGATTTGATGGATTATTTTCACTTGGCAACATATGTGCCACTTACTGCTTCCTTTTAGGTTATAGGATCATTATTATAAAATAATAATTAGTCACCATCCTTGGTGACAAGAAAACCATACCATTCTGGTTCTCTAACCTCTCTTGTGCTCCCACACATTACTTGTGTCTCTAGAATAGTTTCTTCTTACAAGTGGATTTATAGAGCCTGCTCTTATGACACATCTTATTTACCTTGAGTATAAACATCATCTAATTCTATAACCATCCCACTATCACTTTTAGTGATGTTTTCCCTCTCAAGGAATATGGAATGTCTTTCCACTATTACTTTTTTTCTAAGGGTTCATATTGGTAATATCCTATTGTTTTGTTGAGTTATACTATAAAGTCACATTCTAAACATCAAGGTTAATGTTTATTCATAAAATAGGCCTTGAAAAACACTTTCCAAACCAAAATATGCAATTATGACAACATTGGTTTGTTTTCATTTCATAAATGTTATGGTATATTGAATAACCTTCGTGGTGTTTTTTTTAAAAACTGTTGAATTTGTAGAGAACTAATCTTTTGAAAACTAATACTTTTTGAAAAACTGGTGAATGTTTCTAAATTTTCAAAGCTAAACATAAATAGGGAGAAATTTTTTGTTTTTGAGAAAGTTGTTTTTTGGATACAGATGATCTGACTAAGCAGCACCGAACACAAAGTATCAAACTCTGTAGCACCAATCGGATAAGTTGTTAGAATAATAAAGTTGTTGATCAAACACTTCATTGGTCTTAGATCCATTAGCACGATGTTCAAGTTTCATTTGACTCAGTGTTGGTTATAATTTCAAAATGATGTTGAAGTGTTTGGATGAAGATATTGATGTTAGGAGTTAGAAAGTTTTAAACTTTCTAACCTTCAGCAAGACGATGACTTTCTAGTTTTTAATTCTCAAATATCATTAATTGTTTAAAAAAATAGTGATAAAATACTTATGAAGAAAAGGGGGAGAATAGGTGAAACCATTCATATTGTGTTTTGGATGAAAAGAAACATGGTTTTGAAAGTAATAGAAGTCATAATAATTTACCTATGTAAGTCAGAAGGAGCTTTTCCAATCTTGAAGTTATCATAAATCATGAAAACTCTCTTGATAAATGATTTTGAATGAATGGGGGAATCATAAATATTTTCCTAGTTATAGGAATCAAGAAATAGTTTGCATCAGATCCAAAAGTACTGAGCACAGAAGTTTTTAGAAGTACGAATGAGTTATAACTAGTGAGGTTAGAAGAATTTCAAAGTTGCAGAAAGCAGTTTCCATCGTAATGAGAATTCCATCGTTATGAGAATTCTATCAGACTAAAGCTATGTATGTTCCATTAGACTAACTATAAGGAGTAATTTCAATAAAACTGACTCTGAGGATGAAAGTCAATCATAATGACTTTTATAAGGAAATTCAATCAAGATTGACTTTGAGAACCAATTTCAATTAGACTAACTCTAAGAAATATTTCAACCAGACTAACTCTAATGAGGAAAGTCAATTCAGAATGAGATGAGGAAGTTCCATCATAATGAGTTGAGGATGTTCCATCCTAATGAGCTAAGTATGTTACATCATAATGAGCTAATGAAGTTACATCATAATTATGAAAATTTAGGAAGTCTGATAATAATAATTAAAAATAAGGCTCAATATGATTTCAACATAATTGTGAAGAGTTTAAGTTGTCAAAATTCAAATTCAAATATGTGTAGATCTTGAAGTTTTTTAATTTAATTATGTCCAAAAAGTTTTCCAGTTTCCTTCTTTTTTCTTTCTTGGATTCATATTAATATAATCATAATACATTTGTACTTTACATATTTTTAATGTGATTGGAAAAGGTGGAGAACTGTAGAATTCATGTCAAAGTTTTCTTTTTTGGAGTCATACCTCATTATAAGGTTGGACATTTTAATTTTTTGATTACCGGAATAAGGAATATCTATCTGAAAATTTGAGAAGAGTTTTAGTCATATATATTGAGAATGAGTTCATTGTAATGATTTCATTAGACTAAATTCATTGGACTAAGTCCGTTGAACCCATCCCCATCGGAATGAGAGAATCAGGCCTTGCCACATCAGACTATGGATTCTAGATAGAGAATTTGGGGAGAAGTTTCACGAAATCCTTTCTTATTTTATTATGGATCAATTGTTTGTAATGATATTTGTAAGGTTATGGAATTGATTATAATAATTTCTACTGAGACATATAAGCTATCTAGCTGGAGTGGGCACGAGTTGTATTCACTTATTCATTATAGAGAATTTATATAGACCCACAGGAGTGTCTATGTAAAGGATGTAGGTTATCACACCGAGGAGAAACCTTTTAAATATTACTGTATTTACATGATTTACTACATTTCCATGCATGGGTATTTACTAATTGAAAATAAGGATATAAACTTTAACAGGTTTCAAGGGTTATGTTTTATAAAATTTTTGAAACATATAAAAGTGACCAATTGATTCAACCCCCTTATAAGTTGTTATTTAATCATTTGAAACATTAATTGGTATCATAGGTAAGGTTCCATTATTTAATCCTTATAATTTATAATATCAATTCTATCAATAGTAGAAAAATTCCTAGATTTGATGGAAAAAATTATTATGGATGAAAAAATTAGATGATTCTTTATATCCTATATTGTTGGCCTAGAAGTTGTTGATGCTATGACAATTGTCTTTACCCCTATTAGGAAATCTTATCCTATGTTGTTTACTAATAAAATAAATATATATATTTATGTAAAGGCTATAAATTTTATTCTTATGTCCTTATCAGAAAATTGTTATATGAAGGTCATGGGTTTCAAAAAATTAAAGAGTATGTGGGAAATGCTGGAAAGTATATTCAATGAGAATAGTAATGTGAAGGAAGAGAATATAGAAATATGGAATAGTATGTATGAATACATAAGAATGAGAGATGAATAATCCATTTATGAATACTTCATGAGAGTAAATGAAATTGTTTGTGTAAGATCCCGACCTTTCATGAAGATGAATTGAGATTAATTTTAGGTATTTATTTTTTTCTTGTTTGAGAATACCTGGGTTGGGTTTTACCTTGGGGTGTGTTTGGGATAAAATTTGAGAAAAATAGGAAGTGAGAAGAGAAATTCATGGTTGGCGCATGGTTTTCCCTAACCATGTGCCCCAACCCATCAAACTGTGCAACACTAGACAGAGGAATTTCATGGTTAGCACACAGTTTTTAAAACCATACACCCTCTTAAGAGAAACTGTGCACCCCCATAACAGAGGCACATAGTTAGTCTCATAGTTATGGGAAACCATTCACCCCTTCCCAACTAACCATTCATGACCTTTTAAATTACCCAAAAATTATAATTTTAATCACTCAAACCCCCATTTTAACTTTTATTTGACCCCTATTCGACCTTAGATGATATTTCATGATTTTGCAGCCTCCTATATTGATTAAAAGTATCTATGACCTCAATTATTTCTAATTAAAAGACTCTATCAAATATATGCACCCTTCTAAGTAAGAGGATCTCATCTCACTTGGTTTGTCATTCCTTCTCCTTTCTTCTCCTATTTTAGATAGGGTCTGTTATTATTATTTTGATTGGATATATACCTTGTTTTTTTATCTAGATATATTATTGTAGATATATAGATTGATTTAAGAGATCTTTATTTGTTCAATCTTGATTTTGGGTTTTAGATTCAGATCTTGTTCTATGTCTTTGTGCTACTCAAATTTTGAGGATTTCTGTTGGACGACTACTTGTTAACGAATCGAGTTAGTTGGTCTATAATCAAAATCCCAAAGTCATTATTTAAATTATTTATATGTTATTTTATAATTTCTATTAGATTTTTAGAAATTGTATTCTTGACTGAATTAATTAATTTGGTGAATTAATTAATTATGGAAATGTGAAATTGGGGATTTTAAAAATTATAGATTGAGATAATTAATTGTAGAATTAATTGTGAGATATTGAGATTTGAGGATTGAAATATTTAATTTTTTGATTAATTATGATCTATTGATCTTGCTATTGAGATAATTAATTGTGGAATAAATTATGGAATTTTGAGTTTGTGCATATTGATTAATTAATTGAAGAATTAATTAATGTGGTTGATGTACTAAATTAATTGGGGAATTAATTAAGGGTATTTATTTGATAAACTAATATTTTAATTAGTAATAAAAATTTTGGGGATCGTTAATTTTTTAATTGAATAATATAATTTATGTTATTAATTAATTGTAGAATTAATTAATTTACATGATGTGGTTAATTAATTTTTTAATCAATTAATGTTATATATATGATTAGTTAATTATTGAATTAAATAATGGAATATTTGTGTTTAAATAATTATTGAATTATTAATGTAATTTATTTGGATGTTTAACTGTTGAATTAATTAACTGTTATGAATGCTAACATGGAAATTTAGTTTAGAATTAAATAATGGGAACATTTTCATTCTAATGTGTATGTTATGAATGGTAACATAGTTATTTAGTTGTGAAATAAAGAATGAGAACATGATCATTATAATGTGTAAGGTATGAATGGTAACATTGTCATTTAGCTATGAATTAAATAATGGGAACATGGTCATTCTATTGTGTGATGTATGAATGGTAACATGGAAATTCAAGTATGAATTAAATAATGGTATCAATGACATTATGAGATAAGATATTCATCAGACATACGTCAAGACCCGGTATGAGACAAAGTAGGTATTGAATGGTAAAAATGGAATTATGGGATATGAAATCCATTAGACATACTTCAGGCTTCAGCATGAGCCAAAGAAAGCGTTAAGGTATGAGTGTCTATGGGAATTCAGGGGTTTATGTTGTTAAATAAATATTAATTGATAATGTTATAACTATTTATGAATTGTAATTATGTATTTATACAACCGCATACACTTTCTATTATGTATATATTGTTTTATACACCGTTGGTGGTGTCCTACTGAGTTGTACTCACACCCTACTCAGGCTACCTTATTTGTACCCAAATAGACTTTGTGTTTTCTGGATACATTAAGGGAAAATGATCATTGTTATATGGATGATATGGGATAGAGAATGGATAAGGGAACTAGACATGATTCGGGACCCAATTAGGGGTTTCATCAGTGTATTTATTTTATGTTTAATTTTAGACACTTGGCACATACATTGGCATGGCATATTTTCTTTTGTAGTTTTGATATTGTATTTTCACTTTTAGCCATCTCGTGATACCAGTTATTTCAGGTTATGATTACATGTTATTCAGTTATAGTTTCTTATTTTATTCTAGTGTATTTAATATGATAAAAGTGGGTATAGCCTTCCCATTATCGATATTTCAGACCCTCACTGCTATTTGGTATCCTCTAGCATACGGGGAGGCACACCTGCTGTCATGTGACTGACCGACTTGATGCACCGATGTGTGGCACCTCGGTCAGGACATTACAAAGTGTTATCAGAGTCCATTTTTCTTTTCTTTTTTATTTTGTATTACTATTTGGTAAACGTAGACATTAATCTAGAAAGATTCGGGCCTTGGATATGATCTCATGCATGGGAGTAGTTAACCCATGTATGGGGGAGAACCCAAGTACCCAGGGTGGGATTGTTGTTATTCCTGTTTGTTGTTACAGATGAATATTATTTCAGCTTGGGTGACACACTTGTTGTGTGTCATGATTATTGATGTTAATGTTTTCAATGTTTTGACTCGTGGACCAGTATGGCACAAGATTTGAGTTACATGAATCATTCTAGTAACTTAGGTTTATTGTGACATCATCATTTTAGGAACACATAGAAAAATGGTTTATGGTTAAGTTATTGAACTTGAACTGTTTTTCTTTGCTTGTGAAATTGAAATGAAAATGGAACCTAAGATGAAATTGAGAAAGATTATAGAATGATGTAAGATGAGAATAAATGGGTGTCTAAATGAGAAACTTGAATAATTAGAATGTGTTTACCCTTGTTATCTAGGACCAAGGAGTAATATTATTAATGGTAGTGATAACACCTCTGTTTTGAATATGTCGTAGTGTTTGGGGAAAGGACTTATTATGGAATATTGTATTTTACCTTAAATGTGTTAATTTTTTCAAAGGTATCCTATGGTACCTATTTGTAATGGTATGAATATTTCTTTTTGATGACACTTATTAAAAAGGAAAACATGAGGATATGGCTAGAGATTATCTACCAGTAGTAGGAACTAAGGCACCAATTGTGTTAGGTGAGGAATTCAGGGGGTAGTTCCAAGAGAACGTTTCCCACTTCATGAAATTCATCGGAAGAGACCTAGGGTGGGTTTTGAAGAGTATGTTTGATCTAAAAATGGAGTTACAAATTCAACACCCTCTTGATTTTATTGGAGAGGGTGGACCTGAGAGAGATGATTTCTGGGTTGAGTCCATCGAGACTATATCTGACCACTTTGAGACTCCTGTAGAGAGGATGGTCATGTTGGCTGCTTACATTATAGGAGGATCAGTGATTACTGGTGGTATGGTCAGGTGTGGACTGCATATGCTAATGGTATGTTATGGAAGGAACTGTTGGAATAGTTTCTAGAGGACTTCTATCCAGATATACTGAGGTAGGAGAGTGTAGATGAGTTCATGAGGTTGACTAGGGGGAGTATTAATGTGATGGACTATGTTAGACACTTTACACATTTGTAACACTTTTCTCTAGCATTGTCAGTGGATGAGATAACTACAGCGAGACATTTTTAGGATGGGCTTAAATGTGAGATTAATTCCCAAGTTAAACATTTTCAGTTAAAGGTGTATGCTGAGGTGGTGGATATGGATCTCATAAATATGGGTAACCTGAAGAGGCTTCCAGTTTAGGAATGGTGGTTCCATTTGGATGATTAGAATGTAAGACTTCTGAGAGTAGGAATATAATGCCCCGGCCTTAAACCTTACTTAATATTGAATTAAATGAATAATTCACGTCGAGGATCTTTTAAGGTTTAGAGTTTTAGAGAATTAGAACATAACTATTACATCTCAAAATATTACAAAGTAGTAACTTCTACTAAGTTTCCATAAAATAAAAACTCTTAAAAAGAAACATGTATAGTTCCATGTTTTAGGTAGCATGACTTTCCCTTGATCCCATCCTTGACCCTATTCCATGCTAAGTCCTGTGAAAAACATTTCAAAAACATGGGATGAGAATAATAAGCTCAGTAAGGGATACACAAAGAATGAAAACTGTTAGTTTTTCAAAACAACAAGTAAACCATGAATACTTTATCAATATAATACTTTTCACCTTCATGAAGTAATAAAAACTCTTCATTGAAAAAAAAGTATCATTACATACCTTTTTGTAACCAAAGGATGACCATAAAATCCATAAAAAGAACACATAACATATATAAAGGTAACTTGGGACATAAACATACTTAAGTGGAATAACCATACGGTCGACTTCCACACATATCACTTAATGGAATAGCCATACGGCCAATTTCCATACATACTTAATGGAATAGCCATACGGACGACTTCCATACCCAATACATTGGAAGTTATAACGTAACCACCCGTCCTGGTATTCACGGCACCACCCATCATATGGTTTATAACGTAACCACCCGTTAAAATGTCCAAGTACCAATATAAAATCATAAATCATAAAACCAATATAAAGGAATGGTAACATTTCCACATTTCAATCACAATATATCATAAATATATTGACATAATAGAATCCTTTTTCAAAACCATTTTCAATACCAAAATAAAAGAAAAGAAAAACATGGCATTTATTTTTCTTTTAAAAAGAAGGTATGGCTTGTAGAGGAAGCCGAAACTCAAATAACGGTCACGACGGCGGAGAAGTCGTTGTCGCCGCATACATACGACAAAAACATTCCCTTTTGTCGTTTAGTAAATGCTTCGTATAAAAATATTCCTTTTGAATAAACATAAAAGTCAAAGGGGTTTATACACCGGATAAAAGAAAGTTGTGTATAAAATAAAATATGCCTCAATGAAAGGAGATTGAGACGAAGTCCCATACCTCGTATCCGACTTGACCTGACCATTCTTTAATCTCCTGAATAATAAACTTGAGTTAATATCTACTTGCTTATGAACCTTTTTCATGTTCATTATTCCTTTTATACCATGTTATGAACATCATGTAACCATTTAAGTTAATAATGTTCATTTTGTCGGTATTTGGTTCTTAAGTCAAAAATAGACTTCTTATACTTACATGTTGTTAATTTGGTCAAAGGTTCATTATATCCAGAATTATATTAATGATTTGGATAACATATATATCATATAAATTCATCATATACATGTATTTATAATATTACATCACATTTAGTGGTAAGAAGTGAAATGCACCGTTCATGGAGACGGTAAGCCGTACGTACGCATGAATGCTACTTCCATTTCTATTTCATATTCTCTGGAATGGAATCATAATGATATAAGAGTATATTATAATTCCAGTATAATAACATATATAATACCATTAACTTTATCCTTTACACATCCCACATATGGTATTAACGAATCAAATCATTTTCAGGGGGCGGTAGTCCGCACTTCCTAAAATGAAGATATCGTGTTTACCCATAATGGAAACCATAAATGTATACCCAAAATGAAAAAAACAGAAGCTTAAGGAAAACATAAACATATTATATATCATATATAAAAATAGTGACATCATAACGGCCACCTTTGAAGGTGTTAATTGAGTATTGAACAATCATCGTTTCGGGAGGCAGAATTTCGCCATCCACGGAAACCGTATGTTCTTTAACCATTTGATGTAGTTGTGTGAGAGTGTAGCTCAAATAAATATTATAACAAAATCCTTGTATATTGAAGCTACTGGTTTTGTTACAAAATAAGTAAATAAAAAGAGTTTAGGGGGTTGGAGAAGCAAAATAAAACAAATGAACATGAGAGAATGAATTACCTTTAAAAGTGTAACTCCTTTTGATTTGAGCCTAAAGGATTCCTTTGAAAGGATTCTGCCCAAAGGGAATCCTCTAGGATGAGGAGAGGGATGTGGAGAGAGTAAATGGGTAGGGGTTGGCCGAGCCAAAGGCTTGAGGAGTGTGTGAAATGAGGTAGAGGTGGGTGCCTTTTATAAGAGGAGAGGAGGGGCACTTTTGGAAAGTAAAGAAATATTACTTTATTTGAAAATGTGTTTCGGTTTCAAAAGGTCCCACATTGATATAATTCGTGGATAAGGTGATAAGGGTTCGAAATCCACTCATCCAATTGGTTTTGGCAATGTGTAGTTCATAGATTTTACATTATCTTTCCATTTTATTTAAATCGTCAAATAATGATGTCATCGCTGCATCATTATTATGTCATAAATAATTTAATTTATTTAATGTATAAAAATCATAAAAAAATAATATTATGTAGGAAATCTTTTTAGCTTTCCAATTACTATTTATAATCAAATATCTTATTTTTATAACCCCATGTAAAAATTGTTTTCGTAAAACGTATTATGTTTGTGTCATTTTTACCTTTACATTAAATAAAAAGTTATTTATGTCATTTCCCAACCAAAATGTCCCCATGGGGTCCCCAAGTTGACCCATGGCTTGTCTTGGTCGGACATGACACAACCAATAAGCTTGGAACATGTGTCTAGGTCATTTCATATTATTAAAGCATTATTTATACCTTAAACTACACTAATTACCACTAATCGCGATTAAAAACTTAATATGATACTATTCACCAAAAAATTATTTTAATCTCATTGAACCACATTTTACTTCTTAATGACAAACATTTATGTCATATTTTCAAAATTCAATACACATTAGTGGTAACCTTTTATTTAACTGAAAAATCAGTTTTCTTGATTACCACTTAGTGGTTTCACTATTCATCAAAAATTGAAGTTTTTCATAAAATTACCAAAAATTCACCCTAAGCAATATTTGATATTCCTAATTCAAAAATGAAGTCTATTTTACAGAATTAAAATCATATAAGTCACATTAATTAATTTAATAATTAATTCACGCTGCTAGAGAAAAAAGCGTGTTTTTACAAAACAATAAGTATCAAAAGATTGACACCAGTTTAAGTCTAATTTCAAAGTGAAATTGATTCCAATGACCACCATTGGATAAAATGGTAAAAATATATTCTAATTTCAATTCAAAACCAATTCAAAACATAATCTATTCATATAAATAAATTAGATTAAAAAGTAGTTTTGATGTAAAATGCAGTATTTTTCACTATTCATTAAAAAATGAACATTGTCAGAAAAATACCAAAAATTCACACAAGGCAAATTTTGATTTCCCAATCATAAATAATAAGTTTATTTTGACAAACATAGTTTATAAAATTTTCAAAAGATAGATTCAAAAATGGTTTGCCATCAAAAGGCAGTAAAACAATCTTTTAAGAATATTAGTTTATTCCATGCATAAGATTGTATTTATTTTCATTTTAAGCCTCTATAACACTATCTTAATCATTAATAGACATAGATAAAAATATCTATTATTCATTACTTACTTGGGATGTTACATCCTTCCCCCCCTTTAGAAAATTGTTTCCCCGCAATTTATTTACTTATCGAATAAATGGGGGTACTTATCCCTCATTGCATTTTCAGATTCCCATGTTGCCTCTTCAATCATGTGGTTTTTCCACAAAACCTTTACCTGATTAATCACCTTATTCCGTAACACTTGCTCCCTGTGGTCAAGAATCTGGACCGGTTGTTCCTCATAATATAGGTTCTCTTCAAGCTGAACTACCTCTGGACTCAAAACATGAGATGGATCTGGCATATACTTTCTCAACATCGAAATGTGAAAAACATTGTATACCTGAGATAAACTCAGAGGTAAAGCCACTCGGTATGCAACTGATCCAACTCTCTCAAAAATTCTGTATGGTCCAATGAACCTTGGACTCAACTTTCCATTCTTACCAAATCTCATGACACTTTTCCAAGGAGAAACCTTGAGTAAAACATGATCACCTACCTCGAAAGATAGATCCTTCCTCCGGTTATCCGCATAACTCTTCTGCCTGATCTGAGATGTTCTCATGTGTTTCTGAATCAGCTGAACTTCTTCGGCCATCTCTTCTACCAATTCTGGTCCCATCAGCTTCCTTTCACCCACCTCATCCCAAAATGCTGGAGTTCGGCACCGCTTCCCATATAATGCCTGAAATGGTGTCATCTGTATACTGGAATGAAAAATGTTATTATATGAAAATTCAACCAAAGAAAGATGTTGGTCCCAACTTCCCTGATAATCCATAGAGCAAGAACGTAGCATATCCTCCAATGTCTGAATTGTTCGTTCTGACTGCCCATCTGATTGAGGATGAAAAGCTGTACTGAAATTTAATTCAGTACCCAACGACTTCTGAAGGCCTTTCCAAAATTAGAAGTAAACCTGGGATCATGATCCGATAAAATGGAGAGAGGAACTCCATGTAACCTGACTATCTCTTTAAGATACAAACGGGAAAGTTGATCAAGAGAGAAAGTATCTCGTATAGTAAAGAAATGATCAGATTTGGTCAAGCGATCAACAATAACCCAGATTGCATTTTTACCTCGAGATGTCCTCGGTAATCCCACAACAAAGTCCATGGATATGTTTTCCCATTTCCACTCTGGCACTGGTAAAGGATGAAGCATCCATTTCGGTAACTTCTGCTCTGCTTTAACCTATTGACATGTCAAACACTTCACAGTAAAATCAGCAATATCTCTTTTCATTCCATCCAACCAGTAATACTCCCGCAGATCTCTATACATCTAAGTACTGCCCGGATGAACTGAAAACGGAGAACTATGAGCTTCACATAACAACTCTCTCTTCAACTGTGAATCAAAAGGCACACAAAATCTCTTCCCAAATCTCAAAACACAATCATTATCAATGTTGAATTCAGGCAACTTACCTTTCTGAACCAGCTCTACCTTTTCCTGCAACTCAATGTCTTGCTTCTGTGCTTGCTTGATTCTATCTGATAGAGAAGATCTCACTGGTACCTGAAACAAAACAGAAGAAATTTCTTCACCAATAACTTCTATTCCAAATTTCATCAAATCGTTAACCAAAGGATCACGTTCCAACCGCAACATTGTTAATAAAGAATTACTTTTTCGACTCAAAGCATCAGCCACTTTATTTGATTTTCCCGGATGGTAATGAATTGTACAATCATAATCCTTGATTAATTCTAGCCATCTCCTCTGTCTCATTTTTAACTCTTTCTGAGTGAATATATACTTTAAACTTTTGTGATCGGTATATATTTCACACTTTACTCCATACAAATGATGCCTCCAAATTTTTAAAGCAAAAACAACAGCAGCTAGTTCCAAATCATGTGTAGGGTAATTTACCTCATGAGTTTTCAACTGTCGTGAAGCATCAGCAATTAACTGATCATTCTACATTAGGAGGAAACCATGTCCTTTCAATGAAGCATCACTGTATATAACAAACTCACCATTCCTGGAAGGTATTTCCAAAACTGGAGCATTCACCAATCTTCTTTTCAATTCCTGAAAACAATCATCACATTCCTTTTTCCAGATAAACTTAACACCCTTCCGAGTTAGCTTAGTCATTGGACTAGATAACCATGAAAAATTTCTAACAAACCTTCGGTAATAGCCCGTCAAACCAAGGAAGCTACGAATCTCGGTTACATTTGTGGGTCTTGGCCATTCTTCCACAACTTTTGTTTTTGCAGGATCAACAGTTATTCCATCTTTAGAAACAATGTGACCAAGGAAAGAAATTTGTTGCAACCAAAACTCACACGTTCTGAATTTCCCATACAGTTTCTTTTCTTTTAAGGTTTGCAAGATAACCCTTAAATGTTTTTCATGCTCCTCTTTACTTTTAGAAAACACCAAAATATCATCAATGAAAACCACCACAAACTTATCCAAGAACTCATGGAAAATTCTATTGATTAAGTCCATGAATACAGCAGGTGCATTGGTTAGCCCAAAAGGCATTACTACAAATTCATAATGGCCATATCTCATACGGAACGCGGTATTCGGAATATCTGCCTCCTTTACCTTCAGCTGATGGTACCCCAATCTCAAGTTAATCTTTGAAAAAAACTGAGCTCCCTCGAGCTGATCAAACAAATCATCAATATGAGGCAAATGATATTTGTTCTTAACAGTGATATTATTCAAGGCTCTATAATCAATGCAAAGTCTCATAGAACCATCTTTCTTTTTAACAAATAAAACAGGAGCACCCCATGGTGATGTTCTAGGTCTAATGAAACCTTTCTCTAATAAATCTTGCAATTGCTCCTTCAACTCTAAAAGTTCAATTTGTGCCATTCTATAAGGGGGTTTTGAAATTGGCTTAGCATCAGGAACTAAGTCAACAGTAAACTCAACTTCCCGATCTGGTATTATTCTAGGCAACTCATCTGGAAAAACATCAGGATACTCATTTACCACTGGAACATCATTAATCTGAACAGTTCCATTATTTTCAACGACGTGTGCAAGGTAACATTCATTTCTATCTTTTACAAGTTTCTCGGCCTCTTGATATGTTATCAAAAGTAAGGGTTCATTATTGTAAACAAACTGAAAGTCTTTCTGAAAATAAACTTCTTTAGCTCTACAGTCAATCTTAGCAAGGTAAATAGAGAGCCAATCCATACCCAGGATAACATCAAACTCTACTAGAGGTAGAACAATAAGGTTTGCAAGTAGGTTCTTTCCACAGATAAGTATAGGAAGATTCTTATAAATTCATTTTGCCTCAACATTCCCCCCAAGTGTTTTTACCAAAAGTACAGGAGTCATTTCTTGAGATGGTATTCCCATTTTACTAGAAAAGGTTTCAGAGATGAAAGAATGTGTAGACCCCGAATCAAACAACACACTGGCATAATCTGAAAAAACAAACAAAGTACCTCATACAACTTCATTTGATGGCCTGACTTCTGCTGAAGTATTTGCAAAGGATTTCACCACCCCTTTCTGCTTGTAGTCTAACTGCTTCCCATCACTCAAGCTCCTTGTCGGACACTCGTTTCCATAGTGACCCATATCATTGCACTTATAACATTTCACTAACTGTAAATCAAATTTGTTCTTACCTTCACCTTGATCCTTTTCAGTGCAATCACGAGCTTTATGTCCCATCTTACCACATCAGTAGCACTTCCCAGAATTCAGAAGACATTCCCCAGCATGCATTTTGCCACATTTATCATAAACTGGAAACTTAGTTCTCTTACCATCAGACTTTTTTGAAGAATTCTTACCTTTCTCCTGCCACCTCGGTCTCTTCTTCTGCTGGTTGTTATAGAAAACTTGGTCATCGGAAAACTCTATTTCCACCTTCCCAGCACATCGAACAAGATTTTCATAACTTTTAAACTCACGAGAAGCTAATGCCCTTCGATATGTTTTCTTTAATCCTGAGTAAAAACAATTGATTTTACTATCAAGGTCCCGGATAAAATTTGGAGCATACCTTGCCAATCGAGTGAACCTTTCTTCATAGGCAGCCACTGAGTCTTCCTCTTGCCTCAATTCCATGGATTGCTTTTCCATCCTAAGTCGAACAGCCTTAGGAAAATATTTCTCAAGAAACATACCTTTGAATTCGTCCGAGTGAAGATCCTCAATCTCATCACTATCCCTTATATTTTTCACCATCGACCACCACTGATCAGCTTCACCTTCAAAACGGTAAACAACAAGACTAACCTTTTGATGTTCTGAACACCCCATGACATCAAAAATCTTCTCCAGTGCTTTAATCCACCCTTCAGCTTGCACAGGGTCATATGATCCTCTGAATGATGGGGGATGTTGCCTCATGAAATGTTCCACCACTGACATGTTCCTCTGCGGTTGATCTGGCTGATCTCGTGCATGGATACCACCACCATTTATAGCCTGAGTCAACTGTGCCATTACTGCAACAAACTGTTCGGTTCCAATTCCGACCATTTCTGGATGCTGATTCGGAAGGTTATTTCCTTCTGTATGCCTTCCTAGCACTGCTTCCCTGTTTCCTCTGCGGAAAACCATTCTGAACAAACATGTCTTAGATGAAGCAACATAGTAATCTTTAAATGCTATATCATTTCGAAAAAAAATATTTTTGGATCATCATTTAATAGAATTCTAACTCCTAAAGTTATCTAAACCGACCTCTGATACCGTCTATAAGGCCCCGGCCTTAAACCTTACTTAATATTGAATTAAATGAATAATTCACGTCGAGGATCTTTTCAGGTTTAGAGTTTTAGAGAATTAGAACATAACTATTACATCTCAAAAGATTAAAAAGTAGTCACTTCAACTATGTTTCCATAAAATAAAAACTCTTAAAAAGAAACATGTATAGTTCCATGTTTTAGGTAGCATGACTTTCCCTTGATCCCATCCTTGACCCTATTCCATGCTAAGTCCTGTAAAAAACATTTCAAAAACTTGGGATGAGCATAAGAAGCTCAGTAATGGATACACAAAGATTGAAAACTGTTAGTTTTTCAAAACAACATGTAAACCATGAATACTTTGTCAATATAATACTTTTCACCTTTATGAAGTAGTAAAAAATCTTCATTGAAAAAAATTATCATTACTTACCTTTTTGTAACCAAAGGATTACCATAAAATCTATAAAAAGAACACATAACATATATAAAGGTAACTTGGGACATAAACATACTTAAGTGGAATAACCATACGGTCGACTTCCACACATATCACTTAATGGAATAGCTATACGGCCAATTTCCATACATACTTAATGGAATATCCATACGGCCGACTTCCATACCCAATTCATTGGAGGTTATAACGTAACCACCCGTCCTGGTATTCATGTCACCACCCGTCATATGGTTTATAACGTAACCACCCGTTAAAATGTCCAAGTACCAATATAAAATCATAAATCATAAAACCAATATAAAGTAATGGTAACATTTCCACATTTCAATCACAATATATCATAAATATATTGACATAATAGAATCCTTTTTCAAAACCATTTTCAATACCAAAATAAAATAAAAGAAAAACATTTCATTTATTTTTCTTTTAAAAAGAAGGTATGGCTTGTAGAGGAAGCCGAAACTCAAATAACGGTCACGACGGCGGAGAAGTCATTGTCGCCGCATACATACGACAAAAACATTCCCTTTTGTCGTTTAGTAAACGCTTCGTATAAAAAGATTCCTTTTGAATAAACGTAAAAGCAAAGGGGTTTATACACCGTATAAAAGAAAGTTGTGTATAAAATAAAATATGCCTCATTGAAAGGAGATTAAGGCGAAGTCCCATACCTCATATCCGACTTGACCTGACCGTTCTTTAATCTCCTGAATAATAAACTTGAGTTAATCTCTACTTTCTTATGAACCTTTTTCAAGTTCATTATTCCTTTTATACCATGTTATGAACATCATGTAACCATTTAAGTTAATAATGTTCATTTAGTCGGTATTTGTTTCTTAAGTCAAAAATAGACTTCTTACACTTACATGTTATTAATTTGGTCAAAGGTTCATTATATCCAGAATGATATTAATGATTTGGATAACATATATATCATATAAATTCATCATATACATGTATTTAGAATATTACATCACATTTAGAGGTAACAAGTGAAATGCACCGTTCATGGAGACGGTAAGTCGTACGTACGCATGAACGCTACTTCCATTTCTATTTCATATTTTTTGGAATGGAATCATAATGATATAAGAGTATATTATAATTCCAGTATAATAACATATATAATATCATTAACTTTATCCTTTACACATCCTACATATGGTATTAACGAATCAAATCATTTTTAGGGGGCGGTAGTCCGCACTTCCTAAAATGAAGATATCGTGTTTACCCATAATGGAAACCATAAAGGTATGCCCAAAATGAAAAAAACAGAAGCTTAAGGAAAACATAAACATATTATATATCATAAATAAAAATAGTGACATCATAATGGCCACCATTGAAGGTGTTAATTGAGTATTGAACAATCATCGTTTTGGGAGGCAGAATTTCTCCATCCACGGAAACCGTATGTTCTTTAACCATTTGATGTAGTTGTGTGAGATTGTAGCTCAAATAAATATTATAACAACATCCTTGTATAATGAAGATACTTGTGTTGTTACAAAATAAGTAAATAAAAAGAGTTTAGGGGGTTGTAGAAGAAAAATAAAACAAATGAACATGAGAGAATGAATTACCTTTAAAAGTGTAACTCCTTTTGATTTGAGCCTAAAGGCTTCCTTTGAAAGGATTCTGCCCAAAGGGAATCCTCTAGCATGAGGATAGGGATGTGGAGAGAGTAAATGGGCAGGGGTTGGCCGAGCCAAATGCTTGAGGAGTGTGTGAAATGAGGTAGAGGTGGGGGCCTTTTATAAGAGGAGAGGAGGGGCACTTTTGGAAAGTAAAGAAATATTACTTTATTTGAAAATGTGTTTCGGTTTCAAAAGGTCCCACATTGATATAATTCGTGGATAAGTTGATAAGTGTTCGAAATCCACTTATCCAATTGGTTTTGGCCATGTGTAGTTTATAGATTTTACATTATCTTTCCATTTTATTTAAATCGTCAAATAATGATGTCATTGCTGCATCATTATTATGTCATAAATAATTTAATTTATTTAATGTCTAAAAATCATAAAAAAATACTATGATGTAGAAAATATTTTTATCTTTCCAATTACTATTTATAATCAAATATCTTATCTTTATAACCCCATGTAATTTTTTTTTTCATAAAACGTATTATGTTTGTTTCATTTTTACCTTTACATTAAATAAAAAGTTATTTATGTCATTTCCCAACCAAAATGTCCCCATGGGGTCCCCAGGTTGACCCATGGCTTTTCATGGTCGGCCATGACACAACCAATAAGGTTGGGACATGTGTCTAGGTCATTTCATATTATTAAAGCATTATTTATACCTTAAACTACAATAATTACCACTAATCGCGATTAAAAACATAATAAGTTACTATTCACCAAAAAATTATTTTAATCTCATTGAACCACATTTTACTTCTTAATGAAAAAAATGTATGTAGGATTTTCAAAATTCAATACACATTAGTGGTAAACTTTTATTTAACTGAAAAATTAGTTTTCTTGATTACCACTTAGTGGTTTCACTATTCATCAAAAATTGATGTTTTTCAGAAAATGACCAAAAATTCACCCTAAGATATATTTGATATTCCAAATTCAAAAATGAAGTCTATATTACAAAATTCAAATCATATAAGTCACATTAATTAACTTAATAATTAATTCCCGCAACCAGAGCAAAAAAGCATGTTTTTACAAAACAATAAGTATCAAAAGATTGACACCAGTTTAAGTCTAATTTCAAAGTGAAATTGATTCCAATGACCACCA
This sequence comes from Viscum album, assembly GCA_963277665.1. Lineage (NCBI taxonomy): Eukaryota > Viridiplantae > Streptophyta > Magnoliopsida > Santalales > Viscaceae > Viscum > Viscum album. Next base: position 945,697,699 of record OY728148.1, read on the forward strand.
TTGGATAAAATGGTAAAAATATATTCTAATTTCACTTCAAAACCAATTCAAAACATAATCTAATCATATAAATAAATTAGATTAAAAAGTAGTTTTGATGTAAAATGCAGTATTTTTCACTATTCATTAAAAAATGAACATTATCAGAAAAATACCAAAAATTCACACAAGGTAAATTTTGATGTCCCAATCATAAATAATAAGTTTATTTTGACAAACATAGTTTATAAAATTGTCAAAAGATAGATTCAAAAATGTTTTTCCATCAAAAGGCGGTAAAACAATCTTTTAAGAATATTAGTGTATTCCATGCATAAGATTGTATTTATTTTCATTTTAAGCCTCTATAACACTATCTTAATAATTAATAGACATGGATAAAAATATCCATTATTCATTACTTACTTGGGATGTTACAAGGAAGCATTTCTATGAATGCATCAACCAGGGCAGTTGGAAATAGAGTACCTAAAAATAGGGATCAGTTGCATAGGACCTTAATCAAGTGATCTATCACTAGTGTGATAGATTAGGAATATTTTGAAGATTGTTCCCTCATCCACCAAATTATTTAAAGTCTTTCAAAAAATGGTACATCTAAAAAATTTCTACATGACCCAGTGCTAGATGAGAAGTAAGGGTATAACTAGTTAAAATCAGAGTGTAAGAAGAGGACATTCTGTACCATATTAGTCTTGCATCTGGAGTTCTATTAGACAAGGTGGTAACGATAGTGTATGTGGAGCATCAGGGTAAGAGCGCTCATATTAGTAGAGTATTGGAGCACATGTGACTTAGACTACATCACAACGAAGTGGGGTAAGACTATTGCATTCTTTTTACCCTATACTTGTGGATATCAAGACTGGACCATTGACAATGAGAGGTACTATTTTTGTAGCTTCTATGATATCTAGTGCCTTATTTTATATCGGTTCCTATCATTCCTTTATTTTTACAAAACATGTTAATTGTTTGAGCCTAGTGATGGAGTTCGTGAGTGGGGTGTTGACGATAAACACACTTCATGGAGTTCGGTCAAGAGACATTTTTTTGGGCAAGGGGTGTTCTATTGAGGTCGAGTAGCATCGATTTCTATGGTATCTTTATATTATATACATGTGAGGAATTTAACTAATTATGGGTATGGAATTGTTAGTATCATATTGTCCCCACTTTGATTTTTACTATATGAGAGTGACCATTACATCTCATAGGGGTTACAAATATATTCAATGTGGAGAGTGGGATATCGAGGAGTTCCGAGTAGGGAAAATTACTCATCAAATAGGAGAGATCACAACCTAGGGTTCTAGTTTATTTCTAAATGATGGAGGTGTAAAATGATATGTCTTCCCACACATAGTTGATAGGTTTTAGGATATGTTTACATAATATTTCTTAGGGATTCCATGTGATAGAGATGTGGAATTTAGCATTGTGCTCATACTGTGGGAAGAGATGATTTCTATTCCACCATATAGAATGGCACCAAAAGATATTCAAGAGCTCACGATTTGGATGGAGGAGTTAAGGGATAAGGTATTTATTTATCTTAGTATGTCGCCTTGGGGTTCACTAGTGTTGTTTGAAAAGTAGGCTGATAAGAGTTTATGCTTAGGTGTTGATTACCGAATGTTGAACCAGATGACTATGAAGAACCAGTATTCTCTCCCCCGTATTGATGACCTATTTAACTAGTTGAGAGGATCTTGTGTGTTCTCAAAGATTTTCTTGAGATTAGGGTATCATAAACATAGATTTTATACTTCTGATATACCAAGGGATGAATTTAGAAACAGGTATGGACTGTATGATTTCATCACAATATTTCATGGGTTAAAAAACACACCTGTAATGTGTATGGACTTAATGAACAAAATCTTTAATATGTACCTAGATCAGTTTTTAGTGGTGTTTGTGGAATACATCTTGGTGCACTCCAAGACACATGATTATTATGACCAACATCTTGATATCATCCTAAGTACACTAAGAGATAATTGGCTATAAATCAAGATATCTATGTATAATTTTTTGGATCGATCAGGTACACTTCTTGGGTAGAATCACTTCAGACGAATGTGTGTTGGTAAATCTAGAGAGGGTTTAGATAGTGTTTTCTTGAGAGAAACCCGAGATCATGTTTGATATCCATAGATTTCTAGGATTTTCTGAATATTATTATAGGTTCATTCAGGACATTTACCGATTGGAAACATTGCTGACAGGCATGACCAAAAAAGGGATAATGTTTTATTGGTCATAAGATTATGATAATTATTTCTAGGAGATGAAGATGATTTTGGCATCAGTACCAATATTTATCCTACCTGAGAAAGTTTATCAGTACACAGTGTATTGTGACACTTTTGTGATTGAAATTGGAGTTGTGTTGATGCAAGGAGATCAATTTGTGGTTTATGGGTCTATGAAGTTGAGGCCCCATGAACTGAACTACCCTTCATATGAGCTCAAGTTGGCTATAATAGTTTATATTTTAAATATTTGGGGACATTATCTATTGAGAAATTTTTTTACTGGGTATATTGATCAAAAGAGATTAATGTACATATTTTCACAGTGAGACTTGAATCTTTGATAACAGAGATGGGTTGAGTATATGAAGCCATTAAATTTTGAGCCAGAATATATGCCTAGAAAGGGGAACATTGATGATTATGATTTGAGTTGGAAGACTCAAACTCAGGTGGTTCAAGAGTCCAGTACGGAGTGGAAGATGATGGATTTACTGGACGAGATATAGATTGTGGTTTAGGAGAGTTAGGATTAGATGACTCTCATAATAGTTTCATTGGAGTATAAATTTTTGAGATAGATCTATGATAGAAATAATGTGGAGTTATAATGTTTTACCTTGAGGGAAAACATTGATGGTGGGGAGTCACCTTCTGATTGGAGCATAGATGAGGATGAGGTCATGAATGTCTGGAATCAGTTTGTCGTACCTAAAAGAATGTGAGACAAGATGATGTGTGAGTTTCATGCCTCGAAGTGGGTGGTATATCCAAGTGTGAAAAAAATGCATCGTGAACTAGAATTATTGTTTTTATGGTTTGAAATCAAAATGAAAATAGTAAGGTTTGTGACATGATGCTACACCTATCAGTAGGTGAAGGATGAGCATTAATGACCTATAGGTTTAATACATTCATTGGCCATTATAGAGTGGAAGTGGAACAAAATGACCATGAACATTGTGTTGGTTCTCCCAAGGATGACTTAGAAGAATATTTCCATTTGGGTTATTGTGGATAGACTGAAAAAGGTAGTGAATTTCTTGAATATTTTAGAGACTTTATCAGTGGGGCAGTTGGGATATTTGTATGTTTGGGTGATAGTCTGTCTGCACGAGGTGCCACAGAAGATTGTTTCAGACTAAAACTTGTGTTTTACATCACGATTATTATATGGATTGCAGAATGTTCTTGGTATGTAGGTTTTATTGAGTATGAATTTCCACCCACTGACAGATGGGTGGTCAGAGCATACTATACAAGTGCTTGAGGATATATTGTGAGGTTGTTTTCTAAACTTTAGTGGGTCTTGGGAGAATCGCCTATCACTAGTGGATTTCACCCATACAAATAGTTATTGGGAATCTATACATATGGAACCATATGAGGATCTTTATAGTAGGACATGAAGACCATATCTAGTCTGGATGGATGTATGTGAGTCTAAGTTGTTGGGACCGAGTCTCGTGTAGGACACATTAGAGCATGTACAGTTGATTCAGAAATATATGGATACGACCCAAAGTAGATATAAGTCATATACTGATAGAAATAAATGACACTAAGAGTTTACAAAGTCTGATCGTGTATCGATTTGGGTGTTTCATGGACTCAATCGCTATAGAATACATAGACAGGGCAAGTGGGCACCCGTGTTTGTTGGACCATTTCAGGTGGTGGAGAGAATCAGGCTAGTGGCGTACTGATTGGCTCTTCCACGGGGATACATCAATATGTATTATGTTTTCTATTTGTCAAAACTAGGTTGGTATCACCCCTACCATTCTAATGTGATCGAAATGGATGATGTTGATATTGAGATAGATTTTTCCTTTGAAGAGAATCTAATACGTGTGTTGAATCACAGTGAGAAAGTGTTGTGCAGAAAGATCATGCCTATAGTTTGTGTATTGTGGAAACATGGGAATGTGTGGGAGGAGACATGGGAAAGGAACGAAGATATGTGGGATCATTTTACTAATCTTTTGGACTGAGAATCTTAGAGATTCATGGGAGTGCATCTCAAGGATAAGATTTTATAAGGTGGTGAGATTGTAAGATCCTGACCTTTGCTAAAGATGACTTGGTCATAATTTCAGTTATTTATTTTTGCCTTGTTTCAGTGTTCTTGGTTTGGGTTTTACCGTGGGGTGTGTTTGGGTGAAAAATTGAAAAAATCTGAAGGTAGAAGGGTAGTGCATAGTTGGCTCACGGTTTTCCCTAACCGTGCGCCCCTTCCTAGCAAACCATGCAACCTTGGACAAAGAGGAATTACATGGTTGACACATGGTTTGTCAATATGTACACCCTATTATGAGAAACTATGAACCCCCATTATAGAGGTTCACATTTAGGTACACATTTAAGAGAAATCGTGCTCCCCTGCCCTGCTAACCATGCATGAATTTTTAAATCACAAAAGAAAAATAGATTTTTAATCACCAAACCCCCATTTAACACCTATTCGATCCCCATTTAACCCTAGATAATATTTCATGATTTTGGAGAATCCTATATGTATTAAAATACTTAAAAAACTTTTTAATTTGTTATTTTAAGTATGGATTGAAGATCTTCACCCCTCCCTATAAGAGGATCTTAGCTCGCTTGGTTTCCTATTCCTTATCATTTATTATCTTATTCTAGAAAGGGGTTTTTCTTCCTATTTAGATTGGATATAGACATGTTTTTGTGGATTTGGATCTTGTATTGAAGATCTATATCTATATTTAATAGATCATGATTGATTTGATCTTTTTAGGGTTTTAAATTTGAATCTCATTCTATATAATTGTGCTACTCAAATTATGAGGATTTTCGTTGGGTGATCGCTCATCAACAAATTGATGTAGGTTGTCTATAATTCAAATCTCAAAGTATTTATTTAAATAACCTGAATTTAATTGTATAATTTCTATTAGATGTTTAGAAATTATGTTCTTAATTTAATTAATTATTTTTTTGAATTAATTAATTGGGGAGATCAGAAATTGGGGATTTTGGGAATTATAGATTGAGATAATTAATTGTACAAATAATTATGAGATAATAAGATTTTAGGATTGAGATATTTAATTGTGGAAAAAATTATGATCTATTGAGATTGAGATTGAGATAATTAATTATGGAGTTAATTATGTGATTTTTAGTTTGTGGATATTGATTAATTAATTGAATAATTAATTAATGGGATTTACATACTCAATTAATTAGAAAATTAATGAATGGTATTTATCTGATAAACTAATTATTGAATTAGTAATAAAATTGGTGTGGTTGATTAATTATTGGATTTACTAATAGAATTTAAGTGATTAATTAATTTAAAAATTAATTAATGTATTTTATGTGATTAATTAATTTTTGAATTAATTAATTTTACTTATGTGATTAGTTAAATTTTGAATTAACTAATGGAATTGTTATGTTTAAATAATTGTATAATTAGTAATGGAATTGATGTGTATAATTAATTGTTGAATTAATTATGTGTTAAAATGGTAACATGGTCATTTAGTTGTGAATTAAATAACCGGAACCTGGTCATTATAATGTGTAAGGTATGAATGGTAACATGGCCATTTAGTTGTGAAATAGAGAATGTGAACAAGATTATTCTAATGTGTGACGTATGAATGGTAACATGGTCATTTAGTTGTGAATTAAATAATAGAAACATGGACATTCTATTGTGTGATGTACGAATGATAACATGTAAATTAAAATATGAATTAAATAATGATATCAATGGAATTTTGAGATATGATATTCCTCATACATACTTTAGGCTCCAACATATTTCATAGTAGGTATTAAATTATAACAATGGAATTATACGATCTGATATCCCTCAGACATACTTCAGCCTCTGACATGAGTTGAAGTGGGGATGGAGGTATGAGTGTCTACGAGAACCCAAAGGTTTATATAGTTAAATAAAGTTTAATTGATAATGTGATAATTGTTTACTTATGCATTGTAATTATTTCTTTATACAACTGCATACACTTGCTATTGATTAGATATTGTTTTACTTGTCATTAGAGGTGGCATACTATAATGCCTTAGACATTCCAAGCACAAATATTTTGGATACTATATAGATTATTTGTGAGACCAGGAATAGAGACGTGCGATTCTGAGGCCGTTGATCCTAAAATAAATGTTTGAAATATATTAAATATCATGCATGCACTCTTTTCATGAAAAAGTGTAATAACTTCTAAACGGATACCCTGATCAGAAATATGATGGTACCGTTAAGTTCAGAATGCGAGGTTTACCCTAGGAGTGACTTAACATTAGTCGGTGTGGGTTATTTGTATAAAAGTCATCACAGGTTTGGAAATGAAAAAAATAATTTAATCAATAATTTTATTTCATTTTTGTTGAGGCAGGGATTGATGGACTTTACATAGACTATTATGGAGAAATACTAGGGTTAGCTGTACAACCCTGGAACCATTGGAGAGCCATTGGAGATAGCTTCAGTGAATCATCTCATACGAATGGTGATATGATCTTTGATCAATGATCAATGTAAAAAAGATTCAATGGATCTCACAAAAAAACATGACACAACCCCATTTTTCATTAATGATCGATTTGAATCATGGTAGGGCATGTGTTTTTATTTTATTCCTCCCCATTCTTGATTTATACTATGAACATGAATCAATCATTGAAAATATTGATCTGTGGTTTGATCATTATGCGGGATGAGTTTATTTTATGAGGTTTTGATGGGAGAATATATTTGTAATTTTATTATTCTGATTTTCATTCTAATAATGATGGATCAAGAGAAACATGAACATCGATCAAGATTTGTTACTCCAATATCTTACTTTTCTTTTCTCCCCCATTCATCGTTTTTCATGAGCATTCTTGATCAATCAATCATTGCGCACCCATTTCTTGGTGAAACGATCCAATATCACAGATCTAAGATTGCAATAGCCTAACTGATGTGTGATGACGGAGATAACGCAATTTACATAACAGAGGATACCCAATTTACCATTCTTCCACACACAACAAAGAATGGAAATTTGATTCATTTTTTGAGTAGATTTGATGGCGTAATGAATTCTTCATCAACAAAAAGGATTGGACGAGTTGGGATCTTCAATATCATGGTGAAACTATCCCCAAATTGAAATCTGGAGGCATTGAAAAAAATGAGGGAGTGGATATGGGATTTTCAAAAATCTTGAACAACACAATGTTTAATCTGGATCTATACATTGTGTGGGGCCACATGAGCTGCGATTAGGGTTTCTATAGGAAGTAAAATATCACATGGAATGTGACCCCTTTCACATAGCATGTGGTATCACCTGGGCCACACAACATGTACTCCGGAATCGCACGGGTTGTTTACATTGGAAGGTGTTCACAGGCTAAATTGTGTACTGGTACTTGAGAATACATGCATATGATGGTGAAGTGTACTAGCACATGGTTAGAGTAAATAGGATACGTACATGGTGTGTACTACTACATGGACATAGTTTGATGAGATGAGCCATTTACACGGGAAAGACCCGGGTTCAAGGGACATGGAGTGTGAACCCTACTACACACTTTGTACTCTTTTATACATGTCTTGGAGCCCTTGTACTCTATATCTTGGAAACATTTGTTATGGATTGTTACCTTTATCTTTTCTATGAGGGTTAGTATGCAATAATTTTTTACTATTGGGACAACGATTCCTTCAACAGTAATTCCTAGATAGAGTTTTTGGAATCTCTCTGAGAGGCCCAGAGTGAGATCCTCTATTCATATTCATGTCCTAGGTGGAGTTCTTGGTATCGACGTGACCAAAACTAAATGGGAGTCAATCCTCTACATAGCATGTTAATCCAGATTGATTTGTTGGTATCACACCATGGCCTTGTCTTTGATCCTCATAAGTGTATTTTATTCTATTCAAACTATTAGCATTCCCTTTCTCATGAAGAGACCTGATAATAAGTACCTATTGGATGGACTGCATTAATTCTATCAGATTCTGGAGTGTGTTCTCTTGGGTGAGTGCTTTGTGGAATATTCTATATGGAATAATAGACTAGTATAATATGGTTTTGACTTACCTCTAGAATGTGTGTCTTTGTTGAGTATATCTGGATATTTTTTTTAAATGTGTTGTAGAAATATACCTGTGTAGAGATGAATGTATTTCCTTTGTTTTATGTGATACACACATATCATAGGGAATGCAAAAAGCAATTTAATTTTCTAGTTTAGTATAATGGATGACCAAGTTCATCTCACTTGAGGAACATTCTCATATGTTCACTCACATAGTTTAATTCACCTAAACTAATTCTTTTTAATTGTTTTTTTAATTTAGGAAGTTTTTGAAATTTAAATTAATGAAAATATTAAACTAACATGCAATGAAAAAATTTAATTACTGAATAATGAACTTAGAATTTATGGGTTGGTTTGTGGGTTCCATCATTCTCCTTGTTGGTCAGTACTACAAAAATGGGAAAGGGAAGTGCCACCTTATATCAGCACTAAGCAAAAACCACTGACAAAGAAACCATGTATCAGTGCTTTTCTAGCACTGATAGAGGGAGTCTTTATCAGCACTAGAAAAGTGCTGATAAAGAATCCGTGTATCAGTGCTAAAATGTTATCTCTAATATAGGAAGGATTTATCAGTGCTTTTTTAGTGCTGATAAAGAGGACTATTATCAGTGCTAACAAAACCGCTGATAAAGGATACCTTTATCCGCGCTAACATTTTAGCGCTGATAAAGGTAGTCTTTATCAGAGCATTCTTAGCACTTATAAAACCTTAGTCTATTTTTTTATAAATTCGGTCACACAGCGCCCTCGTTTTATCGCGACCTAAAGCTCTCGCAGTACTGGAACCCTACGACTCCCCTCTGTCGCCCGCTGAGTTCACGTTGCTGGACCTCCACCACCCTCGAGCTTCTCGTTGCCGAACCTCCACCGCCCGCTGAGCTTCGTGTTGCCGAACCTCTTCCGCCCTTGAGCTTCGCTTTGCCGGACCTCCGCCGCCCGAAACGCCCTTGAGATTCGTATTTTCGGACCTATGCCTCATGCTGAGCTCCGACTTTCCAAACCTCCCATTAAGGCATGTTTTCCAAATCATTTTTTAATATTGTTCTCCTCTCCCATCACACATAACCATATGTTGATTTGGCATGACATATTTAATGGATATTTGATATTGTGATGGTTGTAGGATACATGATTCATCCTTTTCTTCTTCATGTTTGTCTCTAAGGTAATGCCCCATGTCGAAGCTTGAGTTTGGCCCTACTTCTTCTAATGGTTCTAGAACTATTATTCTATAAATCATATCAATCTATTAAAAAAATTTTAATCAGAGTTTTGGGATGTGAGGTTTTCCCATCAATGGTTTTCTAGTGGATTTTGTGTTGAATTATTTCATCCCTAGGTTTCATTTCCTCTGTTGGTGATGATTCTACTTCATCGTTGATTCGTGAGTGTTCTTCCTACATATTGTGATGGGGTTCTTGGGGGTTATCATCCAATATATTTCTATTACTCCTATGGTATCACCTTTTTTCTAATTACATCGGGGGGTTTTTAGGTGATTTGGTATTTTTTTATTCTAGATCCTAGAAACCATTCAATTTGATGGTGGTATGGCTGGATATGTTATATAAATCATTACAACAATCAACTTTATGAGAAAGTGTGGTTTGAATTATAGAATATATATGATTTGATTTAATTATATTATTAGGTTATGTTGTGTTGGAAATGAGTGATGAGGTTCCTAAGGTGATGAATTCTAGTTTGTTATATTGTTTGTGAAGTTGTTGATGATGATGATGACCAGGCGCATCACGGTGTAGGTATCATGGCACGAGTATCATCATGATTTGATGCATGATTCAATATCATATTTTTTTTTGAAGTTTGAATTTAGTGGTGTTTTATTGGGTATTTTTTATAATTTCACATTCTATTTGAACATATGTGGCTATAACATATTTATTTTTTCTTTTATCATTACTCCAATATTCTAGGATTTTCTATTAGTACAGTTTTTTTACTGTAAATATAAATGTGGAATCATTGGGGAATGTTTGACATGGGTCGATTTTCATTAAATGGGATGGTTTTTTCATGTAAAATATCTCTTGAGAAACCCTGTATTGGTGGAAAGATTGATATGCTCATCATCAATGGAGATCAATGAGTTTACACTATCATAGTGAAGTTTATGAAAAATTTAAGGTCCTTCCCACTTGGATTCCTGTTTCACTAGATTTCTCATAGGTATCATCGATTCCCTTAGATCTAACACCATGTCACCGTAATTTATGGAATGAAGGATAAGATTTTTATCTAAGAAAAACACCACCCAGTTCTGATGCATTTCTAGGTCATCCAATGCTTGAACTCTATTTTCTTTGAGGGGTTCCCCCTTCTTTCCTTAATGATATCAATGTGACTTTGTCTGGCAGTGCAAATGTATAGCATGATGCCCAGACCACCATGCTTTCTAGCCTTTCCACCCCTACCTCCATATCTGTCTTCCCTCATTGAGGTTACTGACTGCTTCTCTGTAGTGGCTAGGACCTTTCATATCAGTGTTTGTTCTGTCTCCCTTGGCTCTGAGCCTGTCATCCAGCTCCAAATACTTACTAATCTAGAGAGAACTCCCTCACCAGCCCCCATGTTTCATTACCCATCCTTCCCCTTCCCCTTTGGATCCTCATCTCCCACTCATATGAAGCTTACCAACGAGAAGGGATTATGAACATGTTCAAAATCAAGGGACCTCAATGAGAGATCATCCTCCCACTTCAATAAGGCTCCTAGCTCTAGATCCAATTCCAGAGCCCTATCCTATCCCTCATTATTATCTTCATATGTAATGCTCATGGTCTTAGTGCCCATGTTAAATCGTACTTCCTCACCATAGAAATCAAAATGCATAATGTCATTGTTGTTGTTGTCAAATAACACAAAAACCCTATAATAATCATATAATTCTTCTAGAAGATTAATTTGCATGGATTTCTACACTATGACCCCTCCAACAGACACAAATGGGTATTTTGGAACAATAAATATGTTGTTGAGACTGTTCAAGATTGCAATCAATTAATCACTACCAAGGTGTCCAACGGTGAAAACTCTTTCATTATGACATTTGTTTTTGGAAGCTATGACTATTTTCAAGGGGAATCTCTATAGAGTGAAAAAAATAACTTCTATCCCGACCACCATCCATTGTTTGTTGGGGGTGACTTTAATTTCATTTCCAACTAAATGGAAAGGAAAGGTAGAAGCCCATTCCAGAGGAAGGCTAACTTGGAGTTTGTTTAGTTCATGGATGGGAAGGGCCTCATTGATCTCAACTTCTCATGTGACAGTTTCACCTGGTGCAACAACTGCAGGGGCCATCACCGCTTGTGCAGTCTATTGGATAGGTGTCTAGACAACATGAAATCCACTAACCTATTTTCAAATACCATGTTTTTCGATCTTGGTTGAGGTATTTTGAACCCCCCCCCCCCTCTTGGTTTCAATTTCATCTTGGAATGATCATCAGGAACGGTTTCACTTCCACTGGTAGTGGGTTAACATCCTAGGGTACCAGTACATGGTTTTTGAAATATGGAATGAACCCTTGTAGGAGTATCCGGCAACCTTTAACCTCAGTTACCTGGCCTCAAACCTCGATAGTTGCGTGTTCGCCTTCCTCCTCAGGAACCTTCACCACCTGGGACTACTGTCACATATGGGCTCCTTCAGAGTATTCTGATAGATGGAATGATACAATGCGTTTATTGGATTATTAAAACCAGTTTGACGTTTATGTGTGACTATATACTTATTTTATTTTCTTATTATTTCTTACACACCACCACATGAGTCGAGTAACCTGATTGAAATTCATATTGGTACTTCGGTTCTGATGTGGATATGGTTTTTTATGTGTTTGTGACATGTGTATGTGTGGATATATGGGTATTTAGGCATGATGATATTGAATGTAGGGCAGAGACCTTGGAGTGGTAGATGTATCATTCTTGATTATTCTTGTGTTTGGTCTGGGGTGATATGAGGAAACTATAATTAATCTAAAGTAATTATATTTAATGAATATGAATAAATACTAATGGATATGCTCTATTAATATCTATTTTCATAAGGAATTGGTTCTCTTCTACTCTATTTGGAAGTCCTGTTTTGTGTACTTAAACCATAAATACTAATATTTGAGATTCAAATTGGATGAAGATGAATAAAGATTGGATTGATACTAATCGTTTGACAATAGAGTACGATAATGGAATGAAAGTGTTCATAAAATTTTCAAAGGATCACGCAACGTATCCTTCTCAAATCCTTTGTCTGTGTATTCGTTGTTGTTATTCTAGAATACATACTCTAGAGGATTTGGAAGAACATTTGATATGTCATAGAATAGATCAGAGTTGTAAATGTTGGAATAAACACAGAGAAAAAGCGAATGTAGCTACTAGCTGGGATAAAACTGTATTTTATGGATCATTAGATATGAATACAAATATGGTTAATGAAGAAGACCATATGAAGGATGTTAATACAGATGTCAATGATGATGAATATCATATTGAGGAAATGACAAGGACAATTTAAGATGAACTCCATGATTGTCCAAAATTGATTGAGAAGTTAAAGAGTTGTTCAAAGACGCCATTGTATGCTGGTTTCACCAAGTATACAACATTGTCAGTTGTACATAACTTTTATAAATTGAAAGCAGGCAATGGATGGAGTGATGTTAGTTTTACAGAACCACTTTCTCTCTTGAATGACATGCTCCCTGAAGATAATGAACTCCCATTCAAGATATATGAAGCTAAACAAATGCTACGCTCAGTGGGTATGATTTCTGAAAGAATACATGACTGCTCGAAAGACTGTATGTTGTTTCGCAAGGATAGAAAATCACTTATAGAATACCCAAAGTGTGGTGATTCTCAATAAAAGAAAGATTAATCCAACCCTACAAAAGTTTTATGGTACTTTCAGATCATTCCAAGGTTCAAGCGTCTATTTGGAAGTGAAGAAACTGCAAGCCAATTGTCGTTGCATGCAGATAAAAGAAATAAAGATGGGAAATTATGTCACCCATCATACTCTCCTCAATGGAAAAAATTGATCATGAGTGTCCTAAATTTTGAAAAGTTCTGACAAAACTTCGTCTGGCATTATCTACAGATGGAGTAAATCCTTTTGGTTTTCAAACCAGCACTCATATTACATGGCCTGTTATGTTGGTAAATTATAACTTACCACCCTGGTTATGCATGAAGCGTAAATTCATCATGTTATCTATGCTTATATTAGGACTAAAAAAACTAGGTAACAATATTGATATTTATTTGGATCCTTTTATTGAGGATTTGAAGTTATTTTGGGATTCAGCTGTTGTGTTGTATGATTCTTATAAAAGTGAATACTTCATGTTGAGAGAGATGTTGTATGAGACAATAAATTATTTCCCTGTTAATGGAAAATTTTCAGGCTATAACATTAAAGGAAATCAAGGGTGTCCCGTGTGTGAAGAGGATAAAGAATCAATTAGGTTGAAACATTCATCGAAATCTGTGTTTTTAAGACATCGTAGATTTCTACCTCATCAGCATATGTACCGATCTTAGAAGACATCATTCAATGGAAGTTCAAAAACAACGCGCAGCATCGTCTCCACTAATATTTGATCAGCTGTTTGAGAAAGTAAAAGATGTGAACACTATTTTTGGTAAACCATTTTCGAAAAACCTTACGAAAATCAGTTGGAAAAAGAGATCATTTTTTTGAATTACCATACTAGAAATGTTTGTACATCAGACATTTTCTAAATGTGATGCATGTGGAAAAAAATGTATGTGATAGTGTTATCGGAATTTTGGTAAATTCCCTTGTCAAAACAAAGGATGGAATTAGAGCAAGGTTGGACATGGTTGACATGGGAATATGAGAAGAGTTGGCTCTCGTGAAGGGTGAAAATCAAATGTTTCTTCCTCCAGCAGCTTATACTCTTTCTAGGGAGGAGAGATACCAGTTTTGCAACTTTTTCAATGATGTAAAGGTTCCAGAGGGGTATTCATCAAATATCATGAACATTGTCTCAATGAATAGTTTGCAGTTAAAAAGTTTGAAATCACATGACTTCCATGTTTTGATATAAGATCTAATTTATATAACTTTAATATACATTTTTCCCAAGAATGTCTGTCATACGTTAAGCAGACATTGTTTCTTTTTCAAAGCTATATGTAGCAAAGTTTTAGACCCAGCAAAATTTCCAGCTATGGAAAAATAAATTGTCATCATATTATGCGAATTAGAAATTTTCTTCCCTCCAACATTCTTTGATAAGATGGTTAATTTGATGATTCACTTGGTGAGAGAGATTCGACTTTGTGGTCCTGTGCACTATAGATGGATGTATCCTATTAAACTGTATATGAATATTTTGATAGGGTATGTCAGAAATCAAAGTCGACCAGAGGGTTATATAGTGGAGCGATATATTGTTGAGGAAGCCATTGAATTTTATACTGAATTCTTATATGATGTGGAAAGCATTGGTATCCCAAAATCTCATCACACTGGATGCATTGAGGGTGAGGGAATTTCTAGAAGTGTATTTGTGACAATCAGCATTACAGATCGAAAGTTGGCCCACCTTTATGTTTTTCATAACAGTTGGGTGGTTGCTCCATATATTGAAACTCATAATGAAATTCATAGGTAGTTGAATCTATGAAGGGCTGTAAAATTGTTATCAAATACACATAATCACCAATTTATAGGACGGTTTCGAGACCATATTTTCATGCAGTTGGATGAAAATTAGAATTCAATCTCAGAAAGACTTCGATGGCTAGCTGATGGAACAAGTGTGTATGTATTATCATAAAGTGGTTATGTAATTAATGGTTATACATTCAATAAAAATGAACCTGATGTAGATAGTACCATGAAAAATAGTGGAGTTACACTAGTTGTTGAAGAAATTCATGTTTCTAGTAGTAAGGATTGAAATCCAATTTATGCAAATATGTCATACTTTGGCATTATCAAACAAATATGGATGTTTGATTATATGTCATTACAATTGCTGATTTTTCTATGAAAATGGGTTTATAACAACAATTGTGTTAAAATAGATGAATGGGGATTTGTGAAAGTTGATTTTAGTAAAGAAGGGTACAAAAATGAATAGTTTATTATGGCATCACAAGTGGTACAAGTTTTTTATGTTCCATATTCTACAAACCAAAAGTGGTCGATTGTTCTGTTAGCATCCAAAACTACTGAAGGATCCTATGAAAATTCAGTTGAGGATGATCCTTTTAGTGGTACGTCGTAATCATTTCGAAGTGGTCCAAATGTAGATTATGTTTTGTATGTTAGAGGAGACAGAAATTATGGGATATGGATAATCGATAGAGGTGTAAAATCCCTTTAGCCTTTGAAAAAAAGACGGAGATTTCAATAAACATTTTATATTTTGTTTGTAAAATATATCTTTTTTATCTCATGTTATTATATATTCATTACTGAATTTATGTAATCTAAATTAACTGTTCAACCAATTTTGTAGATAATGAATTCTGCACATTCTGGTGCTCCTAACCTTGTGGCTAAACAAGTCTCTCAAGATACTGCTACGGTTGTTGTGGCTGCTACTGCGGCTGCTGCTGCTCCTGCTGCTGCTCCAGCTGCTCCTGCTGCTCCTGCTCCTCCTGATGCTCCTGCTACTGCGGCACCTGTGGCTCCTACTGCTCCTAGTGTTGAGTTCCAACAACTATCAGCACATTCTATTTATACCATTTCAGATGAACATATAGATGATGTTGACATCAATGAAATGGTCGGGAATGAAGGATTGACGATGCAGAAAATGTAGGTGGGTCGTAGATTGATGGTGTTATCCAAGTTTCTTAAGGAGAAAAGCAATGGCATCAAATTTGACATCAGATGGAATTCATGAGGCCAACATGTGAATCCCAAAATGTCTATGTTTATTATTTACATTGGATTTGTCACTCATCAATGTGTGCCGATTGACATAGATTCATGGCACCATGTTGTGTCCGGGATGAAGACTGTGATTTGGGAAGAAATTACGGTAACATTATGAATTTATTTCTTCAATTTACTACCAAATAAAATAATTAAACAATGTATTACTCTTCTCAATCTCATACAGAATACATTTATAGTAGACGATTCACACAAGGATTATGTACTAAGGCTTGCAGGAAGGAGTCAACGAGGTTTTTGCACTATTTTAACCACATGTCACATGAAATATTTCAAAGGTAAAATAAACCCACACCCACCCATTTTCTACACTCACCTGATATCCCAAGAAGTATGGGATGAATTTATTGGCCTTCGTGGGGATGAGAAGATTCAGGTATATTGTGGGTGATATTACATTGTTTGAGGATACGTGTATTCATCACTTGGATTGTCAATATTTCATTTATAAAACAGAAACTTTGTAAAGAAATTAAGGAATCTGCATCAAAACCTACATACCCCTATCGTAAAGCAAGGATGGGGTACGATTTACAAGAAAATAAAATGGTACGTATTTTAAATTTACAGCAATTTTGTTAGGTGCCAACAAACAACATCATAATTATCTTTCTATGTTTATATGTTGATTGATGAGACTAAAACCAAATATAATTCCATCCCACATCATGTTCTTTGGAAGGAGGTGCATGTGAATAAGGAAGGGAAGCTAGTAGGCGAGAACGCACAAAAAGTATGCGATATTTGTTTAAGTATGACACGATGATAAAAAGATTTGTTTTAAATTTCTATTACCTAAAAATAATTAGTTATTTTCCTATATCCGAAAGTCACAAGAATCAGCTACTCTTATAGTGGATGCAGGTCTATTATCGATAGTTTTGAAGAAGCCATAAAAATACGGTTGTGTGAGGGTTGTGGGGTTTGGGGTGACACCCCGAGTATATTTTGAGAAGAAGAAAAAAACCGTTGATAGAGATGAAACATTGAAACAAAAGAGAGAAAAACTAGCAACCCTTGAATAATGATTGCAATGGTAGGGAGAGTTGATAGAAACTTTTATTGGTGGTAAGTACGGAGAAGACACAACTCAGGAACAACCAGCACCTTAAGATCCCTCCCCACCCCCCACCAACTTTGAGGAAAGCCATTCCCCTCAAAGAGTTGTCTTAGCTGTGGTAATCAATATTTTAATAATTATTCCAATGAAATGTGAATTAGATAAACACTGATACTTTTCCTGTACTGATCCTCTACAGGGTGATAATGATTGTGATTTATATCTGTCAACACCCACCTATCACCTTGTAGCAAGGGATACAGTGTTCAACATCCCAGATGACCTGCTGCATAATAGACCACTTATGAAAGATCATCTGAAAGTGATGATTACTGTAGGTCATGAGCCAAATGCAGAGCTACCTATTCCACTTGATGACGATGATATTCATATGGTAGAAAAGGCTACTGGGTCATTCATTGCATTGTCGTCACAACTTGTAAGAGTACATGTGGCCAAAGAGGTATTTATTTCCTTTTTTTAAAGCTAAACATTTAACAATTAATGAAAAAGTGTCTAAACAATTAATGTTATTATAGATAGAGAAACGGAAGGGGTGACAAATGTCAGCTCAAAACCATCTAAATTATCGACTAAACGATCCCAAGGAGCTACTGAAAGCACAATAACACCACCTGTTCTCTATCCACAATTTCTAACATTGAAAACTCATGTGGATAAGATGCTAAGAGGTGGTAGTAGTCATATAGTGATTTTCAAAGAGAGTATATACGGTGTGGATTGTCAAGATGTCGTTGCTGCTAAATATGTAAATGAGATCCTTGAAAATGGTTTGCTAGGCATCACAGTTGTAAATATATATATGAGGTATGTTTCCATGAATTGATTTTTTAAAATATGATCTAATGTGGAAATTATGACTAAATGCATTTTATATTGTTGAAAGATGTGTATATGAAAAACAGTTGAAGGAATTTTCACACGAGCCAAGATTTGGACTCGTTAGTCCTCATACCACAACATCACATAAGACGGAAATAGATCCATCAAAATAGAATGAAATAGTAAATGGATTGATGAAAAAATTTGAAAGAAAGATTATAGATGACAGAATCTTCATAATAACAACCATGCAGGGGTAAAACTCTACGATTAAATAATATAAATTATATCTTGAATTCTTTTATTACTTATTCTTTTTTTTGTTTTTAGGCAATATTGGATGCTAATTACGGTGAACTTGGATACTCCAATGATTTATTTTCTGGATCAAAGCAAGGATATCCATCAATCCGACCAGACATGATGGAGTTTGTGAATCTGTAAGACATTACATCCTACATTTTAGGTCTAAACATAGACTAATATAATTTATATTATCTTTTCATGAGGATTCATTTATGATAGGGTGGTGTATAATTATCATCTAAAAAAGGAATGAGGACTGGGGCTAAGCATAAGGCAGTGAGCAAGTACTATGTCTGAAAAAATATCAGGGTATATATAATAAAATTTCACTATCCAAAAACATCTCAACACAAGTTACTTATTCTCCAAATGATCAATTTATTTACAGTGTCTAAAACAAAACAAACCGATAATGATTACAGTTATTAAGTTTGTAAATTTATGAAGGAGATAGTTTTTCATCAAGAAACAAGCTTCCCTAAAGATGTATTTTCAAAAACAACTACTAGTTCACTTAATTTATTTATTAATTATTTATGTTTATATTTTACAGAAATACTCTAACTGCTGAAAAGCCTCATACTCACAAGACGATATAGATATGTTTAGAAATTAGTGGGCCACATTCCTGATGACAGATTGTACAAAAAAACATGAATATCTGACTTGGGGACGTGTACAATTGGCGGTCTTTTTTGAGAGGGGTTTAGGGGATCAAATGATGAGACATTGTTGTATGTAAATGTTCGTTGGAATATTTTAAATGTTATTAAACAAAACATACTTTCTACAATGGGTAAATTACACATTTTAACAGATGATATACACCAACAACATGCAATAATGATGAACCACTCAAAGGACCTTTCTTTTGTTTAAAATGGACAGATTTTTAAGTGAAAACAACAACTGACCTATGGAAATCTAACCAAACACATTAGGATTGTCTTGATACATTATGACAGTGATCCATGGGTCCTTTTTGACGTGTAAGTGTTAACCCCGCCTCAATCCAAGGCACGGTGTGTCCGGTACCACTCAAAGGGTCTCTCTTTTGTTTAAAATGGACATATTTTTATTTGAAAACAACAACTTACCTACGGAAATCCAACCAAATGAATTCGTATTGTCTTGATCCTTTATGATAATGATTAATGTGTCCTTTGTGATGTGCATGATTTATCTCTGCTGTAATATGAGGCACGGTGTGTCCGGTTCCACTCAAAGGGTCTCTCTTTTCTTTAAAATGGACACAATTTTAAGGGAAAACAACAACTGACCAATAGAAATCCGACCAAACGCATTAATATTGTCTTGATACTTAAAGATAATGATCCAAGGGTGCGTTGAGGATGTGTATGAGTAATCCCCACCTCAATCCAAGGCACAGTGTTGCTGGTACCACTCAAAGGTTCTCTCTTCTGTTTAATTTGGACACGTTTTTAAGTGAAAACAACAACTGACCTACGAAAATCTTACCAATCACATTCGTATTGTGTTGATCCTTTAAGAGAACGATCCATAGGGGCATTGGGGACATGCATGAGTCATCCACACCTCAATTTGAGGCACGGTGTGGCCGGTACCACTCAAAGGGTCACACTTTTTTTTTTAAAATGGACATATTTTTAAGGGAAAACAACAACTGACCTTCAAAAATTCCACCAAAATGATTCGTATTTTCTTGATACTTTATGAGAACAATCCATGGGTACGTTGGGGATGCGTACGAGTAATCCCCGCCTCATTCCAAGGTGTAGTGTGGTCGGTACCACTCAAAGGGTCTCTCTTCTGTTTAAATGGGACAGATTTTTCAGTAAAAACAACAATTGACCTACAAAAATCCTACAAAACACATTAGGATTGTGTTGATACTTTAAGAGAATAATCCACAGGTCTATTGGGGACATGCACGAGTCATCCCTTCCTCAATCTGAGGCACGGTGAGGCTGATACCACACAAAGGGTCTGTCTTTTGTTTAAATTGGACATATTTTTAAGTGAAAACAATAACTGACCTATGGAAATCTGACCAAATTCATTTGGATTGTGTTTATACTTTAATATAACGATCCATGGGTGTGTTGGGGATGTGCACGAGTCATCCCCAACAAAATATGAGGCATGGTGTGGCTGGTACCACTGGAAGGGTCTCACTTTTTTTTAAATTGGGAAAACTTTTAAGTGAAAACAACAACTGACCAACCGAAATTCGACCAAACACATTTGTATTGTATTGATATTTTAATGAATGATAAAAGGGTCCTTTGTGACATGTACAAGTCATAACCACCTCAATCTGTGGCACAGTGTGGCTGGTACCACTCAAAGGGTCTCTCTTCTATTTAAATTTGACACAATTTTAAGTGAAAACAACAACTGACCTATGAAAATCTGACCAAACGCATTCGGATCATCGTGATCCTTTATGAAAATGATACATGGGTCCTTTTTTACATGTAAGTGTCAAACACGCCTCAATAAAAGGCACGATGTGGCCAGTACCACTCAAAGGGTCTATCTTTTGTTTTAAATCGACAGATTTTTAAGTGAAAACAACAACTGACCTACAGAAATCTGACCAAACGCATTCAGATTGTCTTGAACCTTTATGAGAACAATCCAAGGGTCCTTTTTGACGTACAAGAGTCATATTTTCCTCAATCCAAGTCATGGTGTGGATGGTACCACTCAAAGGATCTCTCTTTTCTTTAAAAAGGACACAATTTTAAGTGAAAACAACAAGTGACCTACATAAATCCAAACTAACACATTCATATTGTCTTTATCCTTTAATATAATGATCCAAGGGTGCATAGGGGATGTGTATGAGTAATACCTGCGTCAATTCGAGACACAGTATCATGGGTACCACTCAAAGGGTCTCTCTTCTGTTTAAATTGGACATATTTTTAAATGAAAACAACAACTGACCTACGGAAATCCAACCAAACACATTATGATTCTGTTGGTACAATAAGATATCGTTTCAAGGTTGTATTGGGGACGTGAAAGAGTCATCCCCACCTCAATCTGTGGCACGGTGTGGCCGGTACCACTCAAAGGGTCTATCTTCTGTTTAAAATAGACAAATTTTTATGTGAAAACAAAAACTAACTTAAGGAAATTGAACCAAATGCAATAATGTTGTCTTGAAAATTTAGGAGAACGATCCATAGGTCCTCTGGGACGTGTAAGAGTCATACCTGCCTCAGTCTGAGGAATGGTGTGACCGGTACCACTCAAAGGGTCTCTCTTCTGTTTAAATTGGACACAATTTTAAGTGAAAACTACAACAGACCTATGAAAATCCAAACAAACACATTCAGATTGTCTTGATCTTATATTAGAATGATCCATGGGTCCATTGTGACATGAAAGAGTCAACCCTGCATCAATTCAAGGCATGTTGTGGCTGGTACCACTCAAAGGGTCTCTCTTTTGTTTAAAATGGACAGATTTTTAAGTGAAAACAACAACCGGCCTACAGAAATCCAACCAAACATATTCATATTGACTTGGTCCTTTATGATAATGATAAATGGGTCCTTTGTGACATGAACGAGTCATTCCTGCCTCAATCTGAGGCGCGATGTGGCTGGTACCACTCAAAGGGTCTCTCTTTTCTTTAAAATGGACAAAATTTTAAATGAAAACAACAACTGCCCTACGGAAATCTGACCAAACGCATATGGATTGTCTTGATCATTTAAGATAATGATCCATGGGTGTGTTGGGGATTTTTACGAGTATTCCCTGCCTCAATCTGAGGCACGGTGTGGCCGGTACCACTCAAAGGGTCTCTCTCCAATTTAAATTGGACAAATTTTAAGTTAAATCAACAACTGACCTACAGAAATTCGACCAAACGCATTCGGATTGTGTCTATACATTAATATAATGACCCACGTGTGCGTTGGGGACGTGCACGAGTCATACCCTCCACAATCTGAGGCGCGGTGTGGCCAGTACCACTCAAAGGTTCTCACTTTTCGTTAAAATGGACATATTTTTAAGTGAAAACAACAACTAACCTACGGAAATTCAACCAAATGCATTCGGATTGTCTTGATACATTAGGAGAACAATCCACAAGATATTTTTGATGTGAAATAGTCCTCCCCGCCTCAATCTGAGGCATGGTGTGGACGGTACCACTCAAAGAGTCTCACATTTGTCTAAAATGGACAAATTTTAAGTGAAAACAATAACTGACCTACGGAAATTTGACCAAACACATTCAGATTGTCTTGATATTTTAGGAGAACAATCCACGGGTCCTTTGTGACATGTACAAGTAATCCCCATCTCAATTTGAGGCATGGTGTGGCAAGTACTACTCAAAGGGTCTCTCTTCTGTTTAAATTGGACCCAATTGTAAGTGAAAACATCAACTGACCTACGTAAATGTGACCAAACACATTCATATTGTCTTGATACTTTATGAAAATGATCCATGGGTCCTTTTTGACGTGTAAGAGACAACCCCACCAACCCCCTAGACTGCCCCACCCACCTGGACATCAACCCACCCCCTGGACACCCCCACCCCTCTGGACACCCTACACCCCCTAGAAATCCCCCTCAACCACATGGACACCCCCACCCCCTGGACATGCCCATGGACATCCCCCCACCCACCTCAGATAGCCCCCCAACCCCCCCCCCCCCCCGAACACCCCCCACCCATGGACAACCACCACCCCCCTGGAAGACACCCCCACCCCTCCTTGACACCACCTTACCACTAGCATACCCCAACCCCCCTAGACACCGCCACCCATGGACGGAAACCCCCACCCTCCCAGACACCATCCCACCCCCTTGGATAGCCCCACCAACCCCCTGGAACCCCAGACATCCCCCACCCCCAAGAAAGCCCCCCCGACACCCTGGACACCAGCCCACCCCCATGGACACCACATATACAGCCCCCCACATCTAGACACCCCCCCTCCTTGTACACCACCCACAACCCTTGGATAGCCCTACCAACACCCTGGACTGCCCCCCACCCCCTGGGCACCCCCACTCCCTAGACACCCTGAACCTCCTGGACTCCCCCATCCCACCCTCTTGGACACCACCTCAGCCCCCTTGGACAGCCCCACCAACCCCTGGACTACCCCCACCCCCCAAACACCCAACCCACCTCCTGGAAATCCCCCCCCCCCCCCCCCCCGACACCCTGGACAATAGCCCACCCCCTGGATACCCCCCCCAACCTGGACACCCCCCTCCTGGACACCACCCCACCACCTAGACACCCCCACCCCCAGACATCACCACCCTCCTTGGACAGCCCCCAACCTCCTGGACCACCCCCACCCCCCTTGGACACCCCCATCCCCCCAGACACCCCCTACCCCCCCTTGGACTACCACCCGAAACCCTTGAACATACTCCCCAACCACTTAAATTCTGAATAATTTTTTTTTATGTATTTAATTAACATATTAATTATGTGTTAACGGTGTATGGGTATACTTGGTGTGATTATCTTATGATTTAGGTGTTAATTTTGTATGGGTATACATGATGGATTATTTTCAGGTGTTGTTTGGGTGTGCAGCTGCAGAAATTTTTTTTACAGCAGACATGGATTTTATCAGTGATTTTTTAGCGTTGATAAAAGAAGCCTTTATCAGTACTAAAAAAGAGTTGATAAAATAAAAATTTATCAGCACTCTCTTAGCTCTGCTAAAATGTACATTTATTAGCGCTAAAAGAACAATGATAAAGGCTTCCTTTATCAGTTCTTTTTAGCGATGATAAAGGGGACCCCCTTTATCAGCACTAAGCTTTACAACGCTTTTTTAGCACTAATAAAGGGTGTTTTGAGCACTGATAAGGCCCGTTTTTGTAGTAGTGTGTGTTTAAAAAAGTTTGATAATTCAATTATGAGATCACATTCTTTAATTACTATTCTTTTATTAATTGGTGAGAAATCTTGAATGTATTTAGAAATCATAACTCCCCGTCCTACTTTAATCGAGGTTGATGGAACAACTCAGTCGTGAGTGTGACAAATTTCAAGACCTGGCTCTATCGTATGACATTTCAACCACTGAATGGATCAAATCCATCATATTAAGTCCTTGTATTCAGTATATGTGTGGGAACATATTTAATAAAATAATCGACATGAGTTCGAGTTTAGTTTCCTGGTGGGCTATCACCACACCCATGCACGTCACTCTTTCTCTTAAAAAACTTTATAAAAAATATGAATATTACCGTAGAATAAATGAAATTGAAACATACTTCCCCCGAGCCAAGGATTGAGTAAGTATATAATTTTTAAGGGTAAGAGGTAATGGTGGATAGTATGAGAATAAGAAAAGATGAAAATAAGGATAAAATATGGAGAAGAAAGGATGGTGGTTGGGTGGAAGAAAACACAAAAATAAAAACCATACATGAATTTATTAAAAATATAAATTACAATTGAAATCTAAAAAAATAAAGAAAATAAACAAATTAATAATATGATAAGGGAAAGATTTATGAAATTCCTCCCTTGGTGGAGATCTCCCCTTGGTTCCTTGGAATAAATGTGGTGGAAAATGGGATGAGATGAGAGGTGGGAGTTCCCCTCCTTAAACAGGAAGAAATTGTCCTCCTCATGTTTTCACATTTTTGGAAATATAAATGGATTATTAACACATTACATCATTCATAAAAGTTATTAATAAATGAATTTTCCATTCGACCTAAAAATTTAATATTTATTGGACTCTTCTAGAGGGATTTATGTATTTTTCATTAACAATGTATTTTTTCTAGATGAGTTTCCCGGGAAGCTTCCTTCAATGTATAACATATATTTACCACCATAATGGGAGACAGACTCTATGAAATATATTTAGGTAGTGAATATATGTGTTCTACATAATATACATTTATAATCAACTCCATTTTAGCTGTGTAGCCTTATTTATACATCCGTTACTAAGGTGGGGTCCACACTCTCAGCCCGGACAATTTCAAAACCTCAATAATTTTTTCTGGCCTTTAGATATTCGAATAAGTCTCTAGTATAGAAAAAAAGTTAAAGGAATTAAAATAAGTATTCTAAAAAAATATCATTCAATTTGGAATTTTATTTTTATTTAAATGACTGAAATACCCTTGACGTAAAAATCTGTCAAAAATCCATAATTTAAGCACATTTCACATTTTAGCTCGAAACACACTATAAATCAATAATTGATCCATATAAGCTCAAATTGATCAATTATGAGGGTTAAAACAATTTAAATTCATATAAAAATGTGTAAAATATTAATTTTACAAGTATAATTTTTGGTTCCGGGGTGTCCTACTATGTATTGTAATACTCAACCATACATGGGGTTTTCCTTCATATGTCATGTATTGTGTAGAAGATTGAAATTTTGATAGAGTCTTAGGAGGACCAGGACCAGACGGTGCTTAGTGAGACTAGAAAAACTGAGGTGTGTTCCTACAGCTTTCTGAAAGCAGTCCCAATACATACTTTTAGGTTGTACTTTTGTTTTGAAACTCTTTTTGGTGGGCTTGAATTTTTCCCTACATACTTTATACTAATTAGTTTTATACTCTGGTTATGAAATATAGATGTATGAATGCATTTGTTTTCAATTATTTTAATATTTCATCATTTTATAGGCTTAGATATGTGTGTTTCTGTACACGTACTTAAGTTAAGGCCTCTCATGTCAGTGATACACCTTCTTAGTGAGAGTCACTAGCCCCTATCATATTTGAGGTGGGATTTGGGAGTAGTAGCATGGGCCCCTCTGGGAGGGGGCATGACAAACTGATTTGTACTCACACCCTACTTGGGCTGCCAGATCGGTACCTAAATAGAGTTTGTGCATTCTAGAGAGGTTAAGGGAAAATACCTTGTGTTAGATCATTGATATGGGATGGAGCATGGATGAGGGAACCCGAAACTATTCGGGACCTGCTTGGGGGGAGTCGTCAATGTCTTTATTTTGGGTTTCATTTTAGAAACTTGACATGTACATTGGCATGACATATTTTCTTCTTTAGTTTTTGATATTGTATTTTCAATTTTGGTAATCTTGTGATATTGGTTCTTTTAGGTTATGATTACATGTTATTAATATAATGTTTTTTATTTTTTGATGGGGTATTTACTCTGATAAAAGATGGTAAAGTCTCCCCATGATCAATATATCATACCCTTACTACTAATCAATAGCCTCTGACATATGGGGAGGCATGCCCGAGGTCATTCGACTGACTGATTGAAGGCACTGGTGTGTGGAACCTGGTTTGAGATTTTACATTTTCAACATTAGAGGTTTTGGAGATGTCTTGTAAGATTCTACAATTGTGATGAAAATATTGTGAAACTTTCTAGATAGGTTAGATTCTAAAATTTTCCCTTTATAAGATAAAGATGATTTATCTCTTGATGAATTGCTTAAATTTTTTATTACTTATGAAAGGAGAAAATATCCAATGTTAAAAAAATCTGAAACATGAAAAATATTTTGAATCTTTGAGAAAGGTGATAATTCAAAATGTTGGACTTGATGATCCTTGCTACATTGAAGATAAAGAGGATGATATGTTGAACGAAAAAAACACATCTCTTATATATATGAACTATAGTAGAGGAAGATGAAATTATGGTGGATAACTTACTCATAAATGTTTTAATTGTGGTGGAATTGGACACTTTACTATGAATTTACCTAAGAAGAAATTTGGTGAGTATCGAGAATATTCTGATGAAACACCTTGATGAAAGATGTGAAACAAAAGTTATGAAGAAGAAAATTCACCCAACAAACGCAAGAATAAGTCTACTAGAAAAAAAATAAATATGATAAGTAATAATGTTTGTTCATACTCAACTAAAAACAAATCTTCAAAATATGAAAGTGAAAAAAATTTATAACCTTCATTGTAAAATTTTAGAAAATAAAATATTCCTTAGATGGTGAACAAGGTGGTAAAGAATCATATAGAGAGTATCAAGTCAAAACATTTCTTATATTATGTATTGAGAAAAATAGAAATATCAAGTAAGAAATTAGAGTAATGAATAAATATTGTGAAGAAGTTTATAAATTAAGAAATTATGTCATCAAGTATGAGGAAGAATACATTTAAGAGTTCTTAATTTACAAACTAAGAATCACTAAACATTGAAGGATGGTTGAAGATCTCAATAATAAATTGAAATATAAGGAAATATAAGTCAATAAGTTTCAATATAAACTTATTTATTCTATAAATACCTTGAGAATTATTAATGAAAAATTTAACAAAGCTTTTTTTAGTAAAATATAAGACTTATAAATTTGATGAGAAATCTCAAATAAAGAATTGGGTGAATTATTCACTCACCAAAAATAATGTTTCATCTGATTTTTCTAACATTGCAAGTAATAAGAAAATTAATATGAAAATTTGGGTGGAGAAAGAATGTGATAAACCTATCACATATTCCAAACATTAAAACTCACATAGAAGTAATTATGGTATACACCTAGAGTATGATAGGGTAAGAAGGATTTATCAACCTCAATTTTTTTTTGCAGAGAATGATCATACATTAATAAAACATTAAGATTTGATGGATTATATTGGTACTATAGAATATAAGGTCACATGACTTATAATTTTTGGCATAACATATCACTTCCCAAAAAAATATTTGAATAGTGTGAAAGAAATAGTGAAATTAGAATGAATAACTTTCCTAACACATAAGAAGTTAGAAAAGAAATGTCACAATAAGTTAGAAAATTTCCAAAAAAAACAATTTAAATGTCTGGAATAAGATTATGGAAGATGTTATTTGGCTTTTCATCAGGTCTAAAGATGTATGAAACTCCTTCTAGAATAAGTTTCTTATGGGAGATAAAGAATATGAATCTAGGATGAAGAAATTTGAGGATATATTTTTTTGTTGAGACTTCCATGAAAGAAATTAAAAAAGAAAAAACCATGGATACTTGATTGTGGTTGTTCTTCATGCATGATACATGATTTAAAAATATTTAAACATGTTGAAAATCATGAAGGATGTTCTTTTTCCTTTGGGAATAATAGTTCTTTAAAAATCATTGGGATCATAATGATAGAGATTAAAGAAGAAAGGTTGAAATATTAAGAATTTTTATTTAGTGATGTGCTAAAAAATAATTTACATACTGTAAGTCAACTTTGTGATGATGGAAAATAAGTAAATTTGAGAAAATATTCATGTTTTATCAGAAGTGTGAAACATTGAAAAGTTATCACAAAAGGAGAAATAACTAGTGTAAATATTTATCAAGTTAGAGAATTTAAAAAATCATGATATCTAAGTGACAAAGATGAGAATAAGTTGTGGTGCTAAATAATTGTCACAAGTGGGAAGAAAATAATGAAAAAACTTTCTAAAGTTTATTATGTACAAAATTTTTCAAATTTGAAAAAAAGATAGGAATATTTTTGTTTTACTTGTTAGAAAGTGAAGATGACAAATAAAAGTCATAAGAATGTTTAGATTCCTTCTACCGGGCCTCTTAAACTTATTAATTCCAATTTATATGGGTCAATAAGACATCAATAAAAAAGGATATTTATAATTTATCAATTTTAATGGTGATTTCACACAAATGAAAAACATCATGTTTTTGAAACACAACTCAGAGCCTATAGAAATGTTTAGGTTTCTTAAAAAAGATATTAAGAAAGAGATGGGGGTTTATATAAATAAATTGAGAATGGATAATGGTATTGAGTTTACAATAAATACTTTCTAAACTTATCTTAGAGATCATGGTATTAAACATTAGTATATTTCTCTATATGCCCCAAAACAAAATGGAGTAGTTGAAAGAAATAATATAGGTTTGGTGAAAATGGGAAGAATCATGTGAGAAGAATAAAAACATTCAATGTTCTACTAGAGTGAAGTTTATAGTATTATTTGACATGTTTAGAAAAAAAATTAATTTTGGAAACCAAAATGAGTTTTTATGAAATTTTATATGAGAAAAACCCTTTATTGACGTACATCAATGTTTTTTGAATCCCATGATTACCTAAAATATTAAATTTGGATTAGGGAAATCTTGATGAGAATGCTGAGGAATGAACATTTATTATTCACCCAATTGAAGAAGTTACAAATGATGGTAAAAAATGTTTATAAAAGTTGGTGGAATCATATAAAGTGGCAGTTATTGAGAATCAAACTTATTTAACAAAATTTTATCAGGATTTTGAGGAAGAAAAACTGAAATTTTCCAATGAAAATATATGTGATAAAAGTAATGTTCATGAAGATTCAGATGAATCGTGTGATGAGGAAAGTGAAGAAGGAAGTGGAACTCTGAAATTTCCTACATTAAAAAAATGAGACTAAACATATTCTGGGGAATTATAAGGCTCTAGTTTAGGCTAGAAGAAAAATGAGATTAGAAAATAAAAATTCACTCATCTCAAAATTTGAAACAGAAATAGTCTAATAACCTATTCAACAGAAAGAGTGAGTGAATTATATGAATGAAGAGTTGGATCAAATTGAGAAAAATGAAACATATGAACTTTTTTTTGACTAAAATATAAAAAATCTATCAAAAAATGGGTTTATAGAAACATTTTTAAGGAATATGGAGAAGTTTCAAGAAAAAAATATAGGATTTTTTATAAAGGCTATGCATAGTTGGAAGGCGGAGATTTTGATGAAACATTTTCCCCTATTTAATGGATAAAAACCGTTATAATGTTTTGAATAGTACCTTCTCATCAAAATTAAAAAGAGTATCAGATAGATAGAATTTTGGATAAATAGAATAAGAAGTTTACAATGAGAACCCTTTTGGGTTTCTACATGATAAGGATGAAAACAATGTTTTTAGATTGAAGAAAAAATAGTTATATGGGCTAAAACCAGATCCACATTCATGGTATTTTATGATTGAAAATTGTTTGAGAAAGATGATTTTTTCAAAAGGAAAAGGTCATATAAACATATATATGAAAGATGATGACTTTGGAACTCTAACTATATTTTTTCATGTGGATAATATAATTTTTTCCAAGGATGATTAAAATTTTTTAAATAATTATCTGAGGAAATGAAAAAGATCATTGAAATATCAATGTTGTGAGAATTATCTCTCTTCCTTGTCTTACAAGTTCAATATAAGGAAAAATAAATTTTCTTATCTTAAGAAAACTATGCAAGGGAATTGTTAAAAAAATTTGGAATTGTAGAATATAAAGAAGTTTCTACTCCTATCTGAGTGAGGATGAAGATGAGTAAAGATGAGTATCAAAAAATTATGAATTAGAAAGACTTTTGGAAGATGATAGGAAGTACACTTTACCTTATAACTTCATCCTTGTATTGTTTATGCTATAAATTTGTGTGCTAGGTATCAAAGTAATCTGAAAGAGTCAAATATGTTGGTAGTAAGGATAATTCTGAGATATGTCAAAGGAAAAAATTCACAAGGATTATTATAAAAAATAAATTATGATATGATGTTTCATGGTTATACTAATATTGATTATGCTGGAGATTGTTATGATATAAAATCAACCTAAGGAGAAACCATTTTCTTGGGTGAATGTTGTGTAAATTTTCATAGTAAGAAACAATGTTCAGTAACCTTTAGAAAAGTGGAATTAGTATATGTTGTGACTATTAAAGTCTGTACTAAGATATAGTGGATGAAAGTTCAATTGGAATATTTGAATATAAAGGTTTCTAAACTATTAAAGACACTTTATTTCAATCAGATTGCAATTGATATTTCTAAAAATCATGTCCAACATTCATGATCAGAACACAGAAATATAATGTTTCACTTTATAAAAGAGAATGTTGCTGCTATAGATGTTTTGTTGGAATATATATCAAGAAGTATTAAATTATTGATATCTTCACAAATTCAATTCCAAAATAATGGTTTGATGAGTTGAGGATGAAAATTCATGTTCATCCTCCTATAATGACTTACTAAAACTCATAATGAAGTCCCCAACCATGATTTGGATTATATTGAAAAATGGGGAGAAAAAGTAACATCTTTGTACTATATAAGATGTTTTTAATTATCTTTATTTTGTGAATATGAATTTGAGTCTATCAGATAATGGGGGAGAGGAAAATAACATTTATAGAAAAATAAAAGTGAGAAAATATAAAAGTTAGGGGGATTTTATCTTAGCATGGACATATAATTTTCTTCTCACCAAGGGATGGATTTTTTTCAAAAAAAAATACCTTATATACTCGTGTGGTGTCTAAACACTCTATTAATAAAGGATTTGTTTTGGTAAAATTCATAAAACATGAGTTGTCTACAAAAGTTCAATTGTGAAAATTTTCTTAGAGTTGAAAAAGTTATTAATGTGTGTTGTTAAAAAATCCGAATGGGGAGATTAAACAACCTTTGTGATGTTTTTTTAATAAATTTTTGTATTTGTTGATAACTAATCTTTTATAAAAGAATGTTTTTTTAAAAAAAGTGAAAGTTTCTGAATGTTTGAACCCAAACATAAAGGGGGAGAAAAGTATTGTTTTTGAAAATGATGTTTTATAGACACAGAGGATTGGACTGAGAAACACTAGATGAAAAGTATCGAACTGATCACCACCGGTCATAGAATTCATAAAAAAGATAGAGTTTTTTATTAGACACACCATCAGTCATAGATCCACTAACATGAAGTTCAAGTTTCATTAGATTGAATGTTGGTTATAATGTTAGAATGTTGCTGAAGAGGTTGAATGAAGAAAGTGATGTCAGGAGTTAGAAATTTCTTACACTTTCTAACCTTCAGTCAAATATTTCTTTTCTATTTTTTAATTCTAAAATATCATAAGTTGTATGTAACAGTTGTGATGTGATCCTTATGAAGAAAAGGGGGAGAATAGGTGAAACCAATCACATTGAGTTTTGGTTGGAAATAAATAAGGTGATTAAAGTAAGGGAAGTCGTAATACATTCCTATATAAGTCATATAGTACTTTGATAAGATTGAAGTTCTCATAAATCAGGAAAACTATAATGATAAAATATTTTTATGAAATAGTGGAATAAAAAAGATTGTATTTATTATGGGAATCAAGAAATAAGTTTTCATCATATCCACAAGGACTGAGCATAGAATTTTTTAGAAGTCTGAATGAGTTATAGTTGATGAGGTTTGAAGTATTTCAAAGTGGTAGATTGGATTTTCCATCATAAATATTGTTCCATAATTGTGATAATTTCATTATTATGAGGATTCCATTGGATTGATGCTGAGGAAGTTCTATAAGGTAGAATCTGAAGAGGAAAGTTAATTAAACTAACTCTGAGGAATAAATTCAATCAAACAAACTCTGAGAAGGAAATTCAATCAAGACCGAATATGAGAAAGAATATCAATCACACTTAATATGAGAATGAAAGTTAATTAGACTATGCCTAATGAGGAAATTAAATTTAGAATGAGATGAAGAAGTTTCATCATAATGAGACGAGGAAGTTAAATCATAATGAGATGAGTAATTTCTACAATACCGAATAAAAGTCAGGAATTCTGAGAAGTATTATTATAAATAAGACATAAGAAGATTTCATAATATTTGTGAAGAGTTTAATTGGACAAACTTGAAATTAAAATATGTATAGATATTGGAATTTTTTTAATTTGAGTGAGTGGGAAAAGATTTTTAGATTCTTAAATTTGTCTTTTTGGGATGCCTATAAATAGAAGAAATGTATATTCATACTTATCATCTTTTTTATGTGAGTTGAAAAAGAAGAGCACTACAGAATTCATTTCGATGTTATCTTTACATATTGAAATCTCATTAGAAGTTTTGAAATCTAAAATTTTTGTTTATTGGACTGAGTAAGATCAGACTGAGCAT
The DNA here is from genome assembly GCA_963277665.1 of Viscum album. Classification (NCBI taxonomy): domain Eukaryota; kingdom Viridiplantae; phylum Streptophyta; class Magnoliopsida; order Santalales; family Viscaceae; genus Viscum; species Viscum album. Next base: position 945,731,120 of record OY728148.1, read on the forward strand.
TTGAGACGAGTTTGAGTAATGCATATTGAGAATGGATTCATCAGATTGAGTCTATCAGACAGAATTTATCGGATTGAGTCCTTTGAACCAAGACCTATTATATGGAGAGAATCAGACCCCACCACATCATATTGAGGATTCTGAGCTGAGAATTTGTGGTGTAGTTTGAACAATGTATTTTTCTTTTTTTTATCTCAATTTTTTGTAAGAAAAAATTTATAAACCAATAGGAGTCAGTATAATCATTACAATTAGTATAGATAATGTGTATAATGGGAGTTGGCACAAGTTATATTCACTTATCCATTTTAATGAATTTCTATAGACCCATAAGAGTGTCTATGAAAATGATATAGGTTCTCACACTGAGGTCGTACCATACAAATATCATGTTCATTACTTTTTTTACTAATTTTTTCACACAATAGTGTTTACTAGATGATGACAAGGATATAAACATTAACAAGTTTCAGGGTTTAATATTTTCAAAATTATTGAAACTTATAAAAGTGAACAACTAATTCACCACCACTTCTGAGTTATTATTCAATCCTTTGGAAATTTATATACTATTTATCACTTTATTTGAAACTTTTTTTAATATTTGTGCTACTTTTTTGTAATTAAAATCCATAAAATAATAATGGAATACTCTCATGACTCATCATTGATCTCACCATGTCCAAAAATATGTGGTTCCTCTATTCACATACATTATTCCACTGATGTGTATAAGGAGGAGTGAGTTAATATAGGATCCCAAACTCCTATAAGTAATCAATGAATTCATGATTGAGATATTCTCCACCATGTTCTATGAGGATTTTCTTAATCATATTACGAATTTTGTTCCCATTTTCATTCTTTTATTTCTTGAATTTATCAAAAGAACCTGACTTATACCTCATTAAGTAGATATATTCATTTCTACTAAAATCATCGGTATAATTTATGAAGTATAAGAACCCACCCCCTGCCTCAAAAGGAAATGGTCCACAAATATTTGTATGAACTAATTCAATAATCTCTTTTTACCTTACAATTTTTCTACTAAATGGGGATTTATTCATTTTACCATATAAAAAAGTGTGACACATACCAATTGGTTTTATTTCAAAAGAATATAAATATCCATTTTTGAATAACTTAGTCAAGAATTTTTCATTTACATGACCAAGCCAATGATGCCATAATTGGGTGTGGCATGAGTTATGTGAAGTTGTTTCATTGTCAATTTCAATTACATGGTTTGTGTAATATGATAAAAAAATTTGTTATTTAAATTCACCTTACCATAAAAATGTTATTTTTATAAAAGAAGCAACATTCATTTACAAATATTAAAATAAATCCATCTATATCAAGTTTAGATATATAAATAATGTTTTTTCTAAGGGATAAAACATAATGAAAACCTTTCAAAACCAAGATCATTATAAGATCCCATATTATTATGGGTGCATCCCACTCTGTGGTTTTCATTGATCATATTGGGTTTTCCTTTGTAATTAAGCCTTTGTGACTAAGTCTTATTTGATGACAGGGAGCCTTTTTTGGAGAAAATAACCTTAATTTTAGGGATGTATGTTTATTTAAATTAATGGATTCCATGTATAAATATTTTAAATGGGATTACTAGGGTTTTCTATGAGTACAAAAGGATTATAGGTGGTTTGGACACTTTTATAGAAGCTAGTATAAAAACTATTCGATGAAATATTATATGTTGTGTAGATGTTACATGACATGTAACTATTTCTAGATGAATTTCATGAACTGGTTTATGATGTGATGTGGTTACATGTCATGAACCCGATTCACATCGTGTAAATGTTGATCAAAATAAATATTAACCTGGGGAAAATGGTTTTTCCAGCATAACTAAAAAATGAGTAAATAAATGACATGAAAGGATTACACATCATGTATTCCCCATAACTAGTAGATTTAGGTGTGTTGTGTAATTATGAATCTCATTATTTTTAATTATATCCTCTCCTCTCTCGCTCCTAGGGTGAACTCGAGGAAATTTTGAATTATCTTTCCCCCTTCCAGATGTCCCATTTTCACATTCGATCCTTGGTGAGTTTATTCACTTTGGTTTCCCTCTTCTCACCCATTATTACTTTTCATTTTAGTGTAAATCATTTGAACATGGGTTTTGTTTTGGGAGTTGATCATGTTTTAGGTTAATCTAGGTTCATCGTGTAATCTTGTGTGACTTCTTCATTAATGGATTTTGTCATTAAATGTGTTGTGTTAATCACATGTTAAATGTATAGAGACTAAACCTAACCCTATGGTATATTTAATTATGAATTATATGAAATATTTTGATTATGACCATGTAATGTGGACTATAATTAATTAGTTGATTTATTGTAAATCATGGATTGGATTCCTTTAGATTCAATGGTTAATGCAACCTGTATTATGGATACCAGTTGGGTGAGAAAACATTTGAGAAAAAATAACTTGGCTAATGGTTTAAATCATGGTGAGTATGACATGATACATTAGGTGATTTCTTGATATAGAATTCCTAGGTAATCTATTATTGATTATTGATATGACTTTTGACCATTTGAGAGATAAATGAATGTTTATTTGAAAGAAAAATAGTAATTTTCATTATTAACCGTTGAGATTTATGATGTGATATTATGATATCCATACTATTATGACTTGTTGAGTTGGTGATGAAATGATTATATATACGGATCTCCTAGTAGTGTTTAAATTATTATATAGTAGGCTTGGCCCAGTGATACATGCTAAATTTATTATATATAGGGATTTTTTTGGAGGATGAAATGCTTATATAGTAGGAAATTCCAAGTGATACTTGCTGAAATGCTTATATACCAGGATACACCCAGGGAAACTTGCTGAAATGAATTTATATAGGGTGATGATTAGAGGATTAAATTATTATACAAAGAGAGCTACCTGATAGTTTTATTTTTCCAAGGTATATGGATATAGATGGAATGGTTGAGTTACATGCTCAGAGACATTTCATCATTGTTTTGAAATAGGTTAATTGATATATTATATTAATTAGTTAATTAATACACCTATTTATCACTTTATTTCTTATAATTATTATCAGACTGGTTTCGTTTAGGGATGGTGGTGTCAACCTACTGAGTTTTATTCACACCCTATTTGGGAACCGTTTGGTACTCCAGCAGATTACATGGATGCAGGTTTGGACAAGGGAAAGGGACATTATTGTTGATTCTTTTGTTTCTTGCTAGATGGGATGGATTTTGGAGATCAGTTTGACATGGGTATCGGGACCAGAGCTTTTTGGGATTATTTAATTAGAGATGATTATTTTGTTTTCATTGGTTTTAGTTTTACTTTTAGATACATCTTAGCTTGTCATTGCATTATTCATCATTATAGGTTCCTTCTTTTATTTTCATAGCTGTATGATATACTATTTCCATTATTTCTCTGTTACACTAATTTTTATTACTATGGTTTAGTTCCACTATGTTTTACTAGGGGGTATAGTCTCCCCACTATAAATATCACAGCCTCACTATTATTCAATAGCCTCTGGCTTATGGGGATGCGTGCTTTACGTATAATAAACAAATCATTTTGACCAATTGAGAGAGTACCATATCGGGGGACATTACAAAGTGGTATTAGAGGATCACCTTGTTATTTTCTATTGCTTTATTTTTCAAAAAAAAAGTATAAAGGAGACTAGGATATATTGGGACTTGGTAATGAGATTATTCATTAGAGTATCTAACCCCTGTAAGGGGGAAAATTTGAGTTCCAGGGATGGGATTATTGTTTATGTTTTTCTCTTGTTAAAATTGATATTATTTAACCTTGGTTGATTTACATGTTTTGTGATGTTATTATTTTGTGATGTTATTGTTTATTGATATTTACACTCATGGACTAGTATGGTCAGATATGAGTATGCATGCATCATCATAGACACATAAGGATATATATATATATATTGACATGCGTTGTTCATGATAGGGACATGTTTATTGAATGTGTTATATACATTCCAATAAGAATTGTGAAATAATATATCTATTATATTTTATAAATGGAATGAAATAAACTATTATTTCATCATAAAACACTTATAATCCATGGTTAGAGAGACCTGGAGTAATGGTTCTCTACTGTCATCGCCTCTTGAGGATGACTTTATTTTTAGCCAAAGTTTATAGGAGTGTGTTTTTCTTGTAGATAAAATGACTCCTCTTCATCTTAGAGTTGAGTTCTAAGAGAGTGGATATCAGTTATCTACTAACGTAGATGAACTGGAGTTTCCTATAGATCTTTAGGATCAAATGGATGTTCATCATCACAACAACTTCTTAAGGGTCATGCAATCCATGGAAAAGGAGACTATTTTCATCGTGCCTTTGACGTATGAGTTGATGAGATAGATTCAACTACAACGTCAACCTATGTTAACTGGGGAGGGAGGCTCCCAGGTAGATGAGTTCTATATTGAGTCAATCTGTAAAATCATCAAGCATCTTGAGACACCCACAGATTGGAGGGATAATCTTGTTGTGTATATTCTATGTGGACCTACCAAACATTGGTGGGATATTCTATAGTGGGATGGGAAGGAGGAAGAGTTATGTTGGAAGGAATTCGAGGTGAATTTGTTGAGCCACTTCTATACATATATGCTGAGGGATGAGAAGGATCATTATTTCATGCATCTAATATAGGATAGAATATTAGGGATGGACTATGTTGAACATTTCACCAACCTTCAATGCATTGTGCCATATTTAGCTATTGATGAGATCCCTAGGGAGAATCATTTTATGGATGGTATTCAATGTGAGGTTAGGTCATAAGTGAATGTTTTTATTCTGAGTATCTTTTTAGATTTGATGAATCATGAACTCAACATAGCAATGAATCTGAGAGAGGACCCAAGAGGTAGCCATGCTATTTCCACAGGGTAAACTATGATCACTTATTTTAGTGTCAAGAAGTGATTCCATGATTGTTTTTTCCAAACAAATGACATGAAGACCAGTTAAGGTAGTGGAAATACATATTTGGATCATATTCGATTGTAGTGCATCAATGTAGAAAGTTAAACCACAAGACACCATAGTTTTCATACACCACTTTGGAGTGACATGATTGCGGAAGGATGGACCATCTTCATACGTTTTTTAGAGATTCTCATAGTATAGTAGTGGTAGGGGAGTAAGATAGGTACTAGAGTCTAGGAAGGACTCAACTACTCCTCCTCAAATAGGTAGCTAGAGTTTTATAGTACATTTAGGTTGAGGCTGGGGATTTCGTACCCCATTGTTATGACATAATGTTTATTAGTAAAATTTGTTTCCTAAATAACTGTGTGTTGTATTATATTATATATTTTACTCATAAAAAATACAGAGAAACCAATAAAAAACTATATTAAAAAATATTGTTACATTATTCAGCAATGAAACTAATTTAATTTCCAAACATTACAACTGGACAAAAAGTATAAAATAGAAAAGCTAAAATGAGAAAATATGGATTGACCAAATCTACTAGAATTATTGGCCCCACTAACAACACTATATAAAAGAAACAAAATAATAGTAAACCAAGAAAAATTATTTAAAATGGAAATATAGAACCTTAAGAGGAATTGATTTGATTATTTAATTAAATAATTGAGTAGTATATATATAAGGTAATGTGACTGTTGGAATAGTAATGTGACTGTTGGAATAGTAACCTGATCAATTGGAATAGTAACCTGACCATTGGAATAGTGATTTTACCAAAAAATAATAAATTATGATATAAATAATATTTATCATGATTAATTCATGTAAATAAAAATACTATAATTCAATAAAATACATATCATGATTAAAAACCGCAAATAAAGTAAAACATGTTTTTAATAAACTGTATTTTATTGTATTTTGTAAAAATCATTATTTTCGTATTAAAAATTATATTTTAAAAATTTTATATATTTATTTTGAATAAATTAATATCATTTTTGAAATGATAATTTTAAAATTTTCCTAGGGTGATTTTTTGGTAATTTTCTGAAATACTTCATTTTTAGGTGAATAGTAAAATTATAGTTTCTCACATAATAGATGTATCTTAAATTACATAATTCATGATGTAATAATGACATAATCCTTCATAGAAATTTATTTTCTGCTATTATATATTAAATTTCATTAATGAGTCATTAAAATACAATAAAATTAATTTTAAAACCTAAAAATTACTTTCTAAAACCTAAATTCACAAGTGATTCATTAAATTATCAATTTATTTTTTTCCTCACTTTTATTTTTAATAATTTAATGAATTAGAATTATAAAGTTGATTTAAATTCATAAACACATTAAATTATATTTATATATGATTTATTTTTTCAAACAATTCACTATTACATGTTTTTCCTTTGATATATTATTTTATTATATATATTATTCTAAAAATACCCCTCTCTTAATGTATAAATAATCCCTATCCCTTACCTTGGAAACACACTCCTCGCAAACATTACAAAGTACAATATATTCCAAAATACTCCCTCTAAATCACTTTATATTACTTAGGGACATTTTGGAGCAATCCAACTCTAATCACGAAGGGTGTTATACCATCTTATAAGAGAAGCTACATTGAGGAGAGAGTAAGTCTCTATTAACATTTCCCATTTTTCTTATTCCCTTTCTTATTTTTTCAAATTAATTTAAAAAACATGTACTATAAAACTAATTATTAAATAATTTAAAATTATATTATTTATGTTAACATGATGTAATTCTCATATTTATGACAAAAATAAATGCAATACTTCTCTTTCCATCTCTTTTAACATCTTACTGTTAAAGTTTGATTAACCACCTACGGAGACATTTCTAAGAAAATTATTATAACCACCTTCATGTATGGTTATTATTAATTATATATAGTATATAAATAATTAATTTCATTTATTATAGTCTACTGGATTTAATCAAACTTTTCTATAAATGAATATGAATAAAAATTGAGAAATCAAAGTGAAACAAGAAATGATTTGGAAAATCATGATATCAATACGCATTAATTTCATCAATAACAATTAATATATATAATAAAATGATTATAATTGATAAATAATTGTATAAATGGATATAATTAACATATTTATTAGTTTTTTAATAAATATATGTTTATTATTCAAGAGGCACAAAAGTGATGAAATAAAGAAAGAATTATGGTAAGGGGATTCTTGAACCCAACTCTTTTTCATTGGGTTATCCATATTTCATGAAATATTTGAAATAAATAGTCCTCTAATTTTCCTTAAATATAATTTCATTATTTCTCCCTCTTCTTTTTTGGGATATACATGTTTTTTATTTTATTTTATGAAAAATACAATGATTTTATAAAATAAATCTACTTTCCAAAACACATCTTTGACTCCTCTTGAGTTGTTTATTCATAACTAAAGAAGGATGATTCTTATAGAAAATATTTTTTTCCATTTTTCATTTTGGAACCCAATGTTTATTTATGAAATCATATTTTTTGAAATCCTCATGAAACCCATTCCATTCTGTGGGTTATTTCATGTTATTATTGATACACATTCTATGTGACATGCATGATTATGTAAATATTATGATGTGATGACTAGACCAAAATTATATAGCCCTCCAATGCATTGGGTAATGTGTTTTATCTCATGAGATAATTTTTTTATATGATAACATGATGCTAGAATTTTTTACAGTGATGATCTTATGATTATTCACATATGTTATGTGTTGACATGATGCTAGAGTTATTCACAACTATATGTGGAATTTGACCACTATGACATGATGTTTCATTTTTATGCATTTCCACATTCGATGAACTTATCAAATTTTTACCTCATGATATTGATAATGATCTTAGGCTTATGATATGATGATTATGCTCACCCATGTTATATTGATTCAAGTTCCTTATTCATCCTTTTATAGGGCTTTTGTCTTACCCCTTCCATTGATGTATATCCTTAGGTAATTGCATGTACTAAGGATAATGTGATATTTTAGAAGGATAATGAAGAAGGATTTAAATTTTTTTATGTTTTATTATGTACAAGTTATTTATGAGCCTAATTATTCTAAGACATAAACCTTTGGATCCTAGATTTGTAACTCTAATATGTTGTTTATCTTTAAAATGATGTAATAGTTATGTATGAAAAATTACAGTCACTATAGTTGGTATCTAATAATGGTTTAGTTAATTTGGGAAATATGATTAGAATACAAGAGTAGAAACCATTAGTATAAGTCTACGTATAGGTAAAAAATCCTAGAAGACTATTTTTAGAAATGTATAGACATATGAATCTCATAAGAAATTCCTTTAGTATTAATTTCATAAAAGAATAAATTACTCATGATTTATTGACTTATGTTTTTTTCTAACATTATTTATTCTTGAAAATGGTAGAAACCAGGAGAAACTAGGCCTAAAACCTGTGTGAGTGACAATGAAACAATTATCCCAATGAGATCCGCAATTCTATTGGAGGTTAAGTTCAAAACATTGTGGAAATGATTACCTAGTTGTCTCCAGATATGAATAATAACATGAACTATGTGGAATTCCCATATTCACCCAAGAATGATCAATTATCCATTGAGTCCTTAATGCAAAAATGACCATTGATGTTTAGTGGAACTTCCAATCCACTTGATGTCGAATAGTTGGTTAACTCAATAAAGAAGATATTTTCTGCGATCCATTTCTCTAAAAAGGATATGGTGACTCTTGAAATTTATCATTTATATGGAGAAGCTATTCTATAGAAGGAATTGATAAAAAACAAAAATCCAAAGGATTAAATGGAAGAGATGGAGTGGGAATAATTTAAGACAATATTTTTTAAAAATAATATCCCAAGAACTCTTCAGAAAAAAGATTCAAAGAGAATTCATAAAGCTAAAAAAGGAAGGTGAAGTTGTCACCTCTTATGATGAAAACTTCATAAGGTTTTAAATTTATTCCTTGGTTTTTTATCAATAATGATAGAAAAATGGATATGTTCTTTATTTTTTTTAAAATACACCTTCAAAACAATATAGAAATATAAGAATTGGGAATTTTGAATATGTGGTTAAATGTGCTCCTAAAGTAGATATGGATTTCAATGAATGGTCCCATGGTTATGGAGATAATAAGAGAAGAATGGGGTTTAAAGATTGTGGGTCAAATGGAAAACGAGGAAATAGGATCCAACTACCCACATGTCAAAAATGTGGGAAGAAGAGTCATGTTAATTGCCTCAAAGGGATAGGGATATTATTCAAGTGTGGGAGATAAGGAAACCAAGCTAATGAATATTGAAGATATATGATGAAGCTGACCAACATGATAGAGGAAAGGAAGGAACATCCTAATGCACCACCCATGGTTCAATGATTAAACTATAGGGGCCAAGGGTGTTATGCAAGAATGTTCACTAAACCACATGTCCTTGAGGGAAACCAGTGTCAGCAATCACCAAATTCAAAGGAGTAAGGGAAAGATTATATCATCACTACTAATGAAGTTGAGTGTAAAAATAAATTCATACAAGGTATGAGTCATATTCACTAAATAATATAAAAAGTATTATTTTATTTTGGTTCTACTTATTCGTTTATATACTATTATTTTTCTAGAACTATTGAATTGAATCCCCAATACCTTTAAGTGGAGATATCCATAAAAAACATAGTGGTGTAATCATTACAGTCCAAGTGTTGGACTCTTCTCCAATAATCATATTTGGGATGATTCTTCTTTCAAATCTTATTATATTTCCCTTGTTGAAATTTGATGCTATATTGGTCATGTGTTGTGTTTCATTATATATAGAAAAAATAAACTATTGGAAAATAAAATATTTTTACATTCTGAACCATCCCATGATACTCTAAAAATGAATGGAATATCATGAATCTTCTTTGGAAAATCCATCTATAGTGTGGTTGTTGATACCCTATAAGAAAGCATACATTGAACAAATGGTTGATTCAAAGGAATGCATTAACCTGGAGGAAATGTCCATTGTTAAGGAAAACATTGACGTATTTCTCAAAGAGTTACTTGGAATCCCCTGATCATGAGTTAGAGTTCTCAATAGATCTCCTACCTAGAGCCACTCCTATCTCAAAATTCCCATATAGGATGGCCTTGATTGAAATGGAGGAGTTAAAGAAGTATCTATAAGAGAATTTGAAAAAAATGGTTCATACGCCCTAGTACATCACCAAGGGGTGCACCAATGCTCTTTGACAAGAAGAAAGATAGATCAAAATAGGTGTATATCAATTACCAAGATATCAAAAAGATCACCATAATTAAAAAATATCCTCAACCAAGGATTGATGACTTTTTCAATCAACTATGAGGAGTGAAATAATTCTCAAAGGTGTATATTTTTTATGGATATCATCAACTACAGTTGAAGAAGGAAGATATTCAAAAGACTACATTCCTTACAAGGTATGGGCATTATGAGTTCATAGTAATTCCCTTATGACTTACTAATTTTACTACAATATTTATGGATTTGATGAATATATTCTTTAGAGACCACCTAAACAAATTTTTGGTAGTGTTTATCGATTATCTTCTCATTTATTACAAGATTAAGTAGGAACATGAAGAGAATCTAATGATTGTGTTAGTGATATTAAGGAAGGAGAAAACGTATTCTAGGTTCAAAAAGTGTGACTTTTGAATGCAAGAGGACACATTATTGGGGAACATGATCACATGTGATGGAATTTATGTGGACCCTTCAAAGACAAAGGCAATTGAAGAAAATCCTTGAGTCACTAGTGTCATAGAAATCAATAGTTTTATAGATTAGCTGGTTACTATTTACATTTTGTGACAAATTAATAATTATTTTTAGCCAACTATCTAAATTAACAAAAAATGAGTTTAATTATTTATGGATGAAAGATATGAGGAAATCGTTAAGGAGATCAAGAAGAGGCAAATCACTGTTCTTGTACTGTAATTTCCCAGTCAAGATAATTGTATCACTGAGAGGGGGAGAGAGTGAATCAGTGATATAATTTTCTTTTATATTTCCTTAATTATGTAATAACCCTAGAATACTATTAAATATTTCTTTCCCTATTGAAAACAATTAAAACACACATCTATAGGAACACATGAATTTATAAGTTTCACTATTCAATAAGAATAGCTACATCCTTTCTATGATTTTGAAATGATCTAATACCATACAATCTCTTAGAAAATAATCCTTTTTGGGGAATACAATGAGTAGGATATTCCATTTCACTCATGTAGCTCTATATAAACAACTCAATAGTGAACGTGATCCTTCTATAAAAAATTATCAAATACAATGTTTTGTAACAACACGTGATATGATGATTATTTATCAACTTTCACAAATGTAGTATTTTTAAAAAAATTCTTCAATTTCTTAAATAGAATTTGGTAAGAACTTTTCTAAATTTTGTTACAAAACTCAGTATGATTTCCTAATCTAGTTATCCCATTCCGATTATCCCAGTTTTATTTCTCAATAGGAAAAATATATGAGTTTTTCAGAATACGGTTGAGAAAACTCAGAACCACTTCTTCTTCAGTCCAAAAATCCCAATATTATTTTCCCAGTCTGATGATTCAGCCCAATACGATGACCAGTTGAAGACAACAAAACAAAATATAGAAACCTCTTCTTCTCTCTAGAGCTATGTCTTCTCTATTCTTCTCTATGAATAGTACATTTGTCAAAAGTAGAAAGTACTTTCCCTTTTATACTCAACCAAAAAACGGTTTGGCTGGGATTCCTAAAAAATTTCCCACTCAATTAAATTTTCTGAATCTACACGTTCCTTTGAATTTTGGGTTCATATTAACTTCATAATCTCTTCTCAAAACTTATTTAAAATTCTTAAATCTTCTCACAACTTCAACTCTAATTTAGAATTTCTATAAACATCATTCTAATTCTAATTTCCTATTTCAATTTGTTCTTACGACCTGCTTCATTATGATGAATACCAATTTAAAACAATATATTATTCTTCATCTCTACTCTTGACCCAATTAAATTGTAAACAAAGTAATTCAAACTATTTTAAATGGTTAACTAAATTATTGATATAGCAATTAATTTCTTCTCCATATTGGCCACCACATAATTTTTCTTTTCTTTTCATTCATCAGTTCCAAAAAATTATTCCTCCGATGAATATAATTGCATACCGAGTATGGACCGGTATCACCAGCTACAACATCAAAAAATTAGTTCTCTTCTGAATATGATACCAATCAATTTATATAACAAACAATTCTGCCTCTAATTAATATGATGATAGAGTTAATTCAACAGATCAACATTAGTAATTTTTTTATTTTTTGAATACGATTCTCAAAAACTTCTTTCTTCAAGCATTTAAATCTTCTAGATTCTGGTTGACCGAAAACTAGAACCTTTATTATGACTATCCTACCCTGCCTTTAAACAAATCTGTATCTAGAAATATCATTACGATGATCATTAGAGTAGAACGATTAAAATACATAAACTTTTTTCTTTCATAAACTTTTAACAAGTATCATGACTTTATTTATGGATTTTATTACTTTAAAGATCAACTTTAGCACCATCTCACTTACCAAGTAATGTGTTGCAACTTCCCTATCATTTATAAACATATTTATTTCCTACCCATCTTGAATACGATTGGCATGATTACAATCAGACTGAATATGATTGGAATATTAATTTTCTCCCTTTTCTTTCATCAAGATTTCATCAAAAGTTTTACAACTTACTTATGATTTATGAGAACTCGATGATAAGAAAGGAAACATCACATTTTCATCAAAGTTATGAAGACTCAAATTATTCCCCATTATGATCACACATTTCATTACAAACATTGGATGAGTTCGATGATCCTCTTCATCCAGAAAACATATTCCCAATGTGATGGAATTTCTTAACCATTGTGAGTCTATTTTTATTGAATATGATGGTCAGTCCAATATTTATCAATTACAAAGTGAGGTGACTTATTTTCCACTTAAAATCCATTGACAACAAATGAAAATACCTGAATATGATATTAATCTTTATCATCTAGGTCCCAAGTATCTCCCACTTTGGATTTTTTTGTCATCCAAGGTTCATAAATCACTGAACTTTTTATCCTCAAGATATGTATTACTTATCAATAATTATAAGGCTACATGTGCTAAATCATTGCAGAAAACAAGAATTATTGACATAAAATTCATGATGTCCAAATGTAGTGATTATAAATAATTCCCTCATATTTTCTTCCTGAAATTTTAAACCTCCATAGAATACAAAAAAATTGTTTCCAACAACCACTCCAACAAACAGTTAGACTAGTTCACACACTTACAATGATGAATTCAAAATTTACCCAGAACTCTCTCTATTTACATGCTTCCATATTGATAGATTTATAAAACAATTCCCCCCCCCCCTTGAAAACACTTTTCAAAGATAAGATGAGAGAGGTAACAAAAAAACATAACTCAACCTTGACGAGAAAGAGGTTAGATGAACTTGATCAAGCTCAATATAGAGAATACATCCTTGGTTAATGGTTTTGTGAAAATGTCAGCAGCTTGTTCCAATTTAGGAACATACTCCAACATCAACTCATTATTCAACACATGATATCTGATGAAATAATTGTTGATATCAATATATTTTGAATGAGAATGTTTTACGGGATTCATGGAAAGGTTGATTTCAAATTGATTACCACAACCCATGATAAAGGGTAACTTCAATTCAAAAAGTTAGTATGATAACTGATTTTTCATCCACATAAGTTGGGTAGCAGATTGTGTAGTAGAAAATTATTCAGATTCAGTTGTATTTAGAGTTATTGAATTCTATTTATTTATATTCCAAAAAACATATCTTTTACCTAGAAATAAAACTCCACCTGATGTGGATCTTCTATCATCAACATTTACTACCCAATCAGCATCGGAATAACCAAAAAAATCAATACATTCTAAGCTATCATACCTAATTTATAAATTTTTAGGGTCTTTGATGTATTTGAGGATTCTTTTCCTAGAAAGTTAATTTTATTATTTAGTATCACTATAAAATATTTCACATAAGGTAACATAATAAAAAATATTCGGTCCTAATGTAGTAAAATATAAAAAAATTCGTATAAACTTTGGAAACTCTTTCTGATCAACTTTATTGTCTTCTCCAGCTTTACTCAACTTTGTTACCACTGATATTGAGGTGTAAACTAGTTTTTAATTTTCTATACTGAACTTTTTAACAATTTCTTTAGATTACTTTTATTTGAATGAAAAATTTGTTTCTTATTTTATAAATTTTTTAACCCAATGAAGTATATCATTTCACCGAATATGGAAATATCATACAACTATTTAATTTATTTATAAAACTTTTCAAAAGTTCATTCATTATTCCTAGTAAACATAATGTCATTAATATAAACAATTATGATGAAGGAAAACTATTGAATTTCTTTGATGTAAATATTGTTATCAACTCTTCCTTTCTTAAAACTCATATTCTTTAAGAAAGTATCCAATTTGGAATACTATGCCCTCATAGATTTCTTTAGTACATAGAAGGATTTATTAAATATGCACATATAACTTTCCTCTTTCCCAACAAAAAATCCACAAGGCTGTTCAATGTAAAATTCCTCATTAAGAACAACATTTATAATTGCAGACTTTACATCCATTTGAAAAATTTTGTAACTACATTGTGTAGAAATAACAAGAAAATTTATTATTATTTATAACATTACCACCAGAGAAAAAGTTTCTTCAAAATAAACACCTTCAATTTTAGAGTAACATTTACATTCTAATATTTCCTTGTTTATTATCACATCACCTTATTCATTCATTTTGTTCTGGGAAACCCACTTTGTACCAAAAACATTTTTGTTATATAGATTAGTGAAGAGTTCCTATGAATCATTCTTTTCAATCTGTTATATCTCTTCATTCATGGACTGAACCCATTCTAGATACTCAAAATCTTATTTAACATCATTCAGACCAATTTTTGAATACAAATAAGTACGTGTAATATAATTTGTTGTTCTTATTGTTTGAACATTTTTATGTTGATCACCAATAATATTCTGAGTTTCCACTAGCTTCCTCATCGTGTGATGTGATTTTAGAGATTCTACTTCATCACATGAAATTGCTGGGTCTGATTCTTGTTTTTGAGTAGGATTACAATTAGATGTGTCCTAATCATAACTGTTGACAAAACATTCTTAATCCTGCTCAACATCCTTATCTATTTTATTATATTTATACTTAATATATTTTTCAATAACATTCAAATTGTTAGAATAAATAATTCTTTCTAATTATTTGTTGAAACATCTATACCCTCTTCCTTCTAGAGCATAACCAAGAAAAATTCCATCTTCACCTTTCTTCTCAAACATCCCATGATTTCCACCTTTCTTCTTTATAATGGATGGACTCCTGAAAACTCTTATATTTTTCAAACATTTAGTTTTTCTATAAAAGATTTTGTATAGATTCATATAAAAAATTTCCTATAGAAACATCAGTTTTGAATATAATGAACAATACTCATGGGTTTCCTCGAATACGAATGAGAAAGTCCTTGTTCAAGTAACATAGTTCTCCCAATTTCCACCAAACATTTATTCTTCCATTCATCAACCCCATCTTGTTGAGGTGTGTATAGGGAACTATACTCATGAAAAATTCCATTTTTCTTAGGATAATTTTCATATTATTCATTCTTATACTCATCACCATTATTAGTTTTTAACCTTTTCACTGAATACTCACTTTTCTTCTTATCTTTTCTCCTAAAACTTTTAAGCATTCTCAGAGAATATGATTTATGTTTCATATTAATAACACATGTAATGTGATTAAATTCATCAATGAAAGTGATGAAGTAAATATCATCATTTTTTATTGTTTTCTCATTGGTCCATAGATGTTGGAATGAATAAGGTCAAGGGTTGTTTTGAACAAATATCAACTTTCTTATACACATACATTGTAATTTTTCCCGTATGAAA
Source organism: Viscum album (assembly GCA_963277665.1). Classification (NCBI taxonomy): domain Eukaryota; kingdom Viridiplantae; phylum Streptophyta; class Magnoliopsida; order Santalales; family Viscaceae; genus Viscum; species Viscum album. Next base: position 945,747,250 of record OY728148.1, read on the forward strand.
AATAGTGCAACAAAAATCTCTTATTCATTGAAAATCAAGAATATCTTGAACAAAATATCTCATTCAAAACTTACTATTTTTTATATTACACATGTTTCCCATCTTTTTATGCCATAAAAATTTTTCTTCTACCATACCCAAGTAACAAGAGTTTTGTACCTCACCAACTTGAAATAAGTTTCCCTTTGTATGTTGTCCTCTTGTAACTATCTTTTCATCCTTATCAATTTTCACAAAAAACACATCTTTCCTAAAGGTAATTTTGTTACCTTCATCGCACAATTATGAAACACTCAACAAGTTATGTTTTATCTTTGAAAAATCTCTTGTTGAATGTCATAGTTACCTCTTTTAAGTCTTTTAAATTATTCAATTATTTAAAAAATCATTTCATATGTGAGGAACTCCAGCTATCAAGAATCCAAGGTTGTTCACCTTTAAATGATTTGAATGTAGTTTTAACAACAAGAGATTTTTCATTCTTCCACTTCAACTTATGAGAAATGTTAAGAAAATTAAATTGTGTCGGTAACAAAGAAATAAAACCCTTAGAAAGATTATCTGGTTGTTCACATCTCTCAAAAATAGTTTCTTGGGGTTGGAACCTATTTTTAATTTTTACACCATCATTATCAGGTTTCTTTAGAACTCCTTTTTCATACTTATTCTTTTGAGAATATTGACTCCCCTAAACCTATGAATTTCATAACCTATGGAATAGTAGTAATGTTGTTGGTTGAACCAACACATATTTGATTTATTTAAGATTCCATCACAATATCGGTAGTAACCATAGAAAGAATATTCTCCTCTATAGCTTCTATATTGACTGGAGTTATGAATATGTTTCTTAGTAACCTTCTTATCTGAATTTTTTTGACCACCACCCTTTTTGTTATCAATCAGAATCTTCTTTTTTAGCTCAATTTATCCTTTTATCATTGTCATAACTAGAAATAATAGAAACATCTACATATTCATAATTTTTTGAAACATTTTTAGACTCAGGTTTTTCAAAAACTTATGAATTATCAACTTTTTTAATCTTAACCACATACATAAACTTCTAAGCTTTCTAATTTCCAGAAATAATTATATCATTCCTATCAACTTCTTATGGGTAATTTTTTTTATCCTTATCAGGTTTTCCTTATAAAAACATTCACCAACTTCAAATATCGAATTTATGGAAAATATAATTTTATTTTCATATTTACAATGTTTTTACTCGACAAGTTCTAACAAATATTTTTATGCCTTTAGCTTCAATTCCAGATGTTCATTATGATTATTTTCTTCCTTAAGATATTTTTTCAAATCACTAATATCTAGTTTCTTCTTTTTGTTCTCATCTAAAAACAATTCATGAATTTTTTATGAGGAACATTCATCTTCCAACTTCTTGTTTTGTTTTTCAAGACTTCTAATTTTTCTCAAATATATTTCAAATCATATTTTAAAATAAATTTATCTTGAGTTTCTTCCTAATCATAATTTCTGATTCTGAATTATTCATCATTAATTATTACACTTAATGTATTCTTACCAACATGCTCAGTAGAATTTTTGGATTTATCTTTACTATCTTCTTATTCTTTATCTTTAAATAAGATAACACACCTTTTAGATTTTGAGAATTTTTGACCCTTCCATGTGGAATAAAATATTCCTTTCCATCATATTTCTTCCATGACCATTTATGCCTCAGTTCTTCTTCATCACCATCTTTATATTTCTTTCTTTGTGGATATTTTTTTGTAAAGTTCCCAATGAATCCATATTCAAAACATTTCTAAGGAAAATTACCTTTATATTTACCTATACCTCTTCTCACATTTTTAGAGTAAAAGGATAAAATATCATCAAGATTTTTATATACCTCATTTTCAGAATCAAAATAACCACCTTCGTCTTCAATAATAATCTTCTTTGAATTCTCTTTCTTCACAGTATTGAACAAAATTTCTCTATCAAGTTTTATTTTTATTTTCATATATTTATAAATTATTATTTTATAAGTGATGAGAGTTCTATAAAAATCATTTATATATAATTGTTTATGATATCTATCTTCTAATTAATAAACTTTAGCATAAAACTGGTTGGGAATAATTCTTAATATCATTTCAATAACTATAGAATCCTCAAACTTTTAACTAAGACATCTGATAGTGTTTTTGATGTTATTTAACCTGGTAAATAAGTCCCCAATAGATTCATACACACCCATTTTCAAGTATACATACTTCAGCCTCTAGATTTTTAATTTTTCTTCTTCACTTTTTTATTGCCTTCATATATGTTTTTCAGCTTATCACATATACCTTTAGCTAAGGAAATACCCTTTACCCTTGAAAACTCACTTTTAGAAAGTGATGATAGTAAATAATTCTTGTCCCTTCCATAACTCTCAATATTATTCTTATCAGTATATTAAGATGAACTTTATCATCAATAGGAGGATATACATCAGTTGCTTCTTCAAGAAAATCATATCTAATAGACATAAGATGGGGAATCATTATATATTTCCAAATATGATAATTCTTACCATCGAAAACTAGGATTCCTTTATTGATGACACAATTCAAATTATCCATCAACTTCTCTTCAAAACATGAACAAAAAATAAATGAAGGGAACCTGTCTCTGATACTAATGGTAATTTCCCAGTCAAGATAATTGTATCACTGAGATGGGGAGGAGTGACATAGTGATATATTTTTCTTTTATATTTCCTTATTTATTAAAAAAACATTCTGTTAAATATTGCTTTTCCTATTGAAAATAATTAAAACCCACATCTATATGAACACAAGAATTTACAAGGTATATTTTTCAACAAGAATATAAACATCCATGGTATTCTTTGAAAATTATATAATACCACACAATCCACTAGAATACAATCATTTTGTTTGGAATACATTGAGTAGGATATTCCCTTTCACTTGTGTGTCACTATGTAAAAAATTCAGTAGTGCATATTATCCTTCCAGAACAAAAGATGTAATACAAATTTTTGTAACAAAACGAGTTATGATTCTTCTTTATCAACTTTCACAAATGTGTAGTTTTTTATAAAAAATATTTACTTTCATACATAGAAGTTGGTAAGAACTTTCATGGACTTTTTTATAAAACTCAGTCTGATTCTCCTGGTCTAATTTATCAATAAGATAAATATATGACTTTGTTAGAATATATTTGAAAACATTTTGAACCATTTTTCTTCAATCTAGAAATCCCAATACAATTTTTCCAGTCTGATGATTCGACAAAATAGGATGGCCAGTTGTATACAATCTCATGTCTCTTCTCATGTGCATCTTCTATACGAAATAATTCATCAACAAAATGCAATCAGGAAACCTCTTATTCTCTCTAAATCTTTTCCTTGTGTCTTATTCACCATGAATAGTACATCTATCATAAATTACAAAGTAATTTCTCTTTTATACTCACCCCAAAAATGGTTGGGTGGGATTCCTGAAATTTTTTCTCTCAGTTACATTTTACGAATCTATATGTTCCTTTGAATTTCAGGTGCATCTTGCCTTCATAAACTCTTCTGAACACTTCTCGAACCATCATGAATCTTCAAATAGATTTATCTATAATTTATACTTTCTTTAAAAACACTAGTCTGATTCTAAATTCCCATTCTGATTAGTCATTATGATCCGCCTAATTGCAATGAAGACAAATGTAAAATAATATATTCTTCTGTATCTCTTGTCTTCACCCACTTGAATGGTAAACAAAGTAATTAAACCTATTTTAAATGGTTAAATAAATTATTGATAAATCTCTCAATTTATACTTCATATTGGCCACCACATAATTTTTATTTTCATTACATTCATCAGTTTCAAACATTTCTTCCTCGGATGATTATGATGGCATACCGAGTCTGATAGACCGGTTTCAGCAACTTCAACTTCAACAACTTCTTTCTCTTCTAAATATGACACCGGTCAATTTTTATCACAAGAAATTCAATCTTTTATGAATATGATGACATAATAAATCCATTGGATCAACATTAAGAGCTTATTTATTTTTTGAATATTATGCTCGCTTACTTCTTTCTTTTAGGATGTAAATATTTTTGGCATTTAGTTTAACTAAAAACTAGCACCTTCATTATGATCAACCTCCTTGGTCATTAAACAATTATTCATCCAGAAATTTCATTATGATGATCTTGAGACTAGAATGATTCAAATTCAACTAATTTATTCCTTCATAAACTTTCATCATGTACTATTAATTCCTTCATGACTTTGATTATGTGGAATATCAGCTTCATCATCATATAACCTACCAAGTAAAGTGTTTCTACTTACCTATATTTTATCAACATCTTTCTTTCCTTCTCAACCTGAATACGATTGGTATGATTATGATCAAACTCAATATGGTTGGTAGAATATTTTTCGTCTCTTTATTTCATCAATCATTCATCACTAGTTTTCTAACTTACTAATAATTTATGAGAACTCCAAGATTAGAAAAGCAACATTATATTTTCATCGAAGTCCGGAAGAATCTAATTTTCCCCCATTACAATTAAACCAATAATTCTAGATTTACGGTGAGTATAATGATCCTCTTCATCTCGAAAACATATTCCCAATAAAATGTACTTTCATAACAATTGTGAGTCATATTTTTTTGAATACGATGGTCAGTCGGATATTCACCAAATAAAAATTGAGGTGATTAATTTTCTTCTTAAACATCCTTGACACCAAAGAATAATACCTAAATATGATATTCATCCTTATCATCTTGGTATTAACATGTACACACACTACCAATAAGTGGAGACGGTTTTGTGATATATAATGATGATTCAAAGAAATTCTTGGGTTGTGTACTCATGCAGAATGATAAAGTGATATATTATTCCTCATGATAGTTAAGATCCATGAGAAGAACTACCTGGCGCATGATCTGGAATTGGAAGATATGATCTTTGCACTAAATATTTGGTCACACTATCTTTATGGTGAGAAGTTTGACATATATACCGATCATAAGAGTCAAAAGTTTCTATTCACATAGAATTATATCAATATGCATCAAAGAAAATGGTTTGATCTAATCATGGACTACGATTTCCCTGTTCACTACAATCTGAGAAAGGAGAATAAGGTAGATGATGCTCTTAACAGAAAAAAACATGCTACTATATCCATGTGGAAAATTGAGAGAGACCTTATCTTATTTCAAATCAAAAGTATATATCTTGAAATCATAATGATATGGAATACATCATACCTCTCCCAAATGATTTCCCAACCATCTATCTAATAGAAAATCAAGGAGACATAAAGGGATGATCTGGAGCTAAAAAAGTAGAAATAAATAAAGGAAGGGGATTTACATGAGTTCCAAATTGATGAGGATGGTTTAATTTAGTTTTTAATGAGGCTTTGGGTTCATTCATCACCTATGATAAAGACCATGCTATTGTATAATGCACATAGCCTATCTTTCTACACCACCCCAAAAGTACTAATATGTACCATGATCTTTATGAACACTTTTGATGGGAATACATGAAGAAGGAGATTACAGAGTATATATACAAGTGTTTGGTATGCCAACACAAAAATGTAGAGTAGAAAAAATCCAAAGGGATTATGAAACCATTTCTTATAACTATGTTGAAATGGGTGAATATAACCATGGACCTTATCAACAATCTCCCAAAAACATCCACAGAAAAAATACGATAAGGATTGTGGTGGATTGACTCACCAAGACTGACCACTTTATCACTATTTTGGAATATTTCTCAATTGAAAAATTTCCATGATATATGTGAAGGAAATGGTGAGGTTTAATGGGGTTCCACTTTAGATCATATTTGATTGTGATCCAAGGTTCACATCTAAATTCTATAAAATCATTCAATAATATTTCAGTACTAAAATAAATTTTAGCATGACCTATCACACCAAAACTGATATAAAATCTAAAGGGACTATTCAAACACTTGAGGACATGCTAAGATCACACTTGATGGAATTTAAAGGGGGATGTGATCAACATATCCTAATGGTTGAGTTCTCATATAGAAACAACTTACACTGGAGTATTTAAATGGATATATATGAATCTTTGAATTTAAAGAAATGTAGAACTAAAATTTTTTTGGGATGAAGTTGTGGAATGAAATATACATGGACCTAATCTTGTTAAAGTGATGGAAAAGAAGTTTCAATCCATACAAAAACATATAATAGCTACCTAGAGTCATTAAAAGAGCTATAATAACTACAACTGAAGGCACATTAATTTTGACGTTAGAGAAAAAGATTTCCTTTGATATAACCATGAAATAGAATCATACACTTCGTAATTAAAGGGAAGTTTTAGCCTGAGGAATATTGGCCCCTTTGAGATCCTTGATCACATAAGTTTAGTGACATATCAACTTTCATTTCCAAAAAGTATGGCTCAAGTTCATGATTTGTCAAAAACCACTTTTATGGAAATAATTAGGCCAATAACCTTCCATTATTGAGTTTGGTTGGGTTTCTATGTATTTTTGTTAGGTAAAAATGTTGGTAAACCTACCTTGTTTTCAAAATACCAAGTGATTCCTTTTCCTCCCTTATAAAAAGTCACAACCTCTCCTCATTCTTCACACCTCTCAAACCAATTATTTTTAACAAAAATCTGCCCATATATATTCGCAAAATCTATACCCTAGACCCTGAATCCACCCTTTGGTTAGAAATCCTTACAAGGAATCCTTTTGGTACAAACCAAAAGTAGTTACCGGATTAAGAGGTACCATCTTCTCTCATGATTTTTTGTTTTATATCCATTATCCAACCCCTCATATCTTATTATTATATTCATGTATTAAAAAAAATATCCTCAATATAATATTATGTTTTATTCTAAGGGTAATACCTATAGTTACACATACATACATTTAATGGGTAATGAACAAATTGTGTTTGTGTATAGTGAAATACTACCTCACAAAACGATGATTGTTCGTTTTACTTTTCAAACATTCATAGTCGGACATTATGATGGAAAATATCTTATTATATGATATAAATGATATTTATTAATTATTTATTATAATTTAATCCTTTTATAATACACACCTTTAATACATTCCATTTTTCATTAATATGATAACATCGTTTGAGGAAGTGTGGACTACCACCCCCTCAAAGAAAAGTGATTCATTCACATGATACATGTAATGAATAAAGAGTGATTATAATTAAAAATATGTGAAATAAACAACCTCTATATGATATAAATAAATAAAATACCTTTTTGAAAATATAATATATATATCAATATCAATTTTTTTATTACCCTTTCACACACTTAAAAAGTGACAACGTCGTTCATAGATGTGTGGACTACTGCCTCCTCGACATGTTGTGATTCATTTTACCTAACAATAATTATATATATAGGTATATATGATTAAATAATATAGTATTTATGTTATATTGGTCATTCTGGAAATATTTGGTGATACTTACCTTCTTTCCATAATGATCATTGAAAAATAAGAACGTCACTCATGCGTGCATACGGCCTACCTTCACCATGATTGTAATGTTGGTTCATTTTTCATAAAAATATTTAATAATTTATTTTAAAGTTATAATTAATGAACTAATATGATAATTATTATTCTGTAGATGTTATATAATGACCCCTTTGACAATAGTTGACCTACCAATGTTGTTTTTAACGGATAATCTGAATTTGGTGTAAATAGCCGATGTAAACATAATTGTTTAAGTAGTTGTATACAACAAAGTATAATGTGAAATAAAAGTAATGTTAAACATGAAAAATTTTCAGAATAAATTAGAAAATTAACATAAGATTATTATATATGAAGTCAAAGGACATTCACCTAAAATGAAACTCAAGGTAAGGAATTTACATCTATGAGAAAAATGTCATGTTCACCATTTATTTATTTTGTGTGGTGTATCTACTACCCATTTTGATATATTATATCATTAATTATTTTTTCTTGATGGTATTTAAAATATTCATTCAATATTATTCCTTTATCAGGATTATGATATAAATTGTTTTAGAGTGTTATGGGACACATTGGGATGTTTAAAGATTATTTTCCTTATGACTAGTACTAATGATCTTTAAATGGAATTTCCATTCTAGGATATTATATATCCATTTTTCAATAAAACCATTCATTATTATCTTGTTTTTCATGACCATTTTCGAGTATTAGTACTATTTGTTTCCACTCTTTGGTAGTCAAAATTTTTTAGAAAATGTTTTTAAGAAAAGTCAACATTATTTCTCTGTTTAGTCAGAGAACCTGTTTTCTTCTAAAACCCATTTTTTAAAAAAAATTTGAAAAATGTTTTTAAAATGATTTTGTAAAGGAATTTTTTTCCTTTTATCTTTTACCATTGTTTTCAAAGGAATATTCTTATCACTTTATGAACAATTCTTTTTTTAACCATTAACAATGAAAAAAGAATGTTCTTTTACCACATATGACAAATACAGATTTACCCACCAACATTTATTTGAATATTTCTTTTCATGTATAAAAGGTTAATTTTTAAAGAAAATGTTTTTAAAATTGATTTACAAAGAAAAAAATTTCCAAAAGGTTTTTCATAATAAAATGATATTTTCCTCAAGGATTTTTTTCAAATATCATTTTATAGTATTTCTATTCATCGTCAACAATAACAATTTATTTTTACTCAAATTGAGATTTCGTTTTTGATACCATCCTTATTCTTCCTCTGGGTGGCATATTATTGATTTGTCTAAGGATATTATTCAGATTCACTAATTTGAATCATTTGTTATTCCCCTTGATATAATCAATCTTCTATGATCACTGAACATTTAATTTCTCCATAATTATCCATTTCATTCATCATGTATATTACTATTACCTAAACCCTATACGATTTTACATACAATATCTACTTTGATAGTTATTTTATTATTTTGGAAAAATATTGATAATTTCATATCCTTTATTCAATACAGATATTTGACAAGGCATATTATTTATTTTTATTATTTGATATGAGGAATGATTTGGACAGGCAATGACGGGAGGAGCCCGAAATTTATATAGGTCCTCAATGAATCGTTTGGTTCTCATGAGAAAAATTAGTTTCACAAATTAGAATTGTTTAAACCATCTTGTGAAAGTTATTGATGGTATAGGTTTTCATGTGCCTCAATCATGAAGTCTATTAAGAAATAATTTCCATTGTTTAGTTTTAGTTATTATTCATCCATGATATTTTACATCGACATATCTATGGATACATTTCATTTTCCGTTATTAAAATAGAATGTGTTTCAGTTTCTTACCTTTCCATATTTATTTTTCTTATCTAGTTATTTCAATGGAATGTGTTTTCAGTTATTACCTTTCCATAATATTTATTAACTTCCTTCCCATTTTATTTATTATATATTGATCTTCTTTTTTAGTTTATTGATTATATGGAATGTGATTTCTGTTATTCCCCACATCATAATTATTATTCTCATTGATTCATTATTACTTCCACTATATTTTTCCCTTACTGTCAATTTCAGCTCACCCTTTTTATGTTTATTTCCCTACTAATCCAAGAAGAATACTTTGAAAGATAAACAGGGATTTATTAGATGGATTAGATTTATCCTAGAATATATTTATTTTGAAAGAATAAAAAATTATGTTTGAATCAGTGTATTCTTTTCTAATGTATGTATCTCGTTTACCAAGAATACTAATCTCGCGATCCTTCGGTATTTAAATCCTTGTAATATTTCAAATGTAATAGTCGTAGACACCAACTCTGTGCCTTCTAGGGTCAGGTTACTACTATTGGTATCAAAGGATGTTTAGTATCATCCTTGGGAACTAGATTTAAAAAAACATAGGTTAGAGAACATAGACCTAAGGTAGATTTTGAGGATAAGTATAGAATAAAATCCTAGAATTTTGGTAAGGTAGATATTATGTGGTTATTTCTATAAATACATCCATGTCTTGATAATACAAGTGTATGTGGTTTTGATACATATGTAGCTAGGATTAGTAACTATGACATGGTATTTTGAACCTAACTTGGTGTAACCTCGTATACAACAATGGGCCTTACTGCACTACTACTTTGACATTCATGGGGGATATGTTTAGGATAATTTATATTTTCTTTAAAAACCACCATGAAAGAGTTTGACAATGAATACCCTAGGATAAAACTATAGTGCTTAGATTGAAAATAGGGTATCATGATTTAAAAATCCTATAAATGATATTATTGATAAACTCTGGACTAAGGAATGATCAATGAAGAAATAAGTGGATGATGTATTTATGTATTAGGGTTGTATTGAAATATTTAGTTAAAAGTCTATTTTGTGATTAACCTAATTTAAAGGATTTCCATCATATTTATTTTTAGAATTATATTAAATTTATTTAGAAAAGGAAGACATAAAAGCTGGGTGATAACCAATCAAATATGGCAAGGCTACGGGTCTTAAACCCATGACAAAAGGATGATAAGGGTTTCTTTGCAACCACTAACCTGTGAAATTTCCTGGTTATTTTTACAATGTTTTAGTTAAACCATTTGATGAATAAATGTTAATGATAAACCAGTAGTTTCACTTTTGAGGATTAGATATTAATCTATTAGCCATATTGGTTTTGGAAGATAGTTAACGAAAATAGTTAGAATTTTCACTCTTTTATAGGACTCGCGATCCTTTAAATGTTTCTTTTAGTTCTTCGAGCATAAAAAATCATTATTGGAAGTTAATTTCTAGGGGTAAAGGAATGAATTAGAATTTGATCTAAGTAAAAAAAAAATTTTGGATTTTTCATATGAAATTGAAACCTATCATGTAAGAATATTTCATTATATTCTTAAGTTGTAAAATAATTACCCAACATTAGAAAAATGTATTAAAAATAAAATGTTTTCCTAATATCTTAATTTCTATTGAATCAGTGGTCTTCTAAATCATCACAGATTTATGGCTTTGAGGTCCTCAACTTTCCATTGATCATTCACTTGTTTGTGATTGATGACCCCATTCACTCCTTATAAATATTTACATTTTTCCTGCAAGTACGAATCTCTACATTACACTGATGTTCTCGTATTAGAGACCTAGTTACATGGTAGTACATGTGACCTATATACTTTTTATTCTCTCTTTTGTAGAGGATGACTTATAAACCCTTCTCAGAATGTGGGATTTCAAACATAGAAAGTATCAAACAATCTATCACCATGATCGAGTTTAAATTGCAAAGATGTAATTTAAATAAGGTGATGAGAATGTGATGAACTGAAAATCTAAAGTAAGAACCTTTTATTCGGTAACATGTATGACACGCGACTCTGAACACGTAAGGTTATATAATATCTTGATACTTTATAAAACATTTACTATTTAAAATAGATTCTATGTATTTCCATACATGAAACACTGAGTTACCTTGTGTTTCTTGCAGTAGAGGCCTTCCTTGATAGATTATGTTACATGCAAGTGTGGCCTTCCTAGATAGCTTGTGTTACATGTAAAAATGACCTTCCTTGATAGCTTCCATTACACGCCAGACTGATTTTCACCAAATAATAATGTATTATTAAAATATTATTATTTAATGTAATATGATATAACCTAGCCGTTATGTTAGTAGTTATAAATAATATTAAATAACTTATGAAAATTTATGGTTTATATAAATATAAAATGAATTCATTTGTTAACAACTAATGATAAATGAAAATAAGAACCAATTGGATAAAAAAAAGAAATATTATTATTTATATACATCCAAAGGAGTTTTGTCTTAATAAACATAGTTAAATAAAATTAATGAATTATTTTAATGAAATATATATTTTATATATTAAATAAAATATTTTTTATATTAATACATTATGTGTGATATGCATAATATAATAATAAACCCTATTTTACATATAAAACCTATATTTTTATAAAGGCAATTCTACCACCTTTTAATAGAGAACCCATTTTAAATTAGAATTTTAAACTTTAATTTATTTAATATATAAAAATAAACTTAATCATGGAAATATAAATGTAATAATTATTTTAGGGTGAATTTTTGATATTTTTCTGAATCATTTCATATTTAATGAATAGTTAAAAATACTGAATTTTATTTTAAAACTTCTTTTTTATCTAATTTATTTGTAAGTATAAATTATATTTTTAATTGGTTTTAAGTTTAATTAGAAAATTTTTTTATAAATTAAAACAATTTATGTCATTTGAATAAATTTTAATTTTAAATTGATTATAAAAAATAGGAAACTTTCAAACATTTCTACCTTAAAAACATGCATTGTCGTCCCATCTTCAGGATTAAATTTAAATTAATTACTACCAATTCTATGATTTGAATTTGTAAAAAGTGATTCCATATTTGGAATAAAAATAAATTATAATTTCTAATAAGACCAAATTTGTTTTTTTATAAAAATATTAGTGAAAGTAATTAAAATTAATTACAATTATTAAGGTAAAATTAAGCTTAATAAATGACTAAACCTTTATCTTAAGGGGAAAAATGACATATAAACTTCTCCAAAAAAACTTTTATGGAAATAATTAGGAAATTAACCTACCATTATTTATTTTTTTTATTTTTGATGATATTTTTTTGGTTAAAACATGGGCACACCTAACTTGATTTCAAAAGACCAAGTGAGTCCTTTTCCTCCCTTATAAAAGGCCGCCACATCTCCCCATTCTTGACACATCTCAAAACACTTAGATTTGAAAAATAACTTCCCATATATCTTCCAAAGATCCCTCCAATAAAACTTTAAGCCTCCATTTTAGTATAAATCATTCCAAGGAATCCTTTTGGTAGAAACCAAATTTAGTTGCCCGATTAAGAGGTAATGTCTTCTCTCAAGCTTTCTAGTTTTATTTCCATTCAACAAGCCCTAATATATTATTATTATATTATAATATAAAAACACACTTATCCTTAATATACTAGTATTTTTTATGCTAAAGGTTATACCTACACTTACACACGCTTCTATCTAATGGGTAATGAACATATTGTTTCTGTGTATGACAAACTACTGCCTCACGAAAAGATGATTGTTCATTTTCCTTTACCAACTTTCATGGTTGGAAATTATGATGGAAAGTCTGTTTATATAGGATATTTAAGATATTTATTATTTATTTATACTTATTTAATTTTTTTATAACACATACCTTTAATAATTTCATTTTTTTTAATATGATAACTTTATTTGAGGAAGTATGGATTACTGCCCCCTCAAAGCGATGTGATTTGTTCACACAATCCATGAAACGTATAAATGATGATTATAATTAAAAATATGTGACATAAAAAACATTATATTATATTAATGAAATAATTACCTTTCTGTATATATATTATATATATATCATTTTCTTTATTACCCTTTCACACACTTAAAAAGTGATAATATCGTTCGTGGACATGTGGACTACCGTCTCCTCAACATGATGTGATTCATTTTAGATCACAATAATTCCATATAAATGTATATATCATTTAATAATAAGTTTTTTATGATATAATGATCAATTTGGAAAGATATGGTGTTACTTATATTCTCTCCATAACAATCATTGAAAAATAAGAGCATTACTCATGTGTACGTACAACCGACAATCTTCATGACTGTAATGTTGGTTCATTTTTCATAACCATATTTAATGATTTTTTTAAAATGAATAATTAACGAAAAAATATGATAATTATTTCATTATTATTATTTTTTAGATGTTATATAGTGACCCCTTTAACCATAGTTGACCTACCAATGTTGTTTTTGACACATAATCCGAATTTGTTCTAAACAGCCAACGTAAACAGAATTTTTCATGTAGTTGTATAAAACATAGTAAAAATTGAAATAAAATTAATTATAAACTAGAAAAAGATTCTCAATAAATTAGAAAATTATAATAATTTTATTATAGAAGAAGTGAAAGGATGTTCACCCAAAATAAAACTCAATGTAATGGATTCTCATCTCACTTTTTATATCTGTGAGATAAATGTCATATTAAAAATTTGATTATTTTGTGTGGTGTATATACTACCCATTTTGATATATAATATCCTAAATTATTTAACATCATTGTATTCGAAAATTCCATTCAATATTATTCCTTCATGAGGCTTATGAATTAAAAAATTTCAAAGTTGTATGGGACACCTTGGGAAGTTTGAAGATTATTTTCCTCAATAATAGTACTAATGATCTTGCAATGGAACTACCATTAGAGGAAATTGTATAACAATTTTTCAACAAACCATTTCATTATTATCTTGTTATTCATGACGATGTTCATGTTTTAGTACCATTTATAAACTCTTTGGTACTAAAAATGTTTTAGAATTTTTTTAAGAAAACCCAACTTTATTTATCTCTTTAGTTGGAGAACCTGTTTTCTTTTAAAAATCATGTTTTAATAAAATGATTCCAAATATATTTTTAAAATGATTTGGTAAAGAAATTTTTATCCTTTTTGTATTTTACCATTGTTTTCAGCGGAATATTATTTTCCCTTTTAAAACAATTTATATTTTTAACCTCTAGCTGTGCAAATAGAATGTTCTTTTACCTCACACAACAAGTATGGAATTACCTATCGTCATTTCTTTGAAGCTTCCCATTCATCTCTAAAAGGTTACTTTATAAATAAATTTTTTTCAAAAGTGATTTTCAAAGAAAATTTTTTCCAAAAGGTTTTCATAATCATAGGATATTTTCCCCAAATATTTTTAAAGATCATTTTATAGTATTTCTATTCATCTTCATCAATAGAAACTAATAAAAAACTGGGTTTATCCAATACTAGGGCATTAATTGCACTAGCTAAAAATGAAGTTAAAGACCCCCTTTGTTAGCGCTAAAAAACATTATTAAAGGAGGTTTTTAACAATGATAAAAAAAACATTGTTAAAGGGGGACCTTTATCAGCGCTTTTAAAAAAGCAATGATAAATGGGATCTTTTAACAGCACTTGTAAAAAAACACTGTTATAGGGGGGTCCTTATCAGGGCTTTTTTAGAAGCGCTGATAACGACCCCTCTTTATCAACACTGTTTCAGTAGCACTGATATAGATATACTTAAGAAAAATTCATTAAGAATAATATATTAATATATAAATATATTTATATTGATATAAATATAATATATATTTTTTAAAATATGTTTCAGATAAGTTAAATAGAATTTTACACTTAATATATAAGATATCTTGTGAAAATGGATTACAAAATAAAAAAATAAAATATTTTTAATTAATAATTTTCTTATTATTTCCGATTCATAGTCATTTAATATCAATTTGAAGATAGAAAATCAAAATAATTAGAAAATATCTAAAATAATTTGAAAACGTAACTCAAACTTCAAAGAGTGATAACTTTTGATCTGGGTGTCCATTTATGCTCTACCACATATCAATTCAATTTTTTTTGATGATATCTACACCCTTAGTGACAATGGTAAACCTCTATCAAATATTAAAAGGCCAAATAATCTCATAAGATCTCAAAAATAGAGTTTTTAGTTAGGGTACCATGATTTTTTGACATTCGATGGATTTTCAAACTATTTTAAGGGGGTCTTATTACCTTTTTGGTGGTGACTAATTTCATTCCTAGGTATTAAATTTATATTGATATTATGGTTTTATTATTTTATCATTTTTCATAATTTAATGTTATTTATAATTAAATATATGCATGTTTCTTATGTTTACTTATAATAAATCAGACATATAAATGCATTGTTTCCGATTCTTTTCATCGGGGCGCACGCACATATCTGTCCATCTACAGAGGAGGATGTGCGGCATTGTTTCCCCGCATTCCCACTTTCCAAAGGCGGGTGGCATTTACTCCTTATTCAGGGACATCTGCTCCATGATTAAAACCAGGATGATGGGATGTCAGTTCTTCCTTCCGTGCATTCCTCCTCGGAACTCATCACCTAGTCTGGGTCTCCCTCATAGATTTAATACATTGTTCGCGAAACTCTTCCCAGTGCCATGTTTCATTGGATTCCGGTTAATTACACTACTTCTGTCAGGACATTCCAAAGAGTCCGGTCAGGGCAGCAACCTTCAGTCGGGGGAGTAGTCACGTCGAGGCATCAGTAGCGTGTCTGGATGCTGGGGAACTGGCGTGTCTGTCTTTTGTCCCTTGTCATGGGGCTTCTCGAGGGCGTGGAAGCCCGAGGCATCCCACATCGAGCACGGGGAATTATATTCCATAGACATATATATGAGGATTTCCTCATCTTCATGTGTTCAACAAAGATTATGCCGTAGGTTTAACGTCCAGCGGAGATGGTTATGCGAAAGGCATGCCATTCGAGGTTTTCCTCAGGCATCCCATGTTTATCACGAGGTAGTTTGCAAGTTTAACGTCCAGCGGAACGACGTGATCTCGCCGGGATATGACGGTCTGGGTGAGAAATAGGGTGGATGATGGATGGATGAATGAAGTGGAGGGGGAATGAAATGGGACCATCGCTGGGGCGATGGTGAAGTTGGGCTTGAGCCTCAAAGAGACCTCCTACGTATCCCCGTGGTAGGGAATCAATGTCTGCGTAGTTCGGGATGGTGCCGGCGAGCCAATGTGAAGATGGACCTTGGTCCGACAGATGTTGTCAGTGAACTGACGTGATGGTGGACCTTGGTCCGATGGGAATCCATAGCGAACCTACGTGAAGGTGAACTCGGGGGGTCCACTGGTGGTGGGATTGAACCTCAGAGAGGCTTCCTACGTACCATGCCTTGACATGGATCAATGTCCTCGTAGTTCGGGTGGTCAGAATGGCTTTCCGTCAGACTGGAATGCAGTTTAAAGTCATGCGGGATGGGGTGAACCGACGTGAGTGAGGTTGGAATGATCGGGTGATGCTTCCTACGTACCATGCTTCGACATGGATCAAGGAACACGTAGTTCAGGTGGTGTGTCGGCGAACCGACGCGAGTGAGGACCTTGGTCCAGATGGTGTGGGGCTTACACACTAGGATGCCTGGCTGTTGATGAACTGATGTGAAGAATGTCTGGATGACCAACGGGTGGTGGGATTGATCCTCTGGGAGGCTTCCTATGTACCATGCCTTGACATGGATCAAAGTTCCCGTAGTTCAATGGGGGCTTCGTCGGCGAACAGACTTGAAGGTGGACCTTGGTCCGATGGGAGATGGGCTTGATCCTCAGGTAGGCTTCCTACGTACCATGCCTTGACATGGATCAAAGTCCTAATAGTTCGGGTGGTCACAACGGCTTGTCATAGGGCTGTAATACAGTTTAACGTCATGCTGGACGAGGGTGTACAGTTTAACATCATGCTGGACGGGAGTGAACCCTGACGAGAATAAACGACGGGCAGTGGGATTGAACCTCGTGGAGGCTTCCTACGTACCATGTCTTGACATGGATCAAAGACCACATAGTTTAAAATGGTGCGGATTTCGGCGAACCGACGTGAGTAAAGGACCTTGGTCCGATGGGAGATGTGCTTGAACCTCATGGAGGCTTCCAACGTACCATGCCTTGACATAGATCAAAGACCTCATAGTTCAAAGGGGTTTCATCGGTGAACTAACTTGAAAGTAGACCTTGGGGTCCACTAGTGGTGGGATTGAACCTCGTGAAGGCTTCCTGCGTACCATGCCTTGACATGGATAAAATTCCTCTTAGTTCGGGTTGGTCACAATGGCTTGCCATCAAACTGGAATGTAGTTTAAAGTCATGCGGGACGAAGGCGGATCTCGACGTGAAATAATGACGGGTGGGTTTGAACCTCGTGGAGGATTCCGATGGATCGTGCCTTGAAATGGATCAAAGACCTCGTAGTTCAATTGGATGTGTAGTCTAATGTCATGTAGGACAGGGGCATACAGTTTAACATCATGCGGGACGACATACAGTTTAACGTCATGCTGGACTCGGGCATTGCCATGGCCGATGCTTGCTCTAAGCCCACGTGAGTCATGTTCGGTGTGACAAACAAGAGGCAGCAAGGACCTGACGATAACGTCGCGAATGGTGTGTTCTTGAGAGGTGAAGAGGGGCTTATGCATTACGCGGCCCGTGGTGCTGGGACTTATTCCAGGATGGAGGCCCGAAGTGCGGCGAAGCGCGGCGAGAGAAGGATTTGGGACCAATGATGGGAGGTTCCTCGTTCCCTATTGCGCCCTCCACCATCCTTGGCAGTGGGGAAATATAGAGGTGCATGGGTGATACCTTCCGCAAGAGGGGCTAGGGGGCTTACACCAAGGTGGTTTCCCTTCTCCCACAGACATACGCTACCCCGAGAAGGAGGATATCATCCCTAGTGGAGGGGGTGATTCCATTCTCGTGGAGACGAGTGGCGTAAAGAATGTCTGAGCTGGGGGGACCCTGTGTGTAAGGCGCGGGGTCAGGTCACATTTTAACTTCATGTATTGAGGACGAGGTTCTTGGCATTTTAACATCCTACATCTCAGACAAAGTGGGTTTACTCCGCACCCCAAGGACTTACAAGACCGGCACCCTTTTCTCCTTGGGGGAGGAAAGGTACCAGTAAGGTCGTGGTCAAGGGGGGTCATAGAGAGAACCATCGAGGGGTCCACATTAGCGTGGATATGAGAAGAAGAAATAGCCGTTAGCATGCCTATGCGAAGAATCATTAGGCGAAGCAACGATATGGGTGATGTTGCCCATGGGACTTTGAAATCACATCGTGCGAACCTGGAGGGTCGCACGGGAAGAGGAATTGCCAAGCAGAGGAGTGTGAATCACGAAGTGGAGTGCCTTGGCCTTAGAATGGGGTAGAGGTGTGGATGGGGGGTGCTTCGCGAAGTGGAATAGTATTCGCGGAGCACTACCTCATGAAGCAGAGATGCCTCGTGAAGTAAGGTGCCGCAAGGCAGTGTGCTTCGCGATACGTAGTGATCTTGCCTTATCATTGGGATCACTAGTCCAGGATGGGTGTTTCGAAAAGCATAAACGCTCCGCGGCTTCCCGGGTTCACTTGGGAATCCCCCTCCATCGCGAATGCCCTTGAGTTTCGCGAAGGGCATCCTTCTCGAAAGAGGGGCTCAAAACGTGACAAGGCAAAGGCATCACACAAAGTAGAAGTACCTCGCAGAGCTCGTGATTCCTGGGGCGAAGGGTGCTTCGCGATTCGGGAGCTGAGAAGCTGAAAGGTCGGATTTTCCATCTTTTGGTCTCAAGGGTAACCCATAATTTATAGGCGAGGGGCTCCGCGAAGCAGAACTCACACGACATGAAGGGGTGAAGGGTGCTTCGCGGCGGGCTCGCGAACGTCAGGCCGTTCGCGGAGAGGTACTGCCTCGGGTGCTGCACAGAGAGCTCGCGAACGTCAAGCCGTTGGCGGAGAGGTACCGCCTCGGGTGCTTCGCGGCGGGCTCGCGAACGTCAGGCCGTTCGCGGAGAGGTACCGCCTCGGGTGCTTCGTAGCGGGCTCGCGAACGTCAGGCCGTTTGCGGAGAGGTACCGCCTCCGGTGCTTCATGGCGGGCTCGCGAAGGTCAGGTCGTTCGCAGAGAGATACCGCCTCCGTTTCTTCGTGGCGGGCTCGCGAACGTCAGGCCGTTCGCAGAGAGGTACTGCCTCCGGTGCTTCGCGGTGGGCCACGATGCTCGGGGGTGCCTCGCGTAGGTGCTTCACGAGGCAGCGTGCAGGGCTTCATTTTTTCTCCTTTATTTCGTGCAATATTTTGGCTCCAACAAATTTCCCCCTCAGACATGGATCCACGGAGTGATAAAGGGTCCAAGTCTGAGGGAAAATGGCCAAAATTGTCGGCAGTTCGCAATGTGGCTTCACGGAGGGGGCCCGAAGTACTGACCGCGGCCACGAGTTCCAGTTGTGCCGCGAGGCTCCCTATGGGCTAGGCGCGCCGCGAAGCTCCGTGGGTTGCTGCCTTTAAATAGGGGGTCGACCTAGTTTGTCTTCACTCGATTTTCTTGTCTTTTTGCGCTCTCGATTTCACGAAGCTCTGCGTACTCCACGCCTGCACTCCGCGAATCGAGCTTCGCGGCGAACCGCGAGTCTCAGACTCTGCGACCACGCCAAGAGAACTCCTCTTTTCCGGCCTAGGTCAGACTCCATGTCTTGGTTTCGTGAAAGATCTTCGCGAGCTGGCTTCATGACCCAGCTTCCCAATCCTTTGGGAAAAATTATTTTCCGAGTGTCGAGACCAAAATGGCCCATCGGGAAGCTGTGTTGGGGGTGCTTTCCGACGCTCTCTGGAGGGATGAGATGGCCAACTGTTTGGGCCTTGGGGAGATAGTCTGAAGCCACTCGGACCATACCTCTTTGACAGAGATACTATCAGAGGGTCAGAAGAATTATCTGCAGTGTAAGAAGCTACCATTGTATGGATTCGGTTTGAGGGATGACGTCTTCATCCCTGCGATGAGTAGGGATGAACCAACATGCTGGTTTATGAGCATGGAATGTCAGCACCAATGGTTCAGGGCGGACGATGGTCATGCGCGAGAGGACTTCAAACCCGTTACAACCAACTGTCTCTACAACCATGTAATCAATATTGATGGGAAGCAACTACAACCAGAGACATCCCCTCCTCTGTACCATACCATGCTGAAGGCAGCGTTGCAGGATCCGAAGAAGGGGTGGTCCAATGAGTGGGACCTGCGCCGGGGAGGCAACTTTACTGATGAATGGGCCTGGGCCTACTGGGTAGGTGCCTCATGCAAGGAGATTGGGGCCGAGCTGAGAAGAGTGGGTTTATATGAGGCGGCATGGGCCTCCCAATTCCACATTTACCAACCGAAACAACTGATGCCGGAATTGCTGAGCAGATGGTCGTCTGGGACCCATACATTTCACCTTCACCACGGGGAGGTGGGCATCAGCCTGTGGGATGTCCACCAGATCTCAGGGGTTCTGATCATGGGGGCCATGTATGATGAGTTCATCCCCGTTATGAGCACGTGGGAGGATATGGAACAAATTCCGCGACTGGCGTCGGCGCTGATGGCACTCATCCCTGGAGAGGACAAGGAGGAAGTGAGGGATGTCCACTTTAAGAAGTGGTTCAAGTGCTTCCTGAATTTCCTAGAAAATCAAGAGTTCCCTCCGAGGCCTCGAACATGTCTAACGGTGGCCCAAAGGGGTAAGGAGAAATTGTATTGGTGGGTCTTGGAGGACAACCAATGGAAGTCTTGGGGTTTTAGTGTCAGCACTGAACAACAGCTGATAGTCAGGTTGGAAGCGTTCATTGCAGCTCTCATCTGCGGTTGGATCCTACCGATGAGGGATACCAGCATATGAGTGCAAACCAGCTCGTTTATCATGGCTTCCATGCTGGCCATGGGGCAGCGGGTCAATCTGGGGATTCCCATGCTTTCCAAGGTGTACAGAATCATGAGACACATTAGCGAGGGCAAGAAGCTGCCAAGGATGTGCGGCCCCTTCCACCTCATGTACGGGTGGGTTGCAGCGCACATCTGGGGGATCTATGAATATCCAAACCCTATCTCGCCACCGGGATCGAACTTCCACCCCTCCATCCTCAATGTGGTCGAGAGGTTCCCATTCTAACTAACTGTGTCGATGGTGCTGAACTGGGTGTGGAGGGCAGATGATTTTAATTTCCACCCCTTCCCATTGCCGATGGGGATACTCACTGACGAGGGGAGGGGAATGGAAGAGCACCGGGCTTACCTCCTGGCCTTTCGAGGCGGAGTTTTGGTGGCACGAGTGGACTATGAGCCGCTCTGCGAACCGTAAATGCCGCATCGGTTTGCGAGGTAGTTCTGGTGCCTCCAGCGGCTGACCCCGAAGGTCTACTGGGAGGTGAGTCACGAGCAGCACCCATGTGTGATGAGGCAGTTGTGGCTCATGTTCACGTGGGAAGACGGAAAATGCGAATCACATTTCCTCCATCCAGCACCGCTTTCGGATTGGTGAGAGAGTATGACATTAGATGGGAGGCTGCCTACCCGGGGGAGATGCTGAAGTAACCAACTATTCGTGTTGGTGACGGTGGACCTCCTATATCCCGAGGTTGGGGTCAGAGGGCATCAAGGGCTTCTCAAGGTGGCGGGGCTTCCATGGCGGCGACACCCACCCCGGCCGAGGGTGTTGTAGCAGCGGAGGACCAGGTGATTCCGGAAGAGCATGGCCATCCAGAGGGGGCAGCCACCGAGGGGATTTCGTAGGATATCCACTCAGGCTATGGGGAAGCAGCTGCATCATATCGACATGGCAGAGGATGTCGTCTTCCCGGAGGCCTGAGACATTTGGGATGTCAAATGTAAATTCCATAGTCCACCCGAGATATGGGCGCACTTGAATCGCCTCGGGATGGAGTTACCAGGCATATGCCCAGTCCGGACTATTTTAATGGCGTCTCCGGCGGAGGCAGAGAAATACATGGATGAGCGGGAAGACTATGTTCATTCCAGTGGTGTCCCGCACCCAATGACAGACTGGGTGAGGGTACTACTAGATCGAACTGTCCCCCCACAGTTGTCAGCTACCGACCTGAGGGAGCGCTTCCCCCTGCCGGATGAATCAGAGGACTCCTCTCGGGAGGATGAGGCTGGAGGAGGGAGCCTGTTGGAGGAGGGAGAGTCTGGGGATCAAGGCTCAGATTCCAACGACTTCGCGGAGGCTCTCGAGGTAGCATTCCAAACTTCATTCTTAATGGTCCATTATTGGGCCATAATGGACTTCACACTGATGTTTGAGTCATGCAGGAGGAACTTTTTCAAAGGCCTCGTTTTTTCCCCTCGGCGGGTGATGATGCTGGACCTTCAGAACCCGCACCTATGGTTGTGTCCAACTCCAGGTCTGGTGGGACCAGAGAACCTGAGGTGGCTCCTCCGGAATCTCTATACCTTACAACAGTATACGGAGGGCCTCGCCTCGGGGCCCTGTCATTATCGGCTCCAGAGCAGCACCAGGCGGTCGATCTCTGTATGCTTCTTCTTTTGGTTTCCTTGTCTTCATATGTAGATTATGAAAACTAACGTTTATGTCTCTCTCTGTCGTACAGTTCTCTGACTGGCGTGGCCTGCTGCGGCAAGACTAGTCAGGATGTCTGGCGGCATCACTCCTAGGGGCATGTCGGTGATGGTTGAGATAGTCCCCCCAAATCACTAAGCTGCAACATGCATCATCACTGGTGGAGGCACCGGCAGGGTTGTGCCTGAGGTCATTGAGGTGGACTCCGATGAAGAGGATCGATCGGCCGGTCCTAGTCCTGTCGCGCCTGCTTCGGCGCCAGATGTCGCACAGGATTCAATGCCAGATGTAGATCCTGCCGAGGACTTCCTGCGGGTGTATCCTATGTAGGAGCCTTCCAATCGCGCAGACTGGGACGAAACAGCCTCATATGAGGAAGACAGCAGCATATCCTATCGCCGATTGTGGAAGCTGATCACACGCTTCATCAAGGACACCCCCAAGCACTATGGCTGGAACAAATGGACATACTTCGCTCAAGGATATGCGAACTGTGCACTGTGGGAGTGGATTCCCAACGTCCTCACGCGCTCGTCCGAGAACTTATGGCTGAGAAGATCCGGGAGCATGATCGTGGACTCAGCGTGGGATGGCAGCGGATGAATTCGACAATCACCAAGAAGCTCGAGGAGGCTGAAAGCGAGGTTCAACAGCTACAGACCCGGGCAGATGATCACTCAGCCTCCCTTAATGCACAATCTGAGCTGATCTCATGGTTGAAGGCCCAGGTGGCAGAGGCAGAGGAGCATATGAGGCAGGCTTCTAGAAATATGGCTTCCATTCAGTCCGGGGTAGAGAGGGCCAGAGCCAAGGCTGATGAACTACGCCCTGCCACTGCTGAGGAGGAGCATGAGCTGAGTCAGCGGCATCAAGTCTTGGAGGCCACAAGCCGAAGGGTGGTGGAGCTGCAACGCTCATTTGATGAGGTCAACCCATCCATGGGGGGAGTTGACCCCTGGGTACTGTAATAAACTAAAAAACATTTATTGGTACTTTCGCGCTTCAATTTCTTCCTCCTTTGTTTTGAATGTCGTAGCATGCACGATTTCCACTGTTTGAATCGGTTCGTTACCTCCCTACAATGTTTTCAGGATGTTCGGCGATAATTCCCCAAGCTCACGTGATTCAAGCCCGATTTGAGAAATAGAAGATAATTGTCTTCTCATCCCACCTAACATAGGATTGAAGACCAAGCTCCGGGCATCCGGGATTTGGATTACCAGTCCAGATTTCTGAAATATGGGAGAGGCTTGGCCGAAGAAGAAATTCCTCAAAACAGCTGAATTACCGTTTCTTCAGCGTGCTCTTATGCATGAAAGGAGAAACTCCAGGGGCACTGAAATCCGTACGAATTGACGGAAAAGGGAAGCGTGAATTATGATGCCCAAGATGTAACGCCCCGACCCCAGTTACCCAGATTCGGTGCATTATTACATAACATTGGCATTATCTCAAGAAAGATCAAATCTCGAAATACGGATTGGTTTAATAGACTTGGAAACAGTAGATATATTCATAAAGTTGTACATTACTTCATAAAGTGAAAAACTACTACAACAAAATATTTTCTTCATAGACCACACTCATATCCCCACATACTATCCCTACAGGTCATTCATAAATTACTTCTTCACATCCTGGGAAAAATAAAACATAGAAAAGGTGTGAGCTTAATAGCCCAGTAAGGATAACAATATAGCGGAAACATTCATAAATAAGAATAACCATTTAAGGCAATGTATAACTAAAACAAAAGCCTTTTAAACTTGAACTTCAACATAGTATGGAAAAAGTAAAAAGAAATAATCCCATTTACTTATTCACATGGATATTCTACTAATCGAGTAATCACATGCAATATCAATAACCACATTCATAATGATGGAATGCATAATTCCAGACTATCATAACCACATAGCCAAGGCCTCGTGCCAAGACTACAAATAAGATTTTTCTAAGGCCTTGTTCCAAGACACTAGTTTGTCTCATGAGACCTACCGATGCATCCAGGAGCTATAGCGGGCCCCACCCGTCACATATTAAGTCCAATGCATTCCCATATGAAAAGGTTTAAACATAACATAAAAATTTGTATTAAAACTAGCATACGAAATGTCAATACTTTCACCTTAAACTATTAATGGTATAAAAATAGCACATCCACAGTCAAACATATCACAAAACCTTCAATACAAAATATAAGTTTTGTATCGTAATAAATCAACTTCAAATAAGCGTAAAATCCATCAAAGGATGTTGACATAGATGAAATAAAAACTCTTTTTAGAGAAATATATCTTTCTATTTTGAAATCATTTAAGAGTAATATATTTATAAAATAAAACATTTTCTTTGAAAATATTCTTATAAGATTGTAAGGGAAGTTTTGACGATTTTATAACGGTGGAAAATAACTGCACCCGCAGTATAAGTTAAAAAAACAATCTTACCTTAATTCTGTCGAAATGGTTAAAAAGCACCTTGTTTGGAAAACGATGGAAAGATTCCTTTATAAACAACTTATAAAAAGTCAAACAATGGTATAAATGACTTTAACCCATATTCTTTTTAAAATGTAAAAAATGTTTTGAAATACATTTTTAAGAAACATGGATTTGGATGATAAAGAGATCCTAGTAGATTATTACGTATAAACAACCTCAGATAATAAAGAGATTGTGAAATAACCCTTACCATGTACTTTTCCTTGGTTGGGGTAGGTTAACCTCCTGTATAATGGTGAAATAATTGTTATTAAATTATACAATAATCATATACATTAATATGATATCATATATGATCTTTTAACATTGATTTGTTAATAATATCTTAGTATTATCGTTGTTTCAGGTGTTAACTTACTCGTTTTTTATATGTTTTGTTATGTAATCCATGTTTGTAATGGATAGGATGTATATTATTCATATACAGAATGATATCAAGTATGTAAAAATTATTTTTAAATCATCAAATGATAATTATACATTAATGGATACGATGGAGAATAAATCTCATCGCGTTCGTGGAGACGGTAGTCCGTACGTACGCACGAGCGACAATATCATTCTTTGGATATTAAAATAATAAATAAATGGATGGTATATCATATATAAATAATCATTAACATGTTATATTTATTATTTACATGTGTTACACATCATTATTATACCCTTCCAAAAAATAATATATTGAATAACAATTACACCACGACGTGGAGACAGTAAGTCGTACGTACGCACGTATGATGACATGTTATTCAAAGGGTGGATAGAATAACGAATATGGTTTTACCATATTTATAATAACATCACAGTATATATATGATACTGGATTTATAATTTTAGAATGGTAATAACAAAGGAAGAAGAAGTGGAAGAAGAATGGAACGTGGAAAGGGTGGTGAAATCATTACCTCTTCTTCGGGTTCTTCCTTTTGATTTGATCAAAAGGTCTCCTTAGGATGGCTTTAGGATCAAACTAAGGCCTCTAGGTTATAGTGAGGGAGGTTGGGATAGTATTTGGGTAGAGTTTGGCCGATCCAAAATCCTTTGAAGGTGTGAAGAAATGAGAAGGAGGAGTGCCCTTTTATAAGAGGGGTGAGGGGTACCTTTGGAAAAGCTAGAAATATTAATTTATAATAAATTCATATTCGGTTTCAAATGGCTCAAAAGTTTATTATTTAAATGTTAAGGTGGGGATGGGTCGAAAGCAAATCAACAAATAGAATTTAGATAGGTTTGGTTCATTATATTTACCTTATCTTTAAGTATTAACTCTTAGTTAATTAGTTTCACTTTTACAATGTCTGTTTTTATTTTTATATAATATGGTTAATAAACGTACTATATACATTCAAGAGACCCTCAAGTGGTACATTAATGATACAAATATCATGATATAAGCCTTTTGACCGAACCTTACATTTTTACAAATTTAATATCAATTAATAATATAATATTTGTTTTAAAAACTCTTTTATGTCAATTTTGACACTATTCAATAGTTGATTTTTTTGATACTCATAAAAGAATGATTAATTCGAAAAAATTTAATTAAATAAATCCTTCAATGTCATATTAACTTAGAAAATTATTTTATTTCATAAAAAGTCTCAAATTATATTTATTTTATATTTATAATATCAATTATTTTAATTTTTCACTATTATGGTAATTACTGTATCATCCTTGTGTCACAAATAAATTAACTTATTTAATGTATAAAAATTATAAATAAAATATAATTATGTAGGAAATCGTTTTATATTTCTAATTAATATTTATAGTCGAATGTACAGCATATATAACCTTATGTAAAAATTGTTTTTCTAAAATATATATGCTTGTGTCATTTTTGTATTCATTTTAACTTAATTAAAATAAAGTGTCCCTATCACCTACAAGTGGCTCCATGGGGTCCCAAAATAGACCCAAAGATGCCTATGGTCGAACATGTATCAACAAATAAGGTTAGGAAACGTTTTAGGGTAATTTAGTATTATTATAATATTATTTTTTAACCCTTATTTACCGGATTTACCCTTAACCATGGTAAATAAAATATTTAACGCATTAATTATTCAAAATGTCTAAAAATAAATGTTACCTATTCACACAATATTAACATCCTGATTCCAAATATGGAATCCATTTTTTCAAATTCAAAACACAGAACTGGAAGAAATTAATTTAAAAATAATTCCCGTTGTTAAAACAAAAAGCGTGTTTTTAAGATATAATAACTATCAAAATATTGATACTTGTTTATGTTCGGTTTAATTGTGAAATTATGTCCAATGACCAACATTTTATTAAATGGTAAAAATATATTCTAAATATACTTTAAAACCACTCAAATTTATAATTTATCACTATTAATTATTTTGATTAGAAAAGTTGTTTTTAATTAAAATTTAGTAATTTTCACTATTCATCAAAATATTAATGTTATCCAAAGAGTACCAAAATTTCACTGTAGGGTAAATTCGACACTCCGAATCCAAAAATGAAGTCCATTTTGAAATATAAAATATATATAAATTCAAAAAGTAGGTATTACTATTCATAACGGCTAGTTTGATTGGTTGTGGTGTGTGTTAAAACTCGAAGTAGCGTACAACACACGCTACGGTATTATTCAAAGAAAAGCGTATCGTGGAAGTTTGGGATGTTTCATTTTAAATTTTTGATGTCCCCATTTAGTCAAAAAGTTTAAAATATTGTATTTAAAAAGGGTTCACTATTAAAAGTTAATAAAAGTGCAATACTGAAAATGAATTTGTTCTTGCATTATATCTAAGAAACTCATAATATGGATTCTAAAATTATAAGGATTATATAAAGTTTAAAATTTAGTTAATACTATTTATAACCTTTTTTGAATGGCTTTTTTTGGTAAGTCATGGTGCGATTGAACTTGGTGTTGCGTGTAGTGCAAGTTATCGAGTTATTTTGAAGAAATAACACGCTATGAAATCTTGGGGTGTTACAATTTCCCCTCCTTCAATAAATTGCTTCCTCGCAATTTGAAAATTTTCTTCAAAAATAAAAGGTTGAAAATAGAAAATATATTTGTGGGAAAACCCACATCAGAAATTGGGTTACTAAAATTTAGTCTTAATATGAAGAAAAGAGAAATGAAAGGGTCACCACCAAATTATGATCTCGATTAGGAGAACATTGGTGGCAATTAGAGACATATAATTGGAGGAAAAACGTCAATATTTATAGGTAGTGATTGAGGTCATCAATCACAAAAAAGTGTAAAATTGAGGTCCTTAAATTCATCAATCTATGATGATTTGAAATACCATCGGTTCAACAAAACATAGGGTATTAGGATATCACATTTTTGACATTTCAAAATATCTTAGTTGAAATCCCAAATCGAAAAATGAATTAATGAGGCCTCTATTTAAAATAAAGAGTGTAAAGTATGAAAATTACCGAAAATAACACATACTAGGGTTCCATGTAGGAAAATATGCATATGTAAGAGAAATCTAACCATCAATTATCTGATGGAGAGTGGTAGAGAACATAGCTATGAAAAGGACAACAATCCCAAAGCCATAAATTAGTGATGATTTAAGGTACCATCTAGGACACCATTTTTGTTCTATGTTCCTTTTATTAATGTTGAGGAATTTATTTATGAGATTGTCTAAGATCATAAGGAAATATACTTACTTTATAATTAGAGTTTTATCCATTAATAAATATCTACCACAAACTCATCTTTCACTCTAAAAGATAATAGAACGTAAAAAAAATTCTATTTATACTATTCGTACAGGGTTCCAAAATAAACAAATTTATAATTCATCTACCAGATCTTTTAAAAAAACTACATTATTTAATCCAGGACATCTCGTGGTCCAGTGGTTGGTGAT
The DNA here is from genome assembly GCA_963277665.1 of Viscum album. Lineage (NCBI taxonomy): Eukaryota > Viridiplantae > Streptophyta > Magnoliopsida > Santalales > Viscaceae > Viscum > Viscum album. The sequence goes on from OY728148.1 coordinate 945,776,728, forward strand.
ACACCCTTGTCTCCCTTCGGTTGTGGGTTCAAGTCTCGCGGCCTTGCCGGTCGCGACAGGTTGTCGCCCGACCTCCAGGTTGTCCTTTTATGGCAATCCAAAATAATCCAAACTAGAACTATCCAAAATACTTCAGTCCAAAATTTATAAGGAAGATAAACACAATGAAGATCCTTTTTTGCTGCATAATAACATATGATCACCTTCATCATGTATTCTTTTAAAACATTTCAACATCCTGAATTATCATAAGACCTTATTGATTACATTCATGATCCCTTATTCCTTAAAGAAGAATAGATATACTCCTTCAATCCAAAAATGTTGTAAACCCCAACAATGACGGAATATACAAATCATTAATCAGTTTCAAGGTATTCAAGAATATCCAATATAATTTATCCAAAACAATAATTTATTATTCTAAAATCACTACCTCGGTATCAGAACCATATTATGGTTTATCTTTCTCTCAACCATATATTTTCCAAAAATGTAACCTGCTATTGGGTCACTTTTCTTTGTTCCACACAATCTCAAGTCCATAATGAAATAGTACTACAGTACAATCCTTATATACTCCATAATTATTATAACAAGTACATTTTTGTTACAACACTCAAATGACATAATCAACATAAGAACTCTAATAATTCCTCTTCATCTATGGTAGTAACATAACTTGATTATTATCCAATAGCATCATTTTTGGCATAGTCTGATAACTGAGACATAGGTTCGTGTAGTGTCCAAACTCCTTAAAAATAATGCATTGTACATTTGAAACCATTTTCTTACCCTTGCCGTCACGTACTTTGTGACCTTTTCCTCCACACTTATAACAAACTCCCATTCCTTTCAGGCAAGTTCTAGGGTGTTTCTTCCCACAGTTATCACATATGGGAAAATTCTTCTTTTCCCTCTTCCCTTTATCCTTCTTTCCCTCTTCCATCCTTTTCTTCTCTTGCTTACCTTCAAAGCCATAGGACTTAGTAAAATCTTTACGTATCTTATCAACACATGATATTATTTCTTCATATGATAATAATACATGGGAGACTATTTCTCTTATAAATTATAGCTTAAGACAATGAATGATATGATCCTTGCTTCTATTTGGATCATGTGCATTTCAGGAGTTCTCATTCCTTCTATTGGGCACCATTTCTAAAAAATGGCATACACTAGATCAGTTTATGAATCAAAATACATAATCCCATACTTACAAAACTCTTAACATAAATTGAACTATTTATGGATATAATCCATAATCATAAGAATGTTTTCTTTGAGGAAGTATATACTCATAAACCCTTCATAATGATTTGTAAAGAAAATGATAGTTATCCTAAGCATATCCCCCGGGAGTGTCGTAACCAAGAGTGCAACAAGGCCCGTTGTCGTGCACCAGTTCCCGTTCGAGTCTAGCTCAAAGCGGTGTTTTCGGGTTTTACCACTAGGTACATCTATGGCAGAGCCGTCTCTACCTGCTCGTATCCAGACAGGGATATATTTCTCGGAAAACTCACAAAAAATCTCTAGAATACCAAAATTCTAGGAAGTTCTTCTATACTAATCTTCAAAGTTCATCTTAGGTGTACATGCTCTAATCAGAGTTTATCTAAATCTAGCTTCCAAGTTTTGTACTAAACTTCTTCTGATTCCAATTGTAACGCCCCGACCCAAGTTACCCAGAGTCGGTGCATTGTTACATAACATTGGCAAGATCACAAGAAAGATCAAATCTCGACAGAACGATTGGTTTAGTAGCCTTGGAAACAATAGATATATTCATAAAGTATTACATTACATCATAAAGTGAAAAACTACTGCAACAACATATTTTCTTCATAGACCACACTCATACCCCCACATACTATCCCTGCAGGTCATTCATAAATTACTTTTTCACATCCTGGGAAAAATAAAACAAAGAAAAGGGGTGGGCTCAAATGCCCAGTAATGATAACAATATAGCGGAAACTTTCATAAATACGAATAAACATTTAAGGCAATGTATAACTAAAACAAAAGCCTTTTAAACTTGATCTTCAACATAGTATGGAAAAAGTAAAATGAAATAATGCCATTTACTTATTCACATGGATATTCTACTAATCTAATAATCACATTCAATATCAATAACCACTTTCATAATGATGGAATGCATAATGCCAGACTATCATAACCACATTGACAAGGCCTCGTGCCAAGACTACAAATAATATTTTTCCAAGGCCTTGTTCCAAGACACTAGTTTGTCTCATGATACCTACTGATGCATCAAGGAGCTATAGCAGGCTCCCCTGTAACATATTAAGTCCAATGCATTACCATATGAAAAGATTTAAACATAACATAAACATTCGTATTAAAACTAGCATACGAAATGTCAATACTTTCACCATAAAATAAGAATGGTATAAAAATAGCACATCCATATTCAAACATATCACAAAACCTTCAATACAATATAGATTTTTTGTATCATAATAAATCAACTTCAAATAAGTGTAAAGTCCATCAAAGGATGTTGACATAGATGAAATCAAAACTCTTTTTAGAGAAATATCTCTTTCTATTTTTAAATCATTTAAGAGTCATATATTTATAAAATAAAACATTTTCTTTGAAAATATTCTTGAAAGCTTGTAAGGGAAACTTCGGCGATTTTATAACAGTGGAAAATAACTGCACCCGCCGTATAAGTTAAAAAAAACATTATTACCTTAATTCTGTCGAAAAGGTTAAAAAGCACCTCATTTGGAAAATGATGGAAAGATTACATTATAAACCACTTATAAAAAATCTTACAAGGGTATAAATGACTTTAACCCATATTCTTTTTATAATGTAAAAATTGTTTTGAAATACATCTTTATGAAACATGGATGTGGATGATAAAGAGATCCCAGTAGATTATTACATATAAACAACCTCGGATAATGAAGAGATTGTGAAATAACCCTTACCTTGTACTTTTCCTTGTTTGGGGTATGTTAACCTCCTGTATAATGGTGAAATAATTGTTATTAAATTATACAAGAATCATATACATTAATATGATATCATATATGATCTTTTAACATTGATTTGTTAATAATATCTTATTATTATCGTTGTTTCGGGTGTTAACTTACTCGTGTTTTTATATGTTTTGTTACGTAAGCCATGTTTGTAATGGATAGGTTGTATATTATTCATATAAATAATGATATAAAGTCCTTAAAAATTATTTTTAAATCATCAAATTATAATTATACTTGAATGGATACGATGGAGAATAAATCTCATCGCGTTCGTGGAGACGGTAGTCCATACGTACGCACGAGCGACAATATCATTATTTTGATATTAAAATAATATATAAATGGATGGTATATCATATATAAAGAATCATTAACATGTTATATTTATTATTTACATTAGTTACACATCATTATTATACCCATCCAAATAATAGTATATTGAATAAAAATTACACCACGACGTGGAGACGGTAAGCTGTACGTACGCACGTATGGTGACATGTTATTCAAAGGGTGGATAGAATAATGAATATGGTTGTACCATATTTATAATAACATCACTGTATATATATGATACTGGAGTTATTATTTTATAATGGTAATAACAAAGGAAGAAGAAGTGGAAGAAGAAAGGAACTTGGAAAGGGTGGTGAAATCATTACCTCTTCTTCGGGTTCTTCCTTTTGATTTGATCAAAAGGGATCCTTAGGTTGGCATTATGATAAAAATAAGGCCTCTAGGTTGTAGTGAGGGAAGTTGGGAGAGTATTTGGGTAGAGTTTGGCCGAACAAAAAGGCTTTGAAGGTGTGAATAAATGAGAAGGAGGAGGGCCCTTTTATAAGAGGGGTGATGGGCACCTTTGGAAAAGCTAGAAATATTAAATTATAATAAATTTATATTCGGTTTCTAATGGATCCAAAGTTTATTATTTAATTTTTAAGATGGGTATGGGTCTAAAACAACTCAACCAATAGAATTTATACAGTTTTGGATCATTATATTAACCTTATCTTTACATATTAACTCTTAGTTAATTAGTTTCACTTTTACAACGTCTCTTTGTATTTTTATATAATATGGTTAATAAACTTACTATAAATTCAATCGACCCCCATGTGGTCCATTAATGATACACATATCATGATATAAGTCTCTTGGCTGAACTTTATATTTTTAAGAATTTAATATCAATTAATAATATAATATTTGTTTTAAAAACTCTTTTATGTCAATTTTGACACTATTCAATAGCTGATTTTTGTGAAACAAATAAAAGAATGATTACTTCGAAAAAATTTAATTACATAATTCCTAACATGTCATATTAACTACTAAAATTAGTTTAATTCATAAAAAGTCTCAATTTATATTTATTTGTGCATTTATAATATCAATTATTTTAATTTTTCACTATTATGGTAATAACTGCATCATCATTGTCACATAAATAAATTAAATTATATAATGTCTAAAAATTATAAATAAAGTATAATTATTTAGTAGATCTTTGTATCTTTCTAATGAATATTTATAGTCGAAAATCCAACATATATAACCCTATGTAAAAATTGTTTTTCTAAAAGATATATGCTTGTGTCATTTTTTAATTCATTTTAACTTAATTAAAATAAAGTGTCCTTGTCACCTACAAGTGGCTCCATGGGGTCCCAAAATCGACCCAAAGATGCCTATGGTCGAACATGTATCGACATATAATGTTAGGACACGTTTTAGGGTAATTTCGTATTATTATAATATTATTTTTTAACCCTTATTTACCGGATTTACCCTTAACCATGGTAAATAAAATATTTACCGCAGTAATTATTCAAAATGTCTAAAAATAAATGTTACCTATTCACACAATCTGAACATCCTGATTCCAAATATGGAATCCATTTTTCCAAATTCAAAACACAGAAGTGTCAGAAATTAATTTAAAAATAATTCCCGTTGTTAAAACAAAAAGCCTGTTTTTAAGATATAATAACTATCAAAAGATTGATACTTGTTTATGTTAGGTTTAATTGTGAAATTAAGTCCAATGACCAAAATTGTATTAAATGGTAAAAATATATTCTAAATATACTTTAAAACCACTCAAATTCATAATTTATCACTATTAATTATTTTGATTAAAAAAGTTGTTTTTAATTAAAATTTAGTAATTTTCACTATTAATCAAAATATTAAAGTTATCCAAAAAGTACCAAAATTTCTCCTTAGGGTAAATTCGACACTCCGAATCCAAAAATTAAGTCCATTTTGAAATATAAAATATATATAATTTCAAAAAGTAGGTATTACTATTCATAACGGCTAGTTTGATCGGTTGTGGTGTGTGTTAAAACTCGAAGTTGCATACAACACACACTACTGTATTATTCTAAGGAAAGCATATCGTGGATGCTTGGGATGTTTCATTTTAAATTTTTGATGTCCCCATTTAGTCAAAAATTTTAAAATATTTTATTTAAAAAGTGTTCACTATTAAAAGTTGATAAAAGTTCAATACTGAAAATGAATTTGTTCTTGCATTATATCTAAGAAACTCATAATATGGATTCTAAAATTATAAGAAATATATAAAGTTTAAAATTTAGTTAATAATATTCATAACCTCTTTTGAATGGATTTTTTTGGTAAGTCATGGTGCGATTGAACTCGGTGTTGCGTGTAGTGCAAGTTATTGAATTATTTTGAAGAAATAACATGCTATGAAATCTTGGGGTGTTACACAAGATTCGCAGCACTGTGGGGATGGCATGACAATAAAGGACAGGCGTTAACCATAGAGGAGAAGCGGTATCCGTACTGCGTTATCCTGAAATGGGGACAAAAAATGCGAGTCGACCATTGACCATGGTCAAAACACAGGACCATGTCAAAAATTTTGTCGGTCAATCTTTTGGGACGTTGGCCCAGGACAGTAGGCGGACCATGGGTCAAGCATCCATACTGTTAGGGGGTCCCTCCAAACAGGAACAGTCTTCCAGGACGTTGGACCAGGACGGTTGGTGAGACGATACGGCATGAGACCAGGCCGCTAGGGGGTCCCTTCAGACATGAATGGGGACGAGGGTTCGAATAAGGGGCACGCAAAGCATGGAATATGGAGTGATGGTTTGTATGAAAAGAATCCAGTACTCATGTAATTACACCACCGCGGTGTGAGTATGCCATATGGGCGCATTGGTTTTATCATAGATCATTTCTTCTTTAGGAAATGGCCTCTATGGCGAGGGGAGCTGTCGCTTCCCAATTGGAGTTTGGGGCATCCTGAACTTGTCCAGGGAAAAATTGCAGCTACATAGTCCCCCCCACCGAGGGGTCAGGCCAGAGGGACGGAAATGGGGAGGAACAGGATTTTGAGATTCCTGAGGCTGGACCCTATGTGAAATGCTTGGGTGTCTCTACGTATCCCATGTGGATGATAATCAAGACATACGTAGTTCTGGAAGCGCAGTTTAACGTCCTTCTGGACGATGAGAAGCCCCGCATTGTTGGTACACATCCTTCCAAAACTACTAAGCCCATGTGAGTCGTTCTCGGTGTGGGAAACAAGAAGTAGTGGTGGGACTTTCCCGACACAGAAAGGGGAAGGTTAGGGAAAAGGGACGCTCGGTGAATACCGGCCGAAAGACACTAACACGATCTTGTGGTGCACCTAGATGCGCGTAGAGAAACAGACGAGTATGATGGAATTCCAAATGAACATGAGGAAGTGGAAATGTGTGAATCATGGCGCTCGAGATTTAGATCATGATGATGGTGCGTGACGATGGAGGATAACTGCTGACTGTGGCGGAAACCCAGCATCCATATCGTGTTAGCATAGAATGTGGACAAACAAATGAGGGTCAGCCATTGACCCTGTTCGAAACACGGGACCATGTTACAAATGTTTTCAAAGATCCGTAGGGACGTTGGCCCGAAATTATTAGAGATCCCTTAGGTCCAATATCTATGGAGATCCCTTAAGCCTAGTATCCATGTCGTCCGAGGGTCCTTTTGGATGTGGAAGAGGAAGAGGATCCAAATAGAGATCTCACGAATCTTGGTCATGGGATGGGGGGAATGTCCATATGAAAATCCCACACTTCGGGCTCTTTGTTGAAACACATCTGAATACGACAACGAGACGTATTAGATAGGGTGAGAAGATTCCTTTCCCATAGGGAGATCTTATTTTAGGGTCATAGAATTTGGACCATGGATGGGAGGAAACATTTGAGGCACATGGTGGTGTAACTCAAACACCAGGTGTGAATGGGAATAGGGGGTGTGTACGGTGTGGTGAACAACCCGACATGAATGAGGACATAATCCCATATCACACCGCATGACCCCCTTGGGAGAGGTTTTAGGTCAAGGGACCGAAAGAGACGGTTAGGCTGGGCCCGCGGGGAAGTGCTCGGGCATTCTTACGTATCTCATAAGGATGAGAATCGAGCCTCACGTAGTTCTTGAAAGCATCTTATTTTAAGGTATTAGAGCTTGGACCATGAATGGGTAAGGGGAGAAAGGGACACATGGAAAGGCGGTTACAAAACCCGACGTGAATGAGGACCTAAGCCCTACTTACCATGTGTTCTCTGGGGAAATTCTCGAGTCGAGGGACCGAACATGAAGGTAGGACTAGGCCTGTGGGGAAGTGCATGGGCGTTCCTACGTATCTCATAAGAATGAGAATCTAGCCTCACGTAGTTCTTGAAAGTGGCATGGTAGGGTACCAGTTCCAGGGAAAAAAAGGGGAGTGCGGGCGTGGACCTTGCATTAAAAGAAGCGTAATTTGATAAATCTTGTTTGTCTTTTAAGATGATTGTTTTTTTTAAGCGACAGACCTAGGGTAGCAAACCCTGGTGTCACCACAAGAATCAAGTCATGATAGGCGTTGACAAATGGCATGGCACATGACCAATACCCAATGTGATGTCCTCTACAACGAGTTCACCACAATGTAGTGTCGTTTTTCTTCATGCGGCCATGACGATAATGTCACAGTTTAGGGTCGTGTGATAAGACCAAGCATGCATTTTAACGTCATGAAGCATAGATGTAGCAGAGATGATGCTAGGCAGGGAATGTGTATGGTGTCGTGCAACAAACCCGACGTGGATGGGGACATGATCCCTCATCACACCGTACACAGTCCCGAGAGAGGAACCTCAGGACGAGGGGCCCACATAGAGGTGAGAGGTGAAGGGGGAGAGATTAGCTCCCAAATGATCTGAACCCGAAGACAAGGTGTTCGGGCGATCCTACGTATCCCATGAGGATGGTAATCAAGATGAACGTAGTTCTAGATGGATCTTAGTTTATGGTCTTATAGCTCGGACCATGAATGATGACAACTTCCCGAGTAAGCGTAGATGTCAACATTATCCATAAGCCCACGCAAGTTAAACATGGTGTGGGAAACAAGGGGGGTATCCTTATCGCAATAATTGGGGCACCCATCAAAGTGGAGTCGGCAGAGAGCCCCGAAATACACCTTTGACACGGCTTGTTCCCCCAACGCGCAAACGTGCACGGTGGAATAGTACCAAGAGTTCCGAGACTCTACTTGGATGTGATGAGAATGGAGAAGGATTTGAATCGTGTAACCGACATTTTGGGCATAATGGGGTTGGCGTGGCGATAGAGGAAAACTGTTAACCGTGGCAGAAAAAACAGTCTCTATATCGCATTAGCCTGATGTGGGAATAAAAAATGAGCATCGATCGCTGACCATATTCGCAACGCAGGATTTTATCGATTTGTTTCCTAAAACCCTTAGGAGAGCCCTTGGGCATAGTATCCAGGCCGTTCTTGGGGGTCCCTCTGGGTGTGAAAGATGACGGAAGCCCTGATGAAGGGATACGCAAATCCTAGAAGGTGGGTGCGGACATGTCCGAGTAAAGTCTGGCATTCTAGGTAATAAACCGGAGTACCCTTAGGCACATTGGTGAACCGCTGAAAAGGGTCAACTGAATAGTTCGGGTGGGAGAGGTACATGGCATTGTCATTACAAGACTAACATGAACGAGGACAGAATCCCACATCACACCACATAATCTCCTCATGGAGGAAGGGTAGGCCAAGGAGCCAAGATGGGATGGAGATTCCCGAGAGATGGGGCTGGACCCGAATCCTAAACATTCAGGTGATCCTACGTATCCCATGAGGATGGGAATCAAGCCACATGTAGTTCTCTAAATGTAGTTTAATGTCATGTGGGACGAGGAGGGGAGTAATATACCCCCAAATAAGGGAGGTGTATGGTACGGAAAATAAACTGACGTGAATGAGGACATAATACCACACCACACCATACACTCCTATAAGAGAGGACCTGGGCCGGGGGGCCTGAAAAGGCCAAGGGGCCTGATGGTTAGGCATCAGTCAGGAAGGCCTGAACTGCTTTCAGTTTAACGTCTTCTGGTAAGGACGAGGGCCAGGGGCCCAAGGGGGCCATGGGGCCTGATTCTGGGCCTCAGTGAGGGAGGCATGAGGCTGGGCCTTGCTCAGGACGGCCTGACTAACTTGCAGTTTAACGTCTTGCCGCAAGGATGGGGAAAGAGATAAGTGTATCTCGTCTGAGGATGTGTACGGCATGGAAAGTAACCTAACATGAATGAGGATGTAATCCTACACCACACCATACACTCTTATAAGAGAATCGGGGCCATGGGCCCGACCGCTGGCACCACCCAGAGGGATGTTTGTCACTTCAAGATGGAGTAGAACGAGTTATAACACTCGATGATTGGGCCATTTCGGGGTGGACCCGATGATCCAGGACACTGTTGACCATGTTCGAAACACAGTGTTCCTATGGTGACCTGATATGGGAGCAACAAATGAGCGTCGACCGTTGACCAAATTCGAAACAGGGGACTTGTATAGGCTTGTTTCTCAGAATCCCTCGGGGGCGTTGGCCCGTATCGGTAGGAGAGCCCTTGGGCGTTGTATCCTGGCCGTTCATGGGTGTCCCTCCGGGTGTGAAAATGATTGAATCCCAGTCAAGGAGTGGGTGAAGCATAGTTGTATCCCTCCACTAAAGAGGGGACCATTTCCAGGGGGACGTGCAGCTGGGTCGGGAATTTCTTGATGTGAGTTGGTGCAAAAGTGTGCACCATGTCATATGTCTTGACCCAAAGGGGAAGATTTTGGCTTTTGGGCTGGGCCAATGGACGAAATATCTGGGCATTCCTACGTATCCCATTAGGATAGGAATCAATCCATACGTAGTTCATTAAGGCCATGTAGTTTAACATTGTTCTGGAAGAGAAATGTGTCTCAACTGGGTATATGTACGGTACAACGGGTTACCCGTCGTGAATAAGGATGTAATCCCACACCACACCATACAATCCCATAAGAGAGTCCAAGTCAACGAAGGCCAAGGGGCCTGAGGCTGAGCCTCGGTCAGGAAGGCCTGAACTGCTTGCAGTTTAACGTCTTGTAGTAAGTATGAGGGGAGATCATAGTTTAAGGTCATAGAGCTCGTACCATATTGCAGTTTATCGTCCTGCAGGACGACGATGCAGTTTAAGGTCGTGCAGGACCGTACAGTATAAGGTCATGTTGGAACTTGGAAAAGGATCAGGTGAAATACTACATGAGGAACCTGACATTAGTGGGAGGAGTTACGCCCTCACCATCCATGTTCACCCTGGAGTACGCCCCATTGGGATAAACCTTATGGATGATATAATGCCCTTCCAATTTGGGTTCCAGCTTGGGCGGTTTCCTACGGTGGATCATTGGCGCTCGAAGGGCCAGAACTCGGTCACCCTGTAGAAAAGAACGAAGGCAAACCTTCTTGTTGATGGCCCTCTCTATCTTATCTTGACGCCTTTCTAGAATGTACAAGGCATGAAGCCGGTTCTCGTCCATTGCTTCTAATTCAGCTAGATGGATTTCGGTCACGTCATCTGGTGCATGTTGGTCGTAGAATATAGTTCGTAATGATGGAAGCTAGATCTCATTGGGTAGGATGGCCTCAACCCCATACACCAGGGAATATGGGGTCACCTGGGTAGAGTTGCGAGTCGTCTTCCAATAAGCCCAGAGGGCATTGGGGAGCTTGTCTGTCCAAATTTTCTTGTTCTGACCAACCATCTTCTGTAAAATGTTAGAGAGGGTTTTGTTGAATGCCTCGATCATTCCATTCGCCTGCGTGTGATAGTGGGGTGTATGGTTCGAATGGATGTCATACTTGGTGTACAATTTCTTCAGCTCAGCCGCTCGGAAGTTGGTGCTGTTATCAGTGAGGATGGCGTGAGGGACCCCGAACCGGTGGACAATATTGGATCTCACACAGTTGACGATGGAACGGGCCTTGACCTCTTTGTGTGGAACTGCCTCTTCCCACTTGGAAAAGAAATCTGTAGCAGTCGGGATGAACCAACACTAGTGAGCTGTTGCCGGTTGAAATGGTCCCACTACATCAAGTCCCCATACCGTAAATGGCCAAGAGTACATTGTGGGGTGGAGAGGATCCGGCGGCCAATGCAGTAAGTTGGCGTGAACTTGGAACGCGTGGCATCTTTTGGCATACCTGATACAATCGTTGTCAAAGAGGGCCAGATGTACCCCAACCTCTATATTTGATGGGACAGCTTCAGCCTAGCTTGATGGGCACCATAGTAACCAACGTGGACCTCCTTCATGACTTGAGGAATCTCTACTCCTTGAATGAAATGGAGGAGAACGTCATCGAATCTCCGCTTATAAAGGATCTTCTCATGATTGGGACCACTCTGGAGGGTAAATTGCATCGCGCTGCGTCGGATTCCCTCATGCTCGGCCCGGTCATTTGGGAGGCAACCATTTTGGTGATACTCGACAAAAGGTTCCCTCCAGTCGAGAGTGACTTCAACCACTGCATTTGACGAACCCGAGACCCCAGATATAGAGGTCCCGATGGTGAGATGACTTACCCGCATGCCATCATTGTCCTCTTGGGTGACGGGGGAGATGACTCTCCAGTGTGCCACATGTATGATCAAATCATTTTGCTTGGGTTCCGCGAGCGACGCAGCTAATCCGGCCAAAGAATCAGCTCAACCGTTCTGTGACCGAGGGACATGGGTGACCTCTGGCCGTGAGTGGAACTGGGCCATTAAGCGGAGGGTACACTATAACAATGGAACAAGCTCCAGCTTCGTAACGACATAATCTCCATTGACCTGCTTGATTACCAGCTTGAAATCTCCATTCACATGTAGATGGGGCACGTCGATCTCAAGGGCCAACTTGAGACCGGTGATGAGAGCCTGGTACTCTGCGTCGTTGTTGGTACAGCCTTCTGACAACATGAATGAGTATGGTAAATGGATTGTGTTGGGGTAATGAAGACGATAGCCAGACCCACTCTGTTGAGCTTAGGATCATTGAGCCTCCTACCAGTGGGGCTCCGGGAGGCACCGTCGAAGTGCATTTTCCAACCTGGGATGGCATGATCAACTGAGTGGATCGCCTCATCAGGAAAATCTAGGTCCGAGGACTGATCCGCAGAGGTTGGGTGGGAAGCTAAAAAGACTGCCAACGCATGTACCTTAATGGCCTTCTGTGGTACGAAACTGATATCAAACTACTGGAGAATAACATCCCACCACACTAGTCGGCTGGTCAACATGGGGAAGTTCAGGATGTACTTCAGTGGGTCTACCCGATAGACCAATTGTACCTCATAGTGCTGCAGGTAATGCCGCAACATCTGTATGACAATGACGAGTGCAAGGCAGCTCTTTTCGATAGGGGAGTATCTGACCTCCATATCGAGAAGCAAGCGACTGAGATAGTAGAGACTGTTCTTGGTACCCTCGTTATTCTTCTGGGCGATAAGTGCGCCAAGGGACCATTCTAGGGTGGTCAAGTAAAGGACCAGCGGCTTTTCCGGAAACAGGTGGCATCAAAACTGGAGGTTGTAGAAGATACTGCTTGATTTCCTCGAAGGCGGTCCGACACTTCTCATCCCATTATTAAGCGGTGCCTTCTTCATGAGATGGGAAAAGGGCTTACACTTTCCAGCCAGATTCACGATGAATCGGCGTATATAGGCTAAGTGGCCTTGGAGACCTCGAAGTTCCCGAATATTGCTCGGGGGAGGCATTTGGCTGATGGCCTTGATCATCTCTGGGTCGATTTCAATGCCTTGGTATCTAACAACAATGCCAAGAAACATCCTAGAGGTCACCCCGAAGTCACACTTCAATGGGTTCGTCTTCAGGTGAAGGGAACAGAAGAAACCAAACACTTTCTCAAGGTCTTTAAGATGGTCCTGGCGCTAGCATGATTTTTCCACTAGTTCATCTACGTAGCATTCCACCAGCATCCCGAGAATTGGATTGAATATGCGATACATGGCCCTCTGATAAGTGGAACCTGCATTTTTCAAGCCGAAGGGCATAACCTGTTAGCAAAAGGTACCTTGGGGAGCCCTGAAGGAAGTGGACTCCTCATCATCGGGGGCCATCCGGATCTGGTTGTACCCGGAATACCCATCCATGAAAGAGAGAGCTTGGAACCCGGCCATGGTGTCAACAAATAACTCAGTTTCAAGGAGGGGGAAGTCATCCTTTGGGCAGTGGAGATTGAGGTCGCAAATGTTGATGGAGACTATGATCTTCCCATTCTTCTTCCTGGCTGGCACAATGTTAGCAAGCCACTTGGGGTACTGAACATCCTTAATGAAGTTGTCTTTGATAAGATTGTCAACTTCGTCCTCATCCATAGAACCATGAGAAGGGTGCATCTTCCTGGGAGGTTGTTTAAACCCACGATGGTTCACCGGGAGGCCCAGACGGTGAATGGGTACTTGAGGATCTAGTCCTGGAATCTCACCATAACTCCAGGCAAACACATCACGGTGTTGTTTGAGAAAGTCCATGTACTACTTCTGCTCCTCGGTGGACATGGCTGCACTGATCAACGTGGGTCTCGGATCTGCCTCGCTACCAAGGTTCACCTGTACTAGTTCATCAACCATGGCATAGACGCCTTCCTCAAATGCGGGGGGGGGGGGGGAGTATCCTACAGGTCTTCTTCTCCACCCGTGGAGGGGTTCCTCGCAAATGGAGATACTTCTGGGCCATCACACCCTGACAAGCAGCTGGTGCAGGGATGGGCAGTAGTGTTCATCGTATCAGGAGGCTCACTCGCCATTGAGACCCTAGCAATGAAGGCAGTCGACCTTATCCCCTCTGGCCTTCAGCCTAAGGGGCCACGTTTGATGATATCAAAGCAGTGGAGATGCGTCAACCTGAGACGGTTGATTCCAGCACGGCGGAAGAGGAACGTATGACGTACTGCCATTGTCATAAGCTTGACATCCTGGTACCGCACAGGGGTAGAAGGCTCCGGGATCACCTGATCCTGGTTGGTGTAGGAGTATGAGGTGATTTTCCGCTGTCGCATGGACAAGGGAACATGACTTCCTTTCATACACGGAATAACAAAACATTGCCCCATGTCGGTGGTCGTGGCCTCCAATCGGTGGATAGGGAGGATGTAGGTGCCATCCATGCTTGCCCAGGGATCACTTGTGATCGGGGCTAGTTCATCCTCACTTACTAGGATTTTCTTATCCTTACTCTTGTAATAATCAGCATCCAGATAGCGGGCCTCACAAGAGGTGAAAGGAGACACATCTCCTTGGAGCACGCCTACTCGACCATTGAGGGAGTATTTGAGGCACTGGTGATATGACGAAGGGACTGCTGCATGCAGATGGAGCCATGGCCTACCCATCAATGCGTTGTAGGCGGTGTCCTGAGAGATGACCATGAACACAGTGCTGGCAATTAAGCCACCGAACTGAGTCTTCAGGCGGATCTTGCCGAAGGGGGTTTGCTTGGTCCTGTCGTATCCCTGGATTCTGAGGTCAGAAGGAGTTAAATCATCTTCAGAAAGATCCAGCTTTCGCAGTGTCCGAGTCAAGATTAGGTTGATTCCAGAACCCATGTCAACGAGGCAGCATCGGACTTCCACACCATTGCAGTGGCCAGTGATGTACAACAGGATAATATGCCGATGTATAGGAGGGTCCTCATCTTCACCAGAGAAAAAGATAACCACCTGACATTCGGCATTCTCAATTCCCTCAGCATGGAAGGCTTCTGGGTCCCCCACCTCCGTCTCAAACTGGAGGGGGATCCTTAGGGAATCAGCAAGTGCTTCGCTCATTTTAGATGATAGGAAAAGGGCCTCGAGGATAGAAAGCCTTGCTGGAATGTCGTCCAGGTGATTCAGGATATCATAATTTCGTGCCAAACGCGAGCCTCTGCTAACAGGGGGTCGTTCTGCAGTTGGAGGCATAGCGGGTCCTGCCGGTGGAACCGGCGGTTCGCTAGTGCTGGGCATATCCCGTTGCCTACTAGTTGAAGCCTGGAGAGTAGTTGCCGGACCAGGACCAGACAGCAGAGACTGGCCCTTTGCTGGGCAAGCCTGACTGTGGTGCGGATGAGGCAGCCCTGCCTGATCTAGTAGCACAAACGGCGGTGGAGGTGGAACTGAGGGCATCAGGTGAGATTGTGTGTGCTGAGCTCTGTGTTGAGCCTACTCTCTGGTTTCAATCGCGTGTACAGCCTGATTGAAAGTGCCCGTTGATGCGCCTTGACGACCAGCTTGGTTGTGGTTCTTCCGATGTTGACGTCGGCTGAAAATGTTAGGGGGGTTCACCTGGCGTTCCCCCTCTTCGGGGGTTATATAGGGCTTTACCAGCTCCACGGTGTTAACTAAAGCGTACCCCTGGCTGTCCCTCGACGATTCATCCACTACCGGGTGGATTCTGTGAGGAATCCCCATATCAGGGGGCATAAAGTCGCCAAGAGTGCGGGATGACAATGGCACGGGCAGAGCGCGTTGTTTCTTCTTATGTCGTCACTGCTGGACCTTTTGGGAAGAGGTCGACTGTGAAGGTGATGCAAGGGTACTGGATACTTCTTCTGAAGGTATCGGCTGCTTCAGGCATGCCCGGATGATACCATGGGCGTGGTAGATGGTTTTTCAAGCCATCTAATCGTCGTATTTCTGGGACCCACAGTTGGGGACCTGCTGTCACTCGCCTTCACTGTCGCTACCAATCTCTGACCCTGCAAAGACACCTGCTACTTTTTTTGGTGTCGTGCCCAACCTGACTATGTTGTTGTTGACCTGGTCTTGAATCCAGTCTTTAAACACATAGCATTGTTTGAGGGTGTGCCCAAGAATCCGATGATAAGGACAGTAGTTGGGGTGATCGGTGAGATTCGCCTCTACCGGCCTTCTGCACTCGGGTAGGTGCACAATCAGTTGCTCTAGAGAACTTTGGAAGTATCCAGGGACCTGATTTTTGTTGAAAGAATATGTCTGGTGCCTTCTTTCCAAATATGGGGACCTAGGGGCCTGGCCCTGATGAGGGGCTGAAGGGGCCTGCTGAGGAGAAGGCACCTGATCGTCTCGCCTAGGTGGGGGTGGCGCATTGCGTGGGGGAACATGTCGATTCTAAGGTGGTCACTGCTGGGCAGGAGCCTGTGTTTGAGGTGGAGGACCTCTGCGGGGTTGTAGGGATGGTGCCGCTGGCAGTAATTTCAGCTGCCTGGGGGCTTCTATTTGGGCAACCGCGGTGGGTTCGGCTATGGCAGTCGTCCTAGATGGGATCATAAGGGGCAACAAACGTGCCTGACTAGCCTGTTGCAGAGACTCCTCAAAGCGCTGAGCCTCATCTAAGAAATCACAGAACCCTCCAGGGTAGTTCTAGTTAATAAGGGAAGGTAACAACTCTGTTTTAACGTTCCCTACACACATCATCAGTAATTTCTCCTGAGTCAGTGGCATATCGAGAGAGTATATGAGTCCCTTCCACAGGGCAATAAAATCTGTGACTCACTCATCAGGCCTTTGCTTTCATTTGAATAGGTCTGCAATGCTAGTCTTCCGCGTGATGGAGCTGAACTGGTATAAGAACTACCGGCGGAGAACCTCCCGACAGGTCACCGATCCGATGGGGAGCTGGCTTTACCAGACGAATGCAGGACCTTCCAATGTCTGCATGAAACATCGGAGCTTGGTGACTTCTTTCTGGTCCGGATTCCCCAGCATGGGGCCACACCTGGAAGAAAAGTGTGCCAAATGCTGTAGCGGGTCCCCTGTCCGGTTTAAGGGCGGGAAAGTGGGATTCCCAAAACCCGGGGGTGCGGGCATATCATCCACCCACACTGGATATGGCTTGCCATCAGGTGGGACCAACACCTTCCACGTTTCCAACGCTTCGAGGCGGGCGATGAGTTCCGCTATAAGATCATCCGGGTGGGGGTTCCTGTCTTGACGGGGATCCCTAATTACATGTGCGTTGCCAGGTTCCTCGAGCTGGTAGATGGCTTCAGCGACTCGTGGAGCGACCGGAGGAACAACCTGTGGGGTGACTGGGGGAACTCGGACTGGATTTTGCAGATTTTCCCGCCATTCAGGAGGGTTTGGTGAGACGTATCGCGCCCACTTGCCGTAAGTTCTGGATTCTGCCCGGTCTGCGGGAGCAGCCTGATCGGGGTTGCCTGGAGGCGTCTCACTGGAGGGAAATTGTTCCCGCCCCTGCTGCCCTGGCTTTGGAATACCATAGTCGGGTCACTGCTCTGCAGCGCGCTTGGCCAAGAGTTCCTCAACCAGCCTCTTCTGCTCAGCAAGCTGCTGGCGTAACATGGCCTTCTCGGTATCTTCGTCCGTCTTTTGTACAGAGGTGGACGGGTCAGAGTGCTTGACAGTTCCGATGTTCTCTTTACCCTTACTGGCATTTCGACTGAGTACCAGTGACTCGGTGGGTACAGGGAGGCCTAAAATGTTCCTCTGATGATGGGTAACCCTCCCTGATGGGTCTAGAAGTGGCGGTACGCCCTCGGAGGGTAATTATCCATTGAGAAACTCAAGCTCGTCTCCCTTGTCCACTATTTCATCCATGTGGACCGCGACCCCTCTCGAGGGCATGCCCTCAATGTCGCATAACGAATCGGGATTCCGTCAGATAGGGCTGAGGAGGAGAGCGACATAGTGTCCCCATCCATAGTCTTTCACGTGGGGGGTAGCTTCCTTGATGACACTTCGGAGTACTTTGTAACTCTGAACACATTTCCATTGAAGGGTGCTTTGAGGGCCTGTTGACTCGGGGTGTTGGGCCACATGGAGTGCGACCAAATCGACTAGGTGGCATTTCTCGCCGATTTATTCAAAGTTCTCTCGACTTCTAGGGTACATCACCCGCTCTAAACGAAGGCAGAAGTGTGTCGCCCATAGGGGTCAGAAAAAGCACCCCACTTCTTCTGGGGTAAGGGACTCTGGTGCACGAATGTTCGGCGCCGCCGTCGCCCAGAACTCATCCAGGAAGTGATCCACTGCATGAATGCTCCAGATGCTCCTGGGTTCGGATTCGGGGTCCGGCCCTGTAGTTCCCCACTCATCAACCGGGGGTGGCTCAGGGACCGGTAGCAGTACCGAGGTGGACCGCTGGGATAGTAAACTTGGCAGTGGAGAAAACGACGAACGAGCTGATTGGACACCAAGTTCCGGGCCATCCTATAATGATTGAGGTGACCTGACCACGATATCACGATACGATGGGCTGATAGCCACAGCTTTAGGCGCAAAAGTCGCGGTCACCGGTGATGGGTTACGTGGTTGCTCTGCCGTCGTTTCTCCCCAAAATAGCTCCCCGTGATCTCTAGTATAGGTAGAGGGCGCTTCTGGTGACAACAGTGGTGATTGAACGGTAGGGACCTGTGGAATTTCCACCATTTCTTCCTCCTAGATGTACCTGCGTAGGGAGGCAAGAATCCGGTGGACCACACATTCTGGTAGAATGAGGCTAACGCGCCTAGTCCCTGCCCCAGTTCTTGACACGCAGGAGTGGGGAGAAGGTTCCATCACTGAGTCGCATTCTGCTTCAGAGTCTGAGAAATAGGCCAGTATGATCTCCACCCGGGGCTTCCCAGGACTCTTCTAGTGGTGGCGATGACCCTCTCTTCTACCCTGGGGAGACTCCTCAAGACAGGGTTGATTCCCATTATGTATTCTTGGGGCATCGCTGGCGCTGTGGCGGAGTGTGCTCCTGCTCGAGGTGACCGGGGTGCGAGGGGCACCAGGGAAAATGTCGAAGGGTACATGGGGAGGGCCCATGTGGGCAGAGGTTCTGTTGGAATCGGTAGGAGAATGGGCATGACCTCCATGGTCGATGCGGGTGGAGCGAGGCTGACCTTCACTCCTCGAGTTGTTGGGGCGAGGAGGACCTTCTCCCGTTGCAGAGAGGACGTCAGGAGGACCCCCACGTTGGAGAAGGACCGGATGTATAGTGCCTTCAGATCGGCGGTCGGGGTCAAGAGGAGGGACTCCATACCCAGTATAGTGTGCGCGTGAGAGGTTTCTACGCCGAGCGTCACCACCACGGGGCGGGTCTTCCTTCGGGATGGGGGTAGCACGAGGCATACCACCGTGACGAGCATCGGAGTGGGAAAATCCAACGCTTTGCAGAACGGTGATACAGAGAGGACCTTCGTATGGAGTGACGTTACCACATATTGGTTCGCGACAATCATTGCTCGGGCTTGAGACCCCGAGAGGCAACCCAGCCTGCCCGTGGTGCGGCTGAGGCCTCGATCTCGGTCGAGTGAAGGAGTGCCCCAACTTAGTGTATGCAGGAACTCCATGATGTACGTCAGCGGTGGCTTGTACCACAACAGTTGTTGAAGTCGATGCATCTTGGCAAGCGTCATCGGCCCGGGCATGGCGCTGACGTCGGGTTAGACGAGCTGGCGCAGGTGGTGTAGGGGCATATCCTGCCTGCTCTTCCTGCGAAGCCGGATGGCGGCGTTGACGCGGCCGAGTGAGAGCCCTTGCTTGCAACCCTTGGATCAGGACTCTGAGCAGGCCGATCCTGACATCACCCGTCTCATCAGCATAAGGCGAGGAGTCGTCGAGGCATTCCGAGGACAGGCTCCCGAAACGATTGAACATTGGGGTGTGGAGTAGGGGTTCCCTGCGCGGCCTGTTAGGGTGGCGTTGAAGGCGGGGCCTGGATGCCTCCAGGTTCAGGTGGGCCATATATTGCGTCGGGATGACCCCTTCTTCCTCGTACCTGCATACAAGGTTGTTGATCACCCTCCTCTGGATGATCTATGATGGGGAGAGGGGACGTTCACGCCCTATATTCACAGATGTAGAGGCCTTTGTGGTGGTAGTGGAGCCATGCGGGGCGGCTGTGCTGGTATTTCCCCTACCCCTATGTCGGCGAGCGGGCGGTGACCGCGTCTCTGTAGCAGCGACCTAGTTCCTGAGAAACTGAGAGATCAACTCATCAGCACTGCGAGGAAAAGGGTTGACAACTAGTGCCCCAACGTCATCCCATTATCCATGTCTATAAGAAGGATCCACACCAACACGCTGCACAATGGAATACCCCACATTCTACTACCCAAATTTCTGGTGAGTTTCACGTCAGGCCCGCCATTTGCTTAGCTGGACCCGACACCGGATATCCAGATCCAGTGACACGTCAATCTACTGGTGTCTCGAATGCTACTAATCTCTATATTGAGGAGAAGACATTCACATCGGGTTCACCATTTCTGTTTCTGACGATTTTCGCCAGGGTGTGCGCGCATATCCATCCGTCTATGGAGGAGGACGTGCGGGATTGTTGCCCCGCATTCCCACTTTCCAAAGGCGGGTGGAATTTTATCCTTATTCTGCGACGTCTGCTCCTTGAATGAAACTGGGATGATTGGATGTCGATTCTTCCTTCCGTGAATTCCTCCTCGGAAATCATCACCTAGTCCGGGTCTCCCTCATAGATTTAAAACATTGTTCGTGAAACTCTTCCCAGTTCCATGTTTCCATGGACACCGGTTAATAACACTGCTTCTGTCCAGACATTCCAAAGGGTCCGGTCAGGGCAACAACCTTCTGTCGGGGGAGTAGTCACGTCGAGGCATCAAAAGCGTGTTTGGATACTGGGGAACTGTCGTGTCTATCTCTTGTCCCATGTCATGGGGCTTCTCGAGGGCGTGGAAGCCTGAGGCATCCCACATCGAGCACAGGGAATTATATGCCATAAACATATATCTGAGGTTTTTCTCAGCTTCATATGTTCAACATAGGGTATGCCACAGTTTTAACATCCAGCGGAGACAGTTATGCCAAAGGCTTGCCATCCGAGGTTTTCCTCAGGCATCTCATGTTTATCATGAGGTAGGTTGCAAGTTTAACATCCAACAGAACGACATGATCTCACCAGGACATGACGATCCGGGTGAGAATCAGGGTGGATGATGGATGGATGAACGACGTGGAGGGGGAATGAAATGGGACCATCGCAGGGGAGACAGTGAAGTTTGGCTTGAGCCTCGAAGAGACCTCCTACGTATCCCTGTTGCAGGGAATCAAAGTCCGCGTAGTTCGGGATGGTGCCGACGAACCGACGTGAAGATGGACCTTTGTCCGACGGATGTTGTCAGTGAACTGACGTGAAGGTGGACCTTTTTCCGATGGGAATCGTCAGCGAACCGACGTGATGGTGAACTCGGGGGGTCCACTGGTGGTGGGCTTGAACCTCAGGGAGGCTTCCTATGTACCATGCCTTGACATGGATCAAAGTCCTCGTAGTTCGGGTGGTCACAAGGGCTTGCTGTTAGACTGGAATGCAGTTTAAAGTCATGCGGGACGGGGTGAACCATCGTGAGTGAGGTCGAAATGACTGGGTGATGATTCCTACGTAGCATGCCATGACATGGATCAAAGACCACGAAGTTCAGGTGGTGTGTCGGCGAACCGACGCGAGTGAGGACTTTGGTCTAGATTGTGTGAGGCTTATACACTAGGCTTCCTGGGTGTTGATGAACTGATGTGAAGATGGACGGGATGAAAAACGGGTGGTGGGCTTGAACCTCTGGGAGGCTTCCTACGTACCATGCCTTGACATGGATCAAAGTCCTTGTAGTTCAAAGGGGGATTCGTTGGCGAGCCGACTTGAAGGTGGACCTTGGTCTAATGGGTGATGGGATTGAACCTCAGGGAGGCTTCCTACGTACCATGCCGTGACATGGATCAATTTACTTGTAGTTAGGGTTGTCACAACGGCTTTTCGTCGGGCTGTAATACAGTTTAATGTCATGCTGGATGAGGATGTATAGCTTAACGTCATGTTGGACAAGAGTGAACCCTGACGCGAATAAACGACGGGCGGTGGGCTTGAACCTCGTGGAGGATTCCTATGTACCATGTCTTGACATTGATCAAGGACCATGTAGTTGAAAATGGTGCGGATGTCGGCGAACTGACATTAGGAAAGGACCTTGGTCCAATGGGAGATGGGCTTGAACCTCAAGGAGGCTTCCTACGTACCATGCCTTGACATAGATCAAAGACCTCGTAGTTCAAAGGGGTTTCATCTGTGAACTGATGTGAAAGTAGGCCCAGGGGTCCACTAGTGGTGGGATTGAACCTCATGAAGGCTTTCTACATACCATGCCTTGACATGGATCAATGTCCTCATAGTTCGGGTTGGTCACAACGGCTTGCCATCAGACTGGAATGCAGTTTAAAGACATGCGGGACGAAGGTGGAACTCGACGTGAAATAAAGACGGGTGGGCTTGAACCTAGTGGAGGATCCCTACATATCGTGCCTTGACATTGATCAAATACCTCGTAGTTCAAATGGATGTGCAGTTTAAAGTCATGCAGGATAGGGGTATACAGTTTAACGTCATGCTGGATGACATACAGTTTAACGTCATGCTGGACGGGGGCATTTCCATGGTCGATGCTTGCTCTAAGCCCACGTGAGTCATGCTCGGTGTGAGAAACAAGAGGCAACAAGGACCTGACGATCCCGTCATGAAGGGTGAATCTGTGAGAAGAGAAGAGGGGCTTACGCGTTAGGCATCCTGTGGTGCTTGTACTTA
Source organism: Viscum album (assembly GCA_963277665.1). NCBI lineage: Eukaryota > Viridiplantae > Streptophyta > Magnoliopsida > Santalales > Viscaceae > Viscum > Viscum album. Next base: position 945,799,672 of record OY728148.1, read on the forward strand.
TTCTAGGATGGAGGCACGAAGTACGGCGAAGCGCGGCGATAGAGGGATTTGGGACCAATGATGGGAGGTGCCACGTTCCCTATCGCGCCCTCCACCAACCTTGGAAGTGGGGAAATACGGAGTTTCATGGGTGCTACCTTCCGCATGAGGGGCTAGGGGGATTACACCAAGGTGGTTTCCCTTCTCCCATGAACATACGCTACCCCGAGAAGGAGGATATCACCCCTTGTGGAGGGGGTGATTCTATTCCCATGGAGATGAGTGGCGTAAAGAATGACTGAGATGGGGGGAACCTGCGTGCGAGGCGTGGGGTCAGGTCACTGTTTAACGTCATGTGTTGAGGATGAGGTTCTTGGCAGTTTAACGTCCTGCCGCTCGGACGAAGTGGGTTTACTCCGCACCCCTAGGACTTACATGACCGACACCCTTTTCTCCTTGGGGGAGGTAAGGTACCAGTAAGGCAGTGGTCAAGGGGGGTCATAGAGCGAACCATCAAGGGGTCCACGTTAGCGTGGATAAGTGAAGAAGAAATTTTCATTAGCATGCCGATGAGAAGAAGCATTAGGTGATGCAACGCTACGGGTGATGTTGCCCGGGGGACATTTAAATCACATCGTGCAAACCTGGAGGGTCGCACGGGAAGAGGAATTTCCAATTAGAGGAGTGTGCTTCGCGAAGTGGAGATCCTTGGCCTTAGCATGGGGTAGAGGTGTGGATGGGGGGTGCTTCGCGAAGTGGAATAGTATTTTCATAGCACTACCTCACAAAGTAGAGATGCCCCATGAAACAAGGTCCCACGAGGTAGTGTGCTTCACGATACATAGCGATTCTGCCTTAGCCTGGGGATCACTAGTCCATGATGGGTGTTTCGCGAAGCATAAACGCTCCATGGCTTCCCGGGTACCTTTGGGAATCCCCATCCTTTGCGAATTCCCTTGAGCTTCACGAAGGGCATCCCCCATGGAAGAGGGGCTCAAAACGAGACAAGGAGAAGGCATCACGCGAAGTATAAGTCCCTCGCAGAGCTCAGGATTCCCGTGGAGAAGGGTGCTTCGCGATTCAGGAGCTGAGAAGGAGAAAGGTTGGATTGTCCATCTATTGGGCTAAGGGAGAACCTAGTATTTATAGGCGAGGGGCGCCACGAAGCAGAACTCCCGCGGCACGAAGGGGCGGCGGATGCTTCGCGGCAGGCTCTCGAACGTCAGGCCATTCCCGAAGAGGTACAACCATGGGTGCTTCACAGTGGGCTGACAAACGTTAGGTCGTTCGCGTAGAGGTACCGCCTCGGGTGCTTCGCGGCGGGCTCACGAACGCCAGGCCGTTTGTGGAGAGGTACTTTCTTGGGTGCTTCGCGACGGCCTCGCGAACGTCAGGCCGTTCGCAGAGAGGTACCACCTCGGGTGCTTCGCAGCAGGCTCGCGAATGTCAGGCCGTCCGCAGAGAGGTACCACCTCGGGTGCTTCGTGGCGGGCTCGCGAACGTCAGGCTTTTCACGGAGAGGTACCACCTATGGTGATTCACGGTGGGCTCGTGAATGTAAGGCCATTCATGGAGAGGTACCGCCTTCGGTGCTTCGCGGTGGGCCGTGATGCTTGGGGGTGCTTCACGAGGCAGCGTGCATGGATTCTTTTTCGCTCCTTCCTTTCATGCAATATTTTGGCGCCAACATACATATATAAACATATTTATGTAAAAATGTATATTCTAATATATGTAAATAAATACATATTCTAAAGATGTATTTAAAATAATATCTATCCATTTTTACATTATATATACATATACATTTGTGTGTTTTAATAAAGAGAGATATATTTATATTTTATTCTACTATATATAAATGAATATAATATATAATAAATTTAAAAAAATATAAGTATACATATATCACACACACACACATATATATTGTATAAATGTATTTTAAAATAATTATATAAGTATATGTAAACATATATATATATATATATATATATATAGAAATATCATTAAATAGACATCAAAACAACATAGTGTAGTGGCAAAGGTGTTCCATCTTCAAAGGAGAGGTGTAGGGTTTGAATCCATGTAGATGAACATAAGGATAGAAATTCACAATGTGTTGATAAATGGTGGCAGGGTGAAAGGCACTGATAAAGGGGGGGATCACTATTAATGGGTTCATGGAAGTGCTGATAAAGGGGGTCAAACTCATAGGTGTCCAAAAAAATATAATTTTACCCCCATTAACAGAACTGCCTTTATCATCACTAAAAAAGTGTTATTAAAGGCCACCTTTAACATCACTAAAAAAGTGTTGTTAAAGGACCGTTTTATCAGTGCTTTTTATCAATGTTAAAGGAGAACTTTAATAGTGTTTTTTTAAAACTGATAATGTTTTGAACTTTTAACCACGCTCATACTGTCAGTGTTTTACTAAAATTGATAAAGGACTATTTTAGCACATTTAATTACTATTTTTTAGTAGTGAACCCTTTATTTTTACTCCAATTAATATTTGTTTGTATCGATATCATCTGTATTCTTCATTTGAATGGTTATTACTGATTTTTCTAAGGATAGTATTCACATTCACTTCCTTGAATTATTTTTTATTCCCATTGAAATATTCAATCCCCTTTGATCATGGAACATTGAATTTACCCCTAATTTCCAATTTCATTCATCATGGATGTTACTATTTCCTAAACCAGATACCATTTTACATGTGATGTCTACATTGACAGTTATTTTATTATTTCAGAAAATATTGATAATTTCATCTTCTTTATTCAAAACAGATATTTTATAAGGCATATTATTTATGTGGATTATTCAATTAAGGGAATAATTCGGAAAATAAATAGTGGGAGGAGACTAAACATTATATAGATCCTAAATGCATCGATATGTTCTCTTGAGACAAATTATTTGTGCAAATCAGAATATTTAAAACCGTCATGTGAAAGGTCTTGACGATATAAGTTTTCATGTTCCTTTGACATGACGTCAATTAAGAAATCATTTACCTAATTTAGTTTCATTTGTTATTCATCCATGAGATTTTGTGTCAACATATCTGTTGATACATTTCATTTTTAATTATTTAGATAGTACGTGTTTCAGTTTCTTACCTTACCATATTTCGTTATTCTTGCCTAGTTATTTTAATGTCATGTGTTTTTATTTATTACATTGTCATGTTGTTTATGCACCTCTTTCTCAGTTTATTGATTATATGTTATGTGAATTCAGTTATTCGCCACCACCACCACCATTATAATTTTATTATTAGGCCAAAACGCTACAAGAAAAGAGAACAGCCAGGACCTATAGAGGCCGAAAGTAATGAAATCCAAGGGCATCATCGTGAATCAAGTTAAACCCCCTCAGGTTTAACTAAGAAAGCATCAGAAAGGAAACTAAATAGGGTACTAGGAGCAGTCAGGGAGGCCAAATAGTCTTCTACTTTGTTCCCCTCCCGCCATGTGTGGGTGACCAAAATGTTGTCACTTAGGAGGGTCATACAGTGCGGAATGATGTAAGAGATTGACCATGGGATGGATCCTTTACCATGTAAAGAATCATGGACAATCATAGAATCCATCTCCCCCCTGGGAAATAGAAATTCCACATTCCCTACAGATAGACAGACCTGAGAGAACAGCTCTAGCCTCCGCTCGAACAGAATTTCCACTCCCAAAGTGAGTTGTGAATGCCAGGACGACACTTACCCTAGCATCACAAACCACCCCACTGCCATGCATGTCCCCCAGGACACATGACCCATCCATGTTGAGCTTGAGGTTGAACTCAGGAGGAACTCATCGATCCCAAAGACCCCTGGAAATAAAGGGAAGAACTGCAGCCACAGGGACACCCAACAAGTGAATGGATGGAGCCTTCTTCTAGTTACCAAAATGGAAAATCAGCTCAACCATCATTCACCGAAATCTTCTCACGATGGTCCTAGCAGTGGAACTAATCCCCTGGATCCTGGCTTGATTCATGGCTTGCCATAAGCACCAGCATCCCATGTTAATGATTAATGAGTGTTCCATCTTTTCCACCTCTGAACCTCAGACCCCTGAAACCAGCTCTCTAGGAAGACATCAATGATGTTCACCTGTAGAGAGTAATATGTAAACACCCCAAAGGTACTCCAAACCATGCGCTCCCAAACCCCTTCAAAAACAATATGGCTCGTGTTCTCTTCTTTTCTATCCAAACAACACTGAAAACAGGATGACATGGAGATACTTAGGCATTTTACATTGGAATCAGATGCTACAACATTGTTCCGAATTATCTAGGAGCTAAAGGTGAGTTTAGCATGGATTTATTTTACCAGATGATCTCATTCCATCTATTATACAGATCCTGGGAGATGGTCATCCTACGATAGTCCTTCGAGTTAAATTTCCCTGAGACAGATGGAGTAAAAATACACTTATCCTACTTCGAGGTAATGAGAATGGATTCAAACAATTCTGGCTGAGATGTATTCAAAACCGATATAAAAAACACTGGATAGTTGATCGATTCCTAGAAGAAGATTGTAGGAGCAGGACACCAGGGAAAGGCAAGAATTTTACCCGACCAGTTATGAAACCAGTAAAGTATGTTTCCTTCACCAATGATCCATTGTGAATTAGGAAAGATGTTAGAAATGATATTGCAAAAATAGGACCATGAGGACAACCCATTTGTGGAAGGAGAAGCAGAACTGGCTCAGTGATTTTGGGACATAAGTTTCCCCGAAAAGGTACGCTCCTCGATAATCTCCCAGGCGAGCCTCGCATGAATGAACTAGATTGTGACCGCCAAGCTATTGACACTGATCCCTCCATCACGAACTGGCCTTTCCATATTCCTCTATGAGACCCAATGTCTCTTCCCCTCTGAATGGGTGTCCAAGATGAAACGATAAAGGAGCCTATCAATGGATTGTATGAAACCCTTCGGCACAGTAAAGGAGGCAAGATCATGCACTATAATTGCCGAAGGAACGATGTTGACATGAGAGATGTGGTCACTGAAGGATAGGAAGTGATTTTTACATTTGAGAATACGGCCGGTGATTTTGTGCATAACTTTGTCAACGTCCCTAATATAGAGTCTACCTAGAGACATAGGGGTGCTGAGATACTTCATGGGGAAAACTCCACACTGTATGTTCAAACTGATACTCAGATAATGTACTCTTCATTCATAGCATGAATCAGAAACATAAAAGTTGCTCTTCTCTATGTTGATGATCTGGCCACTCCAAGGGCAATATTCCTTTAATAATTTGTTAATTCCTTGTACAGATCTCTTCCCTGCATTCTTTAAGAAAACTATATCATCAGCAAACATCAAGTGCGACGTGGAATGGAGCCTAAACTTCCTACGGAAGGGAAAGATGAACCCATCGGAAATACCCTTGTTGATCAACCTACAAAGGGAATCATGCATGAAAAAAAGATACTCGGAGACATAGGTTCACATTGCCGTATACCTCAGACGACCTTGAAAAATCCATGAGTACTCCCCATGAACGAAACAACCATCCATGAAAAGCTAACTCATCTGAAGATGGGGTCAGAGGCCCAAGAAGAAAAACCCATCATAGTAAGGACCCTATTAATAAAACACCACTCTATCCAATCATACACCTTGCTCATGTCAAACTTAATGACCATGTTGGAACCTCGAGATTTGAAGTTAAGATCTTTTAGCATTTCTTGTGCCAGCACCATCGCACCCTGAATGGAATGTTCCTCCACAAACCCATGTTACTCAATGGAAATACACCTAATAAGAAGTCTGGACAACTAACTATTGATGACAGATGACAAGATTTTTTAAGGTAAATTGAACATGCTTATAGGATGATAATGGTGGAGAGGGGAAGGATTTTGATCTTTTGGAGAAGCATGAGGGTCGTAGATGAGGCACTCCAAGGAATGCCACACCCACAGAAGAAGTCTCGGATGGTGTGGATGATATCACTCCAAAAAACCTCCCAAGAGCCACTATAGAAGGATACAAGGAACCCATCGGGACCTGATACACTCTCTGGATCCATTCCCAGCATGGCCTCAGGAATCTCCTCCTCCATGAGAATACCTTCCAGTAGTTTGTTGTCCTGGGCAAACATGAGTCTTGGAATCCCCTCCCATAAAGAGGCTTCACCAGAGAGATACCCTTGGGCCATGAACATAGATGGACCAGTAATAAGATCCATAAAATGAGAAAGAGCTACTCCCTCGACCTACTCTCTATCATATGTGAATGATCCATCCACCAGTGCCATGTTTGGTTTGATAACACACCTCCTCTCCCGAATGCACGCATGGAAAAAAGTGTTATTCTTGTCCCCTTCATTGAGCCATTGGACCCGCGAATTTTGACTTGCCTTTCGCTCCTACGAGAGAACCATGAACACCATGTTTTTCCTTTTCTCCACAAGTTCTCAAAAAACAGAGTCATCCCAGAGCTCCTCAATGCAAGCCTCAAGCCGATCTACTTCAAGATTGATTGCATCCAACTCCTGTTCCAAAGAAGGAACGTACTGAGCCTAGATTTGATGTTCCTGATTGAGACACCTTAACTTGGAATGAAGAGTCATCCTGGAGTGGCCCTGATATGGTTTGGCCCAATTGTTCCTAACCAGCCGATGATATCTAGGGAAACTCGAACACTGGAGAGAGAAGTGGAACCTCTCCTACAAAACCTCCCTCCTGCACAAGGATAACAATAGCGGGGAGTGATTAGAGATTGTACGAGTCAAGTGGACCACCATTGCATTTGGAAACCATTAAATGGAATGGACATTAGCGATACAATGGTCGAGTCTACTCTAGCTCTAGCTTTCACCCTTGCGGTTGTTGCACCAAGTAAAGGGGTCTCCTGAATAGCCTAAGTCCGAAAACCCTTTGTGAGCCATGAATTGAGAGAAGGACATGCTAGCCCTTCTTGGAAAATCCCCGCGACCCTTCATCTCATCTGGGAGGGAAACAACGTTAAACCCCCCCCCCCCCACCACCCAGGGATACTCTCCAGGATCGAATGCATTCAACTCAGACCACAAAACATCCCTTCTCTGAGCGTCGCCGGTTTCATAGACAAAGGAGGCATAAAGAGATTCCCCGCCAAACGTAATTTTCGTAGTGATATATTGGACTCCTGCAAGGACCAAGTCCACAGTAACTTTCCTATGCTAGAAAAGCCCTATATGTTTGTTGATTGGGTTTGCATTAATGGAAGCATGTATTTGCACCTTATGAGTGAACTCAGAAATCTTGGTAGGGGCCTGTTTGTGTTCAAGGATCACTGCCATTTTGGATTTGTGTCTTTTATATTATGAGGATATGAAATATTTTTTCACCCTTGCCCCAACACCTCGGGCATTCCAGATGTGAATTAGAATCATAGCAACAAGAGAGGCCCTTCTATGGCCCCAAGAACGGTGGTCTCTTCCAATAGGATTGAAGTACATTCCCTATCCAACATCTTCTTCAACATCAACATTGTACGCACCCCCGGACTCTTATTGGAGAGATATGAAGATTTTGAGAGGAACCTAGAAGAGGAATTAACGGATTTTAAACTCACCTCGTATGGTGGAAACCCTACTTGGGGACCCAATTCCACTGGCACATGAGTTCCATACATAACAGAGGATGAAGAACAGGCACTAGGAACCAAGGAAGCTGACTTTGCGAGAGACCGACCACTGAAGGCTTTGCGATCTCTGCTTGGTCCCCTCCTGGGACTAGGGCGAGAATCCAAAGAAAGGAGGCCGACTACCTGATCCCCATAAACCTTGGCCCACATCGCATGGCGAGAAGCCATATATGAAAAGGAATTGGGGCATAAAGAAGCAGTCAAGGCCCTCAAGGCGGACCGCAAGAAGAATTCCAGTAACGCCCCTGTAAGCAGCAACTGAGAAGAAGCCCACAACCACTCAAGAGACACCAAAGAACCCGACCACTTGCCACTAATCTTGGGGGAAACATGATATAGACAAGGGAGATCCTCCGAGCCAGGGGATGGAGAAATGGTCTGCAGGGGAGGACATGCCACTGGGGTGAGGGAAGGAGAGACAGACGCTAGGCAAGAAGGAGAGGGCATGCAGTGGGAGGGAGAAACAGGAGAAAAGGATACATCTGAGGGAATGGGCTGAACTGAGGTAGAACCGGACCCCTCGCAATGATGATGGAGCAGAGCACTAGGAATTGAGCCGCTGGAACGAAAGAGGGGGCCCCCGAGGTGATGTTTCATACCACTCAGGGATGAATGACCCTAGAGGAGACACGATGAATATGACCTAGGAAACACAGGGTAAACAAAGTCCTGGGACCAGTCTGCGAAATCCTGCACCTTCATATCGAGATTATTTGGGATCGGCAGAGAGAGATCAAGATCAACGCAGATCTGAGCCACCATAGTTTCCTCCCCGCGGTGGGTGTGCTCATCCGCACAGAGAACCCCCCCCCCCCCCTCAAAGAATCACCAATGGCCTTGATGAAGGTGCCATTTTGAAAAGGAATAGGGAGACCTTGAAGGCTGATCCAAACCGTATCCCTCAAGCCTTCTTTCCCTCAATTCACCTCCATAGACCACCATGAAATATTGAAATTCCATCGACCCATCACCCAAGGGGCTTTGCACCAAGCCTGAACAAAATTTTCCTCAGAGGCGAGAACCAGACAGAACGACTTCCGATGAATCACAGAGATTCTAGTCGCCGCTTGCAAACCCCAGGAGGCCATGAACTGGTTGAAATTCAAGAGGGGAGGAATCCCCGCACCAAACGTCACCACAAGAGTCCATTTCAAACTAACCGAATAATCGGTGAACGAGGAGGTAGGGGTGACCAACGATAGGTGAGAACCCTCCCTCAACACCAAATGAGAAAACATATCAATATCATGTAATCAAGGGAGAGCAGCACTAGAGGCCTCCCCAAACAGAGCTTCCTTGAAAGACACCACCGAGCACCGCTGACAAGGAAAAGATCCTATGAACCCCTGGGGGGAAGGGGAGGAGATTACTGCCAAAGGCCCCGAGCCCGGATCGATCAATGGAGCCAAGGCCAAAGAAGGTCTGGGGTCGGGAGAAGAAACGGTCAGAAAAGATTCAAAAACCACGAGCACGTGGGGCTCATTCATTGGGAAGGCCATTTCCTTCAAAATTCACTTTTCTGTTATTCACCATTTTATAATTATTATTCTCATTGATTCATTATTTCATCCACTATATTTTGACCATACTAATCATTTTATCTCACCCTTATTATATTTATTTACCTAGGAATCCAAGAAACATACTATGAAAGATATGTAGGGATTTACTAACTAGATTAGAGTTATCCTCAAAGCTATTTATTTTGAAAGAAGAAGAAAAATATGTAGTAATTAGTTTATTATTTTCTCATGTATATATTTATTTTATAAAGACTACTAAACTCTCAGTCCTTTGGGATTTAATTCCTTGTAATCATGTCAATGTAATAGTAGTAGACACCAGCTTTGGGCCTTCTGAGATTGGGTTTATACAGATCTCCTCTTAGAGACGCTTGGGTTAGTCTATTGAGAAGAACAGAACCTCTAATATGTATATATGGATGTTAAGGAGATAAAGGGTAGGTTTTTTTTGATCTAGAAGGTTCAAATTTGTGTAAGGATGTGAGTTAGAATGTTCCCTTATATAATTTAGGTGGGGCATTTTAGGAAACTCCCAAAATATTAAATTAATATATAATATTTTTTAATTAAAAGTGTTTTAAAATTGAGTTATTTAAAAACTAAGATGATTATGGTTCTAAATCATCTCTAAAATAGTTTTTAGACATGTTTAGGTCATAATGTTAACCTTATCATTTGTCTTTAACCCTTAGTTAAACCATTTAACTCTTACCATGACAAATTGTTTTTACTCTTTAGGGATAATATAGTTTATATTAAATGATAAACAAACCCCAAATGGATAATTGATGACAGATTTAACCTTATTGAAGTTCTTTGGCCGAATTTATATTTTTATGAATTTTATATCATTTAATAAAATATTATTTATTTCAAAGTATAATTTTTTTCATTTTTAATACTATTCAATATTTGTCTTTTTAAAAAATATCTTAACATCCTGATAACATCGAACCAAAACTTATAATATATCACTAACATTTCTAAATTATCTATAAAATTCATGGATGTCATTAATTATGTCAATTTTTTTATTTTAATGTTTTTAATATCATTTAATTTTTATTTCCATTAATTAAACAATTACTACATCATTATTATGAAAGAATTTAATTAAATTATTTCTTCTAATAAAATTTTAAATAAATTATCATGATGAAGATAAATTTATTATCTTTCAAATGAATATTTATAGTCTAAATTAACTTTTTTATAGCCATGTGTTAAAAATGTAATATTTATTAAAAACATGAGTATGGCATTTTTAACTTATCTTTATATTAAATATAATAACTATCTTATTCTCATCCAAGTGGCTTAAAAGAGTATAATTTCGGCCTAATGAAGATTTTGGTAGAAAACCACTCATTAAATGAAATTATGACAAGTGTTGGGGTAATTTTATAATATCATTAATATCCATAATTACCTAATTAAACCTTAACTGTGGAAATTAAAATATTACTAAATTTTACTATTGATATGACCAAAAATAAAACAAACCTATTTACATAATTTGGAACCACTAATTATAAATATAGAATCCATTTTTCATAATTCAAAACATATAATTTGTAGTAATTAATTTAAAATTAATCTTGTTGACGGTGTGAGAAAATGAGTTACTAAAGTTTAAACCTGCAAAAGATTGAAACATTTTTATATCTAATTTCAACCTAAATTGTATTAAATGATAAAAATAATCTATTTATACTTTAAAAACATTCAATAATATAATTTATCAGTATAAATTATTTTGATGAAAAAAATTTGTTTTCAATTAAAATTTAGTATATTTCACTGTTAATCAAAACATGAAACTTATCAGAAAAATACCACAAATTTAACTAAAGAAAAATTTTATATTTATATTTAAAATATGAAGTTTATTTTTTCAAATAGAACTCATTAAATTGTCATAAATTGGATTTATAATAGGTTCTCCATTAAAAGAAGATAAAACTGTTTTTATAAAAAAAATAGGTTTTATGTGCAATATTGGGTTTGTTATTATCTTATACCTATTCAATATATTATATGAATATCTAAAATATTTTATTTAATATATAATATATACTTCATTAATATCATTCTATAATAGTAATTAGTTTAATTTATTATAATAATATGACTTTGTGAGCATAAAAATAGTTCTCTAAAAAAACATCTCATATATATTCAGTTGGTTACTATATTCATTTTTAATTAATTTAGAACCAATGAATTCAGCCATATATTTTCATAAATTTGTTAATACTATTCATAACCACATACATAATGGCTAGGTTATATTTAATTATATTAAATAATAATATTTTAATAATATATTGTTGTTTGGTAAAACTCATTCTTGCATGTAACGCAAGCCAACTCATTGTTGTGTGTAGCATAAACATATTTTGGTATTGAATACAATATAAGCTATCAAAAAATGAATTAATTTAAGAGGTAACATACTGTAAAATCATTGGGTGTTACAGGTGATGTAAGGACACCAGGTGTTTATGTTAATGCATTTCATCTACAAAGTGGAGATTTGTGAACTTTATTCAATCAATATTGTAAATTAAATGATTTCAATTCCATGCATTATGTGAAGACCCGACCCTAGAAAAACCAAGAGTTGGTGCCTTCTAAATATGATGTGTCATTTAAAAAAAAACATGCACTGAAAAACACACATCATGTCCCATATAGAGGATCGAGTTCGGTTCGGGCTCTGGGAAACTGGTAACTTCAGAAATGTTTCATCTGATAAAAGTTGTTACCTGAAAATTTAAAATTCAAAACATAGGGTGAGAATAAGAATTCCTAGTAAGGGGTTTAAAATAAACCAATGAAACTTTTGAATGCATTTTTTAAAAATTTAACAAAATAAAATTCTCTTTTAGAAAACTTTAACACATGTAACATATCATAAAATTTCTCAAAAAAGTTTTTCATGGAATACATGAATAAATTTGGACATTTTAAAAAATGAATAGTTAAAGATATCCTGAACATGTATGACGTATGAATGTTTAAGCACAAATTAAACCATTAAGAGTAATACTTAATCAGAGTAGCACGTGAAGGAAAAGCTTCAATTTCATATGTTGGATACTATTTTACATGAATCATGCCCCAAACTTTTACGTGTGACATCAACAAGAACATGATAAAAACATAAGGGAAAGAGTAGTGAAATAATAGGCATATCATCCGGAAAAGGACTTGTAACATGACATGAATATGTGTCTTCAAAATTTTATTAATAAATCCATGAACATATCACCGAGGTTTATCCCCAAGGATTCAATAAAGAAAAATTACCGAGGTTATTCACCAGGGTATTGTGAAGCTCATAATCTCTAGAGATAAATTTTTTACCCAATGCATTGGAGTGCTATCAGGGTGCACCCTTAATATGTATTTACTTTCATGTGAGACACATAAATCAATACTTTACATAAATGGGGTTTTATGTTCAAGATGTCCCATAGCACATTGAATAGTTCATTCATAGTTGGTCATAGTAGTTGAATTTACATATCTAATAAGTGAGAAATGCATCTAGATGATTAAAAACCAAGATAACAATCATCTGACCATTTTGAAAAGGAAAGAAGAAAGGAAGACTATGGCACATACATTGACATCTAAGTCACTGAATGAATAGAAAAAAAGAATTCATCACATGCATGTTTTTTTGTGAAATTCTACAATTTTACCATCTAATTTATTACAAGGTGAACCAAAAATATCAAGTAGTGTTTTGAGTTTTCACATGCTAAAACATTCAATATTGTTAAGCCTTTGCATAACACTGAATAATGTCCATGATAGAAAGCATGAATCTTCACCATAAGCAACATAATTTAAGACTTATAGAAAACAAATAAGTTACTCTTAAATGTGGATATAAGTTTTGTTTAACAACCTATTTCTTATGTTTTTAAAACTCCACCTAAACTCAGTACATAATGTGTAAGGACCTTGACAACTGAAATCAAGGTTCAATCAAAAAATAAAATATATGTATATAACTGAACTCAAACTGAAATACTGGCACAACCATGTGTGTTAATGCCCTATGAATAGTAGTTCAACAACATTTTGAATAGGAAAGGTCATTCCCTTAGTTATAAAAATTTGATTATGAAAACCTACAATTTTTTTTTTAAAAAGTCAATCATATATATAAAATTTTTAAATTTGTTTAATTATTTAAATATGAAATTAATTTTTATGTGCATATGTGTAGTGCATGAAAAATTATACAAAAACTTCATACATATAACGGAAGTAGAAAGGTCGTTCCCATTCATGCATATAACCGACGTATGTAAATATAACCAAAAGTATATATGTATTTTCAAAACAAAAAAATGAGGCTAGGTATAATCCTTACATTCTTTAAGCTATTTGAATGAAAGAGAACCGGAAGGCCTTGGTTTATCATTTAAGAATGTTTGGACTGAACCTTAAGGTTAAAATATATATATAAATATTTTTTTTCGAATATATAAGTGTATATATTCTCAGATAAGAAAAACAATGGAAAACTAAAAATGATTAATTCAAAAACCATAGAAAGGAGGACTTTAGAGAGTGTTGGCCGGGATCGCTGGAGACTTGAACGGGAGAGAAGAATGGAGAGGTCTCGATTATTTATAAAAAAAAATCTCACACACCAACTTCCATGAAAAAACATACCCACTTGCATTGTATTCAATGGGGGGTGTCATGCTTGAGGAAAACGTGGAGACATTGGGGTTCTCGGTGGTCAGAGTTGAGGAAAACGATTGTTGTGCCTTAGGGAAGGGTTACTAGTGTAACCCATGCTTGGAGGAAGAGGACGACATAGCTAGTTGAAATTCCGGGGAAAAACGGCCGGTCCAGATCGATCCCAACGTCGATCCAAGGGATGAGATGCGTCCGCTATTTTAAAGTTATTGGGTGGCTTAGATTAGATCTATGTTTCATCGGACAGTCTATGTTCAACACGACAATTTAAAAACCTCAAACGACCATAATTAGATCGTTTCAGATCGAACGGTTGAAAAAAACCACAGAGAGAGACGTATTCACTGAGGGTCGAGCGCAGGATCAGAAACAACGGCATAGATCGTGCGCGACATGATCCAACGGTCCATATCACGTTTTTCCCGAAAAACTGCTTCCCACATCGAAACGAAGAGCGGTTTTCGCCTCCCTTATATCCCCGGGCCTCCCAACGAGTGCTCAGAAATCACACAACACCCACGAAGGGGGCCCTATACATGGGCTCCCGCCTGCATGCATTGTCCTACCCAGACCCCTCCATGGCCTCACGCCCACACTGGTGCAGCTATGCGCTCTTGCTCGCTCTTGAGCGCCCATCGGGGAACCTCTGCCTGAGCTCGGGTCGCCCATGGATTGGGACTGAGGATCAAGCTCCGCCACTTCATTTGAGATGCATCCCTCAGCCCTAGCCAAAAATGGATGGCCCTAGTGGGCCAATGTTTTTAGAAAAAAACTACACTAAAAAAAGTTTTAATACGAGGAAAGAATCCATTTATTTATACTATATAGAATTTTATATACTTAAACATTAATGAATACAAATTAAACTTGTTTTAGTTAGAATTATTTCTAAAATTAAAAATAGTAAACCCATTTTTTTAACTCAAAAAGTTAGGAAAATGATATTTTAATAAACCTAAATTATAATTTATATAATAGTATCCACGAAAACATAGTTCAATCAAAACAAAATTTAATTTTAAAAACATAAACATAGTTTATAACATTATTTAATAAATGAAAATCGTTACATTGTATTTGAAAAATTAGAAAAGTGTTTTGAATTCCTTAATTTTTTCAAAATAACTTAAGGGTGAAATGAAGTTTCACACCATATCCTTTTAGAGTTTATAAATGATGGTTTAATTATAACCTTAATCACAACTCAATTATTTGGAAACTAATTAATAGTTAAATAAGTTCACTTGTCCTAACAAGGTCCAATGACTAATTTTTTACAGTCGTTAGCTTCCAATGGTCACTAGATAAACGGTAGAAAAATGTGTCCAATAAAACAAAACCTTACAGTGTCCTAAAACTCAAAAGGAAGAATATGGTGATTCCAATTCCACTGATGATCAGCATGGTTTTTATGATCACAGTGGTGATGTTTTTTTTTCTTTATTTGACTCGAAGGATCTCCTTTACTTACTGGGCCTCATTGTGGTGATTGGGGGTCTTCCAGTAGTTATGATAGGGTTTTTAATTTGTATATTTAGTTATCATGATTACTCTTTTGATCTCGGTGTATTGTAGAAACTACGGTGTTCTTATTAAAATAAAGAGCCTTATGTTTATCCTTTAAATTTTTGTTCAGTTAAAAGGGATTTAACAAACGTAAATGCATAATATAATCATTATATGATACCCAAATTTTTGGGTGTTACATTACTCCCCCATCAAAGAATTGTGTCCCCAAAATTCCTTTCATTAAAAACATTCTATGAGGAATCTCTCAGTTGTTCCTACCATATCCCCAATCATAGTGGACCCTCAGGTGCGTTCCGTGGAACACCCAAATAGATGCTCAACTCCTCTAGTTCTCTGATACAGATACACTTCGGGCAGAAGGGGTTGAACCCTTGCACTGCACACTCGGGCTTCTAGAGGGAGGATTGAATGGTACAAAGATTGGAAATGTCCCTATGGACCAACATACGAAGAACATTCCAAATTATGTCTCGATTGAGAACATCTATGATATATACATTGTCGTACAGGCTAATGCTGAGTAGATGGAACAAGTAGGTCACATAAACATTTCCCTCTAAAGCACCCTCTTGAAATTTTACTCTGGCCGTGTAGTTCCATCCTAGGGTGAAACACAAGAAGAGCCCTTTGTGGTATTTTCCTCCCCACATATGCTCGGACAATTGTGCTGAGATTATGCGGTAGTAGATGGGAGCATTCCATTGAAAGGTGCATAGAATCCTCGGATTGTTTGTCACCTCAAACAATTTCTTGGACGTTCCTTGCAGGTTTGCAAAGGGGAAATACTCATATTTAGAGGTTTTAATTGCAATAATATCCAGTATCTCAGTAGGAAGAGATAACATGTGGGTTTTTCCTTCCATCTGAAAGTTTTAAATGAGAGTTTAATCATTTGAAATCCGTCCAAAAGTATAAACAAAGTAAAGACATAAGAAATAAGAGAAAACAAAATATGATCTTTATATAATGACTAGTTCACAACGTAAAACACGGATAATGGTTCCCTCAGTTCCCTAACACACGAATTAGAAAGACAAGCTCAAATATCTCTATCTCCCTAAACTATATGAAACCCGAGCAATCAAGTTCGATGTCATGGGAGCACTTATGGTTTCTCCATAGTTTGACATGTGGGATGTACAACTGTGAGACATCCCTATGTACTTGTTTTCTGCACACAAAACAAGAGGCTTTGTATACAAGGATTCCAAATTCCATCATTTGACCAAAATGGCCATAGGAAAAGACATGCCACATGTATGATCCGTGGAGATCTCCCTCTACAGCAGCCTCGTGAAAAGTCGTGAGGGACGAGACACCTTCCGCTGTGGTGAAGCATCTAAGATGTCCCTCATAGTACTTCCCCCATCACGTGTAAGATGGAAACTGGTCTTACATCATAAATATGTAATCTAGACCCGCTCTTCGGTGGAGTTGATGTACTCGGGGAGATTTGGACACATCATAGAGATGTCTGCACGACATACAGATATGGGTGTAGTTTATAAAAGGTTCATGGATGGCTATGGAAATTATGATTTCTAAGGCCTCATTGGGAAAAGTCAAAAGATTAGTACCTTCGTTTTCCATCTGAAAATTAAGAAAACTCAATTTTAGTAATGATGATGTATATTTTTATTTGTTTTAGTTCTGTCTTTCTAGAGTTATCCAAACTGAATCATCTGATACCAACTGTGAAGACCCGACCCCAGAAAAACTAGGAGTCAGTTCCTTCTGATCATGATGTGTCAATTTAAAATAGAAACATGCATTGATAAATACACATCACGTCCCATACAGAGGATTGAGTTCAGTTCGGGCTCTGGGAAACCAGTAACATCAGAAATGTTTCATCTGATAAAAGTTGTTACCTGAAAATTTAAAATTCAAAAAGTAGGGTGAGCATAAGAATACCCAATAAGTGGTTTAAAATAATCCAATTAAACTTTTGAAAGAATTTCATAAAATATTATCCCAAGAGCATTCTCTTGTAGAAAACTATAACACATGTAACATAACATAAAAGTGCTCAACTTATATTTTCATGAAATACATGAATAAATTAGGAAATTTTCAAAAGGGGGTAGTAAAATATATCCTGAACAAGTATGAAGTATGAATGTTTATGCACAAATTAAACCATTAAGAGTAATACTTAATCAGAGTTGTGCGTGAAGGAAAGAAACCACAATTTCATATGTTGGTTACTATTTTACATGAATCTTTCCCCAAACATTTACTTGTGACATCAATATGAAATTGATAAAAACATAACGACAAGAGTAGTGAAATAATAGGCATATCATCTTGAAAAGAACCTATAACGTGACTTGAATATGTGGCTTCAACATTTCATTTATACATTCATGAACATATCACTAGGGTTCATCCCCATGGTATCAATAATGAAAAATTAACGAGGTTATTCACCAGGGTATCATGAAGCTTGTAATATGTTGAGATTAATTCTTCACCCAATGCATTGGAGAGCTATCAAGGTGCACCCTTAATATGTATTTACATTCATGTGAGCCACATAAATCAATACTTTACTTAAACAGGGTTGTATATTCAATATGTCCCATACCATCTTGAATAGGTCATTCATAGTTGGTTATAGTAGTTGAATTTACATATCTTATAAGTGAGAAAGGAATCTAGATGATTAAAAACCAAGCTAACAATCATATGGACATTATTAAAAGGAATGAAGAAAGTCTGATTGTGGAACATACATTTACATATATGGTACTGAAAGAACAGAAAACTAGAATTTATCACATGCAAGTTTGTTCTCGAAATTCTAAAATTTTTCCATCCAATTAATTACAAGGTGAACCAAAAATATCAAGTAAGGTTTTGAGCTTGAACATGCTAAAAAATTCAATATTGTAAGCCTTTTCATAATACTAAATAATTTCTATGATAGAATGAATGAATCTTTACCATAAGAAACATCATTTAATAGATATGGAAAACAAATAAGTTACTCTTAAATGTGGATATATGTTTTGTTTAACACCATATTTCTTATGTTTTTAAAACTCCCCCTAAACTCAAGACCTAATGTGTAAGGACCTTAACAAATGAAATCAAGGTTCATGCAACATATAAAATATATGTATGTTCCCAAAATCAAACTAAAAGATTATCACGCCAATTTGTGTTAATCCCCTATGAATATTAGTTCAACAACATTTTGAATAGAGCAGGTCATGCCCTTAGTCATAAAAATTTGTTTATTAAAACCTAAAAATATTATTTTTATAAAACCCTGATCAAATATATAACATTTTCAAAATTTATTTTTTATTTAAATATGAAATTAAGTGTATGTTAATATGTGCATTGCATGAACAATTATACAAAAACTCCATACATATAATTGAAGTAGAAAGGTCATGCCCATTCCTGCATATAACTGACCTATATACATATAACCAATAGTATATATGTATTTTCAAAACAAAAAAACAGGCCAGGTATAATCCTTACATTCATTAAGCTATTTGAATTCAAGAGAACCCGAAGGCCTAGGTTGAAAATTTAAGAACGTTTGGACTAAACTGTAATGTTAATATATACATATATATATATCAAATATATAAGTGTATATATTCTCAAAGAAGAAAAAAAAGGAGAACATAAAAAACCTTAATTTATAAAATAGGGAAATGAGGACTTCAGTGAGGGTTGGCTGGGCTCGCTAGAGACTTGAACGGTAGAGAAGAACCGCGAGGTCGCAGTTATTTATATAAAAAATCACACACACCACTTTCCGCATAAAAACCTACCCACTTTCATTGCATTAAACGGGGGTGTCGTGCATGAAGAAAACGAGGATAACTGGGGGTCCCCAGTGGTTAGAGGTGAAGAAAACAAGGGTTGTGCCATAGGGTAGGCTTACTGGTGTAACCCATGCACGGGGGAAGAAGAAGACGTGGCTAGGGGAAATTCTGGGGAAAAACAGATGGTCCAGATCGATCCAAACATCGATCCAAGGGATGAGATGCGTCTATTGTTTTAAAACAATTGAGTGGATTGGATTAGATCTATGTTTCATTGGACGGTCTAAGTTCAATGTGGAAATTCAAAAACATCGAAATACCGTGATTAGATCATGATGGATCGAACGGTTGACAAAAACCATGGAGAGAGACGCGATCGCTGAGGGTCGTGCGTGGGATCAGAAAAAACGGCCCAGATCACACGTGAAGCAATCCAATGGTCCAGATCGCATTTTTTCTTGAAAAAAGGCTTCCCACTTCGAAACAGATAGTAGTTTTCTCCCCCCTTATAACCCAGGGCCTCCCAAAGAGTGCTCCGAAATCACACAACACCCACGAATGGGGCCCTATAAACATGATCTTGCCTGTAGGCCTTGGCCTACCCAGACACCGCCGTGACCTCACGCACCCACTGGTGTGCCTATGAGATTTTGCTCGCTCCCGTGTTCCCTTTGGGGAACCTCTACCCGAGCAAGGACTGGCCTTGTCTTGGGGCTGAGGGTCAGGCTCAGCCAATTCGTGTGAGCTACCTCCCTCGGCCCTAGCCAAAAAGAGCTGGCCCTAGTGGGCCAATTTTTTTGGAAAAAGTTACCCTAAAAAAATGTTTTAAGAAGAGAAAATAATCCATTTATTAAAACTATATTTAATTTTATATTCTTAAACATTAATGAATACAAATTACACTTTTTTTTTGTTAGAAGTATTTCTAAAATTAAAAATACTAAACCCCTTTTTTTATCACAAAAAGTTAAGAAACAGAAATTTTAATAAACCTACATTATAATTTATATACTAGTATCCTCGAAAACATAGTTCAATCAAAAAATAATTTAATTTCAAAAACTTAAACATAGTTTATTACATTATTTATGAAATGAAAATAGTTACATTGTATTTAAAAAATTCACAAAGTGTTTTTAATTCCTTAATTATTTTCAAAATCACTTAAGGGTGAAAGGAAGTTTTACACCATATCGTTTTAGAGTTCATAAAGGATGGTTTAATTATAAACTTAATAATAGCTCAATTATGTTGAAACTAATTAATATTTAAATAAGATCACTTATCCTAAAAAGGTCCAACAACTATTTATGATAATCGTTAGCTTCCAATGGTCACTAGAAAAATGGCTGAAAAAGTGTCCTATAATGCCAAACCTTACGGTATTCTAAAACTCAAAAGGAAGAAGATGGTGCTTCCCATTCGGTTGATGCTCAGTAGGGATTTTATGATCATAGTGGTGATTTTTTTTTCTTTAGTTGACTCGAATGATCCCCTTTAATTACTGGGCCTCATTGTGGTGATTGGGGATCTTCCAGTAGTTATGAGAGGGTTCTTAATAGGTATATTTGGATAGCATGATTACACTTTTGATCTCAATGTATTGTAGCACTACAGTGTTCTTATTTAAATAAAGAGCCTTATGTTTATCCTTTAAAATTTTTTTGGTTAAAAGGGATTTAACAAAAGTAAATTTCTAATATCATAATTATATGATACCCAAAATTTGGGGTGTTACACAAATTTTTTTTACATGTCCTGATATTCAATTTCATATAATTTTTGGTATTTATATATGTTGGATTTTTGTATTATTGATCTTGATCTTCTTTTATTAGTTCATGCGGGCCTTTTGTTCTGTTTATACATTGGGAAGGTGTCATTAGCCTAGGTCTGATTTCCCATTTGTTCTATGTCATCCTCATACCTGATGTTGATCCATTGATCCTTAGGATCCTATGTTTTTTTATTCCTCCCTTTTTTCATTCTTTGTGAAACAGATTTGCTAGATCTATGGGTGACCCTTGATAGATTATCCTATGATGTCATATATCCTTATTTTGTTGTTTGAGTGGTTATGTTGGGACACTTATTTAGATTTTTTATATCCTTGGTTAAATTCTCTAGTATTCCTCTAACCCTACTAGAATGACTCCTTGATTTGGAATCTACCTCTCCACTTTTGGGAGATTTAGTTGGGAGAAAAATCTCCATGGTTTTGGGAGCTCTAGTTTTCCTCGAGGGAGAAGAGTAGATGAAGGAGCATTGGTGGGATTCCATGACTTACCAAAGAAGAAATAGTGATCTAGATAAGTTTTTATCATCTTCATCTATACTTGGTGAGGAGCACTGATGAGGTCCTAGTGTTCCTTCTTGTTCCTTTTACCTATTATTTAAATGACTCCTTGTATTTGATTATTTTTTGGTTCTATGTTGCGTGTGTTGTTTGAGTTTTTCCAAGGTGCATAGTATATGATGAATCCCCAACTTGGTTCTACTGTGAGTCCTGGCATTTCAAGAACCTGAACTTTGTATATTATCCTCATGTGCCTTTTTCATATATGGTTATGTTTCACTATTTATCAATTATTTTTTATAATCCCATTTTTTCATAGTGGAATCTTGGTACCCCTTCACCATGAATATAGGCCAAATAGATAAATAATGTCAAAAACCTGTGGTCCTCTTTATGATTTGATTACTACTTTATGTCAATCATTTCTATTGATCATCCCTTATGCTTGAGTCTCTTATCACTAATTGTTCATGGTACTTATTAGTATTAAATTCAAACTGGTTATATATATTCTCATTAGCATGTTATCTATTGTAAATGTTTACATGAATCTGTACTTTTATTCACTCGTTGTTTGTTTATAGTTTGTTAGAATCAGAATGTTACACTTCCAATTATGAGAATTCATTACCAGATTTTTATTATTCATGTTTTCTTGATTCTTCCTACTATTTATATAATTATAAACACGTTAAATATTTGTTATGTGATTTTGAGAAACAAAATTATAGCCATACAACTCAATTACTCCATTGAATGTGGGCTACATCATAGCACAACCCACAATTTTTTTTATATAATCTGATAAAAAAATATTTAGTAAGGATGCTTTTGGGATCAAATATTATTGGCCCTTTCCTGATGCGATAATTGTGAGATAAAAGTAAAGTAAAAAATGAATAAAAATTGAACAATAGATGTAACAAAGAAAACCCCACAAATAAAGAGGGGTAACAACCCATAGAATAATAGAATGATATCACCATGGTAAAAGAGGTTAAAGACACTCTCTTTCTATTATAAGGAAAATATCCATGTAATTAACTCTCTTGATTAATGTATAATGCACCTCACAAAATAAAACACTCAAAATGTTGAAATAGGAAGCTAAATACTTGAGGTGATGATGCTAAAACCATCAAAGCGCTCTACCTTTTATAGGCAAGGACCATACTTGATCTTCCTCCTATATTTAACTCCATGGGTTAGTTTTTCCACCCATCCCACTAATAACACTAGCCCCCTTTGAAAAATCAATGGGATAAACTGTTTGTGAGAAACAAATGCAAATATATATCACACTTGGAGATCTGATTGGGAACCAATAATATTTCCACAAATATTTTCTATCTTCCAACAATGTTTCTCTTATATCTATGATTATGATTGATAATTTTTTCTATATTAACTTAACAAATTTAATCAACATCATCATAAAATTAACATAATTTTCTTCAATATATATTTTCTGCATATCCACTCTTCCTTCCTCCACCACATCTCTAACAAAGTGATATAGTACCATAATGTGCTTCTTCTTAGAATGAAAATATAGATTCATTTCAATTTTTAAGGTTCTATGATTTTCACAAAACAATTAGATATACTTCTCTCATTGTTTGGGATCTCTTAGAAACCTTCTCATCTAAATCACTTCTTTGCAAGCCAATGTAGTTTTCATGTACTCTACCTTGTTCATGGATAAATATATAACAGACTACAACATTGAATTCCAGCTCACAACTCATCCTATAAAATTAAACAAATAACCCAAAGTGTATTTTCGTTGGTCATAATCACCTACAAAATCTGAATGTACGTAGGCTCTAATAGTGAAATTTGATTCTCAATGACATAATATAGCATATGAGATCTATTTGATGTATCTAAGGGTCTTCTTTGATATGTTCCAATGCTCCTGTATTTAATTCTCCACATACCAACTAACTTCTCCCACTACATGTGCAATTTATGGTCTCATATAAACCATAGATAATATCATACTACCCAGTGCTGGTGCATAAGGTAATTGAGACCTCTCCATCTTCAATACATTATTGTTATCACTGTTAGGATTTATCATAGAGTATAACATAAAATTAATAGTAAGTCGGGTAAATATAGGCTTATAATGTCGCATGTGGAAGTATTTCAAGATATGCCTCTAGAAATTATTTTTTGATTGCTAATTCATACCCTTATTTCTATCTCATTAAATCTGTATCCCAAGATATTAATTTTTGGTCCTAATTCATTCATATCATACTCCCATGAAAACTATCAACATTTCATCCACATATAATAGAAGAATAATAAAATAGTTACCATCTGAACCCATGAAATATGCACAAGTATCTTAATGAAGTATTTTGTGTCCAATACTCATGATATTGGAATAAAATATCTTGTACCAACACCTGGGTGCCTACGTAATACCATTAAAATTGTTTCTCAACCTTAAAACCAAGTTCATTTTTCCTTATTCTGAAAAACATTCTGATTTGAAAATATTTATTTATTTTTCAAGATCACCATGTAGAAAAGTTCTCTTCACATCTAGCTACTCTAGAGTTAATCTATATATTGCACAAATCCCCATAAATATCTGAACAATCGTTATTCTAACAATGGGAGAAAATATATCCTTGAAATCAATAACTTCTCCCAATTCATATCCTTTGTCCACCAGTCTTGCATGATATCTTTACTATTATTCCTTTTCATCCCAATTGATCTTAAAGAACCTATTTTTACTGATAGTCTTCCTTCCATGAGGTACTGGATCAATATCTCAAGTCTTGTTATTGTGAAGGGAATCATGTTTCCCCTGAATTACTTCCATCCATGTGGATATTTCTGAACTCCACATCACCTCCTTAAAAAATAATATAGATCAACGTCCTCCTTCAATAAGTAGTAAAAATTATTTGTCTCAGTGATAAATTCTGAGTGCCATGTTGGTTCTCTTTTATCTTGAGTTGATCATCATAGCCAAAGTCAATCATAACTTGATCATCATGCTCCTAAAAGGAAATTGGTTCTTCTATGGATTCTTCCTCCACCCCAACTATTATAGTATATGTGTTCTCTTTCTTCAAGTCCCCATTAATCATCACTTGAACCTTATCTTCTAGACATATAACATCCATGCTTATGATAGGTCTATGGTTATTGGGGTCCCACATACGATACCTCTTCACACCATCAATGTATCCTAAGAATATACATTCATTGGATCTCGAATCCAACTTCAATATTTTCTGATCATTAAACAATACAGATACATGACCTCCATAAGTATGTAACCAAGCATAGTTAGTAGGGTTAACACTCCACATATTCATTAGTTTCTTCATATCAATCATCACAAATGTAAATCGATTGATCACATAACGTGTGCTATTCATTACTTTATTCCATAACTTCTTGAAAATTCCTACAGTCTTCAATATCTCCCTTGTTCTATCCAAGAAAGTTATGTTCACCCACATTGCCACTCCATTTTTTTGAGGAGTGTACAACACCATTAATTGACTCTTGATTCCTTCTTATTGAAAAAATAGTATCAAAATCCACACTTGAATATTTTCCACCTTTGTCAATCCTCAAACACTTGATCTTCTTTCAAGATTCAATCTTCAACCAGGCTTTGAATGTTTTGAAGACTTTAAAAACAGTTGATTTCATCTTTATTGGGTACACCTAACATCTCATGGAATAATCATCTATGAATTATACAAAGCACCATTCTCTTCCCAGGGATATAAACAGTGTTTTCCAAATATTGGAATGGATCAACTCTAAGATATCTATACTCCTCAATGCCGACATCACAAAATTCAAACAATGATGGTTGTTAAAACCATAATTCTCCAAAAATGGATAGGATACCTTTGTAATCTCAGAAGAAACTTATGTTCAGTAAGAATCTTCAAGCTTCGTTCAAACATAAGACCATGCTTTTAAAACCATGAATTCCTCAATGCTTTTGTTGAGGTAGTTAATAGGACAACTATTATAATGTCTCATAAATTCCATATTATTTTTATTAATTATATGGAATTATTTCGAGATCGAAAAATTGGACGGCGTGTGATTCTGAGGCCCAGGGTGCCTAGAATGATCCTTTGATGTTTTGTTAAGCTTTAATTAGCGCATGTAAGCAGATTTCCTAAAAAAGTGGAATAATTCTTAAAGGGTTACTCGAATTAAAAATATGAGGGAATAGTTTCACTCAGAATGTGGGTTTACCCTAGGCACGACTTATGTTTAGTCAGTGCGGGCCTCCTATGAGAAAACCTGAAAATGGAATAACCGTAAATAAAATAATTAAATAAAATAAATTTAATTTTTTAATGCTTATAACTCACAAACGGTAACTCGGATTAAAAATCTGATACCACTGCTGAGCTTGTGAGGTTATGCTCTCTTTAGGAAGATACTAATGTTGGCCGGTATAGGCCACAAGTTAATGTTATTTTTTGTCCGTAAATAAAATAATTGAGTGACAATTATTTTATTGTAAAATCCATAACTTTTAAACGGTAACTCGGATTCGAAATCTGAGAGTACTGTTGGGTTCAATGGGGAGTGTTTCAATTAGGTAGATCCTAACCTCAACAGGCGTGGGTTGAGGGTGACTGTTAATAATTTTCCAAACCTTTTTTGGGTACGTTCAGTAAATGCATGAGCGGCGTTTTCTAACTTTTGAACAGTTGTTTTGCTTAAAAATCTAAGGGCATCGTTGAACCTGCAGCGCCGGTATTAGCTTAAAAGAGGCATAACATCGACTATAGTAGGTCAGGGGAAAAAGTTATTTCTGTGGACTTTTTAAAGATTAATAAAATAACATGTTTTGTTATTTTATTTTCCTTCTTTCCTCCAACGGACGAACGACATTGGTAGGATCGACAATGTGTCAAGCCAACAAATGGATTAACTCTTCTTTTCTTGTAACCACACCGTTGTAAATTCAAGAGGTTCATTAATTAAATGAACCTCATTA
Organism: Viscum album; assembly: GCA_963277665.1. Classification (NCBI taxonomy): domain Eukaryota; kingdom Viridiplantae; phylum Streptophyta; class Magnoliopsida; order Santalales; family Viscaceae; genus Viscum; species Viscum album. The sequence continues at coordinate 945,826,189 of OY728148.1, forward strand.
ATTCTCGGATCATTATACACTCCTTATCCTCTCTTATTTATATGGAGCTCGGGGAGGGGTGTGGACACAGCTTCACAAAATGACGAAGCTCTGGCAAGGTACCGTGACGCCAACCACCAAGAGGACGAGAATGGTTCCAACGAGCAGTGAAGATTTCCACCGAGTCATGAACCGATGAAAATTATAAAGGAGGTTTCGTTGACCATCGTCAGTGGACTTCTCTTCCAGGTAGGGGGTTATTTTCATTTGGGAATTTTTGTTTCGCTCTTCCCCATTCTTGAAAATATATGAAAAATGCGGGTCAACTGACTAACGTGTTGACCCACGATTCATCCGTCTTTGTGGGAGGTTATTTCGGGGAATCTTGTGGGGTTAATCTTGTGTTCAATACAACTGTTTATTGAATTTCCTTAATATCCTTCATATTGGGAGCTAACACGGAGTGTGCGGGCCAAAAAAACCTGGCCTGAACCCTTCGATATCTTGCTTCTCCTTGCACCTCCTCAAGAGACCGTGAACACGTCACCACACGCTGCAAGATGAGAGTCACGGCTCATTATCTATGGCGAATGGAGGAGGCGGGCGACACGACGGGCAACCACGGGAAGGAAGGCGACACAACTGACGTGCCTCCGATAATTGGAAGTTGTTGCGGAGACCGAACCCACCTCCAGAGGGTTTCGCAGTGCCCACACGGTGTTGCAGCCTCACCAACCGAACGACCTCCGGGCCTTCGGGGAATATGGGTGACCGGGGGGTTACATCCCCCCCCCACATCGGACTGAACTGGGCCACATCCCTTAGAGCGGGCTGCCACCCTTGAATAGGGGCGCTTCCCTCACACCGGGTCGCCGCCCTCGAACCAGGCCACCGCCCTCGGATTGGGCCGCCACCCTCAGGTCGGGCCGCCGCCCTCCAACCGAACTAACTCCCTCAGAGTGGGATACCGCCCTTGCACCGGGCCCCCGCCCTCGCACCGGGCCGGCGCCCTCACACTGGGTCGGCTCCCTCAGACCGGGCCTCTTCCCTCAAAGCGGACCACCTCCCTAGACTGGGTCACCGCCCCACACGGGTCGGGTCGCCACCTTGCGGGCTGCCTCCCTTGTGGGCCACCCTAATATGGTCGGGCCGCCTTTACGGGCCACGTTGGGCTACCCTTGCGGACCACCCCTCTTGATACTTAGACCAAACATCGGACCTTTGGGCTGAGCCCCCCTAGCCCATCCCAGAGCGAGTCGGGCTGGGTCGGTCTGACCAGGTCAGACCGGACCCATGCCCCACCAGACCCTAGAACACTTAAAGGAGCATATCCTGAGAACTGGACGTCTGTTTGAATAACCGTTTATAGTGTTCAGATGCTTGGATTTAGAAGGTCCTTTTAGTATTCTACAATTGTGTTTTTTAGATAATTGGAGTATCGCCGAGTTGGATCGATCCCAAATCCAACCGGTCCCCAGAAGCTAAAACACTAATAACTCACAGACCGGGAGTCTGATTGATGCGTCTTCTATCGAGTTGGAACCCTTACAAAATGGTGGTCCTTTGAGTTATTCCTTTGTGGATCTTAGTGGAAGTCCAGGTATGACTGATATCTCAAGGGGAAGATTCTATGGAACTTGAGCGTACCGAGTGCAAGGAAACCTGGGGCAGGCTGCAATGTGAAGAAAGAACATCGATCCTATGTGGGTCAGATCCTGTGTGGGTTATTGCTCAGCAATTCTATGTGGGTCAACGCATATAGATCCTGTGTGGGTCAGATCCTGTGTGGGTTAGCGAGGGTTAGTTACCTATCGATCTTGTGTGGGTCAGTAGTAGTGCTTCTTAATAGAATAAGATGCTATATTTTATTACTAATCATCTATCCTTTTGTACTTAAGTTTTACCTGATTATGAGATGATTATTTTTCTTGTGTGGTACTTCTTTCTTTTTGGTGTTACTTGTGTGGTACTTATTCCTTTGTGGTATTGTCTTTGTTGTGTTACATGCATGGTATTTCTCTCTTTGTGGTGTTACGTGCATGGTACTTCTACCTTCGTGGAGTAATCTTTGTGGTTTTATCTTCGTGGTGTTACCTGTGTGGTACTTCTACCTTCATGCTGTGTTCTGTTTTCTTTTAGTTGTATTTTACTACCAGTCGTACTTGTAATTTTAAATTTGGGCTTGTATTTCAGCCCCTTTTTACTTTCATCACTCTTTTACGACAATAGTTTACTTTGTAGTTGCATCTTATTGTGTTCTAGTCTGTGTGGTTGCATCTTGTTTTGTTCTTGGACTGTGTGTCTGTACAGGTTTAAAAAGCAATGTGTTCCCGTTTAAGGGTCACGCATTTCCGGTGCTAGTTGTCAGCCTCTGGCATATGGAAGACGGGTTTAGGGTAGACATGACATGGGCCCTGAGGGACGGGTCGTGAAAACTATCTCTACCTCCTTATATGATTCACCATAAAGAATGCATAGATTCTTTGAGATCTTCTCTATCTTCATCACCACAAGCACACCCTTCACAATCTTCCCCACTCCATTGTTAGTGTGAGTCTCACACCTGATGTCATCAAATCCACCCAAAGAAAATATTTTATTCTCCAGGATCTTCGCATGGAATCCTCCTTAAGTGGTTTGAATTATACCATCATGAATCTTCAATTTGTTGGTATTGACTCCAAATATCTTCAAGTTGTGATTGTTCCCCATGTAAACAAGTCCTTTCGAGATATGTTCATACTGATCAAACCATTCCCTTTGAGCCATGTTTCTATTGATCCAATTATCCATTCGTTGTAGAGATGATGTCTACCTCCATCCATCATTGATGTTTCGCTGACTTTTATGTCTCCATTTCTATAAGTACTCGTCATATTTCATTGAGAGTTGTTTCCACCGCTCTTATCATTCTAAATATTCTTTTTGGTGTGCCCCTACTTTCCACAACCGTAACATGTGATTTTGTAATTCTTCTTGATTTGGACCTTCCATGATTTTTGCTCGCACGTAGAATCATGCTCCATCGTCCTTCCTCTCTCTATTGAAAAAGTCATCGATTGATGAAATGTTTTATGTCTGTCACTTTGATCTTGCATTGAATTTTTTCTTCAGGAACCATAGTTGTAATTGTAGTTGAGCATAAACATGTCCATCATGATATTTTTGGTATGTTTGATGACCAACTGATCATATGGATTTTTAAATCTATTGAGCAGAGTACCAGCACATTCAGTATCCCTAATTTTGTAGCCTAGGTTCATGAGTTGAGTGAATAGGGTATTGACAGTGTCGATGTGATCAGTCACTGATGATGACTCTTCATTCGAATTTTGATGCTTTATAGAGCTATCGACCTTTTTTCCGCCTTCCAGACATTTCGGCATGGGCCCGATTTTAAAGAGTTAATCAAAAATAGATGTGGTAAGACCTGTTAGGGATGACATTAGGTTCTTTGAGATACGTTGGTTGTTGTTGGCCCAACCCAAGGCCACTGATGGAATGTTCCGTGCTTTTATTATGATCTTGACCATTGAAGAACTACCCAAGGGGTGTGACCTCATGTTTTCTTAGTTTAAGGAATCTCAGTTGTACCCAAATGAGGCCGAATTACTTCCACAGGATATTAACGCACGCCTATCACATGGCATGGAAAAAAACAATTAAATTTTTCCTAGTTCAGCACAATTGAAAATAAGGGTCGTCTCTCTTAATAAGCCTTCTCAATGTAGTCCACATAATTTATCTAATTCACCTCTTCTATCTCCTTTTGTGGTTTTATTTATTAAATGAAAGTGATGAAAATATTTTTGGGTTTTTTATTATTTAAAATAATAACATGTGAAGCAAGAATTCTAAATTTATACTAAGATTCAAGTCTAAAAATAACAAATTAATAAGAAAGAACATGGTTTTGGGGGTTGGTTAAATGTCCAATCATTATTCTCCTTTATATGTTTTATTTCAGTTTCATAATCCAAACATGAAATCTCATTTTTGAACTACTGTTATTTATTTATAAATTGTGTAATATCATTGAATGTTTGAGCACTCTCAATTCCAAGTCCTCCTTTAATCCAAGTTGGTGACACACCTTTTTCTAGAATGTGTCGTCTTGTAGGACCTGGGTCTATCGAATCCGTTTCATCCATTGATTAGCTCAACTGAAACATGTTAAGAACTAACCAATGGAGAGAGGTAAAATTATTAAATAAAAGAATAAGGATAGGTTGAGTTGCATGCCATCAGAGAGAGTCATAAGATCGGGGACATTCGCCTTACCCGTGTGTGCTACTCAAATCTATCTACAAACATAAAATTAAACATTAGAGAAAATTCATTATCACCTTCACCTCCCCTCGGGCCAAGTCCCGGGGTCATCCTTTAATTTCCAAGAGCAAGAAATTACTTGGCAGAGTGAGTGGAAGAAAAGAGAGAGAGAGAGAGAGAAATGAATTAAAGTGGATGGAGAAACACAAAGGCATGGATTAAGAAAACTAAATTTGAATTAAAATTGAAAACTAATACAAAAATATTAAAATAAAATAAAAATAATAAATGAGGGGGGAAGAGAGGAGAAGCAGAGGCTCGTGCCCCGATGGGATCGCGCCTTAGATGTGGTTGTCGAGCTGATGATTTGGGAAGGAGTCGAGGGAATCCTTTTATAGAGTAGACCATATCCCCCCCCCACCTTCACAATGAGGTATAGAATGCATGGTGGGGTAGGATGAAGTATGAATCATCCACCTTCTAGGTTACTACATGTGCAACCTCTTCTTCTTTGTCCATTGGTTCCCCATTGTATGCTTTATCAAAATAACAGTCAATAGGAAAGTTAGAGTGTAATTCTATTTGAATAATATTAAACATGAAGTCTCATGATCAAATACTTACCCATCAAAGTAAGAATCTTTAAACATGATCTCCTTAGGGAAATAATCTATAATATCTCTATAAACTTCCTTCAATAAATATTCAACGTGTCCAGGGAGCTCCATATGTTCCTCAACATGTGCACATCCTGGTTGTTCATCATCCTCCAAGGCATAGGTGAGATTGTCAGAATCTGTATAATCAAATACACAAAGAGGGATGTATAATTCAGATTCAATAAAGTTAGAAGGGATAGAGTCATTGAATGGTTCAACTACCTGAGTCGGTTCAACTTCAATATATGCCTCATGGGTAAGTGCCTTTTAGAGTAGATTCTTTGAAGTTGGAGGCAAGTAGTCGGGCTCCTCCATATTGACTTCAAATTCCACCACTTGGGTGGTTTCTTCCTTTAGTGGTGATGAATCGTCTTCTTTTTATTGTATGGGGAGGTCAGGTAGTTCCTCACATTTAATCAAGAATTCATCCAAACTTTTTTGATCTCATACTTTTAGTTCACCAGGTAAGTTTTCCTACCTTGACTCCTCGGGTTCTTCAATTTCAAATATAAGTGGTGAAATTTCTTCCACCACATTCTCAAGTTATTCCATTGGATTAGGATTGGGTTACTCCATTAATGCATGAACATAATCAAAATCTCTATCAGCCTTTCTGGTTAATTGTTTAATGCATTCTCTAAGTTCATGCACCTATGATCTTCTAAAATATTTATCTTCTTCTTGTTGTTGCTGTTGTACCTATTATTCATTTTTCCATGCATAATATTCTGAATTTGAAAACATCATGGATGTCCTTTTTTTAGTTTTTTAAATGAAATGAAATCTAACTAAGATGTGAAAATAGAAAAAGTAAATAAACTAATGATTGTATCCTTAGAAACAATGTTAGTTTTCATGCATGCCTGTCATGGGGCATGGACCAAAATAATTATATTTTTCATAGTGCAACATAGTGACTGACCAGAGTCGTCTCTCTTGAAGAGCCTTCTCAATGTAGATCACTTAATTTATCTAATTCACCTATTATATCTCTGTTTTTTTTTGTTTTGTCTATTAAATTAATGTGATGAGAAACTTTTTGGGTTTGTTATTATTTAAAATAATGACATTTCAATCAATAATTCTTAATTTATACTAAGATGCAAGTCTAAACAGAATGAATTAATAAGGACATGGATTTGGGGGTTGGATAAAAGTTCAGTCATTATGATCCTTTATATTTTTTATTTTAGTTTGATAATGCAAACATGGAATCTAATTTTTGAAATACTATTATTTAATTATAAATTGTGCAATATCATTGAATGTTTGAGCACTCTCAATTCAAATTCCTCCTTTAATCCATGTTGGTGACACACCTTTGTCTAGAATGTGTCATCCTCCAGGACCCAGTTCAATCGAAGCCCTTTCATATATTTATTAGCTCAAATCCAATGTGTGAAGAACTAACCAATAGAGAGAGGAAAAATGATTAAATAAAAGAATAAGAATAGGTTTAGTTTCATGTCATTGGAGTCAGTCACAACATCAGAGACATTCACCTTACCTATGCATGATACTCAAATCTATCTACAAACATAAAATTAAACACTAAAAAAAATTCAAGATCACCTTCACCTCCCCCTGGGACAAGTCTCGGGGTTAGCATCTCATTTCTGAGAGTAAGATATTACTCAGTGTATAGGGTGGAACAGATGAGAGAGAGAGGGAAAGAAATGAAGAAAAGTGGATGGAGAAACCCAAAGGCATGGATTAATAAAACTAAAAGTTGAAATACCATTGAAAAATAATTCAAAAATAATATTAAAATAAAATATAAAGAATAAATTAGGCTGGAAAGAGGAGATGAAGTGTGCCATTCCCTAGTGGGATCCCTCCTTAGCTGTGGGTGTCGAGCTAATGATTTGGGAAGAAGGCGAGGGCCTCTTTTTATAGGAAGAATTCATTCCTCTGAATGTTTGAACATTGTAGGCCAATTAAATGTCAGATTAATGTGTGGAAACCATCAGAAAAGATATTCAATAATGTGGATTCCATTCACCCTCCAAATTTTAGCTCATTTAGCCACAAGATTAAAGTGTTTTGAAATTTTCATTGAATAATTCTTTTTATGGCTGAAATTTCCAGGAAGTTGTAATCAAATTTATAACGATCAATGGATGCCTTAATGACTTCAAAATTCCCCCATATTTATTTTAAAGTTGGTATTATGTGTTCTAGTGCTATCCTAGGTGGAGGCACCTAAATATGAGGTGAGGAGACAGATTTTTTCATTCGTTATAGTTGTGGGGTCTATTCTATTTGCCTCGAAAAATTTCAAACTTCAATGAATTTTTTGGACTAATAGATCTTTGAATCAACTTTATGTCCATAAGATAAATTTTAATTAAATAAAATCATGATTCTAAGAAAAATAATCGTGAATTTTTGAATTATATTTGATTAAAAATGAGAAAAATACCATTGTAGTAAAAATCTGTCAAAAATCCAAAATTATGCACTTTTCTCAATTTTTCTCATAATCATTATAAAATTAAAATTACCCATTATTTTAATAAAACATTGAAATAAATTTGTTTTATCATTGAATAAAATTACTAAATCCTCATAATTTGATAAAAAATTTGGACATAAATGTGCTCTCTCAATTACCCCGACACATAAACCATGTCTGTCCTCAAGTATAATATATCAACATAGAAAATAGAGGACACCAATGTTACCAATATTCAAATTCCAATTAAATTAAATCAAAATAATTTCAATGTGAAATCAAACATTAATTTTTTTTCAAAAATATCAATTTATTTTCCCATTTTTCAAAGATACAGATAATTCACCTAGTTTACTTTTACAATTTGAAAATTGTTGGAACTTCTCCTTTTATTCATTCAAGCTCCTTGAATCATTATTATTAAACATTCCAAGTCATGATTTACCTAACTTTTGATTATTTTCTCTCATTACACATTATATAATTCAAGTAGAGTTATGATCATATCATGAGAAGATTATCTTTATCCATAGGCCTGTAAATAAACTGCTTTCTCTAGTTTGTAAAGACAAAATGCACATAAAATCACGAGGACTCTAGATTAAGGTTCTATTAACTCTGAGGTCTAAGGTTTGTAGGATTTGATTATTTAAAAATTAAGTCTCAAGGATGAGGCTAATATATTAAGTAGTATGCATGAAATCAAAAGTAAAAATATAATGAAATTATCCCCATCATAGTAGCAACACCAACTTCCCAAAACTCAAAAAAAATGTTATGATCAAGTAAGAAAAATGAATGATTTGTGCACCCTCTTGAATTTTTTTTTCTTTATTTTCTTTTTTTAAAAGTTACTATTATATCATACCTCACATCAATCACCAAACCATATACGCTCATAATATCGTCAGTCTAGAAGATGGTGATTTTGATTTTTCCCAAATAATAACCCATTTTTTTCTCTTTCTGTGGGTTATTTTTGTCATTTTTTAATTTTTTTAATTGAAGAGGGGAAAAATAGAGAATAATGAGTGATTATAAAAAAATTTACAATTTTCATAAAAAAACCCCTACACTTCTTCCTTACAATGTATATCATCCCGTCCACCAGGATTCTCTTTACCCGCACACTTCAACATTAAACTATCATGAAAATACTCAGAGGAGGGTAGGAATGAGTATAAATGGATTGAAACATGACTCATTCCTATAAAGGCCATTCATGGTCTCCATGTGCTAAAAGAAGGATTGATGTAAAGGTAGTCTTTTAAGGAAAATTATCTTTTCAAAGGATGCCTCAATCATTTTAAATGTGTTTTTGCACAGTCATAGATTTGACAAGTTTCAATACAAGTTATGGTTGGTTACATGTCCCAAGATTACTCAAGAAATATGCTCATGAATAAAAAATAAGTACTTGGTCTAGAAATATTCTCAAGAATGGGAAATATAACATTATACAATCACTCATGGAATGACTAATAAATCAATTCACATGACCTTCAGAAATTCAAAGCATGAAGGATGGTAGGTAAATTTCATTTAAATGAATCAATTAATTCTGTCAAATCATGAGTCATTACTTCAATATCCATGATTCATTTTAAAAATTCAATTATTAATTTAAATAACTGAATCATATCAACATTGAAATCTAAAACATGGCATCATAGGATTCCTAAGAAACTCATGTCCCTTAAATAAGTCATATAAAACATGAATTCAAGTTTGGGCAAGCAATTTTTCTTTAAAGCTCAAAATATGTTGTGGAAAAAAATGTTGAGAGTTTAAAAGATTAAACAATAAAATTGAACTCCCTTTTTTCAAGAAACTTCATCTTTCTTATTCACTGTCTGGGGCTTCCTTCTACCATTATGATCCTACAAAAGAAAATTACTCAATTAATCACAATGATCATTTCATTTGATAAAAAAAATGAAAAGAGAGAGGGGACCACATGCTAAATTATTTCAAAGAAAATAAATTGACATCTGAATTCCTAGAAAGTAAACATAAATCTTGGTATTATCCCCTATGTCGGCCCTGAATTTTTACTACCTCTAGAGGGAAGTACCAGACATTATCCAAAGTGTGGTGGAGGATGAAGCTTCTTTGATTTGAACCACTGCATGTGGTTTTTCCCAGCTTGTGCTTCATCCTTCTAGGTGAGTAATGATCCATGGATAGAGTACACCATATCCCCACCCCCATTACAATGAGGTATATATTGCATGATGGGGGTAGGATGAAGTATGAATCAGCCTCCTTCTTGGTTACCACTTGTGAAACCTCTTATTCTCTGTCCATTGGTTCCTTGAGGCATGCTTCGTCAAAAGAATTGTCAATGGGAAAGTCAAAGTGTAATTCTATTTGAATAATATTAAAACATGAAGTATTAAGATTAAATTCTTCCCCATCAAATTAAGAAGATTTTTTCATGGTTTCCTTAGGGAAAAACACTATTATCTCTTCATGAACTTCCTTCAATAAATATTCAACATATCCAGAGAGATCCATATGTTCCTCAGCAAGTGCACATCTAGGTTCTTATTCATCCTCCAAGGAATTGTTGTGATTGTCTGATTATGTATAATCAAAACCACAATGAGTGATATAGAAGTCAGATTCAATAAAAATAGAAGGGGTATAGTCAATGAATGGTTCTACTCCATGAGTTGGTTCTGCTTCAATCTTTTCCTCAGTGGTAAGTGCCTCATGGTGTAGAATCTTTGAGGATGGAGGCGGGTAGTCGGGCTCCACCATCTTGACTTCAAATTCCACCACATGGGTGGTTTCTTCCTTTTGTGGTGTTGAATCTTCTTCTTTGTATTGTATAGGGAGGTCAGGTAGTTACTCACATTTAATCAATAATTAATCCAAACTTTTTTGATCTCCCACTTATAGCCCAGTGGGTACGTCTTTCTCCCTTTCCACTTTACGTTCTTCAATTTCAAATATAAGTGGTGAAATTTCTTACACACACATTATCAGGTTCTTTCTACAACAGAGGGTTGGGTTGCTCCATTAATGCACGAACATGATCAAAATCTCTCTCTACCTTTCTGGTTAGTTGTTCAATGCTTTTTCTAAGTTCATGCACATGAGCTCTTCTAAAATATTCAACTTCTTCTTCTTGTTTTTTCTGCATCTGTGAGTAATTTTTCCATGCATAATATCCGTATTTTGAATACATCATGGAATTTTTGTTGTTTTTTAAATGAAATGAAAACTTAATAAGATGTAAAAATATAAAAGGAAAATGAACTAATGATTGGATCCCTGAAAACAGCTTCATTTTTGACACACGCATGTCTTGGGGTGTGGACAAAAATAATTATATTTTTCCTAGTACAGCACAGTGGCAGACCATGGTCGTCTCTCTTGAGGATCCTTCTCAATGTAGATCACTTTATTTATCTAATTCACATATTCTATATCTTTTTGTGGTTTTATTATTAACTGATAGTGATTAAAATATTTTTGGGTATTTTATTATTATAAATAATGTCATTTGAAGCAAGAATTCTAAATTAATACTAAGATGCAAGTCTATATAGAATTAATCAATACTGGAATTTTACACTTTACCAATGGTTTTATACCATTGGTAAAGGCCTAGAAACCATTCGTTTATAGTATATCAACGGTTCCCTCAACCATGGCCATGTAAGGTGTGACAATTGACCTATACTAATAGTTCTGTGAAAACCGTTGGTATAGGTTTCATAATAGAAGGTATACCAACAATTTGTTACAAACTGTTGGTATATGTGTGTAAAAGAATAACATAGACCAAATGTTTGTAAACTGTTGTTGTATGTGTGTTACACTTATACGAATGGTTAGAAACTGTTGGTATAAAGGGGATATGGAAAGCCATAAGGCTATACGAACATTTTTGTTATAACCATTGGTATAAACCTATACCAACGGTTATAATAAACTGTTGGTATAGTTATATTATAGTATCTATAAAAACGGTTTTGAAACCGTTGGTATACAATTGCTCAACTCCACAGCAGCATGCCCATCTCCCCTCTCCAGACCTGCAACAACACAACAACCCCTCTCCAGACCTACAACAACACCAATAAAAAAATCCCCATCTAAAGTATCCAAAATTTAGAATTCATTCCAGAATTTAGAAATTTAGAAATTTAGAAAGTCAAATGCAATAACACCCTTAAGAGAAAAAGCCTAAATGTTATAGGAAATGCAATAACACCCATAAGAGTATTCCAATTTAATAATTCCTTCCTCACTCAAACCTCAACACCAACACACAAAAGAGTATTCAAAATTTAGAAATCATTCCTCACTCAACCCAAAACACCAATACACACAAGAGAAAAAACCTACATGTTATAGGAAGAACATGGGATGTTTAGTCATTGTCTTGGGTGGAGTATCATAAAACCAACAGAAAAACATGGGTAGAGTGGCAAGGATCATGAAACCCATAAGATAAACAATGGTAGTGGTCATGTTCTTAGACCTAGGATGAGTTATAGGAAGCACATGGGATGTTTATATTACTCTAATGATTACGTATCCATGTATAAATGGTTCCTATTGTGTTAGTGGGAAACATTGGCCAATCTTGACATATGAGATGGGTTACCAGAATAGCCTACCTGTTTTTCATAGATTTTTCAATTAGAATAAGGGGGTATGTGGATAATTGTAATTTTCTCTCTTGTGTGTGATGTGAGATGAATCCCCATCTCGGGAAGTGGGTATGCATATTGTATTAAGTCTTTGGTATTGGGTTCCAAAACGGAATTTGGTTTGGTACTAGAACCCACTGTTTGAGGATGGGATTGAGGTGATCCATGGGGCTATGGTGTCACCATATGTATTCCTCACCATTGGGGTATTTTTATGGGACATTGAAACTTATTTTTCATGAATGTATGTGTAGCCTTGTTGAACAATTTGTTATATGGTATGCTTGAGTGTTTATAGGTTTCATATGAAATCACTATATGATAATTATTTGTTTTTTGTTATTTTATAGAATGAACAACCCTTGATTGATAATTAGAACATTAGTGTTGGTGCATGTTCATGATGGGATGTCAAGACTCATTCCTAATATAATTTATATTTTTCAATATATACTATGACCCATTGTGTTTCAATCTATGCCTTGTGAATATTTTCTTCTAAAAATGTATGACCAATAGACCATATAATATTTTTTATCCCTTAATTTAAATAATATATTTGTAGCCTTGTGAAGATTTTTCGTATGTCAGTTGTTGTTTTCACTTAAAATGTTGTCCATTTCAAACAAAAGTGACACACTTTCAGTGATACCAGTCACACCATTCCTCAGATTGAGGAGGGGTTGACTCGTACCCATCACAAATGATCCATGGATCCTTGGGTGTGGGGGGGGGGGCAGTATGAGGGGTGGGGGGGGCTATCCGGGGGGTGAGGGGGGCATTCCGGAGTGCATTTTCGGCCGGTTTTGACCACCCCCACACGTTTTTCAAGCCCGCCAAACACCTAAAAAACGCATTTTCTACCGTGTCATGCAAACCGCGAGTCCGAATGATGTTTCGTCTTTTTTTTACAACTCAAGAATAATAATTAGGGTGTTTTCGTGTGATTTTAAGTCATTCTGATGTTGTTCGGTATGTATTTGACCGTAAAACACATGTTTTCACCATTTACGACATGAAGTGTGTGTTTTCCGCCACCGTGGTCACACGACACCTCCGATTTCCATGTCGTCTATTCGGCCATTTTACAATTCACCAACCCTTTGTTGTCGTCCGATTTAATGGCATTCCAAGGTCGTTCAGCCGATTTTGACTACCCCACGCATGCTTTTCAAGCGCGCCAAACACATAAAAAACACATATTCATCCGTTCCATGCAAATCGCGCATCCAAATGACGTGTTATCTCCTCATAAACCTCATGAATAATAATTATGGTGTTTTCATGTGATTTCAAGTCATTCTGATGTCGTTCGGTATGTATTTGACCGTTAAATGCATGTTTTGGCCATTTACGACACGCGGAGTACATTTTCGGCCACCGCGGTGACACAACACCTCCGATTAATGTGCCTACCATTTTACAATTCACCCACCCTTTGTTGTTGTCTGATTTTATTTAATTCTGAGGTTGTTTGACTAGTTTTTACCACACTACGCATGCTTTTCATGCACGCTATCACCTAAATAACACATATTCTGATGTGTTGTGCAAACTGCAGGTCCGAATGATGTGTTGTCTTTTTTTACACCTACAGAATAATATTTAGGGTGTTTTCATGTGATTTCAAGTCATTATGATATCGTTTGGTATGTATTTGACCTTAAAACACTTGATTTGGACATTTACAACATGCAAAGTGCATTTTCAGCCACCGCGGTCACACTACACCTTCGATTAATGTGTCGTATGTCCAACCATTTTATAATTCACCCACCCTTTGTTGTCGTCCAATTTCATGGCATTATGAGGTCGTTCGGCTGGTTTTGACCACCCCACGGATGCTTTTCAAGCACGCCAAACACCTAAAAAACACATATTCAGTCATCTCATGCAAAACGTGCATCTGAATGACGTTATGTATCCTCATACAACTCATGAATAATAATTAGGGCGTTTTCATGTGATGTAAAGTCATTTAGATGTGATTCGGCATGAAGTTGACCGCTAAACGCATGTTTTGGCCATTTACGACATGTGGAGTGCGTTTTCGGCCACCGTGGTCACACAAAACATCTGTTTGATGTGCCATCTGGCCCAAAATTTTACAATTCACCCACCCTTTTTTATCGTCTGATTCCATGGCATTTCGAGGTCATTCAGCTGGTTTTGACCACCCCACACACCCTTTTCAAGGGCGCCAAACAACTAAAAAACACATATTTATCCGTTCCGTGCAAACCACGCATCCGAATGACATGTCATCTACTCATACACCTCAAGAATAATAATTAGGGTGTTTTTTTATGATTTCAAGTCATGCTGATATCATTTGACATGCATTTGACTGTTACACGCATGTTTTGGCCATTTAGACACGTGGAGTGTGTTTTTGGCTAGCGCGGTCACACTGCACCTCTGATTAATGTGTCATTTGGCCGACCATTTTAAAATTGACCCAACCATTGTAGTCGTCCAATTTAATGGAATTCTGAGGTCGTTCGGCCAATTTTGACCACCCCACGCATGCTTTTCAAGCGTGCCAAACACCTAAAAAACAAATATTCTGTCATGCTGCGCAAACCACACAACTGAATGATGTGTCGTCTTCTCATACACATCAAAAAAAATAATTAGGGTGTTTTCTTATGATTTTATGTAATTCTGATGTCGTTCAACATACATTTGACTGTTAAAAACATGTTTTGTCCATTTACGACATGCAGAGTGCGTTTTCAGCCTGCGTGGTCACACGACACCTCTGATTGACATGTTGTCTGGCCATACATTTAACAATTCACCCACCACTTATTGTCGTCCGATTTCCTGGCTTTTTGTGGTCGTTCAGCTGGTTTTGACCACCCTAAGCACGCTTTTCAATCGCACGTATCACCTAAAGAACATATATTCAGTCATATCGCACAAACCGCACATCCGAATGACATGATATCTCCTCATACACCTGAAGAATAATAATTAGGCAGTTTTTGTGTGATTTCAAGTCATTATGATGTCGTTCGGCATGATTTTGACCATTAAACACATGTTTTGGCCATTTACGACACGTGGAGTGCATTTTCGGCCACCGAGGTCACACGACACCTCCGACTGATGTTCCATCTGGCCGACCATTTCCCAATTCACCCACCCTTTGTTTTCGTCTGGTTTCATGGAATTCCATGGTCATTCAGCCAGTTTTGACAACCCCACGCACGGTTTTCAAGCGCACCAAACACCTAAAAAACACATATTTAGTCGTTCTGTGAAAACTGTGTGTCTGAATTGAATTATGTCTCCTTTTACACCTCACGAATAATAATTAGGGTGTTTTCGTGTGATTTCACGTCATTCTGATGTCATTAGGAATGCATTTGGCCATTAAACGCATGTTTTGGCCATTTACGACACGCAGAGTGCGTTTTCGACCATCGCGGTCACACGATACCTTCAATTAATGTGCCTTCTATCTTAACATTTCATAATTCACCCACCCATTTTTGTCATCTGATTTCATAGCATTCTAAGGTCGTTCGGCCGGTTTTGACCACCCCACACACGCTTTTCAAGCACGCCAATCACCTAAAAAACACATATTCAGTTGTTCCATGAAAATAGTGCGTCCGAATGACGTTCTGTCTCCTCTTACACCTCCAAAATAATAATTAGGGTGTTTTCATGTGATTTCAAGTCATTCTGATGTCTTTCGGCATGCATTTGACCGTTAAACGCATGTTTTGTCCATTTACGACACGTGAATTGCGTTTTTGGCCATCACGGTCACATGACACCTCCGGTTGAGGTGGAGTTGACTTGTACATGTAAAAATGACCAATGTATCATTTTCCTAAAGTATCAACACAATCTGAATGTGTTTGATCGGTTTTCCGTATGTCATTTTTTTTTCACTTAAAATCGCGTCCATTTCAAATAATAGTAAGACACTTTGAATGGTACCGGCCACATAATTCCTCATATTGATGTTGGGTTGACTCCTACACATCAAAAATATCATAGGGATCATTTTTCTAAAGTATCAACATAATCCAAATATGTTTGGTCCATTTTCTGTATGTCAGTTTTTATTTTCACTTAAAATGTTATCCATTTCAAATAAAAGTGAGACACTTTAAGTGGTACTGGCCACACTGTGCCTCATATTGTGGTGGGATTGAGTCATACACCTCACATATGACCCATAGATCATTTTTCTAATGTATCAACACAATCCTAATATTTTTGTTCAGTTTTCCGTATGCCCGTTGTTTTTACTTAAATGGGTGTCCATTTTAAACAATAGAGATACACTTTGAGTGATACTAGCCACACCGTGCCTCATATTGGGGCGGTGTTGACTCGTACATGTCACATATGACTCAGGTATTTTTTCATAAAGTATCAACACAATCCGAATGTGTTTGGTCAGTTTTCCGTATGTTAGTTAAGATGATCGTGCAACAAAAGTGATAATATCTTATACTAAAACTATAGACATTGTGCATGATGTGTGTTTCCGACGCTTTCGTCGGGGTGCGCGCGCATCCGTCTGTCAGGGGGGGGACGCGCGGCTTTGTTGCCCCACATTCCCGCTTTCCAAAGGCGGGCGGCATTCGCTCCTTATTCAGGGACGTCTGCTCCTTGATCGAAACGGGATGATGGGATGTCGGTTCTTCCTTCCGTGGATTCCTCCTCAGAACTCGTCACCTAGTCCGGGTCTCCCTTATAGATTTAATACATAGTTCGTGAAACTCTTCCCAGTTCCATGTTTCCATGGACACCGGTTAATTACACTGCTTCTGTCGGGACATTCCAAAGGGTCCAGTCAGGGAATCAACCTTCGGTCAGGGGAGTAATCACGTTTGAGGCATCAGTAGCGTGTCTGGATGCTGGGGTACCTGGCATGTCTGTCTGTTATCCTTGATCACAAGGCTTCTCGAGGGCGTGGAATCCCGAGGCATCCCACATCGAGCGCGGGGAATTACATGTCATAGACACGTATCTGAGGTTTTCCTCAGCTTCTCGTGTTCAACGCAGGGTATGCCGCGAGTTTAACGTCTAGCGGAGACGGGTGAGGATGAAATGGGACCATCGCAGGGGGGGCGACAGTGAAGTTGGGCTTGAGCCTTGAAGAGGCTTCCTACGTATCCCTGTGGCAGGGAATCAAAGTCCGCGTAGTTCGGGATGGTTCCGGTAAACCGACGTGAAGCTGGACCTTGGTCCGAGGGGAGTTGGTCTTGAACCTCTGGGAGGATTCCTACGTACCATGCCTTAACATGGATCAAAGTCCTCGCAGTTCAAATGGTTGGGTCGCAATGGCTTACCACTAGACCAGATTGTACTTTAACGTCATGCTGGACGTAGGTAGAACACGACGTGAATTGGGTGATGGGTGGGCTTGAACCTCGTGGAGGCTTCCTACGTACCATGCCTTGACATGGATCAAAGACCTCGTAGTTCAAAAGGGGTTTCGCCGGTGAACCGACGTGGAAGTAGACCTTGGTCCACTATGGGTGGGCTTGAACCTCGTGGTGGCTTACTACGTACCATGCCTTGACATGGATCAAAGACCTCGTAGTTCAGGTGGTCACAACAGCGTGCCGTCGGACGGGAATTGCAGTTTAGCGTCATGCTGGACGTGAGTGTGTAGTTTAACGTCATGCTGGATGGGAGTGTGCAGTTTAACGTCATGCTGGATGGGGTGAAACCCGACCTGAGTGATGGATGGGCTTGAACCTCAGAAAATCTTCCTACGTACCATGCCTTGACATGGATCAAAGAACTCGTAGTTCAGATGGGGCTTTGTCGGTTGAACCGACGTGAAAGTAGACCTTGGTCCACTATTGGTGGGCTTGAACCTCGTGGAGGCTTCCTACGTACCATGCCTTGACATGGATCAATGTCCTCGTAGTTCAGAGAATACAGTTTAACGTCATACGGGACAATAGTGAACCCCGACGTGAATGAACGACGGGTGGGCTTGAACCTCGCGGAGGCTTCCTACGTACCATGCCTTGACATGGATCAAAGACCTCGTAGTTCAGGTGGGGTGTGTCGGTGAACCGACGTGAAAGTAGACCTTGGTCCACTATTGGTGGGCTTGAACCTCGTGGAGGCTTCCTACGTACCATGCCTTGACATGGATCACAGACCTCGTAGTTTAGATGGGGGGGTCGCAATGGCTTACCACTGGACCGGGATTGCAGTTTAACGTCGTGCTGGATAGGGGTGAAACCCGACGTGAAAGACGGGTGGGCTTGAACCTCGTAGAGGCTTCCTACGTACCATGCCTTGACATGGATCAAAGACCTCGTAGTTCAGATGGGGTGTTTGTCAGGGTCGGTGCTCACTCTAATCCCACGTGAGTCATGCTCGGTGTGAGAAACAAGAGGTTGCAAGGACCTGACGATCACGTCGCGAAGGGTGCGTCCGTGAGAAGCGAAGAGGGGCTTACGCGTTGAGCGGCCCATGGTGTTGGGACTTACTCCAGGATGGAGGCCCAGAGGGGGGTGCCTTGTTCCCTATCACATCCTCCACTGACCTTGGTAGTGGGGAAGTACAGAGATGCACGGGTGCAATCATCCGTACCAAACGTTAGGGGCTTACGCTCTGAGGCAGCCCTTCCCCTGCGAACATACACCACTCCGACAAGGAGGATCTCATTCCATGTGCGGAAGAGTTCCATTCCCGTGGAGACGAGTGGTGTAATGAATGTTCGAGCTGGGGGGACCCTTCGTGAGGGGGACGAGGTTGGGTCACAGTTTAACGTCATGTGTTGAGGACGTGGTGCTTGGCATTTTAACGTCCTGCAGCTCGGACGAGGTGGGTTCACTCCACACCCCTAGGACTTACATAACCGGTACCCTCTGGTCCTTGGGGAAGGGAAGGTACCGGTAAGGCCATGGTAAAGGGGGGTCGTGGGACGAACCATCGAGGGGTCCACGTTAGCGTGGCTATGCGAAGAAGCAATAGCCATTATCGTGCCTATGCGAAGAAGCATTAGGCGAAGCAATGCTACGGGAGGTGTTGTCCATGGGACTTTGAAATCACATCGTGCAAACCTGGAGGGTCGCACGGAAAGAGGAATCGCTAAGAAGAGGAGTGTGCTTCGCGAAGTGGGGTGCCTTGGCCTTAGCATGGGGCATAGGTGGGAGTGGGAGGTGCTTCGCGAAGTGGAACAGTGTTCGCGGAGCACTGCCTCGCGAAGAAGGAGTGGTTCGCGAAGCAGGGTCCTTCCAAGCAGTGTACTTCGCGAAGTGGAGCGATCCTGCCTTATCATAGGGATTACTCGTATGGGTTGGGTGTTTCGCGAAGCACAAGTGCTCCGCGGCTGCCCGGGTTCCCTTGGGAATCCCCTTCCTTTGAGAACGCCCTTGAGCTTCGTGAAGGGCATCCCTCTCGGAAGAGGGGCTCAAAACGAAACAAATCAGAGTCGTCTCGCGAAGTAGAAATACCTCGCGGAGCTCATGATTCCTGGGGCAAAGCGTGCTTTGCGATTCGGGAGAGGAGAAGCCGAAAGTTCAGATTGTCCATCCTCGGGACTCAGGGGGAGTCGAGTATTTATAGGGAAGGGGCGCCGCGAAGCAGGGCTCGCGCGCCGCCTCTGGTGCTTCGCGGCGGCTCGCGAACGTCAAACGGGTTCGCGGAGGATTACCGCCTCCGGAGCTTCGTGGCGGCTCGCGAACGTCAAATGGGTTCGCGGAGGATTACCGCCTCCGGAGCTTCACGGGGTCGCCATGGTTGGGGCGCTTCGCGGCGGGGCTTCGCAGTTGTGCTTCGTGGCTGTGCTTCGCGAGGCAGCGTGCCAGTTGTCTTTTTCGTTCCATCCTTTCAGGCCACATTTTTGGTGCCAACAAATGCCCCCCCCCTCAGACTTGGAGCCACGGAGGGCGAAGGCTCGAAGTCTGAGGGACAATCGCCAAAACTGTCGGTGGTTCGCGATGCAGCATCGCGAAGGGGGGCCCGCGCTGCTCGCCGGGGCCGCGGATCCGGACGCGCCGCGATGCATCGCGCGGGTGAGGCGCACCGCGATGCCCCGGGGTCGTCACTTATAAATAGGGGGTCCACTCTCTTTTGTCCTTACGTGCCTTCCTTGTCTTTTTGTGTTCTCGATTTCGCGAAGCTCCGCGTACTCCGCGACAGCCCTCCGCGAATCGAGCTTCGCGGCGAACCGCAGGTCTCCGACTCCGCGTCCGCGCCAAGCGAACCTTTGCTTGTCTGCCTTGGCCGGACTTCGCGGTTTGATCTTGCGACCGACCTTCGCGATCCGGCTTCACGATCGAGCTTCGCGATAGAGCTTCGCGATCCATCCAGAAGAATCCTTTTCTGAGGGCCAGAGTTAAAATGGCCCATCAAGAAGCTGTCTTGGGGGTCCTCGCAGATGCTGCTCGTCGAGATGAGATGGCCAACCGTCCAGGCTTGGGGGAAATTGTTCAAAGCCACTCGGACCACACTTCCTTGACAGACCTACTGTCGGAAGGTCAGAGGGATTACCCGCAGTGCAAGAAACTACCGTTGTACGACTTCGGGCTGAGGGATGACGTCTTCATCCCTGAGGCAAGAAGGGATGAACCAACTTGCTGGTTCAGGAGCACACCATGCCAGCACCAATGGTTCAGGGCGGCCGATGGTCATGCACAGGAGGATTTCAAACCCGTCACCGCTGATTGCCTCTACAATCATGTGAACGATATTGACGGGAGGCCACTGCAACCGGAGACGTCCCCTCCTCTCTACCGCACCATGCTGAAAGCGGCTCTGCAGGATCCAAAGAAGGGATGGTCCGATGAGTGGGACCTGCGCCATGGCGGCAACTTTACCGATGACTGGGCCTGGGCCTACTGGGTAGGCGCCTCATGCGAGGAGTTCGAGGCCGAGCTGAGGAGAGTGGGATTGTATGAGGCGGCATGGGCCTCCCAGTTCCACATTTACCAGCCAAAGCAGCTGATGCCGGAACTGCTGAGTAGATGGTCGTCCAGGACCAACACTTTTCACCTTCATCACGGGGAGGTGGGCATCAGCCTGTGGGATGTCCACCAGATTTCCGGGGTCCCGGTCTTGGGGGCCATGTATGACGAATTCCTCCCCGTTTCCAGCATGTGGGGAGATGCTGAACAAATGTCGCGACTGGCGTCAGCGCTGATGGCGCTTGTCCCTGGAGAGGACAAGGAAGCAGTGAGGGATGTCCACTTCAGAAGATGGTTCAAACGCTTCCTGAACTTCCCAGAAGATCGAGAGTTCCCTCCAAGGCCTCGAACTTGTCCGAGGGCAGCCCAGCGGGGCAAGGGACACTCGTATTGGCGGGGTTTGGAGGACAACCAATGGAAGACTTGGGGTTTCAGCGTCAGCACCGAACAACAACCAATAGTCAGGATGGCGGCGTTCATCGCGGCTCTCATCTGTGGGTGGATCCTACCAGTGAGAGATACAAGCATGGGGGTACGACCCAGCTCGTTTATCATGGCATCGATGTTGTCCATGGGGCAGCGGATCAACCTGGGGATCCCGATGCTCGCCAAACTATACAGAATGCTGCGGCGTATTAGCGAGGGCAAGAAGCCGCCAAGAATATGCGGGCCCTTCCACCTCCTGTATGGGTGGATCGCAGCGCATATCAGGGGGATTTACGAGTATGCAAACCCCATTTCGCCACCGGGATCAAACTTTCGCCCCTCCATTCTGAACGCAGTTGGGAGCTTCCCATTCAAACTGGCCATTCCGATGGTGCTGAATAGGGTGTGGAGGGCGGACGATTTCAACTTTCATCCCTTCCCACTGTCGACGGGGAGGCTTACTGATGATGGAAGGGGGACGGAAGAACATCGGGCTTACCTCCTGGCCTTCCGAGGTGGAGTTTTGGTGGCTCAGATAGACCGTGAGCCAATCTGTGAACCGTACACCCCGTATCGTTTTGCGAGGCAGATCCGGTGCCTCCAGCGGCTGACCCCGCAGGTATACTGGGAAGTGCTTCACGAGGAGCACCCGTGTGTGATGAGGCAGCTGTGGCTCATGTTCACACGTGAGGATGGAAAGATGCAGATCGCATTACCTCCGTCCACCACCGCCTTTGGCTTAGTGAAGGAGTACGCCATCTGCTGGGAGGCCGCTTATCCCAGAGAGATGCTGAAGCAGCCAACAATTCAGGTTGGCGATGGTGGGCCTCCTCTATCTCGAGGTCGAGGTCGGAGGGCAGCTAGGGCCGCTCGCGGCAGCGGGGCTGCCATGGCAGAGAGACCCACACCGGCCGAGGGTATGGCAGCAGCGGCGGATCCGGTGGTTCCGGGATAGCAGGGTCATCCGGAGGTGAAACAGGGAGAGAGACTGGCTTCCTGAATGGGTTGTACCCAGAGACAGGGCGTCTGGGCGGTCCTACGTATCCCATGAGTACGGGAATTTGAACGTAGTCCCGAATGGGTCTTAGTTTATGGTCTTAGAGCTCGGACCATGGGAGTCCCAAAGGACGCCAGATTGCAGCTTTGTCCCCCTAGCATGCAAAGGTGCACTGAGGGATAGCGCCAAAAGTGTCGAGATTCCACCAGGACATGATGGGGTGGAAAATTATGTGAATCATGCAACCAATATTCAAGGACCGAAGGGGCTGGCGTGATGACAAAGGATTACTGTTGACCATGTTGGCAACACAGCATCCTGTCACGTTAGCCTGAAATGAGGACTAACAAAACGAGCATCGACCGCTGACCATATTCGCAATGCGGGATTTTATAGATTTGTTGTCCGAAACCCTGGAGGGCGTTGGCCTGTATTGGTAGGAGAGCCCTTGGGCGTAGTCTCCAGGCCGTTCTTGGGGGTCCCTCTGGGTGTGAAAGATGATGGAAGTCCGAATAGAGGGGAACCCAAAGCTTGACAAGTGGAAGGAACTTGATCAAGTTGAATCTGACACTCTTGGTCCTAGACTAGAGTGCTCTTGATACATGGGTGAACCACTACAGGGAGTCAAGGGACTCAACCTTGAGGGTGATCGAGATATGGAAGATTCCCAGGGGAAGGGGGGCATGATGCCCAAAACCTTGTATCATACCTACACACCCCCCGCTGGAGAGGGATGGACCAAGTGGCCTAGGTGACCGGGAAATCAGGAGATCTCCCAGAGGTGGGGCTGGACCCGAATCTTAGACATTCAGGTGGGCCTACGTATCCCATTAGGATGGGAATCAAGCCATACATAGTTCTGAAGGATGCCTTTTGACGTCATGCAAGACAGGGAACAGGAGGACTGAACCTCAGAATGGGGGCGTGCGTGGTGCAGCTATTGCATACCCGACGTGAATGAGGACGTAGTCCTGCACTGCGCCACGTAGTCCTGTGATCAGGGTCCTGAAAAGAGGATTAGAGAGGTAAATTTTCTGAACTCAAGATGGGTCCGAAGACAAGGGGTCTTGAACGTAGTCCCAGATGAAGGTCTTAGTTTATGGTCTTAGAGCTCGGACCATGGGTGGTGACAACTCCCAAGTAAGCACAGATGTCAACCCAATCCCTAAGCCCACATGAGATAAACTCGGTGTGGGAAACAAGGGGGGTATCCTCATCGCAGTACTTGGGGCGTCCACCAATGGGGAGTCAGCAGAGAGTTTCGAAGGACACCTTTGATGTAGCTTGTTCCTCGAGCGCGCAGACGTGCACGGGGGAAAAGTACCAAGAGTCCCGAGACTCTACTTGGACATGATGAAGTGATGAAGGGTGTGAATTGTGTACCCGACATTTGGGATTAATGGGTTGGCGTGACGACAGAGGAAAACTGTTATCCATGACGGAAACACAGCGTCTGTATCGCGTTAGCCTGAGGTGGGAACAACAAACGAGCATCGACCACTGACCAAATTCGCAACGCGGGATTTTATCGATTTGTTGTCCGAAACCCTGGGGGGAGTTGGCCCGTATCGGTAGGAGAGCCCTTGGGAATTGTATCCAGGCCGTTCTTGGGGGTCCCTCCGGGTGTGGAAGATGGTGAAAGCCCTGATGCGGGGATACGCAAATCCTGGAAAGCGGGTACGGACGTGTCCGAGTAAATCTTGGCATTCCAGGTAATGAACCAGAGTACTCTTAAGTACATTGGTGAACCGCCGAAAAAAGGGGTCGACGAAATAGCTCAGTAGGGGGTGGGAGCATGGCGTGGTCATCACGAGACCGTCGTGAATGAGGACATAATCCCACACCGCACCATATGATCCCCTCATGGAGGAAGCATGGGCCAAGGGGCCAATATGGGATGAGGATTCCCGAGAGATGGGGCTGGACCCGAAGCCTAGACGTTCAGGTGGTCCTACGTATCCCATTAAGATGGGAATCAAGCCACACGTAGTTCTTGAAATGCAGTTTAACGTCATACTGGACGAGGAGGGGATTAATATACCCCTAAACAAGGGAGGTGTATGTCATGGTAAAGAAGCCATCGTGAATAAAGATGTAGTCCTACATCACACCATACGATCCTATAAGATTGGTCCTGGGCCGCGGCCTGGAAAGGACAAGGGTCCTGGGGCTGAGCTTTGGTCAGGAAGGCCTGACTGGTTTGTAGTTTATCGTCTTACATGAGGACGGGGGGGCAGGGGCCCGAGGAGGCCAGGGGGCCTGAGGCTGGGCCTCGTAAGGGGAGTTGCACGGCATGGCACATGATCCCGACGTGAATGAGGACGTAGTCCCACACCACACCGTACACTCCAGGTGAGGAATCCTGGGCAGTGGGCCCGATCACTAGCACCACCTGGGGGAAGTTTGTCACCTCAGGATGGGGCAGAATGAATCGATGTTCTTGATGCCTGGGACATCTCGGGGTGGACCTGAAAATCCAGGACACTGTTGACCATATTCGAAACACAGCGTTCCTATGGTGACCCGCATGGGGGCAACAAATGAGCGTCGACCGCTGACCAAATTCGTAACGCGGGACTTGTATCGATTTGTTGCTTGAGAAACCCTCAGGGGCGTTGGCCCGTATCGGTAGGAGAGCCCTTAGGCGTAGTATCCTGGTCGTTCTTGGGGGTCCCTCCGGGTGTGAATCCATCCACGAAAGGGGAAAACACCTCCAGGGGGGAATGTGCAGCCGGGTCGAGGCTTGCTCGACGTGGGTCGGGGAAAAAGTGTGCACCCTGCCATGTCTTGACCCGAGGGGAAGATTTTGGATTTTGGGCTGGGCCGACAGACGAAATGTCCGGGCGTTCCTACGTATCTCATAAGGACGAGAATCAAGCCATACGTAGTTCTTGAAGGCCATGCAGTTTAGCGTCATGCGGTGAGGACGTGGGAGGGTAGAAGAACGGGAGTGGGCGCATGGTGCGGCCTTTACAATCTTTGCACGAGTGGGGTTGCGTGAGCGGGGCCAAGAAAGCCCACTCCCTGCTACACAAAGACCCACCAAGGAGACTATTCCCAGGGGGAATAGTGGAAGAGAAAAGCTTGGGGCTGGGCTCAAGACGAGGCGTCCGAGCGTTCCTACGTATCCCATAAAGATGGGAATCAAGCCGTACGTAGTTCTTGACATGCAGTTTAACGTCATGCGGGACGAGGGGCATCTCATTCGGGGATGTGTACGGCATGGTACATGATCCCAACGTGAGGAAGTAGTCCTACACTGTACCGTACGATCCCGTAAGAGGGTAAGTCGGAGAGAAACGAGGGGGCCTGGGGCCAAACCTCGGTGGAAACGGGTCCAGGGGCCCAAAGAGGCCGAGGGGCCTGAGGCTGAGCCTCGGTCAGGGAGACCTGACTGACTTGCAGTTTAACGTCTTGTAGTGAGGACGGAGATGCAGTTTAAGGTCATGCGGGACCAAGTCGCAGTTTAGGGTCGTGCAGGACCCTCTCGCAGTTTAAGGTCACGCAGGACCACTTTTCCCCTAGGCAAAGTATCGCTTGAGGAATCTAGCATTGGTGGGAGGGGTTACACACTCTCCATCTGTGGTCACCAAGGAGTATGCTCCATTGGGGTAAACCTTATGGATGATATAAGGCCCTTCCCATTTGGGTTCTAACTTGGGCGGTTTCCTTCCGGGAATCATTGGCGCTCACAGGGCCAGTACCAGGTCACCCTGTAGAAAAGAGAGGAGACGAACCTTCTTGTCAAAAGATCTCGCTATCTTGTCCTGATGCCTTTCAAGATTGTGCAGGGCATGAAGCCGGTTCTCGTCCAGTGCCTCTAATTCAGCTAGACGGATCTCGGCTACCTCATCTAATGTCTGGTGATCATAAACTGTAGTGCGTAGCGACGACAGCTGGATATCGATGGGTAGGACGGCCTCAGCTCCATACACCAGTGAATATGGGGTCACCGAGGTAGAGTTGCGAGTCGTCGTCCGGTAAGCCCAGAGGGCGTTGGGGATCTTGTCCGGCCAACTCTTCTTGTTCTGACCAACCATCTTCTACAGAATGTTAGAGAGGGTCTTGTTGAACGCCTCGATCTGTCCATTCGCATGCGCGTGGTAGCGGGAGGTATGGTATGACCGGATGTCGTACTTAGCGTACAATTTCTTCAATTCAGCTGCTCGGAAGTTGGTGCCGTTATCGGTGAGGACGACGTGAGGGACTCCAAACCGGTGGATAATGTTGGATCTCACAAAGTCAACGATGGAATGGGCCTTGACTTCTTTGAGCGGAACTGCTTCTGCCCACTTGGAGAAGAAATCTGTAGCAGTCAGGATGAACCTACACTGGCGGGCTGTTGCCGGCGGATACGGTCCCACTACATCAAGTCCCCATACCGCAAATGGCCAAGAGTACTTGGTGGGGTGGAGGGGTTCTGGCGGCCGATGCAAGAAGTTGGCGTGCACTTAGCACGCGTGGCATCTCTTGGCGTATCCAATACAATCGTGGATCATGGAGGGCCAGAAGTACCCTAACCTCCGGATTTGTTGGGACAGCTTCGGCCCAGCTTGATGGGCGCCACAGGAACCGGCGTGAACCTCTTGCATAACCTGGGGTATCTCTACTCCTTGGATGCAACGGAGGAGGACACCATCGAAACTCCGTTTATAGAGGATCTGCTCAAGACTGGGGCCGCTCTGGAGGGTAAATTGCAGCACGCGGCGTCGGATTCGCTCGCATTCGGACCGGTTGTCCGGGAGCTGACCATTTTGGAGATACTCGACAAAAGGTGCTCTCCAGTCGGGGGTGGTTTCAACCACTGCGTCTGATGAACCCGGGACTCCCGATATGGAGGGTCCAGCGGTGAGATGACTTACCCGCAGGCTATCACGGTCCTCTTGGGTGACGGGAGCAATGACTCTCCGGTGGGCCACGTGTATGACCAAATCATCTTGCTCGGGTTCTGTGAGCGATGCGGCTAAGCCAGCCAGGGCGTCCGCTTGGCCGTTCTGCGACCGCGGGACATGGGTAACCTCTGGCCGAGGAGAGAACTGGGCCATTAAGAGGAGGGTGTACTCCAGCAATGGTGCAAGCTCTGGCTTCCTGACGACATAGTCGCCATTAACCTGTTTGATCACCAGCTCAGAATCTCCCTTCACATGTAGATGGGGTACATGGATCTCAAGGGCCAACTCGAGGCCGGTGATGAGAGCTTGGTACTCTGCTTCGTTGTTCGTACAACCTTCTGATAACAGGAACGAGTACGGCAGGACGGCTTGCGCCGGGGTAATGAAAACAATACCCAGACCCACTCTATTGAGCTTGGGGTCGTTGATCCTTCTTCCGGTGGGGCTCCGGGAGGCGCCGTCGAAATGCATTTGCCAACACGGGACAACATGATCGACCGAGAGGATCATCTCGTCGGGGAAATCCAGGTCCAGGGATTGATCCGCGGAGGTTGGATGGGCAGCTAAAAAGTCTGCCAACGCCTGTCCCTTAACGGCCTTCTGAGGCACAGACCTGATGTCAAACTGCTGGAGAATCACCGCCCATCGTGCTAGTCGTCCAGTCAGCATGGGCGGTTCAGGATGTACTTCAGCGGATCCACCCGAGAGATCAATTGCACCTCGTGGTGTTGCAAGTAGTGTCGCAACTTCTGCACGGAGAAGAAGAGCGCAAGGCAGCTCTTTTCGATAAGGGAATATCTGACCTCTGTATCGAGAAGCATGCGACTGAGATAGTAGAGACTGTTCTCAGTGCCCTCGTTATTCGTCTGGGCGAGCAGCGCACCGAGGGATCTCTCCAGGGCGGTCACGTAAAGGACCAGCGGCTTTCCGGAGACGGGTGGCATCAAGACCGGAGGTTGGAGCAGATACTGCTTTATTTCCTCGAAGGCGGCCCGACACTCCTCATCCAATTCGTAGGCAGCGTCTTTCTTCATGAGTCGGGAAAAGGGCTTACACTTGCCGGCCAAATTCGCAATGAATCGGCGTATATAGGCTATGTGGCCTTGCAGGCCTCGAAGCTCCCGAATGTTGCTCGGGGGAGGCATTTGGCTGATGGCTTTGATCTTCTCCGGGTCGATCTCGATACCTCGGTATCTGACAACGAAGCCCAGAAACTTCCCGGAGGTGACTCCGAAGGCACACTTCAGCGGGTTCATCTTCAGGTGACAGGAACGGAGGAAACCGAACACTTTCTCAAGGTCTTTGAGATGGTCCTGGCGCTGGCGTGATTTGACTACAAGGTCATCCACGTAGCATTCCACCAATGTCCTAAGGATCGGTTTGAATATGCGATGCATGGCCCTCTGATAAGTGGCACCTGCAATTTTCAAACCGAATGGCATTACCTGGTAGCAAAAGGTACCCTGGGGAGCCCTAAAGGCAGTGGACTCCTCGTCTTCGGGGGCCATCCAGATCTGGTTATACCCAGAATACCCATCCATGAAAGAGAGGGCTTGGAACCCGGCCATGGCGTCAATCAACAGCTCCGTCACTGGGAGTGGGAAGTCATCCTTTGGGCAGTGGCGATTGAGATCACGGAAGTCGATGCAGACTCTGATCTGCCCATTCTTCTTCCTGACTGGCACAATGTTGGCGAGCCATTTGGGGTACTGGACCTCCTTAATGAAGTTGGATTTGATAAGCTTGTCAACTTCGGCCTCAACCATAGCACCATGAGAAGGGTGCATTTTCCTGGGAGACTGCTTGAAGCCACGGTGTTTTGCCGAGAGACCCAGGCGGTGGACGACCACTTGGGGATCCAGCCCTGGCATCTCATCGTAACTCCAGGAAAACGCATCGCGGTGCTGTTTGAGGAAGTCTACATACTGTTGCCGCTCCTCGAAGGACATGGCCGCACTGATCAATGTGGGTCTTGGATCTACCTCGCTACCAAGGTTCACCTGTACCAGTTCATCAACCGTGGTAGAGACGCCTTCTTCAAAGGCTGGGTGAGCATCCTCCAAGTCTTCCTCCCCAGCCGTGGGGGGACTTCCCGCAGCGGAAGATACTTCTGGGCTCTCGAAACCCGGGGGGCAGCTGGTGCCGGCTTGGGTAGCAGCGGTCATCACATCAGGAGACTCACTTTTCGTTGAGACCATAGCAATGAATGCATTTGATCCGATCCCATCTAGCCTTCGGCCTAAGGGGCCATGCTTGATGATATCAAAGCAGTGGTGACGTGTCGGCCTGAGTCGGTTAATTCCAGCCCGGCGAAATAGACACGTATGGCGCACCGCCGTTGTCATGAGCTTGACGTCCTGGTATCGTATAGGGGTAGGAAGTTCCGGGATGACCCGAACCTAGTTGATGTAGGAGTACGAGGTGATTCTCCGCCGCCGCTTGGACACGGGAACATGCCTTCCTTGCGTACCCGAAACAACGAAACATTGTCCCATGTCAGGGGTAGTGGCCTCCAACCGGTGGATCGGGAGGATGTAGGCGTCGTCCATGCTCGCCCAGGGATCACTTGTGATCGGGTCGGGCTCATCCTCGCGGACCAGGATTTGCTTGTCCTTACTTTTGTAATAACCCGCATCCAGATAGCGGGCCTCACAAGAAGCGAAAGGGGACGCGTCTCCTTGCAGCACGCCTACTCGACCGTTGAGCGAGTACTTAAGGCACTGGTGATACGACGAGGGGACCGCTGCATGCAGATGGATCCATGGCCTACCCATCAATGCGTTGTAGGCGGTGTCCTGAGAAACAACCATGAACTCGGTGCTGGCAATTAAGCCACCGAACTGGGTCTTCAGGCGGATCTTGCCGACCGGGGTTTGCTCTGTCCTGTCGTACCCCTGGATCCTGAGGTCAGAGGGAGTCAAATCAGCTTCGGACAGACCCAGCTTTCGCAGCGTCCGGGTCGGAATTAGATTGATTCCAGAACCCGTGTCAACGAGGCAGCGACGGACTTCCACACCGTTGAAGTGGCCAGTGATATACAGCGGGAGAATGTGTCCCTGTATAGGGGGGTCCTCATCTTCGCCGGAGAATGAGATAACCGCCTGACATTCGGCGTTTTCGATCATCTCGGTATGGAAGGCTTCCGCGGCTGCCACTTCCGTCTCGAACTGGAGGGGGCTCCTTAGGGCCTCGGCAAGTGCCTCACGCATTTCAGATGACAGGCGAAGGGCCTCGAGGATGGAAAGCCTCGCCGGAATGTCGTCCAGGTGCTTTAGGACATCATACTTGCGTGCCAAACGCGAACCTCTGCTTACCGGGGGTTTTTCGGCATTTGGAGGCATAGCGGGTCCTGCCGGTTGAACTGGCGGTCGGCTAGCACTGGGTACATCCTTCTGCCTGCTAGTAGAAGCCTGGAGAGTAGTCGCCGGGCTAAGATCAGACAGCGAAGGCTGGCCCGTCGCCGGGCGAGACTGGCTGTGATACGAACGAGGCGGCTCTCCCCGATCCAGCAACACGAACGGCGGTGGAGGTAGAGCTGAGGATGTTGGATGGGTCTGCGCGTGCTGAGATCTGTGCTGAGCCAAGTGCCTGGTCTTGGTAGCGTGCACGGCTTGGTCACAAGTTCCTGCAGACATACCTCGGTGACTGGCGCGATTGCGATTCCGCTGACGTTGACGTCGGCTAGAAACATTGGGGCGGTCTGCCTGGGGTTTCCCCTCGTCGGGGGTCATATAGGGCTTTACCAGCTCCACGGTGTTAACCGAAGCGTACCCTTGACTGTCGCTCGAAGAGTCATCCACCGCTGGGCTGATTCTGGGAGGAATGCCCATTTCGGGAGGCATAAAGTCGCAAAGAGTGCGGGATGACGACGACACTGGCGGTGCACGTCGCTTCTTCTTGCGTCGCCGCTGCTTGCCCTTTTGGGCAGAGGTCGACTGTGATGACGATACTGAGGCACCGGCTACTTCTTCTGAAGGTTCCGGCTGCTTCAGGCGTGCCCAGATGATACCCTGGGCACGAACGACGGTTTTTCGAGCCATCCAGTTGTCGTATTTCTGGGACCCGTGGCTAGGGACCTGCTGCCACTCACCCTCGCTGTCACTGCCGATTTCTGATCCCGCAAAGACGCCTGCCACTTGCACTGGCGCTGAGCCCAACTTGACTATGTTGTTGTTGACATGGTCCTGAAGCCAGTCTTTAAACACATAGCATCGCTTGAGGGTGTTCCCCAGGATCCGATGATAAGGGCAGTAGTTGGGGTGATCGGTGAGATGCGCCTCTTCCGGCCTTCTGCACTCAGGCAGACGCACGATCCCTTGCTCTAGAGCACTTCGGAAGTAACCGGGGACCTGATTTTCGTTGAACGAATAGGTATGGTACTTTCTTTCCAGGTAAGGAGCCCTGGGGGCCTGGTCCTGTCGAGGGACCGGAGGGTCCTGCCGAGGGGGCGGCGCCTGGTTATCTCGCCTAGGTGGCGGCGGCGCATTGCGCGGGGGAACCTGTCGGTTCTGAGGCGGTCGCTGCTGGGCAGGAGCCTGTGCTTGAGGTGGAGGACCTCTGCGGGGTTGCGGGGGTAGTGCCGCTGGTAGCAATTCCAGCTGCCTCGGGGCTTCTATTTGAGCCACCGCGGTGGGTTCAGCCCTGGCGGCCCTCCTGGCTGGGATCATAGGGGGCAGCAAACGTGCCTGACTAGCCTGTTGCAGGGCTTCCTCGAGGCGCTGGGCCTTATCCGAGAAATCTCTGAACCCTCCAGGATAGTTCTGGGTAATCAAGGAGGGTACCAGCTCTGTTTTGACGTTCCCCACACACATCGTCAGTAATTCCTCCTGATTCAGTGGCATATCGAGGGAATACGTAAGTCCTTTCCACCGGGCGATGAAGTCTGCAACCCGCTCATCAGGCCTCTGTTTGCACTTGAAGAGGTCCGCAATGCTGGTCTTTCGCCTGGTGGAGCTGAACTGGTATAAGAACTGCCGGCGAAGATCCTCCCAACCGGTCATTGATCCGATAGGGAGCTGGCTGTACCAGACGAATGCCGGACCTTCCAATGTCTGTACAAAACAACAGATCTTAGCGGCCTCTTGCTGAGCCGGGGTCCCCAGCATGGGGCCACACCTGGAAGAGAAATGATCCAAGTGCTGGGGTGGGTCCCCTGTCCCGTTAAAAGGCGAGAAAGTGGGGTTCCCAAAACCCGGAGGCGCGGGCATATCATCCACCCACGCGGGATAAGGCTTGCCATCCGGTGGGACCGCCACCTGCCGTGTTTCCAACGCCTCGAGGCGGGCTGTGAGTGCTGCAATAAGGTCTTCCGGGTGGGGGTCCCTGTCTTGACGGGGATCCCTAACCACAAGCGCATTGCCGGGTTCTTCAACACGGTAGACGGCATCGGCTCCTCGCGGGTCGACTGGCTGGACGACCTGCTGGGCGACTGGGGGAACCCGGGTTGGATTCTTCAGATTACCCCGTCGCTCAGGGGGGTTTGGCGAGACATATCGCGCCCTCTTTCCGTACGTTCCGGCTTCCGCCCTGTCCGCGGCAGTAGCATGATCAGGGTTTCCCGGAGGCATCTCGCCGGGGGGAAGTTGTTCCTGCCCCTGCTGCCCCGGCCTGGGATTACCATAGTTGGGTCGTCGCTCCACGGCGCGTTCAGCCAAGAGTTCGTCAACCAGCCTCTTCTGCTCAGCAAGCTGCTGGCGCAACGTGGACTTCTCAGGATCTTCATCCATTTTCTGCCCAGAGGCGGACGGGTCGGAGTGCTTGACTATTCCGACGTGCTCCTTACCCTTGCCAGTGCTTCGACCGAGTTCCAGCGACTCGGTGGGTACTGGGAGGCCTAGCAGGTTCCTCTGATGATGGGTAACTCTCCCTGATGGTTCGAGTAGTGGCGGTACGCCATCGGATGGTAAGTCTCCATCAAGGAACTCAATCTCATCTTCCTTATCCACAACGTCGGCCATGTGGACTGTGACCCCTCTCGAGGGCATATCCTCAATGTCGCATAGAGAATCGGGCTGTCGTCGGATAGGGTCGAAGAGGAGAGCGGCATAGCGTCCCCAACCACGGACTTGCACATAGGGGTGGCTTCCCTGACGATCTTGCGGAGTGCCTTGAAACTCTGAACGCATTTTCGTTGGAGGGCACTCTGGTGACCGGGCGACTCGGGGTGCTGGGCCACAAGGAGCGCCGCTACATCAATCAGGCGGCACTGTTTTCCAATCTCCTCGAAGTGCTCTTGACTCCTGGGGTATACTAACCGTTCACAGCGGAGGCGGAAGTGCGTTGCCCACAGGGTTCGACAAAAGCATCCCACTTCTTCAGGGGTAAGCGACTCGGGTACGCGGAAATTCAGCGCCGCCGTGGGCCAGAACTTCTCTGGGAAGTAGTCTGCTGCAAGAATACTCCAGAAGCTCCTGGGTTCGTCCTCGGGGTTCGGCCCTACATTTCCCCACTCATCAACTGGGGGTGGCTGAGGGACCGGTAGCGGTACCGAGGCGGACCTCTGGGATAGAAAACTCGGCGGTGGAGAATACGGCGAGCGAGCAGACTGGCCACCGAATTCTGGGCCTTCTTCTGAAGAGCGAGGTGACCTGACCACAATGTCACGATAGGACGGGCTAACAGCCACTGCTTCGGGTACAGGAATCGCCGTTACCGGTGTCCGGTCATGTCGTGGCTCTACCACCGTTGACCCCCAAAACAACTCCTCGTGATCCCGAGTAGAGGTAGAGGGCGCTTCGGGTGACGATGGCGGTGACTGCGTGGTCGAAACCTACGGAATTCCCAAGATTTCTTCCTCCTGGATGTACCTGCGGAGAGAGACGGGAATCCGGTGGACCTCAAATCCTGGGAGAACGAGGCTGACGCGTCTGGTTCCTGCCCCAGTCCTTGATATGGAGGAGCTGGGAGAAGGTTCCATCACTGAATCGCATTCCGCTTCCGAATCGGAGAAGCGGGCAGGTTTGATCTCCCCCTGGGCCTTCCCAGGATTCTTCTTGTGGCGGCGATGACCCGCTCTTCTGCCCCTTGGTGGCTCTTCGGGACAGGGTTGACCCCTATCAGGCAGCCTTGGGGCGGCGCTGGCGCCGTGGCGGAGAGGGCCCCCACTCGAGACAGCCGGGGTGCGAGGGGCACCAGGGAAAATGTCAAATGGTACATGGGGAGGACCTCCATGAACAGTACCCACGTGGGCGGGGCTTCTGTTGGAACTGGCAGGAGCATGGGGAAGGCCTCCATGGTCGTTGCGAGTGGAGTGAGGCTGACCTTCACTCCTCGAGTTGCTGGGGCGAGGAGGACCTTCGCCAGTCGCAGAGAGGACGTAGGGGGGACCCCCACGTCGAAGAAGGACCGGATGGACGGTGCCTTCAGAAAGATGGACTCCATACCCTGTACAGCGGGCGCGGGAAATATTTCCGCGCTGAGCATCACTGCCACGGGGCAGGTCCTCCTGCAGGATGGGGGCAGCACGAGGCATGCCTCCATGACGAACCTCGGAGCGGGGAAGGCCCACGCTCTGTGGAGTAGTGGTACGGGGAGGACCTCCGTACGGGGTGGCATCACCGCGGGTTAGCTCGCGACGATCATCACTGGGGCCTGCAACCCGGAGAGTCAACCCAGCCTGCCCGTGGGGCGGTTGGGGTCTCGATCCTGGTTGGGCGAAGGGGTGCCCCTGCTCAATGTATGCGGAGGCTTCATAATGTACATCAGCGGTGGCTCGGGCCACTGTAGCTGTCGACGTGGACGCGCCTAGGCGAGCGTCCTCAGCCCGGGCCCAGCGCTGACATTGGGTCAGGCGGGCCGGTGCAGGTGGTGTAGGGACGTAGTCTGCCTGCTCTTCCTGCGGGGCCGGACGGCGGCGCTGACGTGGCCGGACGGGAGCTCTCGCCTGGGGGCCCCGGGTCGGGACCCTGAGCGGACTAAGCCGGACAGCACCTGCCTCTTCAGCGTAAGGAGAAGAGTCGTCAAGGCGTTCCGGGGATAGGCTCCCGAAACGATTGAATGTCTGGGTGGGGAGCAGGGGCTCCCTACGCGGCCTGTTAGGGCGGCGTTGATGGCGGGGCCTGGAGGCCTCCAGGTCCAAGCGGGCCATTTCCCTGGTAGGGATGACCCCTTGTTCCTCATACCTGCGCACGAGGCTGTTGATCACCCTTCATTGGATGACCTCTGATGGGGAAAGGGGGCGTGGACGTCTCGCATCCCGTAACGTGGCAGCCATCGTGGCGGTGGTGGCGCCATGTGGAGTGGCCGTCGTGGTGTTTCCCCTGCCCCTGCGCGGGCGAGGAGCGGATAGTGACCGCATCTCTGAAATAGCAACCTGGATCCTGGCAAACGAAGGGATCAACTCATCAGTGCTGAGAGGAAAAGGATTGACAGCCAGTGCCCCAGCGTTCTTCTGTCCTCCATGTCTGTGAGAAGGATCCACACCAACACGCTGCAGAGCGGAGTGCCCCACGTTCTACTACCCCGACTGACGGTGAGTTTCACGACAGGCCCGCTATTTGCTTCGCGGGACCAGGCAACGGATATCTGGATCCGGTGACACGTCAATCTACTGGTGTCTCGAACGCTACTAATCTCCATGCTGAGGAGAAGTATTTCACGTCCGGTTCACCATTTCTGTTTCCAACGCTTTCGCCGGGGCGCGCGCGCATCCGTCTATCAGGGGGGGACGCGCGGCTTTGTTGCCCCGCATTCCCGCTTTCCAAAGGCGGGCGGCATTCGCTCCTTATTCAGGGACGTCTGCTCCTTGATCGAAACGGGATGATGGGATGTCGGTTCTTCCTTCCGTGGATTCCTCCTCAGAACTCGTCACCTAGTCCGGGTCTCCCTTATAGATTTAATACGTAGTTCGTGAAACTCTTCCCAGTGCCATGTTTCCATGGACACCAGTTAATTACACTGCTTCTGTCGGGACATTCCAAAGGGTCCAGTCAGGGCAGCAACCTTCAGTCAGGGGAGTAATCACGTTTGAGGCATCAGTAGCGTGTCTGGATGCTGGGGTACCTGGCATGTCTGTCTGTTATCCTTGATCAAAAGGCTTCTCGAGGGCGTGGAAGCCCGAGGCATCCCACATCGAGCGCGGGGAATTACATGTCATAGACACGTATCTGAGGTTTTCCTCAGCTTCCCGTGTTCAACACAGGGTATGCCGCGAGTTTAACATCTAACGGAGACAGGTGAGGATGAAATGGGACCATCGCAGGGGGGGCGACAGTGAAGTTGGGCTTGAGCGTTGAAGAGGCTTCCTACGTATCCCCGTGGCAGGGAATCAAAGTCCACGTAGTTCGGGATGGTGCCGGTAAACCGACGTGAAGCTGGAACTTGGTCCGAGGGGAGTTGGGCTTGAACCTCTGGGAGGATTCCTACGTACCATGCCTTGACATGGATCAAAGTCCTCGCAGTTCAAATGGTTGGGTCGCAATGGCTTACCACTGGACCAGATTGTAGTTTAACATCATGCTGGACGTAGGTAGAACATGACATGAATTGGGTGATGGGTGGGCTTGAACCTCGTGGAGGCTTCCTACGTACCATGCCTTGACATGGATCAAAGACCTCGTAGTTCAAAAGGGGTTTCGCTGGTGAACCGACATGGAAGTAGACCTTGGTCCACTATGGGTGGGCTTGAACCTCATGGAGGCTTCCTACGTACCATGCCTTGACATGGATCAAAGACCTCGTAGTTCAGGTGGTCACAACGGCGTGCCGTCGGATGGGAATTGCAGTTTAGCGTCATGCTAGACGTGAGTGTGCAGTTTAACGTCATGCTGGATGGGAGTGTGCAGTTTAACGTCATGCTGGACGGGGTGAAACCCGATGTGAGTGACAGATGGGCTTGAACCTCAGAAAGGCTTCCTACGTACCATGCCTTGACATGGATCAAAGACCTCTTAGTTCAGATGGGGCATTGTCGGTTGAACTGACGTGAAAGTAGACCTTGGTCCACTATTGGTGGGCTTGAACCTCGTGGAGGCTTCCTACGTACCATGCCTTGACATGGATCAAAGTCCTCGTAGTTCAGAGAATACAGTTTAACGTCATGCGGGACGATAGTGAACCCCGACGTGAATGAACGACGGGTGGGCTTGAACCTCGTGGAGGCTTCCTACGTACCATGCCTTGACATGGATCAAAGACCTCATAGTTCAGTTGGGGTGTGTCGGTGAACCGACGTGAAAGTAGACCTTGGTCCACTATTGGTGGGCTTGAACCTCGTGGAGGCTTCCTACGTACCATGCCTTGACATGGATCAAAGACCTCGTAGTTCAGATGGGGGGGTCGCAATGGCTTACCACTGGACCGGGATTGCAGTTTAACGTCGTGCTGGACGGGGGTTAAACCCGATGTGAAAGACGGGCGGGCTTGAACCTCATAGAGGCTTCCTACATACCATGCCTTGACATGGATCAAAGACCTCGTAGTTCAGATGGGGTGTTTGTCAGGGTCGGTGCTCACTCTAAGCCCACGTGAGTCATGCTCGGTATGAGAAACAAGAGGTTGCAAGGACCTGACGATCACGTCGCGAAGGGTGCGTCCGTGAGAAGCGAAGAGGGGCTTACGCATTGAGCGGCCCATGGTGTTGGGACTTACTCCAGGATGGAGGCCCAGAGGGGGGTGCCTCGTTCCCTATCACGTCCTCCACTGACCTTGGTAGTGGGGAAGTACAAAGATGCACGGGTGCAATCATCCGTACCAATGGTTAGGGGCTTACGCTCTGAGGCAGCCCTTCCCCTGCGAACATACACCACTCCAACAAGGAGGATCTCATTCCATGTGCGGAAGAGTTCCATTCCCGTGGAGACGAGTGGTGTAATGAATGTTCGAGCTGGGGGGACCCTTCGTGAGGGGGACGAGGTTGGGTCACAGTTTAACGTCATGTGTTGAGGACGTGGTGCTTGGCAGTTTAACGTCCTGCAGCTCGGACGAGGTGGGTTCACTCCAGACCCCTAGAACTTACATAACCGGTACCCTCTGGTCCTTGGGGAAGGGAAGGTACCGGTAAGGCCATGGTAAAGGGGGGTCGTGGGATGAACCATCGAGGGGTCCACGTTAGCGTGGCTATGCGAAGAAGCAATAGCCGTTAGCGTGCCTATGCGAAGAAGCATTAGGCGAAGCAACGCTACTGGAGGTGTTGTCCATGGGACTTTGAAATCACATCGTGCAAACTTAGAGGGTCACACGGAAAGAGGAATCGCTAAGCAGAGGAGTGTACTTCACGAAGTGGGGTGCCTTGGCCTTAGCATGGGGCATAGGTGGGAGTGGGAGGTGCTTCGCGAAGTGGAACAGTGTTCGCGGAGCACTGCCTCGCGAAGAAGGAGTGGTTCGCGAAGCAGGGTCCTGCCAAGCAGTGTACTTCGCGAAGTGGAGCGATCCTGCCTTAGCATAAAGATTACTCGTATGGGTTGGGTGTTTCGCGAAGCACAAGTGCTCCACGGCTGCCCGGGTTCCCTTGGGAATCCCCTTCCTTTGCGAACGCCCTTGAGCTTCGCGAAGGGCATCCCTCTCGGAAGAGGGGCTCAAAACGAAACAAATCAGAGTCGTCTCGTGAAGTAGAAATACCTTGCGGAGCTCATGATTCCTGGGGCAAAGCGTGCTTTGCGATTCGGGAGAGGAGAAGCCGAAAGGTCGGATTGTCCGTCCTCGGGACTCAGGGGGAGTCGAGTATTTATAGGGAAGGGGCGCCGCGAAGCAGGGCTCGCGCGCCGCCTCCGGTGCTTTGCGGCGGCTCGCGAACGTCAAACGGGTTCACGGAGGATTACCGCCTCCGGAGCTTCGCGGCGGCTCGCGAACGTCAAACGGGTTCGCAGAGGATTACCACGTCCGGAGCTTCGCGGCGGCTCGCGAACGTCAAACGGGTTCGCGGAGGATTACCGCCTCCGGAGCTTCGCGGGGTCGCCATGGTTGGGGCGCTTCGAGGCGGGGCTTCGCGGCTGTGCTTCGCGGCTGTGCTTCGCGAGGCAGCGCGCCGGCTGTCTTTTTCGTTCCTTCCTTTCGGGCCACATTTTTGGCGCCAACAATGTGCATCCCTTGGTGCATGGTTAGGGAAAATATTGCACATTTCTTCTAATATATATCCCTATATGTTTGCTAGATACCCTGTGGGATGGACTTAAATTTATTACTAACCATGGGGCATAGTGTTTATTTACGCCAACCTGGGTTTCGAGCTCCGAACAAGCCCCAGAATCCCTATAAACCATTATAACATCATTAGGCTTCCATATATGGTAAAAGATAAAGAGATTTACTGAATTCAAAAATATCAATACCAAAGTGAAAAACTAGGTTAGAAAATAAAGAGTTATACAAAATTCAAAAATGTAATGGATCAATCTACCCCTGATCCCCATCACCATCACCACTTTTATCATAATCCCCATCCTCTATGCCATCTTTTTCCTCGTCTTCATCATCCCATTGCTCATCCTTGGCCCCATCCTCGCCATCGTCCCCATCCTCACCCTCGTCCTCATCCTCATCCTCTCTCTCGTCCTCTTCAGCATCCTCATCATCACCAGGAATCTCGACCGCCACTAGAACTACCACGTAGTGTATATGATAATGCAATCATCTTCGATATATATGTCGTACAAGCCATTCTCGCCTCTGGTGGAGATGATGAAGATAATTCTTTGATCAATTTTATAAAGTCTTTCTCCCTCGTTTGAACCAATTCATCCAACTCTGTGACCCTTTTATCAGACAGTCTTGCATGCTCCTTGACCTGTTCCAACTCGATGGTACTAGAATGGATACCTAGAGAGGACCAATACCTTGTTGGGACTATATTCTTACCAGGTCGGAAACGTAATTGACTAGAGTGCTCATCTCCCAAAACCTGATATAAATGATCGTGTGGCCCTAAATTGTCAGGCTCCTGGGCATCAGGGGCCTCAAAATCAACGTGTTAAAAATATTAATAGATTATTTAATTTTAAAATATATATTAAAATTTTAAATAAAGAAATTAAAAATTACAATCTTTTCTTGTGTCGGTTCATTAACCGTAGTTCCAAATTTTTTCCTTCTACTCGAGAAAAACAATTTTGCTCATGGGAGACGTCCTTAAATATTCAATTTTTTCTTCTGTAATGAAATTGTTACAATATAATGTGCAAGTATAATCATATATTCAATATTCAATAAATCGCATAATTTAAGTAGGAAACAATAAAAAGGGAATGTTCTAAAGAAAGATTATAAACAACTATATCATACTAGCTCTCTCTCATGATATGACTTAGTACTGAACCCCAAAGTGTGGAGGTATTTATTTGAATAAATGATTTTTTTTCAGAAGATTACTAAATACTGTTTAATAATAAATAAGATAATATGTATGAAAAATATGAAAATTGTCATTTAAGTACCTCAAATTGGATTAATACCTCAAATTTGTCAGTCGCCCAATGGGTAATCATTTGACGATATTGCTCTATTAGGAAGTCATCCTTGATAGGTAATGTCTCCAACTCTGTTCCAACTCTATCACACCATCCAACATACAGCTCATGCTTATAACCTCTCCAAATCTCTCCTAGATCCTTCAAACGTGTTGGTCATGCACCTCGCCATAAGGAAAGTTAAACCGAATCTGACACCCAATAGATTAATTCACATAAATACAAAAAAAAATACTATATTAAATCCAATATATTTTTTACCCATATTTGTGCCCATGCATTATCCTTGACTTCGTGTGGAAGATGTCTCCAAGAGAGAGGGCTAGCCGGAATGATGTCGGATTATTTGGCTAGCGTCGCCCAGAAACCCCAACATTCCTTCCCAGATTTATCAATCATTTGTCATTCATCATTGTATTCAACCATCAACTATGTCTGGCAGTTCGATACTGCATGAAAGTGAGTACGCCCCCTTCCCCACCTCTTATCAGTAGAAGAATCTGTTTTTAAAGATAAAAATACCAGTACAAGTTATAATAAAAATAAATTTTTGTATAAAAATTTGTTAGAGTTATATAAATATACATGTGGTTTTAAGATCAATGGGCGTCACTGGATGTGCAGATGATGAAGGAATATCCTGTACAGGTGGAGTGTCCCTCAGTGTATGATCCTCAGCCACAGACTGTGTCGGAGCAAGAGTTGAAGAAGGTGGAATATAATAGCTCGAAGATAATGAACCATAAGAAAAAGATGATGGCACAGATGTCAGTCCAACTCATAGTGTAAACAACGGAGGCCTAAATATCTCGTGTGTCTCTAAAGACACACTAGGATCAAAATGGGGTGTAGAATATACATCTGTGGTAAGGGAATAGTACAATCGGGTATGACCATTGGATCATATAACTCTCGCACCACAAGCCCTTGTACCACTAGCCTTAGTATCGGGATCATCATATGATCATCTAAATCTGAAACCACCCCACTCCTACCACCAGCCTTTGTACTGGGAGTAATATCAGGCTCGTCATCAGATATCTCTCATCTAGGGGTTCGATCCTAAAAAAAAGTTTAACACAAAAGTAAACATATTATATTATAAGTTATTGAAATATATATATTTGAAAAAAACTCACAACATGGATGAGTGGAAGAACGCCCATCTGTGTCATGTGACAATAATTGTCTATCATCTTTTTCCACTTCATCTCTTCAATGGGTGTCATTTCCTACAATGAAAAGAAATACGGAAGTAATTAGAAACAAATAACTAATTTGTAACCCAAACAAACTAATTTAGAAAATCCATTCTGATAAAAAAACATAAAGAGAAAGAAGATTTATGGTAGTTTGAATGTAAGTACTAGGATACACACTCTTAATGATGTTGGTGTATTCATTGAATCATGTCCCAATTGATTTTGGAGAGGGGCATTCAATAGTTATAGGTATGGATTTGATTAGAAACACCTATAAAAAGGATATCTAGGAATTGTGATGTCCAAAACCAGGATGCCACTCATTAGTGACCCAAACCCAGATGGCCACATGGCCTCAAGCACATCTACCAAAATTCCAAATGATATTGACTAATACTGAGAGCCTTTGCTGAGTTTGGGGGAGACTATTCCCTCATTACCTATGTTGCACAATTTTAATACAATCAGTTAAAAGTGGAAGAAATATAACAATGGTAAAATATTGGAAATGGATGAAAATAACTAAACCAATAATACCAACTAATAACAAAAACCTAAACCGAATGATGGTAAAATATTTCATGTATCAAGAAGAAAACCATAGTTACAAATTTTATGAAGTAGTACTATACAAGAGGCTCAATAAATTCTAAAATTTTACCTAGCTTGATGATCTATAACACAATCATCTGTTTCATCGGTGGAAAGTGTGCGAGTCAGGTCAATAACTCGAAATCCACAATCACTATTAAAGGTGCATTGCCACATCCTTGAATCAAACCATTGGTAAAGGGAAGATTTTTACCAATGGTTGCACACAACTGTTGGTGAAAGAGGACTTCAAGGACCCTTTATAGGCATCCCAAATTGAGGCACATTCCTCAGGCCCCATTATGTGTTACAAGCATCCCAAATCATTCACTCATGTTCAATAAATCATTCTTGGCACCTCTATGGTCATACCTTTCATTACACAATTCGTTCCTCAAGTCAAGTGCACCCCATGGGTGGATAAAGATTAGGCTTCTACACTTATAGGTTGTTCATGGCTTGTAAAAAGGTTTATTTTCATAAAGTATAGAGAAAAAAATTTATTTTTAAATTTGAAATTAATAATAATATATGTCAATGATAACAAGATTACTGAATTAAACTTGTGACTTATCTAACATTGTTATGGATGTATAGACATGCCAGCATGGCTATTGAAAAGAACCCC
This sequence comes from Viscum album, assembly GCA_963277665.1. Classification (NCBI taxonomy): domain Eukaryota; kingdom Viridiplantae; phylum Streptophyta; class Magnoliopsida; order Santalales; family Viscaceae; genus Viscum; species Viscum album. Next base: position 945,869,254 of record OY728148.1, read on the forward strand.
ACCATCATAAAAGTGAGTATTTTCCAAGAAAGAGACATATGAATCATGGATCATTTTCCTAAAGTATCAACACAATCCGATTGCGTTTGGTCAGTTTTTCATATGCCAGTTAGGCAAATCATGGAACAACAGTGATAATATCTTATACTAAAACTATAGACATTGTGCATGATGTACATGCCCTGGTGCATGGTTAGGTAAAATCATGCACATTCCTTCTAATATATATCCCTATATGGTTGGTAGATACCATGTGGGATGGATTTAAATTTTTTTACAAACCGTGTGGCATAGTGTTTTTTTTATGCCGACTGGGGTTCCGAGCTCTGAACATGCCCCAGAAGCCCCATAAACCATTATAACATCATTATGCTTCCATATTTGGTAAAAAATACAGAGTTATAATAAATTCCAAAATATCAATACTAGAGTGAAAAACCAAGTTAAAAAATAAAGAGTTATACAGAGTTCAAAATGTAATGGATCAATCTGCCCATGATCACCATCATCATCACCACTATCATCATCAGCCTCATCCTCACCACCATCTTTTTCCTCACCGTCATCCTCATCATTGTCCCCATCCTCATCCTCATCCCCATCCTCTCTCTCGGCCCCATCCTCTCCCTCGTTCTCATCCTCATCCTCTCCCTCATCCTCTTCAGCATCGTCGTTATCACCAGTAACATCATCATCTCGACCGCCACTGGAACTACTACATGGTGAATAGGATAATGCACCCATCGACGAAATATATGTCTGACAAGTCACGCTGGCCTTTGGTGGAAGTGAGGACGATTAGGCTTTGATCAGTTGCATAAATTTGTTCTCCCTCATTTGAACCAGTTCTTCCAACTCTGTAACCCATTTATCAGACTGTCTTGCATGATCGTTGACCTGTTCCAACTCGGTGGTACTAGAATGGATACCTAGAGAGGACCAATAACTTTTTGAGACTCTATTCTTACCAGGTCAGTAGCGTAATCGACTAGAGTGCTAATCTCCCAAAACCTGATATAAATGATCATGTGGCCCTAAATTGTCAGGCTTCGGGGCATCAAGGGCCTCTTAATCAGCCTGATAAAAATATTAATAGATAATTAAATTTCAAAATAGGTATTAAAATTTTAAATAAACAAATTAAAACTTAAAATCTTTTCTTTTTTCGGTTCATTAACTGCAATTCCATCTTTTTTCCTTCTACTCGAGCAAAACAATTTTGCTCGAGGGAGACATCCCTCAATATTCAATTTTTTGCTTCAGTAATGACATTGAAACAATATAAAGTGCATTTATAATCATATATTCAATGTTCATTAAATCACATAATTTAAATAGGAAACAATAAAAAGGAAAAGTCCTAAAGTGAAATTATAAACAAATATATCGTACCAGCTGCCTCCCATGATCTGACGTATTAGTGCACCCTAAAGTGTGGAGGTATTGCTTTGAATCAATGTTTTTTTTTGTTTTTTTCAAAATATTACTAAATAATATTTAATAATAAATAAGATAATTTTAATGCAAAATATGAAAACTGTCATTTAAATACGTTAAATGGGATTAATACATTAAATTTGGTAGTCTCCCAATGGGTAATCATTTGGCGATATTGCTCTTTCAGGCAGTCATCCATGATAAGTACTGTATCCAACTCTGTACCCACTCTATCACACCATCCAACATACTGCTCAGGCTTATAACCTCTCAAATGATCTCCTTGCTCCTTTAAACGTGCTGTTCATGGACTATCATCATAAGGGAAGTTAAACCGAAGCTGAGACCCAAAGATTAATTCATATAAATATAAAAAAATACTACATTAAATAAAATATATTTTTTAACCATATTTGTGCCCACGCATTAACCTGGAATTCGTGTGGTAGATGTCTCCAAGAGAGAGGGCTGAACGGAATGATGTCGGAGTATTTGGCTTGGGTCACCATAAAATACCAACATTCATGCCCAGATTTATCAATCATTTGTCTTTCATCATTGTATTCAACTATCAACTGTGTCTGGCAGTTCTATACCTCACACAAACAAGTAAACCCCCTCCCCTACATCCCATGCATGCGAGTATGCCCCCGCCTCCCCCTCATCCCACAGGCCTCAGTATCAGGTTCAACAGATGATTGTCTAACTGTGACACCACCCCCTCCTACCACCAGCCTCTATACTGGGAGCGACATCAGGCTCCACATCAGATATCTATCATCTAGGGGGTCGATATTGAAAAAATTTTTACCCAAAATTAAACACATGATATTATATGTTAATTGTAATATATATATTTGAAATAAAATACCCACAAAATGGATGAGTATAGGAATGCCCATCTGTGTCATGCGATGATTATTTTCTGTCATCTTTTTTGAACGCATCTCTTCAATGGGTGTCATTTCCTAAAATGAAAAAAAATATGTAAGTAATTAGAAACAAATAACTAATGTGTAACCCAAAGAACATAAAATAGAAAATCCATTCCGATAAAAAAATCATATAGAAAAAAAAGATTTATGGTGGTTTGAAGGTAAGTACTAGGATACACACTCTAAATGATGTAAGTGTATTCATTGAATCATGTCTCAATTGATTTTGGAGAGGGGCCTTCAATAGTTATAGTTATGGATTTGATTAGAAACACCTATAAAAAGGATATCTAGGAAATGTGACGTCCCAAACCAAGTTTCCACTCATTAGTGACCCAATCCTAGATGACCACATGGCCTCATGCACATCTACCAAAATTCCAAATGTTGTTGACTAATAGTGAGAGAATTTTTTGTGTCTGGGAGAGAATATTCCCTCATTACCTAAGTTCCACAATTTTAATATTATCAGCTAAATGTGGAAAAGAGATAAAAATGGGAAAATATTGGAAATGGATGAAAATAACCAAATCAGTAATACCAACTAATAACAGAATCATAAACTGAATGACGGTAATGAATGTCATGTATCAAGAAGAAAAACATAGTTATAACTATCAGGAAGTAGTACTATACAAGAGGCTCAATAAATTCAAAAATTCTACCTAGCTTCTGGAGCTAAAATTCAATCATCTGGTTCATCTATGGAAAGAGTGTGAGTCATGTCAATAATTCAAAATCCACAATTATCAATAAAGGTGAATTTCTTCATCATTGAATCAGACCATTGGTAAAAGGAAGTGTTTTACAAATGGTTGCACACAACTGTTTGTAAAAGAGGACTTCAAGGCCCCTTTATAGGCATCCCAAATAGAGGCACATGCCTCAGTCCCAATTATGTGTTACATGCATCCCAAATCATTCACTCATGTTCAATAAATCATTCTTGGCACCTCTATGGTCATACATTTCATTACCCAATTAGTTCCTCAAGTCAATCACAACCCATGGGTGGATAAAGTTTAGGATTCTACACTAATAGGTTGTTCATGGCTTTTAAAAAGGTTTAATTTCATAATTTATAGACAAAAACCTTTATTTTCAAATTTGAGATTAATAATAATGTATGTCAATGATAACAAGATTACTGAATTAATATTGCGACTTATCTAACATTGTTATGGATGTATACACATGCCAGCATGGCTAGTGAAAAGCACCCCACCATCATAAAAGTTAGTATTGGACAAGAAAGAGACATAATATACCACGTACAGTGAGAAAAATTTTTAATTGACCCTAAAGTTATATTAGTATAGTCATCTTAGAATCCAATTATCACTCATGACTAACCATGCCACTATAAACAACCTGGAGTGTATGAGTTTTCTCTCTGATCTTAACAACAACATCAAACATTCTTACCCTGATGTGAATCATGTGGAATATGGTTGATATTAACACAAAATTCCCAGCAATACCATGCTTTCTAAGAATTGAAAATTTATGGATGATATTAACACATAATTCATTTTGAATCAAATTTGATTCACTGTCAAAGCCCAACACAAACACCCAAATAAAACATAAAACAAAAGTCATACACACCCAAATCAAAATAGAAAACCAAAACAGTATAGTTAGAACATTAAAATGAATGTATCCCTTACAAATTAGAAGTGTGGTACTAAGAAATTTTGAAAATGGATCAGAACGAAGAATTTCCGCAATAGGGTAAATAGAATTCCACTTCTCCACTTCACCCAAATGACAAAATAAAACCAAAATAGTAGATGCAGTATCACTTATATAATACATGTGAAGAACTGATAAATGTTAAGGATGGAAGTATTTCAGCCATAGGGGAAGGAAAATCCCAATTCTCCCTTCTATTTAGGGCTACAGTCACGAAGAATGGGAGAGTTCAATAGTTTGTGAATTTGGGGGAAAACTTTCCCAACGGTTTGTAAAAACCGTTGGAAAAGGATGATTTAAACCACTCTATACCAAAGGTTTAAGAAAACCATTGGTATAGAGTAAACATTTCCAAACGGATTTGAAAAACTTTTGGGAAAAGATGATTTAACCAGCTTTTACCAACAGTTTACTTAAATAGTTGGTAAAAGTACTCTACAGTCCTTGGGAAAACCTCCCTTTCTAGAAGTGAATTAATATGAAAGAATTTGATATTGGGGGTTGGTTAATTGATCCATAATTATTATCCTTTATATGATTTATTTTAGTTTGATAATACAAACATTAAATCTCATGTTTTAACTACTATTCTTTATTTATAAATTGTGGAATATTATTGAATGTTTGATAACGACCAATTCCACCTCCCCCTTAATTCATGTTTGTGACACACCTTTGTCTAGAATGTGTCATCTTCCAAGACCTGATTCAATCGAATCCATTTCATCCATTTATTAGATCAAATACAACATGTGAAGAACTAAACAATAGAGACAATGAAAAATGATTATATAAAAGAATAGGGATAGGTTGAGTTGCAAGTCCTTGGAAGCGGTCACAACAATAGGGACATTCTCCTTACCCAGGCTTTCTAATAAAATATTTCTACAAACTTAAAATTAAACATTAAAGAAAATTCATTATCACCTTCACCTCCCCCCATGCCAAGTCTTAGGGTCAACCTCTCATTTCCGAGAGTAATATTTTACTTAGCGCAGTGGGTGGAAGAGGAGAGAGAGAGAGAGAGGTAAAGAAATGAAGAAAAGTGGATTGGGAAACACAAATACATTGATTAATAAAACTAAAATTTGAATTACAATTGAAAACTAATAAAAAAATAATATTAAAATAAAATTAAAATAAGAAATAAGGGGGTGGGGGGGAAGAGGAGAAGAATCAGCTCATGCCCTGATGGGATCCCTCCTTAGTTTTGGGTGTCGAGCTGATGATTTGGGAAGGAGTCGAGGGCCTCCTTTTATAGGAAGAATTATGTCTTCTGAAATTTTTCATGTTGTTGGCCCATTAAATGGTCAGTTCACATGTGGAACCCCTCATAAAAAGTTATTCATAAATATGTTTTCCATTCACCCTCCAACCATCATCTCATTTATCCATAGTATTAAGGAGTTATGGAATTTTCACTGAATAAAGAATTTTATGGCCAAAATTTATAAGAAGATTCATTAAAATGTATAACAATCAATGGAAACCATAATGACTTAAAAACTCAACCAAAATTGTTTTAGAATAGTTCTGATGTGTACTAGTGCTATCCCAATTATAATAACCTAAATGGGAGGTGAGGAGACTAATTTGTGCATCTGTTATGGTGGTGGGGTCCACACTGTCTGCCCGGAAAAGTTTCCAACTTCAATGATTTTTTTGGACTAATAGATATTCGAATCAACTCTAGGACCTGAAGAGAAATTTGAATGAAATAAAAGCAGGATTCTAAAAAATTATAAATTTTGGAATTATATTTTTTAGGAAGTGACAAAAATACCCTTGTGGTAAATATCATTCAAAAATCCAAAATTATGCACTTTTATCAAATTTTCTCATAATCATTATAAAATTCAAATTACCCATTATTTTAATAAAACATTGAAATACATGGGTTTTATCATTGAAAAACATTAAAAATCCTCATTATTTGATAAAAAATATGCACATAAATTTGATCTGTCAAATACCGCCACACTTAAACCATGCTTGTCCCCAAGTATAAAATCTCAAATGGAAATTAGAGGACACCAATATTACCAATATTTAAATTATAAGGTAATAAAATAAATAAAAATTCAATGTGAAATAAAACTTTCAAAAATATGCATAAAATATAAATTTAATTTCCCATTTTTCGAAGAAAAAATTGATTTACTTATTTTACTTTTACCCTTTGAAAATTGACGAATCTTATCCTTTCATTCATTCAAGATCCTTGATTAATTATTATTAAAATGACAAGTCATGATTTACCTCACTTTTGATTCTTTTCTCTCATCACTCGTGATACAATTGATGTAGAGTTATTCTCATATCACGAGAACATGCTCCTTAGCCATAGTCTTGTAAATGAACTACTTTATCCACTTTGTAGAGGAAAAATGAACATAAAATCATGAGGACTATCAATTAAGGTTCTATTGACTCTGAGGTTTACGGTTGGTAGGATTTGACGCTTTAAAAATTATGGCTCAAGTAGGAGGCAAATCTCTTAAGTACTATGCATGGAATCAAAAGAAAACATATAACAGAATTATTCCCTACAAAGTAGCAACACCTAATTCCCAAAACTCAAAGAAAAGGTTATGATCATGTAAGAATAATCATTGATTTGTGCACCCTCTTGATTTTTTTTATTTTTTACTTTTAATTATTTTTTTTGAAAGTTATGATTATATCAAATCTCCCATCCATCATCTAACAACAAATTATCATAAGATCATCGGTCTAGAAAATGGTGATTTTGGGTTTTCCCAAATCACAACCCATTATTTTCTCTTTTTGTCAGTTCTTGTTGTCATTTTTGTCATTTTTTTAATTCAAGAGGGGAAAAATAGAGTATAATGAATGATTCCACAACCTTTTACTATTACCATAAAAATACACCCACACTTCTTCCTTACAATGTATATTATCCTCTCCACCATTATTCCCGTTGACCCCAAACATCAACTTTCAAATATCATGAAAATACTCAAAGGAGGGTAGGAATGGATGAAAATGGTTTGAAACATGACTCATTCCTATAATGGTCATTCATTGTCTTTGTGGGATAAAATAAGGATTGATGTAAAGGTGGTATTTTATGGAGAATTGGATTTCCAAAAGATGCCTCAATCATTTTAAATGTATTTTTGCATAGTCATAGCTTTGATAAGTTTCAATACAAGTTCTTGTTGGTTACATGTTCCAAGATCATCCAAGAAATATGCTCAAGAATAAATTGGAAGTACATGGTCTATAAATCCTCTTGGGAATGGAAAATATAATATTGAACAATCACTCATGGCATGACTAATAAATCAATTCACATGAACTTTAGAAATTCAATGCATGAAGGATGGAAGAGAAATTTCATTTACATGAATCAATTAATTCCTTAAAATCATGAGTCATTACATCAATATCCATGCTTCATTTTAAAAATTCAATTATTAATTTCAATCATTTAATCATGTCAACATTGAAATCTAAAACATGGAATCATAGTAATCTTAAGAAACTAATGTATCTTTGATAAGTCGAGTAAAACATGAATTCAAGTGTGAGAATGAAATTTTATATTTAAAGATAAAAAATGTTGTAGAAAAAAATATGGAGAATTTAAAAGATAAAACAATAAAATTGAACACCATTTTTCCCTGAAACATAGTCCTTCCCCTTTATTGTTTGGGGCTTCCTTCTACCGTCATGATCCTACAAAAGAAAAATAATCAATTAATCACATTGATGATTTCATTTAATCTCAAAATAAAAGAGGCAGGGGACCACATGCTAAATTAATTCAGTGAAAATAAATTGAAATATAAATTACTAGAAACAAGTAATGAAAAATCATGGTATTTTACCCCAAGTCGGCCATTAATTTTGACTACCCCTAGAGGGTAGTACCTACTATTATCCACATTCTGATGGAGGATAATTATTCTTTGATTTGAACGACCACATGTTGATTTTCCCAGCTTTTTCTTCATCCTTCTGGGAAAGAGTACAATTTATCCCCCCTTTAAAATGAGTTATAACGTGCATGGAGGGGGTAGGATGAAGTATGAATCATCCTCCTGCTTTTCTGACACTTGTGCAACCTCTTCTTCTCTGTCCATTAGTTACTTGAGGTATGCATCATCAAAATAATAGTCAATGGGAATGTAAGAGTGTGATTCAATTTGAATAATATTAAAACATGAAGTATCAAGATCAAATTCTTCACCATCAAAACATATTTTTTCATGGTATCCTTATGGATATACACTAGAATCTCTTCATGAACTTCCATGAATAAATATTCCGTGTATCTAGGGAGCTCCATATGTTCCTCAGCATGTGCACATCGAGGTTCTTCTTCATCCTCCAAGGCAGAGTTGAGGTTGTCTAATTCTGTATAATCAAAACCACATGGAGTGATATAGAATTCATAATCAATAAAATTATAAGGGATTGAGTCAATGAATGGTTCAACTCCCTGAGTCGGTTCATCTTTAATATCTACCTTAGTGGTAAGTGCCTCTTGGAGTATACTCTTTGAAGATAAAGGTAGCTAGTCAAGCTCCTCCATCTTGACTTAAAATTCCACCACTTGTGTGGTTTCTTCCTTCAGTGGTGACGAATCTTATTCTTTGTATTGTATGGGTATGTTATGTAGTTCCTCATATTTAATAAATAATTCATCCAAACTTTGTTAATCTCCCACTAGTAGCTCAGTAGATACGTCTTCCTCCCTTGCTTCCTCAGGTTCTTCAATTTCAAATACAAGTGGTGACATTTATTCCACCACTTTTCATGTTCTTCCATTGGATTATGGTTGGTTTTCTCTATTAATGAATGAACATAATCAAAATCACTATTAGCCTTTCTGGTTATATGTTCAATGCTTTCTCTATGTTCATGCATCTGATCTCTTCTAAAATATTCATCTTCTTCTTGTTTTTTTGATACACCTGTGAGTAATTTTTCCATGCATAATATTCTGAATTTGAAAACCTCATGGAATTATTTTGTTCGTTTTTTAAATAAAATGATAAACAAAAAATATTTGAAAATAGAAAAAGTATATGAACTAATGATTGGATCCCCGGAAACAGCGTCAGTTTTGACGCACGTCTATTGTGGGGTGTGGACAAAAATAATTATATTTTTCCTAGTATAGAATAGTGGATGAAAATGGTCATATCTCTTGAATATCCTTCTCAATGTAGCACAATTAATTTTTTTAATTCACATATTCTATCTCTTTTTGTGGTTTTGTTTATTAGATGAAAGTGATTAAAATATTTCTGGGTATTTTATTATTTAAAATAATGATATGTGAATGAAGAAATCTAAATTTATACTATGATTCATGTCTAAATAGAATTAATTAATAAGAAAGAACTTGGTTTTGGGGTTGGTTAAATATTCAATCATTATTCTCATTTATATTTTTTATTTCAGTTTGATAATCCAAACACGATATCTCATGTTTTAACTGCTATTCTTTATTTATAAATTGTGGAATATCATTGAAAGTTTGATCACTCTCATTTCCACCTCTTCCTTTAATCCAAGTTGGTGACACACCTTTGTATAGAATGTGTCATCTTCCAGGACCCGGTTCAATTGAAGTTGTTTCATCCATTGATTATCTCAACTCCAATTTGTGAAGAACTAACCAATTGAGGGAGGGAAAATTATTAGATAAAATAATATGGATAGATTGAGTTGCATGTTATCGGTGGTAGTAACAACATCAGGGACATTCGACTTACCTATGCATGCTACTCAAATATTTCTACATACATAAAATTAAACATTAAAGAAAATTCATGATCACCTTCACCGCCCATTTGGCAATGTCTTGGGTTTATCCTCTCATTTCTTAGAGTAATAGATTACTTGGTGGAGTGGGTGGAAGAGAAGAGAGAGATAGGGAAAGAAATGAAGAAAAGTGGATGGAGAAATACAAAGGCATGGATTGATAAAAATAAAATTTTAATTACAATTGAAAAATAATACCAAACTAAAATTAAAATAAAATAAAATGATGAAATGGGGAGCGAAGAGAGGTGTATCATCATCTCATGCCCCGTTGGGAACCCTCCATGGCTGCTTGTGTCGAGCTGAATATTTGGGAAGGATGCGAGAGCCTCCTTTTATAGGCAGAATTCTATCGCCTAAAAGATTGTGCATTTTTGGCACAATAAATGGTAGATTAACACATGTAATCCTTCATAAAATTTGTTCCTAAATGTGTTTTCCATTCAACTGCCACATTTCAGATCATTTAGACATCATATTAAGGAGGTATGGAATTTTCATTGAATAAGACTTTTTATGGCTGAAATTTCCAGGAACCTTCCTTCAAATGTATAACGATAAATGGAAACCTTAATGACTTAAAAACTCCCCCAAAATTGTTTTAGTGTCAATACTATGTGTCCTAGTGATATCACAAGTAGAATAAACTATATTAGAGGTGAGGAGACCGATTTGTGCATCCGTTACGGTGGTGAGGTCCATGTTGTCCGCCCGGAATAGTTTCCAAATTCGATGAATTTTTTGGACTAATAGATCTTCAAATCTGCTCTAGGTCATAGAGATGAAGTTGAAGAAAATAAAATCAATATTAAAAAAAATTAATCAGTAATTTTTTACTTATATTTTTTAATAAATGACAAAAATACCATTTTGGTAAAAATCTGCCAAAAATCCAAAATTATGCACTTTTCTCATTTTTCCTCATATTCATTATAAAACTAAAATTACCCATTATTTTAATAAAACATTGAAATACATGGGTTTTATCATTAAAAAAATATAAAAATCCTCATTATTTGATAAAAAATATGAACAGAATGTTTTTTTGTCAGAGATGTCATGCCTCCTTGTCTTGTGTTATCATAATATGTCATGCCTAAGTTGATTAAATTCTTAAATGGAACATGTTAAATGAGTCGATATACTTGTTAGTTGTTTTTAGATTTCTTGAATGTTTTTTTTGGTAATTATGATTAAAGGGTGGGTATATCCATGTGATGTGTTAAATGGAAATTGGTGATAAGTGGGTGGGTATAACCATGTGACATGATTAAATGGAAGTGGAGTACATGAGTGGATATACTCATGAGATGTAATAGTTTAAATGAGTAGGCATATTCATTGAATGGTTTTGAATGTAATTGTTTATATGAGTGGGTAGACTCATATGGTTATAAATTGTTAAATGTATGGAATGGTTGATGATTTAAATAGATACCAATGACAGATCTCCATGGATTTGGAACACAGTAGTGGACACCTTGGTTGATTATTCACTTTGGGTCATGATTCTGTTTGATGTATCGGGCTTTGTTTTCCATTAGATCTAGCTTGATTGGACTCATGTAGGACATGTTGGTACACATGCTCCATGGACTCCAACCAATACCTATATTGAGTTTCTATTGATATGATACTAGGACTTGATGATGATGCCTTGGTCTTCAATACATTGGATTCATCCCTTCATGGTCTACATTTCATTATATGACACGATCGTGGGATATATGATTGTGGTTGTACGACAAGGTCATGGGTTTTTGATATAGTGTTCTTTATAGAGTAAGGCTGTGTGGACAGGATATGGATTGTTTTATGACAAGGCTGTGTTATTTGTTTATATTGCCTGTAGGTTCCTTGTTATGAGCTTCCACTTATTTCATGGAGCCACAAGAGGTTTTACGGTATAACTTGTTTGCGTTGGTTATATGCCTTGGGCTTTCACACATACATTACTACTTACTTGTACTTGTTTCTCATATTTCATAGTGCAGCTTAGAATTGTATAGATATTTTGTTGGAAACCTACTGGGATGTTTATCTCACACCTTGTTTGGGCCTCCTTGGGGACCCAAACAAATTATATGGTTTGAGGTGATAGTAGGGGAAAGCTCCCTATCAGTAGTTGTGGATCATTTCTTTAGAGCATGGGATAATGAGACCCAACTGAGGCTTGCGATGCTACTGTGACACTTTTTGATCTTTTTGGATTTTGGATACTTTTATTGTACTTTATTTCAATGTATATTTTTTGGTTGTTTTCTAGATACATGTATCATCTATATCATGGTATATGAGACACCTATGGCTTGATATATATTCATGTCTTGCTTATCTATTTTACATATTTTCAGCTTATTGTATTTACTTCTGCTATTTAATTTGATTGACTTAAACAATGATATACTCTGGTAATGAGGGAATATTATCCCCAATAACTCAACTAGGCCCTCACCACTAGTCGGAAGCATCTGGCATTTGAGGAGTGCGCTTGAGGCCATGTAGCCAACCGTGCTTGGGGCACTATTGAGTGGCATCTGAGTTCAGGATTTTACAAAGTGGTATCATAGACAATGTCTTTTCTAGTTTTATTTACTATTTGGAGACAATAGACATGGATATGAAGGAAAATGGAATTTTTTAATGAGCTATGCTGGAGTGTAGCTAACCCGTGTACAAGAAAAATCAAAATTACCCTAAATGAAATTGGTATTTTCTGGTTTTGACTATTACAGTTGATTTGATTTCACCATTATGCATCACACATGATTTATACTGATACTATAGATGCAATTGTGGGTTCTATTTTCTTACAACCCGATGAGATGAGGGTATTCCATCTCATGCATCATATAGTCTCTTGTTAGAAATCACATATCATGCATTATATCATTCCATTTAAGATGAATTATTTGATGCATGTTATTGTAATTGGTGATCTAATAGTTGTTCCTAATTTTGAGATAGACTTTGTGAAGAGGATAGAGAAGTGACATCATCTTTCAATTCATAATGTGTTTGGGCCCTTATGAAAAAAATGAAGTACATTTTAAATTAAAATTTTAATTTGAATTTGATGTGTATGGATTATATGGGCATCAAATTTTGATTCATGAGGTGTTATGGGTCCTCAAGGATCAGAACTTGGTGGAACATTGGTTAAATCATGTCAAATAATGACTATTAAATGAAAATAATTGGAAAATAGAGACATGACATACACCCAGATTTTGATTGGGTGAGAGGTAGTGTTTCTAGTTGTGTTGTGGTTGTTCATTGTACATTCACGGACTTAGGATTACGTTTTGTGTTATGACTTGTTTTTAGGAGGGTTTTGACCTATCCTATGCTTTTGAGATGCGACTTTGAAATCATTCCTTTTTGAGTTGAGTGTTTGGCATTATAGAGGCATGTCACCCTAAAGACCTCCAATGGTATGCCAAGACGGTGGCGATGACCATGCTTCGAAGGTGGTGGGCCATGAGATAATAGTGGATCCCTTTTAGTGGTTTTGTGGTACAATAGAATATTTTAGACATAGGTGCTGAGGCATAGTTCCACGAGGGGTTATTTTTCTATATGCAGACTTTTCAAGGAGCACCGTAGCCTACCATGAGTATGGTCGAGCTGACATTGGTGTTCTAGCAGCAACATCGTTTCACGTTTTTGGGGGATGATGGTCCACAAGCTTTTGAGTTGTGGCTTGAGACCACACAAGCTATATTCGAGCATCTGAAGACACCTCTTGAGTGGAGGGTCATGCTCACCCATTATATGATACATGGAGTAGTAATGTACTGGTGGGATGTTCTGAACTAGGCTTAAAGGCTATGAGATATGGGTTGGACGGATTTCCAGACCTACTTCCTTGACTAAATTTAACACAAGACACTATGGACAAAGTGATCTAGTGAGTTAATGCGTTTAGAGAAGGGAACCATGACCGTTATAGAGTACTCAACATACTTTATAGAGTTTCATAGTTTTGCACTGATGTACCTTACTGATAAGCTGTCGAGATCGAGATTCTTTGAGGAAGGCCTCTTGCATACTGTCAAATCCTAGGTCAATGTGTTCAGGTTGACATCTATCATTGAGATTGTGAATCAGGCACTGATTATTGAGTGGAACCTGAGGGAATTTGAGGATATAGAGCAGGTAAATGTTTCTTCTCAACCTAGTGGTTCTACATCTTCACCCAGGAAGCACCATTTTGATGCTTTCTAGGAGATGCACATCAGTTAGGCTATGAGTTCTAGTAGTTCGGTGTTTTGTCACTAGTGTGGAAGGAGATGACACATGAAGAATCAGCGTGATTGCGACCCAGTCGAGTGTGGAGCTAATGGAGTGATGGACCACATGGAAAGGTTTTGTAGGACCTTCCCTCCAGTTGTGAGTGGTAGGGGGTCAGCTTCGATGTTAGGTTCATGAGTAGGTTTCTAAGATCTGTGTCAAGCAGGGAGCTAGAGCAATGCAGGCCGATCAGGCTGCAGAAATAGTGGTCTTTGCTGAGGTAGCCATACACCAATTACTCCTATACATTGAAGGGGACCTACTCTGAGCATGAGGTTGTTTCATAGGGTCGTGGTATAGGTAAATTATATTATGTACAACCTACCCCTGAGGAGCAAGGTCTCATACTGTCTATAGTTAGAGGAATGATCTCAGTAGCCTCTACTACTGCATCTCCTCTTTTTGAAACAAGTGTATCTCATAGTTTCATATCTGCACGTATGGTGAAAATACATGGGCTTTTTGTGTGGTATTTTGAAAGAGTTTTAATGCTAGAAATACTATTGAGAATCAGAATGGATGATGTGATCTAGTATAGAGAGTACCCCCTTGAGGTTGGTGGGTGTCAGCTCATTTGAGATATTTATGTCTTTGAGATGATAGGGTTTGACGTCATTCATGGGATTGATTGTTTAGTATATTATCGATCTTTCATTGTCTACAATCACCTAAGGGTAACTTTCACACCAGCAGAGGATGCAGTGTTTACTCACAATGGTTAATGGCGTGTCTAGGAGAGTTGAGATGGACTAGATTATCATGAGTTGGGCAGAATGATAACCTATATTTCTATTTTGTATTTTGGATGATCAGTGAGTGAGTCCGGTAGACTTTCCTCTAATGGTGGATCGTTTCATGGACATGTTACCATATGAATTTTCTAGTTTACCTCTCGAGAGATAGGTTGAGTTCTCCATTGAACTAGTGTTATGAGCTGCACCAGTATCCATTTCTACTTACTAGGTGGCTACGATGGAGTTGTAAGAAATTAAGTGGAAGCTATCGTATTTGGAGGGAAAGGGGTTTATCTGACCTAATACTTTTCTATGGGGCTTTCCAGTTCTTTTTTCAAAAAATATGTATAAAACTCTTCAGATATTTGGGGATTATCATAATTTGAATCATCTAATAGTTAATAACTGATATGAATTTCCACAAATAAATGAAATGTTTGATAAGATTATAGCATCCCGATTATTCTTGAAAATTGAACTTAGGGTAGGATATCACCAGGTAAATATTTGACCCACGGACATACCTCGTACATCCTTTCATAGTAGGTATGGTCTATATGAGTATCTGTTTATACCATTATGTCTCACAAACACGATAGTAGTTTTCATGGTGCTGATTAACCGAGTGTTCCATCCTTAATTTTTCATATCAAGTATTGGGCTGGGAGTAGTTTTGATGTGGGGGGATAAAGTTTTGGCATATGAGTGTTAGTTTCTATGGCCACATGAGAGGAATTACCCTATTCATGATCTTGAGCTAGATGTAGTTGTTCATGCTTTTAACTATTGGAGAAATTATTTATTGGGAGATCATTTTTTGGTGCATACAGTCAAAAAAATACTCAAGTATATATTTACTCAGTATTATTTGAATATGAGGCAAAAAAGGTGGGTGGAGTATCTACAGTCTTTTGACTTCAAACATGAATACATGACTGGTAAAGGTAATGTAATGTTCGATGCACTAAGCACATGGTCTCAGATACAGACAGTGCAACAGGAAAGTAGCATGTGGAAACATATGGCGTTATTCTCTAAGATCTATATGGAGGTGAACAACATTTAGGGATAGAAATATCAAACATCCATAGTTGTGACCTACACCCTATTGGATAAAGTAAGGATGAGGTAGTTATCAAATTCAGAGGGTCTCGTCCTATGGGAGAGTGTGGAAGGTGAGGACCCTCCTCCTGGTTGGACCGTAGTTTTTCATGAGAACTAACATATCCATGGATGTGTTTGGGTTCCAGTGGATATACGTGGGGATATGATGTGGGAGTTTCAGGCTTCATCTTGGGAACTACATCCCAGAGTCAACAAGATGTACCGTGACTTACATCATCAATACTAATGGCCAAGTATGAAAACTGTGGTAGCTAGTTTTGTTACGAGGTGTTACACCTGTAATCATGTGAAGGTGGAACATCAATGACCATCCATGATTTTATAGAAGTTACTTATTCCAAAGTGGAAATGAGTTGATTTCATAATGGATTTATTGACTGGTTTACTAAGGTCTCTTTGAGGTAACGATGCTGCGTGGGTTGTTGTTGATGGGATCAAAAAGGGTGATCATTTATTGCCGATAAAGGATACCTTTAATGTAAATGTTCTTGTAAGGTTGTATATCCATGAGATAATAAAACTTCATGGGCTCTCATGCTCTATCATTTCAAATAGGTATTCCAACTTTAAATCTCGTTTCTTATAGAGTTTTTATATGGAACTGGGTACATAGGTGCTTCTGAGCACAGTCCACCACCCTTAGACTGATGGCCAATCAGAGTGTATCAAACAAGTTCTAGAGAACATGATGAGAGAATGTGTCCCAGATTTTGGGGGATCTTGGGAGAGAAACATTCATCTAGATTAGTTCTCCTATAATAACAAGTATCAGGCAATGATACCGATTTCTCCTTGCGAGGCTTTGAACGGTAGGCTATGCCAATCACCCTTGTGATGGTTAGAGGCAGGCAAGGTAGCTTTACTGGGACCTTGTCTCAAGCAAGAGAACTCTGAGTAGATCCAGTTGATTCAGAAACATTTGGCTACTACACAATCTTGATAGAAATCTTATGTTGATCACTGTATATGACATCTAGAGTTTGTGGTCAGCGATCGGGTCTTTTTATGTGTTTCACTAAGGTTGGGACATAGAAAGATCATGATACAAGGTAAGATTTCACCACTATATATTGGGCCATTCGAGATTCATGAGAGAGTCAGATCTGTAGAATATTTGTTTTAGTTACCTCAGAGGTACTGAGCCATGCATGATGTCTTCCACGTATCACAACTAATACAGTAAAATTCAGACCCATCTCACACTTTTCAATCCGTGGTGGTTGATCTACGATTTCATGCATCCTTCTAGGAGCTTCTAATTCGTATTGTTGATATGATAATGAAGGTTATACAAGGCTAGTTAGTTCCTCGAGTACATGTTCTATGGAAGCAAGACCGTTCACAAGACAATACTGAGGAGCAGGAGGCCGACATACGTGCTCAGTGACAGGAGTTTTTTCAAATGGGTCTTGACTACCCATGAGATGGAAATTCGGGGAAGAATTTCATTAAGGGTGTAATATTGTAAGATACAAGGTTTTTATTGAGGTATGAATATTTTACATTCTTTTTTGGCTTAGACCCTAAGTTGGGCCATGGGCTGGTTGGGTTGTTTTTGGGAAATAATAGGGAAGAAGGTTGTATACCGATTGTAGGCTAATTACATGATGTGTAATTGGATTACACACTGTGTTATATGGTTTCATAACCTGTAATGATTTTTCTAGGACCATTCACCATGTGTAAGGGTTTTTCACCATTAAAGTAAAACCGAGCATTACACACCATGTAAGGAAATTACTTGTCTTG
Source organism: Viscum album (assembly GCA_963277665.1). NCBI lineage: Eukaryota > Viridiplantae > Streptophyta > Magnoliopsida > Santalales > Viscaceae > Viscum > Viscum album. The sequence continues at coordinate 945,887,021 of OY728148.1, forward strand.
TAATTTCCCGACTAAGTTTTTTAAAAATAGAGGCATGTACCTCAAGTTTTTGGACAGAAGCCTTTTTCACTCTTTTGAAGACTAAAATTTTTCTTATCAAACTTTTCAGATCTAGAACCCATTTGGATTCCATTTCATCCCCTATCATTTTTTGGAACTATGAGGGTAAGATATTGATTCCTTTTTAGAAATTCTTGATTCTTTAGAACAATAGTTGCATTGTTTGGATTTAGCCTTTTATGCCCTAATTTCTTGTTCTTCGTATGTTCTTTATATTTATTCCCAGCCAGGATGAATTTGGACTTGATACTAGATGAGAAATACACTAATGAGATAAGGTAGGTGGTCTATACCTTTCTTTCATCTTTTGATGCTTTATAGAGCTATTGACATTTTTTCTGCCCGCTAGACTTTTTAGCACGAGCCAGATTTTAATGTGATAATCTGAAATAGGATGAGGTAAGACCTATTTGGGACTCCCTTAGGTTCTTTGAGATGTGTTTGTGGTTTTTTACCCAGCCCAAGGACACCCATGGGGTGCACCAAGCCTTTACTTTGGTTTTTACCATTGATGAACTACCCATGGGGTGTGACCTCGAGTTTTCCTAGTTTAACGAAGCTCGGTTTAACTGAAATGTGGCCGAATCACATACATATAAGATATCGTGCCTCCTTACCTTGTGTTATAATAATATTCCATGCCTAACTTGATTAAATACTTAAATGGAACTTTTCAAATGATTCAGTATACTCGTTGGATATTTTTAGATTGCTTAAATAGTTTGGTTGGTAATTGTGATTAATGGATGGGTATACCCATGTGATGTGTTAAATGGAAATTGGTGATAACTTGGTGGGTAGATCCATGTGACATGATTAAATGAATGTGGATTACATGAGTAGATATACTCATGAGATGTAATGGTTTAAATGAGTGGGTATATTCATTGAATTGTTTTGAATGTAATTGTTTATATGAGTGGGTAGAATCATATGGTTTTAATTTGTTAATGGCGTGGAATGATTGATGATTTACATAGATTTCCTGAATGGACCTCCATGGATCTCGAATGATGTAGTGGACACCTAGGCTGATTATGCACATTTGGTCTTTATTCTATGAGATGCCTTAGGCCTTGCTACCCCAGGGATCGAGCTATCTTGGACTCACGTAGGACATGTTGGTACACATGCTCCTAGGATTCCAACCAGTGCCATTGCCAAGTTTCCATCGAGATTCTCATGAGCCTCGAAGAGGATGTCGTGGTCTTCAGCACCATATATTCGGCACTTCATGATCTACACTTCATTATATGGCATGACAATGGGATATATGATTGTGGTTGTACGATAAGGCCGTGGGTTTTTGATATAGTTTTCATCATGTTGTAAGGACACGTGGACATGATATGGATGGTTATGTGGAAAGGCTGTGTCGGTCGTTTATATTGCTTGTAGATGCCTTGTTAGGGGCTGAAACATGTTGCAGGGAGCCACAAGAGGCTGTTTAGTATTACTTGTTTTCAGTAGTTTTATGCCTTGGACTTTCACACTAACATTACTACCTACATTCACTTGTTTAGCATATTTCATAGTACTTCTTAGAACTGTATAGATATTTAGCTATAAACCTATTGGGATGTTTATCTCACATCCTATTTGGGCCTCCTTGGGGACCCAAACATATTATATAGTTTCAGGTGATAGTAGTGGAAATCTCCCTAAAACTATTTGTTGATCATTCTTTTAGAGAATGGGAGCATAAGACTAAGATGAGGCTTGTGATGCTACGGGGGCAGTTTTCGGTCATTTTGGTTTTTATATACTTGTATTTTATTATATTTCTATGTACCTATTTTGGATATTTTCTAGATACATGTATCACCTACATCCTGGTATATGAGACACTTCTGGCTTGTTACATATTATTTTTTTGATTGTCTATTTTATCTATTGTCTACATATTATATTAGCTTCCACTATTTAATGTGATTGACTTCCATTGTGACAAATTATGGTAATGGGGGTATAGTCTCCCAAATGACTCACCTAGTCCCTAACTTCTAGTCATAAGCCTCTGGCATTTGGGAAGATGTGCTTGAGTCCATGTAGCCAACTGGGCTTGGGGCACAATTGAGTGACATCCAGGTTAGGGATAATACATTTGTAAAATGATTCAATGATTTCATTTCAAAATTCATTGATGTAATATGAAGATATAATATGATGTTGTGCATGTACATACTATATCACATCTTTCTATGAATAAAATTCCTTAATGAAAAAAAATTCCTTTGGGTGATAATTCTTGTAGTGAGATAAACTCCTTAAACTAATATAAAATACTATGGGTGAGAAAATTCATAATGTTTGAAAAAAAATTCTAGTGAGAGAAATCCAATTGTTTGAGAGGTTATAGAGATGGTATCTTGTGGTGAATTTTATAGATTTATAATCAATAATAAAATTATATATGTCACTTTAAGTGTAATATTCAGTCAAACTATGTTATCTAGCACAACAAAAAACTGTGGTCTTAGTGATAGTTTATTAGTGGTAGTTATAATAATCACTACTAAAAAAACATTATTAAATATATTTTAAATATAGTGGCAGCTTCAATGAAACCACTGCTAATATTTTAAAAAAATAACTGACCCCACCATGTACACCTAATGCCCTAACCCCCTAGCTCCCTTGGTTGTTCCTCTCCCCGATGCTAGCAACTACCCCTCCCCCTTGGCGGCGCCTCTCCTCGACGTTGGAAATCACCCCTCCCTCTCGGCCTTGCCTCTCCATAACACTAGTGACCACACCCACCTTGATCACAACTCTCCCCGGTGCTAGGGAAACCCTCTATCCCACTACCCCACACCGATCCCTCATCCCCACCTCTCCCTGACGTTGAAGACCACCCATCCCCCAACATCGGTGACCGCCCCTCTCCCTCAATCACGCCTCTCCCCAATTCCAGCGACTATCCCTCACTCTCAATCATGCCTTTCCCCAGTGCCAGTGATTACCCCCCCTCTACCCAACCTTTCTCCGACATCGGCGACTACACCTCCCACTTGGTCACACCTCTCCCCAATGTCGGTGACCACCCCTCACCCTCGACCCCACATCTCCCCGACAAAGACCCCCCTTCTCTCCAACAACATACCTCTCCCCCCTTCCCCCACTTCCCCCTGACGGCTCACCCCTCATCTTTAATGGTGACCACCCCTTTTCCTACTCTCACATATGATCCTCGTGACCCCAACCCCACTTGTTACCTGATGATGACCTGACAATGACCCCCCTGCTCCTTGATGGCGATCCACAATGGCGACCCCTCTCCCCCATTTCTCGGAGAGTGAAATCCCTAATTGTAAGGTGTAATTTTTTGAATATTGTATGATTGGATTTCTATATCATTATGTAGTATATCATATTGTGTAATAAAATGATAAATTTTATCACGTAGGAATCCTATACACATAACAATCATTAATGACTATTATAAATTGGGATCATGAATCATTAATATGATGAATTCTTGTTTGTCTGCGGTGTTATAAATAGTCTGTAATTGCATGATTCATTTATGCCTCATGTATTCTTGGTGAGTAAGCCTTAGTGAGTTTTGGACAATGGTTGATTAGAGGCTAGGAAACCATTTTCTTTTATTGATTATTCACGAAAGTTTTAGTATGCTTCTTCCACACTGTCATGAGACATTCTATGTAAGAACATAATGAGTGTACATGTATTTTCACCATGATTTTATATACAATATTTATAGATTTATATGATAAATTAGGTGACCAGGCTGAAGGAAGTTAATTTGTGTTTACTTTTAATTGTACTTGTTTGATTAACCATTTATATCTTTATATTTGAATATACAGGGAGAAGAGTGAAAATCCAATACATATGGATAAATGTTGGATTACTTTACCACAAAACACACCTCGTTATGACAGGAGTTTGAAAAAAAAATATTATGTAATTAAAAACTAACCAGTGGATGATAAAATAAAATGTGTATGTCCTGATTGAAAACTTAAGTGATGGTTAAATAGAAATGATGTATATGATCATTTTACATAGAAACAATTTTTTTCTCAACATTTATGTAGGATTTGGAATGGTGAATATATTGTTATGGAAATTTAAACAAAGATAATCCTATTAATGAAACACAAAGTGACCCTCCAGAGGGGAATTCCGTTGAAATGTGATAAATAAAACATTTGTCGTTGTAGGATATAATGTCCAGGATTTCAATAGATCCAAAAAATAATAAAATTGACCCTGAGAATTTTAATCCTTCTAATAAGTTCAACGACCAAAAAAATGAGCTTAATGAATTATTTGAAGATGTGCAGCAAGAATTGTATGAAGGGTGTGATAAATATTCAATGTTTTCTTTTCCACTTATGTTGTATCATATAAACTGTCTCTGTGAAATTATTGACAAAGAAATGTACATGATTTTAGAGTTTCATCATGATGCAATTAGTGAATATATGATCATTGCATCATTCTATGAGATTTAAAGAGTCATAAATAAACTTGGACTGTATTATACAAAGATGCATGAATTCCTTAATGATTGCATGCTTTAATAGAGAGAAGTTTCTGAAAAAGGAAAATTCGTAAGATTTCATAAAATTAGATGAAATTCAATGAACAAAAATGAGAGTATAAATCAATGCAACCCCCTAAAGAAAAAAATAAGAAATCTCCTTCATCTTTATTTCATTACTTTCCTCTGAAATGATGCTTGAAATGATTATTCATTGCATCTAAGACTACATACGAAATGAAGTGACATGATCAAGATAGTAATGATGGCTTGATGAGACATCCAAATGATTCAACATCATACAAAATGTAGGATTCATTATATCTATATTTTTTCTTGAATCTTAATAATTCATGTTTGGGATTGAATTCTGATGGTTTTAACCCCTTTTTTACTTTAGGTACTAATTATAGTATTTGTCCAGTTGTTTTGATCCCTTATAATCTACCTCTATAGATGTGTATGAATAAATATTATTTTTTTATTTCAATGTTTATTTCTAAAAAAATTCCTAGAAATGGAATTGATGTATACCTTCATCCTCTAATAAAATAATTATGAGAATTATGAGATGATGGAATTGAAACATATGACACCTCAATGAGAAAACTATTAAATGTACTTGCTAATTTAATATAGACAATTACTAGCATTCATGGATTAGGAAATTTATCTGATTGGAACAATCATACTAGTTTGTAATTTTGTTCATGAACAATTACCTCATAGAAGAAAATGATGTTTTATGCATCATCATTGATTTCCTTATTTCTTCTCATATATCTTGGTTTAACAAGACACAATTCAATGAAGATATTAAAATGAGAAATCCACAAAAAGTGTTATTAGGTTCAGAAATCATGGTACAATTAATGAGTGTCATTGAAGAATTTGGAAAATATAATCATTTTAAAGAAGGGGAAAAGGGTACAAGGTAAAATATTTGAACCATCTGGAACACAAAAATGAAGGGTATATTTATCAAAATTCCTCATTAGTAGTTTAATTTGATATGTTATATTCTTGACATAATGAATATTGAGAAAAAAAATCTATGGCAATGTAATTTTCACATTTCTTAATGAGAAGGGTAAATCGAAGGATTGCCTTAATGCTCTAAGAATGTGGAGTTAATGAATATAAAGCATGATTTTTGGGAAAATGAGAATAGAAAGTATCATAAAACTATTTTTACAATGAAAAATCAAGAGAAAGATGTATTCCTTCAAAATTTAAAGAATTTAAAAGTGGAAGATAGATATTCAAGTAATATATCAAGGTTCATTGACAAAAAAAATTGAATGTTACATGGATTGAAAAGTCACAACTCATGTATTTTAGTGGAATAGTTTTTTTCATTGGAATTTTTTAATATGTTAACTGAAAAATAAACTATTTTACCAATTTCAATTATCTTTGTAGAAAAAATATAAATCTAATTGAGCTTGATAAAATTCAGGAATGAATTGTTTTTGACACTTTTTTATTTGTAGATGTTATTTCCCCCCTTCATTATTCACTGTGATGATTCATTTGATTGTTCTTTTGGTTGAAGATGCTAAACTTGGCTGACCAGAACACTATCAATTGATGTATCCAATTGAGAGGTACAATGATATAATTTTTATTTTCATTAGTGAATTTAATTTTATTAAATTATTGCATAATTGTTTTATATGTTTCCTATTTTTTCATCAGGTACATAGGTCATTTGAAATCATATATGATGAATAAATATCAACCAAAAGGCTCTATTGCTAAAGTTTACATATCCAAAGAGTGATTGACCTTGTATTCAAGGAATTTGGATGGGATTGAGACTAGATTCAATAGTGTTTAATATTTTGATGACATCTCCACTAATTATCTTTTTGAAAACTACTTGTCAATATTTCAAATTATTGGATAACCAATTGGAAAGGGGTCAAATTCTACACTGATTGAATTGGAGTTTCTATAAGCACATAGACATATACTGCTCAGTAGTCTTATTACAAATCCATTTTATGAATAATTGTGATGTCAAATAAATAAGTGATTAAGGGGTAGATCTTGAAATGAGATGGAATTAAAGAAAGATGATAATAAGGAGATTCTCAAATGGATCACCCATCGGGTATGTATATACTCATATTTATATTATTGACATGTAGTTATTTTGTCTATGTTAAAACTAAAACTTTATATATATATTTCTAGATAATTAATGTTGAAAATAAAGCTTAAATATCAAAATCTTTTATGTTTTTTTGGCTCGAGGTCCTCTAAGATAGTCTACGATATTCGATGCCTACAATATTAATGGTTTTAGGTTTCATACAATTTATCAGGAAGAATACTTAAAAACTCAAAACAGTGGTGTATTTACAATTACAGAGGTGGGATATTATGGAAATTTGGTTGATATAATTTAATTAAACTATCATGGTTAGATTTTGGTTGTCTTATTCAAATGATAGTGGGATAATATTGATATGGGTATAATGAATGATTTATTACATTTTAATTCTATCAACTTCTCTCGATTTATCCATACCAATGAGCATATAGATAATGATCCATTTATATTTGATTCCTATGTTAAGATATTTTATTATGTGGATGATGAAATACATGAAGGTTGGAGTTTTTTTACACTTAAGGTAGAGAGACTTATATGATATGAGTGATGAAGATCAATTGGTACTTTGTGACAGTGAACCTAATCAACCACAAAACATTGAATAATTTTTTAATGACAATATGGAAACAATAGAACTTGCAATAGAGGGTGAAAATAAAGCACTCATCATTATAGAGGTTTATAATAATGTAGATAATGAAGATAATGATAATTTAATGTATAAATTGGTAATGAAAATATATTACAATTTCTCCTTGATAAGTGGTTCATACATAAATACATTGTTCTAGTTTTTTTTTCTTTTTGTAAAAATTTATTAGTTTTTAATTTTCTATACATTTAATATATCTAAACCAATTTAATTGAAAGAATAATGATAATAAATAAATTTCAAAATCCCAGCTAGTTGTCATCTCGGAGCACACCACAACTACCATCATGTTCATTGGATCTAAGTGAATCAGTTGTACTTGAGACTACCAGCGAGCCAACCATGCCCCAGATTCTTTTAGTATCCCACTATCCAATTCACCACCATCTATGGAGTAGTTGTTCATCCCTTCATATAGTGGATATCGGTGAGTTACTATTACTGGTATGTATGTCATTGTAAAAAAACTATATATTTTATAAATTGTTTAATTCATTTTTCAAATGGATAAAAGTAACAGTAGAAGATATATAAATATGAACATGAAAGATATATGAGACCTGATGGAATTCAATATTATCATTCCATTTGAGGATTTTGGGATGCTTACTGATGATGTTTCCAGAATCTATGGGCAGATAATTTGGCAGCTTATTTGTGATAAAATGAGCATTCCCATAAATTATAAATATTGGAGGCATATTTCTACAACTTGGAAAAATGAGGTTTTTGATACTTAATTAAAGGAAATTTAATTTAATATTCATTGATAACTAATTTAAATGACATGAATAAAATTTTGTAATATACTTATACAATGTTATGTTTTTTATTTGTAGATGTTTTTTCATTTGGATGTCCCAGGCACTATTTCACACCCATGCACTATTAAATAATTAGGAAAGAAATGGTGATATTTTAAATGAATATTATGACATGAGTTTAAGGAAATATCTTTGAGCTCATGATAGATGTATGAGAAAGTGTGTGAATTAATTTCTCATGTGAAATGGAATTTGTTTGTCGATATTACAGTGATTAATCTCATGAGGTAATTGCATATTTTAGAGTATCGTAATAACATAAACAAAATAAAATTATAATTTTTATTAATGTTGATATTTTTTATAGGAATTATTTAAAAAAAATACTATGAATCATGAGAAATAATTCATTCTTCATATCAGTGTGTCTTAGAGTTTTTTTAGAAAAAGAATAATTTTGGTTTGTATTTTATTCATTATTATTTATATCATTTTATTATAAGTCACGTTTTTTCTAACTTGTTTATATTTTTTATAAAGGAAAATTAATTATGTTACTCTTTTAGCCATACATAGATGTGGTTTAATGTGAATAGGGAATATGATGTCAGTTTTGTAAATGACCCTACAAAATATGTTAGAGTAAGTATTTTTCATTATCATTTCATGTAATTTCATTACTATAAAAAATTAATAATGAAAAATATATTATGAAAAAAAAGACTTAAACCCAATTAAATGGGGCTGGATACATGGATAAAATGATGCTAATTTAGCACCATTTGATACATCTATCCAACCCCAATTAATTGGGATTAAGGAATATTTGTTGTTATAATTTATTTTTCAGTATTATGTTTTTATAGTAATGAAATAAAAATACATAGTAATAAAAAAATTATTAATTAGAAAATATTTTAAAGTTCAAACATTTTAAAACATAATTGTAAATATTTTTGTATTAACCGGTTCAAATTCAATAAATATAGGATGTGAACCATTCAAAATCATCATCAGTTTCCCAGAACGATGAAGTTCCAATTTATTTAGGGAAGGATAATCCTAGACATGTACAGGGGATGGGTTTTGGACATACACCATCAGTTGTCTTTGGTAGGGATCCATCATCAGTTATTACTACACATACTGGGGGATCAAGTAGCACTATTTATAGGGAATCACAAAGGTAAATTAGAAGGTTGAAAGGAAAAGTGCGAGAACATGACTCTTATAGGAAAACATAGGATCAATGGTGAGAGAAAATGGAAAAAGATTTAGTTATTATATTTCAATGGATTACTTGAATGATAACCAAGGAAATTTCTAGCTTTATAGATTGTCCTATCAAGGTAAATTCTATATTTCATAGATCATTCACACATTTTCAAAGAACACATATAACTTCCTTAAGTAAAAATAAAATGTCACTTTTATATTGAAAACATGCAATTCGAGACATACTGACAACATCTTGCACCGGATTGACATTAGTTTGATTCCTTCACATAATAAATAAATTATATATTATTATCCTTAAGTTTGAAAATAATTCAAGCTCATTTTCTCAGTTTTGAAACAGTAAATAGTTTGTAATGGTACCAAATCCTTTAACAACATGTGTGTGTGGGTGGAGGGGGGGGGCAAAAAATAGGAATTAGATTCCATATCAACATAAAATCAGAGTAAAATGACTGTGGATTGATTTTTGAAGTGTAGGAATAAATGACACATCATTTAGAGTTATAGTTTACCTAAGATGCGTGTAAATATATTTTTAGTGTTTTAGAACACCAAATCATGTGTGTAATGGTTCAAACAATAGAAAACGATATCATATTGACATGAAATCATGAGAAAAACACAATTGAATTATTTTTGACATGTACTCATATAAACAATATCAATTAGACTTGTAGTGCAGTCAAAATTCCATAGTAAATAGTTTTTAGAGGTACTAAATCCTTTAAAAACGCATGATATGGGATCAAAATTATAAAAATGATGTTGGATTTCCATGAATTTAGAGGAAAATAACCATTGTTTTTTTTTTGAAATGTAGGAACCAACAACATGTTATTCCAAGTTACAGTTTTCCTGGGATTCCTGTAAATGCATTTTTAGTGTTTTAAACTACTAAAACATGTGTATAAAATTCCAAACCAAAGAAAAAAACCTCATATTGACAAGAAATCCAATGAAAACCACCATTGAAATAATTTTGACACGTAATCATTGACAAAAAATCATTCTGACATGCTGTGTGATTGGAATGAATTAGTAAATAAATTTTAAAGGCATTAAAGCCTTTAAAAATGTGTGTTGGGTGTCACAATAAGGAAAATTTCATCATTTTTCCATAAAACCAGGTTGAAAAAAAATTGTTTATTTATTTTTGAAATGTAGGTCCCGACGATATGTTATTATTTGTTACAAATTATTTGGAATGTTTATAAGTGGGTTTTTAGTGTTTAATCCACATAAACATGCATGTAACAATTAAAAAAATAGAAAAAGACCTCTGATTGACATGAAGTCTTGAAAAAACCATTGTTTAGTTATTTCTAATGTGTATTCATAGAGAAAACATCAATTTCATATGTAGTGTGGTCAGAATGGATGGTAAACTGTTTTTAAAAGTTCCAAAGCCATTAAAAATGTGTGTTAGAGGGTCAAAACCTGGAAAACATTGTCTGATTCCAATGAAATTATATAAAAATGACTATAGATTAATTTTTGAAATGTAGGTACTTATAACATGCCAGTATGATTTATGGTTTTATTTGGATGCCTGTTAACACATTTGTAGTGTTTTAAAAGTGTAAAACAAGAATATAATGTTGAAAACCATAGAAAAATAACTTTTATTGATGTGAAATCATTATAAATTAACTATTGAGTTATTTTTGACATTTAGTCATAGAAAAGACATCTATCTAACATGTAGTGTGGTCAGAATGACTCGGTAAATGATTTTTAAAGATATGGAAGCCTTTAAAAACATGTATATAGGGGTCAAAACTAGGAAAACATTAGTATATTTCTATGAAATAAAACTAAAACAACGATAGATTTATTTTTGAAATTTTGGAACGAACAGAACCACATTCTGAGTTATTATTTTCCTAGGATGACCATAAATGTGTTTTTTGTGTTTTAAGATAGTAAAATGTGTGTGTAACATTCAAAAAAAGAGAAAATGACATCATATTAATGTGAAATCAGGTTAAATATACCAATTAGTTATTTTTACATGTACTCACTAACAACACATCAATATGATGTGCGATGTAGTTGGAATGGATTAGTAAACCGTTTTTAAAGGTAATAAAGCCTTTAAAAACATGTGGTGGGCGTTCAAAACCAGGAAAAAATCATTTGATTGCCACGAAATCATAATTCAATAAACATAGGTGGATTTTTTAAATCTATTAGTAGATGAGATGTCATTTTGAGTTACGGTTTTTTTAGGATTCCCATAAATTCATTTTTATTATTTTAAAACACTAAAACATGCAACAGCAAAATCCATAGCGAAAAACATCATATTTATGTCAAATAAAGGGACAACCTCCATTGTTTTATTTTTCAAGTGTATGCGTAATGTCAATCTGATGTGAAGTGTGGTCAGAATGTCTTGGTAAATAGTTTTTAATGGTACTGAAGCCTTTTGAAACTTGTTTCGGGGGGGGGGGGGGGGGTCAAAACTAAGAAAATGTTGTCATATTTCCATGAAATCATAGAAAAATTACCATAGATTTATTTTTGAAATGTAGGAACCAACATAACATCATTTTAAGTTACGGTTTTCCTGGGATGTCTTTAAATGGATTTTTAGTGTTTTAAAACACATAAATGTGTGTCTAATGGTAAAAACCATAGAAAATTAATCCATATTGACATGAAATCATGGGAAAACCACTGTTGAGTTATTTTTGATGTATACATATTGACAACATGTCAATCCGATAAGTGGTGTGGTCAAAATGGATTTATAAATAGTTTTTAAAGGTATCGAAGTCTTTAAAAACATTTGATAGAGGGTCAAAACTAGGAAAAAATCATCGAATTACCTTGAAATCAAAGTAAAACAACTATATATTGAATTCTGAAATTTAAGAACCGACTACACATCATTTCATGTTACAGTTTTCCTAGGATACCTGTAAACACGTTTTTAGTGTTTTAAAACACTAAAACATGCATGTAATGGTCAAACCCATAGAAAAAGACCTCAAATTGACATGAAATCATGGTACATCTATATTTTAGTTATTCTTTATGTTTACACATAGAAAAAACATCAATATAATGTGTAGTGTGATTAGAATGGATCGGTAAATAGTTTTTAAAGGTACTGAAGCCTTTAAAAACATGCATCAAGGGGTCAAAACCAAGAAAACATCATCTAATTTCTATGAAATCATAGTAAATTGACCAAATATTTATTTTTTAAATTTAATAATTGATGAAACATTATTTTTACTTATGGTTCACCTATGATTCGTATAACATGTTTTTAGTGTTTTAAAAAACTAAAATACAGTTCTAATAGTCAAAACCATAGAAAAGGACTACATATTGACGTGAAATCATGGTAAAACCACCGTTATGTTATTTTTGAAATGTAATTGTAGAAAACGTTTCAATACAGTGTGTTTTGTGTTCAAAATGGATCGATAAATAGTTCTTAAATGTATCAAAGCCTTTAAAAACATGTATTGGCGGGGTCAAAACTAGGTAATCATCATCAGATTACCATAAAATCATAGGAAAATGACCATATATTTATTTTTGAAATTTAGGAATCGAGGTAATTTCATTTCAAGTTATGTTTTTTCAAGGATGCCTGTAAATAGGTTTTTAGTGTTTTAAAACACATAAACGTGTAGGTAACAATCAAAACCATAGAAACCAACCTCAAAATGATGTGAAACCATAAAACAACCACCATTGATTTAGTTTTTAAATATATTAAATGCTTTTATGTCAAATTCTTTAAAAAAATTAAGTAAAATTTAAGCACATTGCAGATCGATTTAAAAATCAATTAGAATTTTATAAACATATCCCTGTTTAGTTTCAAGTGTTGAATCGAATTTTAAATAGTAAAATCTATTTATTAAAAGTGTTTTTCATGGTATATTATTATTTTTATATTAAAATGGATTTTTTTATTAACAAAATAACAAATTTTATGTGCAACATTATAAATATATTCCATTTCTTTTAACTTTTGTATTCCTTTTATTAAATGTTATGGTTTTTAATGTAGGTGAAAGATGTTAACTGAAGGAAAGAGGTTGACCATTCAATTAACGACATTATTTATAAGGTAGTTGTTATGGTTCTTAGTTTCTTTGGTATGTCTATATTTTATCAATGATTCTATTGTAATTCTGATTTGTTATGTTTAGTTTTAATTTCGCTCATTTTTATTACAATTGATGAGATTATGTGGTATGTTTCAATTTATGAGATGATTTGGAGGTAGAAGGATGAAACATAGGTCATGGGGTCGGAATATATTGGGAATGGTTTTTTTGGACATATTTTATATGTATATATTGATAATTGAGGTATGGGTTGACTGAGGTAATTAGTTGACTGAGGTTATGATGACTATGAATGTATATGTATATAAATATGGATTTATCATTTATTATGTATGTATGATGGGTTTATTGTGCATTTATGTTTTAGTTTATTACATGTAAAAGTTTTTATATTTATATTTTTTTATTAAATGTTTTTAAAAAGTATATTTTTTTAAAATATTGAGAGGTGATTTTATGAACAAATGTTAAAAAAAGAATTTGAATCATAATTAATTGTGTTTAATATTAACTACCAATAAACCTAACATCCATTGACATATTTATCCGTTGTTAGTTTCATCTTATCTATTTTATTTTCATGTATTTTTAAAAAATAATCGTTAAATAAAATTACAATCATTGCTAAATTCTCGAAAAAAAATCAGATAAAAAACTAGCACTAAATGAATCAATCTACTGTGAAATTACTAGTGAACATACAATACAAGGAGATTTTAGTAACCACCTATAAATAATTAGGCAAAGGTTTAAAATACTTCCACTAAAAACCCACTACTAAGAACATTATTTTTGTAGTATGCAGTATTTTTTTAATGGTTTTTGTAATTCCTTCACCTGAATTGTCAGGTTCGAACCGGAGTACTACAAGAACTCAGGGATGCCTCCCTGCAGACAAGAGGTTTCTGACTAGCAGTGAGGGTCTATGTATATCAGTGGGGTGACTGTACCCATAGGATCATGTCATAATACAAATAATACATAATAAATAATACAATAGAAACTAGAGTAATTATGTGAAAACTTAAAGATGAGACACATGTCATACAACAATAAATGGGGTTCTAAAGTTAAAATCTAAACTTGAGTAATAATAGGCAGATAAATAAATAAATAAAACATCAGGGTCCACCAGAGTCTATCTCGATATACTACCATTCCCATTCTCATTTGATCAGCCATCTACCATAGGTCCCTTTTCCTTATCCAAATCTCTAAACATAAAGTCTGAATGTGCATTGATATTTTTATGCACGGTGTGAGTAATAAAATTCACTAAGACACCACTAATTCATCCATAAGAAGTGAGATCATGTTTAATTGGTGTATTCAATGATAATAATAAATGAAAAATAAATCATAAAATCAAAAATCACATAACGAGTGGTTGTGCATTAACCAAGCCACTACAACTCTTGAATGTACTTTCTATAACTCCACGTTGAATGGAAATTTAATATATCGAATGTAATAAAGATATGGCCATGAGACTACTGATCAAACTTCTTGGAATTGTGTGTACGTACTACTCGACATCCACTAAGCTCGAACATTAGACTTCTGCTCCAACATCTCCTCTTGGAGTTATCCATACTGCCAAAGGATCTAGAAAAGCAGCACCTTATAATAGTTACGGGAGTAGTAGAAGCATGTGGTGGTGGGAAATATATTAAAATTTCTTTTAATGTTTATATTCGTAAAACCAAGAGTGAGGAGCTGGAACATCAAATTTTTAATTAATCTATTCAATGTCATAAAAATGATTACATTATCTTATGAATATTTCTTCATTAATGATTTTAATCATATGAAAAGACCCTTTCAAATTGCCTTCATTGCGCTATGAGAATAGAAGAATAGAATCCCTCTTTCAAAAATCCGCACATGATCCACTGATATCGGATAAATGTTAAAAGATCTCTATGCGCTAGTGTGGGGAATAAAATGTCTTGAATTGTTCATTCTTGATCACTCATTCTTCAATCTTTAATAAATCTCTCAAACATTTATTTTTCTTGTGAGGGAGAGAGACAGAGGAGTCAAAAGAAAATTAATTATTTGAAATAATGATCTATTTTCAATTACCTTTACAATAGCCATAACAGGCTATTTATTGAGGTATATTTTAGGTTAGGAGTTTTTTTATTTCATTATAGCCCTTAAAAAATACGAAAACCTTTAATAAACCTCCTTCCATATAATAATAATAATCTTATTATTATTCTATGGTGCGCTCCAACTAGAGCATCGAAAAATATTATCTAACCATATTTTTAATTAATATTATTTATTATACATGGTCTTGGTCTACTCAAACTCTTATTTTATTTATGAAACACCTAAAAAAATATTTAATTTAAATATTTCATTAATCAATATATATTTGTTATCAATAAAACATGAATAAAATTATACCTCAGTCTTGAGAATAATATTTATTCAATTAATTAAATTCAAAATGTATTTAATCAAGATCATCAGAAACACTTACTGTTTGCCCCTCTAGGATTATTTTTAACTGGCATCAAGAGAGATTGCCTAATGTCCAAAATTACTATCTAGAAATGATTCAAGGAACCCAAGAGTATAACTTAATTTTGAAATGATGAAAACCAAAAATGAACACTCACTATAAAATATAATCCCTTTATCATAATATCTCATCAAGAAGGTTGCACATCTATGTCACCAACCTATTTTCTTTGTACATATTTCTTTAAATATCTAAAATAAACACATATTACACCATGTACATGTAATTTAATGCAATGGTTCTATTTCAATCAAATGGATGAGATATCGACTTCCATAAATATAGAAGGGATAAATCCTTCTTTAAATTATTCATTAATGAAATGCGAGTCATGACAAGAAAAATGTAACCCAACATTCCATGAATATATGTATTCATGGTTTTCATCATAAAATATAATTGCATGAGTTATAAAATTTATTAATGATAATTTTATAGTCCAAGTACCATTAAACATGCTCCTATATAGGAATATCTGATGACACCAAAACATGTGGAATTTTTACCAGTGATTCTTTCTCATAATATCCCATATCGGTGATTACCAAGTGAGAACTTCATGATTCTAAGACTCATCCTCTTATGAGTGCTCTCACTTAACAGTCTATGAACTATGTGTCCCATCATAGTACATTATCCAAGAGAATAACATTCTTTATGAATATCATCATAAAACATCAATGTTCTTAATATAACAGAGAACTACTGTGACCTTATCAATGTGACATATACTCTAGGAAATTATTACATTAGTGTCTTATAGAACAATGAAAAATATGTTATAATATGTTTTATTAATATTCAATATATCCAACATACTTGTAATTAAAGTACAAATAGGTAATCCTAGTACACCGACTCCAAGAAACTCCCATGAGGACTAGATCTGACTACCTACAACATTCAGTCGAATTGAACTCACTTAATAATAATATTTATAGTGAGTCAAGATTTTAGAAAAGGGGTATGATATATTTTCTTTTTTGGAAATACTTCTCACTAAAACCTCACATCTCTTAAAAAAATCCCTCAATAGATGATACTTCCAAATTACATTTTTCGTCTATTGATGTGTAATTGGATCTTTTACGAGAGACACCCCTACAATATTATCACAATAGAGTGTAATGGGATACTTACTATTATATACCAATTCAAGATCTTGTATGATTTTTTGCATTCATAATGATTATTTAGATACCTCATAAGTCACAATATACTATGACTCTACTGTAAAATCTATGACTATAACCTTTTTTGAGCTCTTCCTGCTCACAATACCTCCAATCACTGTGAATATGTATCTCGTTTGTGACTTCATGTCATCTTGATAAGTTTTAAAACTACAATCTTCATATCTTTTGGTGATGGGTTCCCCATATCATCCATAAACTAGGAACATATCCTCAATACACCTCAAATAATTAAAGATAATCTTGACTGCCATCTAATAGAGGTCAACTGGGTCGTCTTGATATCTTTTTACTGCACTTGATGCATAGGAAACATTTATCCTAGTTCATATCATAATATACATTAATGAACCAACCACTGATTCATATGAAATCCTTCCATTCTATTTATTTCCCCATGTATCTGAGAAAACATTTTCCTGAAAGGATGAATGCCATGTGACATTGGAAACAATACCATCTTGGATTTTTCCATACCAAATCTCTTCAGTATCTTATCAATGTATCTACTTTGACTTAGACTGAGCAACTTCTTGGATCTATCATGATATATCTTGATTCAAAATATATATGATGTCTCTCCCATGTCCTTCATAGAGAAGCATTTTTTTAACCACATCTTAAAAAACTGTAAGACTGGTATTTGATTTCCTATAAGTAATATGTCATAAACATATACAATTAAGAAAATGAATGCAATCCCACTAAATTGTTTCTAGACACAATGATCACACTCATTCTTTATAAAACAAAATTCTATTATAGATTCATCAAAATGAATGTTCCATATCCAAGATACTTGATTTAATCCATAAATGGAATAAATTTAAATTTTTGTATATTTTCATCCTTTGTAGTCACAAACCCTTCAGGTTGTTTTATATCAACATCATCCTGATGGTTCCCATTAAGTAAGGTAGTTTTGACATCCATTTCTCAAATATCATAGTCATGGTAAGCCTCAATGTGAAGTATAATTCTGATGGATCTCAACTTTACAACTGGTGAAAAAGTTTTTTCTCAATTAATTTCTTGATGCTATTTCAATCCATTTAGTATTATTCTTACTGTATAGGTACTGAATTTCCCTTCAATTTCTAGTTTCTTATTGAATACCCACTTGCAACCAATGGGTTTTACATCCATTGTAGGATCTACCAAAATACAGACTTGATTTTTGTAGACGGAATCCATTTTAGATTTGATGGATTATTTTCACATGGAAACATTTGTGCCACTTACTGCTTCCTTTTATGTTATAGGATCATTATTATAAACTAATAATTAGTAACCATACTTGGTGATAAGAAAAAAATACCATTCGGGTTCTCTAACCTCTCTTGTGCTCCCACACATTACTTGTGTCTCTAGAATAGATTCTTCTTACATGTGGATTTATAGAACATGTTCCTATGAAACGTCTTATGTACCTTGAGTATCAACTTCATCTAATTCTATCTCCATATAACAATCACTTTTAGACGTGTTTTCCCTCTCAAGGAATATGGAATGTCTTTTCATTATTACTTTTTTTTCTAGGGGTTCATATTGGTAATATCCCATTGGTTCGTTGAGTTATCCTATAAAGTCACATTCTAAACCTCAAGGTTATAGTTTCTTCCTAATATAGGCCTTAAAAATACACATTCCAAACCAAAATATGAAAGTATGAGAACATTGGTTTCTTTCCATTTCATAAATGGTATGGTATACTGAATAACCTTCATGATGTTTTTTAAAACGTTTTGTATTTGTAAAAAACTAATATTTTGAAAAATAATGCTTTTTGAAAAACATGTCTATGTTTCTAAATTTTCAAAGCTAAACCTAAATAGGGAGAAACGTTTTGTTTTAGAGTAATTTGTTTTCTGGATATTGATGATCAGACTAAGCAGCACCAAACTCAAAGTATCAAACTCTGTAGCACCAATCAGATAAGTTGTTAGAATAATAATGTTTTTGATCAAACACATCATTGGTCTAAGATAAATTATCACAAAGTTACGGTTTCATTGGACTCAGTTTTGGTTATAAGTCCAAAATGTTGTTGAAGAGTTTTGATGAAGATAGTGATGTTAGGAGTTAGAAAGTTTTAAACTTTCTAACCTTCAGCCAGATGATGATTTTCTAGTTTTTAATTCTCAAATATCATAAATTGTCTATAATAATAGTGATACAATACTTATGAATAAAAGGGGGAGAATAGGTGAAACCATTCATATTGTGTTTTGGTTGAAAAGTAACAAGGTTTTGAATGTAATATAAGTCATAATAATTTCTTATGTAAGTCATAAGGTGCTTTTCCAATCTTGAAGTTATCATAACTCATGAAAATTCTCATGATAAATGCTTTTGAATAAATAGGGAATCATAATGATTTTCATAGTTATTGGAATCAATAAAAAGTTTTCATATGATCCAAAAGTAACAAGAACATATGTTTTTAGATGTACGAATGAGTTATAGCTTGTGAGGTTAGAAGAATTTCAATGTTCCAGAAAGCAGTTTGCATCGTAATGAGAATTCTATCGTTATGAATATTCTATCAGAATAAAGCTAAGGATGTTCCATCAGACTAACTATGAGGAGTAATTTCAATAAGACTAACTCTGAGGAGGAAAGTCAATTATAATGACTTTGAGAAGGAAATTCAATCAAGATTGACTTTGATAAAAAATGTCAATTAGACTAACTCTAAGAAAAAATTCAACAAGACTAACTCTGATGAGGAAAGTCAATTTAGAATGAGATGAGGATGTTCTGTCCTAATGAGTTGAGGATGTTCCATCCTAATGAGCTAAGTAAGTTACATCATAATGAGCTAATGAAGTTCCATCATACTTAAGAAAATTTAGGAAGTCTGATAGTAATAATTAAAAATAAGGCTCAATAAGATTTAAACAGATTTGTGAAGAGTTTAAGTGGTCAAAATTCAAATTCAAATATGTGTAGATCATGATGTTTTTTAATTTAATTAAGTAGGAAAAGTTTTCTAGTTTCTTACATTTGTCTTTCTAGGATTCTTATTAATATAATCACAATACATTCATACTTTACATCTTTTTTATGTGATTGGAAAAGGTTGAGAACTGTAGAATTCATGTCAAAGTTATCTTTTTGGACTGAGACCACATTGTAAGTTTGGACATCGTAATGTTTTGTGTACCGAACTAAGGAATATCTGACTAAAAATTTGATAAGAGTTTGAGTAATATATATAGAGAATGGGTTAATCATAATGTTTCCATTAGACTAAATTCATTGGACTAAGTCCATTGAACCCATCCCCATCGGAATGAGAGAATCAGGCCTGGCCACATTGGACTGAGGATTCCAGATAGAGAATTTGTGGAGAAGTCTCAATAAAGTATTTATTATTTTACTTTGGATAAATTTTTTGTAATGAAATTTTTAAGGGTATGGGAGATAGTATAATAATTTCTAATGAGACATAATAGCTATCTAGCGGGAGTTGGAATGAGTTGTATTCACTAATTCATTATAGAGAATTTATATAGACCCATAGGAGTGGCTATGTAAAGGATGTAGGTTCTCACACTGAGTAAAAACCTTTTAAATCTTACATGATTTACTTGATTTCCTATATTTTCATGCATGGGTATTTACTAAAAGAAAATAAGGATATAAACATTAACAGTTTTCAAGGGTTATGTTTTTTAAAACAACTGCTACTTACAAAAGTGACCAACTAATTCAACCCCCTTCTAAGTTGTTATTTAATCCTTAGAAACATTAATTGGGGTCATAGGGAAGGTTACCTTATTTAATACTTATCATGGATAATATCAATTCTATCAATAGTAGAGGAATTCCTACATTTGATGGAAAAATTATTATAGATGGAAAAATTAGATTATTCTTTATCTCCTATATTTTGACCTAGTAGTTATTGATGCTACTACAATTGGTTTTACACCTATTATGAAAGATTATCCTATGTTGTTTAATAATAAAATAAATATAGAAGTTGATGGAAAGGATAGAAATTCTATTCTTATGTCCTTATCAGAAAAGTGTTATATGAAGGTGATGGGTTTCAAAACTTCAAAGAGTATGTGGGATAATCTGGAAAGTATATTCAATGGGAATAATAATGTGAAGGATGAAAAGATAGAAATTTGGAATATTATGTATGAAGACATAAGAATGAGAGATGGAGAATCCATTGATGAATACTTCATGACAGTAAATGAAATTGTTTGTGTAAGATCCTGACCTTTCCTCAAGATTACTTGAAATTAATTTCCGGTATTTATTTTTTTCTTGTTTGAGAATACATGGGTTGGGTTTTAGGTTGGGGTGTGTTTGGGATAAAATTTGAGAAAATTGGAAGGGAGAAGATAAATTCATGGTTGGGGCATGGTTTTCCCTAACCATGTTCCCCAACCCATCAAATTGTGCAACACTGGATAGAGGAATTTCACGGTTAGAGAACTATTTTTAAAACTATGCACCCTCTTAAGAGAAATTGTGAAACCCCATAATTTAGGTGCATGGTTAGGCTCACAGTTAGGGGAAACCATTCACCCCTTCCCAACTAATCATGCCCTACCTTGTAAATAACCCAAAAATTATATTTTTAATCACTCAAACCTCTATTTTAATTTTTTTATTTGATCTCTATTCAACCCTAGATTATATTTCATGATTTTGGAGCTTACTAAGTGGATTAAAAGTTTTCATGACCTCCATTATTTGTGATTCAAAGACTATATCAAATATATTCCCCCTTCTTAGTAAGAGGATCTCATCTCACTTAGTTTCTCATTCCTTTTACCTTATTCTCCTATTTTAGATAGGGTATGTTATTTTTATTTTGATTGGATATATACCTTTTTTTTATCTAGATATATTATTGTATATATATATATATAGATTTAAGATATCTTTATTTATTCAATCTTGATTTATGGTTTTAGATTCAGATCATGTTCTATGTCGTTGTGCTGCTCAAATTTTGGGGATTTCTGTTGGACGACTGCTTGTCAATGAATTGAGTTAGTTGGTCTATACTCTAAATCCCGAAGTATTTATTTGAATTGTGTATATGTTATTTTATAATTTCTATTAGATTTTTGGAAGTTTTGTTATTGAATAAATTAATTAATTTGGTGAATTAATTAATTAAGGAAATGTGAAATTGGGGATTTTTTAAATTATTGAATGAGATGATTAATTGTAGAATTAATTGTGAGATATTGAGATTTGTGGATTAAAATATTTAATTTTGTGATTAATTATGATCTATTGAGGTTGTTATTGAAATAATTAATTGTGGAATTAATTATGGAATTTTGAGTTTGTGGATATTGATTAATTAATTGAAGAATTAAATAATGTGATTGATATACTCCATTAATTAGGTAATTAATTAAGGGTATTTATGTGACAAAATAATAGTTGAATTAGTTATGAAATTTGTGGGTTTAGTTAATTGTTTAATTGAATAATATAATTTATGTTATTAATTAATTGTACAATTAATTAGTTTGCATGATGTGGTCAATTAATTTTTGAATTAATTAATGTTATTTATGTGATTAGTTAATTATTGAATTAAATAAAGGAATATTTCTGTTTATATAATTGTTGAATTAGTAATGAAATTTATTTGGATGTTTAATTGTTGAATTAATTATGTGTTATGAATGCTAACATGGAAATTTAGTTTAGAATTAAATAATGGGAAAATGTCCATTCTAATGTGTAAGTTATGAATGGTAACATGGTTATTTAGTTGTGAAATAAATAATGGGAACATGATTATTATAATGTGTAAGGTATGAATGGTAACATGGTCATTTAGCTATGAATTAAATAATGGGAACATGGACATTCTATTGGGTGATGTATGAATAGTAACATGAGAATTCAAATATGAATTAAATAATGGAATCAATGACATTATGAGATAAGATATTCATCAGACATACTTCAAGACACGGTATGAGACAAAGTAGGTATTGAATGGTAGAAATGGAATTATGAGATATGAAATCCATTGGATATACATTAGGCTTCAAAATGATCAAAAGCAAGCATTAAGGTACGTGTGTCTATGACAGTTCGGGGGTTTATGTTGTTAAATAAAGATTAATTGATAATGTGATAAGTATTTACTGATGAATTGTAATTATGTATTTATACAACTGCATACACTTTCTATTAACTATATATTGTTTTATACACCATTGGTGGTGGCCTACTGAGCTGTACTCACACCCTACTCGGGTTGCCTTATTAGTACCCCAATAGACATTGGGTTTTCAGGATACGTTAAGGGAAAAATCTCATTGTCATATGGATGATATGGGATAGAGCATGGATGAGGGAACTAAAAATGATTCGGGAACCCAATTAGTGGTTTCATCTATGTATTTATTTTGTGTTTAATTTTAGATACATGACACGTATATTGGCATTGCATATTTTCTTCTTTAGTTTTGATATTGTATTTCCACATTTAGCCATCTCATGATACCAGTTATTTCGGGTTATGATTACATGTTATTTAGTTATTGTTTCTTATTTTTTTTTCTAGTGTATTTAATCTGATAAAAGGGTGTATAGTCTCAAAATTATCGATATTTCAGACCCTTATTGCTATTCGGTATCCTCTAGCATACGGGGAGGCACACCTGGAGTCATGTGACTGACCGACTTGAGGCACCGATGTGTGGCACCTGGGTCAGGACATTACAAATTGGTATTAGAGTCCATTTTTCTTTTCTTTTTTATTTTGTATTACTATTTAGTAAAGGTATACATGAAACTAGAAAGAGTCGGGTCTTGGTTATGATCCCATGCATGGGAGTAGCTAACCAATGTATGGGGGAGAACCCATGTACCAATTGTGGGATTGTTGTTAATCCTATTTGTCGTTACAGTTGAATATTATTTCTTCTTTGGTGACACACTTGTTGTGTGTTGTGATTATTGATGTTAATTTTTTCTATGTTTTGACTCGTGGACCAGTATGGCACAATATTTGAGTTACATGCATCATTCTATGAACTTAGGGTTATTGTGACATGCATCATTTTAGGCGCACATAGAAAAATCGGTTATGGTTATGTTATTGAACGTGAACTATTTTTCCATGCTTGTGAAATTGAAATGAAAATGGCACCTAACATGATATTGACAATGATTTTAGAATGATGTAAGATGAGAATAAATTGGTGTCTAAATAAGAAACTTGAATAATTATAATGTGTTTACCCTTGTTATCTTGGAATAAGGATTAATATTTTTAAGGGTAGTGATAACACCTCAGTTTTGTCTATGTTGTAGGGTTTGGAAAAATGACTTGTTGTGGAATATTGTATTTTACCTTAAATGTGTTAATTTTGTAAAAGGTGTCCTAAGGTACCTATTTGTATTGGTATAGATATTTCTTTATGATGGTTCTTATTAAGAGGATAACATGAGGAAATGTCTAGATATGATATACCAGTAGTAGGAACTAAGGCACCAATTGTGTCAGGCGAGGAATTTAGGGAGCAATTCCAAGAGAACATTTCCCACTTCATGAAATTCATGGGAAGAGACCCAATGTGGGTTGTGAAGAGTACGTTTGATCTAAACATGGAGTTACAAATTCAACACCCTCCTGCTTTTATTGGAGAGGTTGTACTTGAGAGAGATGACTTCTAGGTTGAGTCCATCGAGACTATAATTTACCACTTTGAGACTCCTGTAGAGATGATGCTCATGTTGGCTGTTTACAAGATATGAGGATCAGTGAATCACTGGTGGTATGTTCAGGCGTGGACTATATAGGACAATGGTATGTTATGGAAGGAACTATTGTATAAGTTTCTAAAGAACTTCTATCCAGAGATATTGAGGTAGGAGATAGTATCTGAGTTCATCAGTTTGACTTGGGGGAGTATTTATGTGATAGACTATGTTGGACACTTTACACATTTTCAACACTGTAACTCCCGAGATTTTTATGAGAAATATTTTATTTTTATACATCATCAAAGGAATATTTCGCTACATAAAACACTATATTGGCTTTCTTTACAAGCAATCACGGCCTTCCTCTATAGACTGCGTTGTACGCAATACCGAGTTTCACTTAACAACGATATGGTATTAAAATATTATTAAAACCAGCCATTATAATTATTAATAACAACTTTTTTAAATTTTAGAAATTTTATTTTTCAAAATGAAATTCATTTTTCAATACGGAATATCGAAATTAGTCTAGGGTAAAATTTTGGTATTTTTCTGAAAACATTCAATTTTTGATGAATAGCGAAAACACTTGGTTACTATTTAAAAACAATCTTTTTATTTAAATAATTATTTATTTTATTTAAATTTATTTTAGGTAAAAATTGATACATAATACCTATATAAGATAAATGTAATTCATTGGAGTCATTTTATAATAATTTTATATATATAAAAATTTTATTGAACTTTTGACTGTCTTTTACCCACCTCCTCAGACAATTTGCAAATTTACATAAAAATAAATTTTACTGCTTTTGTGAATGGTATTTCAAAAACCTAAGAGACACGGTTTATGTTAGTATGTAAAATGTGGTTCAATGAGATGAAAATAATTTTTTGGTGAATAGTAACTTTTTACTTTTATTTACCACGGTTAAAAGTAAATAGGGTAATTAAGGGTAAAATGATATTATTATAACAGTAACACATGTCCTGATTCTATTGGATAAGTGTAATTCGACAAAAAACAACATCAGGGATATAATATTACCCTTTAGGTTCACTTGGATTAGATTAGGACATTTAATATTATTTTATTTAAAGAATAGTTAAATAGTTAAAATCAATGTTTAATAACTAAAACATTTTTAATATAGGGTTATACATAAGATAAATTCGACTATAAATATTCATTAGAAATATAAACATATTTCCTACATAATGGTATTTTATTTATAATTTTTAGACATTAAATAATTTAATTTATTTATGACACAATGGTGATGTAGTAATTATCTTATTAATGAAATATTAACATAATTGACGTTATAAATATTAAAATAAAAGTAATTTGAGACTTTCTATGAATTACACGAATTTAATAGGTTAATATTACATGTTAGTATTGATTTAATTATCTTTTTTCTAACTAATCATCCTGTTATGATTTTCACAAAAATCAATTACCAAATAGTGTCAAAATTGACATAAAATAGTTTTTAAAACAAATATTATATTATTAAGTGTTATTTTATTCATAAAAATCTAAGAATTGGCCAAATTACTAATATAAGTTTATATATGTTAATAAAATACAACTTGGGTTTATTTTGGCTTGGTACAGTAAGTTTATTAACCTTATAGTGTAAGAAAACAAGAAGACACGGTAAAAGATAAATTATCTAACTTAAAGTTAAATCTAAATGATAATGTTAAAATAGAAACCAAAACATGTCTAACTTATATTGGATGAGAGTATTTCTACCCATCCCCAACTTATCTTCTAAATAAATCAATTTGGAGCTATTAAAAACCGAATATAACGTTATAATAAAATAATATTTTTAGTTTTTCCAAAGGTTCCCTTCTCCTCCCTTATAAAAAGGCACCTCTTACCTCTCCCCCTCACACCACTTTGAGCCATAACTCTCAGAAAAACCCTGTCTAATTCTCTTCTATACTTCCCTAGAAACATTCTAGAGGTACTGGTCTTCTTAAAAGACCATCCCTAATTCCCTAAAAGGAGGTTAAGAAGAGGCGCGTCAAAGAAGAGGTAATATCCATTACCGATCCTTTCCAATTTCTTTCTTCTTCAACTTATTATTACTTAGTTAATTAATTATGAAGTAATAACATCATTATCAATCATATAATGATATTTTATTGTAAATATTTAACAACACTATTTCAACTTCTATCCATCCTACGGAAAATGAAATCATCGCGCGTGCGTACGTACAGAATACCGTCTCCACGCTGTTGTGTAATCTTTTTTCCACCACCACCTTACTTGGATGGGTATAATGGTGTAAAAAATAATTATATATGATTATTTTAAAGTGATATTGATTCTGAAATAGTATACTTACACTTCAATACAATTCCACGATCCTGGGAACGATATCATCGCTCGTGCGTACGTACGGCCTACCATCTCCAAGATGTGATGTGACCCTTTATACATGATCTTCATTGAATAATGATTATATAGAATAATTTAATGAATTAATATAATTTATATTTTACTAATACCATTCTGGAAATTAGGTATCTATATCCTAAAAAGATGAATACCAATTTATTCGACAGAACATGCATAAGAACAAAAAAAAAACAATAAACACCTTAATAACAAGTTGCAATGAAATATTACTAATATGAAGCTAAGAATATGACCATATATGTTATCATAACAATGATTAAAATTCTAGAAGAAGTAAATAACTTTATTTAAATCATTATACAAGAGGTTCGGACACGTACGAAGCAAATCAGACCTAAGTAAGGGAAAATCTCACAATCTCAATTTTTATCCGGGATTGTTTTTACTTCAGAATTTACTGGGGAATATTTGTAATCCATATCCATGTTTCGTCAATATGTAATATTTTTTCTGTCCTCCAATAATTTTTTAAATACAATATTACTTGTTGGTGAGTTTTTAGTAAAAGACATAAAGAAATCTTTTGTCGTTTTTAGTACGAGATAAATTTTGACTTTTTTTGCCAAAGTACGAGAGGAATGTTTTTTTAACTTATACGGCATGAATGGATTTTTTGAACATCATTTCCATGAAGATTCCTTTAAATGTTTTCACGTTTATTTTTCATCAACTTCTTTTAGTTTAAAATTATATGACATGTTACTAACGGAAAATGTTTTTGAAGTAGAAAGGATATTTTCCTCATGAATGGAGTTCAAGTGTTCTATCAAAATTATTTTCCATCTAAGATAATATAGGGTTCTATATCTATCCCTATTTTTACATTGTTTTGATTATGATATGATGGAATTATTTTTATTTTGTCCTTTTATCTTATATGGATTGTGTTATGATGGAATGATGATTAATAATCACATTTTTATTACATGGGTTATGTTTTGATATATGATTTATGATGTTGTGGCACACATAAGAATGGTATCATTATGAGATGGGTGGGACCTATATCTCCCTCCAATTTATTGGGTAAATATTTATATCTCATGAGATAGACATGGCTGGAACAGTAGGTTAAACCGGTTCAGTGATACAGGACTGAAACGAGGAGTGAACTCAGTTCAGAAATGGACTTTGTCCGCTATGGTAGTCTTGGCAATGAGTCCTGACTAATAAGAAATGATTCTCTATGATTATGTGTGTATGACACAAAGTTTCATGTTTTATGTTATGATTATTTTGGATTACATTTCACCACCATGATTTATCCCATGATATGATATTATGATCCCTTTTGCAGGTTATATTTCCCAAAATGTTATGTTCTTATGAATATGATGTGATTGATATTTCTTTTGTTTACCCTTACTGAGAATTTCAGATCACCCTTTTGTATAATTTATTTCCCCTGGTCAGGAAGAAGGGTACCAAGTAGAATATTCCAAAAGGGACTCTATATATGATGAAAGAAATGGTAGACACCATAGTTGATTTATGAACCAGTTGTTATGTTTCCCATTTTCTAAAGACACTATACTTATACGGTCCTTTCATGGTATTGTTATATGTTCTAATAACTGCGCTTCAATTATGATTTAATAACAATGTATGTAATTTATGGGTCATTATAGTTGGTATTAGAGGAAAGGTATAGTCATCCTTTGAAACTAGGATGTGAAAGCCTTAGTAAGAACCCTAAGGATAAGTCTAAGAATAGAACAAAATCTTAATGTTTTAGAAATGGCCATGAATAACCTAAGATAAGAACATAAGTGTAAAATTTTATTCCTGATTATGTGGTTTTCCTATAATAATTAGTGTTTCTCACACTATTCTTCTTGGTTTTAGTCAATGGATGGAACCTGAAGGAATCGTGTTAATGCGGAATGTGACGTGCAATGCAATAATTGTCCCCCTGAGAAACCAAACATTATGGGAGCTGGAATGCAAAATCTTGTATCCATGCTCACATAACATTCTCAAGCTATGAATCATGCAAGACTTCCAAAATAGAAAATGAAGGAGAAAAATTCTGTGGAATCCTTCACGAGGCAGCGTCCACCTTCATTCAGTGGGTCTACTGATCTTTAGTTGATGAACAATAGATCCGTACTACTGAAAAGATATTATCAGTTCTTCAATGTTCTGATCATGATAAATCCATCTTATAAGTATATCGTTTGGATGGTGAAGCTGATCAATGGTGGAATCATATCAAGAATACGAGGAAAAGGGATGAAATAGAATCCATGGAATTGGATGAGTTCAAGAACTAATTTTACAATTAGTACTTCCCTCGTATTCTTCGAACAAAGATGGAGAATGAGTTTCATGAACTGAAGAAAAAGGATGATGAATCTGTTGGTACCTATGAAGCAAATTTTACATGACTTGCAAGGTACGCTTTTGGGATTATTATCCAACATGAGAGTATGATTTATCGATTCTTTATTGGCTTAAAACAAAGTCTTTGAAGGGCGTTAGCCATAAGGGACTTCAATAGCAACGAGGAAATCGTTCAATGTGCTCTCAAAGTTGAGATGGAGATTGGAGTAACCCATTAGTAATATGTGATTGATAATAAGAGGAAAATGGAATTCAAAGGAAAATATAAAGACCACACTGAAATAAAAAGATGATTATTACATTATTCTCAAAGTGTGAAAAGAAACATGGATGGAGTTGTCTTAAAGGGACAACTAAATGTTTCAAATGTGGAAAAGAAGGTCATCGGGCATTTGAATGCTGCAATGGTGGGAAGAAGATGTCTAGTGATGTGAACAAAGAAAATTCCACATAGAGTGCACCTCCTACACTTCAATGTTACAAGTGCAAGGAAATGGGGAATTATCCTAATCAGTGCCCTAATCCAAGGGTTGTTGATGATGATCGATGCCAAAAAACACTTAAGGCTAAAGAGAAAGGAAAGTCACATGCAATTTCTGTCAGCAATGTGGAGTACGATAACGAAGTGGTGAAAGGTACACTTACCATCCACTCTAAAGTAGAAATGCTTTATTTGATTCTGGATCCACCCACTCTTTTATTTCTTAAGAATTTTTTAATGGTATCATCGTATTACCTCAGCCATTTGATGTTGAGTTACCTTTGACAACCCCTAATGGCACAACAATCGCATCAAAAGTTTATAATTATTATCCGATTGATGTTTGTGGGAATGTGCTTCCTGAAAATCTTGTGATCCTTCCTGTACTGGAATTTGATATGATTCTTGGCATATATTAGCTTTATTTATATGGACCTCATATAAATTTCCAAAGAATGGAAGTCACATTTCATACTCCAGATTAGTCTATGATCGTCTATCGATGCAAGGATTAACATAACCTTCTAGTGGAAAGTTCTTCTATCTTATGGGTCTTGATTCCACTAAATGAAGGCTATTTATCTCAAATGGTTGGTGAGAAACTCATGAATAATAATATGCCCATTGTATGGGAGATTGATGATGTCTTCCTGGAGGAATTTTCGGGTCTTCCACCAAATCGTGAAGTTGAGTTGTCAATAGAACTCATACCGGGTTCTTTACCTATTTCAAAGTCACCTTATAGAATGTCCCCAATTGAGTTGTAGGAATTGAAGAATCAACTCCAAGAGAATCTTGATAAGGGATTCATACGCCCTAGTGCGTCACCTTGGGGAGCACCTGTTTGGTTTGTTAAGAGGAAAGATAGATCAATGAGACTCTGCATTGATTATTGAGAACTTAACTAGATCACTATCAAGAAAAAATATCCTCTCCCATGCATTGATGACTTATTTGATCAACTACGCGGAGCTCAATAATTTTCCAAGACTAATCTCCATTCAGGGTATAATCAATTAAGGGTCAAAAGGGAGGATATACCAAATATGACTTTCTGTACAAGGTATGGACACTATGAATTTGTAGTGATGCCATTTGGTCTTACTAATGCCCCTTCTATCTTCATGGATCTGATGAATAGAGTCTTTAGAGACTATCTTGATTTATTTTTGGTAGTCTTTATAGACAATATTCTTGTCTATTCAAAGAGAAAATAAGAACATAAAGTCACTTGAGAATTTTATTGAAGACCCTGATAAAGGAGAAGCTTTCTGCCAAATTTACCAAGTGTGAATTTTGGATTAAAAAAGTTGCATTTTTGGGTCACATAATCTATAAATAGGGGATACCTGTGGATCCAGCAAAAACAGATGTTATAGAAAGATGGTCGAGACCAACAACAGTAACTGAGATCCAAATGTTTCGTGGCTTGGCTGGATATTATCAATTTTAGTGAAAGATTATTCACGATTATCTAATGCACTCACCAGGTTCACTCGAAAAGGAGTTATGTTTGTGTGGATGGAGGAATGTGAAGAGAATTTCATGGAGTTGAAAAGAAGGTAATCTGGTGCACCTGTACTCACACTTCCTTGTAGTGGAGAAAGGTTTGTGATCTATAGTTATGCATCCAAGAAGGTGTGTGGTGTGTTTTTATGCAAAATGATACGGTGATAGCTTATGCCACACGACAGTTGAAAATCAATGAGCAAAATTACCCAACTCATGATTTGGAGTTAGCTGCGGTAATCTTTGCATTAAATATTTGGAGGCATTATCATTATGGTGAAAGGTGTGATATTTATACTGATCATAAAAGTTTAAAGTATATTTTCAAACAGAAGGTTCTGAATATGCATCAAAGAAGATGGTTGGAGCTGATTAAGGATTATGACTGCTCAATTCATTACCACCCTGGGAAAGCAAACAAGGTGGCAGTTGCATTAAATCGACAAGGCCATGCCATCTTATCCATGTTGAGGATCACAAAAGATCAAATATTTATGGATTTACAAAGGATGGATCTTGGAATTATAATTGAAGGGGAAAATCTTATCTTTCTCAAATTAATGTTCAACCATATATACATGTGAATATTAAAGAGGCATAGAAAGAAGATGTAGATTTACAAAAGAAGGTGAAAATTTTTCCTGAATTCAACCATGATTGTGATGGGATAACAAGGTTTAGGAATCAGGTTTGTCTTCCTCCCATCCCAGAATTTAAGAAGGATATGCTGGACAAGGCTTATAGTTCTTCATTCTCTATTCATCCTGGAAGCATGAAGATGTATAGGGACCTGAATGAGTAATTCTGGTGGGATGGAAAGAAAAGAGATGTTGCTGAATATATCTCTTGATGCTTGGTTGGTCAGCATGTTAAATCTGAGAGACAGAAGTCTAAGGGGAATGTTACAACCATTACCCATACCCAAATGGAAAGGGGAAATCATCACTATGGACTTTGTCACTAGACTTCCTAAAACATTCGAAGGCAATAACGCTATCTAGGTTATTGTTGATCATCTTACGAAGTCGGCACACTTCATTACTATTAGAGATGATTTCTCTATTGATCAGCTTTCCAGGATATGTAAAGTAATTGGTAAGATTTCATGGAGTACCTCTTTCCATTATATTTGATCGGGATGCTAGGTTTACCTTGATGTTTTTGCAAAGTCTTCAGCATACTCTGGACACAGAGTTTATCATCAGCATTGCTTACCATCTTCAGACAGTCAGTCAGTCTGAGAGAACAATTCAAACTCTAGAAGACATGTAATGGTCTTTCTCTATGGGCTTCAATGGTTGTTAGGATCAACACCTATATTTGTTGGAATTTTCTTATAATAATAGATTTCACTCTAGTATTCAGATGGCTCCTTATGAAGCTCTCTATGGAAAGAAATGCTGAACTCCAACTTGCTGGATGACTTTGTGGAAAGAATTCTATTAGGACCTGATCTTGTTAATGAGATGGAAAAAAAGGTCCGATCTATTCAACAACACATAAGAGCATCTAGAGTCGACAAAAACGTAACACGGATAACCGAATAAAAGACCTAGAGTTTGAAATGGGTGATAAAGTGTTCTTATGAATACCTCCTTGGAAGAGAGTAATGAGATTTGGAAAGAAGGGAAAGTTGAGCCCTAGGTATATCGGTCCTTTCGAAATACTGGATCGTGTTTGGAAGGTATCTTACTGATTGGTGCTTCCACCGAATCTCTCTCAAGTTCATGATGTGTTCCATGTATCGCTCCTGAGAATGTACAAACCCGATCCTTCACATGTACTCAGCTCAGAAGTTGTACAGGTGGAGAAAGAACTTTCTTATGAAGAACAACCAATAGAGATTCTGGATCTTAGCGAAAAACGTTCTACACAACAAGACCACTCGCTTGGTGAATGTTTTATGGAGGAACCACCAATTAGCAGAAGCTACATGGGAGCTTGAGGATATGATGAGGGAGAGGTATCCTCATCTGTTTTTTACGATGTGAAGAATTTCAAGGGTGAAATTCATTTTAAGGGGGGTAGAATGTAACACCCATGTTTTTTATGAGAAATATTTTGTTTTCATACATCATAAAAGGAATCTTTAACTACACAAAACACTATCTTGGATTTCTTTACACGAAATCGTGGCCTTCCTCAATAGCTTGCATTGTACACAATACCGAGTTACACTAAACAACGATATGCTATTAAAATATTATTAAAACTAGCCATTATGAATAGTTATAACCTCATTTTGAAATTTTATAAATTTTATTTTTCAAAATGGACTTCATTTTTGTATTCGGAATATCGAAATTAGCCTAGGGTGAAATTTTGGTATTTTTATGAAAACATTCAATTTTTGATCAATAGTAAAAACACTAGGTTACTATTTAATCCCTGACTTTTTATTTAAATAATTATTTATTTTATTTAAATTTATTTTAGGTCAATATTGATACATAATACCTATATATGTTCAATTTAATTCATTGGAGTCATTTTATATTAATTTTAGATATATAAAAATTTTATTGAACTTTTGACCGTCTTTTACCCACCCCCTAGGAGAATTTGCAAATTTACATAAAACATAATTTTGTTTATTTTGTGATTGGAATTTCAAAAATCCGAGAGACACGGTTGATGTCAGTATGTAAAATGTGGTTCAATGAGATGAAAATAATTTTTGGTGAACAGTAATTTTTTACTTTTATTTACCACGATTAAAAGCAATTAGAGTAATTAAGGGTAAAAATGATATTATTATTACCCTAACACATGTCCTAATTCTATTGGATAAGTTTAATTCGACAAAAATAAACATTAGGGATAAAATATTACCCTTTACTTCCACTTGGATTAGATTAGGACATTTAATATTATTTTATTTGAAGAATAGTTAAAATAGTTAAAATCAATGTTTAATAACTAAAAAAATTTTAATATAGGGTTTTACATAAGAAACATTATACTATAAATATTCATTAGAAATATAGAAATATTTCCTACATAATATTATTTTATTTATAATTTTTAGACTTTATATAATTTAATTTATTTATGACATAATGGTGATGGAGTAATTATCTTATTAATGAAATATTAACATAATTGGTGTTATAAATACTCAAATAAATGTAATTTGAGACTTTTAATTAAATACACTAATTTTATAGGTTATTATGACAAGTAAGTATTGATTTAATTATATTTTTTCTAACTAATCATTCTATTATGATTTTCACAAAAATCAATTACCAAATAGTGTCAAAATTGACATAAAATAGTTTTTAAAACAAATATTATATTATAAATTGTTATTTTATTCCTAAAAATATAAGGTTCGGCCAAATTACTTATATAAAGTTATATATATTAAAAATAAACAACTTAGGGTTCTTTTGGCTTGTTATAGTATGTTCATTAACCTTATAGTTTAAGAAAACAAGAAGACACGGTAAAGTTAAATTATCTAACGTAAAGTGAAATCTAAATGATAAGGTTAAAATATAAACCTAAACATGTATAAATTCAATTTGATGAGAGTATTTTGACCCATCCCAACCTTAGATTCGAAATAAATCAATTTGGAGCTATTAGAAACCGAATTTTACTTTATAATAAAATAATATTTTTTGTTTTTCCAATGGTGCCCCTCTCCTCCCTTATAAAAAGGCACCTCCTCCCTCTCCTCCTCACACCACTTTGAGCCATAAATCTCTACCAAAACCTAGATAATTCACTTCTACACTTCCCTAGAAACATCCTAGAGGTCCTGGTCTTCTAAAAATTCCATCCCTTGTGCCCTAAGAGGAGGTTAAGAAGAGGCGCGTCAAAGAAGAGGTAATATCCATTACCGAACCTTTCCAATTTCTTTCTTCTTCAAATTCCTCTTCCTTTTTTGTTTCATTACGAATTAATAACATCAGTATCAATCATATACTGATATGTTATTATAAATATGAAACACCACTATTTCACTTTCTATCCATCCTAGGGAAAATGAAATCGCCGCGCTGCGTACGTACGAAATATCGTCTCTACGTCGTGGTGTAATCTGTTTTCCACCACCACCTTACTTGGATGGGTATAATGGTGTAAATAATAAGTATACATGATTATTTTAAAGTTATATTGATTCTTAAATAGTATACATACACTTCAATACAATTCCACGATGATGGGAATGATATCATCGCTCGTGCGTACGTACGACCTACCATCTCCACGATCTGATGCGACTCGTTATACATGATCTTCATTGGATAATGATTATATAAATTAATTTAATGAATAAATATGATATTTATTACACTAATATAATTCTGGAAATTAGGTTTCTATATCCTAAAAATAACAATAAGAATTTATTCGACAAAACACGCATAAAAACAAAAATAGCAATAAACAACCGAATAACAAGTAGCAATGAAATATTACTAATACGAAGATAAGAATATGACCATATATGATATAATAACAATGAGTAAAATTATGGAATAAGCCAATAACATTAGTTAAATCATTATACAGGATTTTCGGACACGTACGAAGAAAATCCGACCTAAGGTAAGGGAAAATATCACAATCTCAATTTTTATCCTAGATTGTTTTTTCTTCAGAATTTACTGGGGAATATTTATCATCCATATCCATGTTTCATCAATATGTAATATTATTTCTATCCTCCTACAATTTTTTAAATCCAAAATTACTTGTTGTTTAATTTTTAGTAAAAGATATGAAAGGAATCTTTTGTGGTTTTTAGTATGAGGTACTTTATGACTTTTTCGACCAAAGTACGAGAAGAATGTTTTTTTAACTTATACGGAATGAATGGATTTTTAGAACATTATTTCCATGAATATTCCTATAAAAGTTTTCAGGTTTATTTTTAATAAACTTATTTTTTTTTAAAAATTATATGACTTGTTAAGAAAGGAAAATGTTTTTGTAGTAGAAAGGATATTTTCCTCAGGAATAGAGTTCTTGTGTTCTATCAAAATTATTTTCCATCTAAGATAATATAGGGTTCTGTTTCTATCCCTATATTTACATTTTTTTGATTATGTTATGATGGAATTATTTTTATGATGTCCTTTTATCTTATATGGACTGTGTTATGATGGCATGATGATTAAGAATCCCTTTTTTATTACATGGGTTATGTTATGATGTATGATTTATGATCTTGTGGCCCACATAAGAATGGTGCCATTATGATATGGGTGGGACCTATATCTCCCTCCAATTAATTGGGTAAAGATTTATATCTCATGAGACAGACATGGCTGGAATGGCAGGTTAAACCGGTTCAGTGATACAGGACTGAAATGAGGAGTGAACTCAGTTCAGAAATGGACTTTGTCCACTGAGATATTCTTGGAAATGAGTCTTGACTAATAAGAAATGATTCTCTATGATTATGTGTGTATGAAACAATGCTTTATATTTTATGTTATGATTATTTGGGATTACAATTCACCACTATGATTTATCCCATGTTATGATATTATGATCTCTTTTACAGGTTATGTTTTCCAAAATGTTATGTTCTTATGAATATGATGTGATTGATATTTCTTTTGTTTACCCTTACTGAGCATTTGAGATCAACTTTTTGTATATTTTATTTCCCCAAGTTAGGAATAAGGGTACTAATTAGAATATTTCAAAAGGGACTCCAGATATGATGAAATAAATGGAAGACAACGTAGATGATTTATGAACTAGTTGTTATGTTTCCTAGTTTCTAAAGACATTATACCTATACAGTACTTTCATGGTTTTGTTATATTTTGTAATATGTGTGGATCAATAATGATGTAATAACAATGTATGTAATGTATGGGTCGTTATAAACACATTTCTACTGCATTGGCAGTGGTTGAGATAACTACATCGAGACATTTTTAGGACGGGCTTAAATGTGAGATTAAGTCCCAAGTTAACCATTTTCAGTTAAAGGAGTTTGCTGAGGTGGTGGATAAGGATCTCATATATATTGGTAACCTAAAGAGGATTCCAGTGTAGGAAAAGTGTTTCCATTTGGATGATTAGAAGGTATGACTTCTGAGTGTAGGAAGCATTGCTATGAAAACATCAACCAGGGTAGTGGGAAACAGAGTACCTATAAAGAGGGATCAGTTGCGTAGGACATTAATCGACTGATCTATCACCAGTGTGGTAGATTAGAAAACTATTTAAGATAGTTACCTCAACCACAAATATAGTTAAAGTCTTTTAGAAATATGGAACATCTATACAAGTTCTACAGGACCCAGCGATAGATGAGTAGTACGGGTATAGCTAGTCAGAATCAGTGTGTAGGAAGAGGATATTTTGCACCATATCAGTCTTGCATCTGGAGTTCTACTGGACAAGATGGTAAAGGTAGTGTATGTGGATATTTAGGGTAAGATCACTCATATTAGTAGAGTAGTGCAACACATGGGACTTAGACTGCATCACGGGGAAGTGGGGTAAGACAGTTGCATTCTATTCACCCTACACTTGTGGATATCAAGGATGGGCCATTGGCCATGAGAGGTATATTTGTAAAGCTTCTATGATATCTAGTGCCTTATTTGATATCGTTTCCTATCATTCCTTTATTTATACAAAACATGTTAATGGTTTGAGCCTCTTGATGGAGTTCGTGAGTGGGGTGTTGACGACAAACACACCTCATGGAGTTCGGTCAAGAGACATTTTTTTGTGCAAGGGGTGTACTCTTGAGGTCAATTAGTATAAATTTCTATGGGATATTTATATCATAGACATGTCAGGTGTTGAACTAACTATAGGTATGGACTGGTTAGTATAATATTTTCCCAACATTGATTTTTACCATAAGAGAGTGACAATTACATCTCCTACAGGTTACAAATATATTCAATGTGGAGAGTGGGATATCGAGGCGTTCCAAGTAGGGCCAATTACTCATCAAATAGGAGAGATCACAACCCATGATTCTAGTTTATTTATGGATGATGGAGGTGTAAAATGAGATGTATTTCCACACATAGTGGACAGGTTTTAGGATGTGTTTAATTAATATTTCTCAGGGATTCCACCTGAGAGAGATGTGGAATTTTGCATTGAGCTCATACAGAGGGAAGACATGATTTCTATTCCACCATATAGAATGGCATCGGAAGAAATTCAAGTGCTCAAGACCCGACTGGAGGACTTAGAGGATAAGGTATTTATTTATCTAAGTATGTCTCCTTGGGGTTCACTAGTGTTGTTTGAAAAGAAGGCTGATATGAGTTTATGCTTTTGTGTTGATTACCGAATGTTAAACCAGATGACTGTGAAGAACCAGTATCCTCTCCCCTATATTGATGAAATATTTGACCAGTTGAGAGGATCTTGTGTCTTCTCAAAGATTGACTTTAGATTAGGGTATCCTAAATAGAGAGTTCAGACATCTGATATACCAAGGGATGAATTTAGAAGCAGGTATGTACTTTATGATTTCATCATAATATTTCTTGGGTTGACGAACACACCAGTAATGTTTATGGACTTAATGAACAAAATCATTAATCTATACCTAGATTAGTTTGTGGTAGTGTGTGTGGAAGACATCTTGGTGCACACCAAGACACATGATCTTTATTAACAACATCTTGATATCATCCTAAGTACACTAAGATAGCATTGGCTATACATCAAGATATCTATGTACAATTTTTTTGATCGATCAGGTACACTTCCTGGGTAGCATCATCTTGGAGGAATGTATGTTGGTAAATCTAGAGAAGGTTCAGATCATGGTTTCTTGAGATCATCCCAAGAAAATGTTTGATATCCATAGATTTCTTGGATTTTCTGAATATTAGTAGAGGATCATTCAGGACATTTACTGATTGGAAACATTGTTGTTGGGCTTGACGAAAAAAAGGATAATGTTTTATTGGTCATAAGACAGTGATAATTCTTTCTCGGAGATTATGAATTTTTAGGCATCAGTACCAATATTGATCCTACCTGAGCAAGGTGAGAAGTACACAGTTTATTGTGACACTTTTGGGATTGTAATTGGAGTTCTGTTGATGTAGGGAGATCAATTTTTGGTTTATGGGTCTTTGAAGTTGAGGCCCCATTAAACGAACTACCCTACCTATAACCTCAAGTTGGCTATAATAGTTTATGTTTTAATTTTTTGGGGACATTATCTATTAGGAAATTATATTACTATGTATATTGGTCACAAGTGATTAAAGTACATATTTTCACAGTGAGACTTGAATCTTCGATAACAGAGATGGGTTGAGTATATGCGGCCATTAAATTTTGATCCAATATATACGACTAGAAAGGGGAACATTGATGATGATGCTTTGAGCAGGAAGACTCAAACACAGGTGGTTCAGGAGTCTAGTGCTGAGTAGAAGATGATGGATTTACTGGACGAGTTACACATTGTGGTTTAGGAGAGTCAGGATTAGATGAATCTCGTAACAGTTTCATTATAGTATACATTTTTTAGATAGATCTAAGATAGGAAGTATGTGGATTTATAATGTTTTACCTTAAGGGAAAACATTGAAGGTAGGGATTCACCTTCTAATTGGAGCATAGATGTGGACGAGGTCATCTATGTCAGGAATCTGGTTTTCATTCCTAAAATAATGTGAGCCAAGCTGATGTGTGAGTTTCATGCCCCTAAGAGGGTGGTACATCCAGGTGTGACCAAAATGCACCGTGAACTAAAAAGATAGTTTTGATGGTTGGAAATGAAAAATAAAATAGTAAGGATTGTGACACGATACTAAACCAATCAGTAGGTGAAGCTTGAGAATTAATGACCTATATGTTTACTATAGTTGTTGGCCATTATAGAATAGAAGTGGAACAATGTGACCATGGACGTTATGGTGGATCTCCTAAGGATTACATAGAAGAATAATTCTATTTTGGTTATAATGGATAGATTGAAAAAGGTATTGAATTTCTTGAATATATGGGAGACTTTCTCAGTGGAGCAGTTGGGATATTTGTATGTTTGGGTGATAGTCTATATGCATGAGGCACCACTGAATATTGTTTCAGACTGAAACGTGTGTTTTACTTCATGATTATTAGAGAGATTGCAGAAGGTTATTCGTATGTAGTTTTTATTGATTATGAATTTCCACCCACTGCCACATGGGTGGTCATAGAATACTATACAAGAGCTTGAGGATATGTTGTGATCTTGTGTTCTACACTTCAGTAGGTCTTGGGAGAATCACCTAGCACTCGTGGAGTCCACCCATACCAATAATTATTGGGAAACTATTTAGATGGAACCATGTGAGGCACTTTATAGTTGGCAATGAAGACCACCTCTAGTCTGGATGGTGGTAAGTGAGTCTACGTTGTTGGGACAGAGTCGCATGTAGGACACATTAGAGCATGTACAGTTGATTCAGAAATATATGGATACAACCCAAAGTATATAGAAGTTATATACTGATTGAAATAAATGACAACTGGAGTTTATAGAGGTTGATGATGTATTAATTTCGGTGTTTCATAGATTCAATCACTATAGAATACGGAGACAGGGGAAGTGGGCACCCATGTTTGTTGGACCGTTTCAGGTGGTGGAGAGAATCAAGATAGTGGCATACAGATTGGCCCTTCCACCGAGATACAATGCTATGTATGATGTTTTCTAAGTGTCAAAACAAGGTAGGTATCACACCAAACCATCTAATGTTATCTATATGGATGATGTTGAGATTGATATAGATTTTTCCTTTGATGAGCATCTAATACGTGTGTTGAATCGCAGTGATAAAGTGTTGTGGGGAAAGACCATGCCTATAGTTTGTGTATTGTGGAAACATGGGAATGTTTGGGAGGAGACATGGGAAAGGAAAGAAGATATGTGGGATCATTTTCCTAATCATTTTGAATCAGAATCTAAGATATTCTTGGGAGTTCTGTTCAAGTATAAGATGTTATAAGGTGGTGAGAATGTAAGATCCCAACCTTTACTGAAGATGACATGGTCTTAATTTCAGGGAATTTATTTTTGCCTTTTTCTAGTATACTTGTCTTGGGTTTTACCTTGGGGTGTGTTTGGGTGAAAAATTGAGAAATATTTAAGGGATAAGGGTAGTGAAAAGTTGGCTCACTATTTTCCCTAATCGTGCACCCCTGCCCAGCAAACCATGCAACCTTGGACAGAGAGGAATTACATGGTTGACACATGGTTTGTCAATATGTACACCCTATTATGAGAAACTATGAACCCCCATAATAGAGGTTCACATTTAGGTTCACATTTAGGAGAAACCGTGCTCCCCAGCCCAACTAACCATGCATGAATTTTTAAATCACCAAAAAATTAGATTT
This sequence comes from Viscum album, assembly GCA_963277665.1. Lineage (NCBI taxonomy): Eukaryota > Viridiplantae > Streptophyta > Magnoliopsida > Santalales > Viscaceae > Viscum > Viscum album. Next base: position 945,929,018 of record OY728148.1, read on the forward strand.
TTAATCACCAAAACCCCCATTTCACTCCTATTTGATCCCCATTTAACCCAAGATAATATTTCATGATTTTGGAGTATACATTATGGATTAAAAGAATTAACAACATTTTTAATTTGTTTTTTATGCCTGGATTGAATATCTTCACCCCTCCCTATCAGAGGATCTTACCTCGCTTGGTTTCTAATTCCTTATCCTTTATTATCCTATTCTAGAAAGGGGTTTTCTTCCTATTTTGATTGGATATAGACATTTTTTTGTTCATCTAGATCTAGTATTGTTGATATATATATATATTTAATATATCTTGATTGATTTGATCTTAATTTATGGTTTTAAATATGAATCTCATTCTATATAATTATGCTGCTCAAATTATGAGGATTTTCATTGTGTGATCGCTCATCAACGAATTGAGGTTGGTTGTCTATAATTCAAATCTCAAAGTATTTATTTAAATTACATGTATGTAATTATATAATTTCTATTATATGTTTAGAAATTATGTTCTTTATTGAATTAATTAATTTTTTGAATTAATTAATTGAGGAGATCAGAAGTTGGCGATCTTGGGAATTATATATTGAGATACATAATTGTAGAATTAATTATGAGATATTAAGATTTTAGGAGTGAGATATTTAATTGTGGAAATAATTTTGATCTATTGAGATTGTTATTGAGATAATTAATTATGGAATTAATTGTGTGTTTTTTAGTTTGTGGATATTGATTAATTAATTTAATAATTAATTAATGGGATTTACGTACTCAATTAATTAGAAAATTAATTAACGGGATTTATGTGATAATCTAATTATTGAATTAGTTATAAAATTGGTGTGGTTGATTAATTATTGAATTTACTACTAGAATTTAAGAGATTAATTAATTTTAGAATTAATTAATGTATTATATGTGATTAATTATTTTTTGAATTAATTAATGTTAATTATGTGATTAGTTAAATTTTTAATTAAATAATCAAATTAATATGTTTTACTAATTGTGGAATTAGTAATGGAATTGATGTGGATAATTAATTTTTGAATTAATTATGTGTTAAAAATGGTGACATGGTCAATTAGATGTGAATTAAATAACGAGAACGTGGTCATTATAATGTGTATGGTATGAATGGTAACATGGCCATTTAGTTGTGAAATAGAGAATGTGAAAAAGATTATTCTAATGTGTAATATATGGATGGTAACATCGTCATTTAGTTGTGAATTAAAGAATAGAAATATAGGCATTCTATTGTGTGATGTATGAATGGTAACATGTGAATTAAAATATGAATTAAATAATGTTATCAATGGAATTATGAGATATGATATTCCTTAGACATACTTTAGGCTCCAACATATTTCAGAGTAGGTATTGAATGATAACAATGGAATTATAAGATATGATATCCCACAGACATACTTCATCCTCTGACATGAGTTGAAGCGGTGATTGAGGAATGAGTGTCTACAGGAACCCAAAAGTTTATATAGTTAAATAAATATTAATTGATAATGTGACAACTATTTACTTATGCATTATGATTATTTCTTTATACAACTACATACACTTTCTATTGATTAGATATTGTTTTAGTTGTCATTATTGGTGGCATACTATAATGCCTTAGATTTTCCATGCACTGTTTTTTTGGATACTATATTAATTAGTTGTGAGACCAGACACTGAGACGTTGTGAAATTCTGAGGCCGTCATTCCTAAAATAAATGTTAGAAATATATTAAATAGTATGCTTGGACATTTTTCATTAAAAAGTGTAATAACATCTAAACGGATACCCTGATCAGAAATATGATGGTACCGTTGAGTTCAGAATGCGAGGTTTACCCTAGGAATGACTTAACATTAGTCGGTATGTGTCATTTGTAGAAAATTCATCACAGGCGTGGAAATGAAAAAAATAATTTAATAAGTTATTTTATTTCATTTTTGTTGATTTCGTGATTGATGGACTTTAAATAGAATATTATAGAGAAATAATAGGGTCAGTTGTACAACCCTGGAACCGTTGGAGAGCCATTGGAGAAAGCTTCGTTGAATCCTATCAGATTAATGGACATAGGATCTTCGATCAGTGATCAATGCAAAAAAGATTCAAAGGATCTCACCAAAAAACATGATACATCCCCATTCTTCATTAGTGATCGATTTGAATCAAGGTAGGGTATGGATTTTTTTTATTATTCCCCATTCTTGATTTACACAATGAACATGAATCAATCAATAAAAATATTGATCTGTGGTTTGATCATTATGCGGGATGAGTTTATTTTATGAGGATTTGATGGGAGAATTTATTTTTTATTTTTTTATTCAGATTTTCATTCTAATAATGATGGATCAAGATAAGAATGAACATCGATCAATGTTTTTTACTCCAATATGTTCATGTTCTTTTCTCCCCCCATTCATCGTTCGTCAAGAGCATTCTCTATCAATCAATCATTGCGCACCCATTTGATGGTGCAACGATCCGATATCGCAGATCTAAGATTGGAATAGCCTGAGAGAGGTGTCATGATGGAGATAAAGCAATTTAGATGACAGAGGATACCCAATTTACCATTCATCAACACACAACAATGATTGAAAATTTTATTCATTTTTGGAGTAGATTTGATGGCGTAATTCATTCTTCATCGACAAAAAGGATAGGATGAGTTGGGATCCTCAATATCATGGTGAAATGATCACAAGATCGAAATCTAGAGGCACTGGATCAAATGCGGGAGTAGATATGGGATTCTGAAAAATCCTGAACAACACAATGTTTAATCTGGATCTATACGTTGTGTGGGGCCACATGAGCTAGGATTAGGGTTTCCATAGGTAGTTAAAGATCACATGGAATGTGACCCCTTTCACATAGCATGTGGGATCACCTAGGTCACTCGGCATGAAATCATAAATCACACGGGATGTTTACATGGGAACATGTTCACAGGCTAAGCTATGTACTGGTACTTGAGAAGACATGCATAGGATGGGGACGTTTACTAGAACATAGTTAGAGTAAATGGGATACATACTTGGTGTGTACTACTACACAGACATAGTTTGATGATATGATCCATTTACACGGGAAAGACCCAGGTTCAAGGTATATGGAGTGTGACCCCTAATACACAATGTGCACTATTTTATACATGTCTTGGAGCCATTGTACACTATATATGGGAAATTTTTTGTGAGTGTTTTTACCATTATCTTTTCAATGAGGGTTAGTATGCAATCAATTTTTACTCCCAGGACAATGATCCCTTCAGCAGTAATTCCTAGATAGAGTTGTTGGAATCCCTCTAAGAGGCCCAGAGTGAGATCCTCTATTCATATTCTTGTACTAGGTGGAGTTCTTGATATAGACCTGACCAACACTACATGGGAGTCAATCCTCTAAATAGCAGGTTAATCCGGATTGATTTTTTGGTATCACCCCATGGACTTGCCATTAATCCTCATCTGTGTATTGAATTCTATTCAAACTGTTAGCATGCTCTTTCTCATGAAGAGACCCCATAAGAAGTACCTATTGGACATACATCATCAATGCTATCAGATTCAGTAGTGTGTTCTCTTAGGTGAGTGATTTGTGGAATATTCTATATGGAGTCATAGACTAGTATAATATTTTTGGGACTTACCTATAGAATGTGTGTCTTTGTTGAGTATATCTGGATATTCTTGTTATATGTGTTTTTGAAATATACCTGTGTAGATATAAATGTATTTCCTTTGTTTTATGTGAGGCACGCCTATCATAGGGCATGTAAAAAGCAGATTAATTTTCCTAGTGTAGTATAATGGATCACCAAATTCATCTCACTTGAGGAAGTTTCTCATTTTTTCACTCACATAATTTAATTCACATAAACAAATTATTTTTAATAGTTTTTTAATTTATGAATGTTATGAAATTTTAATTAATGACTATATTAAACTAACATGAAATGAAAAAAATTAATTAGTGAAAAAAGAACATTGAATTTATGTGTTGGTATTTGGGTTCCATCAATCTACTTGTTGGTCTTTAAATAATGTTTGATAATTCAATTTTGAGATATCATTCTTGAATTACTGTTAATTTAGTAATTGGTGTGAAATATTTAATCCATTTAGCAATATTAACTTCCCCTCCTACTTTAATCGAGGTTTATGGAACAACTCAATCGTGAGTGTGACAACTTCCAAGACGTGGCTCTATCGTATGCCATTTCAACAACTGAATGGCTCAAATCCATCGTATTAAGAGCCTATATTCAGTATAAGTGAGGGAAAAGATTTAATAAAATAATAGAAATGTGTTTGATTTTAATTTCCTGGTGGGCTATCACCACACCTGTGCATGTCACTCTTTCTTATCAAAAAATTAATAAAACATAGGAATTTTACCGTAGAATAAATTAAATTGACACATACCTACCTCAAGTCAAGGATTGTGTAAGTGTATTATTATTTAGGGTAAGTGGTAATGGTGGATTGTATGATAATAAAAAAAAGAAAATAAGGATAAAAGATGGAGAATAATGGAGGGTGGTTGGGTGGATGAAAACACAAAAATAAAAACCATGCATGAATTTATTAAAAGTGTAAATTACAATTTAAAAAAAAATAAAGAAAATAAAAAAATTAATAATATTATAAGGGAAAGATTTTTGAACGTCCTCCATCGTTGGAGATATCCCCTTGTTTCCTTGGAATAAATGTGATGGAAAATGGGATGAGATGAGAGCTAGGGGCTCCCCTCCTTTTATGGGAAGAAATTGTCCTCCTGAATTTTGCACATTTTTGGAAATCTAAATGGATGATTAACACATTCAATCCTTCATAAAAGTTGTTAATAATTTAATTATTCATTAAACCTCAAAATTTCATATTTATTGGACTCTTCTAGAGGAATTTATGTATTTTTTATTGATAATGTATTTTTTTCTAGATGAATTTTCCAGGATGCTTCGTTCAATGTATAAAATCTCTTTGCCACCATAATGGGAGACAAACTCCATGATATTTATTTATGTAGTGAATATATGTGTCCTACTTCATATCCATTTCTAATAAACTCCATTGTAGGTGTGTAGCCTGATTTATACATCCGTTGCAGAGGTGTGGTCCATGCTATCAGCCCAGACAATTTCCAAACATCAATGATATTTTTGGGCCTTTAGATATTCGAATAAGCCTCTAGTCTAAAAGAAAAAGGTAAAGGAATTAAAATAAGTATTCTATAAAAATAATCATTCAATTTGGAATTATATTTTTATATAAATTACCAAAATACCCTTAAAGTAAAAATCTATCAAAATCCAGAATTAAATCACATTTCACATTTTAGCTCAAAACACACCATAAATCTAAAATTGATCCATATAAGCTCAAATTTATAAATTAAGAGGGTTAAAAAAATTGAAATTCATATAAAAAATGTGGAAAATATTAGTTTTATCAGTATATTTTTTGGTTTTTGGGGTGTCCAACTAAGTATTGTTATACTCACCCATACATGGGGTTTTCATTCATCTATCATGTCTTGTGTAGATGTTTAAAATTTTGATAGAGTCTTAGGAGGACCAGGATTAGACGGTGCTTAGTGAGACATTAAAAAGTTATCACAAAGGAGAAAGAACTAGTGGAAATCATTTTCAAGTTAGAGAATATAAAAACTCTTGTTATCTAAGTGCCAAAGATGAGAATAAGTTGTGGTGCCAAAGAATTATCCAACTTGGGAAGAAAAGAATGAAAAAACATTTTAATCTTTATTATGTACAAAATTTTCCTTAATTTAAAAGAAGAGGGTGATTTTTGTATTACTTGTTAGAAAGTGAAGATGACTAATAAAAGTCATAATAAAGTTGAGATTCCATCTACTGGGCCACTTTAACTTATTCATTCCAATTTATGTGGGTCAATGTGACATCAATAAAAAATTATATTTATAATTTAACAATTTTAATGGTGATTTCACTCAAATGACAAGCATTATGTTTTTGAAACACAACTCAGAGCCTATAGAAATGTTCAGGGTTTTCAAAATAGAAGGTTATAAAGAGATGGGGGTTTATATAAAGAAATTGATAATGGATAATGGTATTGAGTTTACGAGAAATAATTTAAAAAATTATCTTGGAGATCATGGTATTAAACATTAGTATAGTTCTCTATATACCCCCACAAAAAATTGGAGTAGTAGAAAGGAAGAATATAGGTTTGGTGGAAATGGGAAGAATCATGTGAGAAGAATAAATACATTCAATATTCTACTAGAGTGATGTTGTTAGTATTATTTTACATGTTTAGAAAAAAAATTATGTTTAGAAACCAGCATGAGTTCTTATGAAATTTTCTAGGACAAAAATTCTTTATTGAAGTACGTCAATGTTTTTGGAATCCCATGTTTTCTTAAAATAAAAAATTTGGATTAGGGAATGTTTGATGAGAAAGCTGAGGAAGGAAATTTTATTATTCACCAATTGGAAGAAGTTACATATATTGGAAAAAATGTTTATAAATGTTGGTGGAATCATATTATGTGGAATTTATTGATAATAATTCTTATTTAACAATGTTTTATGGGGATTTTGAGGAATAAAAACTGAAATTTTCCCATGAAAATGAATGTGATAAAAGTAATGTTCATGAAGATTCAGATGAATCCTATGATGAGGAAAGCGAAGAAGGAAGAGGAAATATGAAATTTCCTACTATAAAAAAAATTTCAGACTAAAAATATTTTGGGGAATTAAAAGGCTCTAGTTCATGCTAGAAGAAAGCTGATATTAGAAAATAAAACGTCACTCATCTCAAAATTTGAACCAGAATCAGTATCATAAGCTATTCAACAAAAATAATGGGTGAATTCTATGAATGAAGAGTTGGATCAAATTGAGAAAAATGAAACAGAGGAACATGTTTTATGTCTGAAATATAAAAATTTTATCATAAAAAATGGGTTTATAGAAATATTTTGAAGGAATACGGAGAAGTTTCAAGAAAAAATCTAGGATTTTTTATAAAGGGTATGCACAGGTGGATGGCGGAGATTTTGATGAAACATTTTCTCATATTTAATGGTTAGAAACCATTATAATGTTTTGAGTAGTGCATGCTCATCAAAATTACAAAGTGTATCAGATAGATATAAATTTGGTTAAATTGAAGAAGAAGTTTACAATGAGTAACCTTATGGGTTTCTACTTGATAAGGATGAAAACAAAGTTTTTAAATTGAAGAATGATTTATGTGGGCTAAAACAAGATCCACATTCATGGTATTCTAAGATTGAATATTATTTGAGAATGATGATTGTTTCTAAAGGAAAAGTTGACTGAAACTTATAAATGAAAGATGTTGAATTTGGAACTCTAATTGTAACTGTTTATGTGGATAATATAATTTTTTCTGGGGATGAAGAAAATTTTTGTAAATAATTTTCATAGGAAATGAAAAAGAATTTTGAAATATCAATTTTGTGAGAATTAACATTCTTCCTTGTCTTACAAGTTCAATATAAGGAAAAATAAATTTTCATATATTAAGAAAATTAGGAAAGGTAATTGTTACAAAAATTTGGAATTTTAGAATATAAATAAGTTTCTACTCCTATCTCAGTGAGGATGAAGATGAGTAAAGATGAGTCTGGAAAAAGTGTGGATTAGAAAGACTTTTGGAAGATGATAAGAAGTATTCACTACCTTATAACTTCAAGCCTGCTATTTTTTATGCTATAAATTTGTGTTCTAGTTATCAAAGTAATATGAAAGAGTCAAATATGTTGGTAGCAAGGATAATTCTGAGATATGTAAAAGGAACAAATTCATAAAGATTATTATAAAAAGTAAATTATGAGATGGAGTTTAATGGTTATAATAATATTGATTGGGCGGGAGATTGTAATTATAGAAAATCAATCTCACGAGAAACATTTTTCTTGGGTAAATGTTGTGTAAATTTTCATTGTAAGAAACAATGATCAGTAACCTTGAGAAAAGTGGAATTAGAATATGTTGTGACTATTCAAGTATGTACTCAGATATTGTGGATGAAAGTAGAATTGGAAGATTTGAATATAAAGGTTTCTAAACTATTGAAGACACTTTATGACAATCAGATTGCAATGAATATTTCTAAAAATCATGTCCAACATTCAAGATTAAAACACATAAATATAAATTTTCACTTTATAAAATAGAAAGTTGCTGCTAGAGAATTTTTTTTGGAATATATCTCAATAAAGTATCAAATCACTGATATCATCACAAAGTCAATTCCAAAATAAAGGTTTAATGAGTTGACGTTGAAAATTCATGTTCATCCTCCTATAATGACTTCCAAAAACTCATAAGGATGTCCCCTACCATGCTTTGGATTATATCGACAAAGGAGGAGAAAAAGTAACAACTTTGTACTATGTAAGAAGTTCTTAATTATCTTTATTGTATGAATATGAAGTTGTGTTAATCAGATAATGGGGGAGAGGAAAATAAAATTTATAGAAAAATAAAAGTGATAAAATATAAAAGTTAGGGGGATTTTATCTTAGCATGGCCATACAATTTTCTTCTCACCAAGGGATGGATTTTTGTCAAAAAAAAAATAACTTATCTATTAGTGTGGTGTCTAAACACTATTTTAATAAAGGAAGTTTTTTGGTAAAATTAAAAAAACTTGAATTTTTTACAAAAGTTGAATTGTGAAAATTTTCTAATAGTTGAAAAAGTTATTAATGGGTGTTGTTAAAAGATCTAAATGGGGAGATTGGAGAACCTTTGTGATGTTTTTTAATAATTTTTTTATTTGTGGATAACTAATCTTTTATAAAAGAATGTTTTTGAAAAACAAATGAATGTTTCTAAATGTTTGAACCCAAACATAAAGGGGGAGAAAAGTTTTGTTTTTGACAAAGAAGTTTTATATACACAGAGGATTGAACTGAGAAACACCAGATGAAAAGTATCAAACTGATCACCACCAGTCATAGAATTCATCAAAAAGTTAGAGTTTTTTTCTTAGACACACCATCAGTATCAGATTCATTGACATGAAGTTCAAGTTTCATTGGAATCAATGTTGCTTAGAATGTTAGAATGTTGCTAAAGACGTTGAATGAATAAGAAGAAATGTATATTCATACTTTTCATCATAATGAGATGAGGAAGTTCCATCATAATTAGTTGAGTAATTTCTATTATAATGAGATTAGGAAGTTCCATCATAATGAGTTGAGTAATTTCAATTATACTGAATAAAATTTAGGAAGTCTGAGAAGAATTATTATATAGAAGACATAAGAAGATGTAATAATATTTGGGAAGAGTTTAAGTGGTGAAACTTGAAATTAAAATATGTATAGATGTTGGATTTTTTTAAATTTGATAAAATGGGAAATGTTTTTCAGTTTCATGAATTTGTCTTTTTGGGATTCCTATAAATAGAAGAAATGTATATTCATACTTTTCAACTTTTTTATGTGAGTGGAAAAATAAGAGCACTACAGAATTAATGTCAAAGTTATATTTCCAAATTTAAATCTCATTAGAAGTTTGGACATCTAATTTTTTTTATTGGACTGAGTAATATCGGATTGATCATTTGAGAAGTGTTTGAGTAATTCATATTGAGAATGGATTCATTAGACTGAGTCCATCAGACTGAATTCATCGGATTGAGTCCATCGGACCCAGCCCTATCAGATGGAGAGAATCAGACCCAACCACATCATAATGAGGATTCTGAGCTGAGAATTTATGGTGTAGTTTGAACATAGTATTTTTTGTTTTATCTCAATTTTTTTTAAGAAAAATTTATAAACTAATAGGATCCAGTATAATCATTACAATTAGGATATATAATGTGTCTAATGGGAGTTTTCACAAGTTGTATTCACTTATTAATAATAGTGAATTTCTATAGACACATAGGAGTGTCTATAAAAATGATATAGGTTCTCACACTGAGGTTGAACCCTTTAAATATCATGTTATTTACATTTTTACTAATTTTTAATACATTATTACTTACTAAAAGATGATAAGGATATAAACTACAACATGTTTCAGGGTTTAATATTTTCAAAATTATTGAAACTTAGAAAAGTGAACAACTAATTCAACCCCACTTTTTAGTTATTATGCGATCCTTTGGAAATTCATATACTATTTATCATTTTATTTGAATATTTTTTTAATATTTTTTCTACTTTTTTGTAATTAAAATCCCTAAATGAATAATGTAATACTCTCATGACTCATCATTGATCTCACCATGTCTAACAAGATGTGGTTCCTCCATTCACTTACACCATTCCACTGATGTGTATATGGAGGAGAGAGTTAATATAGGATCCCAAAATCCTATAAGTAATCAATGAAATCTTGATTGAGATATTATACACCATGTTATAAGAGGAGTTTCTTAATCATATTACCAATTTGGTTCCCATTTTCATTATTGTTTTTCTTGAATTTATTAAAATAACCTGACTTATACCTCATTAAGTAGACATATTCATTTCTACTAAAATCATCGGTAAAATTTATGAAGTATGAGAACCCACCCCTGCCTCAATAGGAAATGGTCCACACACATATGTATGAACTAATTAAAGAATCTCTTTAGACTTTTCACATTTTCTACTAAATGGGGATTTATTGAATTTACCATATAAATAAGTGGGACACAGACCAATTGGTTTTAGTTCATAACAATCTAAATATCCATTTTGGTATAACTTAGCCAAGCATTTTTCATTTACTCATCATTGATTTCATTGTAGTGTACATCTTTTGAACATGGATTTTGTTTTGGGAGTTGATCTTGTTTTGGGTTAATCTAGGTTCATCTTGTGATCTTCTATGACTTCATCTTTAATCGATTTTGTCATTAGAAGCGTTGTGTTAATCACATGTTAATGGTATGGAGACTAAACCTAACTATATGGAATATTTAATTGTGAATTATATGTAATATTTTGATTATGACCATGTAATTTGAACTATAATTAATTAGTTGATTTATAGTAAATCATGGATTGGATTCCTTTAGATTCAATGGATGATGCAACCTGGATTATGGATACCTGTTGGGTGAGAAAACATTTGAGTTAATAGAACTTGGCTAATTGTTTAAATAATGGTGAGTATGAAATGATAACTTAGGTGATTACTTGATATATAACCCCTAGGTAATCTATTACTGATTATTGATATGATTTTTGATCATTTGAGAGATAAATGAATGTTTATTTGAAATAAAAACTGTAATTTTCATAATTAACCATTGATATTTATGATGTCATATTATGATATCCATACTATTATGACTTGTTGAGTTTGTGATGAAATGATTATATATAGGTATATACTAGTAGTGTTTAAATTATTATATAGTAGGCTTGTCCTAGTGATACATGCTAAAATTCTTATATATAGGGATTTTCTTGGAGGATGAAATGATTATATTGTAGGTAATTCCCAGAGATACTTGCTGAAATGCTTATATATCAGGCTACTCCCAGGGACACATGCTGAAATGCATTTATATCGGGTGATGATCGGAGGATGAAATTATTATACATTGAGAGCTACTTGATTGTTTGATTTTTCCATGGTATATGGATATAGATGGAATGGTTGTGTTACATGCTCAAAGACATTTCATCATGGGTTTAAAAAAGGTTAATTGTAATATTATATTAATTAGTCATTTAATAAAACTATTTAACACTTTATTGCATATAATTATTATCAGACTGGTTGTGTTTAGGGATGGTGGTGTTGACCTACTGAGTTTTATTCACATCCTATTTGGGAACCATTTGGTACTCGAGCAGTTTACAAGGATGCATGTTTGGACAAAGGAAAGGGACATTATTGTGGATTCTTTTGTTTCTTGCTGGATGGGAAAGATTTTGGAGATGGGTATGACATGGGGATTGGGACCAGAACCTTTTGGGATTATTTAATGTGGTTTGATTATTTTGATTGCATTGGTTTCAGTTTTACTTTTACATACATCTTAGCTTGTCATTATTCATCATTATGGGTTCCTCCTTTTATTTTCCTTGCTGTATGATATACTATTTCCACTATTTCATTGTTACTCTTACTTTTATTACTATGGATTAGTTCCACTATGTTTTACCAGGGGGTATAGTCACCCCACTATAAATATCACAGCCTCGCTACTTGTCAATAGCCTCTAGCATATGGGGATGCATTATTGATGTCTAATAACCAAATCATTTTGACCATGTGAGAGAGTACTAGATCAGGGGACATTACACAGTGGTATTAGAGGACCAGCTTGTTATTTTCTATTGCTTTATTTTTTTATAAAAAGTATAAAGGATACTAGGATCTATTGGGACTTGGTAGTGAGCTTATTCATTGGAGTATCTAACCTATGTAAGGGGGAAAATTTGTCTTCCAGGGATGGGATTATTTTTTATGTTGTTCTCTTATTACTATTGATGTTATTTCACCTTGGATGATTTTTGTGTTGTGAGATGTTATTATTTTGTGATGTTATTGTTTGTTGATATTTACACTCATGGACTAGTATGGTGAGATATGAGTATGGATGCATCATGATAGGCACATAGGGATATATATATATATATATATTGACATGCATTGTTCATGACGAGACATGTTTATTGAATGTGTTATATACTTTGCAATATGAATTATGAAAAAATATATCTATTATATTTGAAAAATGAAATGAAATAAACTATTATTTAATCATAAAACACTTATAATACATGGTTAGAGAGACACAGAGTAATGGTTCTCTACTGTTATCTCCTTTTAAGGTTGACTTTATTTTTAGCCAAAGTTTATAGGAGTGTGTTTTTCTTGTAGATAAAATGACTCCTCATCATCTTCGAGATGAGTTCTAAGAGAGTGGAAATCAGTTATCTCCAAACGTTGATGAACTAGATCTTCCTGTAGCTCTTGAGGATCAAATAGATGTTATTCATCACAGCAACTTCTTAAGGGTCGTGCAATCCATTGGAAATGAGACTATTTTCAGGATGGTATTCACTATGAGGTCAGGTCATAATTGAATGTTTTTATTCTGCGTAGCTTTTTAGATTTGATGAATCATGAACTCATCAGATCAAATAATATGAGAGAGGACCCAAGAGGTAGCCAGGCTATTTCCACAGGGTAAACTAGGATCCCTTATTTTAGTGGAAAGAAGTGATTCTATGATAGTTTTTTCCAAGGAAATGGAATGAAGACCAGTTAGGGTAGTTGGAATCCATATTAGGATTATATTCCATTGTAGTACATCCGTGTATAATGTTAAACCACAATAAACCATAGTTTTTATACACCACTTTGGAGTACCATGTTTGAGGAAGAATGGGCCATCGTCATAAGTTTTTTTAGAACTTATCATAGTATAGTAGTGGTTGGGGAGTATGATAGGTACTAGAGTCTAAGAAGGACTCAACTACTCCTCATCAGATAGGTAGCTAGAGTTATATAAAACATTTAGGTTGAGGCGGGAGATGTGTTACCCCATTGTAATGACATAATGTTTATTAGTAAAAAAATTTCCTGAATAAATGTGTGTTGTATTATATTATATATTATACACATAAAAAAAATAAAGAGAAACCAATAAATAACTATATTAATAAATATTTTTACATTAATTAGCAGTGAAACTAATTAAATTTCCAATCATTACAACTGGACAAAAAGTATAAAATAAAAAAATCTAAAATGAGAAAATATAGATCGACCTCATATACTAGAATTATTGGCCCCACTACCAACACTATATAAAAGAAACAAAATTATGGTAAACCAATAAAAATTATTTAAAATAGAAATATATAACCTTGAGAGGAATTGATTAGAATATTGAATGAAATAATTTAGTGGTATATATATAAGGTAATGTGACTGTTGGAATAGTAATGTGACCGTTGGAATAGTAACCTGATCATTGGGAATAGTAACCTGGCCATTGGAAGAGTGATTTTACCAAATAATAACAAATTATGATATAAATAACATTTATCATGATTAATTTATATAAATAACAATATTATAATTCAATAAAATAAATATCATGATTAAAAACCTCAAAGAAAATAAAGCATATTTTTAATAAACTGTATTTTAAAGTATTTTGTAAAAATCATTATTTTCCTATTAAAAATTATATTTTACCAATTTTATATATTTATTTGTATTAAATTAGTATCATTTTTTAAATGATCATGTTAAAAATTTTCCTTGGGTGAGTTTTTGTTAATTTTCTTAGGTACTTTAATTTTTAGGTGAATAGTAAAAATATAGTTTTTCACATAATCGATGTATCTTAAGTTACATCATTGATGATGTAATAATGACATAATACTTTATAGAAAGTTACATTCAGCCATTATATATTTAATTTCATAAATGAGTCATTAAAATACAATAAAATTAATTTTCAAACCTAAAAATCACTTTCCAAAACCTAAATTCGAAAGTAATTCCCTAAAATATCAATTTCTTTTTTTCATCAATTTTCTTTTCAATAAGAGAATGAATTAAAATTATAAAGAGGATTTAAAGTCTTAAGCACATTATATTATATTTATATATAATTTATTTTCTCAAAAATGCACTATTACATGATTTTTCTTTGATATATTATTTTATTAAATATTTAATTCTAAAAATACACCTCTCTTAATGTATAAATAACCCCTCTCCCTTCCCTTGGAAACACACTCCTCTCAAACATTCCAAAGTACAATATCTTCCAAAATACTCCATCTAAATACCATTAAATTACATAGGGACATTTTTTAGCAATCCAACTCCAATCACCAAGGGTGTTATAGCCCCTTACAAGAGAAGCTACATTGAGGAGAGAGTAAGTCTCTATTAACATTTCCCTTTTTTATTATTCTCTTTCTTATTTTTACCAATTAATTTAAAAACCATATACTATAAAACTAATTATTAAATAATTTAAAATTATCTTATTTATGTTAAAATGATGCAATTTTCATATTTATAACAAAAATAAATGAAATACTTCTCTTTCCCCTCTTTTAACAATGTCACATTAAAGGTTGATTAACCACCTACGAAGACATTTCTAAGACAATTCTTATAACCACATTCATGCATAGATATTATTAATTATTTAAAATATATAAATAATTAGTTACATTTATTATAATCTACTAGAGTTAATAATACTTTTCAATAAATGAATCTTGATGAAAATTGAGAAATCAAAGTGAAACAAGAAATTTTTAGGAGAATCATAATATCAAAACACGTCAATTTCATCAATAGAAATTAATAAATATAATAAAATGATTATAATTGACAAATAATTGTATAAATGGATATAATTAACATATCTATTAGGTTTTTAATAAATATATGTTTATTATTCAAGAGGCGCAAAAGTGACAAAATAAAGAAGGAATTAAGGTAAGGGGATTCATGAACCAAACTCTTTTTCATTGGGATATCCAAATTTCATGACATATTTGGAATAAATATTCGTCTAATGTTCCTTAAATATAATTTCATTATTCATCCCTCTTCTTTTTTGGGATATACATGTTTTTTATTTGATTTTATGGAAAATACAATGATTTTCCAAAAAAACTTCTATCCAAAACACATAATTGACTCCTCTTGAGTTTTTTATTATTAACTAAAGAATGTTGATTCTTATAGAATTTTTTTTCCATTTTTCATTTAGGAACCCGATTTTTATTTATGAAATCATAATTTTTGAGATCATCATGAAACCCATTCCTTTCCATGGGTTATTCCATGAAAGGATTGTCACACATTCTATGTGACATGCATGATTATGTAAATATTATGATGTGATGACTAGACCAAAATTATATACTCATTGGGTAATGTGTTGTATATCATGAGATAAGTTTTATTATATGTGAATAGGATGCTAGATTTTTTTACAGTGATGATGTTATGATTATTCACATATGTTATGTGTTAACATGATGCTAGCTTTATTCACAACTATATGTGGCATTTGACCACAATGACATGATGTTTCATATTTATGCATTTCCACATTCAATGAATTTATCCCATTTTTACCTCATGATATTGATAATGATCCTAGGCTTATGATATGATGGTTATGCTCACCCATTTTATATTGATTGGAGTTACTTATTCATCCTCTTACATGGATTTTGTCTTACCCATTTCATTGATTTATATCCTTAGGAAATTGCATGTACTAAGGATAATGTGATATTTTAGAAGGATAATGAAGAAGGATTTAAATAAATTTTTATGTTTTGTTATGTGCAAGTTATTTATGAGCCTAATTGTTCTAAGAAATAAACCATTGGATCCTAGATTTGTAACTCTATTATGTTGTTTATCTTTAAAATGATGTAATATTTTTGTATGAAAATTTAGGGCCACTATAGTTGGTATCTAAGAATGGTTTAGTTAATTTTGGAATTATGATTATAAAAAAAGAGTAAAAACCATTAGTATAAGTCTATGTATAGGTAAAACATCCTAGAAATCTATTTTTAGAAAATTATAGACATAGGGATCCCATAAGATATTCCTTTAGTGTTAATTTCATAAAAGAATAAATTACTCATGATTTATTGACTTATGTTTTGTTCTAACATTTTCTATTCTAGAAAATTGTAGGATCCAAGAGAAACTAGGCCTAAAACCTGTGTGAGTGACAATGAAACAATTATCCAAATGAGATCCTCAATTCCATGGGAGGTTGAGTTAAAAACATTGTAGAAATGATTACCTAGTTGTCTCGAGATATAAATAATAACATGAACTATATGGAATGTACATATTCACAAAAGAAGTATAAATTATCCATTGAGTCCTTAACACAAAAATAACCATCGATGCTTAGTGTAACTTCCAATCCACATGATGTGGAATAGTGGGTTAACTCAATAAAGAATACATTTTCTATGATCCATTTCTCTAATAAGGATATGGTGACTCTTGCAATTTATAATTTGTATTTAAAAGCTATTCAATAGAAGTAATTGATAAAGAACAAAAATACAAAGGATTAAATGGAAGAGATCGAGTGGGAATAAAATAAGTAAATATTTCTTACAAAGCATTTCCCTTGAACTCTTAAAAAAAATTCAAAGACAATTCATATAGCTAAAGAAAAAGGAAGGTGAAGTTGTCACAGCTTATGATGAAATAATTATAAGGTTTTAAATGTATTCCTTGGGTTTTTTTATCAATAAGGATATAAAAATAGATATGTTCTTTATTGTTTTAAAAATACACCTTCGAAATGATCTAGAAATATAAGAATTTGGGAATTTTGAAGTTGTGGTTAAATGTGCTCTTAAAGTAGTTATGGAGTTCAAAGAATGGTCACATGGTTATGGAGATAATAATAGAAGAATGGGGTTTCATCATTGTGGGTCAAATGACAAATAAGGAAATAGGATCCAACTACCCACATGTCAAAAATGTGGGAAGAAGCATCATGTTAATTACCTAAAAGGGATGGGGAAATTCTTCCAGTGTGGGAAAGAAGGACACCAAGCTAATGAATATTGAAGCTACATGAAGAATCTGACAAACATGATATAGGAAAGGAAGGAACATCCTAATGCACCACCCATGGTTCAATTCATCAACTATAGGCACCAAGGGTGTTATGCAAGAAAGTGCACTAAACCACATGTCCTTGAGGGAAACCAGTGTCAGCAATCACCAAATTCAATGGAGTAAGGGAAACCTTATATTATCACTACTAATGAAGTGGAGTGTAAAAATGAATTCATACAAGGTATGATTCCTATTCACTAAA
Source organism: Viscum album (assembly GCA_963277665.1). Lineage (NCBI taxonomy): Eukaryota > Viridiplantae > Streptophyta > Magnoliopsida > Santalales > Viscaceae > Viscum > Viscum album. The sequence continues at coordinate 945,946,871 of OY728148.1, forward strand.
TAATGGAAAAAGTATTACTTGAATCTGGTTATATTTATTCATTTATATCATATTATTTTTCTAGAACTATTGAATTGAAGCCATGATACATTTACGTGGAGATATCCATAAAAAACATATTAGTGTAATCATTACAACCCATGTGTTGGACTCTTCTCCAATAATCATATTTGATATTATTCTTCTTTCAAATCTTATTATATTTCCCATTTTGATATTTGATGCTATATTGGACATGTATTGGCTTTCATTATATATAGAAAAAATCAACTATGGGAAAAAATATATCTTTATATTCTGAACCATCCCATTATCCTCTAAAAATCCATGGAATATCATGAATATTCTTTAGAAAATCCATCAACAGTGTGGGTTTTGATACCCTTTAGAGAAGCATACCTTGACCAAATGGTTGAGTCAAAGGAAGGTATTAACTTAGAGGAAATGTGCATTGTTAGAGAATACATTGATGTATTTCCCAAAGAGTTACTTAGAATCTCATGATCGTGAGGTAGAGTTCCCAATAGATCTCATACCCAGAGCCACTCCTATCTTGAAATTCCCATATAGGATGGCCTTGATTTAAATGGAGGGGTTAAAGAAGTATCAACAAGAAAATTTGGAAAAATGTTTCATAATCCCTAGTACATCACCTAGGGGGGAACCAATGCTCTTTGATAAGAAGAAAGATAGATCAAAAAAGGTGTATATCAATTAACAAGATATCAAAAAGATCACTATAAATTAAAATTTTCCTCAACCAAGGATTGATGACTTTTTCAATCAACTAAGAGGAGTGAAATAATTCTAAAAGGTGTATCTATTTTATGGGTATCATCAACTAATGTTTAAGAAGGAAGATATTAAGTAGACTAATTTTCTTACAAGGTATGGGCACTATGAGTTTATAGTAATTACCTTAAGACATACTAATTTTCCTACAATTTTTATGGATTTGATGAATATATTTTTTAGAGACCACCTCAATTAATATTTGCTACTATTTATCAATTATATTCTCATTTATTCAAATATTATGTAGGAACATGAAGATAATCTAATGATTGTGTTGGTGATATTAAGGAAGGAGAAAAAGTATTCTAAGTTCAAAAAGTGTGACATTTGGATGCAATAAGTCACATTATTGGGGAACATGATCACAATTTATGGAATTCATGTGGACCCTTCAAAGAAAAGGGAAATTTAAGAATAACCTAGACCCACTAGTGTCATAGAAATCTATAGTTTTATAGATTAGATCGTTATTATTTACATTTTGTGTTAAATTTATCATTATTTTTTAGCCAACTAACTAATTTACCACAAAATGGGGTAAATTATTTATGGATGAAAGATATGAGAATGTTTTAAGGAGATCAATAAGAGGCTTATCATTGTTCTTGTACTATAATTTCACATCCAAGATAATTGTTTCACTAAGCGGGGGAGAGAGTGAATCCGTGATATATTTTTCTTTTATATTTCCTTAATTATGTAATAACCTTAGAATCCTATTAAATATTTCATTCCCTATTGGAAATAATTAAAACAAACATCTATTGGAACACATGAATTTATAAGTATCACTATTCAATAAGAATAGCTACATCCTTTCTATGATTTTGAAATGTTCTAATACCACACAATCTTTTAGAAAATAATCTTTTTGTGTGGAATACAATGAGTAGGATATTCTATTTCACTCATGTAGCTCTATATAAACAACACAATAGTTAATCTGATCCTTCTATAACAAATGATGAAATAGAAAGTTTTTTAACAATATATGATATGGTGATTCATTATCAACTTTTACAAATGTATTATTTTTAGAACAATTCTTCAATTTCTTACCTAGAAGTTGGTAAGAACTTTTATAAATATTGTTACAAAACTCAGTATGATTTACCAATCCAATTTCCTACCCAGAAGTTTGTAAGATCATTTCATTATCAACTTTCAGAAATGTATTATTTTTGAAATTTTTTGTAACTCCATTGTTTAGAAATAACAAGAAAAATTATGATTGTTTATAACCTTCCCACCAGAGAAAAAGTTTCATCAAAATCAACACCATCTATTTTAGAGTAACCTTTACATACTAATATTTCCTTTTTTGTTATCACTTCACCTTATTCATTTATTTTGTTCTGGGAAACCCACTATGTACCAATACCATTTTTGTTATCAGGATTAGGTACGAGTTCCTATGAATAATTCTTTTCTATCTGGTATAACTCTCCATTCATGGACCTAACCCATTTTAGATACTCAAAATCTTCTTTCACATCATTTGGCCCAATTTTTTAATACAAATAAGTACGTGTAATAGAATTTGTTGTTCTTATTATTTGAACCTTTTTATTTTGAACACCAATAATGTTTTAAGTTTCCACTAGCTTCCTCATCTTGGGATGAGATTTTAGAGATTCTTCTTCATCACTTGAAATAGCTGAGTATGATTCTTGTTTTTGAGAAGGATTACAATTGGATGTGTTCTTATCAAAAATGATGACAAAACTTTCTTAATCCTGCTCAACTTCCTTATCTGTTTGATTATATTTATCCTTAATATATTTTTCAATAACATTAAAATTATTAGAATAAAAAATTCTTTCTATTTATTTGTTGAAACTTCTATATCCTCTTCCTTCTTGATCATAACCAAGAAAAATTCCATCTTCACCTTTCTGCTCAAACATTCCCAGATTTCCACCTTTCTTCTTTATAATGCATGGACTCCTGAAAACTCATAAGTGTTTCAAAAATGTAGTTTTTCTATAAAAAATTGTCCATAGTGTCATATAAAAACTTGGACTATAGAACCTTAGTTTTGAATATAAACAACAGTACTCATGGGTTGCCTCCAATACGAATGAGAAAGACCTTGTTCAAGTAACATAGTTCTCCCCATTTCCACCAAACTTATATTCTTCCATTCATCAACCCCATTTTTTTGAGGTGTGTATAGGGAACTATACTCATGAAAAATTCCATTATTATTAGGATAAATTTCAAATTCTTCATTCTTATACTCATCACCATTATTAGTTTTCAACTTTTTCACTGAATAGTCACGTTTCTTCTTAGCTTTTCTCCTAAAACCTTTAAACATTCTCAGAGCATATGATTTATGTTTCATATTAATAACACAAGTAATGTGATTAAATTCATAAATGAAAGTGATGAAGTAAGTATCATCATTTTTTTATTGGTTTGTCATTGGTTCATAGATGTCGGAATGAATATGTTCCAAGGGTTTTTTTGAACAAATATCAACATTCTTATACACAGACTTTGTAATTTTCCAGTTTGAAAAATAGTGCAACAAAAATATCTTATTAATTGAAAATCAAGAATATCTTGAACACAATATCCCTTCCATAACTTACTATTTTTATTTGACACATGTTTCACATCCTTTTATGCCATAATTAATTTTCTTCTACCATACCCAAGAAACAAGAATATTGTACCTCACCAACTTGAAATAAGTTTCCCTTTGTATGTTGGCCTCTTGTAACTACCTTTTTATCCTTATCAATTTTCACAAAAAATACATCTTTCCCAAAGGTAACATTGTTACCTTCATTACACAACTGTAAAACACTCATCAAGTTATGTTTCAACTCATCAATATATAAATATTTCTTAGATTTAAACTTTTCTTTCCTAATGATAGTTAATCCAACACCTTTGATTATTATTGATTCATCCTTGTTAAATTCCATAGTTACCTCTTTGAAGTATTTTAAATTATTCAAAAAAAATTAATATCCTTTCATGTGTGAGGAACATCCTCTATCAATAATCCAAGGTTGTTCACCTTTAAATGATTTGAGGGTAGTTTTAACAACAATAGATTTTTCTTTCTTCACCTTCAGCATGTGAGAAATGTTAAGAAAAATATATTATGCCGGTAACAAAAAAATAAAACCCTTAGAAAGATTACCAGGTTGTACACATCTCTCATAAATAGTTTCTTGGGGTTGGAACCTATTTTTAATTTTTAGACCATCATTATCAGGTTTCTTTAGACTTTATTTTCATACATATTATTTTGAGAAGATTGACTCCCCGTAAACCTATGACATTCATAACCTATGGAATAGTAGTAATGTTGTTGGTTGAACCAACAAATATATATTTTATTTATGATTCCATCACAATACCAGTAGTAACCATAGAAATAATATTTTCCTCTATAGCTTTCATACTGACTGGGGTTATGAATATGTTTCTTAGCAACCTTCTTATCTGAATTTTGTTGACCACCAAGATTTCTGTTATCAATCAGAATCTTCTTTTTTAGCTTATTTCTCCTTTTATCCATGTCATAACTAGAAATAGTAGAAACATTTACATATTCATAATTTTTAGAAACATTTTTAGACTCAGGTTTTTCAAAAAACATATGAATTATCAACTTTGTTAATCTTAGACACATGCATAAATTTCTATGATTTCGTATTTCCAAATATAATTGTATCTTTCCTATCAACTTTTGATGGTTACTTTTTTTTATCCTTTTCAGTATTTTCCTTATGTAAACTTTCACCAACTTCATATATAGAATATATGGAAATATAATTTTATTTTCATCATTACAAAGTTTTTACTGGACAAGTTCTAACTATTATTTTTATGCCTTTAACTAAAATTCTAGATGTTCATTACAATTCTTTTCTTCCTTAAGATATATTTTCAAATCACTAATATCCAGTTTCATCTTTTTCTTCTCATCTAAAAAAATTTAATGACTTTTTTATGAGGAAATTTCATCTTCCAACTTCTTGTTTTGTTTTTCATGACTTAAAATATTTCTCAAACATATTTCAAATCTTATTTTAAAATAAATATAAGTTGATTTTCTTCTTAATCAGAACTACTTATTATGAATTATTCATCATTAATTATTAAACTAAAAGTATTCTTACCAACATGCTCAGTAGAATTTTCGATTTAGCTTTACTATCGTCTTATTCTTTATCTTTAGATAAGAAAATAAACCTTTTAGATTTTGAGAATTTTTTAACCTTCCCTATATAATAAAATTTTCCATTCCATCATATTTATTCCATGACCTTCTTGGCCTTATTTCTTCTTCGTCGCCATCTTTTTCTTTCTTTCATTGTGGATATTTTTTTGTAAAGTACCCAATGAATCCATATTCAAAACATTTCAATGGAAAATTACCTTTATATTTACCTATACCACTTCTCACATTTTTAAAATAAAGGGATAAATATCATCAAGATTTTTAAATACCTCATTTTCAGAATCAAAATAACCACCTTCTTCTTCAATAATAATCTTCTTTGAGTTCAATTTCTTCGCAGTATTGATTGAAATTTCTCTATCAAATTTTATTTTTATTTTCATATATTTATACCTAATTATTTTATAAGTGATGATAGTTCTATGAAAGTCATCTATAGATAATTTATTATGATATCTATCTTCTAATTAATAAACATTAGCATAAAACTTGTCGGTAAAAATTCATAATATCTTTTCAATAACTATAGAATCCTGAAACATTTAACTAAGACATCTGATAGTGTTGTTGATGTTTTTTAACGATGTAAATAAGTCCCTAATAGATTCATTCCCACCCATTTTCATGTCTTCATACTTCAGCCTCTAGATTTGTAATTTTTCTTCTTCCCTTTTGTATTGCATTCATATATGTTTTTCAGCTTATCCCATATACCTTTAGCTATAGAAACACCCTTCACACTTAAAAATTCACTTTTATAAGGTTATGATAGTAAATAATTATTGTCCCTTCCATCACTCTCAAGATTATTCTTATCAATAGATTAAGATGAAATTTATCATCAATGGGAGGAAATACATCTATTGCTTCTTCAAGAAAATCATATCTACTAGACATAAGATGGGGAAACATTATATATTTCTAGATATTATATTTATTACCATAGAAAATAAGGATTCCTTTCTTATTGACACAATTCAAATTATCCATCAACTTCTCTTCAAAACTTCAACGAAGAATAAATTACAGGAACCTATCTCTGATACTAATTTTAATTCCCCAGTCAAGATAATTATATCACTAAGAGGGGGAGGGGTGACTTAGTGATATATTTTTCTTTTATATTTCCTTACTTATTATAAAACATTTCTCTCATGTTAAATATTTCTTTTCCGATTAAAAAATAATTAAAACCCACATCTATAAGAACACAATAATTTACAAGGTTTATTATTCAAAAATAATATCAACATCCTTGGTATTGTTTGAAAATGATCTAATACCACACAATCCACTAGAATACAATCATTTTGTTTGGACTACATTGAGTAGGATATGACCTTTCACTTGTGTGTCACTATGGAAACAATTCAATAGTGTATATTATCCTTCCAAAACAAATTATTTAATACAAATTTTTGTAAAAAACAATTTATTATTCTTCTTTATCAACTATCAAAAATGTGTTCTTTTTTATAAAAAATATTTAATTTCTTACCTAGAAGATGCTAAGATCCTTTATGGGCTTTGTTATAAAACTCAGTTTGATTATCCTAGTCTAATTTATCAATAAGAAAAATATAAGACCTTGTTAGAATATATTTGGGAAAATTCTAAACCATTTCTTCTTTAATCTAGAAATCCCAAAACAATGCTTCGAGTTTGATGATTCAGCCCAATATGATGACCAGTTGAATACAATCTTGTCTCTTCTCATATGCTTCTTCTATATGAAATACATCTTCAACAAAATTAAATCTGGAAACCTCTTATTCTCACTAAATCTCTATCTTGTCTCTTCTTCACCATGAATAGTACATCTATCATAAATTACAAAGTAATTTTTCTTTTATACACACCCCAAATATGATTTGGGTGGGATTCCTGAAGTTTTTTCCCCTCAATTACATTTTGCAAATCTATATGTTCCTTTGAATTTTAGGTTTATCTTTCCTTCTTATATGCTTCTCAACACTTCTTGAACCATCATGAATCTTCAAATAGATTTATCTATACTTTATACTTTCTATAAAAACATTAGTCTGATTATAATTTCCCATTCTGATTTTTCATTATGATCCACCACATTACGATGAAGACATATGTTAAATAATATATTCTTCTTTATCTATTTTCATGGCCCACTTGCATGATAAAAAAAGTAATTAAACCTATTTTAAATGGTTGACTAAATTATTGTTAAATCCTGAATTTATTCTTCATATTTCCCACCACATACTTTTTATTTTCTTTACATTCATTAGTTTCAAACAGTTCTTCCTCTGATGATTATGATGTCATACCGAGTCTGATAGACTGGTATCAACATCATAAACTTAAACAACTTCTTTACCTTCTAAATATTATACCGGTCAATTTTTATCACAAAAAATTCATCCTTTTATGAATATGATGACATGCTAAATCCAATGGATCAACATTAAGAGCTTAGTTATTTTTTGAATATGATGATCGCTATCTTCATTATTTTAGGATTTAAATAATTTTTCCATTTAGTTTATCTAAAAACTAGCACCTTCATTATGATCATCCTCCTTCTCCATTAAACAATTATTCATCTAGTAATATCATTATGATGATATTGAGACTATAATTATTCAAATTCATCAAATATATTCTTTCGTAAACTTTCAACAAGTATCATTAATTCCTTCATGTCATTGATTATGTTAAATATCAGCTTCATCATCATATAAACTACCAATTAAAGTGTTTCTACTTACCTATATTTTATAAACATCTTTCTTTCATTCTCAACCTGAATACGATTTGTATGACTATTATCAAACTGAATATGATTGGTATAATCTTTTTCTTCTCATTATTTCATAAATATTTCATCACTATATTTATCATATACTAATGATTTATCAGAACTTCGGGATCAGAAAAGCATCATTATATTTTCATCGATGTCAAGAAGACACTAATTTTCCCCATTACAATTAAAACTTTCATTCTAGATTTAGGGTGAGTATAATGATCCTCTTTATCCCGAAAACATATTCCCAATACAATGGAATTTCTTAACCATTGTGAGTATTATTTTCTTGAATATGATGGTTAGTATGATTTTCACCAAATTAAAACTGAGGTGATTAATTTTCTTCTTCAACTACCTTTACAACAAAAAATAATACCTAAATATGATAGTCATCCTTATCATCTTGGACTTAACATGTAGTCACACTACCAAAATGTGGAAAAGGTTTTGTGAAATATAGTGATGATTAAAAGAATGTCTTGGGTTGTGTACTCATGCAGAATGACAAAGTGATATCCTATTCCTCATGATAGTTAAAGATCCATGAGAAGAAATACCTGGTGCATGATCTAGAGTTAGATGATATGATCTTTGCTCTAAATATTTGTGCGCACTATCTTTATGGTGACAAGTTTGACATATATTCCGATTATAAGAGTCTAAAGTATATATTCACATAGAAGTATATCAATATGCATCCAAGAAAATGGTTTGATCTAATCATGGACTATGATTTCTCTATTCACTACAATCCGAGAAAGGAGAATAAGTTAGATGATGCTCTTAACAGAAAAAACATGCTACTATATCCATGATGCAAATAGAGAGAGACCTTATCTTTATGTATATGAAAAGGATATGTCTTTAAATCCTAACGATATGGAATACATCCCACCTATTTCAAATGATTTCCCAACAATCTATCTAAGAGAAGACCAAGGAGATATAAAGGGATGATCTAGAGCTAAAAATGTTGAAATAAATAAAGAAATGTGATCTACATGAGTTCCAAATTGATGAGGATGATGTAATTTAGTTTTTAATGAGGCTTTGTGTTCCTTAATCACCTGAGATAAAGACCATGCTATTGTATAATGCACATATCCTATCTTTCTACACCACCTGAGAAGTACTAATATGTACCATGATCTTTAAGAACACTTTTTATCGGACTACATGAAGAAGGATATTACAGAGTATATATCAAGGTGTTCGTTATTCCATCATGTTAAAGTAGTGGGAAAAAATTCCAAAGGGATGATGAATCCATTTCTTATAACCATGTGGAAATGGGTGAATATCACCATGGACCTTATCAATAGACTCCCAAAAAACATCCATTGAAAAAATACGATATGGTTTGTGGTGGATTGACTCACCAAGACTGACCACTTTATCACTATTTGGGAAGATTTTTCACTTGATAAAATTTCCAAGATATATGTCAAGGAAATGGTGAGGTTTCATGGGGTTCCACTTTTGATCTTATTTGATTGTGATCCAAGGTTGATCTCTAATTTCTATAGAAGCATTCAATAATATTTTAGTACTATATTAAATTTTAGCATGACCTATCACCCCCAAACTGATATAAAATCAAAAGGGACTGTTCAAAAAATTGAGGACATGCTAAGATCACACTTCATGGAATTTAAAGGAGGATGTGATCAACATATCCCATTAGTTGAGTTCTCATATAAAAACAACTTCCACTCGATTATTTAAATGGATCTATATGAATCTTTGAATGTAAAGCAATGTAGAACTCAAAATATTTTGGGATGAAGTTGTGGAAGGATAGATACATGGTCCTAATCTTGTTAAAGTGATGGAAAAAAAGATTCAGTCCATACAAAATCATATAAAAGCTACCTAGAGTTAGTAAAAGTGCTATACTGACTACTACAAAAGGGACTTTAATTTTGATATAAGAGAAAAAGTTTTCCTTTGAATATAACCATGGAAGAGAGTCATACACTTTTTAAAGAATGAGAAGTTTTTTCCCGAGGAATATTGGCCGCTTTGAGATCCTTGGTCGCATAGGATTAGTGACATATCAACATTATTTTCCACAAAGTATGGATCAAGTTCATGATTTGTCCAAAACTAATTTTATGGAAATAATTAGGCCATTAACCTTCCATTACTGAGTTTGGTTGGGTTTTTATAACTTTTTGTTAGGTAAAATTGTGGGTAAACCTAACATGTTTTCAAAATACCAAGTGATTCCTTTTCCTCCCTTATAAAAAGTCACAACCTCTCCTCATTCCTCACACCTCTCAAAACAATTAGTTTCAACCAATATCCGCCCATATAGATTCCCAAAATCCCAACCCTAGACCTTGATTCCTCCCTTTGGAAAGAAATCCTTACAAGGAATCCTATTGGTAGAAACCAATAGTAGATACCAGATTAAGAGGTAACATCTTCTCTTAAGATTTTTAGTTTTATTTCCATTATCCAAACCCTCATATCTTATTATTTGATTCTTGTATAAAAAACCATATCCTCAATATAATAGTATGTTTTATTCTAAGGGTAATACCTATACATAAATATACTTACATTTAATGGCTGATGATCATATTGTGTCAGTGTATAGTGAAATATTGCCTCACAAAAAACGATGATTGTTCATTTTACTTTACAAACTTTCATAGTGGGCCATTATGATGGAAAATATATTTTTAAATGATATAAATGATATTTATTAATTATTTATTCTAATTTAATATGTTTATAATACACACCATTAATACTTTTCATTTTTAATTAATATGATAACATCGTTTGAGGAAGTGTGGACTACCACCCCCTCAAAGCAATGTGATTCATTCACACGATCCATGTAATGAATAAAGAATGATTATAATTAAAAATATGTGAAATAAACAACCTCTATATGATATAAATAAAATTATTAACTTTTTTGGAAATATAATTTATATATCTATATCAATTTCTTTATTACCCCTTCACACACATAAAAAGTGACAACTTCATTCATAGATGTGTGGACTACTACCTCCTCGAGACGGTGTGATTCGTTTTACACCACAATAATTATATATATAATTATATATGATTAAATAATATATTATTTATGTCATATTGGTCATTATGGAAATATTTGGTGTTACATACCTTCTTTCCATAATGATCATTGAAAAATAATAACGTCACTCATGAGTGCATATGGCCTACCTTCACCGTGAGTTTAATGTTGGTTCATCTTTCTTAACCATATTTAATAATTTATTTTAATGGTATAATTAATGAACGAATATGATAATTATTTCATGATTATTATTCATTAGATGTTATATAATGACCCCTTTGACAATAGTTGACCTACCAATGTTGTTTTTGACACATAATCCAAATTTGGTGTAAATAGTCGATGTAAACAGAACTGTTTAAGTAGTTGTATAATACATAGTATAAAGTGAAATAAATGTAATTTTTAACATGAAAAATTTCTTGAAAAAATTATAAAATTAAAATAAGTTTATTATATAGGAATTCAAAGGACGTTCTCCCAAAATGAAACTCATGGTAAGATATTTACATCTATCTTTTTACATCTATATGATAAATGTCATGTTCACCATTTAATTATTTTTTGTGGTGTTTCTACTACCCATTTCGATATTTTATATCATGAATTATTTTAACTTTATGGTATTTTAAATATTCATTCAATATTATTCCTTCATCAGGATTATCATTTAAATTGTTTTAGAGTGTAATGGGACACTTTGGGATGTTTGAAGATTATTTTCCTTATGACTAGTACTAATGATATTTCAATGGAATTTACATTCTAGGGTATTATATATCCATTTTTCAATAAAACCATTCATTATTATCTGGTTATTCATATCTGTTTTCATGTATTAGTACTATTTTCCCTCTCTTTGGTACTCAGAAGTTTTTAGAAAATGTTTTTAAGAAAACTCAACTTTATTTCTCTCTTTAGTTAGAGTACCTGTTTTCTTCTAAAACCCATTTTTTTAAAAAAAATTCAAAAATGTTTTTAAAATGATTTGGTGAAGGATTTTTTACCCTTTTTTTCTTTTACCATTGTTTTCAAAGGAATCTTCTTATCACTTTTTTAACAATTCTTTTTTTAACCTTTAACTATGAAAAAAAAAGTTCTTTTACCTCATATGATAGGTATATATTTACCCACCATCATTTATTTCAAGTTTCCTTTTCATGTATAAAAGGTTAATTTTTAAAGAAAATGTTTTTAAAATTTATTTTCAAAGAAAAAACTTTCAAAAAGGTTTTTCATAATAAAATGATATTTTCCCCAAGGATTTTTTTTAAATATAATTTTATAGTATTTATATTAATCATCAACAATAACCATTTATTTTTACTCCACTTGATATTTATTTATTGAAACCATCCTTATTCTTTCTCTGGGTGGCTTATTATAGATTGGTCTAAGGATAGTATTCACATTCACTTATTTGAATCATTTGTTATTCCCCTTGAAATATTCAATATTCTATGATCATTGAACATTTAATTTCCCCCTAATTATCCATTTCATTCATCATGCATATTACTATTACCTAAACCCTATTCCATTTTACATACAATGTCTACCTTGATAGTTATTTTATTATTTGGGAAAATATTGATAATTTCATATCCTTTATTCAGTAAAGATATTTGATAAGGCATATTAATTATTTTGAATATTCTATATGAGTAATTATTTGGACAGGAAATGACAGGAGGAGCATGAAATTTATATAGTTCCTCAATGAATCGATAGGTTCTCATTAGAAAAATTAGTTTAACAGATTAGAATTTTTTAAACTATCTGGTGAAAGTTAATGATGTTATAGTTTTACATGTGCCTCAATCATGATGTCTATTAAGAAATAATTTCCCTCGTTTAGTTTTGGTTATTATCCATCCATGATATTTTATATCGACATATCTATGGATACATTTCATTTTTAGTTATTTAGATTGAATGTGTTTTAGTTTCTTACCTTTCCACATTTATTTTTCCTTATCTAGTTATATCAATGGAATTTGTTTTCTGTTATTACCTTTCCATAATATTTATGATCTTCCTTATAATTTTATTGATTATATAGTGAACTTACTTTGTTTATTGATTAAATGGAATGTGAGTTCATTTATTGACCACGTCATAATTATTATTCTCATTGATTCATTTGTACTTCCGCATTATTTTTCCCATACATAGAATTTGAGCTCACCATTTTTATGTTTATTTCCCTAGTAATCCAAGAAGCATACATTGAAAGATATACAAGGATTTACTAAATGGATTAGATTTATCCTTGAAGCTATTTATTTAGAAAGAATAAAAAATTATGTTTGAATTAGTGTATTCTTTTCTCATGTATGTATCTCGTTTACCAAGAATAATAACTCTCGATCCATAGGGATTTAATTACTTGTAATATTTCCAATGTAATAGTAGTAGAAATTGACTCTGGGCTTTCTAGGGTCAGGTTACTACTGTTGGTATCAGAGGAAGTTTAGTATCATCCTTCGGAACTAGATTTAAGGAAACATTGGTTAGAGAACATAGACATAAGGTAGAATTTGAGGATAAGAATAGAATAAAATCCTAGATTTTTTTAAGGTATAGATTATGTGGTTATTTCTAAAAATACATCCATGTCTAGATAATTCATGTGTATGTGGTTCTGATACATATATAGCTAGGATTAATAACAATTACAAGGTATTTTGAGCCTAACTTGGGGTATCTTGGTATACAACAATGGGCCTTACTGCACAACAGCTTTGACATTCCTGGGGGATATGTTTAGAATAATTTATATTTTCTTTAAAAACCACCATGAAGGATTTTGACATTAATTACCTTGGTTAAAACAAGGGTGTTTAGATTGAAAATAGGGTATCATGATTTAAAAATCCTCTAAATGATACAATGGATAAACTCTAGACTAAGGAAATATCTATGAAGAAATTAGTGGATGAAGTATTTATGTATTAGGATTGTATTGAAATATTTAGTAGAAAGTCTATTTTGTGATTAACCTAATTTAAAGGATTTACATAAAATTTATTTTAGTAATTATACTAAATCATTTTAGAAAAGGATGACCTATAAGATGGGTGATAGACAATCAAATCTGGCAAGGCTACGGGTCTTAAACCCATGACCAAAGGATGATAAGGGTTTCTTTCCAACCACTAACCTATGAAATTTCCTGGTTATTTTTTCAAATTTTTAGTTAAACATTTTGATGAATAAATGTTAATGATAAACTAGTAGTTTCACTTTTGAGGATTAGATATTAATCTATTAACCATATTGGTTTTGGAAGATAGTTAAAGAAAATAGTTAGAATATTCACTCTTTTATAGGCCTCGGGATCCTTTAAATACTTCTTTTAGTGCTTCGGGCATTAAAAAACATTATTGGTAATTAATTTCTAGGAGTAAAGGAATGAATTAGAATTTGATCAATGAAAAACCAAAATTTAGGATATTTCATACGAAATTGAAACCTATCATGTAATAATATTTCATTATATTCATAAGTAGTAAAATAATTACCCAACATTAGGAAAATGTCTTAAAAATAAAATTTTTTGCCAATATCTTAATTTCTATTGAATCCGTGGTCTTCTAAATCATCACAGATTTATGGATTTGAGGTCCTCAACTTTCCATTGATCATTCAGTTGTTGGTGATTGATGACCCCATTCAATCCATATAAATGTTTACATTTTTCTTATAAGTATGTATCTCTACTTTACACTGATTTTATCTTATTAGAGATCTAGTTACATGGTAGTACATGTGGCCAATATACTTTTTACTCTTTCTTTAATAGAGGATGACTTATAAACCCTTTTCAAGATGTGGGATTTCAAACATAGGAAGTATCAAAAAATCTGTCACCATGATCGAGTTTAAATTGCAAGGATGTAATTTAAATAAGGTGGGGAGAATTTGATGAACTAAAAATCTAACGTAAGAACCTTTTATTCGATAACATGTATGACATGTGACATCGAACACGTAAGGTAATATAATATCTTGATACTTTATAAAATATTTACTATTTAAAATAGATTATATGTATTTCAATACATGAAACATAGAGTTAGATTATGTTTCATGCAAGAAAGGCCTTCCTTGATAGATTATGTTACATGCAAGAGTGTCCTTCCTCAATAGCTTGTGTTACATGAAAAAATGACCTTCCTTGATAGCTTCCATTACACGCAATACCGATTTTCACCAAATAATAATGTATTATTAAAATATTATTATTTAATTTAATATGATATAACCTAGCCGGTATGTTAGCAGTTACAAATAGTATTAAATATCTTATGAAAATTTATGGCTTATATAAATAAAAAATGAATTCACTGGTTACCAACTAATGATAAATGAAAATAAGAACCAATTGGATAAAAAAAGAAATATTATTATTTATATACATCCAAAGGAGTTTTGTCATAATAAACATAGTTAATTAAAATTAATTAATCATTTTAATGAAATATATATGTTATATATTAAATAAAATATTTTTTATATTAATACATATTGTTTGATATGCATAAGATAAGAATAAATCCTATTTTATATATAAAACATATATTTTTATAACAGCAATTTTACCACCTTTTAATAGAGAACCATTTTAAATTATAATTTTGACACATTAATTTAATTAATACGTAAAAATAAACTTTATCATGGAAATATTAATATAATAATTACTTTAGGGTGAATTTTTGATATTTTTCTGAAACATTTCATATTTAATGAATAGTTAAAAATACTGAATTTTAGTTTAAAACATCTTTTTTATCTAATTTATTTATAAGGTTAAATTATATTTTTAATTGGGTTTAAAGGTTAATTAAATAATATTTTTATAAATTAATACAATTTAAGTCATTGGAATAAATTTTAATTTTAAATTGATTATAAATAATAGAAAACTTTCATACCATTTTACCTTAAAAACATGCATTGTCGTCCCATCTTCGGGATTAAATTTAAATTAATTACTACCAATTCTGTGATTTGAATTTTTAAAAATGGATTCCATATTTGGAATAAAAATAATTTATAATTTCTAATAAGACCAAATTTGTTTTTTTATAAAAATATTAGTGAAAGTAATTAAAATTAATTAAAATTATTAAGGTAAAATTTAGCTTAATAAAGGACTAAACCTTTAACTAAAGGGGAAAAATGACTTAGAAACTTCTCCAAAACCCCTTTCATGGAAATAATTTGGACATTAACCTTCCATTATTTAATTTGGGTTTTTTATGACATTTTTTTGGTTAAAACATGGGTACACCTAACTTGATTTCAAAATATCAAGTGAGTCATTTTCCTCCCTTATAAAAGGCCGCCACCTCTCCCCATTCTTGACACATCTCAAAACACTTTGATATGAAGAATATATTCCCATATAGCTTCCCAAAATCACTCCACTATAACTCTATGCCTCCATTTTAGTATAAATCTGTCCAAGGAATCCTTTCGGTAGAAACCAAAAGTAGTTTCCCAATTAAGAGGTAATGTCTTCTCTCAAGATTTCTAGTTTTATTTCCATTTTCCAACCCCTCGTATATTATTATTATATTATTATATAAAAAAACACTTATCCTTAATATACTAGTATTTATTTATGGTAATGGTTATACCTACACTTACACACGCTTCCATCTAATGGGAAACGAACATATTGTTTCTGTGTACAATAAACTACAGCCATAAGAAATGATGATTGTTCATTTTACTTTACCATCTTTCATGTTTGGCAGTTATGATGGAAACTCTGTTTATATATGATATTTATGATATTTATTATATCTTTTTACTTATTTAATTTTTTTATAACACATACCTTTAATACGTTCCATTTTTTAATAGGATAACTTTGTTTGAGGAGTGTGGATTACTGCCCCCTCAAAGCGATGTGATTTGTTCACACGGTCCATGGAATGTATAATTGATGATTATAATTAAAAATATGTGACATAAAAAACTTAATATTATATTAATTAAATAATTATGTTTCGATATTATATATATATATATATATATTTATATATATATATATATCATTTTCTTTATTACCCTTTCACACACTTAAAAATTGATAATGTCGTTCGTGGACATGTGGGCTTCCATCTCCTCAACATGATGTGATTCATTTTACATCACAATAATTCTATATAAAATTATATATGATTTAATAATATGTTATTTATGATATAATGATCATTTTGGAAAATCTATTGTTACTTACCTTCTCTCCATAACAATCCTTGAAAAATAAGAGCATAATCATGCGTACGTACAACCTACCATCTAAATGATTGTAACGTTGGTTCATTTTTCATAACCATATTTAATGATTTATTTTAAATGAATAATTAATGAAAGAATATGATAATTATTTCATGATAATTATTTTTTATATGTTTTGTAATGATCCCTTTAACCATAATTTCTGTACCAATGTTGTTTTTGACACATAATCCGAATTTGTTCTAAACACCCAACGTAAAAAGAGTTTTTCAAGTAGTTGTATAAAACATAGTAAAAAGTGAAATAAAATTAATTATAAACTTGAAAAATATTCTCAATAAATTAGAAAATTTAAATAGGTTTATTGTACAAGAAGTGAAAAGATGTTCACCCCAAAGGAAACTTAAGGTAATGGATTCTCATCTCACTTTTTACATCTGTGAGATAAATGTCATATACAAAATTTGATTATTTTGTGTGGTGTATATACTACCCATTTTGATATATAATGTAATGAATTGTTTTATCATTATTGTGTATGAAAATTCCATTCAATATTATTCCTTCATGAGGCTTATGATTTCAAAATTTTCAAAGTTTGAATGGGACACCTTGGGATGTTTAAAGATTATTTTCCTCAATAATATTACTAATGATCTAGCAATGGAACTTCCATTACACAAAATTGTATAATAATTTTTAAACAAACCCTTTCATTATTATCTAGTTATTCATGACTATTTCCATGTATTAGTACCATTTTTACACTCTTTGGTACTGAAAATGTTTTATATTTTTTTTAAGAAAACCCAACATTATTTATCTGTTTAGTTAGAGAACATATTTTCTTTTAAAAATCATGTTATAATAATAAATTTTCACAAATATTTTTAAAATGATTTGGTAAAGAAATTTTTATCCTTTTTTTACCTTTGTTTTCAATGGAATATTCTTTTCTATAATGAAATAATGTATTTTTCTAAATTTTAACCTTGCATATAAAATGTTCTTTTACCTCGCACGACAAGTATGGATTTACCTATCATTATTTCATTTAAGCTTCCCCTTCATGTCTAAAAGGTTACTTTATAAAGAAATTTTTTTCAAAAGTGATTTTCAAAGAAAATTTTTTCCAAACGGTTTTCCTAATCAGAGGAGATTTTCCCCAATTTTTTTTTTAAATATCGTTTTATAGTATTTATATTCAACATCATGAAAAAAATTACTACAAAACTAGGATTATCCAATACTAGGGATTTAACAGCAATTGCTAAAATTGATTTTAAAGACCGCCTTTTTTAGTGCTAAATACATTATTAAATGAGGTCTTTAATAATGATAAAAAAACATTGTTAAAGGGGGACCTTTATCCGCACTTTTCAAAAAGAACTGATAAATGGGATATTTTAACAGCACTTGTAAAAAAACACTGTTAAAGGGGGTCCTTATCAGTGCTTTTTTAAAAGCGCTAATAAAGACCCCTCTTTATCAATGCTTTTTCAGTAGCACTGATAAAGGTATACTTAAAAAAATCGTTAAGAATAAAATATTAATATTTAAATATATTTATATTGATATAAGTTTAATATATATTTTTTAAAATATGTTTTAGATAAGGTAAATAGAATTTCACACTTAATATATAAGATATTTTGTGAAAATGGATTACAAAATAAATAAAAAAATATTTTTAATTAATAATTTTCTTATTATTTCTGATTAATAGTCATTTAATATCAATTTGAAGATAGAAAATCAAGAAAAAAATCTAATATAAGTTGAAAACGTAACTCAAACGTCAAACAGTGATAACTTTTGATCTTGGTGTCCATTTATGCTCTAACACATATCAAATCAAATTTTTTCATGAGATCTACACCCTTAGTGAAAATGGTAAACCTCTATCACATGTTTAAAGGCCAAAAAATCTCATAAGATCTCAAAAATAGAGTTTTTAGTCAGGGTACCCTGATTTTTTGACATTTGATGGATTTTCAACATATTATAAGGGGGTCTTATTGAATTTTTTGGTGGTGACTAATTTTATTCTTAGGTATTACATTTATATTTATATTATGGTTTTGAAATGTTATCATTTTTCATAATTTAAAGTTAGTTATAATTAAATATATTCATGTTTCTTATGTTTACTTATAATAAATCACTCATATAAATACATATATAAACATATTTATGTAAAACTGTATATTCTAATATATATAAATAAATACATATTCTAAAGATGTATTTAGAATAATATGTTTCCATTTTAACATTATATATATATATACATAAGTGTGTATTAACAAAGAGATATATATATATATATATATATATTCTATTCTATTATATATAAATGAATGTAATATATAATATATATGTAAATAATTATAAGTATATATATATCACACACACACACATATATTGGATAAATGTATTTTAAAATAATTTTATAAATATATGTAAATATATATATATATATATATAAACATAAATATCAATAAATAGACATCAAAACAATAGTGTAGTGGTAAAGGTGTTCCATATTCGAAGGAGAGGTGTAGGGTTTCAATCCATGAAGATGCGCATAAGGATAGAAATTCAAAAGGTGATGATAAAAGGTGGCGGGGTGAAAAGCACTAATAAAGGGGGGTGGAGCACTATTAAAGGGTTAATGGAAGCACTAATAAACGGGGTAAATCTCATAGGTTTCCAAAAAAATATAATTTTACCCCCTTTAAGAGTGTTGCCTTTATCGTCACTAAAAATGTGTTACTAAAGTCCCCCTTTAACATCACTAAAAAAGTGTTGTTAAAGGACCCTTTGAATAGTGTTTTTTATCATTGTTAAAGGGGGACTTTAACAGTGCTTTTTTAACACAAATAATGTTTTGAAATTTTAAGCACGTTCATATTTTCAGTGTTTTATTATAATTGATAAAGGACTATTATAGCACATTTAAACGACTTCTTTGTAGTAGTGAGCCTTTTATTTTTACTCTACATACCATTTTTTGTATTGATATCATCTGTATTCTTCCTTTGACTGGTTTATTATTGATTTTTAAGGATAGTATTCACATTCTCTTTCTTGAATACTTTGTTATTCCCCTTGAAATATTCAATCTCCTTTGATCATTGAACATTGAATTTACCCCTAATTATCAATTTCATTCATCAGGGATGTTACTATTTCCTAAACCAGATACCATTTTACATATGATGTATACTTTGACAATTATTTTATTATTTTAGAAATATTGATAATTTCATCTTGTTTATTCAATACAGATATTTGATAAGGCATATTATTTATTTTGATTATTAAATTTAAGGAATAATTTGGAAAATAAATGATGGGAGGAGACTAAACATTATATAGATCCTAAATGCCTTGATAGGTTCTCAGGAGACAAATTATTTCACTAGTGCAAAAAATGTTTTTTACATCGGTTATTTTTCATTTTTTACATCGGTTTCTAGCCGAAGTTAATACGGTAGACATTATAAATAACGTTTTTGATGTCGGTTATTTAAAAACTGACGTCAAAAACATAAAATCGCGATGTTTATGATGTCGATTATTTTTGAACCGACGTGATAAAGAAAATGGGAAGGTTTTATGACGTCGGTTATTTAACAACCGACATGATAAAAGGCCTGTAAAATGGATTATCACGTCGTTTATTAAAAAACCGACGTGATAAAAGGACGAGGAAATGGTATATCACATCGGTTATTAAAAACCCGACGTGATAAACCAGGGGGAGGGGGGTTTATCACTTCGTTTTTTTAATAACCAACGTGATAAATCAGGGGGGGAGGGGGGTTAACACGTCTGTTATTATATAACCGATGTGATAAACCAGGGTGAGGGGGGTTTATCACGTTGGTTATTATATAACCGATGTGATAACCCGGGGTGAGGGGGGTTTATCACGTCAGTTATTATATACCCGACGTGATAAACCGGGGAGAGGGGTGTTTATCACGTCGGTTATTATATAACCGACGTGATAAACCGGGGTGAGGGGTGTTTATCACGTCGGTTATTATATAACCGAGGTGAAAACCCGGGAGAGTGGGGTTTATCACGTCGGTTATATAATAACCGCCGTGATAAACCCACAGGAGGGGGTTTATCACGTCGGTTATTAAATAACCTACGAGATAAACCGGGGGGGTTTATCACGTCGGTTATTAAATAACTGACGTGATAAACCATTTTACAGGCCTTTTATCACATCGATTATGAAATAATCGACGTGATAAACAATTTTCCAGGCCTTTTATCATGTCAGTTATTAAATAACCGACGTGATAAACCCAATTTTTTTTTAAATTGAATGCAGTCGTCCTCTCTCCACCAGAATCAACCAGAAAAAAAATCAAGAAATCGTACCACAAAAATAGAAGTATATCAAAATTAAGCATGTACATTGATAACATATAAAACATACCCTATAGACAGCCCCCACCCTCATGTATACCCCATGGACAGCCCTCCCCCACCCCGTTGGAGCCCCCACCCTCATGTATACCCCCTGGACAGCCCTCCCCCACCCCATTGGAGCTCCCATCCTCATGTATACCCCTTGGACAACCCTCCCCACCACATTGGATCCCCCACCACACTCCTGGACTGCCCCCTGACCCCCATACAGCCCCAAACAGCCCTCAAAAACCCCCAACCCGCTTGAACAGCACCCCCTCACCCCACATGAAAGCCCTCACCACACCCCTGGACAGCCCCAAACACCCCTGGACAACCCCCCACCCTCATGTATACCCCCCCACCCATGGACAGCACTCCCACACCCCTGGAGTGCCTTCCCACACCCCTGGACAACCCTTCCACCCCCCAGGACTGTCCCCCCACCCCATCAGACAGCCCTCCCAGACGGCTGGACACCCCCAACCCCACTAAACACACCCCCACACCCTTGGAACCCCTCCCCCACAGACCCAAATCCATACCAGAAAAACCATCAAAAGTAAACCAAAACAACAAGTAGTGCAAAATTAAACATTCACTTATATAACATTTAAAACTTACACTGTGAACTTAAAAAAAACTAAATCCAGCCTAAACAACTACCAAATACACAATTACAGTGACAAAATTCAAAATAACATTTTACATTACAAACAACTAAAATTCAATCAAACCTGTAAAATAATTTGACCACTCCACTTGTAAGTGTTTGATGTCTTCAGCAGTATAGGGATTAGGGTCATCAAAAATCTAGAAATGAAAAAGAAGGTAGTTAACGTGTATAATGAATAAATCAAATTGAAATATTATTGCAAAGTTTAAGAAGAAATCGTACCAGGTCAAAATTCACAACTATCCTAGTTGTTATTATTTCATACATAGATCTTAACATATAATATCCGCATTCGATGAGGACTTGTTTTTCATGAAAAATCTGTTCGAATGAGTGTAAATTCAATATATTATTTTTATGTAATAAATCAAAAATTACAAATTATTAATGGAAATTTACCTTCGCATTTACATATTTGATCTTTGCATTTCTTTTCTTTGTGTTTTTTCGAATGTAGGCCCATGCACTGTCAGAAAATAATACAAATGGGGTAAATTTAAAATTCATTATAATATATAAAACTATTGAGAAATTTAAACATACCTTTCCAATATATTATTAAAACTTTCCCGCACATCACCATGGACAGAGCATATCCAATAAAGAGCTTTCTCCCTTGGGTAAAAAACCCCTAACATCCAATGGTCACTGATAAAAGGAAATTTAATGTTAGCGGTTTTTTATGTTAAATGATAATTAACTCTTTGTGAGAAATGTGTTTCATACCTCTCATAAAAAGTCACCATCCAACATTGTGAGATTATATTCTTTTCAAATATTTCAGCAATATAAACCATTCTTTCTTCCTCATTCAATGCACATGCTTCAGGGGAAATCAATTGCAAGTCCATGAATCCATATACTTCTGTCAGCTCATTCCTCTCACAAATTTTATAAATATACCTAATACAAAACATACATAAGTATAAATTTTTAATAAATATAACGCATGGAAAAGGTTTTAAGACTTACATGGAAAAAAATTTCACCACATTGATGCCCAACTTATCTCCAGCAACAAGCTCCATGATATCAGTTTTTATAATCCCCACACTTATTTCACGTCCACAAACATGAGCTTCCATTGGAAAATCATAATAACCCAACAACAAATGAGAATATCTTGAAAATCTATCAAGACCATTTTAATCTATATCTGATGTCATATACATTTGACTTTGTTATTGTCTATACAATATTTCTTTACCTTTGAAGTATTCCTGTAAAAAAACTGAAAAATATATTAGTTTTCAAATGATAAAACAACTTTAATAAAAAAATGAAATAAAAGATATAACATTCATACCACTATGGTAATGATTCAAAGAAGTCTGGATGGCCAAAATAAAAAATGGTCGATACTCTGTCCAACTGTTGCCACCTCATCTGTTGGTATTGGTACCCTAGCTGATCTATCTATAATATCTTGTACAGTGACCCTTTGATACTCGGCCTCTAATTGTTGACGATGAACTGTATCTCCTATACAATATACCAACCCATATGCTACTATATGATGTTGAGAATCATCAACATACATCTCGCAATGTGTAGGAAGCTGCGGCAGAGGCGTAGGATAAAAAATGGGGTCCGCAGGCTGATGTGGAGGAGTGGGAGTTACTGGAAGAGGTGGAGGATAAATAATGGGGTCTACAGGGGGAGGTGGAGGAGTGGGAGCTACAGTATGAAATTGTCTTTTCATTTCTGCAAACATAGACTACACTGACTCTATAATCTTTTCCTCCATCGTCACATTAATATTACGAACTTCAGCCTCCAAGGATTCTATTTTTTTTATGAAACCCCTCAATGTTAGAAGTTGAAGAACGTGGAAACATTTTTCTTACCAATACACCTGCCGGATATCCTCTTACACGACCAGGATGTTCGGGCCTTCCCAATGCTACAAATAAAATATCTTCCCTCCCAGTAGCTGTAAATGTCCCCTCTGAACTCTTCTCCTCATGAGAGTCCTATATTAATTAATTGAACATTTATGTAATGATTGAAATTATATGAAGAAAATAGTTAACTTAAATAAATTAAATAGATATCTTACAATCCTCTCAGCTACGATTATCGATTATTCCAAAAGATATTGCCCTTTTTTCCTTTTCGAGATCTCTTCCATTTTTCATGTCTAGATGGAGGGGATGGAGGGGCCACCTCTCTAGAGCTTGAAGACTCAGCTCTTAGTTGTTGAAATTTTTCCGCCATCATTTGTTCTTCCAATAATTCATACCCTCCCCGAGATAAACTATGAGGGTATACATTTTTAGATTGCATCTCCTAATGAGATTTCCTTGTTTTTTGTAATTTAAGAATAATAAATCATTAACAAAACATTAAAAAATCATTTATATAAGAATGTTTAAAAAAGTTTACATTGCCCTTACTAGAAATGACTATTTTCTTCTACTTTCAAAAAAATGTCTCCATGTGTCTTCATATATAAAATGATATATACGACATGGATTTTCATGACTCCTATGACCATAAATGAAATCAGATGAGAGGGTTGATTTGAAATCCCTCCATCTCCTGGCAGCCAACGATAAGCATTTCTTCTTGACTCCTCCAGTGTCAGGAATATCAAATGTCATCTGATAAAGAAGTGGTTAAACATATTATATATACTAGAAACATTAAAAGAATGGCCAAACAATGACAAAAGATCTTACAAAAATTGTCTCCCACAACTGAGAGATAATCACTTTATCCACACTTCTCCAATCATCATACAGAATGCTGACTTTTCTCTTAGCCTGAGTTTCTACAAATCTCTTAAATTATTCTGCGTTCGGACCTCTAGGAATATCATCATCATCAAACTCAATGACTATCCTCTGATCCTACGTACGGGCATGTGATAATTTTGGTAAACGTGTGCACCCACGTTTACCATCCTTTGAACTCTTTGTCATAATAGGAGCATGTGAATGTTCATCCCCAGATGTATGACCAGCAATATGATCCTCTCCAGAATCATGTGGTTGATCATCTGAATGATCTGTCATTATCCTTCAAATCAAAAAAACAAACGTCAGTTCACAAATATACAAATTCAAATATTTTAATACTACTGTAATCAGAAAATAGAAAAGTGTACTAAGTTACATAATAGTAAACATTGGTAATATGGTAATCATGTTAAACAATGGTAAAGATGGTAAATATGGTCAAGATGGTCAAGATGGTAAAAATGGTAAACATGGTAAACATGGTAAACATGGTAAACATGGTAAAGTAATTGTCAGTGAACAAAAAAAATAGATATATAATCTATGTAACGGTTATAAACATGATAAAGTAAACTAAACAAACTTAAAACAAACAAAAACATATACTTATTTTGTTTTAAAACATGTTTTAATAAATAAAAAACATACAATATCTAACATTTATGGAAAAATTAAATGTAAACAAGAAATAAACATATGTTACCTGTAATTTTAGGAATGTACAAATGGATTGTTTTCCCAAATTCCTTCATCGTGATCATTTCTTATGGCACAAACTATGTCTTCAACATGATCATCATTATGTTCTATTAATCTTTCCAGGGAAGTAGAGATCTGACATAAATCAGTATATTCATCAAGTTCATCCTCACCAACATATTGTTTTTCCCTTGTAAAACAACAGCCCACTGCATATCTGGTTGATCTACTACATAGAAAATTTGTTTTTCATGTGATGTCATTATAAAAGAATCAGTTGTGTCTTCCAATCTATTCAGATTAACAAGTGTCATTCGAAATTCATCGTGTCTGACACTGTTGTTACCATTAAACAATTTACAGTTAAAAACATGAACTTTAATTTTAATGTAATCAACCTCCCATATGTCTTCAATCACTCCATAATATGCACTTGATGCAGAAATTGGGTTTTTGTCCTTAGCACTCGAAAAATGCATTGCTTCTGCAAACACCGATACACCACTATTCTGAACTGCACTTCTGTTGTCTTGAGCTTTTGTATGAAATGTATAACCATTAATTTCATAACCGGACCATGTTATCACATTTAATCATAGACCACCCACTATCCATTTTAATGTCTCTGATACATCTGATCTACGAAGCAAAGTATTTTTAATCCATGACAAAAAAGTTTTATTGTGCTCATTCAGAATCCACATTTCTTTCTTCTTTGGATGAAATTGTTTCAACTCATTAATATGCAATGTGATATACGATTGAGAATCAGCTATGTTATTCAAGATGTATGATTCTAACTTCTTCATCTGTTCAGCTGACAATGATTTGACTTTCAAGCCGCGAGTCCCATTTCCCTCATTATAAACTCGTTCATGGCGAGATGGAGGCAAACCTATGTGTTGCGCCACAGCCAATTAGCTCGTACAAAACTCTGCTACCTCCTCAAAAATATACTTTTCAATAATGGAGGCTTCAGGTCGATATAGATTTTTAACATAGTCCTTTAATATTTTCATATACCTTTCAAAAGGATACATCCAACGAAGATAGATAGGTCCACAAATCTTTATTTCTCGAACCAGATGAATCATTAAATGCACCATTATATCAAAAAAAGTTGGAGGAAAATACATTTCCAATTGACAAAGAATAAAAATTGCATCCTTTTCCAAAATGTTCAAAGCATTCACATCAATCGCCTTGTTACAAATTGAATTGAAAAAATAACACAACTTCATTATAGTCTTTCTGACACGAATGAGAAATATTCCACGCAATGCAACTGGTATAATTTGTTGCATCATGACATGAAAATAATGTGATTTCATACCTATCAACTTCAATTCCTTCAATGAGACAAAATTTTTTACATTAGAAGAATAAACTTTAGGCACTTTGGTATCATGAAGACACTGACAGAAGCTAATTTTCTCCCTCTTCGATAATGTATGACAAGCCGGGGGACGAAATGTTCGTCATCCTTTAGAAGTGGGAGCTAACTCCAAACGTATTCCCATTGATAGTAAGTCTAATCTTGCATTCAACCCATCTGTAGTCTTTCCTTTAATATCTAACAATGTTCCAATCAAAGAATCACAGATACTCTTCTCCACGTGCATGACATCAATGTTATGTTTAACTTCATGATACTTCCAATATGGTAACTCAAAAAAATTGACCTTTTCTTCCAAATATGTCTATCATTGCCAGATTTCTGTGTCTTTCCCAATGTCACGTCAAGGTTTTTCACCCTCTCAAAATACAGATCAGGGGATAAAGGTTTTGGAGCAGTATCAAATTATTTTGAGCCATTGAATGCCTTTTTTAGACTTCTATAAATGTGTTCCATAGGAAAAAACATTCGATGACCCATGTACATTGTTTTTCTCCCATGATGCAATGGACAATATGACGTATGTTGTTCACAAATTGGACATGCTTTATTCCATTTAACATTGTATCCGGACAAATTTCCATATGCTGGGAAGTCATTTATAGTGAATAGAAGCATTGCATGCAGTTGAAAATATTCCAATTTATAAGAATCATACACCCTAATACCATCAGCCCATAACAGTTTCAAATCATCAATCAACATTTACAAGTAAACATCAATATCATTACCGGGTTGCTTTGGACCAGAGATCATTGTACACAACATGACATATTTGCGCTTCATACAAACTTCAGGAGAGAGGTTGTAAATTACCAATAAAACAGGCCATGAACTATGTGTGCTACTGAGTGTTCAGTATGGATTCATTCCATCTGTGCACAACCCTAGTCTGAGATTTCTAATTTCATTTCCAAATGTAGAATACTGCGCATCAATTTTCCTCTATTGTGGACAATCAGATGGATGACGTATTTTTCCATCACATACCCGCTCTTCAGCATGCCATCTTAACCTTTTTGCATCATGTGAATTAGAAAATAAACGTTTGAAACGATTTATTATAGGAAGATACCAAAATAGCTTTGAAGGGAGCTTTGTAATCTCTACACCAGCCTGTGATTTTTCTTTCACCTTATACCGTGATGTCCAACATTTAGGACACTCTGACGGAAATTCATATTCCTTCCTATATATAATGCAGTTATTCGGACATGCATGTATTTTCTTGTATTCCAATCCCCTCGGGCATAATATTTTCTTGGCTTTGTAATGTGAATCTAGAAGATCGTTATCTTCTGGAAGAATGTCTTTCATCAATTGTAGCAGCTCTGTAAATCTTCTGTTACTCCATCCATGTTTCTCCTTCAGGTGAATCAATCTTAACATCGCCGACAAAACTGTAAAATCTGTACAACTAGGATATAATGGGTTTTCAGCATCACCATATAGACGTGCAACTGTCAGTTCAATCTCAATTTGTTCTGCTACAATATCGCGAATCATTTCTTCAATTCCATCGGAGTTACCATCTTGCGAATCATCATCATCAGTGACATTCCGTCCAGTTTCACCATGCCAAATCCAAGGGCTATAACTCGGATTAAAACCATGACAAATCAGATGAACTTTTATCTCTCTACTTTTCAACTTCTTCATATTCAAACATTTCAGGCATGGACAGAAAAAAATGTCACTACTTGGAACATTTCGTTTTGCAAATTCCAAAAAGGCATCAACACCTTCCTCAAATTCATTGCTCATTCGATGTGCCATAATCCAACTTCGACTCATTATTACCTATAACAAATATCAAAAAAAATATATTTTTAAGATAAGACAAATATATGTGTATATGAAAAATACATAATTTGAATGTAAAACAATTTAAAATATAAAAAAAATCTATGGGTATTTAAAAAAATATGCTTGAATATTATTTTTAAAACAAAATATAGTTTGATATAACAGTTTTAAATTTCATTAAATCAAAGAAAACCATGACGCCTACATAGTTGATAGAAAATTGGAGAAAATGGAGTAAACCTGAGAATCACCCCCACCCCCCGGAAAACCCCCAAAACCCTCTGGACAGGCCCCCACCCCTTGAAAAGCTCCCCATACCCACCAACCCCATTGGATGACCCCTGTACACCCCCAACCCTCCGGAAAGCCCCCCACCCCTCTAGACAGCACCCCCACCCCTTTTAGACACCACCCCCACCCCTACCACTTGAACACCCCCCTGGACACCCCCAACCCTCTGGAATTCCCCCCACCCCACCGTACAACCCCCAAAACCCTATGGACAGGCCCCCACCCACGTGGACAACCCCCCCCCCCCCCCCCCGGACACCACCCATTTCCACATCTTTGATATAACATTTTTTTAAAAAACGTTTCATGAAATATGATGAAGTGTCCAATCATATTTTTTATGAATTGTTTCTTACTAGAAAGGGTCTTAGTATTGGATATACTATTAAATAATGTGGCATAAAACAGAAATATAATCCTAAAAAATGCATATAATCCAGCTTAAATATTTGAATAAATATGTTTGTAATCAACCATCAAATCCAAAAGGTGTATGAGAGAACAATTAGAGAAAAACTTGGCAATGATAGATCATAGTCATTAAGGGGTGATGGTGTCAAAGGAAACAGAAAATCAAATGAACCGAGACCACTTTATGAAGTAATCCATGAAAAAGAAAAACCTACATCAAATAAACTCATTATGTCCACACATTATGTCCACACATTAACATGTGTGAAAAAATATTATTCCCATGCCATTTTGAACAAACTCATTATATCCACAATTTACTATCTTATGAGATATAAAACAAAATCAATGAAGTGGATGATGATTTTTGACCCCACCCATCAACATCCATACATATGTGTGAGATATAAAATCAATAATCATTATATCACAAAGAATACATGGAAAACATGGGTTTAATATCCATTTAAAATGGAATCATATAAATATAAAATTTATAATTCAATCAATAAACATGATAATGCCATGTAATATAAATGGGTTCTAAATGATACTAAATAAATTTCTTGGTAGATACCATTCAATGATTATATGGTATTGAAACCATATAAATAATGAGTATATAGTTTAGTCAATAATTTTCTCCATCATTTTATCTATGATATATTGTTGAACACCCTTCAATCAAAGGAATAGAAAACATGGTATTCATATTGGATTGTTAGGAAATAAAAATCCAATGATATTTAAAAAGATGTAATAGGGTTTGAAATGGAAGAATCTAGCCTAGTTTAAACAAAAAAATCGCAAAACATAATTATAGACTATCCGTGAAAAAAAAAACGAACGAAATAAATTCGTGGAAGGCTTACTTGAGTGTTGCAAGTTGAGATGATAGATCTGAGAGGAGTAAA
This sequence comes from Viscum album, assembly GCA_963277665.1. Lineage (NCBI taxonomy): Eukaryota > Viridiplantae > Streptophyta > Magnoliopsida > Santalales > Viscaceae > Viscum > Viscum album. The sequence continues at coordinate 945,977,336 of OY728148.1, forward strand.
GAAGATAAATGATGAAGCCAAAATGAGTTTAACGTAGGTCGGTCGAGGAGCCGATTAGGGTTTACCGCATGACAGAGACGAGCAGGCGGACTGTCAATCGAAAAATTGTAAATGACAGTCCACGGGGCTTTAATTTTTTAAATGTTTTATAACGTCGGTTATATAATAACCATCATTATAAACTGTTTTTTAAATTTATAACATCGGTTATTTTAAAACCGACCTAAAAATCCCCCCGCTCTTTGGATTTTTACGTCGGTTATTTTATAACTGACGTAAAAACGAGTTCTGTACGGGTTTTTTACGTCAGTTATAAAATAACCGATGTAAAAAACCAAAGCGCTGGGGGTTTTTATGTCGGTTATTTCATAACTGACATAAAAAACATGTAGATATCTCGTTTTTACGTCGCTTATCAAATAACCAACGTAAAAAATCCCCCGCGCTTTGGTTTTTTACGTCGGTTATAAAATAACCGACTTAAAAAACTCCTAGATATCTCGTTTTTTACGTCGGTTATAAAATAACCGACATAAAAAACCAAAGTGCGGGGGGGGGGGGGGGGTTATGTCGGTTATTTGATAACCGACGTAAAAATGAGATATCTACGCATTTTTTACGTCGGTTATGAAATAACCGATGTAAAAAAAACCCAGCTCTTTGGTTTTTTACGTCGGTTATAAAATAACCGACGTAAAAACCAAACACGTGTGATTTTTAACATCGGTTCTTAAAATAACCGACGATAAAAATCTACTCACCGCATTTGTTACGTCGTTTATTTCATAACCGACATAAAAAACCATGTTTCACAGATTATCACGTCGGTTATATATAACCGACGTAAAAAATGGTGACGTAAATAACGTATTCTGCACTAGTGTTTGTGCAAGTCAGAATATTTTAAACCATCATGTGAAAGTCTTAACGATATAGGTTTTCATGTCCCTTAGACATGACTTCTGTTAAGAAAGAATTTAGTAATTTAGTTTCATTTATTATTCATCCATGAGATTTTGTGTCAACATATCTATGGATACATTTCATTTTTAATTATTTAGATAGTATGTGTTTTAGTTTCATACCTTACCATATTTCCTTTTTCTTTTCTAGTTAATTTAATTTCATGTGTTTTCATGTATTACCTTGTCATGTTGTTTATGCACCTCTTTCTCAGTTTATTGATTATATGGCATGTGAATTCAGTTATTCACCACCATCATCACCATTATAATTTTATTATTAAGCCAAAAGGCTACAAGAAAAGAGAACAGCTAGGACCAATGGAGGAAGAAAGTAATGTATGCCCATGGCACCAGCCTAAATCAAATTCACCCCCTCGGGTTTATGTATGAATGAATCAAAAAGGAAACTAAACAGGGTACCAGGTGCAGCCAGGGAGGCCGAATAGTCCGCCACTTTGTTCCCCTCCCCCCAAGTGTGGGTGACCAAAATGTTGTCGCTTAGGAGGGACTAACATTTCTGAATGATGTAAGATATTGACCAGGGGATAGAGCCTTTACCAAGTAAAGCATCATGGATAATCATATAATCAGTCTCCACCTGGGAAATAAAAATGTCACATTCCCGGCAGATGGACAGACCTGAGAGAACAGCTCCTGCCTCCGCTCGAACAGAATTGCCACTAACAAGTGAGTTGTGAATCCCAGGACGACACTTCCCCTAGAATTACAAACCACCCCACCGCCACGCATGTCCCCCAAGACACAGGACCCATCCGTGTTTAGATTGAGGCTGAACTCAAGAGGAACTCATCGAACCCAAAGTCCCTTGGAAATAAAGGGAAGAACTGCTGCCACAGGGACACCTAACAAGCGAATGGATGGAGCCTCCTTCCAGTTACCAGAATGGAAAATCATCTCAACCATCATGAACTAAACTCTTCCCATGATGGACCTACCAGTGGAACTAATCCCCTCGAACCTGGCTTGGTTCCTGGCTTGCTATAAGCACCAGTGCCCATGTTAAATATTATAGAGCGGGCCATCTTTTCCACCTCTGAACCCTCGGACCCCTGAAACCAGCGTTCCAGGAAGTCATCAATGCTAGAGACCTGCAGAGAGTAATATGTAAACACCCCAAAGGTACTCCAAACCATGCGCTCCCAAAACCCTTCAAAAAAAAATATGGCTTGTGTTCTCTTCTTTTCTATCCAAACAACACTGACAACAGGAGGCCATGGAGATACTTAGGCGTTTCACGTTGGAATCAGAAGATACAAAATTGTTCTGTATTCTCTAGGAGAGAATGTTGAGTTTATCAGGGATTTTTTTTCACTAGATAACCTCATTCCATCTATTATACAGATCTTGGGAGACGGTTATCCTATGATAGTCCTTCGAGTTAAATTTCCCTGATATAGATGGAGTAAAACACACCTATCCTGCTCCGAGGTAATGAGAATGGAGTCAAATAGTTACTTCTGAGACGTATTCAAAACTGATATAAAAAATGATGGATAGTGGATTGATTCCATGAAGTAGATCATAGGAGCAGGACACCTAGGAAAGGCAATCATGTTACCTATCCAGTTATGAAACCAATAAAGTATGTTCCCTTCACTAATGATCCATTTCGAATGAGGAAGGAGGTTAGAAATGATAATACACACAGAGGACCATAAGGAAAACCCATTTGTGGATGGAGAAGCAGAACTTGTTCAGTGCTTTTGGGACATAAGTTTCACCCACAAGGTACGCTCCTCGATAATCTCCTAGGCAAGCCTCACATGCATGAACTGGATTGTGACCACCAAGCTATTGACACTGATCCCTCCCTCGCAAACTGGCCTCGCCATCTTACTCCATGAGACCCAATGTCTCTACCCCTATGAATGGGCATCCCAGATTAAATGATCAAGGAGCCTATCAATTGATTGTATGACACCTTTCCTCATAGTAGAGGCAGTAATAGCATGCACTGGAATTGTCGAAAGAACGATGTTGACAAGAGAGATGCGGCTGCCAAATGATAGGAAGTGATTTTTCCAGTTGAGAATACGGTCGGTCATTTTGTGCATCACTTTGTCGATGTCCCTGATACAGATTCTGCCTCGAGACATAGGGGTGACGATATACTTCATGGGGAAGACTATGCACATCATGTTCAAACTAATTCTCAGATCATGTACTCTTCTTTCATAGCATGAATCAGAATCATAGAAGTTGATCTTCTCTCTGTTGATGATCTAGCCACTCAAAGAGCGATATTCCTCTAATAATTTGTTAATTATTTAGACATAGATCTTTATTGCATTCATGAAGATAACTGTATCATCAGCAAACATCAAGTGTTATTTAAAATGGAGCCTAAACTTCCTACGAAAGGGAAAGATGACCCCATCGGAAATACCCTTGTTGATCAACCTACAAAGGGTATCTTGCATGAGAATATAGATACTCGAAGATAGAGGGTCACCTTACCATAGACCTCAGACGGCCTTGAAAAAGTCGTGAGTACGCCCCATGAAAGAAACAACAATCCATGAAGAGCTAACTCATCTAAAGATGAGTTCAGAGGCCCAAGAAGAAAAACCCATAATTGTAAGTACCCTATTGATAAAACCTCACTCCATCCTATCATACGCCATGCTCTTGTCCAACTTAATGACCATGTTGGAACCTCAAGATTTGAAGTTAAGATCTTTTAGCATTTCCTACTCCAACGCCATCACACCCTGAATGGAAAGTTCCTTCACAAACCCATGTTTTTCTATGGAAATCCACCTGGGAAGAATTCTGGACAACCGTCTATTGAGAACAGATGAAAAGATTTATTATGAGAAATTTCACATGAATATAGGATGATAATGGTGGAGAGAGGAAGGATCGTTGATCTTTGGGAGAAGCACGATAGTCGTAGCTGAGGAGATCCAAGGAAGGCCACACCCACGGAAGAAGTCCTGGATAGTGTGTATGATATCACTTCTAACAACCTCCCAATTTCCCCTGTAAAAGGATCCAGGGAACCCATCGGGACCTACTACACTCTCTGGATCCAGGCTCAGCATGGCCTCATGAATCTCCTCCTCCGCAGGAATACCTTCCTGCAGGCTGTTGTCCTGGGCAGACAAGAGTTTTGGAATCCCCTCCCATAACAAGGCTTCCCCAGAGGGATACACTTGGGCCATGAACTCATATGGACTAGCAAGAAGATCCTTAAAATGAGAAAGAGTCAATCCCCTGACCACCTCTCTTTCATCTGTGAAATATCCATCCCCTAAAGCCAGGTTCGGTTTGATAGAACGCCTCCTCTCCCGAATGCACGCATGGAAAAAAGCGTTATTCCTGTCCCCTTCCTTGAGCCATTTTACCCGTGAGCTTTCCCTTTCCTTTTGCTCCTATGAGAGAACCATGACCACCATGTTTTTCCTTTTCTCCACAATTTCACCAAAAACAGTGTCGTCTCAGAGCTCTTCAAGGCTAGCCTCAAGCCAATCGACTTCAAGCTTGAGCACATCCAACTCCTGATCCAAAGAAGGAAGGGACCGGGCCCAGATTTGAAGTTCCTGCTTGAGGTGCCTTAACTTGGAATAAAAATCCAGCCCGGAGTGGGCCTGAGATGGTACATCCTAGATGTTCCTAACTAGCCAATGATAGCTAGGGAAACTCGACCACTAGCTATAGAAGTGGAACCTCTCCTGAAAAACCTCCTTCCTGCACAAGGATAACAAGAGCAGGGAGTGATCAGAGATGCTACGAGTGAAGTGGGCCACATTTTTATTTGGAAACAAGTAAATGGCATGGAAATTAGTGATACAATGGTCGAGTCTACTCTATCTTCAACTATCACCCTTGCGGTTGTTGCACCAAGTAAAGGGGTCTCCAAAGTAGCCTAAGTATGACAACCCTTTGTGAGCCATGAATTGAGAGAAGGACATGCTAACCCTTCTTGGAAATTCCCCGCCACACTTCTCATATAGAAGATAAACAACGTTAAAATCCCCCCTACCACCCAGGGTTGGTCTCCAGGATTGAAAGCGTTCATCTTGAACCACAATACTTCCCTTCTCTGAGCGTAACAGCTTCCATAGATAAAGGGGGAAAAAAGAGAGTCCCTGTCAAATTTAATTTTCGTAGTGATATATTGGACTCCCTCAAGGACCTTGTCTAAAGTAACTTCCTCATGCCAGAAAAGCCATATATGTTTGTTGATCAGGTTCGCATGCATGGAAGAATGCATTTCCACCTTATGAGTGATCTAGGAAATCTTGGTAGGGGCCTGTTTGTGTTCGAGGATCACTTCCATTTTTGGATTTGTGTCTTTTATATTTAGAGGATATGAAATATGTTTTCACCCTTTCTCCCACACCACAGGCATTCCAGATTAGAATTGGAATCATTGCAACAAGAGAGGCCCAACTTTGGCCCCATGCACTGTGGTCTCTTCCAAGAGGAATGAAGGACATTCCCTATCCAACATATTCTTAAACATCAAACTTGTACGCAACCCCAGACTCATATCGGAGAGATTTGAGGATTTTGAGAGGAATCTAGAAGAGGAATTATGGGATTTTCACCTCACATAACAGGGTGGAAACCCAGCCTGGGGACCTAGTTCCACTGGCACATGAGTGCCATACGTAACAGAGGACGAAGAACTGGCACTAGGAACCAAGGAAGCTGACTTTGTGAGAGCCTGGTCACCGAAGGCTTTGCGAGCTCTGCTTGGTCCCCTCCTGGGACTATGGAGAGATTCAAAGAAAGGAAGCCGACTCCATGAACCCCATCAACCTTGTCCTGCAACGCATGGTGAGAACCGGAGATGACAAGGAAATGGGCCAGAAAGAAGCAGTCGGGTCCCTCAAGGAGGACCGTAAGAAGAATTCCAACAACGCCCCAAAGAGAAGCAACAAAGAAGAAGACCACGGCCACTCAAGAGACACCAAAGAACTCAACCACTTGCCACTCATTTTGGGGGAAACCAGATCTAGAAAATTGAGAACCTACAATCCAAGGGATGGAGAAATAGTCTGCAGCAGAGGACAGGCCACTAGGGTGAGGGAAGGAGATCCAGACGCCATTCAAGCGGGAGAGAGCAAGCAGTAGGAGGGAGAAACTAGAGAAAAGGAGACATTTGAGGGAGTGGGCTGAACCGAGGAAGAATCGGACCCCTCACAAGGCTGAGGGAGCAGAGCGCCAGGCATTGAGCCACTAGAATGAAAGAGGGGGACATCGAGGCAATGATTCCTGCAGATCGGGGCTGAATGACCCTGGAGGAGACACAACGAGCAGAACCTGGGAAACACTAGGTAAACAATGTCTTGGGACCAATCTGCAAAATCCTGCACCATCAGATAGAGATTCTCCCGGATCGGCAGAGAGAGATCAAGATCAATGCAGATCTGAGGAACCAAAGATTCCTCCCTGCGGTAGGTGTGCTCATCCGCATAGAGAAAACCCCCCAAAGAATCACCAATGTCCCTGAGGAAGGTGCCATTCTGGAAAGGAAGAGGTATCCCTTGAAGGATGATCCAAACCGTAACCCGTGAGTTTTCTTTCCCTCTATGCACCTCCATAGACCAGCGGGAAAGATTGAAATGCCATCGACCCATCACCCGAGGGGATTTGCACCAAGCCTGTATGAAATTCGCCTCAGAGGCGAGAACCAGACAGAACAACTTCGGATGAATCACCGAGATGCGAGTCGCCGCTTATAAACCCCAGGAGTCCATGAACCGCTTTAAAGTCAAGAGGGGAGGAATCCCCGCACCAAACCTTGCCACAGGAGTCCATTTAAATCCAACTAAATCAGTAGTGAACGCAAAGGTAGGGGAGACCAATGACAGGTGAGAGCCCTCCCCCAACAACAAAAGGGAACAAAGATCAATATCCTGGAAATAATCGAGAGCAGTGCTAGAGGCCTCCCCACATAGAGCCTCCTTGATGGACACCACCGGGCGCCGCTGATCAGGAAAAGATACCAGGGAACCCTGGGGGGAAGGGGAGGAGATTGCTTTCAGAGGGCCTGAGCCCAGATCGATCACCGGAGCCAAGGCCGCCGAAGGTCTGTGTAACAACAAGAGACAACCATGTTTTGTTTTGACATGTTTATTTTCCAATATCACCCGTTAAGTAAACCAACAAACAACTAATAATAATAATAATATGCACCAAATGGAAGAAAATTTATTTTATTTAAATAAGCAACATTTTGGGTACAACATCCTCTAACCAAACGAAAAGATAAATTAACCGAAAATTCCAACCAAGAATCCGATTACAATAATGGGAAGACTGCTTAAAACTACTAAGAGATCTAGAATGCGGTAGGGGTTTCGAGCGTCCATCATAAGAAACATGAGGACGACTGAAGCCACCGCGACCGTGCTCAACACCAAGGGGATCACACGAACCATCTTTTCTTCTCCTTCAGTCACTTTGGGTAAGGGACACCCGAGACCAAACCCTTTTTTATAAGCACCTTAATATGACCGTTGAACCCCAAACGACTATAAATTCGACCGTTGGTTCCTAAAGAATCATGTGTTTATTTTTGACCGTTGGGTCTTCTTATCATGTTTTATTTTGACCATTGGAATAAAATCGGAATGATAATTGTGTATTTTGCTTTAATGTTTTAAAGTATCATCAATGTTAAATTAGTTTTCCAAATTGTTAATTCTAGTTTATGTTTCTAAACGGCGAAAATCAATATTATTGTTTTCTTCCATTATACATATTAATTTGAACAATTTAACTTTTATTTTATATTTATATCAAACTGGATGAATTTTTTTATGAGTTATATATATATATATTGCATCAAATTAGATATATTATTTCTCTTATAATTCGACCTTTATTAATTATTTTGGAAACTATATTAAATTATGGTTTTATTTACAAATTTCACTTACACAAATACTTTTAAGCAACCTTTTTCTTTTTCTTTTCTTAAAGGAGTGTATCCAAATGTTTGCATGAAATTATAAATTAAGGTAATTATTATGTAATTAAGCAAAGGAAAAATAAATAAATAAATAAACAAATAAATATATATTATGATGAATAAATCGATGATTTCATTAATTGATTAAATGAACCTCTAATTTTCCAAAATATAATAATTATGGTTTCAAAATAATATACTTAATATAATAAGGCCAATAAAAATTTTGGTATTTTAATATAGAATATATATATATACATATGTTTTGGTTAAATCAATTTATAATTTTTATTTGACCAATGATTTTATTAAAATGGTAAATGTCAGATTAATAATTGATTATTTTGAAAGGCAATATTAAAATAAGTTAAAGGAAATAATTTTTTTTAAATTGTTGAAGACTCTTGGTTTTTTTTCCTCTCATTAGCACCGCGTCGCACCCGGGCCGTCCGATCCTCTACTTCGCTTGATCGCGACCATCCACCTCTTTTAAAGCCGCCTCGCTTCTTGGTCGTCCGATCATCCCAGTGTAATCCCGGCTGTCCTCTGATTTCCGGCCTTCTTCCTCCTCGCGCCGCGTTTTTTTCTCCTCCTTTGCCGCGTAGCTGGAACAGTAGGGTGTAGGATATATTCTTCCTCTCGTAGGCCGGCCAGTTGACCTCGTTTTCCCCCTCTTTTCCACAGGTTGACACCGACCTCGCCTCAGGCCGAAGACTCCCCCCGAAGTCCATCTTCTTCTTATTCTTTTTTAAAACCCTTGTTGCACCGAGGGGCTTGCACCGATCTCCTTTGATCTCTCCGACCTCCGGATGTCGTCGCTGCTCCGGTCTTCCTTCTCCTCCTCCTCGTCGAACAGGTAAGGGACAAACTCAGTTTCTAACATTTTGGTTTTAAACTTCGGTCTTCATATAGATATAAGTATATTCGGGTTATGTATATATATATTTGTGTAAAACTTCTATGTTTATACCCCGGGTCCCTCATGCCTCATCTTTTTTTTTCTCCTCCTATCCAAGCTAAGGTAAGGGTCAGTTCATTTTTTTTGTTTATGCAAGCTTCGGTTTTTCACTTAAATAATTATATACGTTATATATATATATATGTGTGTGTGTATACCTACTATATTATATGCCTTCACTTTCCTTTGCCTCGACTGCATCCCCTCTCCAAGAAAGGAAAGAATCCTATTTTAATTTTGGTTGGGTTTTGACAAGATTCGGTTTTATATAATTATGTATATATTATTATATATACATAATATATGTACGCTCCTGGTATGTTTGAACCTGGTGCGAACCTAGAATTTGAGATCTCTTTCTCAGCTTGAAGAACCAAATAGTGGGTAAAGGGGAAGATCCCTCCTTCGGTTTCGTTTTTTCCGGTTTTGGTACACTATATTTTATATACCCCTTACATAAATATATATGTGTATAAAAATTTACATCAAGGCATTAAGAACCGGTTACCACTATTTTCATCATCCAGAATTCGATCAGGTTAAAGGCAGTTTTCTTTTAAGGTTTATTTTAAATCGGTTTTAATGTTATACACATTGTGTATATATATGTATATACATATATATATACATTTATATACACATAAGTATAAGATGATATATGAAAATATACAATTTTTTGTGTGTGTTTATAACCTTGATTTTTATTTCGCCTATAAACATGGATATTTTGGGTAATTGTACGAACATGTAAAATAATGCAAGTATACGAAGTTTATAGATATATATATATATATACATGCGATTATATCGATGTGTATGTACACCAATGTGAACTTGGTTCTCTTATTTTGTAATTTATTACAATATAGCATGATAAAATTTATGGGATTGTTTGATTTCAAAATTATTCTTGCAATTGAGAACTTTCATTTATCACTGCTCGGGATAAATGAGGATTTTTGTTTGAGAAAATGGTTAGTATGGACTCCTTGAACTTTTACAAATGCATACATGTATTCATAGGTATGTACTCATCTTTAGTTAAAGTGCTAATAAAACAGTTTTTATAAGACAGTTTTGAGTAAAAACCCACAATATCTATTTATCATTATATGTGTAAGTTATGAACGACCATGCTTTAATTGGGTACTATGATGTTATGTAATGTTAAGTGATATGTTCCATCTCTTGAAACCCATATTTTTAAATGCAAGGTAACTTGTTATGTGCATGGAGTTTTAGCATGCATGTCATCATGTTTTTAATGATTAAACTGTCCTCATGTAATGAATAAGTATGTGAAAATGGGGTTTAATAAAGAATGCATGAAACCCTATGAATGAATGACCAAGTCAAGATATGTGAGGGATTTATAGGACTTACATGTGACGGGTGCGCCCAGAATTATATAGCGCAATAAGAATGATGTGACGGGTGCGCTCAGAATTATACAACGCTCCAATGCATTGGGTAAAGCAAGAGTCTCATGAGACGAACATGTGAAACGGTCTTGGCAGTTAGCCTCGGCTTAAGCAAAGGAAACGGGGTGGGCAGTGAGCCTTGACCCGTTAAGTATGTTATATGGTCTTTATGAAAAGTCTTGATAAAGTCCAGGATTATACATTCCCTATGCATGTAATGATAAAGGTTAACCATGGGTTAGTTCAAATAAAAGGACAACCCCTAGTTGAAGGCTCCCATGATCATGAAAATGTACTTTATGTGACGAAAACTGTTTTCATATGGTAAACTGTTAGATGATCTGCATTTTACTCATGAACCATGATATGCATGTTTCCCTGCTTATCCATAGAATCCTTTTAGAATTAAAGTAACCTTGTTTTAACATTATGCATTGTTTATTCTTTTTATATTGCGCACTCTGATAATGTTTATATTAAATCTCATTTCAAGTACATGCTTCTTTGTGCAAGTGGTTTTCAAAGAAAGATGGATTTCATGTTTTAAGAAAAGATAATATTTGGTTTTAGCAAAGTGTTTTATTATCTTCAAAAGAACTTCTTTGAGAAAAGATTTCCTAAAAATGTTTTTAAAACCCCTTACTGGGCATTTTTCTCACCCTACGTTTTGTTTAAAATTTTTCAGTAACGGTTGAAACTAATGAAGTTAATCAGGAGCAGCTGGTTTCCCAGAATCCTGAGCCTCGCAATCTTCTGTAGTAATGAAACATGATACTTAATTTGTAATGATGTAATGTAAAGTATATCATGTCTCATTAAGCACCCAAGTTTTGGGGGTCGCTACAGTTGGTATTAGAGGATGGGTTTAGGAAACTCTGGAAAACCAGGTGATATAAATATATTGCTAAGACTAACTAAGTAAAAATGTCATAACTTTCAGATGGTTGATATACCTACCGACCTTTTGTCACTTCCCACTAAGGCTCTAGAGAACATTATATCTCTAGCTAGCCGTGAGAACTTTCTGAATTATGCCCAAATTCGCATGACGTGTAAGCACTTGTACGATGTTTCAAACTCATCTAGGGTTCTTAGTCTCCATCGGGGAATGGGGATGGATTATCTCCTAATTATTATGACCCAGTTACCCTCGTATGCACGTCGGGGAAGGTATCACGAAGGACTCTTCTGAGTGTTTACAACTGGCGAGGAATTTGGCACAATGCTAGATATCCCTTTTCAAGAAGCTGCTGCTCCCGAAGACCTCTGAGTGGCTTACCTGTTCCAGATCTTGCACTACGGCCTCTGGGGCCAGTTAATGGACTTTGGAGCATTGGAAAATGAGTCCATCCGTGTGTCTCTTAGGCAAGAAGTCCACACCGATGTTTCCCAACTCCACACCCCTCACGCTAAACTCAGGAGGCATTATAAATTTTCCCATGAGTTTAGTCTTGTATGTTCATCTTGTGTGTGGTTTGAAGAGTTAGGAATTTTTTCCACTCTTTGTGGCGTATGTCTTGTAAACTCAGACTTTGCCGTGTAAACTTTTTCATAAATGGAAGTTTCTTGTTCTTTTCATGTCTTCGTCGTATCTATGTTGTTAAGAGTTTCCCTTCGATGTTTTCTTTTAGATGTCTGGTCAAACGAACTTCTCATCCCTACCTGATGAGCTAGTAGAAGTCTTCTTGATCATGGCATGCATGGTGGATTACCCTTCCTTTCTCCACCTGCAAGGGTCTTGCCCATGTTTTCTCAATTTAGCAAATGGTCCAGAGATTCTTCGGTTATGTCAAGAGAATGATCGTGTCTTTCACCTCATCGCTGCAACTCAACTCCCCTGCTATACGCTAAGGGGAATGTACTTTGAGGGCATGTTCTAGTGTTTCACTCTGGCACAAAATTTTTCTTCCAGAGCATGTTTCCTCATGGCCTCCCAGGATGGCCAGCTTATTGCAGCTTACATGTTCTAAGTCTTGAACCTCAGTCTCCTCAACCGCATTATCCCTCTCAACTACCTCGAGCATGATGTGGCCAGAAGAGTCATCGGGGAGTTTATCTACTCGGACGTTTCTGAGATTTTCATCGCACGAGCCTCCCTTTGGAAGCCCGTGTGCAGTACACACGAACAGGAGTTCAAGGAGCACTGTTCGAGGTGCATCTGGACTAGGGAAACAGAAGAGTTGTGTGCCAACATTAGTGTCCCGTTAACCGAGCCAGACCTGCTGTTTCGGTAGAGTAGTACGTATGGGGTTTCTATTTTTCTCTTTTTATGATAGAATTGTCGAGGGCGCAATTCTTTGAAGGGGAAGTAATGTAACAACCTGAGACAACCATGTTTTGTTTTGACAAGTTTGTTTTCCAATATCACCCATTAAGTAAACCAACAAAAAACTAATAATAGTAATAATATGCACCAAATGGATGAAAATTTCTTTTATTTAAATAAGCAACATTTTGGCTACAACATCCTCTGACCAAAAGAAAAGAAAAATTAACCGAAAATTTCCACCAAGAACCTGATTACAATAATGGGAAGACTGCTTAAAACTACTAAGAGACTGAGAATGCAGTAGGGGTTTCGAGCGTCCATCATAAGGAACATGAGGACGACTGAAGCCACTGCGACCGTGCTCATCACCAAGGGGATCACACGAACCATATTTGTTTCTCCTTCAGTCACTTGGGGTAAGGGACACCCGAGACCAAACCGTTTTTTATAAGCACCTTAATATGACCGTTGAACCCCAAACGGCTATAAATTCGACCATTGGTTCCTAAAGAATCTTGTGTTTATTTTTGATTGTTGGGTCTTCTTATCATGTTTTATTTTGACCGTTGGAATAAAATCGGAATGATAATTGTGTATTTTGATTTAATGTTTTAAAGTGTCATCAATGTTAATTTAGTTTCCCAAAATGTTAATTCTAGTTTATGTTTCTAAACAGAGAAAATCAATATTATTGTTTTCCTCCATTATACATATTAATTTGAACAATTGAACTTTTATTTTCTATTTATATCAATCTAGATGAATTTTTTTATGAGTTATATATATATATATATATATTGCATCAAATTAGATATATTATTTCTCTTATAATTCGACCTTTATTAATTATTTTGGAAACTATATTAAATTATGGTTTTATTTACAAATTTCACTTACACAAATACTTTTAAGAAACCTTTTTCTTTTTCTTTTCTTAAAGAAGTGTATCCAAATGTTTGCATGAAATTATAAATTAAGGTAATTATTATGTAATTCAGCAAAGGAAAAATAAATAAATAAATAAACAAATAAATATATATTATGATGAATAAATTGATTCTTTCTTTAATTGATTAAATGAACATCTAATTTTTCAAAATATATTAATTATGGTTTAAAAATAATATACTTAATATAATAAGGCCAATAAAAATTTTGGTATTTTAAAATAGAATATATATATACATATGTTTTGATTAAATCAATTTATCATTTTTATTTGACCAATGATTTTATTAAAATGGTAAAAGTCATATTAATAATTGATTATTTTTAAAGACAATATTATAATAAGTTAAAGGAAATAATTTTTTTAAAACTGTTGAAGACCCGCGTTTTTTTCCTCTCTTTAGCACCGCGTCGCACCCGGGCCGTCCGATCCTCAACTTCCCTTGAACACGACCGTCCACCTCTTTTAAAGCCGCCTCGCTTCTTGGCCGTCGGATCATCCCAGTGTAATCTCGGCCATCCTCTGATTTCCGTCATTCTTCCTCCACGCGCCGCGTTTTCTTCTCCTTCTTCGCCGCGCAGCTGGATCAGTAGGGTGTAGGATATATTCTTCCTCTTGTAGGCCGGCCAGTAGACCTCGTTTTCCCCCTCTTTTCCACAGGTTGACATCGACCTCGCCTCGGGCCGAAGACTCCCCCCGAGGTCCATCTTCTTCTTCTTTTTTTTAAACCCTTATTGCACCGAGGGGCTTGCACCGATATCCTTTGATCTCTCTGACCTCCGGACGCCGTCGCTGCTCTGGTCTTCCTTCTCCTCCTCCTCGTCGAACAGGTAAGGGAAAAACTCAGTATCTAAAGTTTTGTTTTTAAACTTCGTTCTTCATATAGATATAAGTATATTCAGGTTATGTATATATATATATATGTGTGTGTGTAAAACTTCTATGTTTATACCTCGGGTCCCTCATGCCTCGTCTTTTTTTTCTCCTCCTACCCAAGATAAGGTAAGGGTCGGTTCATTTTTTTAGTTTATGCAAGCTTCGGTTTTTCACTTAAATAATTATATACGTTATATATATATATATGTGTGTGTATACCTACTATATTATATGCCTTCAGTTTCTTTTGCCTCGACTGCATCCCCTCTCCAAGCAAGGAAAGAATCCTGTTTTAATTTTGGTTGGGTTTTGAAAAGATTCGGTATTATATAATTATGTATATATTTTTCTATATACATAATATATGTACGCTCCTGGTATGTTTGAACCTGGTGTGAACCTAGAATTTGAGATCTCTTTCTCGGCTTGAAGAACCGAATAGTGGGTAAAGGGGAAGATCCCTCCTTCGGTTTCATTTTTTCCGGTTTTGGTACACTATATTTTATATACACCTTACATAAATATATATGTGTATAAAAATTTACATCAAGGCATTTTGACCTGGTTACCACTGTTTTCATCATCCAGAATTCGATCAGGTTAAAGGAAGTTTTCTTTTAAAGTTCATTTTAACTTGGTTTTAATGTTATACGCATTGTGTATATATATGTATATATATATATATATACATTTATATACACATAAGTATAAGATGATATATGCAAATATACAATTCTTCTTTTTTTGTTTATAACCATGATTTTTATTTCGCCTATAAACATGGAGATTTTGGGTAATTGTACGAACATGTAAAATCAAGCAAGTATACGAAGTATATTGATATATATATATACATGCGATTATATAGATGTGTAAGTACACCAATGTGAACATGGTTCTCTTATTTTGTAATTTATTACAATATAGCATGATGAAATTTATGGGATGGTTTGATTTAAAAATTATTCTTGCAATTGAGAACTTTCATTTAACATTGCTTGGGATTAATGAGGATTTTTGTTTGAGAAAATGGTTAGTATGGACTCCTTGAACTTTTACAAATGCATACATGTATTCATAGGTATGTACTCATATTTAGTTAAAGTGCTAATAAAAGAGTTTTTATAAGACAGTTTTGAGTAAAAACCCACAATATCTATTTATCATTATATGTGTAAGTTATGAATGACCATGCTTTAATTGGGTACTATGATGTTATGTAATGTTAAGTGATATGTTCCTTCTCTTGAAACCCATGTTTTTAAATGCAAGGTAACTTGTTATGTGCACGGAGTTTTAGCATGCATGTCATCATGTTTTTAATGATTAAACTGTCCTCATGTAATGAATAAGTATGTGAAAATGGGGTTTAATAAAGACTGCATGAAACCCTATGAACGAATGACCAAGTCAAGATATGTGAGGGATGTATAGGACTTACAAGTGACGGGTGCGCCCGGAATTATATAGCGCAACAAGAATGATGTGACGGGTGCACCCGGAATTATACAACGCTCCAATGCATTGGGTAAAGCAAGAGTCTCATGAGACGAACATGTGCGACGGTCTTGGCAGTTAGCCTCGGCTTGAGCAAAGGAAACGGGGTGGGCAGTGAGCCTTGACCCGTTAAGTATGTTATACGATCATGATGAAAAGTCTTGACAAAGTCCATAATTATACATTCCCTCTGCATGTAATGATAATGGTTAACCAGGGGTTAGTTCAACTAACAGGACAACCCCTAGTTGAAGGCTCCCATGATCATGAAAATGTACTTTATGTGTCGAAAACTGTTTTCATATGGTAAACTGTTAGATGATCTGCATTTTACTCATGAACCATGATATGCATGTTTCCCTGCTTAGCCATAGAATCCTTTTAGAATTAAAGTAACATTGTTTTAACATTATGCATTGTTTATTCTTTTTATATTACGAACTCTGATCATGTTTATATTAAAGCTCATTTCAAGTACGTGCTTCTTTGTGTAAGTGGTTTTCAAAGAAAGATGGATTTCATGTTTTAGGAAAAGATAATGTTTGGTTTTAGAGAAGTGTTTTATTCTCTTCAAAAGAAATTCTTTGAGAAATGATTTCCTAAAAATGTTTTTAAAACCCCTTACTGGGCATTTTTCTCACCCTACGTTTTGTTTAAAATTTTTCAGGAACAGTTGATACTAATGAAGTTAATCAGAAGCAGCTAGTTTCCCAGAATCCTGAGCGTCGTGATCTTCTGTAGTAATGAGACATGATACTTAATTTGTAATGATGTAATGTAAAGTGTATCATGTCTCATTAAGCAGCCCGGTTTTGGGGGTCGCTACAGTCTGAGGTCGGAAGAAGCAACGGTCGGAAAAGATTCAAAAAACCGCGAGCACGTGGGGCGCATTCTTTGGGAAGGCCATTTCATTCAAAATTCACTTTTCAGTTATTCATGATTTCATAATAATTATTATCATTGATTCAATATTTATTCTACAATATTTTGACCTTACTAATCATTTTATCTCACCCTTATTATATTTATTTACCTAGGAATCCAAGAAACATACTAAGAAATATATGTAGGGATTTACTAACTAGAATAGAGTTATCGTCAAAGATATTTATTTAGAAAGAAGAAGGAACATATGTAGTAATTAGATTATTATTTTATCATGTATATATATATATATATTATCAAGACTACTAAACTCTTATTCCTTTGGGATTTAATTCCTTATAATCATGTAAATTCAATAGTAGTAGACACTAGCTTTGGGCTGTCTGGGGTTGGGTCTCTACAGATAACCTCTTAGAGATGCTTGGGTTAGTCATTTGAGAAGACCAAAACCTCTAATGTGTGTATATGGAAGTTAAGAAGATATATGGGTAGGGTTTGGTTGATCTAGAAGGTTCAAATTGGTTTAAGGAAGTGAGGTAGAAAGTTCTCTTTTATAATTTATGTGGGGAATTTTATGAATCTCCGAAAATATTAAATTAATATCTATTATTTTTTAATTTAAAATGTATTAAAATTGATTTATTTAAATCCTAAGATGATTATGGGTCCAAATCCTCTCAAAAAAAATTATACATGTTTAGGTCATTTGTCTTTAAACCTTAGTTAAACCCATTAACTCTTTGCATGAATTTCTTTTTACTCTTTAGGGATAATATAGTTACTATAAAATGACAAACGAAACTCAAATGGATAATTGATGAAATATTTAACCTTAATTTAGTTATTTGGCCAAATTTATATTTTTATGAATTTTATATCATTTAATAAAATATTATTTATTTTAAAGTATAATTTTTTTCATTTTTGAAAATATTCAATATTTGTCTTTTTAAACAATATCCTAAATTCATGATAACATCGAACCAAAACTTATTATATATCACTAACATTTCTAAATTATCTATAAAATTCATGGATGTCATTAATTATGTCAAATTTTATTTATTTTAATGTTTTTATTATCATTTATTTTTTATTTCCATTAATTAAACAATTACTACGTCATTATTATGAAAGCATTTTATTAAATTATTTCTTCTCAAAAATTTTAAATAAATTATCACGATGAATATAAATTTATTATCTTTCAAATGAATATGTATAGTCTAATTTTATAAATGTCTTATTCTCATCCAAGTGGCTTAAAAAGAGTATAATTTAGGCCTAATGATCATTTTTCTAGAAAACCACTCATTAAATGATACTTGTACAAGTGTTGGGGTAATTTTATAATATCATTTATATCCATAATTACCTAATTTACCTGTAAATGTGGTAATTAAAATATTACTAAATTTTACTATTCATATGACCAAAAATAAAAGAAACCTATTTAAATAATTTGGACACACTAATTCCAAATATAGAATCTTTTCTTCATAATTCAAAACATAGTATTTTTAGTAATTAAATTTAAATTAATCTTCTTGACAGCTTGAGCAAATGAGTTATTAATGTTTAAACCAATAAAAGATTGAAACATTTTAATATCTAAATTCATTGTAAAATTGTTTACAATACCCTAAATTATATTAAATGATAAAAATAATCTATTTATACTTTAAAAACATTCAATATTATAATTTAACACTAAAAATTATTTTGATGAAAAAAAGTTGTTTTCAATTAAAATTTTGTATTTTTTACTATTCATAAAAACATGAAACTTATCAGAAAAATAACAAAAATTTAACTGAAGTAAAATTTTATATTTATATTTAAAATATTAAGTTTATTATTTCAAATAGAACTCATAAAATTTTCAAAAATTGGATATAAAATAGGTTCTCAATTAAAATATCATAAACCCGTTATTATAAAAAAATAGGTTTTATGTGTAATATTGGGTTTGTTATTATCTTATACCTCTCCAATATATTATATGAATATCAAAAATATTTTATTTAATAAATAATATATATATTTGATTAATATCCTTCTATAATAGTAATTAATTTAATTTATTAGAATAAAATGACTTTGTGAGCATAAAAATTGTTCTTTTAAAAAAACATGTCATATATATTCAGTTGGTTACTATATTTATTTTTAATTAATTTAGAACCAATGAATTCAGCCATATATTTTCATAAGTTGTTAATACTTTTTATAAACACTAAATTAATGGCTAGGTTATATTTAATTATATTAAATAATAATATTTTAATAATATATTGTTGTTTGGTAAAACTTGGTCTTTCATGTAACACAAGCCAACTCATTGTTGTGTAGAATAAACATATTTTGGTATTGAATACAACATAATCTATCAAGGAAAATGAATTTATTTAAGAAGTGACATACTGTAAAATATTGAGGTGTTACAAGTGATGTTGGGACATCAGGTGTTTATGTTAATACATTTCAACTACAATGTAGAGATTTTTGAACTTTATTCACTCAATATTGTAAATTAAATGATTTTAATTCCATGCATTATGTGAAGACACGACCGCAGAAAAACCAGGATTCTGTGCCTTTTGAACATGATGTGTCATTTTAAAATGAAAACATGCACTGATAAACACACATCATGTCCCATACAGAGGATCAAGTTCGGTTCGAGGTTTGGGAAATCGGTAACTTTAGAAATGTTTCATCTGATAAAAGTTGTTACCTAAAAATTTAAAATTCAAAATGTAGGGTGAGAATAAGAATGCCCAGTAAGGGGTTTAAAATAAACCAATGAAACTTTTGAAATCATTTTTTAAAAACTTATCCAAAAAAAATTCTCTTATAGAAAACTATAACACATATAACATAACATAAAAGTGATCAGCTAAGATTTTCAAGGAATACAAGATTCAATTAGGACATTTTCCAAAAGGGGTAGTAAATTATATCCTGAACATGTATGATGTATGAATTCTTAAGCACAAATTAAACCATTAAGAGTAATACTTAATCAGATTTGTGTGTGAAGTAAAAAACATCAATTTCATATGTTGGTTACTATTTTACACGAATCATGCCCCAAACTTTTACTTGTGACATCAACAAGAACTTGATAAAAACATAACGGAAAGAGCATTGAAAGAATAGGAATATCATCTTGAAAAGAACATGTAACATGACATGAATATGTGGCTTCAAAATTTCATTTGGAAATTCATGAACATATCACCGAGGTTCATCCCCAAGGTGTCAATAAAGAAAAATTATAGAGTTTATTCACTAGGGTATCATGAAGCTTTTAATCTCTAGAGATTAATTCTTTACCCAATGCATTGAAGTGCTATTAGGGTGCACCCTTAATATTTACTTACTTTCAAGTGAGCCACATAAATAAATACTTTACTTAAACGGGGTTTTATATTCAATATGTCCCATACCACCTTGAATAGTTCAATCATAGTTAGTCATAGTTGTTGAATTTACATATCTTATAAGTGAGAAAGGCATCTAGAAGATTAAAAACCATGCTAACAATCATCTGGATGTTATTAAAAGGAATGAATAAATGCATATTATGGTACATACATTGACATATAAGGTACTGAAAGATCATAAAACTAGAATTTATCACATGCAGGTTTGTTCTTGAAATTCTAAAATTTTATCATCCAATTGATTACAAGGTGAACAAAAAATATCAAGTAGGGTTTTGAGATTGCACATGCTAGAACATTCAATATTGTTAAGCCTTTGCATAATACTGAATAATGTCCATGATAGAAAGCATGAATCTTCACCATAAGCAACATCATTTGAAACATATGAAAAACAAATAAGTTACTCTTAAATGTGGATACAAGTTATGTTTAACAACCTATTTCTTATGTTTTTAAAACTCCACCTAAACTCTAGACTTAATGTGTAAGGACCATATCAACTGAAATCAAGGTTCACGAAACATATAAAATATATGTATGTACCTGAACTCAAACTGAAATATTGGTACACCCATGTGTGTTAATAACCTTTGAATATTAGTTCATCAACATTTTTAATAGGGAAGGTCATTCACTTAGTCATAAAAATTTGTTTATGAAAACCTAAAAAAATTAATTTTATAAAAACTCGATCATATATATAAAATTATCAAAATTTATTTATTATTTAAATATGAAATTAATTGTATATGAATATGTGCATTCCATGAAAAAATATACACAAACTTCATACATATAACTGAAGTAGAAAGGTCATTCCCATTCCTACATATAACTGACATATACACATATAACCAAAAGTATATATTATTTTTAAAACAACAAAATGAGGCTAGGTATAATCCATACATTCATTAAGCTATTTGAATGAAAGAGAACCCGAAGGCCTTGGTTGAACATTTTAGAACGTTTGGACTAAACCGTAAGGTTAAAAAATATTTTTTTTTCAAATATATAAGTGTATATATTCTCAAAGGAGAAAAACAAGGCCAAACTAAAAACCCTTAATTTAAAAACCAAGGAAAGGGGGACTTCAGGGAGGGTTGGCCAGGCTCACTGGAGACTTGAACGGGAGAGAATAATGGAGAGGTCTCTATTATTTATATACAATAGCTCACACACCGACGTCCACAAAAAAACATACCCACTTGCATTGCATTCAGTGGGGGGTGTCGTGCTTGAAGAAAACGAGGAGACATGGGGGTCCTCGGTGGTCAAAGGAGAAGAAAACGAGAGGCGTACCATAGGGTTGGGTTACTAGTGTAACCCATGCGTGGAGGAAGAAGACGATGTAGCTAGTGGAAATTCTGGGAAAAATGGACAGCCCAGATCGATCCCAACGTCGATCCAAGGGATGAGATGCGTCCACTGTTTTAAAATAATTGAGCGGCATAGATTATATCTAAGTTTCATCAGACGGTCTAGGATCGATGTGAAAATTTAAAAACCTGGAACGACCATGATTAGATTGTTCTGGATCAAATGGTTGACAAAAACTGCAGAGAGAGACACAGTCGCTGAGGGTCAAGCGTAGGATAAGAAACAACGGCCCAGATCGTGGGCGACGCAATCCAAAGGTCCAGATCATGTTTCGCCTAAAAAACTACTTCCCACATCGAAACAGAGAGCAGTTTTCACCTCCCTTATAACCCTAGGCCTCCCAACGAGTGCTCAAAAATCACAGAACGCCCACAATGGGTGGCCTATACATGGGCTCCCACCCGCAGGCCTTGTCCAACCGAGACCTCACTACGGCCTCACGCCTAGACTGGTGCGCTTATGAACTCTTTCTCCCTCCTGAGCACCCTTCGGGGAACCTCTTCCCAAGCTCGGGTTGGCCATGGCATGGGGCTGAGGGTCATGCTCATCCACTTCGTGTGAGATGCCTCCCTCGGCCCTAGCCCAAAAGGGCTGGGCCAAGTGGGCCAATATTTTTTGAAAAAAATACATTAAAAAACATTTAAGAAGAGGAAACAATCCATTTTTAAAACTATATATATTTTTATATTCTTAATCATTAATGAATACAAATTAAACATGTTTTAGTTAGAAGTATTTCTAAAATTAAAAATACTAAACCCCTTTTTTTGTCTCAAAAAGTTATGAAAAGGAAATTTTAATAAACCCACATTATAATTTATATACTAGTATCAACGATAACTTAGTTCAATAAAAAAATATTAATTTGAAAAACATAAACATAGTTTATAGCATTATTTATGAAATGAAAATCATTACATTGTATTTGAAAAATTCACAAAGTGTTTTGAATACCTTAATTATTTTCAAAATCACTTAAGGGTGAAATGAAGTTTTACACCATATCCTTTTAGAGTTTATAAATAATGGTTTAATTATAATAATAATCATAAGTCAAATATCTGGAAACTAATTAATATTTAAATAAGTTCACTTATCCTAACAGGGTCCAATGACTATTTTTTTATAATTATTAGCTTATAAAGGTCAAAAGAGCAATGGTCGAAAAAAGTGTCCAATAAAACCAAACCATACGGTGTCCTAAAACAAAAAATGCAGAAGATTGTGATTCCCATTCTACTGATACTCAGCATGGTTTTTATGATCACAATGGTGATGTTTTTTACTTTATTGGAATCGAAGGATCTCCTTTACATACTGGGCCTCGTTGTGGTGATTGGGGTTCTTCCATTAGTTTTGATAGGATTTTTAATAGGTATATTTGGTTAGCATGATTAATATTTTGATCTCGGTGTATTGTAGACACTACGGTGTTCTTATTTAAATAAAG
The DNA here is from genome assembly GCA_963277665.1 of Viscum album. Taxonomy (NCBI): domain Eukaryota; kingdom Viridiplantae; phylum Streptophyta; class Magnoliopsida; order Santalales; family Viscaceae; genus Viscum; species Viscum album. Next base: position 946,000,384 of record OY728148.1, read on the forward strand.
AGCCTTATGTTTTTCCATTAAATTTTTGTTCTGTTAAAAGGGCTTTAACAAAATTAAATGCATAATATCATCATTATATGATACGCAAAATTCGTGGTGTTTCATTACTCCCCCCATCAAAGAATTGTGTCCCTGCAATTCCTTTCAAACAAACCTTCTATGAGGAAGCTCTCAGTTGTTCCTGCCATATCCCCCATCATAGAAGATCCCCGGGTGCGTTCAGTGGAACACCCAAATTTATGCTCAACTCCTCTAGTTCTCTAATCCAGATACACTTCGGGAAAAATGGGTTGAACTCATGAACCTCACACTTGGGCTTCCGGAGGGAGGCTCGAATGGTACAAAGTTTGGAAATTTCCATATGGACCATTGTATGAAGAACTTGCTGAATTATGTCTCAATCGAGAAAATCCTAGTTATATACATTTTCGTATAGGTTAATGATGAGGAGTTGGTACATGTAGGTCGCAGAAACATTTCCCTCTAAATCACCCTCATGAAATTGTACTCTAGCCGTGTAGTTCTGGCATAGGATGAAACACAGGTTGAGCCCTTCATGGTATTTTCCTCCCCACTTACGCTTGGCCAATTGTGCTGAGCCTATGCGGTAGTAAATGGGAGAATTCCCATGACAGGTGTAGAGAATCCCTGGACCGTTTGTCACCTCAAACAATTGCTTACACGTTCCTCGTAGGTTTGTGAAGGGACAATACTCATCTTCAGAGGTTTTGATTGCAATAATATCAAGTATCTCAATAGGAAGAGATAACATGTGGATTTTTCCTTCCATCTAGAAGTTTAAAATGAGAGTTCAATCACTTGAAATACATCCAAAAGTATAAACAATGTAAAGACATAAGATATAAGAGATAAAAAAATATGATCTTTATATAACTACTAGTGCACAACATAAAACGGGGATAATGGTTTCCTCAGTTCCCTAAAACCCGAATTCGAAAGACAAGCATGGAACTTTATATCTCCCTAAACTATATGCAACCCGAGCAATCAGTTTCGATGTCAAGGGAGCACTTATGGTATCTCCATATTATCCCATGTGGGGTGTACAACTATGCGACATCCCTATTTACTTTATGTCTATACACAAAATGAGAGGTTTGTATTCAAGGATTCCAAAGTCCATCATTTGACCAAAATGGCCATAGGAAAAGACTTGACACATGTATGTTGTGTGGAGATCTCCCTCTGCAGCAGCCTCTTATAAAGCCTTGAGGGAAGAGACACCTTCTGCCATGGTGAAGCATCTAAAAAGTCCCTCGTAGTACTTCCCCCATCATGTGTACGATGGAAACTGGGCTTGCATCATAAAGATGTAATCCAGACCCGCTCTTCGGTGGAGTTGATGTACTCGGGGAGAGTTGGACACAACATAGAGATGTATGCATGACATACGGATATGGGAACAATTTATTAAAGTTTCATGGATGGGTATGGAAATTATGATTTATAAGGCCTCATTGAGAAAAGAAAAAAGATTAGTACCTTCGTTTTCCATCTGAATATTAAGAAAACTCAATTTTAGTAATGCTGAAGTATATTTTTCTTTGTTTCAGTTCTGGCTTTTCAGAGTTATCCAAACCGAATCCTCTAATACCAACTGTGATGACCCAACCCCAGAAATACCAGGATCCAGTGCCTTCTAAAAAGGATGTGTCATTTTAAAATAGAAACATGCACTGATAAACACACATCACGTCCCATACAGAGGATTGAGTTCGGTTCGGGCTCTGGGAAACCATTAACTTTTGAAATGTTTCATCTGATAAAAGTTGTTACCTAAAAATTTTAAATTCACAACATAGGGTGAGCATTAGAATGCACAGTAAGTGGTTTAAAATATACCAATCAAAATTTTGAATGCATTTTTTAAAAACATATCCAATGAACATTCTCTTATAGAAAACTATAACACATGTAACATAACAATAAAGTGCTCAACTAATATTTTCAAGGAATACATGAATCAATTCGGACATTTCCAAAAGGGGGTAGTAAAATATATCCTAAACAAGTATAACATATGAATGTTTAAGCACAAATTAAACCATTGAGAGTAATACTTAATTAGAGTTGCGTGTGAAGTAAAAAACTTCATTTTCATATGTTGGTTACTATTTTACAATAATCATGCCCGAAACTTTTACTTGTGACATCAATATGAACTTATTAAAAACATAAGGGAAAGAGTAGTGAAATAATAGGCATATCATCATGAAAAGAACATGTAACATGACTTCAATATGTGGCTTCAACATTTCATTTAGACATTCATGAACATATCACTGAGGTCCATCCCCAAGGTGACAATAATGATAAATTACCGAGGATATTCACCAGGGTATCATGAAGCTTATAATCTCTAAAGATTAATTCTTTAACCAATGAATTAGTGCGCTATCAGGGCACACCCTTAATATATCTTTACTTTCATGTGAGCTACATAAATCAATACTTTATTTTAACAGGGTTGTATATTCTTGATGTCCTATACCACCTTGAATAGTTCATTCATAGTTAGTCATAGTAGTTGAATTTACTATCTTATAAGTGATACATGCATGTAGATGATTAAAAACCAAGCTAACAATCATATGAAAATTATTAAAATGAAAGAAGAAAGGCAGATTATGGCACATACATTGACATCTAAGTTACTGAATGAATAGAAAACTAGAATTCATCACATGCATGTTTGTTCTTGAAATTCTAAAATTTTATCGTCCAATTAATTACAAGGTGAACCAAAAATATCAAATAGGGTTTTGAGCTTGAACATGCTAAAATATTCAATATTTTTAAGCCTTTTCATAATATTGAATAATTTACATGATGGAAATAATGAATCTTACCCATAAGAAACATCATTTAAAAGATAGGGAAAACAAATAAGTTACTCTTAAATGTGGATATAAGTTTTGTTTAACACCCTATTTCTTATGTTTTTAAAACTCCACCTAAACTCAATAATTAATGTGTAAGGAACTTAACAACTGAAATCAATCTTCATGAAACATATAAAATATATTTATGTACCTGAACTCAAATTGAACGATTAGAACACCCATTTGTCTTAATCCCTTATGAATATTAGTTCAACAATGTTTTGAATAGGGCAGTCCATTCCCTTAGTCAAAAAAAATTGTTTATTAAAACCTACAATTTTTTTTATAAAAACCTGATCATATATATAACATTTTAAAAATTTATTTATTATTTAAATATGAAATTAAGTGTATGTGAATTTGTGCAGTGCATGAACAATTATACACAAACATCATATATATAATCGAAGTAGAAAGGTCATGCCCATTCCTGCATATAACCGACGTATATACATATAACCAAAAGTATATATGTATTTTCAAAACAACAAAACAAGGCCAGGTATAATACTTACATTCTTTAAACTATTTGAATGCCAGAGAACCCGATGGCCTAGTTCAACATTTAAGAAAATTTGTACTGAACCGTAATGTTGAAATATATATATATATATATATATATATATATATATATATCACATATATAAGTGCATATATTCTCAAATAACAAAAACAAGGACAAAATAAAATACCAGACTTTAAAAACCAGGGAAATGAGGACATCAGGAAGGGTTGGTCGCGCTCGCTAGAGACTTGAATGGGAGAGACGAACCGAGATGTCTTAGTTATTTATATACAAAAGATAGAACACTACCTTCCACGCAAACACATACCCACTTGCATTGCATTCAATGGGGGTGTTGAGCTTGAAGAGAACGAGGAGACATGGGGTTCCCCGGTGGTCATAGGTGAAGAAAATTATTGGTGTGCCATAGGGTAGTGTTACTGGTGTAACCCATGTGCGGAGGAAGAAGAAGATGCGGCCAGGGGAAATTATGGGGGAAAACAGATGGTCTAGATCGATCCTAACATTGATCCAAGGGATGAGATGCATATGTTGTTTTCAAATAATTGAGTGGCTTGGATTGGATCTTAGTTTCATTGGACGGTCTAAGTTCGACGTGGAAATTTAAACACCTCGAATGACCATGATTAGATCATGCCGGATCGAACGGTTGAAATAAACCACAGAGTGAGACGCGGTCGCTGAGGGTCGAGCATGGGATCGGAAACAACGGCCCAAATCATGCATGACACAATACAATGGTCCAGATCACATTTTTCCCTAATAACTACTACCCACATCGAAACAAACAGCGGTTTTTTCTTCCCTTATAACTCAGGGCCTCCCATAGAGTGCTCAGAAATCCAAAATACCCACGAATGGGGCCCTATACATGAGCTCCTACCCACAGGCCTTGGCCTACCCAGACCCCGCCGTGGCGTCATGCCCACACTGGTGCGCCTATGCGCTTCTTCTCACTCTCGAGGGCCATTTGGGGAACCTGTGCCTGATCTCGGGCTGGAATTGGCTTGGGGATGAGGGTCATGCTCAACCACTTCTTGTGAGTTGCCTCCCTCGGTCCTTGCCAAAAAGGGCTGGCCCGAGTGGGCGAATTTTTTTTAAAAAAATCTATACTTAAAAAACGTTTTAAGAAGATGAAACAATCCATTTATTAAAACTATATAGATTTTTATATTCTTAAACATTAATGAATACAAATTATACTTGTTTTAGTTAGAAAAATTTCTAAAATTAAAAATACTAAACCCCTTTTTTTTATCTTAAAAAGTTACGAAAATGAAATTTTAATAAACCTCCATTATAATTTATGTACTAGTATCCACGTAAACTTAGTTCAATAAAAACATAATTTAATTTGAAATACTTAAACATAGTTTATTACATTATTTAAGAAATAAAAATCATTAAATTGTATTTGAAAAATTTGCAAAGTGTTTTTAATTCCTTAATTCTTTTCAAAATAACTTAAGGGTGAAATGAAGTTTTACATCATATCCTTTTATAGTTCATAAATGATGGTTTAATTATAACCTTAATCATAACTCAATTATTTTGAAACTAATTAATATTTAAATTTGTTCACTTATACTAAAAAGGTCCAACAACTATCATTTATAACCGTTAGCTTCCAATGGTCACTAGAGAAATGGTCGAAAAAATGTTTTATAAAGCCAAACTTTATGGTGTTCTAAAACTCAAAAGGAAGAAGATGGTGCTTCCCATTCTGCTAATGCCCAGCATGGTTTTTATGATCGTAGTGGTGATGTTTTTTTCTTCAGTTGACTCGAAAGATCTCCTTTACTTACTGGGCCTCATTATGGTGATTAGGGGTCTTCCAGTAGTTCTGGTAGGGTTTTTAATAGTTATATTTGGTTATCATGATTACTCTTTTGATCTCGGTGTATTTTAGACACTAAAATGTTCTTATTTAAATAAAGTGCCTTATGTTTATCCTTTAAATTTTTGTTTGGTTAAAAGGGATTTAACAAAAGTAAATTTCTAATATCACCATTATATGATACCCAAAATTTGGGGTGTTACACATTTTTTTTTACTTGTATTAATATTCATTTTCATATAATTTTTGGTATTTTTATATGTTGGATTTATGTATTATTGATCATGAGCTTCTTTTATTAGTTCATGTTGGCCTTTTGTACGATTTATACATTGGGAATGTGCCATTAGCCTTGGTCTTCTTTCCCGTTTGATCTATGTCATCCTCATACCTGATGTTGATCCATTGATCCTTATGATCCTATGGTTTTCTATTCCTCCCTTTTTTTCATTATTCGTGAAATAGATTGGCTTGATCTATGGGTGACCCATGATAGCTTATCCTATGATTTCATATGTACTTATTTAGTTGTTTAAGTTGTATTGTTGGGACAATTATCTAGATTTTTCATATCCTTGGTTATATGCTCCAGTATTAATGTACCCATACTAGAATGACTCCTTGATTTGGAATCTACCTCTCCACTTTTGGGAGATTTAGTTGGGCGAAAAATATCAATGGTTTTGGGAGCTCTAGTTTTCCTCGAGGGAGAATAGTAGATGAAGGAGCACTGGTGGGATTCCTTGACATACCAAAGAAGAAATAGTGATTTAGATAAGTTTTGATCATCTTCAACTATGCTTGGTGAGGAGCTCTGATGAGGTCCTAGTGTCCAATGGTGTTCCTTTTACCTATATGGAAATGATGATTATATAGCAGTACAATCTCGATGACCCTAACAACAACACCTAATTACATAGAGGCACTATGAAAATACATAGGAGAGATTTATCCCTAGTAAGGGGACGTATTATGATATTCATCTGCTATTCTATCGGTTATCTATGCCTTGTATTTGATTATTATTTGGTTCTATGTTGCGTGTGTTGTTTGAGTTTTTCAAAGGTGCACAGTATATGATGAATCCCCAACACGGTTCTACTGTGAGTCCGAGCATTTCAATATCCTGAACATTGTATATTTTCCTCATGTGCCTGTTTCTTTTATGGTTATGTTTCACTATTTATAAAATATCTTTTATAATACAATTTTTTCCTAGTGGAATATTGGTACCCATGCACCGTGCAAATATGCGAAATAGATAAATAATGTCAAAAAAATGTGGTGCTCTTTATGATTTGATTACTACTTTATGTCGATCATTTCTATTGATCATCTCGCTAATGTTTGAGTCTATTATCTCTAATAGTTCTGTGTACTTATTAGTATTAATATCAAAATGGTTATATATATTCTCATTAGCATGTTATCTATTGTAAATGTTTACATGAATTGGTACTTTTTATTCTCTCGTTCTTTGTTTATGGTTTGTTAGAATCAGCATGTTACACTTCTGATTTTGAGAATTCATTACAATATTTTTATTATTCTTGTTTTATTGATTCTTACTACTATTTATATAATTATAAACATGATAAATTTTTGTTCTTTAATTTTGAGAAAAAAAAATTATACCCATAAAACTCAATTACTCCATTGAAAGTGGGATAACTCATAGCACAACCCACAATTTTTTTATAGAATCTGATAAAAAAATATTTAGTAAGGCTGATATTGGGATCAAATATTATTGGCCCTTTCAGGATGTGATAGTTGTGAGATAAATGTAAAGTAAAAATGAATAAAAAATGAACAACATATGTAACATAGAAAACCCCAAAAATAAAGAGGGGTAAAAACCATAGAATAGTAGAATGATATCACTATGGTAAAAGAGGTTAAACACACTCTCTTTCTATTATAAGGAAAATATCAATATAATTAACTCTGTTTATTAATGTATAATGCACCTCACAAAATACAACACTCAAAATGTTGAAATAGGAAGCTCAATACTTGAGGTGATGATGCTAAAACCGTCAAAGTGCTTTACCTTTTATAGGAAAGGCCCTTACTTGATCTTCCTCCTTTATTTTACTCTGTGGGTTAGTTTTTCCACCCATCCCACTAACCACACTAGCCCCATTTGAAAAATCAATGGGGAGAAACTGTTTGTGAGAAACAAATGCCAATATATATCACACTTGGAGATCTGATTGGGAACCAATAATATTTCCACAAATCCATTCTATCTTCAAACCATGTTTCTATTATATCTTTGATTACAATTAGGGATTTTTACTATATTAACATAACGAAATTAATAAAATTCATCATAAAATTAACATAATTTTCTTAAATATAAATTTTCTACATATCCACTCTTCCTTCCTCTACCACATCTCAAACAAAGTGATAGTGTACTATAATTTGCTTTATCATGGAATAAAAATATAGATTCCTTTTTATTTTCAAGGTGCTATGATTGTCACAAAATAATTGGATATACTTCTGTCATTGTCTAGGATCCTCTGTAAACATTCATGTCTAAATCACTTCTTTACAAGCCTATGTAGTTTTCATGGAATCTACATAAGTTGGGGATAAATATATAACAGACAACAACTTTGAATTCCATCTCACAACTCATCCTATAAAATTAAACACATAACCCATAGCCTATTTTTGTTGGTCATAATCACCTACAAAATCTGAATCTGCATAGGCTCTAATAGTGAAATTTTATTCTCAATAACATAATACAACATATGAGATCTCCTTGATGTATCTAAGGGTCTTCTTTAATATACTCCAATGCTCCAATAGTTAATTATCCACATACCAACTAACTTCTCCCACTACATGTGCAATTTATGGTCTCATATAAACAATAGATAATATCATACTACCCACTGCTGGTGCATAAGGTAATTGAGACATCTCCATCCTCTATACTTCACTGTTATAACTGTTAGTATTCATCATTGAGGAAAACATAAAATTAATATTATGTGGGGTAAATATAGGCTTATAATGTCGCATGTGGAAGTATTTCAAGATATTCCTCAAGAAATTATTTTTTGATAGCTAAATCATACCCTTATTTCTATCTCATTAAATCTGTATCCCAAGATATTATTTTTTGGTCCTAATTCCTTCATATCATACTCCCATGAAAACTATCAACATATCATCCACATACAATAGAAGAATGATAAAATCATTACCATCTGAACCCATGAAATATGCACAAGTATCTGAATGAAGTATTTTGTTTCCAATACTCATGATATAGGAATAAAATCTCTTGTACCAACGCCTTGGTTCCTGCATAATACCATTACAAGTTTTTCTCAACCTAAAATCCAAGTTCAGTTTTCCTTATTTTGAAAAACAATTCGATTAGAAAATATATATTTATTTATCAAGATCACCCTATAGAAAAGTTCTCTTCACATCTAGCTACTTTAGAGTTAAACTATATTTTGCACACATCCCCATATCTATCTGAACAATTGTTATTCTAACAATGGGATAAAATATGTCCTTGAAATCAATAACTTCTCCCAATGCATATCTATTGACCACCAGTCTTTCATGATATCATTACAATTATTCCTTTTCATCCCAATTGATCTTAAAGAATCTATTTTTACTGATAGTCTTCCTTCCATGAGGTAATGGGTCAATATCTCAAGTCTTTTTATTATGAAGGGTATCAAGTTTCTCCTGAATTGCTTCCATCCATGTAGATATTTCTAAACTCTACATCATCTCCAAAATAATAAAATGGATCACCACACTCCATCAATAAGTAGTACAGAATAGTTCTCCTAGTGATAAATTCTGAGTAACATATTGGTTCTCTTTTAACTTGAGTTGATCTTCATAGTCCAAAATCAATCATAACTTGATCATCATGCTCCTAAAAGGAAATGGGTTCTTATATGGATTCTTCCTCCACCCCAACTATTATATTATATGTGTTCCCTTTCTTCAATTCACCATTAATCATCACTTGAACCTTATCTTCTAGACATATAACATCCATGCTGATGATAAGTATATGGGTAGTGGGGTCCCACATACAATACCCCTTCACACCATCAATGTATCCTAAGAATATACATTCATTGGATCTCGAATCCAACTTCAATATTTCTTGATCATTAAACAATACAGATTCATGACCTCTATAAGTATTTTACCAAGCATAGTCAGTAGGTTTAACACTCCACATATTCATTAGTGTTTTCATATCAACCATCACAAAAGTAAATCGATTGATCACATAACATGTTCTCTTCATTACTTTATCCCATAACTTCTTAAAAATTCCTACAGTCTTCAATATCTGTCTTGTTCTATCAAAAAAGGTTATGTTCACCCACTTTTTCACTCCATTTTGTTGAGGAGCGTACGACACAATGAATTCTCTCTTGATGCCTTCTCATTGAAAAAAAGTATCAAAATCTTCACTTGAATATTTTCCACCACTGTTAATCCTCAAACACTTGATCTTATTTCAAGATTCCATCTTCATCCAGGCATTGAATGTTTTGAAGACTTTCAAAACACTTGATTTCATCTTGATTGGGTACACCTAACATCACATGGAATAATCATCAATGAATTATACAAAGCACCTTTCTCTTCCCAGGGATATAAACAGTGCTTACCAAATATTGGAATGGATAAACTCTAAGATATCCTTGCTCCTCATTGTCGACATCACAAAATTCATCCAATGTTGGTTGAAAAAATCATAATGCTCCCAAAATGGAAAGGATACCTTTGTAATCTACGAAGAAACATATGTTCAGTTAGAATCTTCAAGCTTCATTCGAACATAAGATCAAGCTTTTGATACCATGACTTCCTCAATGATTTTGTTTAAGTTGTTAATAGGATAAATATTGTAATGTCTCAAAAAATCCATATAATTTTTTTTATTAAATGGAATTATTTCGAGAGCGCAAAATTTGACGGTGTGCAATTTTGTGGCCCAGGGTGACTAGAATGATCCTTCGAAGTTTTTAAAGCTTTAATTAGTGCATGTAAGTAGTTTTCCTAAAAAAGTGGAATAATTCTTAAACGGTTACTTTAAATAAAAATATGAGGGCATTATTGCGCTCATAATGGCGGGTTTACCCTAGCCACATCTTATGTTTAGTCAGTGCGGGCCTCCTATGAGATAACCTGAAAATGGAATAACCATAAATAAAATAATTAAATAAAATAGTTTTATTTCTCAAATGCTTATAACTCATGAATGGTAACTCAGATTAAAAATCTGAGATCACCACTGAGCGTGTGAGGGTGTGCTCTCTTTAGGTTGATACTAACTTTGGCCAGTGCAGGCCACCCGTGAAAGTTATTTATTGGATGTAAATAAAATAATTAAGTGAAAATTATTTTATTTTAAAATCCATAACTTTCAAATGGTAACTCGGATTGGAAATCCGAGAGTACCATTGGGTTCATTGGGGAGTGTTTCAATTGGGAAGATCCTAACCTCAACCGGCGTGGGTTGAGGGTGACTATTAATAATTTTCCGAACATTTTTTTGGGTATGTTCAGTAAACACAGGAGCAGCATTTTCTAACATTTGAACTATTGTTCAGCTTAAAAATCTAAGGGCATCGATGAACCCACAGCACCCAGATTCGCATAAAAGAGGAATAAATTTTATCGTAGTAGGTCGAGTGAAAAAGTTATTTTTTGTACTTTTGAATGATTAATAAAATAACATGTTTTGTTATTTTATATTCCTTCTTTCCTCCAATGGACGAATGACGCTGGCAGAACCAATGTTGTCTCAAGACAACAAATGGCATGACTCTTCTTTTTGTGTAACCACACCATTGGAAATTAGGGAGGTTCATAAATTAAATGAATTTCATTAATTCCCCGAGCGTTATACACACCCTCTCCTCTCCTATTTATTTGGATCTCGGGGAGGTTTGTTGGTATGGCCTCACAAAATGATGAAGCTCTGGCAAAGTACCGCGATGCCAACCACTAAGAGGACGAGACTAGTTCTAACAGGTGGTGACAAGCGCCACCGAGTCACAAACCGATGACAATGATAAAGGAGGTTTCGTCGACCATTGTCAGCAGACGTCTCTTCAAGGTAGGAGTTTATTTTCATTTGTGCATTTTGGTTTCCCTCTTCCACATTTTTGAAATTATACGAAGAATGCGGGTCAACTTCCTAATGTGTTTACTCGTGATTCATCCGTCTTTGCAGGAGGTTATTGCCGGGAATCTTGTGGGGTTAATCTTTTGTTCAATAAAACTGTTTATTGAAGTCCCTTAACATCCTTCATATTGCGATCTAATGCGGAGGGTGAGGGCCTAAAAACATGGCTTGAACCCTCCACTGTCTTGATTTTCCATGCACCGCCTCAGAAGACCGTGAACACGTTGACACACACTGCAAGAGGAGAGTCACATCTCGTTAGCCGCGGTGAACGGAGGAGACGGTCGGCACGACAGCCAACCGCGGGATGGAAGGTGACACGACCGCTACGCCGCTAATGAATGGAAGCTACAGTGGAGGTCAAACCCTACTCCGGAGGATTCCGCAGTGCCCACACGACGCTGCCGCCTCACCAACCGAACGGCCTCCGGGCCTTTTGGGAATCTAGGTGACCAGGGGGTTACACCCCCCCCCCACATCGGACTGAACTGGGCCGCATCCATCGGAGCGGGCCACGACCCTCGAGTCGGGGCTCTGCCCCCAGACCGGGTCACCGCCCTTAGACCAGGTCTCCACCCACGGATTGGGCCGCCACCCATGGGTTGGGCGGCCGCCCTCGGATTGGACTACCTCCCTCGGAGTGGGCCACCACCCTCACACCGGGCCCCCACCCTCACAACGGGCCCCCGCCCACGGATCGAGTTGGCTCCCTCAGACCCGGCCACCGCCCTCAGACCGGGCCGCCGCACTCAAAGAGGACCAACTCCCTGGACCGGGTCTCCTCCCCACGTGGTTCAGGCCGCCCCATTGCGGACCACCCCCTAGCGGGATGCCCCCCTTGCGGGCCACCTTATTCAGGTCGGTCCGCCCTTACGGTCTGCGGTGGGCTGCCCTTGAGAAACGACCCTCTTGAGGCTCAGACCAAACATCGGCCCATTGGGATGAGTCCACCCAGCCCAGCCCAGAGCGAGTCAGCCCAGATCCGTCCGACCAGGTCAGACCGGACCCTGGGCCAACCCGACCCTAGAACACTTAAAGGAGCATATCTTGAGAACTAGATATCTATTTGACGAACCGTCTACATTGTTGGGATCCTTGGATTTAGAAGGTCCTTTTGGTATTTTCCAATTCAGTTTTTTAGACAATTGGAGTAAGGCCAAGTTGGATCAAAACCGAATCCAACTGGGCCCACGAAGCTAAAACGCTTATAACTCACAGACCGGGCATCTGATTGACGCGTTTTCTATCATGTTGGAAACCTTACGACATGGAAGTCCTTTGAGTTATTCCACTGTGGAGTTTAGTGGCGGTCGAGGTACGACTAATATCTCAAGGGGAAGATTCTATGTTACTTGAGCGTACCGAGTGAAAGGAAACCTATGGTAGGCTGCAACGTGAAGAAAGAACATCGATCATATGTGGGTCAGATCCTATGTGGGTCAGTACTTAGCTATTCTTTGTGGGTAAATGCATATCGATCCTTTGTGGGTCAAATTCTGTGTGGGATAGTAGGGGTTAGCTACCTATCGATCCTGTGTGGGTCAGTATTAGTGCTTCTTAATGTAATAAGATTCTATATTTTATGACTAATCATCTATACTTCTGTACTTATGTTATACCTGATTGTGAGATGATTCTTTTTCTCATGTGGTACTTCTTGGTTTGTGGTGTTACTTGTGTGGTACATATAACTTTGTGGTATTGTCTTTTTGGTGTTACATGCATGGTATTTCTCTCTTTGTGGTGTTACTTGCGTGTTACTTCTACCTTCGTGGAGTTACCTTCGTGATTTTATATTCGTGGTGTTACATGTGTGGTACTTCTACCTTCATGATGTATTCTGTTTACTTTCAGTTGTATTGTACTACCATACATACTAGTACATTTACAGTTGGGCTTGTATTCCGGCCCCTTTTTACTTTCAGCACTCTTTTACGACAACAGTTTACTTTGTGGTTGAATCTTATTGTGTTCTAGTCTGTGTGGTTGCATCTTGTTTTGTTCATGGACTGTGTGTCTATACATGTTTAAAAATAAATGTTTTCCCATTTAAGGGATACACATTTCTTGTGCTATTTGTCAGCCTCTGTCATATGGAAGACTAGTTTGGGGTAGTCACGGCGTGGTCCCTGAGGGACGGGTCATGACAACTATCTCCACCTCCTTGTTTGCTTCACAGTAAAGAACACATAGATTCTTTGAGATCTTCTCTGTCTTCATCACCAAAAGCACTCACTTCACAATCTTCCCCATTCCATTGTTAGTGTGTGTCCTACACCTGAGGTCATCAAATCCACCCAAAGAAAATATGTTAATCTTTAGCATCTTCGAATGATGTACTCCTTAGGTGGTTTGAATTATACCATCATGCATCTTCAGTTTGTTGGTATTGACTCCAAAGATCTTCAAGGTGTGATTGTTCCCCATGTAAAAAAGTCCTTTCGAGATATGTTCATACTGATCAAACCATTCCCTTTTAGCCATGTTTCTATTGAATCAATTATCCATGCGTTGTTGAGATGATGTCTACCTCCATTTATCATTGATGTTTCACTGACTAGTATGTCTCCATTTCCGTATGTACATGTCATATTTCATTGAGTGTTGTTTCCACCACTCTTATTGTTCCAACTATTATTTTTGGTGTGCCCCTACTTTCCAAAACCGTAACATGTGATTTTGTTATTCGTCTCAATTTGGACCTTCCATGATTTTGGATCCTACATAGAATCATGCTCCATCGTCCTTCCTCTCTCTATTGATAAATTCTTTGACTAGTGCAATGTTTTTTGTCTGTCACTTTGATCTTGCATTGAATTTTTTCTTCAGGAACCACAACTGCAATGTTGTTGAGTATAAATATGTCCATCATGATATTTTTGGTCAGGTTGACGATCAAATGATCAAATGGATTTGTAAATATTTAGAGAAAAATACTAGCACATTCAGTATCCCTAATTTTGTAGCCCAGTTTCATGAGTTTATGGAATATGGTATTGACATTGTGGATGTGATCAGTCAGTAATGATGACTCTTCATTAGAATTTTGATGCTTTATAAGGCTATCGACCTTTTTGCCGCCCGCCAGACATTTTGGCGGGGGCCCGATTTTAATGTGTTAATCTAAAATAGATGTGGTAGGGCTTGTTAGGGATGATAGAAGGTTGTTTGAGATATGTTGGTTGTTGTTTCCCCAACCTAAGGCTACCCATGGAACGCGTCGTTCTTTTTCAATGATCTTGATCATTGACGAACTACCCAAGGGGTGTGACCTTATGTTTTCTTAGATTATGGAATCTCGGTTGTACCTAAATGAGGCTGAATTACTTAAATCGGAGATTAACGCATGCCTTTCACAGGGCATGGACAAAAACAATTAAAATTTTCCTAGTGCAGCACAATGGCTAATCAGGGTCATCTCTCTTAAGGATCCTTCTATGTGTAGTCCACTTACTTTATCTAATTCACCTATTCTATCTCTTTTTGTGGTTTTGTTTATTAAATGAAAGTGATGAATTTTTTTTTGGGTTTTTTATTATTAAAAATAATGAAATGTGAAGAAAGAATTATTAATTTATACTAATATGAAAGTCAAAAAATAAATTAATAAGAAAGAACTTGGATTTGGGGGTTGGTTAAATATTAAATCATTATTCACCTTTATATGTTTTATTTCAGTTTGACAATACAAACATGAAATCTCATTTTTGAACTACTATTCATTATTTATAAATTGTGGAATATCATAGAATGTTTGAGAACTCTCAGTTCCACCTGCTCCTTTAATCCAAGTTGGTGACACACCTTTTTCTAGAATGTGTCGTCTTCCAGGACCTGGTTAAATCGAAGTAGTTTCATCCATTGATTATCTCACCTGAAACATGTGAAGAACTAACCAATGGAGAGAGGTAAAAATGATTAAATAAAAGAATAAGGATATGTTGAGTTGCATGAAATTGGAGAGAGTCACAAGATTGGGGACATTCGTCTTACTCGTTCATGCTACTCAAATCTATCTACAAACCTAAAATTAAACATTAAAGAAAATTCATGATCACATTCACCTCCCCTTGGGCCAAGTCCCGAAGTCATCCTCTAATTTCTAAGAGTAAGATATTACTTGGCTGAGTGAGTGGATTAAAAGAGAGAGAGAGAGAGAGAGAGAGAGAAATGAAGAAAAGTGGATAGAGAAACACAAAGGAATGGATTAATAAAAATAAAATAGGAATTACAATTGAAAACTAATAGAAAACTAAAATAAAAATAAAATAAAAATACGAAATGAGGGGGAAAGAGAGGATAAGCAGCAGCCCGTGCCCCGATGGGATCCCTCCTTAGCTGTGGGTGTCAAGTTGATGATTTGGGAAGGAGTCGAGGGCCTACTTTTATAGAGCACACCATATCCCCCCCCCCACCTTCACAATGAGGTATAGCTTGAATGGTGGGGTAGGATGAAGTATGAATCATCCTCCTTCTAGATTTCTACTTGTGCAACCTCTTCTTCTCTGTCCATTGTTTCGTCAAGGTATGCTTTATCAAAATAATAGTCATTAGGAATGTCAGAGTGTAATTCATTTTGAATAATATTAAAACATGAAGTATCAAGATCAAATTATTCCCCATCAAAGTAAGAATCTTTTATCATGATTTACATTGGGAAATCCACTATAATCTCTTCAGGAACTTCCTTTAATAAATATTCAACGTGGCCAGGGAGATCCAAATGTTCCTCAACATGTGCACATCCTGGTTCTTCTTCATCCTCCAAGGAATAGCTGAGATTGTCAGATTCTATAAAATCAAACCCACAAGGAGTGATGTAGAAATCAGAATCATTAAAATTAGAAGGGATAGAGTCAATGAATGGTTCAACTACCTGAGTCGGTTCAGCTTCAATCTCTACCTCAGTGGTAAGTGCCTCTTGGAGTAGACTCTTTGAGGATGGAGGCAGGTAGTCGGGCTCCTCCATCTTGACTTCAAATTCAACCACGTGGGTTGTTTCTTCTTTCAGTGGTGATGAATCTTCTTCTTTTTATTGTATGGGGAGTTCAGGTAGTTCCTCCCATTTAATCATGAATTCATCCAAACATTTTTGATCTCCCACTTTTAGTTAACCAGGTAAGTCTTCCTACCTTGACTCCTCAGGTTCTTTAATTTCAAATATAATTAGTGAAATCTCTTCCACCACGTTCTCAGGTTATTCTTTTGGATTAGGTTTGGGTATCTCCATTAATGCGCGAACATAATCAAAAGATCTATCAGCCTTTCTAGTTAATTTTTCATTGTTTTCTCTAAGTTCATGCACCTAAGATCTTCTATAATATTTATCTTCTTTCTTTTTGTTGCTGCTCCACCTGTGAGTAATTTTTCCATGCATAATATATCGGAATTTGAATACATCATGGAAGTCTTTAATTAGTTTTTTTAAATGAAATGAAATCTAACAAAGATTTGAAAATAGAAAAAGTAAATAAACTAATGATTTTCCCCATAGAAACAACGTTAGTTTTGATTAATGCCTGTCGTGGGGCGTGGAAAAAAATTATATTTTTCCTAGTGAAACATAGTGGCTGACCAGAGTCGTCTCTCTTGAAGAGACTTCTCAATGTAGTTCACTTACTTTATCTAATCCACCTATTATATCTCTTTTTTGATTTTTTCTATAAAATTATAGTAATGAAAATATTTTTAGGTTTTTTATTATTTAAAATAATGACATGTGAATCAAGAATTCTAAATTTATACTAAGATTCAAGTCTAAATAGAATGAATTAATAATAATGAACATGGTTTTGGGGGTTGGTTAAAAGTTCAATCATTATGATCTCATATATGTTTTATTTTTGTTTGATAATCCAAACTTGATATCTCATGTTTGAACTACTATTATTTAATTATAAATTTTGGAATATCATTGAATGTTTGAGCACTCTCAATTCCACCTCCTCCTTTAATCCACGTTGGTGACACACCTTTGTCTAGATTGTGTCATCTTCCCGGACCCAATTCAATCAAAGCCATTTCATACATTGATTATATCAAATCCAATGCATGAAGAACTAACCAATGGAGAGAGGTAAAAAAGATTAAATAAATGAATAGGGATAGGTTTTGTTGCATGTCAATGGAGTCGGTCACAACATCAGTGACATTCGCCTTACCTCTGCATGCTACTCAAATCTATCTACAAAATTAAAATTAAAGATTAAAGAAAATTCATGATCACCTTCACCACGCCCCGGGCCATGTCTCAGGGTAAGCCTCTCATTTCTGAGAGTATGATATTACTCAGTGGAGTGGGTGAAACAGAAGAGAGAGAGAGGGAATGAAATGAAGAAAAGTGGATGGAGGAACACAAAGGCCTGGATTAATAAAACTAAAATTTAAATTACAATTGAAAAAAAATTCAAAAATAAAATTAATATAAAATGTAATGAATAAATTATGGAGGAAATAGGAGAATAATTGGACCGTTCCCTGGTGGGATCCCTCTTTAGCTGTGGGTGTCGAGCAGATGATTTGGGAAGAAGGCGAGGGCCTCCTTTTATAGGCAGAATTCATTCCTCTGAATGTTTTCAAATTGTTGGCCTATTAAATGACAGATTAATGTGTGGAACCCATCATAAATGTTATTCAATAATGTTTTTTCCATTCAACCTACAAATTTCAGCTCATTTAGCAACATGATTATAGAATTATTGAATTTTCATTGAATAAGACTTATTATGGATGAAATTTACAAGAAGTGTCTTCAAATTTATAACAACAAATCAAAACCTTAATGACTTTGAAATCCCCCCAAATTTGTTTTAATGTCGGTATTATGTGTTCTAGTGCTATCCTAGGTGGATACACTTGTATATGAGGTGAGGAGACTAATTTTTTCATTCGTTATAGTGGTGGGGTCCATTCTATTTGCCTAGAAAAATTTCCCAGTTCAATGAATTTTTTGGACTAATAGATCTTTGAATCAACTCTATGTACTAAAGATAATGTTAAATGATATAAAATCATGATTCTAAGAAAACGAATCATGAATTTTGGAAGTATTTTTTTTTAAATGAGAAAAATACCTTTGTAGTAAAAATCTATAAAAAATCCAAAATTATTCACATTTCTCAATTTTTCTTAAAATCATTCTAAAATTCAAATAACCCATTATTTTAATAAATCTTTGAAATAATTTTTTTTATCATTGAATAAAATTAAAAAATTCTCATTATTTGATCAAAAATATGCACATAAATTTGATCTCTCAATTACCCCCACACTTAAACCATGCATGTCCTCAAGTATAAAATCACAACATAGAAATTAGAGGACGCCAATGTTACCAATATTCAAATTCCAATTCAATTAAATCAAAAAAAATTCAATGTGAAATCAAACTTTCAAAAAATTTCAAAAATATCAATTTCATTTCCCATTTTTCAAAGAAAAAAATAATTCACATATTTTACTTTTACCATATGAAAATTGTTGGAACTTCTCCTTTCATTCATTAAATCTCCTTGAATCGTTATTATAAAACATTCAATGTCATGATTTAACACACTTTTGATTATTTTCTCTCATTTCTAATTATACAATTCAAGTAGAGTTATGCTCATATCATGAAAACATGCTCTTTATCCATAGGCATGAAAATAAACTTCTTTATACACTTTGTAAAGACAAAATGCAAATAAAATCATGAGGACTTGAAATTAAGGTTCTATTGACTCTGAGGTTTAAGGTTGGTTGGATTTTATTCTTTAAAAATTAAGGCTCAAGGATGAGGCTAATATATTAAGTACTATGCATGATATCAAAAGTAGAAATATAATGAAATTATAGCCTTCATAGTAGAAACACCCACTTCCCAAAACTCAAAGAAAATGTTATGATAAAGTTACAAAAATGAATGATTTGTGCACCCTCTTGAATATTTTTTTTATTTTGTAGTTTATTTTCTTTTTTCAAAAGTTATGATTATATCATACCTCACATCAATCACCTAACCATATACTCTCATAAGATCTTCGGTCTAGAAAATGGTGATTTTGGGTTTTCCCAAATAATAATCAATTTTTTTCTCTTTTTGTTTGTTCTTTTTGTAATTTTTCAATTTTTTTTAATTCAAGAGGGAAGAAATAGAGTATAATGAGTTATTCCACAAAATTTTACAATTACCACAATAAAACCCCTACACTTCTTCTTTACAAGTTATATCATCCCGTCCACCATGATTCTCTTTACCCGCACACTTCAACTTTAAACTATCATGAAAATACTCAGAGGAGGGTAGGAATGGATAAAAATGGCTTGAATCATGACCCATTCCTATAATGGTCATTCATGGAATCTATGTGATAAAAGAATGATTGATGTAAAGGTAATATTTTAATGAATATTATATTTTCAAAGGATGCCTCAATCATATTAAATGTGTTTTTGCATAGTCATAGATTTGACAAGTTGCAATACATGTTATGGTTGGTTACATGTCCCATGATTACTCAAGAAATATGCTCAAGAATAAAAAGGAAGTACATGGTCTAGAAATATTCTTAGGAATGGGAAATATTACATTAGACAATCACTCATGGAATTACTAATAAATAAATTGACATGAACATCAGAAATTCAAAGCTTGAAGGATGGTAGGGAAATTTCCATTAAATGAATCAATTAATTCCTTCAAACCATAGGTCATTAAGTCAATATCCATGATACAATTATAAAACTCAATTATTAATTTCAATCATTTAATCATATAAACATTGAAATATAAAACATGGCATCCTAGGATTCCTAAGAAACTCATGCCTCCTAAATAAGTCAAGTAAAACATGAATTCATGTTTGGGCATGACATTTTATCTTTAAAGCTCAAAACATGTTGTGGACAAAAATGTGGAGAGTTTAGAAGATTAAACACTAAAATTGAACACCCTTTTTCTATGAAACTTCATCCTTCATGTTCACTGTCTGGGGATTCCTTCTACCGTTTTGATCTTACAAAAGAAAATTACTCAATTAATCACAACGATCATTTCATTTAATCTCAAAATGAAAAGAGGGAGGTGGCCACATGCTAAATTATTTCAATGAAAATAAATTGACATCTTAATTCATAGAGACCATGTAAACATAAATCTTGGTATTATCCACTATGTCGGCCTTGAATTTTGACTACCTCTAGAGGGTAGTACCGGCTGTTATCCAATGTTTGATGGAGGATGAAGATTCATTGATTTTAACCACTACATGTGGATTTTCCCAGCTTTTTCTTTATCCTTATGGGTGAGTAATGATCCATGGATAGAGTACACCATATCCCCACCCCCATTACAATGATGTATATCTTGCATGGTGGGGGTATGATGAAGTATGAATCATCCACCTTCTTGGTTACCAATTTTGAAATTTCTTGATCTCTGTCCATTGGTTCCTTGAGGCATGCTTAATCAATAGAATATTCAATGGGAAAGTCAAAGTGTAATTCTATTTGAATAATATTAAAACATAAAGTATCAAGATCAAATTTTTCCCCATCAATGTAAGCAGATTTTGTCATTGTTTCCCTAGAAAAATCCACTTGTATTTCATCATGAACTTCCATCAATAAATATTCAACATATCTGGGGAGATCCATATGTTCCTCAACATGTTCCCATCTAGGTTCTTCTTCATCCTCCAAGGCATAGCTAAGATTGTCTAATTCTGTATAATCAAAACCACAAGGAGTTATGTAGAATTCAGATTCATTAAAATTAGAAGGGTAGAGTCAATGAATGGTTCAACTCCCTGAGTTGGTTCAGCTTCAATCTCTGCCTCAGTGGTAAGTGCCAATTGGTGTAGACTCTCTGAGGATGGAGGCAGGTAGTCGGGTTCCACCATCTTGACTTCAAATTCCACCACTTGGGTGGTTTCTTCCTTTTGTGGTGTTGAATCATCTTCATTGTATTGTATGGGGAGGTTAGGTAGTTCCTCACATTTAATCAATAATTAATCCAAACTTTTTTGATCTCCCAATTATAGATCAGTAGGAAATTCTTCACCTTTGCCTCCTTAGGTTCTTCAATTTCAAATATAAGTGGTGAAATTCTTTACACCACTTTCTCAGGTTTTTTCTCCTACTCAGGGTTGGGTTGCTCCATTAATGCACGAACATAATCAAAATCTCTATCAGCCTTTCTGGTTAGTTGTTCAATGCCTTTTGTAAGTTCATGAACCTGAGCTCTTCTAAAATATTCATCTTCTACTTCTTGTTTTTGTTGAACCTATGAGTAATTTTTCCATGCATAATATTCGAATTTTGAATACATCTTGGAATTTTTTTAATGAAATGAAATCTAAATAAGACGTGAAAATAGAAAAAGAAAATGAACTAATGATTGGATCCTCGAAAAGAGAATCATTTTTGACGCACGCCTGTCTTGGGGTGTGGACAAAAATAATTATATTTTTCCTAGTGCATCACAGTGGGGGACCATGGTCATCTCTCTTGAGGGTCCTTCTCAATGTAGTTAACTTTCTTTGTCTAATTCACATATTCTATATCTTTTTGTGGTTTTATTTATTAAATGATAGTGATTAAAATCTTTTTGGGTTTTTTATTATTAAAAATAATGACATGTGAAGCAATAATTCTAAATTTATACTAAGATTCAAGTCTAGATAGAATGAATCACAACTCGAATTTTACACTTTACCAACGGTTGTAAACCATTGGTAAAGGCCTGGAAACCATTAATATGTAGTATATCAACGGTTCCCTCAACTGTGGCCAAGTAAGGCAGGACAATAGGAATATACCAATAGTTCTATGAAAATCGTGGGTATAGGTGTCAAAATTGAAGGTATACCAACGGTTTGCTACAAACTGTTGGTATATGTGTGTTAAAGTATAATATATACGAAGGTTTTTTAAACCGTTGGTATATGTGTGTTACACTTATACCAATGATTATAAACCATTGGTATAAATGGGATATGGCAAGCCATAAGGCTATACCAACAGTTTTGTTATAACCAATGGTATAAACCTATACCAACAGTAATAACGAACTGTTGGTATAGTTATATTATAGTATCTATACCAACGGTTTTGAAACTGTTGGTATACAATTGCTTAGCTCTACAGCAGTAGTCCCCTCTCCCCTATCCAGACTTGCAACAACACAATGACCCCTCTCTAGACCTGAAACCACACCAATAGAAAAATCCCCATCCAAAGTATTAAAATTTTAGAATTCATTCCAGAATTTCGAAATTTAGAAATTTAGAAATTCAAATGCAATAAAACCCATTAGAGAAAATGCCTACATGTTATAGGAAATGCAATAACACCCATAAGAGTATTCCAAATTTATAATTCATTCTTCACTTAAACCAAAACACCAACAAACATAAGAGTATTTGAAATTTAGAATTCATTCCTCACTCAAATCACAACACCAATACACACAAGAGAAAGAACCTACATGTTATAGGAAGAACATGGGATGTTTAGTCATGGTCTTGGGTTGAGTATCTTAAAACCAACAGAAAAACTTGGGTAGAGTGGCAAGGATCATTACACCCATAAGATAGACAATGGTAGTTGTCATGTGCTTAGACCTAGGATGAGTTATAGGAATCACATGGGATGTTTATATTCCTCTAATGATTATGTATCCCTGTATAAATGGTTCTTGATGTGTTAGTGGGAAACATTGTCCAATATCAACATATTAGATGGGTTACCGGAATAACCTACATGTCTTTCATAGAAATTTCAATTAGAATAAGGGGGTATGTGGCTAATTGTAATTTTCTCTCCTGGGTGTGATGTGAGATGAATCCCTATCTGGGGTAGTGGGTATGAATATTCAATTTTGTCATTGGTATTGGGTTCCCAAAGGGACTTTGTTTTGGTCCTAGAACCCACTGTTTGAGGATTGGATTGAGGTGATCCATGGGGCTATGGTGTCACCATATGTATTCCCCACTATTGGGGAATTTTTATGAGACTTTGAAACTTATTTTTCAAGGATCTATGTGTAGCCTTGTTGAACAATTTGTTATATGGTATCTTGAGTGTTCATAGGTTTCATATGAAATCTCTATATGATATTTATTTGTTGTATGTTATTGTATAGAATGAACGACCCGTGATTGAGAATTAGAACATGAGGGTTGGTGCATGTTCATGATGGGATGTCGAGACTCATTCTAATATAATTCATGTTTTTCTATATATATTATGACCAATTGTGTTTCAATCTATTCTTTTTGAATATTTTCTTCTAATAACATATGACCAATAGACCATATTTTATTTTTTAACCATTAATTTTAAGAATATATGTGTAGCCTTGTGAAGATTTTATGTATGTCAGTTTCTATTTTCACTTAAAATGTTGTCCATTTCAAACAAAAATGACACACTTTGAGTGATACCAGTCACACCGTACCTCGGATTGAGGTGGGGTTGACTCGTACCTGGCACAAAAAATCCATGGATCATTGGGTGGGGGGCTGTCAGAGGGGTGCGGGGGGCTATCCGGGGGTGAGGGGGGATGTCTGGGGGGGGGCTGTCTGAAGTGCGTTTTCGATCACTGCGGTCACAAAACACCTCTGATTGACGTGTTTTCTAGCTGACCATTTCACAATTAACCCACTCTTTTCTTTCGTCCTATTTCAGGGTATTCTGAGGTCGTTCGGCCAGTTTTGACCACCCCACGCACATTTTTCAAGCAAGCCAAAAACTTAAAAACACATATTCTACTGTGTCGCGCAAACTGCTAGTTCAAATAATGTGTCGTCTTTTTTTACACCTCATGAATAATAATTAGGGAGTTTTCAGGTGATTTCAATTAATTTTGATGTCGTTCGGTGTGTATTTGACTGTAAAACATGTGTTTTCTCCATTTACGACATACATAGTATTTTTTCAGCCACTGTGGTCAAACGACACCTCTAATTGGCATGTCTTCTAGCCGACAATTTTACAATTCACCAACCCTTTGTTTTTGTCTGATTTGATGGCATTCTGAGGCCGTTCAACAAATTTTGATTACCCCATGCACGCTTTTCAGGCGCGCAAAACACCTAAAACAATTATTCAGTTATTCCACACAAACCACGCATCCGAATGACATGTTGTCTACTCATATTCTTCAAAAATAATAATTAGGGTGTTTTTTTGTGATTTCATGTCATTCTGATGTCGTTCGGTATGCATTTGACCGTTAAACTCATGTTTTGGCCATTTACAACATGCGGAGTACGTTTTCGGCCACCGAGGTCACACGACACTTCTAATTGATGTGATGTCTGTCCCACCATTTCAAAAATCACCCACCCTTTGTCATCGTCTGATATCATGGCATTCTGAGGTTGTTTGGATGGTTTTGACCACCCTACACACGCTTTTCAAGCGCAGCAACACCTAAAAAACACATATTCTACCATGTCGTGCAAACTGCAGGTCCAAATGACGTGTCGTCTTTTCTTACACCTCAAGAATAATAATTAGGGTGTTTTCGTGTGATTTCAAGTCATTCTGATATCGTTCGGTATGTATTTTACCTAAAAACACATGTTTTTCCCATTTACGACACGCAGAGTTCGTTTTTGGCCACCACGGTAACACGACACCTTAGATTAATGTGTCATCTAGCCAACCGTTTTACAATTTACCCAACCATTGTTTTCATCCAATTTCATGGCATTCTGAAGTCGTTCAGCCTGTTTGGACCACCCCACACACGCTTTTCAAGCGCGCCAAACACCGAAAAAACTCATATTCAGTCATGTCATGCAAAACACGCATATGAATGACATGTCGCCTCCTCATACACCTCATGAATAATAATTAGGGTGTTTTTTTTGATTTCATGTCATTTCGATGTCATTTGGCATGCACTTGACCGCTAAACGCATGTTTTGTCCATTTACGACAAGTGGAGTTCATTTTCAGCCACTGTGGTCACACAAAACCTCCGATTGATGTGCCATCTGGCCAAAATTTTTACAATTCACCCACCTTTTGTTGTCGTCTGTTTTCATGGAATTCTGAGGTCGTTTGGCCGGTTTGGACCACCCCACGCACCATTTTCAAGAGCGCCAAAGACCTAAAAAACACATATTTCGCTGTTCCGCACAAAGCACAAATCCGAATGATGTGTCGTATCCTCATACACCTCAATAATAATAATTAGGGTGTTTTTTTATGATTTCAAGTCATTCTGATATCATTTGACAGGAATTTGACTATTAAAGACATTTTTTGGCCATTTACAACACGTGGAGTGCGTTTTTTTCTAGGGAGGTCACACGACACCTCTGATTAATGTATCGTTTGGATGACCATTTCAAAATTCTCCCAACCTTTGTTGTCGTTCGATTTAATGGAATTATGAGGTCGTTCAGCCATTTTTGACCACCCCACGCATGCTTTTTACGCGCGCCAAACACATAAAAAAAACCTTTTCTGTCGTGTCATGCAAAAAACGCATCTGAATGATGTGTCGTATCCTCATACACATCACAAAAAATAATTATGGTTTTTTCATATGATTTTAAGTAATTATGATGTCGTTTAGCATATATTTGACCGTTAAACACACGTTATGGCCATTTACGACATGCAGAGTGCATTTTTGGATAGTGCAGTCACACAACGCCTCTGATTGACATGTTCTCTAGCTTATCATTTCACAATTCACCCACCATTTATTGTCATCCGATTTCATGGCATTCTGAGGTCGTTCGGCCGGTTTTGACCACCCCATGCATGCTTTTCAAGCGCACCAAACTCCTAAAAAAACATATTCAGTCGTGTCAGACAAACCGTGCATCTTAATGATGTGATGTCTCCTCGTACACCTTGCGAATAATAATTAGGGTGTTTTCGTGTGATTTCAAGTCATTAGGATGTCGTTTGGCAAGAATTTTACCATTAAACACATGTTTTGTCCATTTACGACACGCGGAGTGCATTTTCATCCACCGCGGTCACACGACACCTCTGATTGATAGACCGTCTAGCTGAACATTTCAAAATTCTCCCACCCTTTGTTGTTGTCTGATTTCATGGAATTCTGAGGTCGCTCATCCAGTTTTGACAACCCCACGCACGCTTTTCAAGCACACCAAACACCTAAAAACACATATTCATTCATTCCGTGTAAACCACACATCTGAATGGCATTCCGTCTCCTCGTACACCTCATGAATACTAATTAGGGTGTTTTGTGTGATTTCAAGTCATTATGATGTTGTTAGGCATGCATTTGACCATTAAACGCATGTTTTGTCCATTTACGACACGCTGAGTGCGTTTTCGGCCAGCGCGGTCACATGATACCTCTGATTGATGTGCCGTCTAGCTGACCAATTCATAATTAACCCAGCAATTTTTTTTCATCTGATTTCATGTCATTTTGAGGTCGTTCGGCCGGTTTTGACCACCCCACGCATGCTTTTCAAGCATTCCAAACACATAAAAATACATATTTAGTCGTTCCACACACACTGCGCGTCCGAATGATGTTCCGTCTCCTCTTACACCTCCAAAATAATAATTAGTGTGTTTTCGTGTGATTTCAAGTCATTATGATGTCTTTCGGAATGCTTTTGATCGTTAAACGCATGTTTTGGCCATTTATGACATGCAGAGTGTGTTTTTGGACATCATGGTCACTAGACACCTCTAGTTGAGGTGGAGTTGACCTGTACCCGTCAAAAATGACCAATGTATCTTTTTCCTAAATTATCAACACAATCAGAATGCGTTTGATCGGTTTTCTGTATGTCAATTGTTGTTTTCATTTAAAATGCGGTCTATTTCAAATAGTAGTGAGAAACTTTGAGTGGTACCAGCCACAGTGTGGATCATAATGATGTAGGGTTGATTCATACACATAAAAAATGACCCATGGGTCATTGTTCTAAAGTATCAATAGAATCCAAAAACGTTTGGTCCATTTTCTATATGTCATTTTTTGTTTTCACTTAAAATGTTGTCCATTTCAAATAAAAGTGAGACACTTTGAGTGGGACCGGCCACACCGTGCCTCATATTGAGGCGGTATTGAGTTTTACATGTCACATATGACCCACATATCATTTTCCTAAAGTATGAACACAATCCAAGTAAGTTTGTTCAGTTTTCTATATGCCATTTGTTTTTACTTAAAAGGGTGTCCATTTTAAACAAAAGAGAGAAACTTTGAGTGATACTAGACACACCGTTCCTTATATTGAGGAGGGGTTGAATTGTAATGTCACATATGACTCATGGATTGTTTTCCAAAAGTATCAACACAATCTGATGCGTTTGGTCAGTATTACGTATGTCAGTTAGGAAAATTGTGCAACAATAGTGATAATATCTTATAATAAAACAATAGACATTGTGCATGATGTGCATCCCCTTGTGAATGGTTAGGGTAAATCATGCACATTTCATCTAATATATATCCCTATACTATTGGTGGATACCGTGTGGGATGGACTTAAATTTTTTACTAACCGTGAGGTATAGTATTTTTTTACGCCGACTGGGGTTCCGAGCTCCGAACAAGCCCCAGAAGCCCCATAAACCATTATAACATCATTAGGCTTACCTATTTGGTAAAAAATAAAGAGTTATACTAAATTCAAAAATATCAATACCAGAGTGAAAAACCCGGTTAAAAAATAAAGAGTTCTACAAAATTCAAAAATGTAACGGATCAATTTACCCCTGACCACCATCACCATCAGCACTGGCATCATCATCCTCATCCTATCCACCTTCTTTGTCCTTGTCGACATAGTCCCCATGATCATCCTCGACCCTATTCTCGCCCTCGCCCCATCCTCACCCTCATCCTCATCCTCATCCTCACCCTCGTCCTCTTCAACATCCTCGTCATCACCAGGAATGTCATCTTCTCTACCGCCACTAGAACTACCACCTAGTGCATAGGATAAATCACCCATCGAAGAAATATATGTCTGACAAGACACGCTAGCCTCTGGTGGAAGTGATGAAGATAAAGTTTTGATCAGTTTCATAAATTCTTTATCCCTTGTTTGAAAATGTTCTTCCAACTCTGTGAACCTTTTATCATACTATCTTGCAGGCTCCTTTACCTGTTCCAACTCGGTGGTACTAGAATGGATACCTAGAGAGGACCAATTCTTCATCGGGACTATATTCTTACCAGGTCGGTAGCGTAATAGAACAGAGTGCTCATCTCCCAAAACCTGATATAAATGATCATGTGGCCCAAAATTGTCAAGCTCATGGGCATCAAGGGCATCTAAATCAGCCTGTTAAAAATATTAATAGATTATTAAATTTCAAAATATATATTAAACTTTTAAATAAACAAATTAAAACTTATAATCTTTTCTTGTGTCAATTCATTAACCACAGTTCCATCTTTTTTCATTCTACTCGAGCAAAACAATTTTTCTCGAGGGAGACGTCCCTCAATATTCAATTTTTGCTTCTGTAATGACATTGAAACAATATAATGTTCAAGTATAATAATATATTCATTATTCAATAAATCAAATAATTTAAGTAAGAAACAATAAAAAGGGAAAGTCATAAAGAAAAATTATAAACAACTATATCATACCAGCTCTCTCTCATGATCTGACGTAGTAGTGCACCCTAATGTGTGTAGGTATTTCCTTGAATCAATGTTTTTTTTCTGAAGATTACTAAATTATGTTTAATAGTAAATAAGATAATATTAATGAAAAAGATGAAAATTTTCATTTAAATACATCAAAATGGGAATAATAACTTAAATTTTGCTGTCTCCCAATGGGTAATCATTTGACGATATTTTTCTATTGGGTAGTCATCCAAGATAGGTATTGTCTCCAACTTTGTGCCCACTCTGTCACACCATCCAACATACAGCTCATGAATATAACCTATCCAAATCTCTCTTAGATCTTTTAAACGTGCTGGTCATGCACCTTCGCCATCAGGGAAGTTAAACTGAATCTGACACCCAATAGATTAATTCATATAAATAAAAAAATACTACATTAAATACAATATATTTTTTACCCATATTTGTTCCCACACAATATCCTTGATTTCATGTGGTAGATGTCGCCAAGAGAGAGGGTTGACTGGATTGATGTCAGAGCATTTGGCTAGCATCACCAAAAAACCCCAACATTCCTTCCCAGATCAATCAATCATTTTTCATTCATCATTGTATTCAACCATAAACTGTTTCTGGGGGTTCCATACCACACGCAAGTGAGTATGGCCCCTCCCCCGCCTCCTAACAGTAGATGAATCTGTTTTTAATGAAAAAATATCAGAACAAGTTATAATAAAAATAAATATTGGTATAAAAATTTGTTAGAGTTATATAAAAATACTGGTGGTTGTCGGATAAATGGGTGTCACTGGATGTGTAGAAGCTGAAGTAATATCCTATATAGGTGGAGTGTCCCTCGTTGTATGATCCTCAGCCACATACTATGTCGGAGCAGGAGTTGAAGAAGGTGGAATAAAATAGCTCGAAGATAATGAACCAGAAGAAAAAGATGATGGCATAGAAGTTAGTCCAACTAGTAGTGTAAACATCAGAGGCCGAAATATCACGTGTGTCCCTAAAGACACACCATGATCAAAATGGGGCGTAGAGGATTCATCTGTGGTATGAGCATAGTCCAATCGGGTATGACCAGTAGATCGTACAACTCTCGCACCACAAGCCCTCGTACCACCATCCTTAGTACCGGGATCACCATATGATCGTCTAACTCTGACACCACCCCACTCCTGCCACCAGTCTATGTATTGGGAGTAATATCAAGCTCCTCATCAGATAACTCTCCTCTAGGTGGTCGATCCTGAAAAAAAAAACATTTACCCAAAAGTAAACACATGATATTATAAGTTATTGAAATATATATATTTGAAATAAAAAACTCACAACATGGATGAGTGGAGGAACTCCCATCTGTGTCATGAGACAATTATTTTCTGTCATCTTTTTCCACCACATCTCTTCAATGGGTGTCATTTCCTGCAATGAAAAAAAAATATGGAAGTAATTAGAAGTAAATATCTAATGTGTAACCCAAAAAACATAATATAGAAAATCTAGTATGGTAAAAAAACATAAAGAAATAGAAGATTTATAGTAGATTGAAGGAAAGTACTAGGATACACACTCTGAATGATGTTGGTGTATTCATTGAATCATGTCCCAATTGATTTTGGAGAGGGGACTTCAATAGTTATAGGTATGGATTTTATTAGAAACACCTATAAAAAGGATATATAGGAATTGTGATGTCCCAAACCAGAATGCCACGCATTAGTGACCCAAACCCAAATGGCCTCATGGCCTCAAGCGCATCTACCAAAATTCCAAAAGTTTTTGACTAATAGTGAGAGCCTTTACTGTGTCTGGGGGAGACTATTCCCTCATTACCTAAGTTTCACAATTTTAATATTATCATTTAAAAGTGGAAGAAATATAAAAATGGGAAAATATTGGAAATGGATGAAAATAACCAAACCAATAATACCAACTAATAATAAAATCATAAATTGAATGATCGTAATGTATGTCATGTATCAAGAATAAAAACATAGTTACAACTATTAGGAGGTAGTACTATACAAGAGGCTCAATAAATTCTAAAATTAGACATAGCTTCTTGAGATACAACCCGATCATCTGGTTCATCGGTGGAAAGAGTGCGAGTCATGTCAATAACTTGAAATCCACAATCCCCAATAAAGGTGCATTGCCTTGTCATTGAATCAAACCATTTTTAAAGGGAATATTTTTACCAACGGTTGCACACTACTGTTGGTAAAAGAGGACTTCAAGGCCCCTTTATAGGCATCCCATATAGAGTCACATGCCTCAGGCCCCATTATGGGTTACAGGAATCCCAAATCAT
Organism: Viscum album; assembly: GCA_963277665.1. NCBI lineage: Eukaryota > Viridiplantae > Streptophyta > Magnoliopsida > Santalales > Viscaceae > Viscum > Viscum album. The sequence continues at coordinate 946,031,762 of OY728148.1, forward strand.
TCCCTCATGTTTAATAAATCATTATTGGCACCTCTATGGTCATGCATTTCATTACCCAATTAGTTCCTCAAGTCAAGCACACCCCATGGGTGGATAAAGTTTAGGATTCTACACTAATAGGTTGTCCATGTCTTGTAAAAAGGTTTAATTTCATAAGCTATAGACAAAAACATTTATTTTTAATTTTATATTAATAATAATGTATGTCAATGATAACAATAATATCTAATTAAACTTGTGACTTTTCTAACACTGTTATGGATGTATACACATGACAGCATGGCTAGTGAAAAGCACCCCACCATTATAAAAGTGAGTATTGGCCATGAAAGAGACATAATATACAATGTAAAATGAGAAAAATATTTAATTGACCCTAAAGTTATATTAGTATAGTCATCTTAGGAATCCAATTATCACTCAGGACTAACCATGCCACTATAAACAACCTGGAGTGTATGAGTTTTCTATCTGATCTTAACAACATCATCACACATTCTTACCATGATGTAAATCATGTGGAATATGGATGATATTAACACAAAATTACCAGTAATACCAAGACTTCTATGAACTGAAAATTTATGGATGATATTCACACAAAATTTATTTTGAATCAAATTTGATTCACTGTCAACGCCCAACACACACACCCAAATCAAACAGAAAACAGAAGTCATACACACCCAAATCAAAATAGAAGACCAAAATAGTAGATGTAGAACATTAAAATGAAAGTATCACTTATAAATTAGAAGTGTAGAACTAATAAATTTTTAAAATGGATCGGAATGTAGAATTTCCATAGTAGGGTAAAAAGAATCCATCTTCTCCACTTCACCCAAATGAAAACATAAAACAAAAATATTAGATTTAGTATCAATTACATAATACAAGTGACGAACAAATAAAAAAATAAAATTAATATAAAATTAAAATAATAAATAAGGAGGAAAAGAGGATAAGCATCAGCCCGTACCATGACGGGATACCTCTTTAGTTGTGGGTGTCGAGATGATGATTTGGGAAGGAGTCGAGGGCCTCCATTTATAGGCAGAATTCTATCCTCGGAAATTTTTCATGTTTTTGTCCCATTAAATGGTCAATTCACACATGGACCCCTTCATAATTTTTTTTCATAAATATGTTTTCCATTCACCCTCCAACCTTCATCTAATTTATCCATAAGATTAAAGAGTTATTGAATTTTAATTGAATAAGGATTTTTATGTCCGAAATTTCCAAGAAGATTATTTCAAATGTATAATGACAAATGGAAACCTTAATGACTTAAAAACTCCCCCAAATTTTTTTAGAGTTGTTCTAATGTGTACTAGTTCTATCCCTATTGTAATAACCTAAATGGTAATTGAGGTGACTGATTTGTGCTTCTGTTACGGTGGTGGGGTATGCGCTGTCCGCTCGGAAAAGTTTCCAACTTCAATGAATTTTTTGGACTAATACATATTCGAATCAACTCTAGGACCTGAAAATAAATTTGAATGAAATAAAAATAGGATTAAAAAAAATCACGAATTTTGGAATTATATTTTTTACAAAATGACAAAAATACCCTTGTGGTAAAAATTATTCAAAAATCCAAAATTATGCACTTTTATCAATTTTTATAATAATCATTCTAAAATTCAAATTACCCATTATTTTAATAAAACATTGAAATACATGGGTTTTATCATTGAAAAACATTATAAATCCTCATTATTTGATAAAAAATATGCACATAAATTTGCACTGTCAAATACCCTCTCACATAAACCATGCTTGTCCCCAAGTATAAAGTCTCAAAATGGAAATCAGAGGACAATAATATTACCAATATTCAAATTACAAGGTAAAAAATCAAAAAAAATTCAATGTGAAATCAAACATTCAAAAGCCTCCATAAAATATCAATATAGTTTCCCATTTTTTAAAGAAACAAATAATTCACATATTTTACTTTTACCCATTGAAAATTGAGGGAACTTATCCTTTCATTCATTCAAGATCCTTGATTAATTATTATTAAACAAGACAATTCATGATTTACCTCACTTTTGATTCTTTTCTCTCATCACTCATGATACAATTCAAGTAGATTTATTCTCATATCACCAGAACATGCTACTTATCCAAAGGCTTGTAAATGAACTACTTTCTCCACTTTGTAAAGAAAAAACGCACATAAAATCATGAGGACATTCAATTAAGGTTCTATTGACTCTGAGGTTTATGGTTGGTAGGATTTGATGATTTAAAAATTAAAGCTCAAGTAGGAGGATAATCTCTTAAGTACTATACATGATATCAAAAGTAAAAATATAATGAAATTATCCCCTTCAAAGTAGAAACACCTAATTCCCAAAACTCAAAGAAAAGATTATGATCAAGTAAGCATAATGAATGATTTGTACACCCTCTTTTTTTACTTTTTATTCTTTTTTCAAAAGTTATGATTATATCAAATCTCACATCCATTATCTAACCACATACGATCATATGATCATCAGTCTAGAAAATGGTGATTTTTGGTTTTCACAAATCACAACCCATTTTTTTCTCTTTTTGTTTGTTATTTTTGTCTTTTTTGTTATTTTTTTTAATTCAAGAGGGGAAAAATAGAGTATAATGAATGATTCCACAACCTTTTACAATTAACACAATAATACCCCCACACTTCTTCCTTACAATGTATGTTATCCCGTCCACCATGATTCCCTTTAACCCCACACATAGACTTTGAAATATCAGGAAAATACTCAATGGAGGGTATAAATGTATAAAAATGGCTTGAAACATGGCTCATTCCTATAAAGGTCATTCATGGTCTCTTTGGGATAAAAGAAGGATTGATGTAATGGTGGTCTTTTAAGGAAATTTTTCATTCCAAATGATGCCTCAATCATTTTAAATGTGTTTTTGCATAGTCATAGCTTTGATAAGATTCAAAAGAAGTTCTTCTCAGTTACATGTCCCAAGATCATCCAAGAAATTTGCTAAAAAATAAATAGAAAGTACATGGTCAATAAATCCTCTTGATAATGGAAAATATAACATTTGAAAATCACTCATGGAATGATTAATAAATAAATTCACATGAACTTCAGAAATTCAATGCATGAAGGATGGTAGGGGAATTTCATTTACATGAATCAATTAATTCATTCAAATAATGATTCATTGCTTCAATATCCATGATTCATTTTAAAAATTCAATTATTCATTTCAATCATTTAATCATACACACATTGAAATCTAAAACATGGAATCATAGCATTCCTATGAAACTCATGTCTCTTTGATAAGTCAAGTAAAACATGAATTCATGTTTGGGCATGCAATTTTATCTTCAAAGATAAAAACATGCTGTGGACAAAAATGTGGAGAGTTTAAAATATAAAACACTAAAATTAACGACCTTTTTTCAATGAAACTTGGACCTTCCCCTTTACTGTTTGGAAATTCCTTCAACATTCATGATCCTACAAAAGAAAATTACTCAATTAATCACAATGATCATTTTTTTAATCTCAAAATAAAAGAGGGCTGGGACCACATGCTAAATTATTTAAATGAAAATAAATTAAAATATAAATTCCTAGAAATCAAGTAAATGTAAATCTTGGTATAATCCCCCAAGTGGGCCCTGAATTTTTACTGCCTCTAGAGGGAAGTACCTACTATAATCCAAATTCTGATGGAGGATAAAACTTCTTTGATTTGAATGACCACATGTGGCTTTTCCCAGCTTTTTCATCATCTTTCTGGGACATAGTACACCATATCCCCCCTTTACAATGAGTTATAACTTGAATGGTGAATGTATGATAAAGTATGAATGATCCTCCTTCTTTGCTAATACTTGTGAAACCTCTTCTTCTCTTTCCATTAGTTACTTGAGGTATGCTTCATCAAAATAATATTCAATGGGAATATCAGAGTGTAATTCAATATGAATAATATTAAAATATGAAGTATCAAGATCAAATTATTCACCATCAAAGCATCTTTTTTCATGGTTTCCTTAGGGAAATACATTATAATCTCTTCATGAACTTCCATAAATAAATATTCAATGGGTCTAGGGAGATCTATATCTTCCTCAGCATGTGCACATCGAGGTTCTCCTTCTTCCTCCAAAGAAGAGTTCAGGTAGTCTAATTCAATATAACCAAAACCACATAGAGTGATGTAGAATTCATATTCAATAAAATTAGAAGGGATGGAGTCAATGAATGGTTCAAATCCCTTAGTCAGTTCAACTTCAATCTCTGCTTTAGTGGTATGTGCCTCTGGGAATATACTCTCTGAGTATGGAGGTAGGTAGTCAGGCTCCTCCATCTTGACATCAAATTCCACCGCTTGGTTGGTTTCTTCCTACAGTGGTCCTGAATCTTATTCTTTGTATTATATGGGGAAGTTCAGTAGTTCCTCATATTTAATCAAGATTTCATCCAGACTTTGTTGATCTCTAAATTGTAGCTCAGTAGATATGTCTTCTTCCCTTGCTTCCTCAGGTTCTTCAATTTCAAATATAATTTGTGAAATTTATTCCACCACATTATCATGTTCTTCCTCTGGATTAGGGTTAGGTGGCTCTATTAATGAAAGAACATAATCAAAATCTCTATTAGCCTTTTTTGTTAGTTGTTCAATGCTTTCTCTAAGTTCATGCATTTGATCTCTTCTAAAATAGTCATCTTCTTCTTATTTTTGTTGCTGCACCTGTGAATAATTTTTCCATGCATAATATTATGAATTTGAATACATCATGGAAGTCTTTTTTTAGTTTTTTTAAATAAAATGATATATAACTAATTTGTGAAAATAGAAAAATAAATTAACTAATGTTTGGATCCCCAGAAATAGCGTCAGTATTGATGCACGTCTGTTGTGGGGTGTGGACAAAAATAATTATATTTTTCCTAGTGCAGAATAGTGGTTGACCAGGGTCATCTCTCTAAAAGATCCTTCACAATGTAGTAAACTTAATTTATTTAATTCACCAATTATATCTTATTTTGTGGTTTTTTAATTAAATAAATGCGATTAAAATCTTTTTGGGTTTCTTATTATTTAAAATAATGACATGTGAAGCAAGAATTCTAAATTTATACTAAGATTCAATTCAAAATATAATGAATTAATAATAAATAACTTGGTTTTGGGTGTTGGTTAAATATTAAATCATTATTCTCCTTTATATGTTTTATTTCAGTTTGATAATATAAACATGAAATCTCATGTTTGAACTACTATTCATTATTTATAAATTGGGGAATATCATTGAATGTTTGAGCACTCTCAATTCCACGTCCTCCTTTAATCCAGGTTGGTGACACACCTTTGTCGAGAATGTGTCATCTTCCAGGACCCAGTTCAATTAAAGTTGTTTCATCCATTGATTATCTCAACTCCAATGTGTGAAGAACTAACTGATTGAGAGAGGGAAAAATTATTAAATAAAATAATATGGATAGGTTGAGTTGCATGTTATCAGTGGTAGTCACAACATTAGTGACATTCGACTTACCCATGCATGCTACTCAAATATATCTACCAAATTAAAGTTAATCATTAATGAAAATTCATGATCACCTTCACCTCCCCTTTGGCCATGTATTGGGGTTATACTCTCATTTCTGAGAGTAATAGATTACTTGGTGGAGTGGGTGGAAGAGAAGTGAGATATAGGGAAAAAATGAAGAAAAGTGGATTGAGAAACACAATGTCATGGATTGATAAAAATAAAATTTGAATTAAAATTGAAAAATAATACCATAATAAAATTAAAATAAAATAAAACAAAGAAAATGGGTGGGAAGAGAGGTGTAGCATCGTCCCACGCCCCGTTGGGAACCCTCCTTAGGTGTTGGTGTTGAGATGATGATTTGGGAAGGAGGCGAGAGCCTCCTTTTATAGGCAGAATTATATCCCTTAAATTAATGCACATTGTTGGCATAATAAATGGTCGATTAACACATGGAATCCTTCATAAAAATTGTTCCTATATGTATTTTCCGTTCAACCTCCACATTTTAGCTCATTGAGACATCGTATTAAGGAGGTATGGAATTTTCATTCAATAAGAATTTTTATGGCCGAAATTTCCAGGAAGCATCCTTTAAATGTATAACGATCAATGGAGTCCTTAATGACATCAAAACTCCCCCGAAATGGTTTTAGAGTCATTCCTATGTGTCCTAGTGATATCTCAGGTATAATAACCAAAATTAGTGTCAAGGAAACTGATTTTTTCATCCATTACGGTGGTGAGGTCTATGTTGTCCGCCCAGAAATGTATCAAAATTCAACGATTTTTTTGGAGTAATATATCTTCGAATCAGCTCTAGGTCATAAAGATAAATATGAAGAAAATAAAATCAGTATTATAAACAAAAATTAATATGTAATTTTTTATTTATATTTTTTAATAAATGAAAGAAATACCCTTGTGGTAAAATTCTGTCAAACTTTTCTCAATTTTTCTCATAATCATTATAAAACTGAAATTACCCATTATATTAATAAAACATTGAAATACATCAGTTTTATCATATAAAAAATAAAAAAATCCTCATTATTTGATAAAAAATATTCACATAATGTGTCTTTGTCAGAGATGCCCTGCCTCCTTGTCTTATGTTATCATAATATGTCATGACTAAATTGATTAAATGATTAATTGGAACTTGTTAAATGAGTGGGTATACTTGTTAGTTGTTTTTAGATTGCTTAAATGGGTTTTTGGTAATTATGATTAATGGGTGGGTATATCCATGTGATGTGTTAAATGTAAATTGGTGATAAGTGGGTGGGTATAACCATGTGACATGATTAAATAGAGGTGGAGTTCTTGAGTGGATATACTCATGAGATGTAATGGTTTATATCAGCAGGTATACTCGTTGAATGGTTTTGAATGTAATTGATTTTATGAGTGGGTAGACTCATATGGTTGGAAATTGTTAAATTTATGGAATGGTTGATGATTTATATAAATTCCAAGGTTGGATCTCCCTAGATTTGGAACGCAGTAGTGGACACCTTGGTTGAGTATTCACTTTGGGTTTTGATTTTGTGGGATGTCTTAGGATTTGTTTTCCATTAGATCTGGCATGATTGGACTCACGTAGGACATGCTGGTACACATTCTCCTAGGACTCCAACTAGTGCCTATACTGAGTTTCTATCGAGATGATACTAGGACTTGATGATGATGCCTTGGTCTTCAATACATTGGATTCAACCCTTCATCGTCTACACTTCATTATATGAAACAATTGTGGGATATATGAATGGGGTTGTATGACAAGGTCATGGGTTTTTTGTATGGTTTTATTTGTAGAGTAAGGATGTGTGGATAGGATATATATTGTTTTACAATAAGGCTGTGTTTTCTATTTATATTGCCTATAGGTTCCTTGTTAGGAGTTTCCACTTGTTGCAGGGAGCCATAAGATGCTATTTAGTATAACTTGTTTGTGTTGGTTATATGACTTGGGGTTTCACACATACATTACTGTTTACTTGTACTTGTTTCGTATATTTCATAGTGCAGCTTAGAATTGTATATATATTTGGGAAGAAACCTACTGGGATGTTTATCTCACACCTTATTTGGGCCTCCTTGGGGACCCAAACAAATTATACGGTTTCAGGTGATAGTAGGGGAAAGCGCCCTAATAGTAGTTGTTGTAATTTCATTACAGCATGGTAACATGATACAAAGCTGAGGCTTGCGATGATACTGTGACACTTTTTGATCTTTTTGTATTTTGGATACCTGTATTGTACTTTATTTCCATGTATATTTTTTGGGTGTTTTCTATATACATGTATCATCTACATCATGGTATATGAGACAATTATGGCTTGTTATATATTAATGTCTTGCTTATCTATTTTACCTATTGTCCGCTTATTGTATTTACTTCTTCTATTGAATTTGATTGAATTCCACTATGATATACTCGGGTAACGAGTGAATAGTCTCCCCAATAAATCAACTAGGCCCTCACCACTAGTCGGAACCATCTGGCATTTGAGGAGTGCGCTTGAGGAGATTTAGCCCATCGGGCATGGGGAACTATTGAGTCGCATCCGAGTTCAGGACGTTACAAAGTGGTATTAGAGACAATTTCTTTTCTGGTTTGATTTACCGTTTGGAGACAATATATAGGGATATGAAGAAAAATAAAATTAGTCAATGAGCTATGCTCAAGCATAGCTAACCCGTGTACAAGAAAAATCCAAATTACCCTAAATGAAATTGCTATATTCTGGTTTTGACTTTTACAGTTGATTTGATTTCCCCATTAGGAGACACACATGATTTATGGTGATACTATTGATGCAATTTTGGGATCTATTTTTTTGCAACCCGATGAGATGATGGTATTCCATCTCATGCATCATATAGTCTCTTGTTAGAAATCACATAGCATGAATTATGTCATTCCAGTTAAGATGAATTGTTTTATGCATTCTTTTGTGATCCGTTCTCTAATAGGTGTTCCTGATTTTGTGATAGACTTTGTGAAGAGGATAGAGAAGTGACACCATCTTTCAATTCATAAGGTGTATGAGCCCTTATGAAATAGAAAATTAAATACCATTTAAATTAAAAATTTGAAGTGAATTTGATGTGTATGGATTATATGGGAATCAAATTTTGGTTTATGCGGTGTTATGGGTCCTCAAGGATAAGAACATGGTGGACCATTGGTTAAATCATTCCAAATAATGACTCTTAAATGAAAATAAATGGAAAATAGAGACTTGACCAACACCCAGATTTTGAGTGGGAGAGAGGTAGTGCAGCTAGTTGTGTTGTGGATGTTCTTTATACAGTCATGGATTTCGGATTAGGTTGTGTGTTATGAATTGTTTTTAGGATGGTTTTTGCATGTTCTACAATTTTGAGATACAACATTGATATCATTCCATTCCGAGGTGAGTTTTCGGAATTTTAGAGGCATGTCACCATGATGACCTCCAATGGTATGCCGAGAGGGTGGTGATGACCATGAATTGAATTTGGTGGGCCATGAGGTACTAGTGGATCCTATTTTAGTGCTTTTTGTGGTACAATAGACTATTTCAGACATAGGTGCTAAGGAATTGTTCCACGAGGGGTTATTTTTCTATATGAAGAATTTTCAAGGAGCACTGTATCCTACCATGACTATGGTTGGGCTGCCATGGGTGTTCTAGTAGCAACATCCTTTCATGTTTTTGGGGGATGATGGTCCACAAGCTTCTGAGTTGTGTCTGGAGACCACATTAGCTATCTTCGATCAACTGGATACAACTCTTGAGAGGATGGTCAATCTCACCCATTATATGATACTTGGAGTAGTAATGTACTAGTGGTATGTTCTGAACCAGGCTGAAAGGCTACGAGATATGGGTTGGACTGATTTCCAGACCTACTTCCTTGACTACTTTTACCCCAAGGCACTATGGGTAGAGTGAGATAGTGAGTTCATGCGTCTAGAGCAGGTCACCATGACAGTTATAGAGTACTCAACATACTTTACAGAGTAGCATAGTTTTGCACTGATGATCCTTACTAATGAGATGTCGAGTGCGATATGCATTGAGGAAGGCCTATGACATACTATCAAATCCCAAGTCAATGTGTTCAGGTTGACCTCAATAACTAATAATGTCAATCAAGAATTGATTATAGAGTGGAACCTGAGGGAATTTGAAGATATAGAGCAGGGAAATGTTTCTTCTCAACATTGTAGTTATACATCTTCATGCAGAAAGCACTATTTTGATGCATCCCATGAGACGAGCATCACTTAGGCTATGAGTGCTAGTAGCTCAGTGTTTTTTCACTAGTGTGGCAGGAGAAGACACACGAAGAATCAGCATAACTGCGACCTAGTCGAGTGCCGAGCTTATGCTGTGATGGGCCACATGCAATGGTTTTGCAGGACCATCCCTCTAGTTGTGAGTGGGAGGGGGTCATCTTTGATGTCAGTTTTAGGAGTAGGTTTCTAAGATCTATGTCAAGAAGGGAGCTAGAGCAATGCAGGCCGATCATGCTGTAGAAATAGTGGTCTTTTCTGAGGTTTCCATACACCAATTACTCCTATACATTGAAGGGGACCTACTCTGAAAAGTGAGGTTGTTTCATAGGGTCCTGGTATATTTCAATTATATTATGTACAACCTACCCCTGAGGATCAAGGTTTCATACTATCTACAGTGAGAGGAATGATTTTAGTAGACACTATTATTGTATCTACTCTTTTTGATACAGGTGTATCTCATAGTTTCATATCTTCACCTATGGTGAAAATCCTAGGTCTTGTTGTGTGGTATTTTGAAAGCATTTTAATTCTATAAATACTATTGGGAATCAGAATGTATGATGTGCTCTAGTGCAGGGAGTACCACCTTGAGGTTGGTTGGTGTCACTTCATTTGAGATATTTATGTCTTTGAGATGATTGGGTTTGACGTAATTATTGGGATTGACTGTTTAGTATATTATCGAAATAACATTGTCTAAAATCATGTAAGGGTAACTTTCACATCACCAGAGGATGTAGGGTTTACTCACAATGGTTAATGGGGTGTCCAGGTGAGTTGAGATGGACTAGATCATCATGAGTTGGGACGAATGATAGCCTAGATTGCTATTTTGTATTTTGGATGATCAGGGAGTGAGTCAGGTAAACTTTCCTCTAATGATGGATCATTTCAGGGACATGTTCCAAGATGAATTTTCTATTTTACCTCTCAAGAGATAGGTTGAGTTCACCATTGAGCTAGGGTTATGTGCTGCACCAGTATCAATTTCTACTTACTAGGTGGATACGATGGAGTTGTACGAAATTAAGTGGAAGCTAGAGTATTTGGAAAAAAAGGGGTTTATCCGACCTAATACTTCTCTGTGGGGTTTTCCAGTTGTTTTTTTAAATGTGGATATAACTCTTAGGCTATTTGGGGATTATCGTAATTTGAATCAGATAATGGTTAAAAACCGATATCCCTTTCCTCAAATAGATGAAATGATTGATAAGATTATAGGATCTCAAGTATTCTTGAAAATTGAACTAAGGTTAGGATATCACCAGTTACATATTTGACCAACAGACATACCTCATACAACCTTTCATAGTAGGTATGGTTTATATGAGTATTTGGTTATGCCATTCAGTCTCACAAACAGGATAGTAGTTTTCATGGCCCTGATGAACAGAGTGTTCCATCCTTAATCATGACACATCATGTATTGGGCTGGGAGTAGTGATGATGTAGGGGTATAGTTTTTTGTCATATGTGTCTCAGGTTCCATGTGAGAGGAATTACCCTATGCATGATCTTGAGCTAGATGCAGTTGTTCATGCTTTTCACTATTGGAAACACTATTTATTGGGAGAACATTTTTTTGGTGTATACAGAATACAAAATCCTCAAGTATATATTTACTCAGTATTATTTGAATATAAGGAAAAAAAGGTGGGTGGAGTACCTACAGTATTTTGAATTCAATCTTGGATACATGACTAGTAAAGGTTATATAATGTTCGATGCACTAAGCACGTGGACTCAGATACAGACAGTGCAGCGGGTAAGTAGCGAGTGGTAACTTATGGTGTTATTCTCTAAGATCTATATGGAGGTGCACGACTGTTAGGGATAGACATATCTAACATCCATAGTTGTGAACTATACACTATTTTATAAAGTAAGTATGTGGCATTTATCGAAGTCAGAGGGTCTAGTCCTATGGGAGAGTGTGGAAGATGAATACCCTCTTCCTGGTTGGACCGTAGGTGTTTATGAGATCTTACATATCCATGGAAGTGTTTGGGTTCTAGTGGATATACATGGGGATATGATGTGGGAGTTTCATGCTTCATCTTAGGCACTACATCCCACAGTTAGCAAGATGTACATTGACTTGCATCATCAATACTAATGGCCAAGTATAAAAATTGAGGTAGCTAGTTTTGATACAAGGTGATACACCAGTCAGCATGTGAAGGAGGAACATCAATGACCAGACCTTATTTTATATCGTTTACTTATTCCAAAGTGGAAATGAGATGATGTCATAATGTATTTCATGACTAGTTTACTAAGGTCGCCTTGAGGTTACGATGTTGTGTGGGTTGTTGTTGACGGGATCAAAAAGGTTGATCATTTGTTACCGATCAAGGATACCTTTGATGTTAATGTACATTGAAGGTTGTATATCAATGAAATAATACAACTTCACAGGTTCTCACACGCTATCATTTCAAATAGGGATTCCCACTTTACATCTCGTTTCTTATAGAGTTTTCAGAGGGCACTGGGTACATCGGTGCTTCTGATCACAGTCCCCCACCCTTAGACTGATGTCCAATTAGATTGTATGATACAAGTGGTAGAGAACATGATGAGATAATGTGTCCTAGATTTTGGGGGATCATGGGAGACACACATTCATCTAGATGAGTTCTCCTAAAATAACAATTATTAGGAAACCATACAAATGTCTCTTTACGATGATTTGTACAGTAGGCTATTCCAATCACCCTTGTGATGGCTAGAGGCAAGTGAGGTAGCTTTACTAGGACCTTGTCTCATGCAAGATAATTTTGACTAGATCTAATTGATTTAGAAGCAGATGGCTACTGCACAATCTTGATATAAATCTTATGTCGATTACCGTATATGACCTCTAGAGTTTGAGGTCAGGGATCAGGTCTTTTTATGTGTTTCACTAAGGTTGGGACATAGAAGGATCATGATACGGGGTAAGCTTTCGCCACTATAGGTTATTTCATTCGACATTCTTGAGAGAGTAATATCATTAGACTATTAGTTTTAGTTACCTCAGAGGTATTGTTCCATGCATGACGTCTTCCATGTATCACAACTATGCCATTATAATTTGGACCCATCTCACGCTTTTCAACCTAAGGAGGTTGAGCCAATTTGATGCATCCTACAAGGAAAATCTAATTCGTATTATTGATAGGATTGTTAAGGTTATACAAGGCTAGTCAGTTCCTCTAGTATAGGTTCAATGGAAGCAAGACCATTCACATGACGACACTTAGGAGCGGGAGGCCAACATACGTACTCAGCGATAGGAGTTTTTCCAAATGGATATTTAATGTCCTTGAGAGGGAAATTCGGGGAAGAATTGCATAAAGGGGGGAATATTGTAAGATCCTAGGGTTTTCATGATGGGTGAATCTTTTGCATTCTCTTTTGGCTTAGACAGTAAGCTGGGCCATGGGCTTGTTGGGTTGTTTCTCGGAAATAATATGCAAGAAGGTTGTGTACCGGTTGCAGGCCAATTACACGATGTGTAGTTGGATTACACACAATGTAATCTTATTTCACAAAATGTAATTGTTTGTCTAGGAACTTTGATGATGTGTATGGGTTTTAACCCATTAATGGAAAACTGGGCATTACACACCATGTAAGGAAATTACTTGTCATGTAATTTCCTGACTATGTTTTCTAAAAATAGAGGTAGGGACCTCTATTTTTTGGACAGAAGCCTTTTTTATCTCTTTTGAAGCCTAAATACTTTCTTATCTAGCTTTTCAGATCTAGCGCCCATTTGGATTCCATTTCATTCCTTGTCATTTTGGTTGGAACCACGACGGTAAGATATTGATTCCTTTTTAGCCATTCGTGATTCTTTAGAACAACATTTGCATTGTTTGGAATTAGGCTTTAATGCCCTAATTTCATTTTCTCCATATGTTCTTTAGATTTATTCCCAACCAGGATGAATTAGGACTTGATACTAGATGATAACTCCACTAATGAGATAAGGTAGGTTGTCTATACTTTTCTTTCGGCTATTGAAAATTTATAGAGCTATTGACCTTTTTTCTTCCCGCTGAACTTTTTAGCGCGTGCCTAATTTTAATGTGTTAATATGAAATATATGAATTAGGACCTGTTTGGGACTCCCTTAGGTTCTTTGAGATACATTTATGGTTACTGACCCATCCCAAGGACACCCATGGGGTGCACCATGCTTTTACTTTGGATTTTATCATTGATGAACTACCCATGGGGTGTGACCTCAAGTTTTCCTTGTTTAAGGAAGCTCAGTTGTACTTAAATGTGGCCGAATTACATACATTGGAGATATTTTGCCTCCTTACCTTGTGTTATTATAATATTCCATGCCTAACATGATTAAATACTTAAATGGAACTTTTCAAATGAGTGGGTATACACGTTGGCTATTTTTTGATTGTTGAAATAGATTTGTTGGTAATTGTGATTAATTGGTTGGTATACCCATGTGATGTGTTAAATGGAAATTGGTGATAAGTGGGTGGGTATATCCATGTGACATGATTAAATGAAAGAGGAGTACATGAGTGGGTATAATCATGATATGTAATGGTTTAAATGAGTGGGTATACTCATTGAATTGTTTTGAATGTAATTGTTTATATGAGTGGGTAGACTCATATGGTTTGAAATTGTTAAAGGCATGGAATGATTAATTATTTACATAGATTCCATGAATGGATCTCCATGGATCTGGAATGCGGTATTGGACACCTTGGCTGATTATGAACCATTGGTCTTTATTCCATGAGATGGCTTAGGCTTTGCTACCCCTCAGATCCAACTATCTTGGACTCATGTAGGACATGTTGGTACACATGCTCCTAGGGTTCCAACTAGTGCCTATTCCATGTTTCCATCGAGATTCTCTTGAGACTCAAAGTGGATGCCTCGATCATCATCACCAATGATTTAGCCCTTCGCGATCTACACTTCATTATACGACATGACTGTGGGATATATGATTGTGGTTGTACGACAAGGCCATGGGTTTTTGATATAGGTTTTTTTATACGGCAAGGACGTGTGGACATGATATGGATGGTTATGTGTAAGGGTTGCGTTGTTTGTTTATATTTCTTATAGATTCCTTGTTAGGAGCTGAAACTTGTTGCAGGGAACCAGAAGGGTTTGTTTAGTATTACTTGTTTGCATTAGTTATTTGCCTTGGGCTTTCACAATCACATCACTAATTACTTTCACTTGTTTAGAATATTTCACAGTACTTCTTAGAACTGTATAGATATTTAGGTGGAAACCTATGGCGATATTTATCTCACGTCCTATTACGGCATCCTTGGGACCCAAACAGATTATATAGTTATAGGTGATAGTAGGGGAAAGCTCCCTAAAACTATTTATTGATCATTGTATTAGATCATGGTAGTATAGGACTAAGATGAGTCTTGCGATGCTATGGGGGAACTTTTCTATCATTTTGGATTCTAGATACTTGTATTTTATTATATTTCTATGTACCTATTTTGGATATTTTCTAGATACATGTATCATTTGCATCATGGTATATGAGACACTTCTGGCTTGTTACATAGTCTTGTCTTGCTTTTATATTTTATCTATTGTCTGCTTATTGTATCTGCTTCCACTATTTAATGTGATTGACTTCCATTGTGATATATTATGGTAATGGGGGTATAGTCTCCCAAATGAGTCACCTAGTCCCTAACTGATACTCATAAGACTCTGGAATTTGGGAAGATGTGCTTGAGGCCATGTAGCCAACCGATCTTGGGGCACAGTTGAGTGACATCTGGGTTTGGGATGTTACATTTGTACAATGATTCAATGATTTCATTTCAAAATTCATTGATGTCATATGAAGATATAATATGATGTTGTGCATGTACGTATTATATCACATCTAGGTGTGAATAAAATTCCTTAATATAAAAAATAAATTCCTTTGGGTGATAATTCTAATAGTGAGATAAATTCCTTAAACTAATAAAAAATAATATGGGTGAGAAAATTCATAAAGTGGGGAAAACATTCTGGTGAGAGAAATCCAATTTTTTGAGAGGTTAGAGAGATGGTATTTTTGGTTACGTTTATAGCATTAGAATTGATAATAAAATTATATATGTCACTTTTATGGTATGATTCAGTCAAACTATGTTATCTAGAACTACAAAAAAGAGTGGTCGTAGTGAATGTTTATTAGTGGCAGTTCTAATAATCACTACTAAAAAAACATTATTAAATATATTTTAAATATAGTGGCAGTTTCAATGAAACCGCTACTAATATTTTTAAAAAATATCTTACCCCACCCCATCCACCCAATGCCCTAACCCCCTAGCTCCCTCGGTCATGCCTCTCCACAATGTTGGCGACGACCCTTCCCCCTTGGCTGCACCTCTCCTCGACGTCGACAATCACCCCTCCCTCTCAGCCTCACCTCTCCCAATCACTGGTGACCACCCCCACCTTGATCAAGACTCTCCCCAGTGCTAGTGACTCCATCCCTCCCCCTACCCCCCAATGATCGCTCATCCCCTCCTCTCCCTGACATTGATGACCACCCCTCCCCCTTGACCCTACCCCTCTCCCTCGATCGCACCTCTCCCCAATTCCAGCAACTGCCCCTCACTCTCGATCATGCCTCTCCCTGGCGCTAGTGATTACCCCCCCCATCTACCCAACCTATCTTTGAAACCGAAGACCGCCCCTCCCCCTTGGTTGCACCTCTTCCCAATGTAGGTGACTGCCCCTCACCCTCGACCCCACGTCTCCCTGACACTGACCCCCCTTCTCTCCAACAACATACCTCTCCCCCTTCCCCCACATACCCCCGACAGCTCACCCCTCATCCTAGATTGTGAAAACCTCTTTTCCCACTCTCACATATGGTCCTCATGACCCCAACCCAACTCGCTACCTAATGACGACCCCACAATGACCCCCTTCTCCTTGATAGTAATCCCCAACAATGACCCCTCTACCCCATTTCTCGAAGAGTGCAATCCCCAGTCGTAAAGTGAATTTTTTTAATATTGTATGATTGGTTTGATATATAATTATGTAATATATCATATTGTACAATCAAATGATAAATTTTATCACTTAGAAATCCTATACACATAACAATCATTAACGCCTATTATAAATGGGGATCATGAATAATTTATATGATCAATACTTGTTTGTATGTGGGGTTATAAATAGTCTGTAACTTCGTGATTCATTTATACTTCGTGAATTCTTGGTGAGTAAGCCTTAGTGAGTTTTTGATAATGGTTTATTAGAGGATAGGAAACCATTTGGTTTTATTGATTATTCACTAATGTTTTAGTATGCTTCTTCACATTGAAACGTGACTTTCTAAGTAAGAACATACTATGTTTACATGTTTGTTCATCATGATTTTATATACTATATTTTTAGAATTATAGAATAAATTAGGTGACCAAGCTTAAAGATGTTAATTGATGTTTACATTTAATTGTACTTTTTTTATTAACCATTATATCGTTATATCTGAATATATAGAGAGAACAGTGAAAATAAAATACCTATGGATAAAAGGTGGATTACTTTACCTCAAAACACATCTCATTATTACAAGTGTTTGAAAAAATATATTATGTAATTAAAAACTAATCAGTGGTTGGTAGAATAAAATGTGTATTCTATATTGAAATTTCAAGTGATTGTTAAATAGAAATGATGTATGTGATCATTTTATATAGAAAAAATTTTCAGCTCAATATGTATGTAGGATTTGGCATGGTGAATATACTGTTATGGAAATTCAAAACAAAGATAATCCTATCAACGAAACACAAAGTGACCCTCCATAGGGGAATTCAGTTTGAAATTTTATAAATGAAACATTTTTCTTTGCAGGATATAATGTCAAAGATTTCAATAGATCAAAAAAACCTTCAATTGACCCAAATAATTTTAATCCTTCTAATAAGTTCCATTTCCAAAAAATGAGCTTTATGAATTAGTTGAAGACGTGCAACAATAACTATATGAAGGGTGTGATAATTATTCACAGTTTTTTTCTACTTAATTTGTATCATATAAACAGTCTCTATGAAATTATTGACAATGAAATGTACATGATTTTAGAGTTTCTTCCTGATGTATTTAGTGAATCTATGTTCGTTGAATCATTTTATGAGATTAATAATGTCATAAATAAACATGGAATGTATTATTCAAAGATACATCAATTCCTTAATGACTGCATGCTTTACTAGGGGGAAGTGTTTGACAATGAAGAATTCATAAGATGTCATAAAAGTAGATGAATGTCAAAGAACATCAATGAGAGTATAAATCAATGCATCCCAAAGAAGAAGAAAAAAGAAAACTCCTTCAACTATATTTCATTACATTCCTCTCATATGATGCTTGAAAATATTATCCATGGCATCTAAGACTACATACGAAATGAAGTGACATGATCAAGATAGTAATGATGTCTTGATGAGACATCCAAAAGATTCAATGTCATAGAAAATGTTTGATTCATTATATCTATATTTTTTGTCAAATCTTACAAATTCACATTTTGGAATGGATTATGATGGTTTTAACCACTTTTGTACTTTATGTACTAATTATTATATTTGGATAGTTATTTTTATCCATTATAATATACCTCCATAGATGTGTATGGATAAATATTTTTTTTATTTTTGATGAATATTTATAGAAATTAAATTCCTAGAAATGGAATTGATGTATACCTTCAACCTCTAATCAAATAATTGCAAGAATTGTGAGATGATGGACTGGAAACGTATGATGCTTCAATGAGAAAACTATTAAAAATACTTGCTAATTTAATATAGACAATTAATAATATTCTTGGATTAGGAAATTTATCTGATTGGAACACTCATACTAGTTTGTCATGTCTAGTTTGTAATTTTGTTCATCAATTATTACCTTATAACTGCAAAGGATGTTTTATGCATCATTATTGATTTCATTATTTCTTCTCATAAGTCGAGGTTTAACAAGACACATTTCAATGAAGATATTAAACTGAGAAATCCACTAAAAGTGTTATTAGGTTCAGAAATCATGGGACAATTAATGAGTGTCATTGAAGAATATATAAAATATAATCATTTTAAAGAAGGGGAAAAGGGTACGAGGTACAATATTTGAAGCATCTGGAATAGAAAAATAAAGGGTATATTTTTCAAAATTTATCATTTGGAGTTTAATTTGATATTTTATAATCATGATATAATGAATATTGAGAAAAAATTTCGTGGCAATGTAATTTTCACATTGATTAATGAGAAGGAAATCAAAGGATCGCCTTAATGCTCATAAGAATTTAGAGTTAATGAATATAAGGCATGATTTTTGGGAAAATTAGAGTGGAAAGTATCCTTCGACTATTTTTACAAAGAAAAATCAAGAGAAAGATGTATTCCTTCAAACTTTAAAGAATTTAAAAGTGAAAGATGGATATTCAAGTAATATATCAAGGTGCATTGACTAAAAAAATTGAAAGTTACATGGATTGAAAAGTCACAACTCATGTATTTTGATGGAAAAATTGTTTTCATTGGAATTTTGTAATAAGGTAAATGAAAAATACTATTGTACCTTTTTCAAAGAGATTTGTAGGAAAAATCTAATTCCAATTGATCTTGATAAACTTCAAGAAAGAATTATTTTTAAACTTTTTATTTGTAGATGTTATTTCCCCCTTTATTATTCAATGTGATGATTCATTTGATTGTTAATTTGGTTGAAGAATCTAATCTTGGCTGACCAGAACATTATTAATTGATGTTTCCAATTAAGAGGTATAATGATATTAATTTTATTTTCATTACTGAATTTAATTTTATTAAAACATTGCATAATTTTTTATATGTTTCTTATTCTTTTCATTAGGTACATAGGTCATTTGAAATCATATATGATGAATAAATATCAACCAAAAGGCTCTATTGCTAAAGGTTACATATCCAAAGTGTGATTGACCTTGTATTCAAGGTATTTGGATGGGATTGAAAATAGATTCAACCATGTTTAATGTTTTGATGATATCTCCACTATTTTTCATTTTGAAAACCAGTTATCAATATTTCCAATTATTGGATAACCAATTATAAAGAGGTCAAATTTTACACTAAATTAATTGGAGTTTCTATAATCACATAGATATATACTACTTAGTAGTATTATTACAGATCCATTTATTGAAGAATTGCGATGTCATACAAATAAGTGATTAACGGTTAGATGTTGAAATGAGATGGAATTAAAAAAATTGTTAATAAGTAGACTGTCAAATGGATCACCCATTTGGTAAGTATATACTCAGAGTAGTATTATTGACATGAAGTTATTTTTTTTATGTTAAAACTAAAACATTATATACATTTTTCTAGATAATGAATGTTGAAAATTAAGCTGAAATATCAAATTCATTTATGTTTTTTTGGCTTGATGACCTTTAAGAATGTCTAAGATATTCGATGCCTACAATATTCATGGATTTAGGTTTCATACAATTTTCTGGATGAAGACTTAAAAACACAATATAGTGGTGTATTTACACTTATAGAGGAGGGATATTATGGAAATTTGGATGATATAATTGAATTAATCTATCATGGTTAGTTTTCGGTTGTCTTATTCAAATGAAAGTTGGTTAATATTGATATGGGTATAATGATTGATTCATTACATTATAATTCTATCAACTTCACTCTATTTATCCATACCAATGAGCCTATAGAGAATAAACCATTTATCTTGGCTTCCTTAGTGAAGATAGTTTATTATGTGGATGATGAAATACATGATGGTTAGAGTTTTTTTTACACTTAAAGTAGAGAGACTTATATGATATGAGTGATGAAGATAAATTGGAACTTTGTGATAGTGAAACTAATAAACCAAAAAACATTAAATAATTTTTTAATGACAATATGGAAAAAATAAAACTTGCAATAGAGGGTGAAAATCAAGCACTCGTCACAATAGAAGTTTATAATAATGAAGATAATGAAGATGAAGATAATTGAATGTATAAATTGGTAATGAAAATATATTACAATTTATCATTGATAACTGTTTCATACATATATACATTGTTCTAGTTTTTCATTTTTCTTTTTGTTAAAATTTATTAGTTTTTAATTTTCTATAAATTAAATATATCTAAACCAATTGAATTTCAAGAATGCTGAGAACAAATAAATTTCAAAATCCTAGCTGGTTATCATCTCGGAGCACACTACAACTACCGTCAGCTTCAGTGGATCTGAGTGATTTGGTTGTACTTGAGACTCCCAGAGAGCCAGCCATTCCTCAGATGTTTTCAGTATCCCACTATCCCATTCACCTCTAGTTATGGAGCAGTTGTTCATCCCTTCATCTAGTGGATATTCGTGAGTTACTAATAGTGGTATGTATGTAATTGTTAAAAAACTATATATTTTATTAATTATATAATTAATTTTTCAAATGGATAAAATTAACAATAGAAGATATATAAATATGAACATGAAAGATGTATGAGACCTGAAGGAATTCAATATTATCATTCCATTTGATGAGTTTGGGGTGCCTACGAATGATTTTTCTAGAATCTATGGGCAGATTATTAGGCAACTTATTTTTGATACAATGAGAATTCTCATTAATTATAAATATTGGAGGCATATTCCTACAACTTGTAAAAATGAGGTTTTTGATACATAATTAAAGGAATTTAATTTAATATTCATTGATAAATAATTTACTTGACATGAATAAAATTTTGTAATATACGTATACAGCGTTATGTTTTTTCATTTGGATGTCCTAGTCTCTATTTCACACCCATGCACTATGAAAAAATTAGTAAAGAAATTGTGATATTTTAAATGAATATTATAAAATGAGTTTAATGAAATATCTTTGAGATCATGATAGATGTATGAGAAAGTGTGTGAATAAATTTCTCATGTGAAATGGAATTCGTTTGTTGATATTAACAGAGATGCATCTTATGGGGTAATTGCATATTTTAGAGTATCGTAATAACATAAACAAAATAAAATTATAATTTTTGATAATTTTTTATTTTTTGTAGCAATTATTGAAAAAAAACAATGAATCATGACAAATAATTCATTTTTCACATCAGTGTGTCATAGAGTTTTTTAGAAAAAGAATAATTTTAGTTTATATTTTATTCATTATTATTTATATCATTTTATTATAAGTTAAATTTTTTCTAACTTGTTTATATTTTTTATAAAGGCTAATGAATTAGGTTTCTATGTTGGCCATACATAGATGTGGTTTAAAGTGCATAGGGAATCTGATGTCAGTTTTGTAAATGACCCTACCAAAGATGTTTGAGAAAGTATTTTTCATTATCATTTCATGTTATTTAATTACAATAAAAAAATAATAATGAAAAATATATTATAACAAAAAAACCCTTAAACCCAATTAAATGGGTCTGGATACATGAATAAAATTATGGAAATTTAGCACCGTTTGATACATCTATCCAACCCCAATTAATTGGGTTTAAGGTTTATATGTTATTATAATTTATTTGTCAATATTATGTTTTTATAGTAAAAAAATAACAATAAATAGTAATAAAAAATTTATGAATGAGATAATATTATGAAGTTAAAATATTTTAAAAAATAACTCTTAATATTTTTGTATTGACAGGTTCAAATTCAAGAAATATGGGATGTGAACCCTTCAATATCATCAACATTTTCCTAGAATGATGATGTTCTAATTTTTTTAGGGAAGAAGAATCCCATACATGTACAGGAGATGGGTTCTGGACCTACTCCATCAGTTGTCTTTGGTAGGGATTCATCATGAGTTACAACTACACCTAGTGGGGTTTTGAGTATCGATATTGATAGGGAATAACAAAGATATATTGCAAGGTAGAAAGGAAAAGTGTGAGAACATGACTCTTATAGGAAAACATAGGATCAATGGTGAGAGAAAATGGAAAATGATTTAGTTTTTATTTTTCAATGGATTACTAGAATGATACCCAAGGAAATTTCTAGCCTTATTGCTTATCCTATCAATGTAAATTCTAAATTTCATAGATCATTCACACATTTTCAAAGAATACATACAACTTCCTTAAATAAAACTAAAATGAAACTTTTATATTGGAAACATGAACTTTGAGTCATACCGACAACATCTTGTGCCGGATTGACGTGTGTTTGATTCCTACAGATAAAAAATAAATTATATATTGAATCCATAAGTTTTAAAATAATTCAAGATCATTTTCTCAGTTTTGACATAGTAAATAGTTTGTAACGGTATCAAAGCCTTAAAAAACATGTGTGTGTAGGGGAGGGGGTAAAAAATAGGAATTAGCATCCATATCAACATAAAACGAGATGAAAATGACTGTGGATTGATTCTTGAAATGTAGGAATAGATGACACATCATTTCAAGTTATTGTTTACCTGAGATGCGTGTAAATGTATTTTTAGTGTTTTAAAACACCAAAACATGTGTGTAATGGTTCAAACAATAAAAAATGATATCATATTGACATAAAATCATTAGAAAACCACCATTGAATTATTTTTGACATGTACTCATATAATAAATATCAATTAGACTTGTGGTGTTGTCAAAATGTCTCAGTAAATAAATTTTAAAGGTAATAAATCTTTTAAAAACACATTATAGTGGGTAAAAATTAGAAAAACGATGTTTTATTTCCATGAATTTAGAGGAAAATAAATATGGATATTTTTTGAAATGTAGGAATAGATGACACATCATTTTGAGTTATAGTTTAACTGAAATGCGTGTAAATGTATTTTTAGTCTTTTAAAATTCCAAAACATGTGTGTAATGGTTCAAACCATAGAAAACAATATCATATTTGTTGAAATTGAAAGTTTTAAATGAAACATTTTGAATACACTAAAAAGCTTAAAAGATCCTAACTCCCCCTAAATAAAAACAATCAATCATCGGGGAGAGGTTTTTGAAACCGAAATAAATTTTGGGTCGGAGAGACTCGCTAATAGAGATTTTTCAATCCATACTTGTCTAGTGGTGGGTCTTCTCCTAAAAAATTCATCATTGAAGAAAAAAGATTTGGGCCGACCATACCGGGAATTTTTGCAATTGCATTCATAAATCAAGTGCCCAGATTTTTTACAATAATTACAAAACTTAAATTGGGAGCTCCCCCTTACAAAAATAGTGGGTGCATGGGAGGAGGAAGCTATATTGGTGTAGCCAAGTCCATTGGTGGTTCTAGATACTCGTTGAGAACCTAAGAGTTTGGACAAATTTTGTTCACCATGGGTGAACTTGGCTAAAGATTCCCTTAGGTCTTTAATGGTTGATTCCAAAGAATCAACATCGGGAAAATTCTGGATTTTGAGGGACATCTCCTCCTTCTCTTTGAGAAGTTGTTCTTTTTCGGAGGAGAGTTTTTTGAAATTCTTTTTTAAAGAAACAAATTTTGAAGAAAGTTCATGAAAACCATTTTCAAGTTGATCTCTAACATGTTGGAGTTCCTCATAAGACAAATGATTGAAAGAATTTGAAGAACTAGAAGACGAGGAAGAAGAGTCGGAAGATGATACCTCATGATTTGCCATTAGGCATTTTTTACCTTGGTCGCTTGAGGAGAAGGAGGAGAAGGAGGAGCTATCACTCCAAGATGCTTTGAAGCCTTCTTCTTCTCCTTTTTCTTGGCCCTTTTCTTGTGGAGTGGGCAATTGGGCACGGATTTTTCATCGGGTTCTTGCTTGTTGTTGGGTTCTTTCTTTTGAGCCATGCTAGTACCTTCATGGGTTAGCTCTAAATATTGCCAAATATCATGTGAAGTAGAGCAAGAAGAAATATGATCAAAAAAATTACGATCTAACCCACAATGTAGAGCATTCATGGCTTTCCCATCAAGCTCAAAATTTGCAATGTCGACGGGGGTCCATTTAGACTCATCGGGAGAAGAGAGCGTAAAACCATGCATGACAATTCTAAAAATAGGATAGCTAATGCTTTTACGAAATGTGGTCATGCGGGTTTTCCAAAAACTATAGTCGGTCCCATCAAAAAATGGAGCATGACCCAAAGAAAAGCCTTCGGGGGCGAAAGAGGTTGAAGCCATCAAAAAGATCTTGAATTTGAAACCGGTTATGGTATTACTCAAATTTTCGCTCTGATACCAATTGTTAGGCGGAGAAAAACGGGAAGGATGGAAAGAGGGGGGTGAATTGCCTTTTAAAAAATGATTAACAAATTAAAATCAAAGTTGAAAGTGAAGCGGAAATAAATGAGGCAAGACACAAAATTGATAACGGAGTTCGGCCAAAAACCCGGCCTACGTCTCCGCTCCCAACTCAACCGTTGAGAGATTCTACCGCTTGCTTTTCAATGGTTTTAGCAAGAAACCCACTAGGCTTTGAGGTAGCACTAGAACCTATTACAGCTTGCTTTTGGTGGTTAAGCAAGAACCCACTTGCTTTTAATGGTTTAGCAAGAACCCACTATCCTTCTTACAGGTGAAGGATAGCTCACCTATGTCTCAAGATATTTAAAGGAAAGCTTGACAACATTTTCACACCTTAATGGTGATGTGAAACCCAAAAGAGAGAGGAATAGAAAAGGAGTTGGGGTTTGTAGGCACAAACCCAATTTGAAAGCTCAAAAAGATAAATACGATAAAACCCGTAATTGGAGAAGCCTTAGGTGCCTTTGATTGATAGGAGAGGTTGAAGGCCGCTTCCAAGCTTCTTTGGTGGTGCTCTTGGATGTGGAATTGGATGGAGCATTTGGGGTTCCTTGAGGTGTCTCGCCGGAGGATTGCCGAATGATCAACAAAGTGTCCTTGGGATTGATTTAGGTTCCGGTTGGTGTCCGGGGCTTCCTTGGCCTTTATTTATAGGCATAGAACCCATTGGGGGCCTTCGGAGCCGTTGGAGAGGTCTTCGGAGCCGTTGGAGGCCAAAAGAGGGTTGACTGGTCAAAGCCAACGGCTAGTTTGACTGGGCTACCGGCCGGCCGGTACAGCTCCACCGGCTGGCCGGTGCCTTGGCAGAGGGGAAGAGTTTTGGTGCAGGCTCCACCGGCTGACCGGTGGAGGAGCCACCGGCTGGCCGGTGGGGAGACAGTAGCTCACACTATTCATCTGGGTGCCACCGGCTGGCCGGTGCCAGAGCCACCGGCTGACCGATGGAACCTGGAAGTGGGCAATACCTCTGCCAGGTCCACCGGCTGGCCGGTGCTATCACACTGGTTGGCCGGTGGACTGCAATTCAGTCCATTTTGCCAGCTTTCTTGGGCCAATCCTTTGGCAATCAATTGCCTATCAACAAAAACACTTAAAACACAATTAGATAAACATGAAAGTGATTGTGATCATGAAAATTAAACCACGAGGGGATATGAGAGGTACACCAATCTCCCCCTATTTTGATGATCACAATCACCAAAACAATTAATGTAAAATACTGAAATTAAAGACATTCTTAAAGGATAATTTGAAAATAAATCAAAGCATGAAAGAAAATATTCTCCCCCAATCAATCAAGAAATTTCTCCCCCTTTGTGATTATCAAAATAGCGTGGGGCATAAAACTTGATTGAGGGATAAGTTTGAAAAACAAGAAAGAGATTTTAAACCAATTGAAATTTTCGAAATTTGAATTGAAAGTTTTAAATGAAGAAATTGAATAGCAATTTAAAAATAGGATAGCTAATGCTTTTAAGAAATGTGGTCATGCGGGTTTTCCAAAAACTATAGTCGGTCCCATAAAAAAATGGAGCACGACCCAAAGAAAAGCCTTCGGGGGCGAAAGAGGTTGAAGCCATCAAAAAGATCTTGAATTTGAAACTGGTTAGGGTATTAATCAAATTTTCTCTCTGATACCAATTGTTAGGCGGAGAAAAACGGGAAGGATGGCAAGAGGGGGGTGAATTGCCTTTTAAAAAATGATTAACAAATTAAAATCAAAGTTGAAAGTGCAGCGGAAATAAATGAGGCAAGACACAAAATTGATAACGGAGTTCGGCCAAAAACCCGGCCTACGTCTCCGCTCCCAACACAACCGTTGAGAGATTCTACCACTTGCTTTTCAATGGTTTTAGCAAGAAACCCACTAGGCTTTGAGGTAGCACTAGAACCTATTACAGCTTGCTTTTGGTGGTTAAGCAAGAACCCACTTGCTTTTAATGGTTTAGCAAGAACCCACTATCCTTCTTACAGGTGAAGGATAGCTCACCTATGTCTCAAGCTATTTAAAGGAAAGCTTGACAACCTTTTCACACCATAATGGTGATGTGAAACCCAAAAGAGAGAGGAATAGAAAAGGTGTTGGGGTTTGTAGGCACAAACCCAATTTAAAAGCTCAAAAAGATAAATACGATAAAACCCGTAATTGGAGAAGCCTTGGGCGCCTTTGATTGATAGGAGAGGTTGAAGGCCGCTTCCAAGCTTCTTTGGTGGTGCTCTTGGATGTGGAATTGGATGGAGAACTTGGGGTTCCTTGAGGTGTCTCGCCGGAGGATTGCCGAATGATCAACAAAGTGTCCTTGGGCTTGATTTAGGTTCCGATTGGTGTCCGGGGCTTCCTTGGCCTTTATTTATAGGCATGGAACCCATTGGGGGCCTTCGGAGCCGTTGGAGAGGTCTTCGGAGCCGTTGGAGGCCAAAAGAGGGTTGACTGGTCAAAGCCAACGGCTAGTTTGACTGGGCTACCGGTTGGCCGGTACAGCTCCACCGGCTGGTCGGTGCCTTGGCAGAGGGGAAGAGTTTTGGTGCAGGCTCCACCGGCTGACCGGTGGAGGAGCCACCGGCTGTCCGGTGGGGAGACAGTAGCTCACACTATTCATCTGGGTGCCACCGGCTGGCCGGTGCCAGAGCCACCGGCTGACCGGTGGAACCTGGCAGTGGGCAATACCTCTGCCAGGTCCACCGGCTGGCCGGTGCTATCACACCGGTTGGCCGGTGGACTGCAATTCAGTCCATTTTGCCAGCTTTCTTGGGCCAATCCTTTGGCAATCAATTGCCTATCAACAAAAACACTTAAAACACAATTAGATAAACATGAAAGTGATTGTGATCATGAAAATTAAACCACGAGGGGATATGAGAGGTACAACAATATTGACATGAAAACATGAGAAAACCACCATTGAATTATTTTTTACATGTACTCATATAAAAAATGTCAATTAGACTTGCGGTGCATTCAAAATTCCTTAGTAAATAGTTTTTAAAGGTACTCAATATTTTAAAAACGCAAGATAGGGGAAAAACATAGAGAAACGATGTTAAATTTAAATAAATTTAGAGGAAAATAACCATGGTTATTTTATGAAATGTAGGAACCAACAACATGTTATTCCAAGTTACAGTTTTCTAGGGATTCCTGTAAATTCATTTTTAGTGATTCAAACAACTAAAACACGTGTATAGTATTCCAAACCAAAGAAAAAAACCATAGATTGACTTGAAATAATAAGAAAACCACTATTTAATTATTTTTTACACAAAATCATAGACAAAAAAACATTCCGACGTGTGGTGTGGTTGGAATGACTTAGTAAATAAATCTTAAAGGATTCAAAGCCTTTAAAAATGTGTGTCGGGTGTCACAACTAGGAAAATTTCATCATATTTCCATAATACTAGATAGGAAAAAATTGTTTATTGATTTTTGAAATGTAGTACCCAAAGATATGTCATTAGGTGTTACAAATTTTTTGGAATGTTCATAAGTGGATTTTTAGTGTTTTAAACCACATAAACATGCATGTAACAATAAAAACAATAGAAAAAGACCTCAGATTGACATGAAGTCATAAAAAACAAATTTTTAGTTATTTCTGATGTTTATTCATAGATAACACATAAATCCGATATGTAGTGTGGTCGAAATAGATGGTAAATTGTTTTTAAAGGTCCAAATGCCTTTAAAAATGTGTGTCAGAGGGTCAAAACTAGGAAAACATTGTCAAATTTCCATGAAATTATATAAAAATAACTATATATTAATTTTTGAAATGTAGGAACTAATAACATGTCATTATGATTTATGGTTTTCCTAGGATGCCTATAAACACATTTTTAGTGTTTTAAAAGAGTAAAAGAAGAATATAATGGTGAAAACCATAGAAAAATAAATCATATTGATGTCAAATAATGCTAACTTAACTATTGAGTTATTTTTGGCATTTATGCATAGAAAACACATCAATCTAACAAGTGGAGTGGTTGTAATGACTCGGTAAACTATTTTTAATGATATTGATGCCTTTAAAAACATGTATATGGGGGTCAAAACAAGGAAAACATCAGTATATTTCTAGGAAATAAAAGTAAAACAGCCATAGATTTATTTTTGAAATGTTTGAACCAACAAAACATCATTCTGAGTTATTATTTTCCCAGGATGCCTTTAAATGTGTTTTTTGTGTTTTAAAACACTAAAATCTGTGTGTAACATTCAGAAAAAGAGAAAATGACCTCATATTAACGTGAAATCAGGGTAAATATACGAATTAGTTATTTTTGACATGTACTCACTAACAACACATCAATATGATCTAGGATGTAGTTGGAACGACTCAGTAAACTGTTTTTAAAGGTAACAATGCCTTTAAATACATGTGGTGGGGGTTCAAAACCAGGAAAAAATCATTTGATTTCCATGAAATCATAATTCAATAATCAAAGGTGGATTTTTTTAAATCTATTAATAGATGAGATTTAATTTTGGGTTACAGTTTTATTAGGATTCCCATAAATTCATTTTTATTATTTTAAAACACTAAAACATGCAACAGTCTATTCCATAGAAAAAAACATCAGATTTATTTCAAATCATGGGACAACCACCATTGTGTTATTTTTTAAGTAAATGCGTAATGTCAATCTGATGTGAAGTGTGGTCAGAAGGGCTTGATAAATAGTTTTTAAAGGTACTAAAGCTTTTAAAAACATGTTTTGGGGGGTCAAAACTAAGAAAGTGTTGTCATATTTCCATGAAAGCATAGAAAATTTACCATAGATTTATTTTTGAAATGTAGGAATCGATATAACATCATTTTAAGCTACGATGTTTCTGGGATGCATTTTAATGGATTTTTAGGGTTTTAAAACACATAAATGTGTGTGTAATTGTAAAAAGCATAGAAAAGTAATCCATATTGACATGAAATCATGGGAAAACCACTGTTGATTTATTTGTGATGAATACACATTGAAAACATGTTAATCCGACAAGTGGTGTGGTCTGAATGGCTTAATAAATAGTTTTTTACAGGTATCAAAGCCTTTAAAAACATGTGATGGAGGGTCAAAACAAGGAAAAAATCATCAAATTACCATGATATAAAAGTAAAACAACCATATATTGATTTTTGAAATCAAAAAACTGACAACACATCATTTCATGTTATAGTTTTCCTAGGATAATTGTAAACACATTTTTTGTGTTTTAAAACACTAAAACATGCATGTAATGGTCAAAACCATAGAAAATGACCTAATATTGACATTAAATCATGGTACATCTATATTTTAGTTATTTTTTATGTTTAAACATATAAAAACATCAATATAACGTGTAGTGTGATCAGAATGGATCGGTAAATAGATTTTAAAGGAACTGAAGCCTTTAAAAACATGCATTAGGGGGTCAAAACCAAGAAAAAATCATATAATTTCTATGAAATCATAGTAAAATGACAAAATATTTATTTTTTAAATTTAATAATTGATGACACATCATTTTTACTTATGGTTTGCCTACGATTCCTATAACATGTTTTTAGTGTTTTAAAAATCTAAAATCCGTATGTAATAGTCAAAACCATAGAAAATGACTACATATTAATGTGAAATCATGGTAAAACCACCATTAAGTTATTTTGGACATGTAATTGTAGAAAACATGTCAATCCGGTGAGTTTTGTGG
This sequence comes from Viscum album, assembly GCA_963277665.1. Classification (NCBI taxonomy): domain Eukaryota; kingdom Viridiplantae; phylum Streptophyta; class Magnoliopsida; order Santalales; family Viscaceae; genus Viscum; species Viscum album. The sequence continues at coordinate 946,062,541 of OY728148.1, forward strand.
TCAAAATGGATCGATAAATAGTTTTTAAATGTATCGAAGCCTTTAAAAACATGTATTGGGGGGGTCAAAACTAAGTAAACGACCTCAGATTAACATAAAATCAGAAGAAAATGACCATATATTTATTTTTGAAATTTAGGAATCGAAGTAACGTCATTTAAAGTTAGGTTCTTTCTATGATGCCCACAAATAGGTTTTTAGTATTTTAAAACACAAAAAGGTGTAGGTAACCATAAAAATCATAGAAAACAACCTCAAATTGATGTGAAATTAAGGGAAAACACCATTGTGTTATTTTTTATTTTTATGTGTAGAAAACACATCAATTTGACATGTAGTGTGGTCACAATGGCTCAGTAAATAGTTTTTAAAGGTATTGAAGCCTTTAAAATCATGAATCGGGGGGGTTAAGACTTGGAAAAAAACATCGGATTGCAACGAAATTAGTGGATAATGACTATAGAATGGTTTTTGAAATTTATGAATTAACAACACATTAATCAAATTTATGGTTTTCCTAGGATTCCCATAAATACATTTTTAGTGTTTTAAAACACTAAAACATCCATGTAATGGTAAAAACCATAGAAAAAACTCTCATATTTACATGAAACCATGGAACAACCACTATTAATTTAGTTTTTTAATATAGTATATGCTTTTATATCAAATTCTTTAAAAAAAAAATAAGTAAAATTTAAGCACATTACACATAGATTTAAAAATCAATTAGAATTGTATATACTTATCCCTTTTTAGTTTCACGTGTTGAATCATATTTTAAATAGTAAAATTTATGTTTTCAAAGTGTTTTTCATGGTATATTATTTGTTTTCTGTTAAAATGTCTTATGTTTGATTATAAAAATAACAAATTTTAGGTGAAACATTATAAATATATTCCATTTCATTTTACTTTTTCATTTCTTTTCTTAAATGTTATGGTTTTTATAGTAGGTGATATATGTTATCCGAAGGAAAGTGGTTGACCATTCGATTAAATACATTATTTATAAGGCAGTGGTAATGATTCTTATTGTATTTGGTATGTTTAAATTTTATCATTGATTCTATTCTAATTCTGATTTATAATATTTAGTTTTAATTTCTTTCTTTTTTATTACAATTGATGAGATTATGTGGTATGTTTCAATTGATGAGATGATGTGGAGGTATAAGGATGAAACATAGGTCATGGGGTTGGAATATATTTGGCATGAGTTATTTTTGGACATATTTTATATGTATATATTGATAACTAAGGTATGGGTTGTCTGATGTAATCGGTTGACTGAGGTTATGATGACTATGATGTATGTGTGATGGGTTTATTGTGCATTTATGTTTTAGTTTATTACATGTCAATGTTTTTATATTTATATTTTTCTATTAAATATTTTTAAAAAGTATATTTTTTAAAAACATTGAGAGGTGATTTTTAAGAACAACTGTTAAAAAAATGAATTTGAATCATATTTAACAGTGGTACATATTAACTACCAATAAACCTAACTTCCACTGACATATTTATCGGTTGTTAGGTTCATCTTATCTATTTTATTTTCAGGTTTTTTAAGAAAAATCAACGTTAAATAAAATGAAATTCACTGCTAAATTCTCAAAAAAATCACATAAAAAACTAGTTCTAAATGAATCGAACTACTGTGAAATGACTAGTGAACATGCAATGCAGGGAGATTTTAGTAAACACAGCTAAATAATTAGGCAAAGGTTTAGCCTACTTCCACTAGAACAAAAAACCACTACAAAGAATGATATTTTTGGTAGTATGGTATCTTTTTTAATGGTTTTTGTAATGCCTTCACCTAAAATGTCAGGTTCGAACCGGAGTGCTATAAGACCACATGTATGCCTCCCCGCAAACAAGAGGTTTCTGACTAGCAGTGAGGGTCTAAGTCCATCAGTGGGGAGACTATACCCATAGTATCATGTCATAATACAAATAATACATAATAAAAAATATAATAGCAACTAGAGTAATTATGTGGAAACTTAAATATGAGACACATGTCATACAATAATAAATAGGCTTCTAAAGTGGAAATCCATACTAGAGTAATAATAGGCAGATAAATAAATAAATAAACACCAGGGTCCTCCAGAGTCCATCTCAATATACTACCATCTCCATTCTCATTTTCTTATCCAGCAGCCACATGTCCCTGTTCCTTATCGAAATCCCTAAATATAACGTCTGAATGTGCATAAATATTTTTATGCAAGGTGTGAGTAATAAAATTCAGTAGGACACCACTAATTCATCCTTAAAAAGTGTCATCATGATTAAATGGTTTATTCAGTGATAATAATAAATGAAAAATAAATCATAATATATAAAATAACATAATGAGTGGTTGTGCGTTAACGAAGCTGCTACAACCCCCGACTGTACTTTCTTTAACTCCATATTGAATGGAAAGTCAATGTATCGAATGTAATCAATATATGTCCATGAGAGTAGTGATCATACTTCTTGTAATTGTGTGTACGTACTACTCAACATCCACTGAGCTCGAACATTAGACTTCTGCTCCCACATCTCCTCTTGGATCTATCCATACTACCAAAGGATCTAGAAAAGTGTCACCTTATGTTGGTTCCGGGAGTAGTGGAATCATGTGGTGGTGGGAAATATATTAAAATTTATTTTAATGTTTATATACTCAAAACTAAGAGTGAGGAGCTTGAACATAAATTTTTTAATTAATTTATTTAATGTCAAAAAAATGATTACCTTATCTTAGGAATATTTCTTCATTAATGATGTTAATCATATGAAATTTCCCTTTCAAATTTCGTTCATTGTGCTATGAGTATCCAAGAATAGAATCCCTCTAGCGAAAATCCACACATGCTCTGTTGATATTCGATAAATGTTAAACGATCTCTATGTGCCAGTGTGTGGAATAAAATGTCTTGAGCTGTTCATTCTTGATCACTCATTCTTTAATCTTTAATAATTACTCAAACATTTATTTTTCTGGAGAGGGAGAGAAATAGAGGAGTTGAATGAAAATTCATTATTTGAAACAATTGCTAATTTTTAATTACCTTCACAATAGCCATAACAGGCTATTTATTGAGGTAGATTTTAGGTTAGGATATTTTTTATTTCATTATAGCCCTTAAAAAATACTAAAACCTTTAATAAACCTAATTATATATAATAATAATAGTAATATTATTATTCTATGGTGCGCTCCAACTTGAGCATCGAAAAATATTATCTAACCATCTTTTTAGTTAATATTTTTTATTAGAAATTGTCTTGGTCTATTCAAACTCTTCTTTTATTTATTAAACACCTAAATATATATTTAATTTATATATTCATTAATCAATATATATTTTTGATCAATAAAACATGAATAAAATTGTACCTCAGTCTTGAGAATAATATTTATTCAATTAATTAAATTCAAATTGTATTTAATCATGATCATTAGAAACACTTAGTGTTTGACCCTCTAGGATTCTTTCTAATTGGAATCAAGAGAGATTGCCTAATGTCCAAAATTACTATCTAGAAATGAGTCAAGGCACCCAAAAGAAATAAATTAATTTTGAAATTATGAACACCAAAAATGAACACTCACTATATAATATAATCCCTTTATCATAATATCTCATCAAGAAGATTGCACATCCATATCACCAACCTATTTTCTTGGTACATCTTTCTTTCAATATCAAAAATAAACACATTGTTACACCATGTACATGGAATTTAATTCAATGGTTCCATTTCAATCAAATGGATGAGATATCAGCTTCCATAAATATAGAAGGGATAAATCATTCTTTAACATATTCATTATTGACATGCGATTCATGACAAGAACAATGTAACCTAACTTACCATGAATTTATGTCGTCATGGTTTTCATCATTAAATCTAATTGCATGAGTTATAAAATTCATTAATGATAATTTTAAAGTCCATGTTCCATTACACATGCTCGCATATAGGAATCTCTGATGACACAAAAACATGTGGAACTCCTACCAGTGATTCATTCTCATATTCTCCCTTATTCGTGATTACCAAGTGAGAACATCATGATACTAAGACTCATACTCTTATTACTTCTCTCACTTAATAGTCTATGAACAATATGTCCCATCATAGTACGTTATCCAAGAGAAGATCATTTTTTTAGAATATCATCATAACACTTCATGGTTCTCAATATAACAAAGAATTTCTATGACCTTATCAATGTGAAAAATACTCTAGGACATTATTACATTAGAGTCTTACAGAACAATATAAAATATTTAATAATATGTTTTATTAATTTTCAATATATCGAACATACTTGTAATTAAAGTACAAATAGCTAATCCTAGGACACCATCTCCAAGAAACTCCCATGAGGACTAGATCCAACTACCTACAACTTTTAGTCCAATTGAACACACATAATAATCATATTTATGGTGAGTCAAGATTTTAGTCAAGGGGTATGATATATTTTCTTCTTATGAAATACTGCTCACTAAAACCTCACCTCTCTTAAAAAATCCCTCAAGAGATGATACTTCCAAAGTACATGCTTCGCCCGTTGATGTGTAATTGGCTCTTTTACGAGAGACACCACTACAATATTATTACAATAGAGTGTAATAGGATATTTACTATTATATACCAATTCATGATCTTGGATGATTTTTTGCATCCATAATGCTTATTTATCTACCTCTGAAGTCACAATATACATGGACTCTACTGTAAAATCTATGACCATATCCTTTTTGATCTCTTCTAGATCTCAATACCTCCATACAAAGTCAATATGTATCTCATTTGTGACTTCATGTCATCATGATAAGTTTGAAAACTATAATCTCTATATATTTTGATGACTGGTTCCCCATATCCTCAATAAACTATGATCAGATCCTCAGTACACATCAAATAATTAAAGATACTCTTGACTGCCATCTAATAGAGGTCAAATGGATCATCTTGATATCTTATAACTGCACATGATGCAGATGAAGAATCTATCCTATTACATATAATAATATAATTGAATGACCCAATCATTGAGGAATATTAAATCATTTCCATTCTATTTATTTCCCCATTAATCTAAGGAAATATTTTTCTAGAAGGATGAATGCCATGTGACATTGGAAACAATCCCCTATTGGATTTTTCCATAACAAAAATCTTAAGTATCTTATCAATGTATGTACTTTGAATTAGGCCTAGAATCTTCTTGGATATATCATGATAGATCTTCATTTGAAATATATATGATGTCTCACCCAAGTCCTTTATAGAGAATCATTTATTCAGCCACATCTTAAAAAACTGTAAGACTGGTATTTGATTTCCTATAATTAATATGACATCCACATATACTATTATGAAAATGAATGCAATCCCACTAAATTTTTTGCAGACACAAGGATCACACTCATTCTTTATGAAACAACATTCTATTATAGATTCAGAAAAATGAATGTTCTATATCCTAGATACTTGATTAAATCCACAAATGGATTATTTTTCAAATTGTATATATTTTAATCCTTTGAGTCACAAACCCTTCAGGTTGTTTTATATCAACATATTCCTGATGGTTCCCATTATGTAATGCAGTTTTGACATCCATTTCTCAAATCTCATACTCACGGTAAGCCTCAATGTCAAGTATAATTCTGAGGGATCTCAACACTACAACTGCTGTAAAGGTTTTATCTCAGTTAATTTCATGATGATATTTCAATCCATTTACAACTATTCATACCTTATAGGTACTAAATTTTCCTTAAATGTCTAGTTTCTTTTTGAATACCCACTTGCAACCAATGGGTTTTAAATACATTGTATGATCTACCAAAATATAGACTTGATTTTGGTAGATGGAATCCATTTTAGAATTGATGGATTATTTTCACTTGGCATCATCTGTGCCACTTACTGCTTCCTTTTAGGTTATAGTATCATTATTAGAAACTAATAATTAGTCACCATCCTTGGTGACAAGAAAACCATACCATTCTGGTTCTCTAACATCTCTTGTACTCCCACACATTACTTGTGTCTCTAGAATAGTTTCTTCTTAAATGGGGATTTATAGAACCTGTTCCTATGATAGGTCTTATGTACCTTGAGTCTCAACTTCATCTAATTCTATCTCCATCCCATTATCACTTTTAGAGATGTTTTCCCACTCAAGGAATCTGGAATTTCCTTCCACTATTACTTTTTTTCTAAGGGTTCATACTGGTAATATCCCATTGTTTCTTTGAGTTATCCTATAAAGTCACATTCTACACATCAAGGATAAAGTTTCTTTATAAAATAGGCCTTAAAAACACTTTCCAAACCAAAAAATTAAAGTATGACAACATTGGTTTCATTCCATTTAATAAATGGTATGGTATACTGAATAACCTTGGTAATGTTTTTTTTAAAAAGTTTTGTATTTGTAAAAAAACCAATCTTTTGAAAAATAATGGTTTTTGAAAAACTGGTGATAGTTTGTAAATTTTCAAACCTAAAAATAAATATGGATAAAAGTTTTGTTTTAGAGAATGTTGTTTTCAAGATACAGATGATCAGACTGAGTAGCACCAAACACAAAGTATCAAACTGTGTAGCACTGATCAGATAAGTTGTTAGAATAATTAAGTTGTTGATAAGACACATAATTGGTATTAGATAGATTAGCACGAAGTTCATGTTTCATTCGACTCAGTGTTGGTTATAAAGTCAGATTGTTGTTGAAGAGTTTGAATGAAGATAGTGATGTTAGGAGTTAGAAAGTTTTAAACTTTCTAACCTTCTGTCTGACGATTATTTTCTAATTTTTAATTATCAAATATCATAAATTGTCTATAACATTTGTGATACAATACATATGAAGAAAAGGGGGAGAATAGGTGAAACCATTCATATAGTGTTTTGGTTGAAATGAAACAAGGTTTCGAAAGTAATAGAAGTCATAATAATTTTCTATGTAAGTCAGAAGGTGCTTTTCCAATATTGAAGTTATCATAAATCATGAAAACTATCATGATAAAAGATTTTGAAGAAATGGAGGAATCATAATGATTTTCTTAGATATAAGAATCAATAAAATGTTTGCATCAGATCCAGATTTACTGAGAAAAGAGGTATTTAGAAGTATGAATGAGTTATATATAGTGAGGTTTGAATAATTTCGAAGTTGCAGAATTCAGTTTCCATCATATTGAGAATTCCATCGTTATGAGGATTATATCATACTAAAGCTAAGGATGTTCCATCAGAGTAACTATGAGGGGGAAATTCAATTACAATGACTTGTAGGTGGAAATTCAATCATAATGACTTTGAGAAGGAAATTAAATCAGTATTTCCTTTGAGAACAAATGTCAATTACACTAACTCTAAGAAAAAATTCAACGAAACTAACTCTGATGAGGAAAGTCAATTCAGAATGAGATGAGGAAGTTCTATCATAATGAGTTGAGGATGTTCCATCCTAATGAGATAAGTAAGTTACATCATAATGAGCTAATGAAGTTCCATCATACCAAAGACAATTTAGGAAGTCTGATAATAATAATTACAAATAACACTCAATAAGATTTCAGCAGAGTTGTGAAGAGTTTAAGTGGTCCAAATTCAAATTCAAATATGCGTAGATCTTGATGTTTTTGAATTTAATTATGTAGAAAATGTTTTCCAATTTCCTTCCTTTGTCTTTATAAGATTCCTACTAATAGAAGAACATCATTCATACATTAAATCTTTTTTATGTGATTGGAAAAGGTGTAGCACTGTAGAATTCATGTCAATGTTGTCATTTTGGACTGAGACCTCATAATAAGGTTGGACATCATAATGTTTTTTACCAAACTATGGAATATCTTACTAACAATCTTAGAAGAGTTTGAGTAATATATATTGATAATGAGTTCATCGTAATGTTTCCATTAGACTAAATTCATTGGACTAAGTCCATTGAACCCATCCCCATAGGAATGAGAGAATCAGGCCTCGCCACATTGGACTGAGGTTTCCAGATAGAGAATTTGTGGGGAAGTTTCAAGAAATTCATTATTATTTTATTTTGGCTCAATTGTTTGTAATGAAATTTGTAAGGTGATGGGAGTTAGTATAATAATTTATACTTAGACATATAAGGTATCTAACGTGAGTTGAAACGAGTTGTATTCACTTATTCCTTATAGAGAATTTATATAGACCCATAGGAGTGGCTATGTAAAGGACGTAGGTTCTCACACCAAGGAAAAAACTTTTAAATATTACGTTATTTACTTGATTTACTAAATATACATGCATGGATATTTACTAAAAGAAAATAAGGATATTAAATTTAACAGGTTTCAGGGGTTATGTTTTTTAAAAGTATTGCAACTTATAAAAGTTACCAACTGACTCAACCCCTTGTAATTTCTTATTTAATGCTTTGAAACTTTAATTGGTTTCATTGGGAAGGTTCCCACATTTAATCCTCACCATGGATAATATAAATTCTATAAATAGTAGAGGACATTTGATGGAAAAGATTATTATGGATGGAAAAATTAGACGATTCTTTTTCTCCTATATTTTGTCCAAGAATTTTTTGTTTCTACTAAAATTGGCTTTACACCTATTAAGAAATATTATTTTATGTTTTATACTAATAAAATATATATAGGAGTTGATAGAAAGGGTAAAAATTCTATTCTTGTGTCCTTATCAACAAAATTGTTATATGAAGGTGATGGGTTTCAAAACTTCAAAGAGTATGTGGGATTAGATGGAATGTATATTCAATGGGAATACTAAATTGAAGGAAGAACTGATAGAAATTAGTTATACTAAGTATGAAGACATAAGAATGAGAGATGAATAATCTATTGATTAATACTTTATGAGAGTAAATGAAATTCTTTGTGTAAGATCCCTACCTTTCCTGAAGATGACTAGAGATTAATTTCAGGTATTTATTTTTTTCATGTTTGAGAATACTTGGGTTGGGTTTTAACTTGGGGTGTGTTTGGTTGAAAATTTCTGAAATTTGTAAGGGAGATGATAAATTCATGTTTGGGGCATGGTTTTCCCTAACCTGGTGCCCCAACCCATCAAACTGTGAAACACTGGACAAAAAAATTTCATGGATAGCGCCCGACTTTTAAAACCATGCACCCTATTAGGAGAAACAGTGCACCCCCATAATAGAGGCGCATGGTTAGGCTCACAGTTAGGGGAAATCATTCACTCCTTCCCAACTAATCATGCACTACCTTATAAATAACCCAAAAATTATATTTTTAATAACTCAAACCCCCATTTTAACTTGTATTTGATCCTTATTCGACCCAAGATTATATTTCATCATTTTGGAGCCTATGAGATGGATTAAACGTCTTCATGGCCTCCATTATTTGTGATTCATAGACTATATCAAATATATGAACCCTTCTCAGTAAGAGGATCTCATCTCACATAGTTTCTCATTCCTTCTTCCTTCTTCTCCTATTTTAGATAGGGTTTGTTATTCTTATTTTGATTGGATATATACCTTGTTTTTTTGATCTAGATATATTATTGTAGATATATATATATATATATATATAGATTTAAGATATCTTTATTTGTTCAATCTTGAATTTGGGTATTAGATTCATATCTTGTTCTATGTTGTTGTGCTGCTCAAATTTTGGTGATTTCTGTTGGAAGACCGCTTGTCAATGAATTGAATTAGTTGGTCTATAATCCAAATCCAAAAGTCTTTATTTAAATTATGTATATGTTATTTTATAATTTCTATTAGATTTTGGGAAATTGTGTTCTTGACTGAATTAATTAATTTGGTGAATTAATTAATTAAGGAAATGTGAAATTGGGGATTTCATAAATTATAATTAATTTTAGAATTAATTGTGAGATATTGAGATTTGAGGATTGAAATATTTAATTTTGTGATTAATTAGGATCTATTGAGGTTGTTATTGACTTAATTAATTGTGGAATTAATAATGGAATTTTGAGTTTGTGGATATTGATTAATTAATTGAAGAATTAATTTATGTGAATGATATACTCAATTATTTGGGGAATTAATTAAGGTTATTTATGTCATAAACTAATAGTTGAATTATTAATGAAATTTGTGGGGTTAGTTAATTGTTTAATTGAATAATTTAATTTATGTTATTAATTAATTGTAGAATTAATTAATATACATGATCGGGTTAATTAATTTTTGAATTAATTAATGATATTTATGTGATTAGTTAATTATTCAATTAAATAATGGAATATTTGTGTTTAAATAATTATTGAATTAGTAATGGAATTGATTTGGATGTTTAACTGTTGAATTAATTATGTGTTATGAATGCTAACATGGAAATTTAGTATAGAATAAAATAATGGGAACATGTTCACTCTAATGTGTAAGTTATGAATGGTAACATGGTAACTTAGTTGTGAAATAAATAATGGGAACATGATCATTATAATGTGTAAGGTATGAATGGTAACATGGTAATTTAGCTGTGAATTAAATAATGGGAACATGGTCATTCTATTGTGTGATGTATGAATGGTAACATGGGAATTCAGGTATGAATTAAATAATGGTATCAATGACATTATGATATAAGATATTCCTTGGACATACATCAGGACCTGGTATGAGTCAAAGTAGGTATTGAATGGTAAAAATGGAATTATGATATATTAAATCCATTAGACATACATCAGGCTTCAGAATGAGCCAAAGAAAGCATTAAGGTATCAGTTTTTATGAGAGTTCGGGGGTTTATGTTGTTAAATAAAGAATATTTGATAATGTGATTACTATTTACTTATGAATTGTAATTATGTATTTATACAACTACATACACTTTCTATTAACTATATATTTCTTTATACACCATTGGTGGTGGCCTACGCTGTACTCATACCCTGCTCGAGATGCCTTATTGGTACCCAAATAGACTTTGTGTTTTCTGGATACGTTAAGGGAATAATCTCATTACTATATGGATGATATGGGATTGATCATGGATGAGGGAACTAGAAATGATTCAAGACCCAATTAGGGGTGTCATCAGTGAATTTATTTTGGGTTTAATTTTAGACACTTGACACATATATTGGAATGGCATATTTTCTTCTTTAGTTTTGATATTTTATTTAAACTTTTAGCCATCTCATGATGCCGGTTATTTCAGGTTATGATTACATATTATTTAGTTCGTGTTTCTTATTTTCTTCTAGTATATTTAATATAATAAAAGGAGGTATAGTCTCCCCATTATCGATATTTCAGACCCTCACTGCTATTCGGTACCATCTAGCTTATATGGAGGCACACCTGGGGTCATGTGACTAACTGACTTGAGGCACCGATGTGTGGCACCTGGGTCAGGACATTAAAAAGTGGTATCAGAGCCCATTTTCTTTTTTTTTTTGTATTATTATTTGGTAATGGTAGACATGAAACTAGAATGAGTCGGGCATTGGTTGTGATCTCAGGCATGGGAGTAGCTAACCCATGTATGGGGGAGAACCTAAGTACCTATGGTGGGATTGTTGTTATTCCTATTTTCTGTTATAGTTGAATATTATTTCAACATGGGAGACACACTTGTTGTGTGTTCTGATTGATGATGTTAATTTTTTATGGGTTTTGACTCGTGGACCAGTATGGAACAATATTTGTGTTACATGCATCATTATAAGAACTTAGGGTTATTGTGACATGCTTCATTTTAGGCACACATAGAAAAATGGGTTATGGGTAAGTTATTGAACTTGAACTGTTTTTCCTTGCTTGTGAAATTGAAATGAAAATGGCACCTATCATGAAATTGAGATAGATTTTAGAATGATGTAAGATGAGAATAAATGGGTGTCTAAATGATAATCGTGAATAATTAGATTGTGTTTACCCTTGTAATCTACGACAAAGTAGTAAGATTATTAAGGGTAGTGATAACAACTCAGTTTTGACTATGTTGTAGGGTTTGGGGAAATGAATTGTTATGGAATATTGTATTTTACCTTAAATGTATTAATTTTGTAAAAGGTGTCTTAAGGTACCTATTTTTAATGGTATAGATATTTCTCTATGAAGGAACTTATTAAGGGGATAACATGAGGATATGACCAGATATGATCTACCAGTAGTAGGAACTAAGGCATCAATTGTGTCAAGTGAGGAATTCATGGATCAGTTCCATGAAAACATTTCCCACTTCATGAAATTCATGGGAAGAGACCCAGGGTGGGTTGTGAAGAGTATGTTTGATCTAAAAATGGAGTTACAAATTCAACACCCTCCTACTTTTATTTTCGAGGGTGGACCTAAGAGAGATGATTTCTGGGTTGAGTCCTTCATGACTATAATTGACCACGTTGGGACTCCTTTAGAGTGGATGGTCATGTTGGCTGCTAACGTGGTATGAGGATAAGTGAATCATTGGTGGTATGTTCAGGCGTGGACTGTATAGGCTAATGGTATGTTATGGAAGGAACTGTTGGATAAGTTTCTAGAGAACTTCTATCCTGAGATACTAAGGTAGAAGAGAGTAGTTGAGTTCATGAGGTTTACTTGGGGGAGTATTTATGTGATAGACTATGTTGGACACTTTACAAATTTTCAACACTTTTCTTTAGCATTGTCAATAAATGAGATAACTACAGTGAGAAAATTTTAGGATGGGCTTAAATGTGAGATTAAGTCCCAAGTTAACCATTTTCAGTTAATTGTGTTTGCTGAGGTGGTGGATAAGGATCTCGTATATATAGGTAAATTGAAGAGGCTTCCAGTGTAGGAAATGTGGTTCCCTTTGTAACATTAGAAGGTAAGACTTCTGAGAGAAGGAAGTATTACTGTGAAAACATCAACCAGGGCAGTGGGAAAAAGAGTACATAAAAAGTGGGATTAGTTGCATAGGACCTTAATCGAGTGATCTATCACCAGTGTGGTAGATTGGGAAACTTTTGAAGATAGTTACATCAACCACCAATATAGTTATAGTCTTGCAGAAATATGGGACATCTACCAAAGTTCTACAGGACCCAACGATAGATGAGTAGTAAGGGTATAGCTAGTCAGAATCGGAGTGCAGGAAGAGGATATTCTGCACCATATCACTCTTGCATGTGGAGTTCTACTGGACAAGGTGGTAAAGGTAGTGTATGTAGAGGTTTAGTGTAAGAGTGCTCATATTAGTAATGTAGTGTTGCACGGGGGACTTAGACTGCCTCACGGGGAAGTGGGGTAAGACCGTTGCATTATATTCACCCTACACTTTTGGATATCAAGCATGGACCATTGACAGTGAGAGGTACTATTTTTATATCTTCTATGATATCTAGTGCCTTATTTGATATCGGTGCCTATCATTACTTTATTTCTACAAAAAATGTTAATGGTTTGAGACTAGTGATGGAGATTGTGAGTGGGGTGTTGACGACAAACATACCTCATGGAGTTCGGTCAAGAGACATTTTTTTGTGCAAGGGGTGTTCTCTTGAGGTCGAGTAGTATCGATTTCTATGTGATCTTTATATCATAGACATGTCTGGATTTGAACTAATTATGGGTATGGACTAGTTAGTATCATATTATCCCCACATTGTTTTTTACCATAAGAGAGTGACCATTACATCTCCTATGGGTTACAAATATATTCACTGTGGAATGTGGGATACCGAGGCGTTCCGAGTAGGGCCAATTACTCATCAAATAAGAGAGATCAAAAACCAGGATTCTAGTATATTTCTGGATGATGGAGGTGTAAAATGAGATGTCTTTCCACACTTAGTGGATAGGTTTTAGGATGTGTTTATTTAATATTTCTCAAGGATTCCACCTGAGAGAGATGTGTAATTTATCATTGAGATCATACCGGGGGAAGAGATTATTTCTATTCCACCATATAGAATGGAACCGAAAGATATTCAAGAGCTTGAGACATGGCTGGAGGAGTTAGAGGATAAGGTATTTATTTATCTGAGTATGTCGGCTTGGGGTTCGCTAGTGTTTTTTGAAAATAACGATGATATGAGTTTATGCTTATGAGCTGATTACCGAAAGTTGAACCAGATGACTGTGAAGAACCAGTATCCTATCCCCCGTATCGATGACCTATTTGACCAGTTGAGAGGAGCTTGTGTGTTCTCAAAGACTGACTTGAGATTAGGATATCTAAAACTGAGAGTTCAAACTTCTGATATACAAAGGCATGAATTTAGAAGCAGGTATGGACTATATGATTTCGTCATAATATTTCTTGGGTTGACGAACAGACCAGTAATATTTATGGACTTAATGAACAAAATATTTAATATGTACCTAGATCAGTTTGGGGTAGTGTTTGTGGAAGACATATTGGTGCACTCCAAGACACATGATTATTATGACCAACATCTTGATATCATCATAATAACACTAAGATAGCATTGGCTATACATCAAGATATCTAAGTACAATTTTTTGGATCGATTAGGTACACTTATTGGGTAACATCATCTCAGAAGAATTTGTGTTGGTAAATATAAAGAAGGTTCAGATAGTGGTTTCTTGAGAGAATCCCAAGAGCATGTTTGATATCCATCTATTTCTAGTATTTTTTTAAATATTATTAGATGTTCATTACGGACATTTACCGATTAGAAACATTGCTGACAAGATTGACCAAAAAGGGATAATGATTTATTATTCGTAATATTGTGATAATTCTTTCTTGGAGATGAAGATGGTTTTGGAATCAGTACCAATATTGATCCTACCTGAGAAAGGTGAGAAGTACATAGTGTATTGTGACACTTCTTGGATTGTAATTGGAGTTATGTTGATGCAAGGAGATCAATTTGTGGTTTATGGGTCTTTAAAGTTGAGTCCCCATGAACCGAACTACCCTACATATGACCTCAAGTTGGCTATAATGGTTAATGTTTTAATGTGTTGGGGACATTATCTATTGGGAAATTATTTTACTGTGTATATTGATCATAAGAGATTAAAGTACATATTTTCACAGTGAGACTTGAATCATCAATAACAGAGAATGGTTATGTATATGCAGCCATTTAAATTTGAGCCAGCATATATGCCTGGAAAGGGGAACATTGATAATGATGATTTGAGTAGGAAGACTCAAACTCAGGTGGATTAGGAGTCTAGTATTGAGTAGAATATGATGTATTTATTGGATGGGATAGACATTATGGTTTATGAGAGTTAGGATTATATGACTCTCGTAATAGTTTCATTGGAGTATACATTTTTGAGATAGATCTAAGATTGGAAGTATGTGGATTTATAATTTTTTACCTTGAGGGAAAACCTTGAAGGTTGGGAGTCACCTTATTATTGGAGAATTGATGAGGATGAGGTCATCTATGTCAGGAATCAGGTTGTCATACCTAAAATAATGTGAGACAAGCTGATGTGTGAGTTTCATGCCTCGAAGTGGGTGGCACATCCAGGTGTGAAAAAAATGCACCGTGAACTACAAAGATAGTTTTGATGGTTGGAAATGAAAAATAAAATAGCAATGTTAGTGACACGATGCTACACCTATCATTAGGTGAAGGCCTAGCATTAATGACCTATAGGTTTACTACAGTCGTTGGCCATTATAGAATAGAAGTGGGACAAAGTGACCATGGACTTTGTGGTGGTTCTCCCAAGGATTCCTTAAAAGAATAATTCAATTTGAGTTATTGTCGATAGACTAAAAATAGTAATGTTTGTGACACGATGCTACACCTGTCTGCACGAGGTGCCACATAACATTGTTTCAGATAGAAAGTTGTGTTTTACTTCATGATTATTATAGGTATTGTAGAAGGTTCTTGGTATGTAGGTTTTATTGAGTATGAATTCCCAGCCACTGACAGATGGGTGGTCAGGGCATACTATACAAGTGCTTGAGGATATGTTGTGAGCTTGTGTTCTAAACATAGGTGGGTCTTGGGAGAATCACCTAGAACTAGTGGAGTTCACCCATACCAATATTTATTGGGAAACAATATAGATGGAACCATATGAAGCTCTTTATAGTATGCCATGAAGACCACCACTAGTCTGGATGGAGGTAAGTAAGTCTAAGTTGTTGGGACCGAGTCTCGTGTAGGACACATTAGAGCATGTATTGTTGATTTAGAAATATATGAATACGACCCAAAGTAGATAGAAGACCTATTTTGACAGAAATAAATGTCACATAGTGTTTACAGGGGTTGATCATGTATTCATTTGGGTGTTTCCTAGATTCAATAACTATAGAATACAGAGATAGGGCAAGTGGGCACCCAAGTTTGTTGGACCATTTGAGGTGGTGGAGAGAATCGGGCAAGTGGTGTACCGATTAGCTCTTCCACAGAGATACAATGCTATGTATGATGTTTTCTAAGTGTCAAAACTAGTTTGGTATCACCCCAACCATTCTAATGTGATCGATATGGATGATATTGAGATTGAGATAGATTTTTCCTTTGAAGAGCATCTAATTCGTGTGTTGAATCGTAGTGAGAATGTGTTGCGGGGAAAGATGATGCCTATAGTTTGTGTATTGTGGAAACATGGAAATTTTCGGGAGGAGACATGGGAAAAGAAAGAAGATATGTGGGATCATTGTGCTAATATTTTTTACTCGGAATCTTTGAGATTCTTGGGAGTGCAGATCAAGGATATGATGTTATAAGGTGGTGAGATTCTAAGATCTCGACCATTCCTGAAGATGACTTGGTCTTAATTTTAGGTATTTATTTTTTCCTTGTTTTAGTGTAATTGGGTTGGGTTTTACCATGGGGTGTTTTTGGGTGATAATTTAAGAAAATTTAAAGGGATAAGGGTAGTGCATAGTTGGCTCACGGTTTTCCCTAATCGTGCGCCCCTACCCAGCAAAGCATGCAACCTTGGACAGAGAGGAATTACATGGTTGACACATGGTTTGTCAATCTGCACACCCTATTATGAGAAATTATGAACCCCCATAGTAGAGGTTCACATTTAGGTACACATTTAGGAGAAACTATGCTCCCCTGCCGTACTAACCATGCATGAATTTTTAAACCACCAAAAAATAGATTTTTAATCACCAAAACCCATATTTAACTCCTATTTGTTCCCCATTTAACCCTAGATAATATTTCATGTTCTTGGAGAATCTTATATGTATTAAAATACATAACAACCATTTTAAGTTTTTATTTTAAGCCTGGATTGAAGATCTTCACACCTCCCTGTTCGAGGATCGTACCTTGCTTGATTTCCTATTCCTTATCCTTTATTATCCAATTCTAAAAAGGGGTTTTTCTTCTTATTTTGATTGGATATAGACATGTTTTTGTGGATCTGGATCTAGTATTGAAGATCTATATCTATATTTATGATATATTGTTTGATTTTATCTTGATTCAGGGTTTCAAATTTGAATCTCATTCTATATAATTGTGCTGCTCAAATTATGAGGATTTTCGTTGGGTGATCACTTGTCAACAAATTGAGGTAGGTTGTCTATAATTCAAATCCCAATGTATTTATTTAAATTACATGTATGTAATTGTATAATTTCTATTTGATTTTTAGAAATTATTTTCTTAATTAAATTAATTAATTGAGGAGATCAGAAATTGGAGATTTTGGGAATTATAGATTGAGATAATTAATTGTATAATTAATTATGAGATATTAAGATTTTAGGATTGAGATATTTAATTGTGGAAATAATTATGATCTATTGAGATTGTGATTGAGATAATTAATTATGGAATTAATTATGTGATTTTTAGTTTGTGGATATTGATTAATTAATTGAATAATAAATTAATGGGATTTACGTACTCAATTAATAAGAAAATTAATTAAGGTGATTTATGTGATAAAATATTTATTGAATTAGTAATAAAATTGGTCTGGTTAACTAATTACTGAATTTACTAATAAAATTTATGTGGTTAATTAATTTTATAATTAATTAATGTATTTTATGTGAATAACTATTTTTTGAATTAATTAATGTTATTTATGTGATTAGTTAAATTTTGAATTAACTAATGGAATTGTTATGTTTAAGTAATTGTAGAATTAGTAATGGAATTGATGTGAATAATTAATTGTTGAATTAATTATGTGTTAATAATGGTAACATGGTCATTTATTTGTGAATTAAATAACGGGAACGTGGTTATTATAATGTGTAAGGTATGAATGGTGACATGGCCATTTAGTTGAGAAATAGAGAATGTGAACAAGATTATTCTAATGTGTAAGGTATGAATGGTAACATGGTCATTTAGTTGTGAATTTCAGAATAGAAACATGGACATTCTATTGTGTGGTGTATGAATGGTAACATGTGAATAAAAATATGAATTAAATAATGATATCAATGGAATTATGAGATATGATATTCCTCAGACATACGTTAGGGTCCAACATATTTCAGAGTAGGTATTGAATGATAATAATGGAATTATAGGATATGATATCCCTCAGCCATACTTTAACCTCTGATATGTGTTGAAGCGGGGATTGAGGTATGAGTGTCTACGGGAACCCAATGGTTTATACAATTAAATAAAGAATAATTGATAATGTGATAACTGTTTACTTATGCATTGCAATTAATTCTTTATACAACTACATACACTTGCTATTGATTAGATATTGTTTTAGTTGTCATTATTGGTGGCATACTATAATGCCTTAGATTTTCCATTCACTACTTTTTTGGATACTATATATATTATTTGTGAGACCAGGAACTGAGATGATGTGCGATTCTGAGACCGTTGTTCCAAAAATAAATGTTTGAAATATATTAAAAAGCATACATGCACAGTTTTCATGAAAAAGTGTAATAACTTCTAAACGGGTACCCTGATCAGAAATATGATGGTACCGTTGAGTTCAGAAAGTGAGGGTTACCCTAGGAATGACTTAACATTAATCGGTGTCGGTCATTTGTAGAAAATCCACCACAGGCGTGGAAATGAAAAAAATAATTTAATAAATAATTTTATTTTATTTTTGTTGATGCAGTGATTGATGGACTTTAAATAGACTATTATGGAGAAATACTAGGGTTATCTGTACAACCCTGGAACCGTTGGAGAGCCATTATAGATATCTGTAGTGATTCCTCTCAGACGAATAGTGATAGGATCTTCGATTAATGACCGATGGAAAAAAGATTCAATGGATCTCACCAAAAAACACGACACAACCCCATTCTTTGTTAGTGATCAATTTGAATCAAGGTAGGGAATTTTTTTTTATTCTTCCCTATTCTTTATTTATACAATGAACATGAATCAACCAATAGAAATATCGACCTGTGGTATGATCAGTATGCAGGATGAGTTTATTTTATGAGGTTTTGATGGGAGAATATATTTTTTATTTTATTATTCATATTTTCATTCTAATAATGATGGGTCAAGATAAACATGAACATTGATCACGGTTTGCTACTCCAACAAGTTTTTGTTGTTTTCTCCCCCCCCCCCATTTATCGTTCATCACGAGGATTCTCAATCAATCAATCATTGCATACCCATTTCATGGTGCAATGATCCAATATCGCAGATCTAATATTGGAATAGCCTGATAGAGGTGTGATGATGGAAATAACAAAATTTATATGAAAGAGGATACCCAATTTACAATTCTTCATCACACAACAAATAATAACAATTTGATTCATTTTTTGAGTATATTTGATGGCGTAATGAATTCTTCATCGACAAAAAAGGATTGGGTGAGTTGGAATCTTCAATATTATGGTAAAACGATCACCAGATCAAAATTTGGAGGCATTGGATCAAATGTGGGAGTAGATATGGGTTTCTGAAAAATTCTGAACAATATAATGTTTAATCTGGATCTATACGTTGTGTGGGGCAGATGATCTATGATTAGGGTTTCCATAGGAAGTTAAATATCACATGGAATGTGACCCCTTTCACATAGCATGTGGTATCACCTGGGTCACACGACATATACTCTGGAATCACACGGGTTTTTTACATGGGAAGATGTTCATAGGCTAAGCTGTGTACTGGTACTTGAGATTACATGCATAGGATGGTGACGTGTACTAGCACATGGCAAGACTAAATGTGATACGTACATGGTGTGTACTACTACATAGACACAATTTGATGAGATGATCCATTTTCACGGGCATGACCCAGGTTCAAGGGACAGAGAGTGTGACCCCTACTACACATTTTGTACTCATTTATACATTTCATGGTGCCCTTGTACTCTATATCTTGGAAAATTTTGATAGATTTTTCTACCTTTATCTTTTCCATGAGGGTTAGTATGCAATCATTTTTTACTCCCGAGACCACGATCCCTTCAGTAGTAATTCAAAGATAATGTTGCCGGAATCCCTCTGAGAGACCGAGAGTGAGATTCCTTATTCATATTCATGTCCTAGGTGGAGTTCTTGGTATTTATGTGACCAACACTTCATGGGAGTCAATCCTCTACTTATCAGGTTAATCCAGATTGATTTGTTGGTATAGTGATCCTAATCTGTGTATTGTATTCTATTCAATCTATTAGCATGCTCTTTCTCATGAAGAGACCCGATAAGAAGTACCTATTGGACGGACATCATCGATGCTCTTAGATTTAGGAGTGTGTTCTCTTAAGTGAGTGATTTATAGAATATTCTATATGGAATCATATACTAGTATAATATGGATGTGACTTAACTCTAGAATGTGTGTCTTTGTTGAGTATATCTAGATATTCTTGTTATATGTGTTGTAGAAATATACCTGTGTTGATATGAATGTATTTCCTTTGTTTTATGTGACGCACACCAATCATAGGGCATGTAAAAAAGAAATTAAATTTTCCTAGTGTAGTATAATGGATGACCACGTTCTTCTCACTTGAGTAACATTCTCATATGTTCACTCACTTAATTTAATTCACCTAAACTAATTATTTTTAATTGTTTTTTTAATTTAAGAAGGTTATGAAATTTAAATTAATGAACATATTAAAATAACATGCAATTAAAAAAATTTAATTAGTAAATAATGAACTTGGAATTTATGGGTTGGTTTGTGGGTTCCATCATTCTCCTTATTGGTGTTTAAAAAAAGATAGATAATTCAATTTTGAGATCTCATTCTTGAATTACTATTCACTTATTAATTGGTGTGAAATCTTGAATTATTTAGCAATCTTAACTTCCCCTCCTACTTTAATCAATATTTATGGAACAACTCAATCATGAGTGTGACAACTTCCTAGACCTGGCTCTATCATATGCCATTTCAACCACTGAATGGCTCAAATCCATCGTATTAAGACCTTGTATTCAGTATAAGGGATGGAACAGATTTAATAAAATAATAGAAATGAGTTTGAGTTTAGTTTCCTGGTGGGATATCTCCACACCCGTGCACCTCACTCTTTATCATCAAAAACATAATAAAACTTAAGAATTTTACCGTAGAATAAATTAAATTGACAGATACCTCCCCTGAGCCAAGCATTGAGTAAGTACATTATTTTTAGGGTAAGAGGTAATGGTGGATAGAATGAGAATAAGAAAAAAATAAGGATAAAATATAGAGAAGAAAGGAGGGTGGTTGGGTGGAAAAAAGCACAAAAGTAAAAACCATGCCTGAATTTATTAAAAATCTAAATTACAATTGAAATATAAATAAAATAAATAAAATAAACAAATTAATAATATGATAAGGGTAGGATTTTTGAACGTCCTCCCTCGGTGGAGATCTCCCCTTGGTTCCTTGGAATAAATGTGATGGAAAATGGGATGAGATGAGAGGTGGGAGCTCCCCTCCTTTTATAGGAAGAAAATTTCCTCCTCAAGTTTGCACATTTTTTGGGAATATAAACGGATGATTAACACATTCCATACTTCATAAAAGTTGTTAATATTTGACTTTTTCATTCAACATCAAAATTTCATATTGATTGGACTCATCTAGAGGGATTTATGTAATTTTTATTGACAATGTATTTTTTTCTAAGAGAATTTTCGAGGAAGATTCCTTCAATGTATGACATCATTTTGCCACCATAATGGGAGAAAAAATCTATGAAATTTATTTAGGTAGTGCATATATGTGTCCTACTTCATATTCATTTCTAATCAACTCCATTGTAGTTTTGTAGCCTGATTTATTCATCCGTTATGGATGTTGGGTCCACGCCGTCAGCCCGGACAATTTCCAAACATCAATGATTTTTTAGGCCTTTAGATATTCGAATAATCCTCTAGTCTAGAAGAAAATGTTAATGGAATTAAAATAAGAATTCTAAAAAAATAATCATTCAGTTTGGAATTATATTTTTATATAAATGACCAAAATAACCTTGATGTAAAAATCTGTCAAAAATCAAGAATTTAAGCACATTTCACATTTTAGCTCAAAACACACCATAAATCCAAAATTGATCCATATAATCCCATATTGATAAATTAGGGGGGTTAAAACTATTAAAATGCATATGAAAATTGTGGAAAATATTAGTTTTATTAGTATATTTTTTAGTTTTAGGGAGTCCTACTAAGTATTGTTATACTCACACAAACATGGAGTTTTCCTTCATGTGTCATGTCTTATGTAGAAGATTGAAATTTTGAAGGAGTCTTAGGTGGACCAGGACCAGACGGTTCTTATTGAGACCAGAAAAACCATGGTGTGTTCCTACAGCTTTCTGAAAGCAGTCCCAATACTTACTTTTAGGTTGTACTTTTGTTTTCAAACTCTTTTTTGTGGGCTTGTATTTTTCCCTAATTACATTATATTCCTTCTTTTTATACTCTTCTTATGAAATTTAGATGTATAAATGCATGGGTTTCCAGTTGTTTTTACATTTCATTATTTTATAGGCTTGGAGATGTTTGTTTCTTTACAGGTACTTAATCTAAGGCCTCTCATGTTGGTGATACACCTTCTCAGTGCTAGTCACTAGGCCTTAGCCTATTTGAGGTGTGATTCGGGGGTCGTGGCATGGGCCCCTCTAGGAGGGCGCATGACACCTACTGATTTGTACTCTCACCCTACATGGGCTTCCTGATCAGTACCTGAATAGATTTTGTGCTTTCTATAGAGGTTAAAGGGAAATACCTTGTGTTAGATCATTGATATGGGATGAAGCATGGATGAGGGAACTAGACACTCTTCAGGACCTGCTTGGGGGAGTCATCAATGTCTTTATTTTGGGTTTAATTTTAGACACTTGACATGTACATTGGAATGACATATTTTTTTCTTTAATTTTTTATATTGTATTTTCATTTTGGTCATCTTGTCATACTGGTTCTTTTAGGTTATGATTACATGTTATTAATATATTGTTTATTTTTTTTTTCATGGGGTATTTACACTGATAAAAGAGGGAAATGTATCCCCATGATCAATATATCAGACCCTCGCTACAAATCGACAACCTCTAACATACGGGGAGGCATGCCTGAGGTCATGTGACTAACCTATTAGAGGCACTGGTGTGTGGAACCTGGTCCGAGATGTTACAGTTTTCAACATTAGAGGTTTTGGATATGTCTTGTAAGATTCTTCAATTGTGATGAAAATCATGTGAAACTTTCTAGATAGGTTTGATTCTAAAATTTTCCCTTTATAAGATAAAGATGATTTATCTCTTGAGGAATTGCTTAAATTTCTTATTACTTATGAAATGAGAAAATCTCCAAAGTTAAAAAGTTATAAAATATGAAATAGATTTTGAATCAATTAGAATGATGATAATTCATGATGTTGGATATGATGATCCTTGCTACTTTGAATATAAAGATGGTGATAAGTTGAATGAAAAAATCATGTCTCTTATATCTAAGAACTATAGTAGAGGAATATGAAATTATTGGGGAAAACATAATCTTAAATGTTTTGATTGTGGTGGAATTGGACACTTTACTATGAATTTACCTAAGAATAATGTTGGTGAGTATCGATAATATTTTGATGAAACAACTTGATGAAAGTAGTGAAACAAAAGTTATGATGAAGAAAATTCATCCAAAAAACACAATAATAAGTCTACTAGAAACAAAATAAATATGATGTGTAATAATGTTGAATCGTACTCAATTGAAAAAAATTCTTCAAAATATGAAAGTTAAAAAAATATAACCTTCATTGAAAAATTTTAGAAAATAAAAGATTCCGTAGATAGTGAACAAGGTGGTGAATAATAATATAGAGAGTATCAACTCAAAACATAACATATATTATGTATTGAGAAAAACAGAAATCTCAAGTATTAAATTAGAGTAATGAATGAATATTGTGCAGAATTTTCTAAAGAAAGAAATTATGTCATCATGTTTGAGGAAGAATAAATTTAAGAGTTCTTAAGTTACAAACTAATAATCACTGAACATGGAAGGATGGATGATGATCTCAATAAGAAATTGGAATATAAGGGAAAATAAGTCAATAAGTTTCAATATAAACTTCTTGATTCTATAAATACCTTGAGAAAGATGAATAAAAACTTTAACAAAGCTTTAGTAGTAAAATATAAGACTTATAAATTTGATGACAAATCTCAAATAAAGAATTAGGTGATTTCCTCACACACCAAAAATATTGTTTCATCTAATTTTTCTAGCATTTCAAGTGATAAGAAAATTAATAGGAAAGTATGGGTGGAGAAATAATGTGATAAACATATCACATATAAAAAAATTTAAAACTCACTTAGAAGGAAATATGGTATACACACAGAGTATGTTAGGGTAGGAAGGATTTATAAACCTCAAAAAAAATTACAAAGAAAGATCATAATTCAATAAAAATTTAGATTTGATGGGTTATAATGGTTCTATAGAATATATGGGCACATGACTTTTAATTTTTGGCATAACATATCACTTCTCAAAATAATATTTGAATTGAGTGGAAGAAATAGTGAAATTAGAATGAATAACATTCCTAATACATATGAAGCTTGAAAATAAAAATCACAAGAAGTTAGAAACATTCCAAAAAATATATATTTAAATTTCTAGAAGAAGTTTATGGAAGATGTGATTTGGCTTTTCATCATGTCAAAAGATGTATGAAACTCCTTCTAGAACAAGTTTCTTATGGGAGATAATGAAAAGGAATCTAGGATGAAGAAAGTTGAGGAAATATTGTTTTGTTGAGACTGCCTTGAAAGAAAGTAAAAAAGAACAAACCGTGGATAATTGATAGTGGTTGTTCATCATGCATGATATGTGATTTAAAAATCATGAAAAATGTTTAAAATCTTGAAGGAGGTTCTATTACCTTTGGGAATAAAATTTCATTAAAAATCATAGGTATCAAAATGACTGAGATTAAATAAGAAAAGTTGAAATCCTAGGAATTTTTATTTATTGATGTGCTAAAACATATTTTACTTAGTGTAATTCAACTTTTTTATGATGGAAAAGAAGTGATTTTCAGAAAATATTCATGTGTTATCAGAAGTGTGAGACATTGAATAGTTATCACAAAAGGAGAAAGAACTATTAGAAATCTTTTTCACTTTAGAGAATTCAAAAACACATGTTATCTAAGTTCCAAAGACGAGAATAAGTTGTGGTGCCAAATACTTTTCCAACATGGGAATAAAATAATGAAAAAAACATTCTAATGTTTATTATGTACAACATTTTCCAAAATTGAAAACAAGAGAGGAATAATTTTGTGTTACTTGTTAGAAAGGGAAGATGACTAATAAAAGTCATAAGAAAGTTGAGATTCCATCTACCGGGCCTCTTAAACTTATTCATTCTAATTTATGTGGGTTAGTGAGACATCAATATAAAATGTATATTTATAATTTATCAATTTTAATTTTATTTCACTCAAATGAAAAACATCATGTTTTTGAAATAGTACTCATAGCCTATAGAAATCTTTGGGTTTTTCAAAATGGAATTTGAGAAAGAGATGAGGGTTTATATAATGAAATTGAGAATGGATAATTGTATTGAGTTTACAAGAAATAATTTCAAAAGTTATCTTAGAGATAATGGTATTAAATATTATTATAGTTCTCTATATACCCAAAAACAAAATGGATTAGTAGAAATGAAGAATATAGGTTTGGTGGAAATGGGAATAATCATGTGAGAAGAATAAAAATTTTCAATGTTCTACTAGAGTTAAGTTGTTCGTATTATTTTACATGTTTTGAAAAAAAAATTAAGTTTGGAAACGAACATGAGTTATTATGAAATATTATATGAGAAAAAACCTTTATTGAAGTACATCAATGTTTTTGGAATCCGATGTTTACTTAAAATAATAAATTTTGATCGAGGAAAGTTTGATGAGAAAGCTAAGGAAGGAACTTTTATTATTCACACAATGGAAGAAGATACAAATGTAAAAAGTTTTGAATTATAATTATCTTATGAATATTAAGTTGTGTTTATCAGATAATAGGGGAGAAGAAAATAAAATTTATATAAAAATAAAAGTGAGAAAATATAAAAGTTAGGGGGATTTTATCTTAACATGGCCATAGAATTTTCTTCTCACCAAGGGATGGATTTTTTTCAGAAAAATTACCTTTTCTATTAGTGTGGTGTCTAAACACTACATTAATAAAGGATTTGTTTTAGTAAAATTCAAAAAACATGAGTTTTTTTCCAAATTTGAATTGTGAAAATTATCTGAGAGTTGTAAATGTTTTTAGTGAGTGTTTTTAAAAAATCAAAATGGGGAGATTGAAGAACCTTTGTGATGTTTTTTAATAAAATTTTGTATTTGTTGATAATTAATCGTTTATAAAAGAATGTTTTTGAAAAATAAGTGAATGTTTCTGAATGTTAGAACCCAGACATAAAGGGGGGAAAGTTTTGTTTTCTAGAAAGTGGTTTTATAGACACAGAGGATTGAACTGAGAAACAGAAAATGAAAAGTATCAAACTGATCACCACCGGTTAGAGAATTCATCAAAAAGTTATAGTTTTTTATCAGACACACCATCAGTCTCAGATCCATTGACATGAAGTTCAAGTTTCATTGGACTCAATGTTGGTTAGAAAGTTAGAATGTTGCTGTAGAGAATGAATGAAGAAAGTGATGCATGGAGTTAGAAATTTCTTAATCTTTCTATCCTTCAGTCAAATATTTCTATTTTAATTTTTAATTCTCAAATATCATAAGTTGTCTGTAACCCATGTGATGTGATCTTTATGAAGAAAAGGGGGAGAATAGGTGCAACCAATCATATTGTGTTTTGGTTGGAAATAAAGAAGGTGTTGAAAGTAAGGTAAGTTGTGATACTTTCCTATATACGTCATATAGTCCATTGATAATATTGAGGTTCTCATAAATCAGGAAAACTATAAGGATAAAATATTTTTAAGAAATAGAGGAATTATAATGATTGTATTGATTTTAGGAATCAAGAAAAAAGTTTTAATCAGATCCAGAAGTACTGAGCGTAGAAGTTTTCAGAAGTCTGAATGAGTTATAGTTTATGAGGGTTGAAGTATATCAAAATGGTAGATTGGAGCTTCCATCACAAATAAAATTCCATCATAGTGATAATTCCATCATTATGAGGATTCCATTGGATTGAAGCTGAGGATGTTCTATGAGGTAGAATCTGAGGAGGAAATATAATTAAACTAACTCTGAGGAAGAAATTCAATCAAACTAACTCTAAGAAGGAAATTCAATCAATACTGACACTGAGAAGGAAATTCAATCACACTGAATCTGAGAAATAAAGTTAATTAGACTAACTCTTATGAGGAAATTCAATTTAGAATGATATGAAGAAGTTTCAACATAATGAGATGAGTAAGTTGCATCATAGTGAGTTGAGTAATTTTTATTATACTAAATAAATATTAGGATGTTTGATAATATTTATTATAAAGAATACATAAGAAGATTTCATAATATTTTTGTAGAGTTTAAGTGGCCACACTTGAAATTAAAATATGTATAGATATTGGATTTTTTTAATTTGAGTAAGTGGGGATTTTTTTAGTTAATAAAATTTTTCATTTTGGGAAGCCTATAAATAGATGAAATGTATATTCATACTTTTCATCTTTTTTATGTGACTGGAAAAAGAAGAGCACTATATAATTCATGTAAAAGTTATCCTTCCATATTGAAATCTCATTATAATTTTGGACGTCTAAAATTTTTGTTTAATGGACTGAGTAGGATCGGACTGAGCATTTGAGAAGAGTTTGAGTAATGAATATTGAGAATGGATTCATCAGAAAAAGTCCATCAGACTGAATTCATAGGATTGAGTCCATCGGACCCAGCCCTATCAGATAGATTGAATCAGACCCAACCACATCATAATGAGGATTCTGAGCTGAGAATTTGTGGTTTAGTTAAAAAAAAGTATTTTTCTATTTTTTGTCTCATTTTTTTGTAAGAAAAATTTATTAACCAATAGGAGTCTTTATAATCATTATAATTAGGATATATATAATGTGTCTAATTGGAGTTGGCACAATTTTTATTCACATATTCATTTTAGTGAATTTCTATAAACCCATATGAGTGTCTATGAAAATGATATAGGTTCTCACACTGATGTCGAACCTTTGTAATATCATGTTCTTTACTTTTTTTACTAATTTTTCATACAGTAGTATTTACTAAAAGATGATAAGGATATAAACTTTAACATGTTTCACGGTTTAATATTTTCAAAATTATTGAAACTTATAAAAGTGAACATCTAATTCAACCCCACTTCTGAGTTATTATTTGATCCTTTGGAACTTCATATACTATTTATCACTTTATTTAATTTTTTTTAAATATTTTTGCTACTTTTTTGTAATTAAAATCCATAAATGAATAATTGAATACTCTCAGGACTCATCATTTATCTCACCATTGTTGAGTCAATAAGGTTTTCCTTATAACTTTTCCATTCCTTCTTGTTTTGAAAATCACAAACACCTTATCCTTAAAGAAAATTGCTTTCTTAAGGAAAATTGATTTCTTAAGGAAAATTGCTTTTATAAGGAAAATCACTTTTATAAGAAAAATTATCCTTATTATTTTTCAACTAGATTTTTCTTAAGTATGAGATTCGGATTCATTTCTATTTTCTCGGAATTGATTGAAACTTTGATATGATGTATTCTGTTTTAAGATCTGGATTCTGGATAAGAACTGTGATAAAGTTTCACTCCGAAATCCAGAATGAGAACTGTGATAAAGTTTCATTCCGAATTCCGGATACAGTTTTAATCTAGATTCAGGATATGAATTCTTATGAAGATCGATGACGAATTCTCATTACGAATTCTAATGAGGAATTCTCACTATGAATTCTAATGACCAACTCCCATTCCGAACTCTCATTCTGAATTCTCTTATTAAAAAGAATCTGATTATCTTTGTTTTATACACTCTGAATTTATTCAGACTCTGAAAATTATTTTTGTTAGACTCCGAACCTTCAAACTGAAGCTTTCATTCCGGTCTTTTGAGTTAGAATTAAAACGATGTAGTACTTTCTGTTACACTTGTTTTGTTATAAAACGATGTCGTATATTTTGTTATAAACTAACCGTTGTCTAAGTGACACGTGTACAGGTCCCTCCGATCCTTAAGGAAAATATGACCGTTGGAGAAGGAGCCAACCTTACCTATAAATAGGATCTCATTTGAGAGAGCTCATAAGACACATCAACGATTTTTGACAATGAGCATACATGTTGTTGAAGTGATTTATAGAGAGAGAGGCTCTTATCAACTCTCAAAGTTTCGTGCGACTCCGAATCGTGGTGATTACATTCGAGGACTTCCGGGGATAGGAAGACAGAGGTGCCGACTACCTTGAAGTTCGAGGGCTTCCTTGCTTGGGAAGAAAGAGGTTACCAACTACCTTGAAGTTGAGGGCTTGCAGGGATAGAAAGACAGAGACTCTGATCTTCGTATCGAGGTCTTACCCTGGTGTGGGTAAGACAGACTTTCTTGAAAGTATAAATCAAGGGACCTTTATCCAAGGTTGTTGGATACCCTTCTCTTTGGGTTAAAAGACTATTATCGTGTTACTTGTAGTTCTACTACATGTTTATATTCCACTGCATTTTGTATTATAAGGAATGTATAACATTCTTATACTTACTAACATGTACACTGTTTCTTTTATATTCTATACGCATTAAGGTAGAATCTCATATTGTAACTTTTGTTAAGGTTCAATATCCGGAACCATATTTCCGGAACCTACTTTCAAAATCTCTTTCGAAATTTGCATTCGGTGTTAGAGGTGTTGTGAATTTTCTTAGTTTAACTTTGTTAAACTTATCCCTTTCCTTTTCTTAAGGAAACATAGTTATGTGTAACTAAATTTAATGGTTCCAAAGGAATTTTTAAAGTATACAATTCACCCCCCTCTTGTATATTGAGCATCTACATCACTATTTCGATCCTACAACCATGTCCAACAAGATGTGGTTCCTCCTTTCACTTTAATCATTACACTGATGTGTATAAAGAGGAGTGAGTTAATATAGTATCCCAAACTCCTATAAGTATTCAATGAATTATTTATTGAGATATTACCCACCAAGTTCTTAGAGTATTTTCTTAATCATATTACCAATTTGGTTCCCATATTCATTCTTGTATTTCCTGAATTTATCAAAATAACCTTACTTATACCTCATTAAGTAGACATATTCATTTATACTAAAATAATTGATAAAATTTATGAAGTAAGAGAACCCACCCCTTCCTCAATAAGGAATGGTCCACACACATATGTATGAACTAATTCAAGAATCACTTTAGACCTTTAACCTTTTCTACTAAATGGGGCATTATTTATTAGACCATATAAATAAGTGTGACACATACCAATTGGTTTTAGTTCAAAAGATTCTAAATATCCATTTTGGTAAAACATAGTCAAGAGTTTTTCATTTACATGACCAAGCCAATGATGCCATAATTGGGTGTGTCACGAGTTATGTGAAGTAGTTTCATTATCAATTTCCATTACTTGGTTTGTATAGTACGATAAAAAAATGGTTATTTAAATTCACCTTACCATAACAAATGTTATTTTTATAAAAGAAGCAACATTCATTTACAAATACTAAAATAAATCCATCTATATCATGTTTAGATATATAAATAATGTTTTTTGTAATGGTTGAAACATAATAAAAACCTTTCAAAACCAAGAGCATTTAATGATCCCATATTTTTCTAGGTATGTCCCACTCTAGGGTTTTCATTGAACATATTTTGTTGTGTTTTCCTTTCTAATTAAGAATTATTGACTAAGTCTTATTTGAGGATAGAGAGACTTTTTAGAGAAAATAACCTTAATTTTAGGCATGTATGTCAATTTAAATATATTGATTCCATGTATAAATATGTTAAATGGGTTTAATAGGGTTTTTTAAAAGTTTAGAAGGATCATAGGTGGTTTGGTCACTTTTATAGAAGCTATTATAAAAACTATTCAATGAAAAATTATATGTTGTGTACATGTTGCAAGACATGTAACCATTTTTAGATGCATTTCATGAACTAGTTTATGATGTGATGTGGTTACATGTCTTGAACCTAATTCACATCGTGTAAATTTTGATCAAAATAAATATTAACTCGGGGCAAAAGGTTTTTCCAGCATCACTTAAAAATGAGGAAATACATGACATGAAAGGATTACACATCATGTATTCCTCATACCTAGTAGTTTTTAGTGTCTCGTGTACTTATGACTCTCATTATTTTTTATTATAGCCTCTCATCTCTCTCTCCTAGGGTGAACTCAAGGAAATTTTGAATTATCATCCCCCCTTCCAGATGTCCCATTTTCACATTAGATCCTTGGTGAGTTCATTCACATTGGTTTCCCTCTTCTAACCTGTCATTACTTTTCATTGTAGTGTACATCTTCTGAACATGGGTTTTGTTTTGGTGGTTGATCTTGTTTTGGGTTAATCTAGGTTCTTCTTGTGATCTTTTGTGGCTTCTTCTTTAATGGATTTTGTCATTATAAGCGTTGTGTTAATCACATGTTAATGGTATGGAGACTAAACCTAACACTATAGTATATTTAATTGTGAATTATATGAAATATTTTGATTATGACCATGTAATCTGCACTATAATTAATCAGTTTATTTATAGTAAATCATGGATTGTATTTCTTTAGATTCAATGGTTGTTGCA
The DNA here is from genome assembly GCA_963277665.1 of Viscum album. Lineage (NCBI taxonomy): Eukaryota > Viridiplantae > Streptophyta > Magnoliopsida > Santalales > Viscaceae > Viscum > Viscum album. The sequence goes on from OY728148.1 coordinate 946,094,725, forward strand.
ACATTGATTATGGATACCTATTGGGTGACAAAACATTTTAGTAAAAAGAACTTTTCTAATGGTTTAAAGCATGGGGAGTATGACATGATACCTTAGGTGATTGCTTGATATAGAATCCCTAGGTAATCTATTATTGACTATTTATATGACTGTTGATCATTTGAGAGATAAATTAAAGTTTATTTGAAAGAAAAATGGTGATTTTCATAATTAACCATTGAGATTTATGATGTGATATTATGATATCCATAATATTATGACTTGTTGAGTTGGTGATGAAATTATTATATATAGTGACATCCTAGTAATGTTTAAATTATTATATAGTGGTCTTGGCCCAGTGATACATGCTAAAATTATTATATATAGGGATTTTCTTGGGGGATGAAATGCTTATATAGTATGCAATTCCCAGTGATACTTGCTGAAATGCTTATATACCAGGCTACACCAAGGGACACATGCTGAAATGCATTTATATAGGGTGATGATTGAAGGATGAAATTATTATACAAAGAGAGATACCTGATTGTTTGATTTTACCATGGTATATGGATATTGATGGAATGGTTGTGTTACATGCTCAGAGACATTTCATCATGGTTTTGAAATAAGTTAATTGATATATTATATTAATTAGTTAATTAATTCATCTATTTATCACATTATTTCTTATAATTATTATCAGGCTGGTTGTGTTTCGGGATGGTGGTATCGACCTACTGAGTTTTATTCACACCCTATTTGGGAACTGTTTGGTACTTGAGCAGATTACATGGATGCAGGTTTGGACAAGGGAAAGGGCCATTATTGTTGATTCTATTGTTTCTTGCTGGATGGAATGAATTTTGGGGATGGTTCTATCATTGGGATCAGGACCAGATCCTTTTGGGATTATTTAATGTGAGTAAAATATTTTTTTGGTATTGGTTTCATTTTTACTTTTAGATACATCATAGCTAATCATTACATTTTTCATCAGTATAGGTTCCTCCTTTTATTTTCCTAGATGTATGATATACTATTTCCACTATTTCTTTTTTACTCTAATTTTTATTACTATGGTTTAGTTCCACTATGTTTTACCAGAGGGTATAGTCTCCCCACTATAAATATCACAGCCTCGCTACTAGTCAATAGCCTCTAGCATATGGGGATGCATGCTTAACGTATAATTACCAAATAATTTTGACCATGTGAGAGAGTATCAGATTGGGGTACATTACAAAGTGGTATTAAAGGATCAACTTGATATTTTCTATTGCTTTATTTTTTGGAAAAAGTAAAAAGGAGACTAGGATCTATTTGGACTTAGTAATGAGCTTGTTCATTGGAGTAGCTAAGCCATGTAAGGGGGAAATTTGAGATCCAAGGATGGGATTATTTTTTATGATGTTCTCTTGTTACAATTGATGTTATTTCACCTTGGTTGATTTACATGTTGTGTGATGTTATTATTTTGTGATGTTATGGTTTATTGATATTTACACTCATGGAATAGTATGGTGAGAAATGAGTATGCATGAATCGTGATAGGCACATAGGGATATTATATATATATATACGTGCAATTTTCAGGACAAGGACATGTTTATTGCATTTGTTATATACTTTCCCATATGAATTGTGAAATAATATATCTACTATATTTGATAAATGGAATGAAATAATCTTTTATTTCATTATAAAACACTTATAATCCATGGTTATAGAGACCTATATTAATGGTTCTCTACTATCATCACCTCTTGATGTTGACTTTATTTTTAGCCAATGTTTATAGGAGTGAATTTTTCTTGTAGATAAAATGACTCCTCATCATCATCGAGTTGAGTTCTAAGAGAGTAGAAATCAGTTATCTCCTAATGTAGAGGAACTAGAGCTTCATGTAGCTCTTGATGATCAAATGGATGTTCATCATCACAATATCTTCTTAAGGGTCTTGCAATCCATGGAAAAGGAGAATATTTTCATCGTTCCTTTAATGTATGAGTTGATGAGAGAGATTCAGCCACAACATCCACCTATGTTCACTAGGGAGGGAGGCTCCCAGGTAGCTGAGTTCTAGAATGAGTCAATCTATACAATCTTCAAGCATGCTAAGACACACAGAGATATGAGGGATAATCTTTTTGTGTATATACTCAGTGGACCTGACAAACATTGTTGGGATATTCTAGAGAATGATTGTAAGGAGGAGGAGTTATCTTGGAAGGAATTCGAGGTGAATTTATTGAGCCACTTCTATCCATGGATGTTTAGGGATGATAAGGACCATTAGTTCATGCATCTGATATAGGATAGAATATTAGCAAGGGACTATGTTGAACATTTCACCAACCTTCAATGCTTTGTGCCATATTTAGATATTGATGAGATCTCTAGGGAGAAACATTTTCAAGATGGTATTCACTATGATTTTAGTTAATAGGTGAATGTTTTTATTCTGATTATCATTTTAGATTTGATGAATCATGAACTCATCACAGCAAATAATCTGAGAGATGACCTAAGCGGTAGCCAGACTATTTCCACAGGGTAAACTAGGATCACTTATTTTGGTGGAAGGAAGTGATTCTACGACAGTTTTTTGCAAGGAAATAACACGAAGACCAGTTAGTGTAGTGGAAATCCATATTATGATCATATTCCATTGTATTCCATCTGTGTAGAAAGTAAAACCACAAGAATCCTTAGTTTTCATACACCACTTTGGAGTGCCACGTCTGCAGCCGGATGGGCCATCTTTATAAGTTTTTTTATAACTTATCATAGTATAGTAGTGGATGGGGAGTAAGATAGGTACTATAGTCTAGGAAGGACTCAACTACTCCTCATCATATTGGTAGCTATATTTCTATAGTACGTTTAGGTTGAGGCGGGAGATATGGTACCCCATTGTAATGGCATAATGTTTATTAGTAAAATTTGTTTCTTGAATAAATGTGTGGTGTATTATATTATATATTATACACATAAAAAATATATAGAAAACCTATAAAAACTATATTAATAAATATTGTTACATTAATCAGCAATGAAACCAATTAAATTTCCAAACATTACAACTGGACAAAAAGTATAAAATAGAAATGCTAAAATGAGAAAATTTGGATCGACCTCATCTACTAGAATTATTGCCCCCACTACCAACACTATGTAAAAGAAAGAAAATTATAGTATACCAATAAAAATTATTTAAAATGGAAATATAGAACCTTTATAGGAATTTATTTGAATATTGAATGAAATAATTGAGTGGTATATATATAAGGTAATGTGACTATTGGAATAGTAATGTGGCCGTTGGAATAGTAACGAGATCGTTTGAAATAGTAACCTGACCATTGGAAGAGTGATTTTACCAAAAAATAATAAATTATGATATAAATAACATTTATCATTATTAATTTATGCAAATAAAAATATTATAATTCAATAAAATAAATATCAAGATTAAAAACCTCAAAGAAAATAAATCATATTTTTAATAAACTGTATTTTAATGTATTTTGTAAAAATCATTAATTTCCTATTAAAAATTATATTTTATCTATTTTATAAATTGATTTTTATTAAATTAATATCATTTTTTAAATTATCATGGTAAAATTTTACTTGGGTGAGTTTTTGGTAATTTTCTAAAATACATCTGTTTTTAGGTGCATAGTAAAAATATAGTTCTTCGCATAATCGATGTATCTTAAGTTACATATAGATGATGTAATAATGGAATAATATTTTATAGAAATTTAATTTCTTCCATTATATATTTAATTTCATAAATGAGTCATTAAAATACAATAAAATTAATTTTCAAACCTAAAAATCACATTCCAAAACCTAAATTCAAAAGTGATTCCTTAAAATATCAATTTTTTTTTCTTCTCTTTTATTTTTAAGAAGTTAATGAATTAAAATTATAAATAGGATTTAAAGACATAAACCCATTATATTATAATTATATATAATTTATTTTGTCAAAAATTCCTTATTACATGTTTTTCCTTTGATATATTATTTTATTAAATATTTTATTCTAAAAATACCTCTCTCTTAAAGTATAAATAATCCATCTCCCTTACCTTGGAAACACACTCCTCTCAAACATTCCACAGTAAAATATCTTCCCAAATACTCCCTCTAAATCCCGTTACATTACTTAGGGAGTCTTACAAGAGAAGCTACATTGAGGAGAGAGTAAGTCTCTATTAACTCTTCCCTTTTTTCTTATTCTCTTACTTATTTTTACCAATTAATTTAAAAACCATATACTATAAAACTAATTATTCAATAATTTAAAATTATATTATTTATGTTAACATGATGTAATTTTCATATTTATAACAAAAATAAATGCAATACTTCTCTTTCCCTCTCTTTTAACAACGTCATGTTAAAGGTTGATTAACCACCTACGGAGACATTTCTATGAAAATTATTATAACCACCTTCATGGATGGATATTATTAATTATATATAACATATAAATAATTAATTAAATTTATTATTATCTACTGGAGTTATTCATACTTTTCTATAAATGACTCTAAATGAAAATTGAGAAATCAATGTGAAACAAGAAATTTTTATGAAAATCATGATATCAAAACACTTCAATTTCATCAATAGAAATTAATAAATATAATAAAATGATTATAATTGATAATCAATTGTATAAATGGATATAATTAACATATTTATTAGTTTTTTAATAAATATATGTTTATTATTTAGGAGGTGCAAAAGTGACTAAATAAAGAAGGAATTAAGGTAAGGTATTCTTGAACCCAACTCTTTTTCATTGGGTTATCCATATTTCATGACATATTTGCATAAATAGTCCACTAATGTTCCTTAATAATAATTTCATTATTCATCCCTCTTCATTTTTTGGATATAAATGTTTTTACTTGATTTTATGGAAAATACAATGATTTTTCAAAATAACTCGTCTTTCCAAAATACATCTTTGACTCCTATTGAGTAATTTATTATTAACTGAAGAGTGATGATTCTTATAGAAAATATGGTTTTCAATTTTTCATTTTAGAACCCGATGTTTATTTATGAACTCATAATTTTTGAAATCCTCATGAAACTCATTCATTTCCATGGGTGATTTCATGAAATGATTTTTACACATTCTATGTGACATGCATGATTATGTAAATATTATGATGTGATGACTAGACCAAAATTTTATATCCATAGGCTTGGGTACTGTGTTTTATCTCATGATATAATGTTTATTATATGTGAACATGATGCTATATTTTTTTATAGTGATGATGTTATTATTATTCACAAGTGTCATGTGTTAACATGATGCTAGCTTTATTCCCAACTATATGTGGAATTTGACCACTATTTCATGATGTTTCATTTTTATGCATTTCCACATTCTATGAATTTATGACATTTTTACCTCATGATATTGATAATGATCCTAGTCTTATGATATGATGATTATGCTAACCCATGTTATATTGATTCAAGTTCCCTATACATCCTCTTATAGGGATTTTATCTTACCCCTTTCATTGATGTATATCCTTATGTAATTGCATGTACTAAGGATAATGTGAGATTTTATAAGGATAAAGAAGAAGGATTTAAATAAATTTTTACGTTTTATTATGTACATGTTATTTACGAGCCTAATTTTTCTAAGACATAAACATATGGATCCAAGATTTGTAACTCTATGAAGTTGTTTATCTTTAAAATGATTTAATATTTATGTATGAAAAATTAGGGTCACTATAGTTGGTATCTATGAATGGTTTAGTTAATTTGGGAATTATGATTAGAAAACATGGGTAAAAACGATTAGTATAAGTCTATGTATAGGTAAAACATCCAAGAAGACTATATTTAGAAAATTATTGATATAAGTATCCCATAAGATATTCTTTTAGTGTTAGTTTCATAAAATAATAAATTACTCATGATTTATTGACTTATTTTTTCTTCTAAAATTTTCTATTCTAGAAAATGGCAGAAACTCAGAGAAACTAGGTATAAAACCTGTCTGAGTGACAATGAAACAATTATCAATATAAGATCCCAAATTCCAAGGGAGGTTGAGTTCAAAACATTATGTAAATGATTACCTAGTTGTCTCGAGATATGAATAATAACATGAACTATGTGGAATTTCCATATTCACCCAAGAAGGATCAATTATCCATGAGTCCTTAATGCAAAAATGACCATCGATGTTTAATAGAACTTTCAGTCCACTTGATGTGGAATAGTGGGTAAACTCAATAATGAAGATCTTTTATATGATCCATTTCTCTAATAAAATGATGGTGACTCTTGCAATTTATCATTTATATGGAGAATCTATTCAATAGCAAGAATTGATAAAAAAAAATCAAAATGATTAAATGGAAGAGACGGAGTGGGAAGAATTTAAGAAAATATTTCTTACAAAGCATTTCCATTTAACTCTTCAAAAAAAAGATTGAAAGAGAATTCATATAGCTAAAGAAAAAGGAAGGTGAAGTTTTCACAGCTTATGATGAAAACTTTATAATGTTTTAAATGTATTCCTTGGATTTTTTTGTCAATAATGATAGAAAAATAGGTATGTTCTTTAGTGATTTATAAATACACCTTTGAAACGATCTAGAAATATAAGAATTTGGGTGTTTTGAAGATTTGGTTAAATGTGCTCTTAAAGAAGATATAGAGTTCAAAGAATGGTCCCATGATTGTGGAGATAATAATAGAAGGATGGGGTTTCAAGATTGTGGGTCAAATGACAAATGAGGAAATAGGCTTCAACTACCCACATGTCAAAAATACGGGAAGAAGAATCATGTTAATTGCCTCAATGGGATAGGGAAATTCTTCAAGTGTGGGAGAGATGGACACTAAGCTAATGAATATTGAAGATACATGAAGAAGCTAACCAAAATGATAGAGGAAAGGAAAGAACATCCTAATGCACCACCCATGGTTCAATGCTTCAACTATAGGGACCATGGGTGTTATGCAAGCAAGTGAACTAAACCACTTGTCCGTGAGGGAAACCAGTGTTAGAAATCACCAAAGTCAAAGGATAAAGAAAAATCTTATTTCATCACTACTAATTAAGTGGAGTGTGAAAATGAATTTATTCATGGTATGGTTCCTATTCACTAAATAATAGAAAATTTATTATTTGATTCTGGTTCTAATTATTCATTTATAACCTAAATTTTTTCTAGAACTATTTAATTGAAGCCCTGATACCTTTATGTGGAGATATCAATAAAAAACATAGTGGTGTATTCATTACAACCCATGTTTTTGACTCTTCTCCTATAATCATATTTGGGATGATTCTTCATGAAAATCATATTATATTTCCCTTTTTGAAATTTGATGCTATATTGGACATGTATTGGCATTCATTATATATAGAAGAAATCCACTATTGAAAAAAAATCTATTTTTATATTCTGAATCATCCCATGATCCTAAAAAAATGCAAGGAAGATCATGAATCATCTTTGGAAAATCCATCAACAGTGTGGGTGTTGATACCCTGTAGAGAAGCATACCTTGCCCAAATGGTTGAGTCAAAGGAAGGTATTAACCTCAACGAAATGACCATTTTTAGGAAATACGTTGATGTATTTCTCAAAGAGATACTTGGAATCCCCTGACCGTGAGGTAGAGTTCTCAATAATCTCATACTCAGAGCCACTGCAATCTGAAAATTCTGATAAGATGGCCTTGATTGAAATCGAGGAGTTAAAAAAGTATCTATTAGGGAATTTAGTTAAATGGTTCTTACACCCTAGTACATCACCTAAAGGGTGCACCGATGCTCTTTGTCAAGAAGAATGATAGACTAAAACAGGTGTATATCAGTTACCAGGATATCATCAAGATCACCATAAATAAAAATTATCCTCAACCAAGGATTGATTACTTGTTCAATCAACTACGAGGAGAGAAATAATTCTCAAAGTTGTATCTTTTTTATGGATATCGTAAACTAAAGTTGAAGAAAGAGGATATTCAAAAGACTTCTTTTCTTACAAGGTATGGGCAATATGAGTTCATTGTAATTCCCTTCAGACTTAATAATTTTCTTACAATATTTATGGATTTGATGAATATATTCTTTAGGGACCACCTCAACAAATTTTTGGTAGTTTTTATCAATTATATTATCATTTATTCCAAGATTAAGTGGGGACATGAAGAGAATCTAATTATTGTGTTGGTGATATTAAGGAAGGAGAAAATGTATTCTAAGTTCAAAAAGAGTTACATTTGGATGAAAGATGTCACATTATTGGGGAACGTGATCACAAGTGATTGAATTAATGTGGACCCTTCAAAGACAATGGTAATTGAAGAATAACCTAAACCCACTACTGTCATAGAAATCAATAGTTTTATAGATTAGTTGGTTAATATTTACATTTTGTGATAAATTTATCATTATTTTTTAGCCAACTAAATAATTTACCACAATATGGGGTAAATTATTTATGGATGAAAGATATGAGGAAAGTTATAAGGAGATCAAGAAAAGGCTAATAACTATTCTTGTACTGTAATTTCCCAGTCAAGATAATTGTATCACTGAGAGGGGGAGAGAGTGAATCAGTGATATATTTTTCATTTATATTTCCTAAATTATGTAACAACCTTAGAATCCTATTAAATATTTCTCTCTCTATTGAAAAAAATTAAAACACACATCTATATGAACACATGAATTTATAAGTATCACTATTCAACAAGAATAGCTACATCCTTTCTATGATTTTATAATGATCTAATACCACAAAATCTATTAAAAAATAATCTTTTTGTGGGGAATACAATGAGTAGGATATTCCATTTATGTCATGAAGCTCTATATAAACAATTAAATAGTGACTTTGATCCTTCTATAACAAATGATGAAATACAAAGTTTTGTAACAACACATGATATTGTGATTCTTTATCAACATTCACAAATGTATTATTTAAAAAAACATCAATTTATTACCTAGAAGTTGGTAAGAACTTCTCTAAATTTTGTTACAAAACTCAGTCTGATTTCCTAATCTAATTCTCCCAGTCCGATTATCCCAGTTTTATTTCTCAATATGAAAAATATATGACTTTTTTAGAATACGGTTGTGAAAATTCAGAACAACTTCTTCTTCAATCTAGAAATCCCAATATGATTGTCCCAATTCGATGATTTATCCCAATAGGATGACCAGTTGAATACAACAAAACGAAATATGGAAACCTCTTCTTCACTATAGAGCTATGTCTTCTATATTCTTCTCTATGAATAGTCCTTATCAAAAGTACAAATTACTTTTCCTTTTATACTCACTGAAAAAATGGGTTTGGTGGGATTCCTAAAAAATTTCCCACTCAATAAAATTTACCTAATCTACACTTTCCTTTGAATTTTGGGTTCATATTAACTTCATAATCTCTTTTCAACACTTATTTAACATTCTCAAATATTCTCACAACTTCAAATCTACTTTAGAATTTTTGTAAACATCATTCTTATTCTGATTTCCCATTTAAATTTGGTCTTACGACCTACTACATTATGATAAATACAAATTTAAAACAATATATTATTCTTGATCTCTTCTCTTGACCCACTTGAATTATAAAAAAAGTAATTCAAACTATTTTAAATGATTAAATAAATTATTTATATAGCTATTAATTTCTTCTTCATATTGGCCACAACATAATTTTCCTTTTTTTTCATTCATCTATTCCAAAAAATTATTCCTCTGATGATTATTATGGAATACCGTGTATGGACCGGTATCACCAACTTCAAAATCAACAAATTAGTTCTCTTCTTAATATGATACCAATTAATATTTATAACAAACAATTATACCTCTAATTAACATTATGACATACTGAATTCAATGGATCAACATTATTAACTTATTTATTTTTTTAATATGATTCTCAAAAACTTCTTTCTTCAAGGATTGAAATCTTCTAAATTTTGGTCCGACCGAATACTAGAACCTTTATTATGACTATCCTACCATACCGTTAAACAAATGTATATCCAGAAATATCATTATGATGATCTTTAGACCAGAACAATTAAAATACATAAACTTTCTTGTCTCATAAACTTTTAACAAGCATCATGACTTTCTTTATGACTTTTATTACTTTGAAGATCAACTTTAGCGTCATCTCAATTTCTAAGTAAAGTGTTGCAGATTCCCTATCATTTATAAACATATTTATTTCCTACTCATCTTGAATACGATTGGGATGATTATAATTAGACTGAATATGACTGGAATAATATTTTTCCCCCATTTCTTTCATCAATATTTCATCACATGTTTTACAACTTACTTATGATTTATGAGAACTCCAATATCAGGAAAGAAACATCACATTTTCATCAAAGTTAGGCAGACTCAAATTATTCCCCATTATGATCAAACATTTTTTTACAAACTTTGGCAGTGTTTGATGATCCTCATTATCCAGAAAACATATTCCCAATGTGATGGAATTTCTTAACCATTGTGAGTCTGATTTTATTGAATATGATGGTCAGTCCAATTTTTATCAATTACAGTGTGAGGTGATTCATTTTCTTCTTAAACTCCATTGAAAACAAATGAAAATACTTTAATATGATATTCATCATTATCATCTTGGTCCTAACAATCTCCCACTTTGGATCTTTTTGTCATCCAAGGTTCATAACTCACCGAACTTCTTATCCTCAAGATACGTATTTCTTATCAATAATTATAAGACTAGATGTTCTAAATCACAGTAGGAAACAAGAATTATTGACATTAAATTCATGATTTACAAAATTAGTGATTATGAAAATTTTCCTCACCTTTTCTTCCTCAAATTTTAAACCTCCATAGAATACACAAAAAAAATTGTTTCCAACAACCACTCAAACAAACAGTTAGAATAGTTCACACACATACAATAAAGAATTCACAATTTACCCACAACTCACTCTATTTACATGCTTCTATAATAATAGATTTATAAAAAAATTCCCACCCTTGAAAACACTTTCCAAATATAAGATAAGAGATGGAACGAAAAAAAACATACCTCAACCTTGATGAGGAATAGTTTAGATTGCCTTGTTCAAGCTCAATTTAGAGAATGCTTCCTTGGGTAATGGTTTTGTGAAAATGTCGGTAGCTTGTTCCGATTTAAGAACATACTCTAACTTCAACTCATTATTCTACACAGGTTATTTTTTGAAATAATTTTTGATATTAATATGTTTTGAATGATAATGTTTTACCAGATTCTTTGGAAGGTTGATTTCTCTATGATTATCAAAACCCAAGATAAATGGTAACTTCAATTCAAAAAGTTATTATTCTAACTGATTCTTCATCCAAATAAGTTGTGTAGAAGATTGTGTAGTAGAAAAATATTTAGATTCACTTGTAATGAGAGTTACTGAATTCTATTTCTTTATACTGCAAAAAATATAAATTTTACATAGAAATATAACTCCACCTGATGTGGATCTTCTATCATCAACATTTACTGCCCAATCATCATCTGAATACCCAAAAAAATCAATACATTCTAAGATATCATACCTGATTTCGAAATTATTTGGGCCTTCGATGTATTTGAGTATTCTTTTTCTAGAATGTAAATTTGATTATTTAGGATCAATATAAATTCTTCACATAAGGTAACATAATAAAAAACATTGGTTCCTAAGGTAGTCAAATATTAAAAAAAATCCAATCAACTTTGGAACTCTTTCTGATCAACTTTCTTGTCTTCTCCAACTTTACTCAACTTGGTTCCCACTGTTATTGAGGTGTAAACTAGTTTCAAATTTTCTATACCGAACTTTTTAAGAATTTCTTTAGTATAATTTTCTTGAGAAATAAAAATGTTTTTCTTCTTTTATAAAATTTGTAACCCAATAAAGTATTTTATTTCTCCCAAAATGGAAATCTCAAACAACATTTTCATTTATTTAGAAAACATTTCACAAGATCTTTCATTATTCCTAGTAAAGATATTGTCATTAATATAAAAAATTATAATGATGGAAAACTCTTGAATTTCATTGATGTAACTCTTCCTTTATTAAAATCATATTCCTTAAGAAAGTATCCAATTTGGAATACTATGCCCTCATATATTTTTTCGTGCATACAAGGATTTGAAAAATATGCACATATAACTTTCCTCTTTCCCAACAACAAATCCACAAGGCTATTCAATGTAAACTTCCTCATTAAGATCAAAATTTATAATTGAAGACATTACATCCATTTGAAAAAAATTGTAACTCCACTGTGTAGAAATAAAAAAAGAAAATTTATGATTGTTTCTAACCTTTCCACCAGAGAAAAGTTTTCATCAAAATCAATACCTTCAATTTTAGATTAACCTTTACATACTAATCTTTCCTTGTTTGTTATCACTTCATCTTATTCATTCATTTTGTTCTGGGAAACCCACTTTGATCCAAAAACATTTTTGTTATCTAGATTAGGTATGAGTTCCTATGAATCATTCTTTTCTATCCAGTCAAAATCTTCATTCATGGACTGAACCCATTCAAGATACTCAAAATCTTATTTCATAGCATTCAGCCCAATTTTTGAATACAAATAAGTATGTGTAATAGAATTTTTTGTTCTTATTGTTTAAACCATTTTAAGTTGATCACCAATAATGTTCTATGTTTACACTAGATTCCTCATCTTGAGATGGGATTTTAGAGATTCTTCTTAATCACTTGAAATAGTTGAGTCTGATTCTTGTTTTTGAGTAGGATTACAACTGGATGTATCCTTATCAAAAATGTTGACAAAACTTTCTAAATCATGCTCACCATCCTTATCTGTTTGATTATATTTATCCATAATATATTTTTCAATAACATTCAAATTATTAGAATAAAAAATTATTTCTATTTCTTTCTTGAAACATCTATATCCTATTCCTTGTAGAGCATAACCAAGAAAATTTTCATCTTCACCTTTCTGCTCAAACTTTCCCAGATTTCCACTTATCTTCTTTATAATGCATAGACTCCTGAAAACTCTTAAGTGTTTCAAACAAGTAGTTTTTATATGAAATTTTTTATGGAGTCATATAAAAACGTGGCCTATAGAAAAATCAGTTTTGAATATAAACAACAGTACTCATGGGTTGCATCCAATACGAATGAGAAAGACCATGTTCAAGTAACATAGTTCTCCCCATTTCCACCAAACTTCTATTCTTCCATTCATCAACCCCGTTTTGTTGAGGTGTGTATAAAGAACCATACTCATGAAAAATTCCATTATTCTCAGGATATCTTTCAAATTCTTCATTCTTATACTCATCACAATTATTAGTTTTCAACGTTTTCACTGAATAATGACTTTTCTTCTTAGATTTTCTCCTAAAACCTTTAAATATTCTCAGATAATATGATTTATGTTTCATATTCATAACACAAATAATGTGATTAAATTAATCAATGAAAGTGATGAAGTAATTATCATAATTTTTTGATTGTTTTCTCATTGGTCCATAGATGTCAAAATGAATATGTTCCAACAGTTATTTTGAACAAATCTATACTTTCTTATACATAGAATTTGTAATGTTTCCCTTATGAAAAATAGTGCAACAAAAATCCCTTATTCATTGAAAATCAAGAATATCTTGAACACAATATCGCTTTCATAACTTCCTATTTTTTATTTGACACATGTTTCCCATCCTTTTATGGAATAATTAATTTTCATCTACCATACCCATGTAACAATAGTTTTGTACCTCACCATCTTGATAAATGTTTCCCTTCGTATGTTGGCCTCTTGTAACTATCTTTTCATCATTATCTGTTTTCAAAAAAAAATACATCATTCCTGAAGGTAACTTTGTTACCTTCATCACACAACTATAAAACACTCAACATGTTTTGTTTCAACTCATAAATATATAAATATTTCTTAGATTAAAACTTTTCTTTGCCAATGATAGTTGATCCAACACCTTTTATTATTATTGTATCATCCTTGTTGAATGTCATAATTACCTCTTTAATTTCTTTTAAATTATTCAAAAAAATTAAATCTCCTTTCATGTGTGAGGAACACCCGCTATCAAGAATACATTTTTATTCACATTTAAATTATTTGAGGGTAGTTTTAACAACAATAGATGTTTCTTTATTCACCTCCGTCTTTTGAGAAATTTTAAGAAAATTATATTTTGCCTGTAACAAAAAATTAAAACCATTACCAAGATTACATGGTTGTTCACATCTTTTACAAATAGTTCCATGGGGTTAGAACCTATTTTTAATTTTTACACCATCATTATCAGGTTTCTTTAGAAATTATTTTTCATACATATTCTTTTGAGATGATTGAATCCCCCTAAACCTATAACTTTCATAACCTTTGGAATAGTAGTAATGTAGTTGGTTGAACCAACACATATTTGTTTTATTTATGATTCTATCACAATACAAGTAGTGACCATAGAAAGAATGTTTTCCTCTATAGCATCCATACTGACTAGAGTTATGAATATGATTCTTAGAAACCTTCTTATCTGAATTTTGTTAACCACCAACCTTTCTGTTATCAATCAGAATCTTTTTTTTAGCTTATTTCTCATTTTATCCTTGTCAGAACTAGAAATAATAGAATCATTTACATATTAATAATTTTTAGAAACATTTTTATAATCATGTTTTTCAAAAACTTATGAATTCTAAACTTTGTTAATCTTATACACATGCATAATTTTCTAAGATTTCTTATTTCCAGAAATAATTCTATCTTTCTTATCAACTTTTGATGGTTACTTTTTTTATCCTTATCAGGATTTTCCTTATGAAATCTTTCAGCAAATTCATATATAGAATTTTTGGAAAATATAATTTTACTTTCATCTTTACAATGTTTTTACTAGAAAAGTTCTAACTACTATTTTTATGCCTTTAACTTCATTTCCAGATGTTTATTACGATTCTTTTCTTCCATAAGATATTTTTGAAAATCACTAATATCCAGTTGCGTCTTTTTCTTCTTATCTAAAAAATTTTCATGAATTTTTTATGAGGAACATTCATCTTCAATCTTCTTGTTTTGTTTTTCAAGACTTCTAATATTTTTCAAATATATTTCAAAACTTATTTTAAATGAAATTTATGTTGATTTTCTTCTTAATCAGAACTGCTGATTTTGAATTCTTCATCATTAATTGTTACTCTAAAAGTATTCTCACCAAAATGCTAAGTAGAATTTTTGGATTTAGCTTTACCATATTATTATTATTTATGTTTAGAAAATAAAATACACCTTTTAGATTTTGAGAATTTTTTACCCTTCCCTATAGAATAAAATTTTATTTTCTACACTATTTCTTCCATGACCATCTTGGCCTTATATCTTCTTCACCACTATATTTTTCTTTCTTTCATTGTGGTTTTTTTGTAAAGTTCCCAATGAATCCACATTAAAAACATTTCAAGGGAAAATTACCTTTATATTTACCTATAGATCTTCTCACATTTTTAGAAAAAAGGTATAAAATATCATTAAGATTTTTACATACCACATTTTCAGAATCAAAATAACCACCTTCTTCTTCAATAATAATCTTTTTTAAATCTCTTTCTTCGAAGTATTGAATTAAATTTCTCTATAAAATTTTATTTTTATTTTCATATATTTATACCTTATTATTTTATATGTTATTAGAGTTATATGAAAATCACCTATAGATAATTTTTATGATATGTATCTTCTAATTAATAATCATTAGCATCAAAATTTTTGCGAATAATTTGTAATATCTTTTCAATAACTATATAATCCTCTAACTTTTAACTAAGGCATATGATAATGTTGATGATGTTATTTGACCTGGTAAATAAGTCCCTAATATATTCATACCCACTCATTTTCAAGTCATTATACATCAGCCTCTAGATTTGTAATTTTCCTTGTTCACTTTTGTATTGCCTTCATATATGTTTTTCAGCTTATACCATATACCTTTACCTATGAAAAAACCCTTCACCCTTAAAAATTAAATTTTAGAAACTGATGATAGTAAATAATTATTGTCCCTTCCATCACTCTCAATATTATTCTTATCAATAGATTAAGATGAACTTTATCATCAATATGAGGAAATACATCCTTTGAATCTTCATGAAAATAATATCTAATAGACATAAGATGGGGAAACATTATATCATTCCAGATATGGTAATTCTTACCAACGAAAACTGTGATTCCTTTATTGTTGACACAATTTAAATTATCCATCAACTTCTCTTCAAAACTTTGACAAAGAATAAATGAAGGGAACCTATCACTGATACTAATTGTAATTGGCCAGTCAATATAATTGTATCACTGAGAGGGGGAGGGGTGAAATAGTTATATATTTTTCATTTATATTTCATTACTTATTAAAAAACATTTTCCTCCTGTTAAATCTTTCTTTTCCTATTGAAAATAATTAAAACCCACATCTATAAGAACACAAGAATTTACAAGGTTTATTATTCAACAAGAATATCTACATCCTTGGTATTGTTTGAAAATGATCTAATACCACACAATCCACTAGAATACAATAATTTTGTGTGGAATACATTTAGTAGGATATGCACTTTCACTTGTGTGTCACTATGTAAACAATTCAAAAATGCATATTATCCTTCTAGAACAAATTACGTAATATAAATTTTTGTAACAAAACAAGTGATAATGCTTGTTTATCAACGTTCACTAATGTGTTATTTTTTATAAAATATATTTACATTCTTACATAGAAATTTGTAAGAACTTTTATGTACTTTGTTATAAAACTCAGTCTGATTATCCTAGTCTAATTGATCAATAAAAAAAATATATGACTTTGTTAGAATATATTTGAGAAAATTCTGAACTATTTCTTCTTCAATCTAGAAATCCCAGAACAATTTTTCCAGTCTGATGATTCATCCCAATACGATGACAAGTTGAATACAGTCTTGTCTCTCCTCATATTCTTTTTCTATCCTAAATACTTATTCAAGAAAATTCAATCAGGAAACCTCTTATTATCTCTAAAGCTCTTCCTTGTCTCTTATTCACCATGAATAGTACATCTATCATAAATTACAATGTAATTTCTATTTTACACTCACCCTAAAAATGGTTTCGGCGGGATTCTAGAAAATATTTCCTCTCAATTACATTTTAAAAATCAATATGTTCCTTTGAATTTCAGGTACATCTTGACTTCATAAACTCTTCTCAACACTTCTCGAACCACCATGAATCTTTAAATAGATTTATCTATACTTTATACTTTCTCTAAAATCATTATTCTGATTCTAATTTCACATTCTGATTTTCCATTATGATTCGCCTCATAACGATGAAGAAAAATGTAAAATAATCTATTCTTCTTTATCTATTCTCTTGACCCAATTGAATAAAAAACAAAGTACATAAACCTATTGTAAATGGTCGAGTACATTATTAATAAATCTCTGAATTTATTCTTCATATTGGCCACTACATACTTTTCCTTTTCTTTACATTCATCAGTTTTAAACAATTCTTCCTCTGATGATTATGATGGAATACCAAGTCTGATGGACCGGTATCAGCAGCTTCAACTTCAAAAACTTGTTTCTCTTCAAAATATGATATCAGTCAATTTTTATCACAAAAAATAATTCCTTTGATGAATATGATGACATACTGAATCCAATGGATAAACATTAAGGGATTATTTATTTTTTGAATATGATGCTTGCTAACTTCTTTCCTTGAGGATTTAAATCTTTTTGGTATTTAGTTTAACTAAAAACTAGCACCTTCATTACGATCATCCTCCTTGGTCATTAAACAAATTTTCATCCACAAATATCATTATGATGATATTGAGACTGGAATGATTCAAATTCATCAAATTTATTCTTTTGTAAACTTTCAACAAGTACCCTTAATTCCTTCATGACTTCGATTATGTTGAATATCAGCTTCATCATCATATAACCTACCAAGTAATGTGTTTATACTTACCTATATTTTATCAAAATATTTCTTTCCTTATCAACCTGAATACAGTTGGTATGATTATGATCAAAATGAATATGATTGGTAGAATCTTTTTATTCTCTTTATTTCATCAATCATTCATCACTAGTTTTATAACTTGCTACTAATTTATTAGAACTCCAAGATCAAAAAAGCATCATTACATTTTTATCGAAGTCAGGGAGACTCTGATTTTTCCCTATTACAATTAATCCATTCTTTCCAGACTTAGGGTGAGTATTATGATCCTCTTCATCCTGAAAACATATTCCCAATATAATGTAATTTATTAACCATTATGAGTCTTATTTTCTTGAATACATTGGTCAGTATGATTTTCTCCAAATAAAAAATGAGGTGACTTATTTTGTTCTTAAACTTCCTTGACAACAAAAATGAATACCTAAATATGATAGTGATCCTTATCATCTTGGTCTTAACTTGTAATCACACTACCAATAAGTGGAGACTGTTTTGTGATATATAGTGATGATTCGAAGAAAGTGTTATGTTTTGTACTCAATTATTATGATAAAGTGATAACATATTCCTCATGATAGTCAAAGACCCATGAGGAGAACTACCTAGAGCATGATCTAGAGTTAGAAGATATGATCTTTGCTCTAAATATTTGGTCGCACTATCTTTATGGTCAGAATTATTACATATATACAGATCATAAGGGTCTAATGTATATATTAACACACAAGTATATCAATATGCATCAAAGAAAATGGTTTGATCTAATCATGGAGTATGATTTCTCTATTCACTACAATCTAAGAAATGAGAATAAAGTAGATGATGCTCTTATCAGAAAAAAAAACATGCTACTATATCCATGATGAAAATTGAGAGAGATCTTTTCTTCTTGTATATGAAAAGGATATATCTTGAAATCCTAACAATATGGAATATATCCAGCCTTTCCCAAATAATTTCCCAACCATCTATCTAAGAGAAGATCAAGGAGAAATAAAGGGATGATCTGGAGCAAAAACAAGTTGAAATAAATAAAGGAATGGGAGCTACATGAGTTCCAAATTGATCATGATGGTGTAATATAGTTTTTAATGAGGCTTTGTGTTCCATCATCACCTGAGATAAAGACCATGCTATTGTATAATGCACATAGCCTATCTTTCTACACCACCCCAGAAGTACCGATATATACCATGATATTTGAGAACACTTTTGATGGGACAACATGAAGAAGGAGATTACGGAGTATATATCAATGTTTTTGGTATTCCATAAAGTAAAATTAGAGTGAACATATTCCAAAGGGATGATGAAACAATTTCTTATAACCATGTGGAATTGGGTGAATATCACCATGGACTTTATCACCAGTCTCCCAAAAACATCCACAGAAAAAATATGATATGGTTTGTGGTGGATCGACTCACCAAGACTGACCACATTATCACTATTTGCGAAGATTTCTCAATTGAAAAAATTTCCAAGATATATGTGAAGGAAATGGTAAGGTTTTATGGGGTTCCACTTTCGATCATATTTGATTGTGATCCAAGGTTCAACTCCAAATTCTATAGAAGCATTCAATAAGATTTTAGTACTAAATTAAATTTTAGCCTGACCTATCACCCCCAAACTGATAGAAAATATAAAAGGACTATTCAAAAACTTGAGGACATTCTAAGATCATGCTTGATGGAATTTAATGGATGATGTGATCAACATATACCTTTGTTGAGTTATCAAATAAAAACAACTTCCACTCGAGTATTTAAATGGATCTATATGAATCTTTGAATGTAAAGTGATGTAGAACTCAAAATTTTTTGTGATGAAGTTATGGAATGAAAGATACCTGGACCAATCTTGTGAAAGTGATAAAAAAGAAGTTTCCATCCATACAAAAACAAATAAAACCTACCTAGAGTTGGTAAGAGAGCTATACTGACTACTACCGAATGGAATTTAATTTTGATGTTAGGGAAAAAGTTTTACTTTGAATATAACCATGGAAGAGATTCATACGCATTGTAAGGAAATGGAAGTTTTAGCTCAAGAAATATTGACCCCTTTGAGATCCTTGATCACATTGGATTAGTGACATATCAACTTTCATTTCCATATAGTATGGATCAAGTTCATGATTTGTCCAAAACAAATTTTATGGAAATAATTAGGACATTAACCTTCCTTTATTGAGTTTGGTTGGTTTTTTATGACTTTTTGCTAAGTAAACATGTGGGTAAACCTACCTTTTTTTCAAAATTAAAAGTGAGTCCTTTTCCTCCCTTATAAAAAGTCACAACCTCTCCTCATTCCTCACACATATGAAACCAATTAGTTTCAACCAAATTTTTCCCATATAGATTCTAAAAATCCCTCACCTAGTCCTTGAATCCTCCCTTTGGTTAGATATCCATTCAAAGAATCCTTTTTGTACCAACCAACAATAGTTACCCGATTAAGAGGTAACATCATCTCTCAATATTTTTAGTTTTATTTCCATTATCCAACCCCTCATATCTTATTATTTGATTATTTTATAAAAAAACCATATCCAAAATATAATAGTATGTTTTATTCTAAGTGTTAGACCTACACTTACACATACATACATTTAATGGGTAATGAACATATTGTGTCTGTGTATAGTGAAATACAGCCTCACAAAATGATGATTGTTCATTTTACTTTACCAACTTTCATAGTAGGCCATTATGATGGAAAATATATTTTTATATGATATAAATGATATATATTAATTATTTATTCTAATTTAATCATTTTATAATACACAACTTTAATAATTTCTATTTTCATTAATACTATAACATCCTTTGAGGAAGTGTAGACTACCACCCCCTCAAACCGTTGTGATTCATTCACACGATCCTTGGAATGTATAAAGAATGATTATAATTTAATATATGTGAAATAAAAACCACTATATGATATAAATAAAATAATTTACATTTTGGAAATATACTATATATATATATCAATTTCTTTATTACCGTCTCACACACATAAAAAGTGATAACATCGTTTATAGATGTGTGGACTATTGCCTCCTCGAGATGATGTGATTCGTTTTACACCACAATAATTATATATATAAGTATATATGATTAAATAATATATTATTAATGTTATATTGGTCATTCAGAAATTATTTGGTGCTACTTACCTACTTTCCATATCGACCATTGAAAAATAAGAACGTCACTCATGCGTACGTACGGCCTACCGTCACAATGATTGTAATGTTGGTTCATTTTTCATAACCATATTTAATAATTTATTTTAAAGGAATAATTTATGAATGAATATGATAATTATTTCATGATTTTTATTCTGTAGATGTCATATAATGACCCCTTTGACAATAGTTGACCTACCAATGTTGTTTTTGACACATAATCTAAATTGGGTGTAAAAATCTGATGTAAACAGAATTGTTTAAGTAGTTGTATACAACAAAGTATAAAGTGAAATAAAAGTAATGTTAAACATGGAAAATTTTCTCAAGAAATCAGAAAATTAACATAAGTTTATTATATATGAATTCAAAGGATGTTCACCCAAAATGAAACTCAAGGTAAGGTATTTACATCTCACTTTTTACATCTATGAGATAAATTTCATGTTCAACATTTAATTATTTTGTGTAGTGTATCTACTACCCATTTTGATATATTATATCATTAATTATTTTATCTTCATGTTATTTAAAATATTAATTCAATATTATTCCTTCATTAGGCTTATGATTTAAATTGTTTTAGAGTGGTATGGGACACATTGGGATGTTTAAAGATTATTTTCCTTATGACTAGTACTAATGATCATTCAATGGAATTTATATTCTAGGATATTATATATCCATTTTTCAATAAAACAATTCATTATTATCTGGTTATTCATGACCATTTTCAAGTATTAGTATGATTTTTTCCACTTGTTGGTACTTAAAATTTTTTAGAAAATAATTTTAAGAAAACTAAAAATCATTTCTCTCGTTAGTCAGAGAACCTATTTTCTTATAAAACCCATGTTTTAATAAAAAAAATAAAAAAAAGTTTTTAGAATTATTTGGAAAAGATAATTTTACCCTTTTTTTCTTTTACCACTGTTTTCAACGGAATATTCTTATCACTTTATGGACAATTCATTTTTTTACCATTAACAATAAAAAAAGAATCTTCGTTTACCTCATATGAAAATTACAGATTTACCCACCATCATTTATTTGAAGCTTCCTTTTCATGTATAAAAGGTTAATTTTTAAAGAAAATGTTTTTAAAATTGATTTTCAAAGAAAAACATTTCCAAAAGATTTTTCATAATAAAATGATATTTTACTCAAAGATTATTTTAAATATAATTTGATAGAAATTCTATTCATCATAAATAATAACTATTTATCTTTACTCCACATGAGATTTATTTATTGATACCATCCTTATTCTTCCTCTCGGTGGCTTATTATTGATTTGTCCAAGGATAGTATTCACATTCACTTCATTGAATCATTTGTTATTCCCCTTGAAATATTCAATCTTCTATGATCAGTAAACATTGAATTTCCCCTAATTATCAATTTCATTCATCATGTTTATTACTATTACCTAAACCCAATACCATTTTACATACCGTGTCTACGTTGATAGTTATTTTATTAATTTGTAAAATATTGATAATTTCATATCGTTTATTCAATATAGATATTTAATAAGGCATATTATTTATATTTGATTATTAGATATGGGTAATGCTCTGGATAGGCAATAATGGGAGGAGCATGAAATTTATATAGGTCCTCAATGAATCAATAGGTTCTCATGAGAATAATTAGTTTCACAAATTAGAATTGTTTAAACCGTCTTCTGAAAGGTATTAATGGTATAGGTTTTCATGTGCCTCAAACATGATGTCTCTTTAGAAATAATTTCCCTCGTTTAGTTTTAGTTATTATTCATCCATGATATTTTACATCGACATATCTATGGATACATTTAATTTTCAGTTATTTAGATATAATGTGTTTCACTTTATTACCTTGTCATATTTATTTTTCCTTATCAAGTTATTTCAATGGAATGTTTTTTCAGTTATTACCATTCCATAAAATTTATGAACTTCCTTCTCAGTTTATTGATTATATAGTGAACTTCCTTCTCATTTTACTAATTATATGGAATGTGAGTCAAGTTATTCACCATGTCATAATTATTATTCTCATTGATTCATAATTAATTCTGCTATATTTTTCCCTTACTAAGAATTTGATCTCACCCTTTTTATGTTTATTTCCCTTGGAATCCAAGAAGCTTACTTTGAAAGATATATAGGGATTTACAAGATGGATTAGATTTATCCTTGAAGGTATTTATTTATAAAGAATAAAAAATTATGTTTTAATTAGTGTATTCTTTTCTCATGTATGTATCTCATTCAGTAAAAATACTAAACTCTCAATCCTTCAGGATTTAATTCCTTGTAATATTTCCAATGTAATAGTAGTAGACACCGACTCTGAGACTTCTAGGGTCAGGTTACTACAGTTGGTATCAGAGGAAGTTTAGTATCATCCTTAAGAACTATATTTAAGAAAACGTAGGTTTTAGAACATATACCTAAGGTAGAATTTGAGGATAAGTATAGAATAAAATACTATAATTTTGTTAAGGTATAGATTATGCGGTTCTTTCTAGCAATACATCCATGTATTGATACAAAAAGTGTATGTGGTTTAGATACATGTGTAGCTAGGATTAATAACTATGATAATATATTTTGAGCCTAACTTGGGGTAACCTGGTATACAATAACAGACCATATGCAAAACTGCTTTGAAACTCTTGGGGGATATGTTTAGGATAATTTACATTTTCTTTAAAAACCACCATGATGGATTTTGACAATGAAGAACCTAGGATAAAACTAGGATGTTTAGATTGAAAATAGGGTATCATGATTTAAAAATACTATAAATTATATTATGGATAAAATCTAGACTAAGGAAAGATCTATGTTGAAATAAGTGGATGATTTATTTATGTATTAGGGTTTTATTGAAAAATTTAGTTAAAAGTATATTTTGTGATTAACCTAATTTAATGGATTTTCATCATATTTACTTTAGGAATTATATTAATTTTGTTTTAGAAAAGGATGACCTATAAGCTGGGTGATAACCAATCAAGTCTTGCAAGGCTGCGGGTCTTAAACCCATGACCAAAGGATGATAAGGGTTTCTTGCCAACCACTAACCTATGAAATTTCCTGGTTAATTTTTCATTGTTTTTAGTTAAACAATTTGATGAATAAATCTTATTGATAAACCAGTAGTTTCACTTATGAGGATTAGATATTAATATATTAACCATATTGGTTTTGGAAGATAGTTAATGAAAATAGTTCAAATTTTTACTCTTTTATAGGTCTCATGATCCATTAAATGTTTCTTTTAGTTCTTTAGGCATAAAAATCATTATTTGTAAATAATTTCTAGGATTAAAGGAATGAATTAGAATTTGATCAATGTAAAACCAAACTTTAGGATTTTTCATATGAAATTGAAACCTATCATGTAAGAATATTTCAATATATTCTTAAGTAGTAAAATAATTACCCAATATTAGGAAAATGTCTTAAAAATAAAAAAATTTCCCAATATCTTAATTTATATTGAATATGTGGTCTTCTAAATCACCAAAGAATTATGGTTTTGAGGTCCTCAACTATTTATTGATCATTCACTTGGTTTTGATTGATGACCACATTAACTCCTTATAAATAAATACATTTTTCCTACAAGTACGCATCTATACTTTACACTGATGTTATCTTACTTAGAGACCTATTTACATGGTAGTCCTTGTGACCTATGTACATTCTATTCTCTATTTTATAGAGTATTACTTATAAACCCTTCTTATTATGTGGGATTTAAAACCTAGGAAGTATCAAACAATCTATCACCATGACCAAGTTTTAATTGTGAGGATGTAATTTAAATAAGGTGGGGAGAATGTGATGAACTGAAAATCTAAAGTAAGAACCATTTATTCAAAAGAGTGCATGCCACACGACACAGAACACGTAAGGTAATATAATATCTAGATACTTTATAAAATATTTACTATTTAAAATAGATTCTATGTATTTCAATACATGCAACACCGAGTAAGCTTGTGTTGCATGCAAGAGAGGACTTCCTTGATAGATTATTTTACAAGAATGAGTGGCCTTCCTCGATACCTTGTGTTACATGCAAAAATGACCTTCCTTGACTGTTTCCATTACACGCAAGACTGATTTTCACCAAATATTAATGTATTATTAAAATATTATTATTTAATATAATACAATATAACCTACCCGTTATGTTAGCAGTTGTAAATTGTATTAACTAACTTATAAAAATTTATGGTTTATATATGTATAAAATGAATTCATTGGTTACCAACTAATGATAAATAAAAATAAGAACCAAATGGATATAAAAAAGAAATATTATTATTTATATACATCCAAAGGATTTTTGTCTTAATAAACATAGTTAATTAAAATTAATGAATGATTTTAATGAAATATATATGTTATATATTGAATAAAATATTTTTTATATTAATCCATTATGTTTGATATGCATAAGATAAGAATAAACCCTATTTTACATATAAAACCTATATTTTTATAAAGGCAATTTTACCACCTTTTAATAGAGAACCCATTTTAAATTATAATTTTGACACATTAATTGATTTAATATGTAAAAATAAACATAATCGTGGAAATAAAAATATAATAATTATTTTAGGGTAAAGTTTTGTTATTTTTCTGAAACATTTCATATTTAATGAATAGTTAGAAATGCTGAATTTTAGTTCAAAACTTCTTTTTTATCTAATTTATTTATTGGGTTAAATTATATTTTTAGTTGGTTTAAAAGTTTAATTAGAGAATATTTTTATAAATTAATACAATTTATGTCATTGGAATAAATTTTAATTTTAAATTTATTATAAAAAATAGCCAACTTTCATACATTTTTACATTAAAAACATGCATTGTCGTCCCATCTTCGGGATTAAATTTAAATTAATTTCTACCACTTCTGTGATTTGAATATAAAAAATGGATTCCATATTTGAAATAAAAATAATTTATAATTTCTAATAAGACTGAATTTTTTTTATAAAAATATTATTGAAAGTAATTAAAATTAATTACAATTATTAAGGTAAAATTAAGCTTAATAAATGACTAAACCTTTAACTTAAGGGGAAAATGACCTAGAAACTTAGCCAAAACCCCTTTTATGGACATAATTACGACATTAACCTTACATTATTGAGTTTGGTTGGGTTTTTATGAAATTTGTCTGGTTAAAACGTGGGTACACCTAACTTGGTTTCAAATACCAAGTTAGTCATTTTCCTCCCTTATAAAAGGCCGCCACCGCTCCCCATTCATGACACATCTCAAACCACTTAGATTTGAAAAATAACTTCCCATATAGCTTCCCAACATCCCTCCACTAGAACATTAAGACTCCATTTTAGTATAAATCCTTCCATGGAATCCTTTTGGTAGAAACCAAAAGTAGTTACACGATTAAGAGGTAATGTCTTCTCTTAAGCTTTCTAGTTTATTTCCATTCTCCAACCCCTCATATATTCTTATTATATTATTATATAACAACACAATTATCCTTAATATACTAGTATTTGTTTATGATAAAGGTCATACGAACACATACACACACTTCCATCTAATGGGTAACGAACATATTATTTCTATGTACGACAAACTACTTCCTCATGAAATGATGATTGTTCATTTTCCTTTACCAACTTTCATGGTTGGAAATTATGATGTACAATCTGTTTATATATGATATATATGATATTTATTATTTCTTTATACTTATTTAATTTTTTATAACTCATACCTTTAATACTTTCTATTTTTTTAGTACGATAACTTTGTTTGAAGAAGTGTGGATTACTGCCCCCTTAAATCGATGTGATTTGTTCACACGATCCATGGAATGTATAATTGATGAATATAATTAAAAATATGTGACATAAAAAACATTATATTATATTAATTAAATAATTAAATTTCTTTATATATACTATATATATATCATTTTCTTTATTACCCTTTCACACACTTCAAAAGTCATAACGTCTTTCATGGACATGTGGACTACCGTCTCCTCCACACCATGTGATTCATTTTACATCACAATAATTCTATATAAAAGAATATATGATTTAATAATATGTTATTTATTATATAATTATCATTTTGGAAATATATGGTTTTACTTAACTTCTCTCCATAACAATCATTGAAAAATAAGAGCATTACTCATGCGTACATTCAACCTACCATCTCCATGACTGAATCATTGGAACGTTTTTCATAACCATTTTAATGATTTATTTTAAATCCATATTTAATGAAAAAATATGACAATTATTTCATGATTATTATTTTTTATATGTTATTTAATGACCCCTTTAAACATAGTTTAATTAACAATTTTTTTTTTGACACAGAATCCAAATTTGTTCTAAACACCCAACACAAACATAATTTTTCAAGTAGTTTTATAAAACAAAGTAAAAAGTGAAATAAAATTAATTATAAACTTGAAAAATTTTCTTAATAAATTATAAAATTAAAATAAGATTATTATACAAGAATTTAAAGGATGTTCACCCAAAAAGAAAACTCAAGGTAATGGATTCTCATCTCACTATTTACATCTGTGAGATAAATGTCAAATTCAAAATTTGATTATTTTGTGTGGTTTATATACTACCCATTTTGATATATAATATCATGAATTATTTTATAATCATTGTATTTGAAAATTCAATTCAATATTATTCCTTCATGAGGCTTATGATTTAAAAAATTTCAAAGTTGTATGGGACACCTTTGGATGTTTAAAGATTATTTTCCTCAAGAATAGTACTAATGATATTGCAATGGAACTTACATTAGAGGAAATTGAATAGAAATTTTTCAACAAAACCTTTCATTATTATCTAGTTATTCATGACTATATTCAAGTATTAGTACCATTTTTACACTCTTTGGTACATAAAATCTTTTAGAGTTTTTTTAAGAAAACCCAAATTTTTTTATCTCTTTAGTTGGAGAACCTGTTTTCTTATAAAAATAATATTTTTAATAAAATGTTTTCAAAAATATATTTAAAATGATTTGGTAATGAATTTTTTTTCCGTTTTTTCCTTTTTACATTGTTTTCAAAAAAAAATTATTTTCTCTTTTCAAACTATGTATTTTTCTAACCTTTAACTGTGAAAATAGAGTGTTCTTTTACCTCACACAACAAGTATAGATTTACCTATAATTATTTCTTTGAAGCATACCTTTCATGTATAAAAGGTTAATTTATAAAGACATTTTTTTACAAAATTTATTTTCAAAGAAATTTATTTCAAAAAAGGTTTTTATAATCATAGGATATTTTCCCCAATTTTTTAAACGATCAT
The DNA here is from genome assembly GCA_963277665.1 of Viscum album. Lineage (NCBI taxonomy): Eukaryota > Viridiplantae > Streptophyta > Magnoliopsida > Santalales > Viscaceae > Viscum > Viscum album. The sequence continues at coordinate 946,123,321 of OY728148.1, forward strand.
TTTATAGTATTTCTATTCATCAACATCAACAGAAACTACTACAAAACTAGGTTTATCCAATACTAGGGCTTTAACAACGCTAGTAAAAAATGATGTTAAAGACCCCTTTTGTCAGTGATAAATGAAATTATTAAAGGAGGGCTTTAATAATGATAAAAAATCATTGTTAAAAGAGGACCTTTATCATCACTTTTAATAAATCACTGATAAATGGGATCTTTTAACAGTACTTGTAAAATAAAACTGTTAAAGGGGGTCCTTATCAGTGCTTTTTATATGATCTGATAAAGTCCCCTCTTTATCAACACTTTTTTAGTAGCACTGATAAAGGTATACTTAAAAAATTATTAAGAATAATATATTAATAAATAAATTTATTTATATTGATATAAATATAATATATATTTTTTAAAATAGGTTTTAGATAAGGTAAATAGAATTTTACACTTAATATATAAAATATTTTGTGAAAATGGATTACAAAATAAATAAATATATATTTTTAATTAATATTTTTATTATTATTTCCGATTAATAATCATTTAATATCAATTTTAAAATAGAAAATCAAGAAAAAATAATAAAATATCTAAAATAAGTTGAAAACGTAACTCAAACTTCAAATAGTGCTAACTTTTGATCTTGGTGTCCATTTATGCTCTACCACATATCAAATCAAATTTTTTGATGAGATATACACCCTTAGTGACAATGGTAAACCTTTATCACAGTTTTAAAGGCCAAAAAATCTCATATGATCTCAAAAATAGAGTTTTTAGTTAGGGTACCCTGATTGTTTGAAATTCGATGGATTTTCAACCTATTTTGAGGAGATCTTAATGCCTTTTTTGGTGGTGACTAATTTTATTTCTAGGTATTAAATTTATATTGATATTATGGTTGTGAAATTTTATCATTTTTAATAATTTAATGTTACTTATAATTAAATATATGCATGTTTCTTATGTTTATTTATAATAAATCACTCGTATAAATACATATATCAACATATTTATGTAAAAATGTTTATTCTAATATATGTAAATAAATACATATTCTAAAGATGTATTTAAAATAATATCTATCCATTTTTACATTATATATACATATACATATGTGTGTTTTAATAAAGAGATATATATTTATATTATATTCTTTTATATATGAATGAATATAATATATAATATATTAAAATAAATATCAGTATCTATATATCACACACACATATATATATTGTATAAATGTATTTTAAAATAATTATATAAATATATGTATATATATATATAAACATAAATATCATTAAATAGAAATCCAAAAAATAAAGTGTAGTGTTAAAGGTGTTCCGTCTTCGAAGGAGAGTTTTATGGTTTGAATCCATGAAGATGCACATAATTATAGAAATTCACAAAGTGGTGATAAAAGGTGGGGCGGTGAAAAGCACTGATAAGGGGGGGGGGGGGGTGGAGCAGTATTAAAGGGTTTGTGGAAGCACTGATAAAGGGGGTTAAGCTCATAGGTTTCCAAAAAAATATAATTTTTCCCCTTTAATAGTGATGCCTTTATAATCACTAAAAAAGTTTTGTTAATAGCCCCTTTAACATCACTAAAAAAGTGCTGTTAAAGGACCCTTTTAACAATATTTTTTTATCATTGTTAAAGGGAGACTTTTACAGTGCTTTTTAGCACTGATTATGTTTTGAACGTTTAACCGTGCTCATATTGTCAGTGTTTAATTAGAATTGATAAACCAGAAACCATTTTACATATGATGTCTAATTGGATAATTATTTTATTATTTCAGAAAATCTTTATAATTTCATCTACTTTATTCAATACAGATATTTGATAAGGCATTTTATTTATTTTGATTATTCAATTTGAGGAATAATTTGGAAAATAAATGATGGTAGGAGACTAAACATTATATAGGTCCTAAATGCATCGATAGTTTTTATTAGACAACTTATTTGTGCGAATCATAATATTTTAAACTGTCATGTGAAAGGTCTTGACGGGAAAGGTTTTCATGTGCCTTTGACATGATTCCCATTAAGAAAGAATTTACCTAATTTAGTTTCATTTATTATTCATCCATGAGATTTTGTGTCAACATATCTATGGATATATTTCATTTCTAATTATTTAGATAGTATGTGTTTTAGTTTCTTACCTTGCAATTTTTCTTTTTTCTTATCTAGTTATTTTAATGTCATGTGTTTTCATTTATTAACATGTCATGTTGTTTGTGCAGCTCTTTCTCAGTTTATTGATTATATTGCATGTGAATTCAGTTATTCACCATTCCATAATTATTATTCTCATTGATTCGTTATTTATTCCACTATATTTTTACCTTAATAATCATTTTATCTCACCCTCATTATATTTATTTACCTAGTAATCCACAAAACATACTATGAAAGATATGTAGGTATTTACAAACAAGATTAGAGTTATCCTTGAAGCTATTAATTTAGAAAGAAGATGAAAAATATGTAGTAATTAGTTTATTATTTTCTCATGTATATATATATTTTGTCAAGACTACTAAATTCTCAGTCCTTTAGGATTTAATTCCTTGTAATCATGTTAATGCAATAGTAGTAGACACCAGCTTTGGGCCTTCTGGGGTTGGGTCTCTACAGATCTCCTCTTAGAGATGCTAGGGTTTGTCTTTTGAGAAGACCAGAACCTCTAATATGTGTATATGGAAGTTACGAAGACAAATGGGTAGGGTTTGGTTGATCTATAATGTTCAAATCGGTGTAAGGAAGTGAGGGAGAAAGTTCCCTTTTATAATTTCGGTGGGGCATTTTAGGAAACTCCCAAAATATTTAATTAATATATATAATTTTTTTAATTAAAAATGGGTTAAAATTATGTTTTTTAAACCCTATGATGATTATGGGTCTAATTCCTCTCAAAAAATAATTTTTAGACTTTTTTAGGTCACAATGATAACCTTATCATTTGTCTTTAACCCTTAGTTAAACCTTTTAACTCTTAACATGATAAATTTTGTTTACTCTTTAGGGATAATATAGTTACTATAAAATGATAAATGAACCCCAAATGGATCATTCATGACATATTTAACCTTATTGTAGTTATTTGTTCGAATTTATATTTTTATTAATTTTATATCATTTAAGAAAATATTATATATTTTAAAGTATCAATTTTTTCATTTTTTGATTCTTTTCAATATCTATCTTTTTAAAAAATATCATAACATCATGATAAATTCGAACCAAAACTTATAATATATCACTAAAATTTATAAATTCTCTTTAAAATTCATGGATGTCATGAATTATGTCAAATTTTATATATTTAAATGTTTTTAATATCATTTACTTTTTATTTCCATTAATTAAACAATTACTACGTCATTATTATGAAAGCATTTAAATAAATCATATCATTTCTAAAAATTTTAAATAAATTATCATGATGAATAGAAATTTATTATCATTCAAATGAATATGAATGGTCTAATTTATCTTTTCTATAACCATGTATTAAAAATGTAATACGTATTAAAAACATGGGTATGACATTTTTAATTTATCATTAAATAAAATATAATAAAAGAATTATTCTCATCCAAGTGGCTTAAAAATAGTATAATTTCATCCTAATGATGATTTTGGTAGAAAACCACTCATTAAATGAAATTAAGAGAAGTGTTGGGGTAATTTTATAATATCATTTATATATATAATTACCTAATTTACCCTGAAATATGGTAATTAAAATATTACTAAATTTTACTATTCATATGACCAAAAATAAAAGAAACCTATTTAAATAATTTGGACCCACTAATTCCAAATATATAATCCATTTTTCATAATTCAAAAAATATAATTTGTAGTAATTAATTTAAAATTAATCTTGTCCACTGCGTGAGAAAACGAGTTATTAAAGTTTAAACCTGCAATAGATTGAAACATATTTATATCTAAATTCATTGTAAAATTGATTAAAATAACCTAAATTGTATTAAATGATAAAAATAATATATTTATACTTTAAAAACATTCAATAATATAATTTAACACTATAAATTATTTTGATGAAAAAATGTTGTTTTCAATTAAAATTTAGTATTTTTAACTATTCCTCAAAATATGAAACTTATCAGAAAAATACCAAAAATTTAACTAAAGAAAAATTTTATATTTATATTTAAAAGATGAAGTTTATTTTTTCAAATAGAATTCATAAAATTGTCCAAAATTGGATTTAAAATTGGTTCTCCATTAAATGATGCTAAAACTCTTTTTATAAAAATAGGTTTTATGTGTAATATTGGGTTTGTTATTATCTTATACCTCTCAAATATATTATATGAATATAAAAACTGTTTTTTTAATTATTAAAATATATATTTCATTAATATCTTTCTATAATAGTAATTAATTTCATTTATTATAATAAAATCTCTTTGGGAGCATAAAAATAGTTCATTAAAAAAACATCTCATATTTTTTTAGTTGGTTACTATATTCATTTTTAATTAATTTAAAACCAATGAATTCAGTCATATATTTTCATAAGATAGTTAATACCATTCCGAACCACTAACTTCATTGCTAGGTTATATCTAATTATATTAAATAATAATATTTTAATAATATATTGTTGTTTGGTAAAACTCAGTCTTGCATGTAACGCAAGCCAACTCATTGTTTTGTGTAGCATAAACATATTTTTATATTGAATAAAACATAATCTATCAAATAAAATGTATTTATTTATGAAGTGAAATACTGTAAAATCTTGGGGTGTTACAGGTGATGTAGGGACATCGAGTGTTTATGTTAATGCATTTCATCTACAAGGTAGAGATTTTTGAACATTATTCACTCAATATTGTAAATTAAATGATTTTAATTTCATGAATTATGTGAAGACCCAACCCTAGAAAAACCAGGATTCGGCGCCTTCTGAACATGATGTGTCGTTTTAAAACAAAAACATGCACTGATAAACACACATCACATCCCATACAGAAGACCGAGTTCGGTTCGAGCTCAAGGAAACCAGAAACTTCAGAAATGTTTCATCTGATAAAAGTTGTTACCTGAAAACATAAAATTCAAAACGTAGAGTGAGAATAAGAATGCCCAGTAAATGGTTAAAAATAAACCAATGAAGCTTTTGAAAGCATTTTTTAAAAACTTATCCAATGAACATTCTCTTATAGAAAACTGTAACACATGTAACATAACATAAAAGTGCTCAACTAAGATTTCCAAGGAATACATGAATCAATTAGGAAATTTTCAAAAAGGGGTAGTAAAAGATATCCTAAACAAATATAATGTATGAATGTTTTAGAAGAAATTAAACCGTTAAGAGTAATACTTAATCCGAGTTGCGGGTGAAGGAAAAAAACTTCAATTCTATATGTTGGTTACTATTTTACATGAATCATGCCCCAAAATTTTACTTTTGACATAAATAAGAACATGATAAAAATATAAGGGCAAGAGTAGTGAAAGAATAGGCATATAATCATGAAAAGAACCCGTAACATGACCTAAATATGTGGCTTTAACATTTCATTTATACATTCATGAACATATCACCGAGGTTCATCCCCAAGGTCTCAATAAAGAAAAATTACCGAGGTTATTCACCAGGTTATCATGAAGCAATTCATCTCTAGAGATTAATTCTTTACCCAATGCATTGGATCAATATCAGGTCGCACCTTTAATATGTCTTTACTTTAATGTGAGCCACATAAATCAATACATTACTTAAACCAGGTTTTATATTCAAGATGTCCCATACCACCTTGAATAGTTCATTCATAGTTGGTCATAGTAGTTGAATTTACATATCTTATGAGTGATAAAGGCATCTATATGATTAAAACCCAAGATAATAATCATATGACTGTTATTAAAAGGAAAGAAGAAATGCAGATTATGGCACAGACATTCACATCTAAGGTACTGAATGAACAGAAAACTAGAATTTATCACATTCAAGTTTGTTCATGAAATTCTAAAATTTTATCATCCAATTGATTACAAGGTGAACCAAAAATATAAAGTAGGGTTTGGAGCTTTCACATGCTAAAACATTCAATATTGTTATGACTTTTCATAATACTGAATAATGTCCATGATAGAAATCATTATTCTTCACCATAAGCAACATCATTTAAAACATAAGGAAAAAAATAAGTTACTCTTAAATGTGGATATAAGTTTTGTTTAAAACCATATTTCTTATGTTTTTAAAACTCCACCTAAACTCAAGACTTAATTTATAAGGACCAAAAAAACTGAAATCAAGGTTCATGCAACATATAAAATATATGATTGTACCCGAACTCAAACTAAAATATTGACACACCCATGTGTGTTAATCCCATATGAATATTAGTTCAACAACATTTTGAATAGGGCTGGTCATGCCCCTAGTCTTAAAAATTTGTTTATGAAAACCTACAGAAAAATAATTTTAGAAAAACCTGATCATATATATAACATTTTCAAAATTTATTTATTATTTAAATATGAAATTAAGTGTATGTGAATATGTGCAGTGCATGAACAATTATACACAAACATCATACATATAACCGAAGTACAATGGTCATGCCCATTCCTGCATATAACTGATGTATATACATATAACCAAAAGTACATATGTATTTTCAAAATAAAAAAAATGAGGCCAGGTATAATCATTACATTATTTAAGATATTTGAATGCAAGAGAACCCAAAGGCCTTGGTTCAACATTTAATAAAGTTTGGGCTGAACCGTAAGGTTAAAAAAAATATATTTTTTCGAATATATAAGTGTATATATTCTCAAAGAATCAAAACAGTCCAAAACTAAAAACCCTTACTTTAAAAACCAGGGAAAGGAGGACTTCAGGGAGGGGTGTTCGGGCTCACTGGAGACTTGAACGGGAGAGAAGAACTGAGAGGTCTCAGTTATTTATATACAAAATCTCACACACCACCTTCTAAATAAAAAAACATACACACTTGCATTGCATTCAATGGTGGTGTCGTGCTTGAAGAAAACGTGGAGACATGGTGGTCATCGGTGGTCAGAGGTGAAGAAAACTAGGGGTGTTCCATAGGGTAAGGTTATTAGTGTAACCATTACATGGAGGAAGAAGACAATGAGACTAGGGGAAATGCCGAGGAAAAATGGATGATCCAGATCAATCCCAACATCGATCCAAGAGATGAGATGCGTCCGCTGATTAAAATAATTGAGCGGATAAGATTAGTTCTAAGTTTCATAGGATGGTCTACATTCGATGCAATAATTTAAAAACCTTCAATGGCCATAATTAGATCATCCCTGATTGAACAGTTGAAAAAAACCATGGAGAGAGACATAGTCGCTGAGGGTCAAGCACGAGATCGGAAACAACAACCCAGATCACGCGCGACATGATCCAATGGTCCAGATCGCTTTTCGCCCAAAAAACTACTTCCCATATTTAAAAAGACAACGGTTTTAACCTCCCTTATAACCCTGGTCCTCCCAACAAGTGCTCAAATATCACACAACACCCACGGATGGGGCCCTATACACGGGCTTCGTCCCACATGCCATGGCCTACCTAGACCCCACCGCGACCTCATGCCCACACTGGTGCGCCTATGCGCTCTTTCTCTCTCTCGAGTACCATTTGGGGAACCTCTACCCGAGTTTAGGCTGGCCATGGCTTGGGGATGAGGGTCAAGCTCAGCCACATCATGTGAGTGGCCTCCCTCAACCCTAGCAATAAAGGGCTGGCCCTAGTGGGCCAATTTTTTTTGGAAATGCTACACTAAAAAAACATTTAAGAAGCAGAAACAATCCGTTTCTTAAAACTATATAGAATTTTATATTCTCAGACAATAATTAATAAAAATTAAACTTGTTTTTGTTAGACGTATTTATAAAATTAAAAATACTAAACCTCTTTTTTTAACTCAAAAAGTTTCGAAAATGAATTTTTGATAAACTTACATTATCATTTATATACTAGTATCAACGAAAACTTAGTTCAATCAAAACATAATTTAATTTGATGAACATAAACATATTTTTTAATATTATTTAAGAAATGAAAATTTTTACATTGTATTTGAAAAATTCGAAAAGTGTTATGAATTCCTTAATTCTTATAAAAATCACTTAAGGGTCAAATGAAGTTTTACACAATATCCTTTTAGTGTTCATAAATGATGGTTTATTTATAACCATTATCATAACTCAATTATTTGGAAACTAATTAATATTTAAACATGTTCACTTATCCTAACAATGTCCAATGACTATTTTTTTGTAACTGTTAGCTTCCAACAGTCACTAGAGCAACGGTCTAAAAAAGTGTCCTATAAAACCAAAAATTACAGTGTCCTAAAACCCAAAAGGAAAAGGATGGTGCTTCCCATTCTGCTAATGCTCAGTATGGTTTTTATGATCACAGTGGTGATGTTTTTTTCATTATTTGACTCGAAGGATCTCTTTTACTTACTGGGCCTCATTGTGGTGATTGGGGGTCTTCCAGTAGTTCTGATAGGGTTTATAATAGGTATATTTGGTTAGCATGATTACTCTTTTGATCTCAGTGTATTGTAGACACTACGGTGTTCTTATTTAAATAAAGAGCCTTATGTTTATCCTTTAAATTGTTGTTTTGTTAAAAGGGCTTTAACAAAAGTAAATGCATAATATCATCATTATATGATACCCAAAATTTGGGGTGTTACATTACTCCCCCCATCATAGAATTATGTCCCCGCAATTACTTTCATACAAAGTTGCTAAGAGGAAGCTCTCAGTTGTCCCTACCATATCCCCCATCATAGAGGATCCTCAGGCACATTCAGTGGAACACCCAAATTGATGCTCAACTCCTGTATTTCTCTGATCCAGATACACTTCGGGCAGAAGGGGTTGAACTCATCCACCGAACACTCGGGTTTCTAGAGGGAAGCTTGAATGGTACAAATAATGGAAATGTCCATTTGGACCAACGTATGAATAACATTCTTGAATTATGTCTCGATCGATAAAACCTATGTTATAGACGTTTTCGTATGGCTAACGCTGAGGAGTTGGTAGTTGTAGGTCATATAAACAATTCCCTCTAATGAAGCCTCTTGAAATTTTACTTTGGACGTGTAGTTCCGGCCTAGTGTGAAAGACAGAAAGATCCATTCTTGGTAATTTCCCCTCTGCTTATGCTCGACCAATTGTGCTGAGCCTATGCGGTAGTCGATGGGGGCATTTCCTTGAGAGGTGCGGAGAATACCCGGACTGTTTGTCACCACAAACAATTTCTTGCACATTCCTCACAGGTTTCCGAAGGGACGATACTCATCTTCAGAGGTTTTGATAGCAATAATATCCAGTATCTCAATGGGATGAGATAAAATGTGGGTTTGTCCTATCATCAAAAAGATTTAGACGAGAGTTCAATAACTTGAAATCCATCCAAAAGTATAAACAATTTAAAGACATAATAAAGAAGAGGTAACAAAATATGTTCATTATATGACTACTGGTGCACAATGTAAAATGGGGCTAGTGGTTTCCCCAGTTCCATAACAAATGAATTCCCAAGACAAGCTCGAAAGTCTCTATCTCCCTAAACTATATGCAACCCGAGCAGTCAGGTTCGATGTCGTGGGATCACTTATGGTTTCTCAATAGTCTGACATGTGGGGTGTAAAACTGTGAGACATCCCTATGTACTTGTTTTCTATACACAGAACGAGAGGCTTTGTATTAAAGGATTCCAAAGTCCATCATTTGACCAAAATAGCCATAGTACAAGACATGACACATGTATGCTGCGTGGAGATCTCCCTCTACAACAGCCTCTTGGAAAGCCGTTAGGGACAAGACACCTTCCGCTGCGGTGAAGCATCTAAAAAGTCCCTCGAAGTACATAACCTATCAAGTGTAAGATGGAAACTGGGCATGCATCATAAATATGTAATCCAGACCCGCTCTTCGGTGGAGTTGAAGTACTCGGGGAGAGTTTGACACTTCATAGAGATGCTTGCACGCATAAGGATATGGGCGTACTTTAGAAAATCATCAGGGATGGCTATGAAAATTATGGGTTCTAAGTCCTCATTGGGAAGTGAAAAAAGTTTAGTACCTTTATTTTCCATCTGAAAATTAAGAAAACTCATTTTTAGTAATGCTAAAGTATATTTTTCTTTGTTTTCGTTATGGATTTTTAATGTTATCGAAATCTAATCCTCTGATACCATCTCTGAAGACCTGACCCCCAAAAAAACAGGAGTCGGTGCCTTCTTAACATGATGTGTCATTTTAAAATAGAAACATTCCTGATAAACACACATCACTTCCCATACAGAGGATCGAGTTCGTTTTGGGATCTGGGAAACCAGTAACTTCAGAAATGTTTCATCTAATAAATGATGTTACCTAAAAATGTGAAATTCAAAACGTAGGGTGAGCATAAGAATGCCTTAGTTAGGGGTTTGAAAACCCAATGAAAATTTCGAATGAATTTTTTGAAAACTGTTCCAAAGAACATTCTCTTATAGAAAAATATAACACCTGTAACATAACATAAAAGTGATCAACTAATATTTTCACAGAATACATGAATCAATTAGGACATTTTCAAAAAGGGGTAGTAAAAGATATCTTGAAAAAGTATGACGTATGAATGTTTAAGCACAAATATAACCGTTAAGAGTAATACTTATTCATATTTGCGTGTGACTGAAAAAACTTCAATTTCATATGTTGGTTACTATTTTACATGAATCATGCCCCAAACGTTTACTTGTGACATCAATATGAACTTGATAAAAACATAAGGGCAATAGTTGTGAAAGAATAGGCATATCATCTTGAAAAGAACTTCTAACATGACTTGAATATGTGGCTTCAACATTTCATTTAGGCATTCATGAACATATCACCGAGGTCCATCCACAAGCTGTCAATAGAGCAAAATTATCGAGGTTATTCACCAGGGTATCTTGAAGCTTGTGATCTCTAGAGATTAATTCATTACCCAATGCATTGGAGCGCTACCAGGGTGCACCCTTAATATGTATTTACATTCCTGTGATCCACACAAATAAATTCTTTACTGAAACGGTGTTATATATTCAAGATGTCCCATAGCACCTTGAATAGTTCATTCATAGTTGGTCATAATAGTTGAATTTACATATATTATAAGTGAGACATGAATCTAAATGATCAAAAACTAATCTAACAATCATACGATCGTTATTAAGAGGAAATAAAAAAGGAAGATTATGGAACATACATTGACATCTAAGGTACTGAATGAACAGGAAACTAGAATTTATCACATGAAATTTTGTTCTTGAAATTCCAAAATTTTATCATCCAATTAATTACTAGGTGAACCAAAAATCTCATGTAGGGTTTTGAGATTGCACATGCTAAAACATTCAATATTGATAAGCCTTTGCATAATACTGAATAGTTTCCATGATAGAAAGTATGAATCATTACCATAAGCAACATCATTTAAAAGATAGGGAAAACAAATAAGTTATTCATAAATGTGGATATAAGTTTTGTTTTTCACCCTATTTCTTATGTTTTTAAAACTCCACCTAAACATAAGACTTAATGTGTTAGGACCTTAACAACTGAAATCAAGGTTCATGCAACAAATAAAATAGGTGTATGTACCTGAACTCAAACTGAAAGATTGGAACGCCCATTTTTGTTAATCCCCTATGAATATTAGTTCAACAACGTTTTGAATTGGGCAGGTCATTCCCTTAGTCATAAAAATTTGTTTATGAAAACCTACAAAAAAATTATTTTATAAAAACGCAATCATATATATAACATTTTCAAAATTTATTTATTATTTAAATATGAAAATAAGTGTATGTGAATATGTGCAGTGCCTGAAAAATTATACACAAACATTGGACATATAATAGAAGTAGAAAGGTCATTCCCATTCCTACATATAACCGACATATATACATATAACCAAAAGTATATATGTATTTTCAAAACAACAAAATGAGGCCAGGTATAATCTTTTCAATCCTTAAGCTGTTTGAATGCAAGAGAACCCGAAGGCCAAGGTTCAACATTTAAGTACGTTTGGACTGAACCATAAGGTTATATATATAAATATATATTCTAATATATAAGAGTATATATTCTCTAAGAATCAAAACAAGGCAAAAATAAAAACCCTTACTTTTAAAACTTGGGAAATGAGGACTTCAGGGAGGGTTGGTCGGGCTCCCTGGAGACTTGAACAGGAGAGAAGAATCGAGAGGTCTCGGTTATTTATATACAAAAGATCACACAATAAATTTCATGAAAAAAAGTACCCACTTGAATTGCATTTAATGGGGGGTGTTGTGCTTGAAGAAAACGAGGAGACACAGGGGTACCCGGCGGTCAGAGGTGAAGAAAACAAGATGTGTTCCATAGGGTAGGGTTACTGGTGTAACCCATGCGTTGAGAAAAAAGAATACACGACTAGGTGAAATTCCGTGAAAAAATGGACGGTCCAGATCAATCCCAACATCGATCCATGGGATTAGATGCGTCTGTGTTTTTAAAAGAATTGAGCAGCTTAGATTAGATCTTAGTTTCATCAGACGGTCTAAGTTTGACGGGGAAATTTAAAAACCTCGAATGGCCAGGATTAGATCATGTCAGATCGAACAGTTGACAAAGACCATGGAGAGAGACACGGTCGCTGTGGGTCGAGTGTCGGATTAGAAACAAAGGCCCAGATCACACGCGGTGTGATCCAATGGTCCAGATCACGGTTTTCCCAAAAAACGGCTTCCCATATTGAAACAGAGAGTGGTTTTTGCCTCCTTCATAACCCCGAGCCTCACAATGAGGGCTCAGAAATCACACAACACCTATGAATGGGGCCCTATAAACGAGCTCCCACCCGCAGGCCTTGGCCTACCAAGACCCCACTGCGGCCTCACGCTCACAATGGTGCGCCTATGCACTCTGGTCGCTCATGGGCACCGTTTGGGGAACCGTTGCTCGAGCTCGGGCCGGCCTTGGCTTGGGGCTGAGGTTAGGCTCAGCCACTTCGTGTGAGGTGCCTCCCTCGACCCTGGCCAAAAAGGGCTGGCCCTAGTGGGCCAATTTCTTTTGAAAAATCTACACTAAAAGACATTTTTGGGATAGGAAACAATCCATTTATTAAAACAATATATAATTTTATATTCTTAAATATTAATGTATACAAATTAAACTTGTTTTAGTTAGAAGTATTTCTATAATTAAAAATACTAAACCCATTTTTTAACACTAAAAGTTACAAAAAATAAAATTTTAATAAACCTACATTATAATTTATATACTAGTATCCTCAAAAACATAGTTCAATCAAAACATAATTTAATTTGAAAAACATAAACATAGTTTATAAAATTATTTAATAAATGAAAATTGTTACATTGTATTTGAAAAAATTTCTAAGTGTTTTGATTTCCTTAATTCTTTTCAAAATCACTTAATGGTGAAATGATGTTTTACAACATATCCTTTTAGAGTTCATAAAAGATGGTTTAATTATAACCATAATCATAAACTCAATTATTTGGAAACTAATTAATATTTAAATAAGTTCACTTAACCTAACAAGGTCCAACATCTATTTTTTTAACTGTTAGCTTCCAAGGGTCACTAGAGAAATGGTCGAAAAAATGTCCTATAAAACCAAATCATACGGTTTCCTAAAACTCAAAATCTAGAAGATCGTGCTTCCCATTCTGTTGATTCTCAGCTTGGTTTTTATGATCGTTGTGGTGATGTTTTTTGATTTAGTTGACTCGAAGGATCTCCTTTACTTTCTAGGCCTCGTTGTGGTGATTAAGGGTCTTCCATTAGTTCTGATAGGGTTTTTAATATGTATATTTTCTTAGCATGATTTCTCTTTTGATCTCAGTGTATTGAAGACACTACGGTGTTCATATTTAAATAAAGATCCTTATATTTATCCTTTAAATTTTTGTTTGGTTAAAAGGGTTTTAAAAAATTAAATTTATAATATCATCATTATATGATACCCAAAATTTGAGGTGTTACACATTGTTTTTTTACCTGTCATAATATTAATTTTCATTTAATTTTTTGTTTTTTTATATGTTGGATTTATGTATTATTGAGGTTGAGCTTCTTTTATTAGTTCATTTGGGCCTTTTGTTCGGTTTATACATTCGATATGTGCCATTACCCTTGGTCCACATTCCCATTTGATATTTGTCATCCACATACCTAATGTTGATCGATTGATCCTTATGATCTTATGGTTTTCTATTCCTCCCTTTTTTTCATTCTCCATGAAACAGATTGGCTTGATCTATGGGTAACCCTAGATAGCTTATCCTCTAATGCCATATGTCATTATTTTGTTGTTTATGTGGTTATGTTGCAACACTTATCTAGATTTTTCATATCCTTGGTTATATGATCTATTATTCCTCTACCCCAACTAGAATGACTCCTCGCTTTGGAATCTAACTATCCAGTTGAGGTAGATTTAGTTGGGAGAAAAATCTCCATGGTTTTGGGAGCTCTAGTTTTCCTTGAGGGTGAAGAGTAAATGAAGGAGCAGTGGTGGGATTCCTTGACTTACCAATGAAGAAATAGTGATCCAGATAAGTTTCTATAATATTCATCTATGCTTGTTGAGGAGATCTAATGATGTTCTAGTGTTCCTTGGTGTTCATTTTACCTAGATGGAAATGATGATTATATAGGAGTACAATCTCGATGACCCTAACAACAAGACCAAATTACATAGAGGCTCTATGAAAACACATATGAGAGATTTATCCCTATTAAGGGGCCTTAGTATGGTATTATTCTTATTTTCTATCAGTTATTTATGCCTTTTATTTGATTATTCTTTGGTTCTATGACGTGTGTGTTGTTTGAGTTTTTCCAAGGTGCATAGTATATGATGAATCCCCAACTTGGTTCTATTGTGAGTCCTAGAATTTCAATAACCTGAACATTGGATATTTTCCTCATGTGCCTTTTTCTTATATGGTTATGTTTCACTATTTATCAAATATCTTTTATAATCCCATTTTTTCATAGTGGAATCTTGGTATTCCTCCACCATGCATATAGGCCAAATAGATAAATAATGTCAAAAACATATTGTCCTCTTTATGATTTGATTACTACTTTATGTCAATAATTTCTATTGATCATCTCGCTTATGTTTGAGTATATTATCTCTAATAGTTCTTGGTACTGATCAGTATTAATATCAAACTAGTTGAATATATTCTCATCAGCATGTTATCTATTGTAAATGTTTACATGATTTGGTCTCTTTTTATTCTCTCGTTTTTTGTTTATGGTTGGTTAGAATCAGCATGTTACACATCCGATTATGAGGAATCATTACAAGATTTGTATTATTCATGTTTTCTTTATTAACCCTACTATTTATATAATTATAAACATGTTAATGTTTTGTTCTATAATTTTGAGAAACAAAATTTTACCCATACAACTAAATTACTCTTTTGAAATTGGGCTACCTCATAGCACAACCCACAATTTTTTATAGAATCAGATAAAAAAATATTTAGTAAGGCTTATATTGGGGTCAAATATTATAGGCCCTTTCATGATGTGATAATTGTGAGATAAAAGTAAAGTAAAAAATGAATAAAAAATGAACAATAGATGTAACATAGAAAACCCAACAAATAAAGAGGTGTAAAAAACCATAGAAAAATAGAATGATATCACTATGGTAAAAGTGGTTAAACATTCTCCCTTTCTATTATAAGGAAAATATCCATGTAATTAACTCTCTTGAGTAATGTATAATGCCCCTCACAAAATAGAACACTCAAAATGTCGAAATAGGAAGCTCAATACTTTAGGTGATGATGCTAAACCTGTTAAATCGCTTTGCCTTTTATAGGAAACACCATTACTTGATCTTCCAAATCTATTTAACTCCATGGGATAGTTTTTCCACCCATCCCACTAACCACACTAGGCCCCTTTGAAAAATTCAGGGGGTGAAACTGTTTGTGAGAAACAAATGCCAATATAAATCACACTTGAATATCTGATTGGGAACCAATAATATTTCCCCAAATATTTTCTATCTTCCAACCATGTTTCTCTTATATCTTGGATTGTCATTGAGGTTTTTTACTATATTAACTTAACAAAGTTAATAAAATTCATCATAAAATTAACCTAATTTTATTCAATATAAATTTTCTGCATATCCACTTTTCCTTCCTCCTCCACATCTGGAACAAAGTGATATTGTACCATAATGTGCTTTATCATGGAATGAAAAGATAGATTCCTTTTAATTTTGAAGGTGCTATGATTGTAACAAAAAAATTGGGTATACTTCTGTCATTGTCTGAGATCCTCTGGAAACCGTCACATCTAAATCACTTCTTTGCAAGCCTGTGTAGTTTTCATGTACTCTACCTTAGTCGTGGATAAATATATAACAGACTACAACTTTGAATTCCATCTCACAACTCATCCAATAAAATTAATCACATAACCCAAAGTGTATTTTCATTGGTCATAATCACCTACAAAATCTGAATCTGTGTAGGCTCTAATAGTGAAATTTGAATCTTAATAACATAATACAGCATATAAGATCTCCTTGATGTATCTAATGGTTTTCTTTAATATGTTCCAATGAACCCGTATTTAATTCTCCAGATACCAACTAACATCTCCCAGTACAAGTGAAATTTCTAGTCTGATATAAACCATAGATAATATCACACTACCCACTGCTGGTGCATAAGGTAATTGAGACATCTCCATCCTCTATACTTCACTATAATTACTGTTAGGATTCATCATAGAGGATTACATAAAATTAATCGTAAGTGGGGTAAATTTAGGCTTATAATGTCACATGTGAAATAATTTCAAGATATTCCTCAAGTAATTAATTTTTGATAGCTATATTATACCCCTGTTTCTATCTCATTTAATCTGTATCCCAAGATATTATTTTTTGGTCCTAATTCCTTCTTATCATACTTCCATGAAAACTATCAACATGTCAACCACATACAAATGATGAATGATAAAATCATTACCATATGAACCCATGAAATATACACAAGTATCTGAATGAAGTATTTTGTGTACAATAATCATGATATAGACATAAAATCTCTTGTACTAACACCTTGGTTCCTGCTTAATACTATAAAAAGTTTTTCTCAACCTAAAAACCATGTTCACTTTTCTTTATTTTGAAAAACAATCCGATTATAGAATATATATTTAATTATAAAGATCACCATGTATGAAAATATCTCTTCATATCTAGCTACTCTAGAGTTAAACTATATAATGCACACATCCCCATAACAATCTGAACAGTCGTTATTCTAACAGTGGGAGAAAATATTTCCTTGAAATCAATAACTTATCTCTATGCATATACATTGACCATCAGTCTTGCATAAAATCTTTACAATTATTCCTTTTCATCCCAATTGATCTTAATGAACCAGTTTTTACTGATAGTCTTCCTTCTATGAGGTAATGGATCTATATCTCAAGTCTTGTTCTTGTAAATGGCATCAAGTTTCTCCTTAATTGCTTCCATCCATGTGGATATTTCTGAACTCCACATCACCTCCAAAAAAATAATAAGTATTACCATCCTCCATCAATAAGTAGTACACAATATTTCTCTCAGTGATAAATTATATGTGCCATATTGGTTCTCTTTTATCATGAGTTGATCATCATAGTTCAAAATCAGTCATAACATGATCATCATGCCCCTCAAAGGAAATTGGATCTTCTATGGATTCTTCCTCCACCCCAACTGCTATAGTGTTTGTGTCCTCTTTCTTCAAGTCCCCATTAATCGTCACTTGAACCTTATCTTCTATAAATACAACATCCATGCTGATGATAATTCTATGGGTTGTGGGGTCCCACATACGATACCCCTTCACACCATCAACCTATCCTTAGAATATATATTCATTAGATCTGAAATCGAACTTCAATCTTTCCTGATCATTAAACAATACAGATACATGACCTCCATAAGTATGTAACCTAGCATAGTCATTAGGTTTAACACTCCACACATTCATTAGTGTTTTCATATCAATCGTCACAAAAGTAAATAGATTGATCACATAACATTTTATCATCATTAATTTATCCCATAACTTCTTGAAAATTCCTATAGTCTTCAATATCTACCTTGTTCTATCCAACAAGGTTGTGTTCACCCACATTGCCACTCCATTTTGTTGAGGAGTGTATGACACCATGAATTGTCTCTTGATTCCTTCTCATTGAAAAAAAAGTATCAAAATCATCACTTGAATGTTTTCCACCACTATCAATCCTCATACACTTGATCTTATATCAAGATTCCATCTTCATCCATGCTTTGAATTTTTTGAAATCATTAAAAACACTTGATTTCATCTTGATTGGGTACACCTAACATCTCATGAAATAATCATCAAGGAATTTTACAAAGCACATTTCTCTTCCCAGGGA
This sequence comes from Viscum album, assembly GCA_963277665.1. Taxonomy (NCBI): domain Eukaryota; kingdom Viridiplantae; phylum Streptophyta; class Magnoliopsida; order Santalales; family Viscaceae; genus Viscum; species Viscum album. Next base: position 946,141,875 of record OY728148.1, read on the forward strand.
TATAAATAGTGATTTCCAAATTTTGGAATGGATCAACTCTAAGATATCCTTACTACTCATTGTTTGCATCACAAAATTAAACCAATGTTGGTTGAAAAAATTATAATTCTCCCAAAATGGAAAGGATACCTTTGTAATTTATGAAGAAACTTATGTTCAGTAAGAATATTCAATCTTCATTCGAACATAAGACCAAGCTTTTGATACCATGACTTCCTCAATGCTTTTGTTGAGGTAGTTAACAGTAAAACTATTGTAATGTATCCGAAATTACGTATAATGTTTTTAATTATAGGGAATTATTTCAAGAGAGAAAAATCTAACGGCGCGCGATTCTGAGGCCTAGGGTGACCAGAATGATCTGTCGAAGTTATGTTAAGCTTTAATTAGCACATGTAAGCAGGTTTCTTGAAAAATTGGAATAATTCTTAAACGGTTACTCGAATTAAAAATCTGAGGGAATTTTTGTGCTCAGAATGGCGGGATTACCCTAGGAACGACTTATGTTTAGTCGGTGCAGGCATACTGTGAGAAAACCTAAAAATGGCATAACCAAAAATAAAATAATTAAATAAAATTATTTTATTTTTCAAATGATTATAACTCACTAATGGTAACTCAGAATGAAAATCTAAGACCACCACTGAACTTGTGATGGAATTCTATATTTAGGAAGATACTAACTTTGGATGGCGTGGGCCACCAGTTAAAGTAAATCATTGGCTGTAAATAAAATAATTAAGCGGAAATTATTTTATTGTAAAATCCATAACTTTTAAATGGTAACTCGGAATGGAAATCTGAGAGTAACATTGGGTTTGTTGGGATGTGTTTCAATTAGTTAGATCCAAACCTCAACCGGCGTGGGTTGAGGGTGACTGTTAATAATTTTCCAAACTTTTTTTGGGTACGTTCAGTAAACGCGTGAGTGGCATATTCTAACATTTGAACTGTTGTGTGGCTTAAAAATATGAGGGCATCATTGAACCCGCAGCACCGAGATTCGCTTAAGAGAGGTATAACCTTGACTGCAGTAGGTCGGGTGAAAATGTTATTTTTGTGGACTTTTGAACGATAAATAAAATAACATGTTTTGTTATTTTATTTTCCTTATTTCCTCCAACGGACAAACGATGCTGGCGGGACCTACGATGTGTCAAGCCAATAAATGTCTTTACTCTTTTTTTCTTGTAACCACACCATTGGAAATTCGGGAGGTTCATTAATTAAATGAACCTCATTAATTCCTCGAGCGTTATACACTCCATATCCTCTCCTATTTATATGGAGCTCGGGGAGGGGTGTTGGCACGAATTCACACAATGATGAAGCTCTGGAAATGTACCGCGACGCCAACCACCAGGAGGACGAGACTGGTTCCAACAAGCAGTGACGAGTGCCACCGAGTCACGAACCGATGAAAACGATAAAGGAGGTTCCATCGATCGCCGTTAGCAGACGTCTCTTACAGGTTGAAGCTTATTTTTGTTTGTGCATTTTTGTTTCCCTCTTCCACATTCTTGATATTATACTAAGAACACAGGTAAACCAATTAACGGGTGGACCCACGATTCATCTGTCTTTGAAGGAGGTTATTGCGGGGAATCTTGTGGGATTAATCTTGTGTTCAATACAAATTTTTATTGAACTACCTTAATATCCTTCATATTGAGAGATAACGCGGAGGGTGTGGGCCTAACAAACCTGGCACGAACCCTCTGTTATCTTGATTTCATAGCACCGCCTCGGAAGGTCGCGAACTCGTCGACGTACGCCGCAAGAGGAGGGTCACGGATCGTCTGCTACATCAAGAGGAGGAAGAAGCTGGCATGATGGCCGACCAAGGGAAGGAAGGCGATGCGACCGCTATGCCGCCGACGAATGGAGGCTGCGGCGGAGGCCAAACCCACCTCTGGAGGGTTCTGCGGCGCCCACACAGTGATGTCGCCTCACCAACCGAACTGCCTCCGGGTCTTTTGGGAATCTGGGTGACCGGAGGGAAACACCCCCCCCCCCCCTCATTGGACTGAACTGGGCCACAACCCTCGGATCGGGCCACCGCCCTCGATTCGGGGGGCCACCCTCAATCCGGGTCACCACCCTCAGACCGGGCTACCGTCCACAAGTTGGGCCGCTGCCCTCAGACCGAACTACCTCCCTCATTGCGGGCCACCACCCTCGCACCGGGCCCCCACCCTCGCTCCAAGCCCCTGCCATCAGAGCAGGCCGACGCCCTCACACCGGGTCGCCACCCTCAAACCAGGTTGCCACCCTTGAAGCGGGCCGCCTCCTCGGAACAGGTCGCCGCCCCATGTGGGTCAGGTTGTCCCTTTGCGGGCCGCCCCCATAGGGGCCTCCCTATTTTTTCCAGGACGCCCCCTTGAGGGTTAGTCCAAACATCATCCCATTGGGCCTAGTCCACCCCAACCTGGCCCAGAGCAAGTCGGGCCGGGTCGGTCAGACCAGGTCAGACCAGACACTGGAACACTTAAAGGATCATATCTTGAGAACCGGACATCTGTTTGATGAACCATCTACAGCGTTGGGATCCTTGGATCAAGAGAGTCCTTTTAATATTCTCCAATTAAGTTTTTTTAGATATTTGATGTATGGAACGGTTGGATCGAACTCGAATCCAACCGGGCCCTTGAAGCTAAAATGCTTATGAGTCACAGATCGGGAATCTGATTGGCGCGCCGTCAATCGCGTTGGAACCCTTACAACATGGCATTCTTTTGAGTTATTCCTTTGCGAAGCTTAGTGGTGGATGAGGTATGACCGATATCTCAAGGGGCAGATTCTTTAGAACTTGGGTGTACCGGCACAACTACAAAAATGGGCTTTATCAGCGCTCAAAACGGGCTTTGTTAGTGCTAAGAAAGCGTTGTATAACTCGGCGCTAATATTGGGGGGTCCCCTTTATCAGCGCTTCTTTAGCACTGGTAAAGGTAGCTTTTATCAGTGCAAAAAAAGCGCTGATAAATGTTTATTTTATCTGCAATTTTTTAGCACTGATAAAGGCTTTTTTATAAGCACTAAAAAAGTGCTGATAAAACCATGTCTGCTCCAAAAAAAATATCTGTAGCAGCACACCCAAACAGCACCTGCAAATAATTCAGCATCTCAATATGCATACCTATAAAAAATTAACACATAAATCATATGATAATTACACCAAGTATACCCATACACCATTAACACATAATTCATAAGTTAATTCAATACATAAAGAGTTCTTTTCAGAATTCAAGGGGTTGGGGTGGTTGTTCGGGGGTTTCGGGTGGCTGTCCATAGGGGGTATGGGGTGTACAGGGGGATGGGGGTGTCCAAGGGGGTGGGGGTGGTCTAGGAGGTTGGGGGCTGGCCAGGGAGGGTGTTGGTATCCATGGGGGGTGGGGGTGTCTAGGTGGTTGGGTGGTGTCCAGGAGGGGGGGTGTCCTGGTGAGGGGGGGGGGGATTTCCAGGGGTGTGCTAGTGTCTAGGGTGTTTGGGGGGCTTTCTAGGAGGTGGGTGGGGTGTTCGGGGGGTGGGAGCAGTCCGGGGGGTTGGTGGGGCTATCCAAGGGGAGTGGGGTGGTGTCCAGGAGGGTGGGATGGGGGAGTCCGGGTGGATCGATGTGGCCAGGGGGTGGGGTGTCCAGGGGAGTGGGGGCGGTCCAGGGTGTTGGTAGGGCTGTCCATGGGGGGTGGGGTGGTGTCCAAGGAGGGGGTGATCAGGCGGGGGGGGGGGGGGGGGGGGGCTATCTATGGGGTGTTCATGGGGGCGGGATGGTTTCCACGATGTCGGGGGATTCTTAGGGGGTGTGGGGATGTCTGAAGGGGGTCTAGGGGGTTGGTGGGGCTGTCCAAGGGTGGTGGGATGGTGTCTGGGAGGGTGGGGGTTGTCTTCTATGGGTGGGGGTGTCCATGGGGGTTGGGTGTACGTAGGTGGTAAGGTGTTGTCAAGGAGGGTGGGGTGTCACCCAGGGGGGTGGTGGTTGTCCAGGGGTGGGGGTGTCTGGGGGGTTGGGGGGGCTTTCCGAGGTGGGGGGGCTTTCCATGGGCGTGTCCGGGGAGGGTAGGGTGTCTAGGGGGTTGATGGGGCTTTCAAGGGGGTTGAGAGGATTTCCAGGGGGTGGGGGTGTCCAGAGGGGTGGGGTGTACAGTAGGTGGGTTGGTGTCCAGGGAGTGGGGGACGGTCCATGGAGTTGGTGGGGTTGACTCTTATACGTCAAAAAGGACCCATGGATTATTCTCAAAAAGGATCAAGACAATCTGAATGCGTTTGGTTGGATTTTCATAGGTCAGTTGTTGTTTTCACTTAAAATTGTGTCCAATTTAAAAAGAATAAAGAACCTTTGAGTGGTATCGGCCACACCATGCCTCATATTGAGGTGGGGATGACTTTTAGAGGTCACAAAGGAACATTGGATCATTCTACTAAAAGATCAAGACAATTCGAATGCGTTTGGTCAAATTTCCGTAGGTCAGTTGTTGTTTTCACTTAAAAATTTGTCCATTTCAAAAAAAATTGATACCCTTTGAGTTCTACTGGCCATACTGTGCCTCAGATTGAGGTAGGGATAACTCGTGCACATAAAAAAGGACTCTTGGATCATTATCCTAAAGGATCAAGACAATCAGAATGTGTTTGGTCAAATTTTCGTAGATCAGTTGTTTTTTTCACTAAAAAAATATGTCCATTTTAAAAAAAGTCAGATCCTTTGAGTGGTACCGGCCACACTGTGCCTCCGATTGAGGCAGGGATGACTCGTGATCATCCCCAATGCACCTGTGGAGCGTTCTCTTAAAGTATCAACACAATCTGAATTTCTTTTTGTTATATTTCCATAGGTCAGTTGTTGTTTTCACTTAAAAATCGGTCCAATTTAAACAGAAAAGAGTCCCTTTGAGTGGTACCAACAACACCGTGCCTCAGATTGAGATGGGGATGACTCATGAACATCCCCAATGCACCCATGGATCATTCTCTTAAAGGATCAAGACAATCCGAAGTAATTTGTTTTTATTTCCATATGTTAGTTGTTGTTTTAACTTAAAAATTTGTACATTTCAAACAAAAGAGAGAACCTTTGAGTGGTACCTGCTACACCATGCCTCGGATTGATGCGGGGATGACTCGTGCACATCACAAAGGACTCGTGGATCGTTCTTATAATGGATCAAGACAATAAGAATGCGTTTGGTAAGATTTCTGTAGGTCAGTTGTTTTTTTCACTTAAAAATATGTCCATTTTAAACAAAAGAGAGACCCTTTGAGTGGTACCAGCTACACCGTGCCTCGGATTGAGTTAGGGTTTACTCTTACAGATCAAAAAGGGCACATGGATCATTATCATAAAATATCAAGATAATCTGAATGTGTTTGGTTGGATTTTCATAGGTCAGTTGTTGTTTTCACTTAAAATTGGGTCCAATTTAAACAGAAGAGAGTCCCTTTGAGTGGTACTAGCCACACCGTGCCTCATATTGAGATGGTGATGAATCTTAAATGTAAAAAAGTACCCTTGGATCATTATCCTAAAATATCAAGACAACCCTAATGCATTTGGTTGAATTTCCGTATGTTAGTTGTTGTTTTCACTTAAAAATTTGTCCATTTCAAACTAAAGTGAGACCCTTTGAGCGGTACCAGCCACACCGTGCCTCGTATTGAAGCTATAATGACTCGTGTACATCCCCAACACACCCATGGATATTTATCGTAAAGTATCAAGACAATCCGATTTTGTTTGGTTGAATTTTCGTAGGTCAGTAGTTGTTTCCACTTAAAAACATACCATTTCAAACAAAAGTGAGACCCTTTGAGTAGTACTAGCCACACCGTGCCTCGGATTGAGGTAGGGATGACTCTTGAACGTCCCAAAGGACCCTTGGATTGTTATAATAAATCATAAAGACAATTTTAATGCGTTTGGTCGAATTTCCATAGGTCAGTTGTTGTTTTCACTTAAAAATATGTCCATTTTAAACAAAAGTGAGATCCTTTGAGTGGTACCGGCCACACCATGGATTGGATTGAAAAGGATATGACTCATGCACGTCCCCAATGCCCCCTTGGATCATTATATTAAAGGATCAACACAATCCTAATGCATTTGGTCATATTTCCATAGGACAGTTGTTGATTTCACTTAAAAATCTGTACAATTTAAACAGAAGAGAGACCTTTTGAGTGGTACCGACCACACCGTGCCTCGGATTGAGGCGGGGATGACTCATGAACGTCCCCAACGCACCCATGGATCATTTTCTTAAAGGATTCTGACAATCCAAATGTGTTTGGTCAGATTTCTGTTGGTCAGTTTTTGTTTTCACATAAAATTGTGTCTGTTTTAAAGAAAAGAGAGACCCTTTGAGTGGTACCGGCCGCACCATGACTTATATTGATGAGGGGATGAATATTTCATGTCATAAATGATCTGTGGATCATTCCCATAAAGGATCAAGACAATACGAATGTTTTTGGTCGGAGTTCCGTAGGTTAGTTGTTGTTTTCACTTAAAATTTTGTCCATTTTAAACAAAAGAAAGGCCCATTGAGTGGTACCTGTCAAACTGATGCTCAGATTGAGGTGGGGATGACTCATTAACGTCAAAAGTACCAGTGTATTGTTATCATAAAGGATCAAGACAATCCTAATGTGTTTGGTCAGATTTCCATAGGTCAGTTGTTGTTTTCACTTAAAAATCTGTTCATTTTAAACAGAAGAGAGACCCTTTGAGTGGTATCGGCCACACCATGCCTTGGATTGATGTGGGGTTGACTTTTACACATCAAAAAGGATCCATGGATCTTTCTTATAATGGATCAAGACAATATGAATGTGTAGGGTCAGATTTTCGTAGGTTAGTTGTTGTTTTCACTTAAAAATGTGTCCAATTTAAACAGAAGAGAGACCCTTTGAGTGGTACCAGCCACACCGTGCCTCAAATTGAAGTGGGTATGACTCTTACACATCAAAAATAACCCTTGGATCGTACTGCTAAAATATCAAAACAATCCTAATTCTTTTGGTTTAATTTTCATAGATCAGTTGTTGTTCTCACTTAAAATTGTGTCCAATTTAAACAGAAGAGAGACCATTTGAGTGGTATCGGCCACACCGTGCCTCAGATTGAGGCGAGGATGACTTTTTCACGTCACAAAGGACCTGTGGATCGTTCTCTGAAAATATAAAGACAATCCTAATGTGTTTGGTCAAATTTTCGTAGGTCAGTTGTTGTTTTCACTTAACAATTTGTCTATTTTAAAAAAAAGTGAAACCCTTTGAGTGGTACCGGCCACACTGTCCCTCGGATTGAGGCTAGGATGACTCGTTCACATCCCAATGTACCCATGGATCGTTCTTTTAAAGGATCAACACAATACGAATGAATTTGGTCAGATTTATGTAGGTCATTTGTTGTTTTCAATTAAAAATATGTCCAATTTAAACACAAGTGAGATCCTTTGAGTGGTACCGGCCACACCGTGCCTCGGATTGAGTTGAGGATGACTCATTCACATCAAAAATTCACCCTTGGATCGTTCTATTAAGGGATAAACTCAATCTGAATGTTTGTGGTTGGCTTTCCATAGGTCAGTTGTTGTTTTCACTTAAAAATCCGTCCAATTTAAACAGAAGAGAGACCCTTGGAGTGGTACCGGCCACACCGTGCCTCAGATTGAGGGGGGGATGACTCTTTCACGTCCCCAATGCACCCGTGGATTGTTCTCTTAAAGTATCAAGTCAATTCAACTGCGTTTGGTTGGATTTCCATGGGTCAGTTGTTGTTTTCAATTAAAATTGTGTCCATTTGAATAAAAAAAGAGACCATTTGAGTTGTACCAGCCACACTGTGCCTCAGTTTGAGGCGGGGGTGATTTTTTCACATCACAAAGGACCCTTGGATCATTCTCATAAAGGATCACGTCAATATGAAAGTGTTTGGTCAGATTTTCGTAGGTCAGTTGTTGTTTTCAGTTAAAAATCTGTCCAGTTTAAACCGAAGAGAGACCCTTTGAGTGGTACCGGCCACACCATGGCTCGGATTGAGGCAGGGATGACTCATGCACGTCCCCAACACACCCATGGATCGTTATATTAAAGTATCAAGACAATATGAATGTTGTTGGTCGAATTTCCATAGGTCAGTTGCTGTTTTAAATTAAAATTGTGTCCATTTCAAACAAAAAAGAGACCCTTTAGTGGTACTGACCACACCGTGACTCAGATTGAGGTGGGGATGACTCATGTAACTCACATAGGACTCGTGGTTTTTTCTTCTAAAGGATCAAGACAATCTGAATGCGTTTGGTCAAATTTTCATAGGTCAGTTGTTGTTTTCACTTAAAAATATGTCCATTTTAAACAAAAGTGAGATCCTTTGAGTGGTACCGGCCACACCGTGCCTCTGATTGAGGCAGTGATGACTCGCGCACATCTCCAATTTACCATTGGACTGTTCTCTTAAAGGATCAACATAATCGGAATGCATTTGGTCAGATTTTTGAATGTCGGTTTTTGTTTTCACTTAAATATTTGTCCAATTAAAACAGAAGAGAGACCCATTGAGTGGTATCAGCCCCACCGTGCCTCAGATTGAGGCGAGGATGACTCGTGAAGGTCCCCAATGCACCCATGGATCATTCTCTTAAAAGATCAAGACAATCCAAATGTGATTGGTCAGAGTTCTGTAGTTTAGTTGTTGTTTTCACTTAAAAATCTGCCCATTTTAAACAAAAGAAAGGCCTTTTGAGTGGTTCATCATTCTTGCATGTTGTTGGTGTATATCATCTATTAAAATTTGAAATTGACTAATTAGAGAAAGGATGTTTTATTTAATTATAATTACAATATTCCAACGAAATTTTACATACAATAATTTATCATCCTTTGATCCCCCAAACCCCTCTCAAAAATTAATGCCAATTGTACACGTCCCTATGTCAGATCATCATCTTATTTCTGTAAAATCTGTCATCAGGTATGCGGACCACTCATTTCTAAACATATCTATATCGTTATGTGAGTATGAGGCTCTTCTTCAGTCGGAGTAGTACAGAAAAATATATAAATAAAGAATTAATAAATAAATTAAATGAACTAGTCGTTTTTTTGAAAATACCTCTTTAGGGATTCTTTTTTCTTGATGAAATATGATCTCCTTCATAAATTTACAAACATAATAACTGCAATCATTATCGTTTGTTTGTTTTGTGAACTGCAAAAAAATTGATCACTAGTAGAAAAAGCAACATCTGTTGAGATGTGTTTGGATAGTGAAATTTTATTATATATACCCTGATATTTGTCTAGACATAGTACTTTCCCGCCTCCTTATGCTTATTCCCAGTCCTTATTCCTTTTTTAGATGATAATTATACACTACCCTATCATAACGGAATCCCTAGTAAAATATAATATAAATTATATTACTTGATGTTTAGACCTAAAACGTATGATGTAGTGTCTTACAGATTCAAAAACTCCATCATGTGTGGTCAGTTTGATGGATATCCTTTCTTTGAGTCCAGGAAATAAATCTTTGGAGTATCCATGTTCACCTCAATTAGCATCGAATGTTGCCTAAAAATAGAAAAAAGAATATGGGAAAAAAGAAGTCAAAATATAATTGATATGATTTAATCGTAGATTTTTACCCCTGCATGGTTGGTATTAATAAGAGTCTGTTGTCTGTAATCTTTCATTCAAATGTTTTGAGCAAGCCGTTCAGTATTTCATTCTTTTTTGATGGATCTATTTTCGTCAGATGTGATGATGTGGGATGAGGACTAACGAGTCCATATATTGTCTCATGTGAAAATTCCTTCAACCGTTTTTCATATATACGCCTGTCAACAATAAAAAATGCATTTAGTCATAATTTTCACATTGGATCAGCTTTTAGAAAATAAATTCATGGAAATGTACCTCATATATACATTTACAACTGTGATGCCTAGACAATCGTTTTCAAGGATCTCGTTTACATATTCAGCAGCAATAAAATCTTGACTTTCCACACTGTATATATTCTCCTCGAAAACAACTATTTGACTACTACCACCTCTTAGCTTCATATCTACATGAGTCTTTAATGGTAGTAAATGTGGATAGAGAACAGGTGGTGTTATTATGCTTTCAGTAGCTCCTTGGGATCAGTTTATCGATCCTTTAGATGGTTTTGAGTTGAGGTTTGTCACCCCTTTCCCTTCCTCCGTCTATAATAACATTCATTGGTTCAGTCCCTTTTTTCATTAATTGTTAAAGGTTTATCTTGAAAAAAAGGAAATAAATACTTCTTTGGCCGCATGTACTCGTACAAATTGTGACGTCCATTCAATTAATGCCCCAATAGCATTTTCAACCATATGAATATCATCATCATCATGTGGAATAGATAGCTATGCATTTGTCTCATAACCTATAGTAATCGTAACTTTTAGATGATCTTTCAGAAGTGGTCTATTATGCAGCGTGTCATCTGGGATGTTGAACATTATAGATCTCGCTACAAGGTGATATGTGGGTGTTGACAGATAAAAATCACAATCATTATCACCCTTTAGAAGATCAGTACAGGAAAAGTATCAGTGTTTGTCTGATTCAAATTTCATGGGAACAATTATTAAAATATTGATTACCACGGCTAAGATTGCTCTTTGAGGGGAATGGCTCACCCCAAATCTGGTGGGGGTGGGGCGGGATCTTCACGCGTTGGTTGTTCCTGAGTTGTTTCTTCTCCTTTTTTCCCACCCATAAAAGTTTCTATCAACTCTCCATGCCATTGAAACCGTTCTTTAAGGGTTGCTAGTTTTTCACTCATTTGTTTAAATGTTTCATCTATATCATCTGTTTTTTTATTCTCAAAATATACTCGGGGTGTCACCCCAAACCCTGCACCCCTGACACGACTGTATTTTTTTTGGAGGCTACAAATCCATCGATAATAGGTCTTCATCCACTACAAGAGTAGCTAATTCCTGTGACTGTCAGATATAGGAAAATAACTAATTATTTTTATGTAGTAGAAATTTAAAAAAAATATTTTTATCATCGTTTCATACTTACAAAATTTTCCCACACTTTTTGTGTGTTCTCCTCTACTAGCTTCCCTTCCTTATTAACACGTGCCTCCTTCCAAAGCACATGACATGGGATGGAAGTGTTTTTGGTTTTAGACTCTTCAATCTACATATAAACATAGAAATATAATTATGATGTTGTTTGTTGGCACCTAAAAATATTACTGTAAATTTAAAATATGTACCATTTTCCTTTCTAGTGAAGCATACCCCATCCATGCTTTACGATAGGGGATATTGGTTTTGATGCATGTTCCTTATTTTCTTTACAAAGTTGTTGTTTCAAAAATGAAATATTGAAAATCAATTTGATGAATACACGTATCCTCAAACAATGTATTATCACCCACAATGTACCTGAAACTTCTCATCCCCACGACAGCTAATAAATGAATCCCATGCTTATTGGGATATTAGGTGAGCATAGATAATAGGTGGGTGTGGGTTAATTTTACCTTTGGAATCTTTCTGGTGACATCTTGTTAAAATTGTGTGAAAACCACGATGAATCGTTCCTACAAGACTTAGTATATAATCCTTGTGTGAATCGTCTACTATAAATGTATTCTATAAGAGATTGATAAGAGTAATACATTGTTTTATTATTTTATTTTCTAGTAAATTAAATAAATAATTTCATAATGTTACCGTAATTTCTTCCCAGATCATAGCTTTCAGCCCAGACACAACATGGTGCCATAAATCTATGTCAATCGGCACGCGTTGCCGATTGACAACTCCAATGTAACTACTAAACATAGCCTTGTTTGGATTCACATGTTGGCCTCATGTATTCCATCCTATGTCAAATTTTATGCCTTTTCTTTTCACCTTAATAACATTGGGTAACACCGTCAAACTACGACGCACCAGTGTTTTCTGCGATATCGATCCTCCATTCCTGACCATTTCATCGATATCAACATCATCTATATGTTCATCTGAAATTGTATAAATGGCATGTGATGATGGTTGATGGACCTCAACACTTGGAGAAGCAGGAGTCATAGGTGCCGCAACAGCAGGAGCAGTAGGAGCAGCAGTAGGTGCACCAGGAGCAGTAGCAGGAGTACCAGCCGCCGCAGCAGCCATAACAGCAGCTTGAGAGACTTGTTCAGCCTCAAGGATAGGAGCACCAGAATGTGAAGAAGTCATTATCTTCAAAAGTGGTTGAAAAGTTAATTTAGATTACATAAATTTTGTAATGATAATATAATAAATAATGAGATAACAAGTTTTATATTACAAACAAAATATAACATGTTTATTGAACTCTCTTTATTTTTTTCAAAGGCTAAAGGGATTTGACACCTCTATCGATTATCCAAATACCTTCATTGTGGTCTCCTGTAACATAAAAACATCCTCTACATTGGGACCGCTCCGAAATGATTGTGATGTACCACTGAAAGTATCATCCTCAACTGCATTTTCATCGAAACCTTCAGTAGTTTTTGACGATAACAGAACAATCAACCACTTTCGGTTTGCGAGATCTGGAACATAAAAAACTTATACCGCTTGTGATTCCATTATAAACAGTTCGTCATTGTACCCTTCTTTACTAAAATCAACTTTCACAAATCCTCATTCATCAATTTTAACACCACTGTTATTATCAACCCATTTGCATTGAAAAATCGGCAATTGGAATGTCTTATAATAAAACTCCCATATTAGTTTGATAATGCCAAAGTATGACATATTTTCATAAATTGGATTTCTGTCCTTACTTCCAGAAACATGAATCGCTTCATCCCCTATTGTAACTCCACTATTTTTCATGGTACTAACTTCATCGTGTTCATTTCTATAGAATGTATACCCATTAATTACATAACCACTTTAATATAATACATACACACTTGGTCTAGCGGCTACCATCGAAGTAAATTTGAAATTGAATTTGTACTTTCATCCAACTGCTTAAAAATACGGTCCTGAAACCAACATATAAATTGGTGATTATGTGTATTTGATAACCATTTTTCAACCCTTGATGGATTCAACTGCCTAATAATTTCTTTGTGAGTTTCAATATATGGAGAAACCTCCCAACTATTATGAAAAACATAAAGCTGGTTCTGTTCCTGATCTGTAATGCTGATTGTCACAACATCTCTTCAAAAAATTCCTTCACCCTCAATGCGTCCAGTGTGACGATATTTTGGGAGAACAATATTTTCTACATCAGATAGGTATTCGGTAAAAAATTCAAGGGCTTCCTCAACAATATATCACTCCACTATACAACCCTCTGGCCGACTTCGATTTTTGACATACCCTTTCAAAATATTCATATACCGTTCAACATGATACATCCATCTATAGAGCATAGGACCAAAAAATCGAATCTCTCGTACCAAGTAAATCATGAAATGAACCATCATATCAATGAATTTTAGCGGGAAGATCATTAATAATTCACATAATATGATGACAATTTCTTTTTCCATAGCTAGCAATTTCGCTGGGTCTAAAACATTACTGCATATAGCTCTAAAAAAGAAACAAAGGTTTCATAACGTATGATGAAAATTCTTGGAAAAAATGCAACGTAAAGCTATAGGAATTAGATATTTCATCAAAACATGGTAGTCATGTGATTTCAAACCTTTTAACTTCAAATAATTCATTGAAACAATGTTCTTGATATTTGATGAATACCCCTATGGAACCTTTACATCATTGAAGATGTTTCAAAACTAGTATCTCTCCTCCATAGAAAGAGAATAAGCAGATGGAGGAAGAAACATTCAATTTACACCTTTCATGGGAGCCAACTCTTTTCATATTCCCATGTCAACCACTTCCAACCTTGCCTTAATTCCATCCTTTGTTTTGCCAGGGGAATTTAGCAATATTCCGATAACACTATCACATACATTTTTTTTCCACATGCATCACATCAAGAAAATTTCTGAAATATAAACAATTCCAGTATGGTAATTCAAAAAAGATTAAACACTTTTTCCAACCGATTTTTATAAGGTTTTTCGAAAATGGTTTACCAAAAACAGTGTTCAGATATTTTACTTTCTCAAATAGCTGGTCAACTATTAGTGGAGACGGTGTTGCGCATTGTTCTAAACTTCCATTGAATAATGTCATCCAAGATCGATACTTATACCGATGAGGATGAAATCTACGATGTCCTAGAAACACATATTTCGATGAATGTTTCAACCTAATTGATTCTGTATCTTCTTCTCACATGGGACACCCTTGAGTTCCAACAATTCTATAGCCTGAAAAATTTCCATAAGTAGTGAAATCATTTATTATCCCATACAACATCTCTCTCAATGTGAAGTATTCACTTTATTAAGCATCATACAACATAACACCTGAATCCCACAATAACTTCTAATCCTCTATCAAATGAGCCAAAGAAACATCAATATCGTTACTTAGTTGTTTTGGTCCCGATATAAGCATAGATAACATAATGAATTTCCGCTTCATGCATAACCAGGGTGGCATGCTATATTTTACCAACATAACAGGCCATGTACTATGAGTGTTGGTTTGAAAACCAAAAGTATTTACTCCATTTGTAGAAAACACAAGAAGAAGGTTTCTCGGCTCTTTTCCAAATTCAGGATACTCATGATCAATTTTCTTCCATTGAGGAGAGTCAGTTGGATGACGTAATTTCCCATCATTAGTTATTTTATCTTCATGCCACAACAATTGTCTTGCTGTTTCTTTAATTCCATATAGATGCCCAATCCTTGGAAAGACTGGAAAGTACCATACAACTTTTGTAGGATTGGATTTTGCTTTCTTGTATCGAGCAACACCACACTTTGGGAATTTTGTAAGTGATTTGTTCTCCTTGAGAAAAAATATAGAGTCTTTCGGGCCGGGATGTATTCTTCCAGAAATCATACCCATCGAGTGTAACATTTTTTTAGCTTCATATGTCCAGCTTGGGTGCTCATAATCTTCAGGGAGCATGTCATTCAAGAGAGCAAGTATTTCCGTAAAACTGACATCACTCCATCTGTTGCCTGCTTTCAATTTATACAACTTCAGTACAGCTAACAGTGTTGTATACATGGTGCAACCATCATACAATGGTGTCGTTGCAGAACTCTTTAACTTCTAAAACAATTTTGGGCAATCACAGAGTTCATCTTTAATTGTCTTTGTCATTTCCTCAATACAATATTCATCATTATTGGCATATGTAATAATATCCTCCATACATTCTTCTTCATTATCCATATTTGAATTCACATCTGATGATCCATAAAATGCAGTTTTATCGTAGCCAGTAGCTACAATCACTTTTTCTCCATGTTTATTCCAACATTTATAACTCTGATCTATTCCGTGATATATCAAATGTGAGTCCAACTCCTTTGGAGTAAGTAGTCTAGAATAACAACAATGTAAACACTATAAAAGGATTTGAGAAGGACCCTTTACGTGATCCTTTGCAAATTTGATGAACACTTTCACTCGATTCCCATACTCTATTGTCAAATGATTAGCATCCATCCAATCTTTATTCATCCTCATCCTATTTGAATCTCAAATATTAGTATTTATGGTTCATGTACAAAAAAAATTACTTCCAAATACAGTAGAAGAGAACCACTTCCTTATAAAAATAGAGATTAATAGAGCATAACCATTTGTATTTATTCATCTCCATTAAATATAATTACTTTAGATTCTTTATAGTTTCCTCAAATCACCCCAGACCAAACACAAGAATAATAAATAATGATACATCTACCACTCCTAGGGCTATTCCAAATATTAAATATCATCATTCCTAAATACCCATATATCCACACATGTACATGTCACAAACACATAAAAAACCATATCCACATTAGAACCAAAGTACCAATACGGATTTCAATCAGGTCACTCGACTCAAGTGGTGGTGTGTAAGAAATAATAAGAAAATATAATAAGTATATAGTCACACATAAATCTTAAACTTGTGTTAATAATCCAATAATCCCAAGGTATCATTCTATCTATCAGAATACTCTCAATCACATATGCGAAGGTAGTCCAAGGTGGTGAAGGTTCCTGAGGAGGAAGAGGAAAAACACACCTATCGGGGTTCGAGGATAGGTAACTGAGGTTGAAAGTGGCTTGATAATCCTACAAGGGTTCCATCCATATTTAACAAACCATGTCTTGGTACCCTAAGATGTTAACCCATTGCTGGTGGAAGTGAAACCGTTCCTGATGATCATGTCAAGAAGAAATTGAAACCAAGTGGGGGGAGTGCTTCAAAATACCTCAAGAATGATGAAAAATCATGGTATTTTAGAACAAGTTATTGGATTTCATGTTGGATAGACACCTATCCAATAGAATCCCCAAGTGGTGATGGCCCCTATAGTTGTTTCACCTGGTGAAACTGTCACCTAAGAAGCTGAGATCAATGAGGCCCTTCCCAACCATGAACTAAACAAACTCCATGATGGCCTTCCTTTGTTGGGGTGACATTAATGTCATTTCCAACCCAAAGGAAAGTAAGGAGGTGTCACCGTTGGACACCTTGGTAGTGATGAATTGATATCAATCTTAAACAGTCTCGACAACATATTTATTGTGCCAAAATAAACATTTGTGTTTTTTGGAGGGGTCATAGTGTAGATATCCATGGAACTTAATCTTCTAAGAGAATTCTATGGTTATTATAGTGTTTTTTGTGTTATTTGAAAACAACAATAGTGACATTATAATTTTTGATTTCTATGGTGAGGACGTCTAATTTAACATGGGCACTATGACCATGAGCATTATATATGAAGACAATAATGATGGGTAGGACAGGGATCTGGCATTGGATCTAGATCTACTAGCCTTATTGATGTGGGAGGATGATCTCTCATTGAGGTCCATTTATTTTGAACATGTTCATAATCCCTTCTGATTGGTAAGCTTCATATGAGTGGGAGATAAGGATTCAAAGGGGAAGGGGATGGATGGGTAATGAAACTTGGGGGCTGGTGAGGGAGATCTCTCGAGATCACTAAGTATTTGGAGCTGGATGAAATGCTCAGAGCCATGGGAGACAAGAACAAACACTACTAGGAAGGGGCCTAGCCACTACAGAGAAGCAGTTAGTAACCTCAGCGAGGGATAAGGACATAGATGGAGGTAGGGGTGGCAAGGCTAGAAAGCCTGGTGGTCTGGGCATCATGCCATAAAAGTGCACTTCTAGACAAAGTCACTTAGATATCATGAAGGAAAGAAGGGGGGAACCCCTCAAAGAAAATAGGGTTCAAGCATTGCATGACCTAGAAATGCATCAGAACTAGGTGGTGTTATCCTTAAAGAAAAAGGTTATCCATAATTCCTTACTTTATGGTGAAATGGTGTTGGATTTAAGGGAATCGATGATACCTAGGAGGAATCTAGTATTATTTTACATGAATAAAACATCCCTTTGAAAGAAAATCAACCCATGTCAAACATTCCCCAAAGATTCCACATTTTAATTTATAGTAAAAATAACTATACTAATATAAAATCATAGAATAATAGAGTCATGATAAAAGAAAAAATAAATATGTCATAGCCACATTTGTTCAAATTGTATGTGAAATTATAAAAAACACCCCATAAAACACCACTAAATTCAAATTTCAACCAAAAATATGATATTGAATCATGCCTCAAATCATGATATTACTCATGCCTTGATACCTGCACCGTGATGCGCTTGATCAACATCATCATCAACAACTTCTCTAACAAGAAAACAAACTAGAATTCATCACCTTAGGAACCTCATCACCCATTTCCTACGCAACATAACCTAATAATATAATTAAATCAAAGCATATATATTCTATAATTCAAACCAAACCTTCTCATAAAGGTGATTGTTGGAATAATTTATATAACATATCCAGCCATACCACCATCAAATTGAATGGTTTCTAGGATCTAGAATAAAAAAATACCAAATCACCTAAAAACCAACCATAGTCATTAGAAAAAAGGTGATACCCTAGGATTAATAGAAATATATTGAATGATTACCCCCAAGAACCCCATAACAATATGTAGGAAGAACACTCATGAATCTACGATGAAGCAGAATCCTCACCACCAGAGGAAATGAAACCTAGGGAAGAAATAATTCAACCCAAAATCGACTAGAACACCATTGATAGCCAAGCCTCACATCCCAAAATTCCAATTAAAATTTATTAAATAGTATGATATTATTTATAGAATAATAGTTCTAGAACCATTAGAAGAAGTTGGACCAAACTCGAGCTTCGGTAGGGGGCATTACCCTAGAGACAAACATAAAGAAGAAAAGGGAGGTCTGGCCAATCAACATATGTTTACGTGTGATGGGTGAGGAGAAAAATATTAAAAAATTACTTCGAAAACATTCCTTAAAGGGATGTCCGACAAGGTGAAGCTTAGCGGGCGGCAGAGGTCTGGCAACGTAAAGCTCGAGGGCGTTGCGGGCGGAGGAGGTCCAGCAAAGCGAAGCTCAGTGGGCAGTGGAGGTCCGGAAAAGCGATGCATGAGGGTGGCAGAGGTCCAGCAAAGAGAATCTCGATGGTGGTAGAGGTGTGGCATTAATAAGCTCGAGTGCGGCAGAGGTCCGACAACGCGAACTTAGCGGGTGGTGGAGGGGAGTCACAGGTTTCCAGTACCGCGAGAGCTTTAGGATGTAATAACACGACGGCACTGTGCAATCGACTTTATAAAGAAATGGACTAAGGTTTTATCAGAGCTATCAAAGCGCTGATTAAGACTATGTTTATCAGTGCTAAAAATTGTTGATAAATCCTTCCTGTATCAGCGCTAACATTATAGCGCTGATACATGGTTTCTTTATCAGTGATTTTATAGCACTGATAAAGGGTCTTTTTATCAGTACCTTTTTAGCGCTAATAAAGGGATTATTTATCAGCACATTTCTAGCGCTGATACATGTTTTCTTTATCTACGGTTTTTTATTTGCATTGATATAAGGTGGCGCTTCCCTTGGACATTTTATTAGTAGTGCGGGTGCAAGGAAACCTGTGGTAGGCTGCAACATGAAGAAAGAACATCGATCCTATGTGGGTCAGCAACTATTGATCGTGTGTGTGATGGATCCTATGTGGGTAAATGCTCAGCCATCCTATGTGAGTCAACACATATCGATCAAGTGTGGGTCAACAGTAGTGCTTCTTAATAGAATAAGATGATATTGTTTATGGCTAATCATCTGTACTTCTGTACTTAAGTTATACCTGATTGTGATCTGAGTCTTTTTCATGTGTGGTACTTCTTGCTTTGTGGTGTTACATGTGTGGTACTTATACCTTTGTGGTAATATCTTTGTGGTGTTACATGTGTGGTATTTCTATATTTATGGTGTTACTTCTGTGGTACTTCTACCTTCATGGAGTTACCTTTGTGGTTTTATATTCGTGGTGTTACCTGTGCGGTACTTCTACCTTCGTGCTGTATTCCATTTCCTTTCAGTTGTATTGTACTAGCAGTCGTACTTGTACTTTAATAGTTGGGCTTGTATTCCATCCTCTTTTTACTTTCATCACTCTTTTACTACAACAGTTTACTGTGTGGTTTCATCTTATTGTGTTCTAGTCTTTGTTGTTGCATGTTGTTTTGTTCTTGGACTGTGTGTCTGTACAGGTTAAAAAATCAATGTGTTCCCATTTAAGGGACACACCTTTCTGGTGCTAGTTGTCATCTTATGGCCTATGGAAGACGGGTTTAGGGTAGTCACGATGTGGGCCCTGAGGTACGGGTTGTGAGAACTATCTCCACCTCCTTGTATGCTTCACCATAAAGAACGTACAGATCCATTGAGATCTTATCTATCTTATCACCACAATCACACCCATCACAATATTCCCAACTCCATTGTTAGTGTGAGTCTTACACCTGATGTCATGAAATCCACCCAAAAAATTATGTTAATCTTTAGGATCTTCGCATAGCGTACTCCTTAGGTTGTTTGAATTATACCGTCATGCATCTTTAGTTTGTTGGTATTGAGTCCAAATATCTTCATGGTGTGATTTTTCCCCATGTAAACAAGTCATTTCGAGATATGTTCATACTGATCAAACCATTTCCTTTGAGCCATCATTCCATTGAATCAATTATCCATGCATTGTGGAGATGATGTCTACCTTCATCCATCATTGAAGTTTCACTTACTAGTATCTCTCAATTTCTGTAAGTAGTCGTCATATTTCATTGAGAGTTGTTTCAACCACTCTTACTGTTCCATCTATTCTATTTAGCATGCCCCTACATTCCACAACTGTAACATGTGATTTTGTTATTCTTCTTGATTTGGAACTTCCATGATTTTGGCTCCCACATAGAATCACTCTCCATCATCCTTCCTCTCTCTATGGACAAAGTCTTCAATTGGTGCAATGTTTTTTGTCTATCACTTTTCTCATGCATTGAATTTTTTCTTCAGGAACCACAGTTGCAACATTGTTGAGCATAAACATGTCCATCATGATATTGTTTCTAAGGTTGATGATCAACAGATCATATGGATTTGAAAAACATTAGAGCAGAATACCAGCACATTTAATATCCCTAATTATGAATACAAGTGTCATGAGTTGAGAGAATAGGGTATTGACAGTGTTAGACGTGATCAGTCACCAGTGATAACTCTTCATTCGACGAGTGTATAACATTATTTTTCATAAAATTTTGGTGTGCAGTGACATGGTCGTATAATGTTTCTTAGAACATCATAATTTTCTTTCATTGTCTTTTTCTCTGAAATTCTTGAGTGGACCATGTCCACCAAAGCAAAAGGGATGTTGGAAATAACATTCATATCCATGTTGTCCCATTTCTCCTCTTCTTGACCCACCGGTATTTTGTGGATCACTAGTAGGCAATTGTTCTTCCACATCATCGCTTGCATCCTCATTTTCCACAATATAAAATAATTTTTTTGAATTTATTGATCTCAAATTTTTCCACCATCAGGGCATGCTATTGGTCTAGAACCTCCTATGTTTCACAACCATGAATTTAATCACATTTGAAATCACAGAACATAATCAAATTTTTGAGAATTATTAATACCTAAAAAAATGATCTTCAGCAGACCACTACAATCGAAGTGTGTTTTTATCAAAATGATAAATAGTTCTCTATAGCATTTAGAGAAGTCAAATTTGTACCATAACATAGTACTCCATAACATAATTGATTGACCATCACTTTATTTTTCATTTGGAATCACCAACAAAGATTCATTTTGATGTCACAAACCAATCAGAGAAATCCTGGAGTGTGTGGGTGTCCATGTTGTAGGGTTTTCGGATAAATTCACGGAAGGTTGGCCATTGGAAGTTTAGGTATGCCCTCCTGGGGTTCCCACCGGCCAACAACTACGGAGGGGGACTCACCACCCTGTCCCTCTCCAGACAAAGAAATAATCTTATTGACTTCCTATCCCTCCGCTAATTCACCACCACCCTGTGTACGCATCTCTTATACATCCCATTCATCAGAGCCTGTGATTTTCCCTTTCATTATGACTACGAAAATCAGATGTGGTGAATGCAAACGCATATACCATAAAAGTGTCACTGACGGGAACAATGAACGTGGCTGGAGCGGGGCGACAGAATACCACCTCTTGTCTTACGAAATTTATATATAAATTCCAAGAAATCAAGTAATGATAAACCTTGGTATTATCCTCCAAGTGGGCCCTGAATTTTGACTGCCTCTAGAGGGCAGTGCTAGCTGTTATCCAAAGTCTGATAGTGGATGAATCTTCTTTGATTGTAACCACCACATGTGGATTTTTTCAACATTTGCTTCATTATTCTGGGTGAGTAATGATCCAGGGATAGAGTACACCATATCCCCCCCCTTCACAATGAGGTACAGCTTGCATGGTGGGGTAGGATGACATATGAATAATCCTCCTTCTAGTTTGCTACTTGTGCAACCTCTTCTTCTCTATCCATTGGCTCCTAAAGGTATGTTTTATCAAAATAAAAGTCAATAGAAAATTAAATATGTAATTCTATTTAAATAATATTAAAACATTCAGTATCAAGATCAAATTCTTCCCCATCAATGTAAGCAGCTTTTATCACGGTTTCCTTAGGGAAATCCACAAGAATATCTTCATGAACTTCCTTCAATAAATATTCAACATGTCCAGGGAGCTCCATATGTTACTCAACATGTGAACATCCCAGTTCTTCTTCGTCCTCCTTGGAATAGCTGAGACTATCAAATTCTGTATAATCAAAACCACAAGGAGTGATTTAGAATTCAGATTCAATAAAATTTGAAGGGATAGAGTCAATGAATGGTTCAACTCCCTAAGTCGGTTCAGCTTCATTCCCTGCCTCAATGGTAAGTGCCTCTTGGAGTAGACTCTCTGAGGATTGAGGTAGGTAGTCGGGCTCCTCCATCTTGACTTCAAATTCCACCACACTGGTGGTTTCTTCCTTCAGTGGTGATAAATCTTCTTCTATTAAATTTATGGGAAGTTCAGTTAGTTCCTCACTTTTAATCAGGAATTCATCCAAACTTTTTTGATCTCCCACTTGTAGCTCACCAGGTAGGTCTTCCTCCCTTGACTCCTCAGGTTATTCAATTTCAAATATAAGTGGTGCAATTTCTTCCACCACTTTATCAGGTTCTTCCTTCAGCTTTGGGTTGGGTTAAACCATTAATGCAATATCATAATCAAATTCTCCATCATCCTTTCTGGTTAATTGTTCAATGCTTTCTCTATGTTCATGCACCTAATCTCTTCTAAAATACTCATCTTATTCTTATTGTTGTTACTCCACCTGTGAGTAATTTTTCCATGCATAATATTCTGAATTTGAATACATCATGGGAGTCTTTTTTTAGTTTTTTTAAATTAAATGAAATCTCACTAAGATGTAAAAATAGAAAAAGTAAATAAACTAATGATTTTCCCTTTGGAAACAAGGTTAGTTTTGAGGCACTCCTGTTGCAGGGCGTGGACAAAAATAATTATATTTTTCCTAGTTCAACATAGTGGCTGACCAGGATAATCTATCTTGAAGACCCTTCTCAATGTAGTTGACATAAATTATCTAATTCACCAATTATATCTATTTTTTGGTTTTGTTTATTAAATTAAAGTGATTAAAATATTTTTGGGTTTTTATTATTTAAAATAATGACATTTGAATCAAGAATTCTAAATTTATACTAAGATTCATGTCTAAACAGAATGAATTAATAAAGAAGAACGTGGTTTTGGGGGTTGGATAAATGTTCAATCATTATGATCCTTTATATTTTTTATTTTAGTGTCATAATACCAACATGAAATATCATGTTTTAACTACTATTATTTAATAATAAATTGTGAAATATTATTTAATGTTTGAGCACTCCCAATTCCACCACCTCCTTTAATCCAAGGTGGTGACACACCTTTGTCTAGAATGTGTCATCTTCCAGGACCCAGTTCAATCGAAGCTATTTCATATAATGGTTAGATCAAATCCAAATTGTGAAGAACTAACCAATATAGAGAGGAAAAATTGATTAAATAAATTAATATGGATAGGTTGAGTTGCATTTCATTAGAGGCAGTCACAACATCAGAGACATTCGCCTTACCTTTTCATGCCACTCATATCAATCTACAAAAAAAATTTAAACATTACAGAAAATTCATGATCACCTTCACCTCCCCTCAGGCTAAGTCTCAGGGTCAACCTCTCATTTTTTAGAGTAAGATATTACTTAGTGGAGTGGGTGGAAGTGAAGAGAGAGAGAGAGAGGGAAAAAATAATGAAAAGTGGATGGAGAAACACAAAGGAATGGATCAATAAAACTAAAATTTTAATTACAATTTAAAAATAAAAAAAAAATTAAAATAAAATATAAATAATTAATTAGGGGGAAAGAGGAGAAGAAGTGGCCCATTCCCTGGTGGGATCCCTCCTTAGTTGTGGGTGTTGAGCTGATAATTTTGGAAGAAGGAGAGGGCCTCATTTTATAGGAAGAATTCATTCCTCTAAATGTTTTCACATTGTTGGCCTATTAAATGTTAGATTAATATGTGGAACCCTTCATAAAAGATATTAAATAATGTGGTTTCCATTCAGCCTCCAAATTTCATCTCATTTAGCCACAAGGATTAATGAGTTATGGAATTTTCATTGAATAAGACTTTTTATGGCCAAAATTTCCATGAAGTTGTCTTCAAATTTATAACGATCAATTAAAATCTTAATGACTTCAAAATCCCCCCAAATTTGTTTTAAATTCGGTCCTATGAGTCCTTGTGCTATCCTAGTTGGAATCACCTAAATATGAGGTGAGGAGACTAACTTTTTCATCTTTTATAGTGGTGGGGTCCATTCTATTTCCCTAGAAAAATTTCCAACTTCAATGTATTTTTTGAACTAATAGATCATTGAATCAACTCTATGTATTTATGGAAAAGTTGAATGAAATAAAATCATGATTTTAAGAAAAAGAATCATGAATTTTGGAATTATTTTTTTAAAATGAAAAAAAGACCTTTGTAGTAAAAATCTGTCAAAAATCCAAAATTATGCACTTTTCTCAATTTTTCTCATTATCATTCTAAAATTCAAATTACCCATTATTTTAAAAAAAAACTTTGAAATACATGGGTTTTATCATTGAATAAAATTAAAAAATACTCATTATTTGATAAAAAATATGCACATAAATTTTCTCTCTCAAATACCCCCACACTTAAACCATGCTTGTACTCAAGCATAAAATCTCAACATAGAAATTAGAGGACACAAATGTTACCAATATTCAAATTCCAATTCAATTAAATAAAAAAAATTCAATGTGAAATAAAAATTTCAAAAAAAATTAAAAATATCTATTTAATTTCCCATTTTTCAAAGAAACAAATAATTCACATATTTTACTTTTACCATTTGAAAATTGATGGAACATCTCCTTTCATTCATTCAAGATCCTTGATTCATTATTATTATACATGCCATGTCATGATTTACCTCACTTTTGATTATTTTCTCTCATTACTCATTATACAATTCAAGTAGAGTTATTCTCATATCATGAGAACATGCTCCTTATACATAGACTTGTAAATAAACTAAATTCTCCACTGTGTAAATACAAAATGCACATAAAATCACAAAGACTTGAAATTAAGGTTCTATTAACTCTGAGGTTTATGGTTGGTAGGATTTGATTCTTTAAAAATTAAGGCTCAAAAAGGAGGCTAATATATTAAGTACTATGAATGATATCCAAAGTAAAAATATAATGAAATTATCCCCTTCATAGTAGCAACACCCACCTCCCAAAACTCGAAGAAAATTTTATGATCAAGTAAGCATAATGAATGATTTGAGCAACCTCTTGATTTTTTTTAATTTTATACTTTTTTTATTTTTTTGAAAGTTATGATTATATCAGACCTCACATCAATCACCTAACCATATACCCTAATAAGATTGTCAGTCTAGAAAATGGTGATTTTGGGTTTTCCCAAATCATAACCCATTGTTTTCCCTTTTTTGGTTCTTTTTGTCATATTGTCATTTTTTTAATTACAGATGGTAAAAAATAGAGTATAATGAGTGATTCCACATCCTTTTACAATTACGACTATAAAACCCCTACACTTCTTCCTTAAAATCTATATCATCTCATCCACCATGATTCTCTTTACCCGCACACTTCAACATTAAAATATTATGAAAATACCCAGAGGAGCGTAGGAATGGATAAAAATGGCTTAAAGCATGACTCATTCCTATAAAGGACATTCATGGTCTCTAAGTTCTAAAAAGAGGATTTATGTAAAGGTCTTCTTTTAAGGAAAATTATCTTTTCAAAGGATTCTTCAATCATTTTAAATGTGTTTTTTCATAGTCATATATTTGAAAAGTTTCAATATATGTTATGGTTGGTTACATGTCCCAAGATTACTCAAGAAATATGCCCAAGAATAAATACGAAGTACTTGGTCTAGAAATCTTCTCGGGAATGGAAAATATAACATTAGACAATCACTCATGTCATGAATAATAAATCAATTCACATGAACTTCAGAAATTCAAATCCTGAAGGATGGTTGAGAAATTTCATTTAAATGAATCAATTAATTCCTTCAAATCACGAGTCATTACATCAATATCCATGCTTCATTTTAAAAATTCAATTATTAATTTCAATCATTTAGTCATATCATCATTGAAATAAAAAACATGACATCACAGGATTCCTATGAAAGTCATGTCTCTTAGATATGTCGAGTAACACATGAATTCAAGTTTGGGAATGAAATGTAATCTTTAAAGATCAAAGCATGTTGTGGAAAAAATTTGGAGAGTATAAAAGATAAAACACTAAAATTGAACACCCTTTTCCCATGAAACTTAGTCCATCCCATTCATTTTCTGGGGCTTCCTTCTATCGTTATGATCCTACAAAAGAAAATTACTCAATTAATCACAATGATCATTTCATTTAAGCTAAAACTGAAAAGATGGAGGGGGCCACATGCTAAATTATTTCAAAGAAAATAAATAGACATCTGAATTTCTAGAAAGAAAGTTAACATAAATCATGGTATTATCCCCTAAGTTGGCCCTGAATTTTGACTACCTCTAGAGGGAAATACCAGCTGTTATCCAACGTCTGATGGACGATTATGATTCATTAATTTAAACAACTACATGTGGATTTTACTAGCTTGTACTTCATCCTTCTGGGTTAGTAATTATCTAGGGATAGAGTACACCATATCCCCACCCTCTTAAAAATGAGGTATATCTTTCATGGTGGGGGTAGGATTAATTATGAATCATCATCTTTCTTGGTCGCTACTTGTGAAACCCCTTATTCTCTGTCCATTGGTTCCTCGAGGAATGCTTCATTAAAAGAATAGTCAATATGAAAGTGATAGTGTAATTCTATTTGAATAATATTAAAACACGAAGTATCAGAATCAAATTATTCCCCATCAAAGTAAGAAGATTTTATCATGGTTTCCTTACGAAAATCCACTAGTATGTCTTCATGAACATCCTTCAATAAATATTCAACATCTCTAGGGAGATCTATATGTTCCTCGGCATGTGCACATCTTGATTTTTTTTCATCCTCCGGGGCATTGCTGAGATTTAATGATTTTGTATAATCAAAACCACAAGGAGTGATGAAGAATTAAGAGTCAATAAAATTATAAGTGATAGAGTAAATGAATGGTTCAACTCCCTGAGTGGGTTCAGCTTCAATCTCTGCCTCAATGGTAAGTTCCTCTTGGTGTAGACTCTATGAGGATGGAGGCAGGTAGTCGGGCTCCACCATCATGACTTCAAACTCCACAACTTAGGTGGTTTCCTCCTTTTGTGGTGTTGAATCTTCTTTTTTTTATTGTATGGGGGAGGTCAGGTAGTTCCACATATTTAATCAATAATAATCCATTCTTTTTTGATCTCTTCACTTGTAGCTCAGTAGGTACGTCTTACTCCCTTGGCTCCTTAGGTTCTTCAATTTCAAATATAATTGGTGAAATTTCTTACACCACTTTCTCAGGTTCTTTCTCCAGGTTAGGGTTGGGTTGGTCCATTAATTCATGGACATAATCAAAATCTCTAT